>OY992537.1:106135217-107450217 GCA_963921195.1 Pegoplata infirma
AATTCGCACATAACTTTTAAAATACTTCACCGATTTAAAAAAAAATACATCAGTTTTTGCCTGGGAAAATTACGCAACTTTTGGTACCCCAAGCGTTTAAATCGGTTTCGGAGAATTGCCAAAAACGTGATTTCAACAGACAGACGGACGGACAGACAGACAGACAGACGGACATCGCTAGATCGACTTAAAATCGATCAAGGATCATGAATATATATACTTTATGGGGTCCTAAACCAATATTTAAATGTGTTACATACGGAATGACAAACTTATATATACCCTCTATCACCAGAGTGGAGGGTATAAAAATAACAAAGTGTTTGTATTTTAGCATGTTAATTTTATGATTCCATAATTGTTAATTGTGAAAAAATGTGAAATTGTGGGTGGTATTTTGTTTTGTGTTTTTTGTTTTTTGGTTCATCTATTTTGAGATATGCATTTTCTATTAATGTGTTTATGAAAAAAATTATCTTTGTGTGTAAAAAAAATTTTATGATTCCACAATTGTTGATCGCGAAAGAGTTATAAATAATTTGTGGTGTTTTTTTTTTGTTTTGTATTTTTTATATATTTTGAGACATTCATTTTCTATGAATGTGTATATGAAAAAGATGACCGTCGTTTGTGAAAACCATAAAATATATAAAAACCCATATATAGTACATTCCACACTAAATGTCCTGTTACAGAAAATCATGTGTCTCGTGAATTTCTGAATAGATTTTCTGAATAGCCCTATATGTACCCAAGAAAATTGCGTTTTTGGTTTTTCAATTTTTCAAAAACTGGGCTAAGGAGGCTTGGTCAAATATGTGAAAAATGGTAAAATTTGTGTTGAGTTGCCTTGTAAATATTTATCGAATTAAAACGGAATGCATTACAATCTCTAAAATTTAAATTCTTGTATAGTTTTGTTTGCATGGGCTATCGATAAAAATTTTTTTTTTTTGAAAATTTCAGAAACCGTTCAGAAATTTTCCATTTTTTAAAAAAGTCAATTTATCAGAAATCCGGCCACTTTTGTTTTTTTTTTTAATTATTTTTTTTAAAGTTTACATTTTTGTCTATTTACACAAAAAAAATTCAGACATGTGTTTTTCATCTTTTTTTTTGGAGAAAATCGCATTTGAACTTTGAATTTCATAACAATTTAATAATTTGCTTGTATTTTGTTGTTTCAACATAGCGTATGAGTAATATTTATGCAAATATCTAATACTCATTCGCTACGTTGAAACAAAAAAATACAAGCAAATTACAAAATTGTTATGAAATTTATAATTCAAATGCGATTTTCTCGAAAAAAAACCAGTGTTGGCTACCGTTACCCTTTCAATACCGTTACCGATTAAAAACCCTTTAATATTGAATACCGTTACCGTTACCAATACCGAAATAAAAAATTTTAAATACCGTTACCGATAAAAAACCGTTACCTTTATTCGAATTTTTACCGGTATTATATCGGTTTTTTTTTCGGCTGTATTAATATTACTTATTTGAATTTTTTGAGGATTAAAAACATATTGAAATATTTTTAATATACTTAGGTTGGATTACTCAATGCTCCGTTAAAAAATAACTCTCCGTTAAATTTAACTTTTTCATACAAATTTTGACATAAGGCTCCGTTAAATCGGCAGTTAGCAGCTAACTTTTCATTAAGTAATCCGCCCTTAAATAAAAAAACAAACTTTTGTTCATTGCCAATCCAAATTAATGATTACATTCGCAATTAATTAAATTCGAATATCGGTGTTGGACCTCATAAAGATTTTATATTATTGATAAAGGTGTGTTTATATCATCCCACCGAGTCTTTGGATTTTAAGAAATTAAAATATTACCAAAGTCTTAATACTGCCAAAAAATCATAAACAAAACCAAAAGACATTTTTAAAAACAGCTGTTTGTGTGCAAATCTAATAACACACAGCCATTTTTTGAAATATTTCATAAAATCAAAAGTCTTATTGGACTGTCAACAAAATCATATTACACACGATTTTTTGACAGGTCTTAATACTCAGTGGTATGATATAAACACAGCTTAAGTGATCGATTGTATGTGATGTTCGTCTTTCCGTATGTAGATGACACGGTACGATCCAAAATAAACGTGCTATTCTTCTAGTACGAATACGTCTTATGGTCATAAGCTGGTTATGTTCCGAAATGTAAGATCGGAACAGATGAAAAAAAGTTTCCCCTGAAAAATTAACAAAACCTCAGAAAAACATATTTTATTTAATTTTTTGTCTATTTGTTTAGAAAATTAAACATTTTTATGCCGTGTGAAGTGAATGCGATTTGTTTCGGTCCGAACCTCTTGGGGGCTTGGCTATAGAAAATAAAATTAAACATTGATAAAATTGTATTAATTATGCGTAAATTTAAATAAAGTTAATTTCTTAACATCTATAGCGAGAGGAAAGGATACCGCCAACCCTCCCCCTTAAAAACATCTCTTGTAACATCCTTTCCAAGTTTTTTTATCCCTGCCGATTTTTTTTAACAACAGGACAAACAATTTTGATCTTTTTAACAGAGAAATGTGCTGATTTCAAATAAACAGTTCAGGCTTTTTATTTGAAATCAGCAGATTTCTCTATTAAAATCAGCAGATTTTTCTGCTGTCTTGACGTATTTTTCAGCAGATTCTATCTGGATTATCCAGACAGAAATTTAGCAAACCGAGTCAGCTATAATCAGCATATTTCTCAAATAGCTTAAAATGCAGATTTCTCATATATATGGCGTAAAATGCAGATTTTTTTGCTTATTGGACAAAGGTGTCTCTACGAACATGAGTTCGTATTTGTTGAATTACAATATTGCGTGAATGTTTTAATTTAATTCTGAGTTAATTAATAATATTTAATACTAGTGCAAATATAATTATGTATAGAAAAGGTACAGAATTAAACATTTTTTAAATTTTTTTATTTTTTACGCATTTTTAACAAATTTATGACTTGTTAACATTTTATTTATAATACCGGTACGTACCGGTATTGATGTTTCGGTAACGGTTCACCGTTACCGAAATAATCGAAAATACCGTTACCTTTACCGTTACCGATATAAAAAATATGTAATACCAATACCGTTTCGGTTGCCAACCCTGAAAAAAACGAAAAACACATATCTGAATTTTTTTGTGTGGGCAATAGACTGGGGTTTTTTTGTCAACTTTTTATTTTCCCAAGTGTCTGGGCAAATTTTTATTGTCCTAGGTCTAAAACTTATGTGGTACAAATTTGAAGTCAATCGGATTAAATTAACCCGTGGCGCCCGGCGGACAAAGTTTTGGATTTTTAAAAATAAAATTAAAAAAATATTTATCCTTCGACGCATAATATATGTTAATTTCGGTGCGCTGAGCACGAATATCAAAAAAAATTTAAATCGCCTTATCGGTTTTCGAGATATCGCCATTTCTAATTTGTAAAAAATGGCGGTTTTTTCCTACGTTTAAGAATTTTTTTAAAAAAATTCTGAAAATTTCATTCCGCCGACCCTATTGTAGAGCTTGAGACAATCTTTCATTTAAAACTAATTCGATCAAAGTTTTGGCTTTTTAGAAACTTTTTACCAAAAACCCTTAACTTTGATCGAAAGGTGCCACGGGTTAAAATGATCTGATTGGGCTTAAATTAAGCTTTAATGAAAGATTGTATCAAGCTTTATGAAAGGGTTAAAATAAAGAAATTTTTAGAGTTTTTTTTTTTTTTAAATTCTTAAACGTAGGAAAAAACCGCCCATTTTGCAATTTTTTTACAAATTTTAAATGGCGATATCTCGAAAACCATTCTACCGATTTTATAAATTTTTTGATATTCGTATTCAGCATGCTAAAATTAATAAAAATCACGTATCGCAAGATATTTTTTTTTTATTTTTTCATTTTCAAAAATCCAAAATTTTGGTTGAAATTTTCCAAAAGTCCAAAACTTTGATCAAAGGGCGCCACGGGTTAAAATGATCGAATTTGTCTCAAATAGTTTAAAATGAAAAATTGTCTCAAGCTCTAAAAAAGGGTAGGCGGAATGAAATTTTGAGACTTTTTTTAAAAAATTTCTTGAACGTAGGAAAAAAATTGCCATTTTTGCAAATTTCAAATAGCGATATCTCGAAAACTGTTCGACCGATTTTAATTTTTTTTTTTGATATTCGTGCTCAGCACATCTAAATTAACAAATATGATGTGTCGAAAGATATATATTTTTTTTATTGATTTTTTTTAATTTTTCAAAAATCCAAAACTTTGACCGCCGGGCGCTACGGGTTAATTTAATACGATTGGCGTCAAATTGGTACCACTTGAGGTGTAGGCCTAGTAGAATAAAAAAATGCCCGGACTTTAAAAATCGGAGAAGAAAAAATTTTGCTACACAGAAAAATGCCAGTCTAGTGGGTAGGCAAACATGTAAACTTAAAAAGAAAATATTAAAAAAAGTGCCCGGATTTTTGATAAATTGATTTATTTTTGAAAAATGAAAAATTTCAGAACGGGGTCTGAAAATGTTCAAAAAAAAAAAATAAAAATTATCGATAGCCCATACAAAACTATATAAGAATGTAAATCTTTGAGATTGTGGTGCATTCCGTTTTAATTTAATAAATATTTAAATAAGGCAACTCAACACAAATTTTACCATTTTTCCAATATTTGAACACTAGGGTTAGTACTTTTTGCATTTTTTTGCAAATATGCATCCTCCATCCTCGGAATCGTGTAGGGCATGGAAAATAACTAAAAACTGTTAGTTTAGTTTTTCGCGATCGTGAAAAAACTTCACGCACCAAATGCATTGAAGTTTTGTATACACGATTTTTTTATTTTTTTATTAAAGTTTCACTTTTCTCTTAATAACCAAGTTTTTGTGGTTCACTGCTTACAAAACCGTTACCCACAATTTTAAAGATGAAAGTTTGACCAATTCGCGCTATTATTGCATTTTTCTACAAAAAAAAAATATTATGTAAAATATTTTAATCGCTAAGAAAATCACTTATATCGCGAATTATCGAAACTTTTGTAACAAAATGGTGTGAAACACATTTGTATGTAGGATTTTAATAAAAAACAACAAAAATTTTAGTTAGTTATCACTTTTATTGATTTAAAAAAAAAAAATTGTTTACATAAAACTTCAATGCGTTTGGTGCGTGAACTTTTTTCACGATCGGGAAAAATCATAAGCATATTTCTTAGTATTTTTTCATGCCCTACACGATTCCGTGAATGGAGGATGTCGCAAAAAAAAAGTCATAACCCTATTGAACACTCCTCCTAAGCCCAGTTTTTGAAAAATTTAAAAACAAAAAACGCAATTTAAACAATCTATTTATACAATCTATTCTGAAATTCACGGGAAACATGTTTTTCTGTAGCGGGGCACTTGGTGTGGAATGCCTAATATGTCATAGATGTAGGTCGATAATGTGCACACAAATGCTAAAATAAAATTTTTCATAAAACCTTTTAAGATTTCACAAAAAAAGCATCGAGGCACAGAAAAAAATTAAAATTTATTTTAATTACGAAATTCGTCGTTTCAATTACAAAATTAATTAATTTCGGGACTATCACGAAAATGTGTATATTAATTACGCATACTGTTTGGGAATAATGTTAATATCACTGTTAAGGGTGGGATAGTGTTGTGTGAGATTTTAACCAGCAATATTTGGAAGCTCTAGAACCGCTCATTTTGTGAGGTTGGTAAAAAAAGTGTATGAGCCAAAAAATGGGGGAGGTCGGATAGGATCTAGGGGTCGCTCATCGGGGTCAAAGTTGGGCGTAGAGGGGAAAAAATCCACAAAAAGCCCCAAAACTCCCCTGGTTTTGCTCCTAGAGGGGTCAAATGTGAGACCCCATTATTTTTTCCCTGAACACTTTTTCCAAACATACCTAAGCCCTATCTCCAATCCCTAAGGGGGGTCCCATACAAAGGTTCAATTTTAAAAAAATCTTGCTCCTACCGCTCTAGCTGTCCTAGAAGTCACCCTAGAGGAATCAAATGTATGACCGACCCACAATATTTTTTCAACCCCAACATTTTCTTAGAACATACCTACCCCCTATCTTCAATTCTTAGGGTGGTCCCCATGCATTTTTTTTTATTTTTTCTTAAATTGTCATATTAAATCAGCTCCTACCGGTCCAATGGTGCCTCCTAGAGGGGTCATTATCAAGAGCAACCCCCATTAATTTTTAGCCCCCAACAATTCTTCTGAACATAGCAATTCCATATCTCCAATTCCTAAGGGGTCTCCCACACAAAACGACATTTTTGTAAATCTTGCTCCCACCGCTCTAACTATCGCAGGGTTGACCCTAGAGAAGTTAAATGTGTGACCGACCCAATATTTTATCAGCCCCAACATTTTCCCCAAACAAACATACCCTCTATTTTTAAGCCTTAAGGGTGTCCCCAAAGAATTTTTTTTTTTTTAATTTTTTTTTATAAAATTTGCGCCTACCGCTCCCACTGTGCCTTTTAGGGACGGGAAATGCAGACTGACCCCCATTAATTTTTGCCCCCTACATTTTTTCTGAACATACCTACGCCGTATTTCCACTTTGTAGGGGTGCTCCCCTGGGGAAAACTAAATTAGTAATGTATGTAGAGAAGTCAAATGTATGACATGTTCTTTCGGCAGCGTCGTTGACAACATGTAATTTACGTAATATTTGCAGCGCTCGCTGGTTGTTATTCCGAAGCGTGCAAAAAATTTTGGAGTCTCAGGTGTGACGTAGTGGCTTAAATCAGTTTTCATGAGTACTTGATTCACTTGTTTCGATGCTATGTTAATTCTTTTCACACCTTCGAATCCAACAACATGTACTGGAGGATTACAATCCTTGTTGCCACTGTCGCCGCTATCCTCTGAGGCATCTTCTTCCCCGATATCATCGTCATCTTCTTCCTCGCTGTCTTCGTTAGACGATTCGTCCATCTCATCGTCAGATAACTCTTCCTCCAATTCCTCTTTCTCTTCTTCAAATATACGAATTGCATTCGACATTTTTCGTTTTATTTCACAAGAGATATTCGGAACAAATAGTGCGAGAGCAACATCTTCGCCACTGAGATACCAGAGATGTCCACAGAATCTCTTGACCAATCGTTGCGACAGAATCTTATCAATTGAAGCATAATTGGCAATCGCTTTCAAAAAATTCAAATCATTATTTGGAGCTTCTATTGCTTTGGTAGCGCTAAACCAAGCTTTTACGTAAATTGTTATGATGAAAACGGTCACATCAAGAAGTGCATTTAATTCTTTTTTGGCCAAACCGATATATTTTCGGAACAAAAACATTTTTAGGAAATATATGCCTTTTGCCATCCATCGAGCATGACTGATGGGTCCTGGTGGGCTAAAGTGCTTATTAGGAATATTTTCGCCAAGGTATAATAAAACAATTTCAAGAAACTCCTTGTAGTCGTATCTGGGTTGCTTTTCTTTTATTTGAGCCCAACAAAACAACTTGATGTCAGTTTGGACTTGAGCTAGTATGTTTCCTGCCACTTCCTTCCACCAAGACTGTACGGTTTGTCTTTTATATTTTCCCACTGCTCTTTAAAACGCGCAAACATTAGCACTCCTGGTCCAGACGTTTTGCCGAATTTGGTTTCAAACACTTAGTTTTCCCAAGGGGAGCACCCCTACAAAGTGTAAATACGGCGTAGGTATGTTCAGAAAAAATGTAGGGGGCAAAAATTAATGGGGGTCAGTCTGCATTTCCCGTCCCTAAAGGGCACAGTGGGAGCGGTAGGCGCAAATTTTATAAAAAAAATTGAAAAAAAAAAAAAATTGTGTGGGGACACCCTTAAGGCTTAAAAATAGAGGGTAGGTTTGTTTGGGGAAAATGTTGGGGCTGAAAAAATATTGGGGGTCGGTCACACATTTAACTTCTCTAGGGTCACCCCTGCGATAGTTAGAGCGGTGGGAGCAAGATTTACAAAAATGTCGTTTTGTGTGGGAGACCCCTTAGGAATTGGAGATATGGCTTAGGTAAGTATGTTCGGCAAAAGTGTACGGGGCTTTTTGTGTATTTTTTCCCCTTTACGCCCAACTTTGACCCCGATGAGCGACCCCTAGATCCTATCCGATCTGCCCCATTTTTTGGCCCATGCATTTTTTTTACGAACCTCACAAAATAAGCGGTTCTAGCGTGTCGAAATCGAAAACTCGTGCACTATCCCACCCCTAATCACTGTGCTAGTCGCAAAAATTAGAAAAGCTGGGCACCTTGCTGGTAAAGCTAATTTGGGTACGCTGAATTCAATGGTGCTAGCCGTTTTTCAAAGTTAGCGCTCGAATTTGCGATATTCGCGATTTAAAATTGGAAAATTTTAAATTTTAAGGCCTAGGTACTACAAAAATTTAATTTTGTTGCTTTTGGGATAGTTTTTAAATATAAATTTATAAAATGCATTGTTTTTTCGTAAAAAAAAAAATTTTTCCACAAAAAAAAAAAATTGTGATTTTTTTTTTGTAATTTTGTTTCTGTAATGTATCGTATTCTACTTATTTTCATAAACTAATAGCAAAATAAAAAAAAATGGTTAAAAAAATTTCGCAAAAAAAATTAGCGAAAAAAAAATTCAGCGAATAATTTTTTTTTGTATATTCACTAGATTTTAGATGATAAAAATTCAGCAATTGAATGTGGGTGTGGAACAAGGTGCTATAATCCAAAAACCAAATTGTATAGGAGAAACAAAAAACTAAATAAGTCGCGAAAAAAAATTAATTTCTTAATTTTCTTTTTGCAGATCGACAAAGATTGACCATTTGCATCTATGTACAAAATTTCTTAAAAATAGAATGAGCGGAAGTAGCAAAAAATTGTATCTGAAATTTTGTTCTAGTGGAATAAGGTGCTATGTTACACTTTCTACTAGGAATTTCAATACATTTGTAGTTTTATGTTTTTTGTGTTATTTTTTAAAAATTAAAATTTGGCATGATGAATTCTGCATAATTTAGACGGGGTCCAGCAATACTCATAAGAATAATAAAAGGTAGTTAATTTAACAAAAAACAAGTGGTTTATGGTTAATTTTGAACAGATTTTCACGTAATGGGTTAAAAAAAATTTGCACAATTTATAATATAAGTTACTAACCATTCAATTTTATAAGTTTAACTCAAAAATTGTATAGATTATCTTAAACCGCCCTTAGTATTTCGTAAAACAATATTGTGTTTTTGTATGGATATAGCACCTTTTTCCATATTCACACTTTAACTATTGATAGATTAGATATGAAAGCATTTTTTGTCAAACCAGTGGACACGTGTTAAAGCCTAGGATGTTTTCTACACGTTAACCATCTCACTTTGACGCCCTATGTTCTTCGTGAACAATTTATTTAAGTATTTTTATGTTACATCGCTGTATCTATATTGTATTTAAATAAATAAAGGACATATATATATTAGGGTGGTTTTTTATTTTATTTTTTTTTGGAGATTCGAGGAGCGCGCAGCGGATTTTTGTTTCATTTGATGTTAAAATAATTGTGTAAAAATTTGAGCTAAATCGGATAAAATTAACCCGAGGCGCAAGGAGGTCAAAGTTTCGAGAAAAAGCCAAAATGGCCAAATTTTGAAAAAACTTAAAAAAATGTAAATTTTGTAGAAATAAAAAAAATAAAATATTTTTTATTTAACTTTCTTGCAATAATACTCAGAAAAAATTATCTTTACTTTTTATGACGGCAGTAACACTTTCAAACATGAAATACAAAAATTACCATGCATTTTGGGGGGTACCTGATATGAGTGTTTTCGATTTTTTGAAAATTTTGTTAAACAAAAAAATTAAATCTTACTATTCTATAGCAATGGATTATTAAATACATCCTAAGGCTTAAATATTTAAAAAATTGGGGATATCTATCGACTCAATTTTTTTTTGGAGTCATTTGACTCCTTGAAATCCGCAAAACTCAAATGACTCCAAAAAAAAATTGAGTCGATAGATATCCCCATTTTTTTAAATATTTAAGCCTTAGGATGTATTCAATAATCCATTGCTATAAAATAGTAAGATTTAATTTTTTTGTTTAATAAAATTTTCAAAAAATCGAAAACACTCATTTCAGGTACCCCCCAAAATGCATGGTAATTTTTGTATTTCATGTTTGAAAGTGTTACTGCCGTCATAAAAAGTAAAGATAATTTTTTCTGAGTATTATTGCAAGAAAGTTAAATAAAAAATATTTTGTTTTTTTTATTTCAACAAAATTTACATTTTTTTAAGTTTTTTCAAAATTTGGCGATTTTGGCTTTTTCTCGAAACTTTGACCTTCTTGCGCCTCGGGTTAATTTTATCCGATTTAGCTAAAATTTTTACACAATTATTTTAACATCAAATGTCACAAAAATACGCTGCGCGCTCCTCGAAATTCCAAAAAAAATAAAATAAAAAACCACCCTAATATATATATTAGAGTGTCCCTTATTTTGGAAATGTTGGAAATGTTGAGACGGTACCCCCTCATTTTTTTCCTTTTGACTAAAAAATAACTCAGGAAAAATTTTACGCCCCTACGACCACGCCTTCCCTACGCGACGGGGCCTTAAAGAACGGGGCCTTAAAAATCATTTTTCCATACAAACCAAAAAATTTTTTTTTGATTTTCATTTTTTTTGTTATTAATTATAATATTACTTGGTTAGCTTATTCACGACAAAAAATTTGATTTTGGTGGGATGAGGCTTTCAGTTCTAAAAAATTTTTCGAAAAAAAAAAATTTAGAGCTTTTGGGGTCCTACAGTAAAAATTTTTTAAAAAATTTTTTTTTTTAGTTTTGACAAGCAACGGTTTTAGTTGTAATGTTGCTTTTAATGACACATATTCATAAAAAAATATTATTCATATCTGTGACATCTTGATCGTGTATCGAAAAACATCAAAAATGCATTTTTTACCCTTTTTTAGATCACGATAAAGATGTCACAGATAGGAATAATATTTTTTTATGAAAATATATCGTTAAAAGCAACAATTCAACTAGAACGGTTGCTTGTCAAAACTAAAAAAAAATATTTTTTAAAAAATTTTTACTGTAGGACCCCAAAAGCTCTAAATTTTTTTTTTCGAAAAACTTTTTAGAACTGAAAGCCTCATCCCACCAAAATCAAATTTTTTGTCGTGAATAAGCTAACCAAGTAATATTATAATTAATAACAAAAAAATTAAAAATCAAAAAAAAATTTTTTGGTTTGTGTGGAAAAATGATTTTTAAGGCCCCGTTCTTTAAGGCCCCGTCGCGTAGGGAAGGCGTGGTCGTAGGGGCGTAAAATTTTTCCTGAGTTATTTTTTAGTCAAAAGGAAAAAAATGAGGGGGTACCGTCTCAACATTTCCAACATTTCCAAAATAAGGGACACTCTAATATATATATATAACCATCTCACATGCAAGAATTTTGATATACCACCTTTAGTTTAACTGCAAAATACATGTTAGTATTCGGGGGAAAAATATAAAATATTTCCAAAAATAGTTAAAATTGAACTTTTAAGGTCAATTTTTTGACAGAAAACGATCAAGTTTTTAACAAATTTGTTTGCAAATAGATCGAACTATTGAAGGAAGATACGATTTTGCAATAAAACGCGATTTCCAAAAATTGGATTTTAGCACCTTCTTCCACACACACATTCAATTGTCTAAATAACATAAAAAATAGTTTTTTTTACTTAAAAATAAAAATCGCGAATATCGCTAATACAAACGCTTACTTTGAAATAACTGATAATACAATGGGTTTTAGCAGGCGCGGATCCACGGGAGGGGGGGAAAAGAAAATTCCCCCCCCCCCCAAACCGCATTCGATAGATGAAAAAAAGGAAAAAAAGAATGGAAAAGAAAATAGGGAAAAAGAAAGGAAAAAAAAGGAAAGAAGAAAATGGAGAGCAAAAAAGGAAAAGAAAATAATCTCAAAATTTTTTCGATGAAAAATTTTTCTTAAGGAGAAATGTCTCAAATGTTAGATTTTTCTATATGAAAAAATTTGTGAATTATTTTACAGTAAAAATTTTTGAATTTTTCATTATAAAAAAATTGAGAATTTTCCTACAGGAATAACTGAAAATTTTTCTATAGGAAAAACATTAGAATTTTTTTCGGAAAATCTCGGAATATTTAAAATTTTCTTTTGAAAAAATACGATAATTTTTGTAGACGAAACAATTGGGAATTTTTCTAGACAAAAAATTTAGAAATTTTTCTTTAGGAAAAATTTAAGAATTTTTCTAAGAATTTTTTTATGGAAAAAATGTGCAAATTTTTGTATAGGAAGAAATTTTAATACGAAAAATATAACAATTTTTCTAAAGAAAATATCAGAGAATTTTTTTATTGGAAAAGTCTGAGAATTTTTCTTTCGAAAAAATATGAGAATTTTCTATAGAGAAAATCTGTTAATTCTTCTTTCGAAAAAATCTGAGATGATGTAAAAAGTAAAAAGAAAATGAAATTATATGAACCTTTTTTCTAAAAAAGTGCTCAAGAATTTCTAAATTTTTCTATAGGGAGAATGTTTTTGATTCCTTATAGGAAAAAAAGTCTCGGAATCTTGAAACTTTTTAGGAAAATCATGAAAATTATCTTAAGGGAAAATTTTAGAATTTTTCTATAGAAAAAATTTATTAGAATCTAAGACTTTTTCTATAGCCAAATTACGCAGAATCTGGGACTTTTTAATAGGAAAAATGTTTCGGAATCCGAGATTTGTTATTTAAAAATATCTCGGAATCAAAGCCTTTTTCTTTTGGACAAATGTCTCAGACACTGACAATGAGATAATATCTCAGAATTTTAATTTATTTATATATGAAATATGCCTCAGAATCTAAGACTTTTTAATAATAAAAGCTTAAATCTTTAGCTAAGATAAAAAATCTCAGACTTTTTCGATAGGAAAAATACAAACCTCAGAATTTGTGAGTTTTTATAGAAAAAATTTTCTATAATCTGAGACTCAGAATATGAGACTTTTTATATAGAAAAAACCTAGAATCTGAGATTTTAGGAAAATGTCCCAGAATCTAAGAAAATATCTTAAATTCTGAGATTTTTTCCATTTGAATCTTTTTCTGTCGGAAAATGTCTGAGACTCAGAATCTGAGACTCCTTCTATAGGAAAAATGTCTCGGAAGCTGAGGCCTGTTCTGTAGGAAAAATGTTTTAGAATATTTTTTTTGTCTGAAAAATTTCTTAGATTTTCAGACTTTTTAATAAAAAATATGTCTTAGAAAATGTTGAGAATCTTAGACTTTTTCTAAGGAAAAGTGTCTCACCTTTACTTTATCTTTAGAAAAATGTCTCATAATCTAGGAAATCGACTCAAAAATTGTTTAAAGGCTCTAAAGTATTTAATTTTTCTTATCTCAGGAACTTTCTGGTTTTAGTTTTTTAAAACCTACAAATTTTGGGTGAAGAAATAACGTTTCGGTGGAAAAATAAAATAGAAAAACATATTTCAGAACCTTAGAGGTTTCTATGGTAAAAAAGTCACTAAATCTAATCGAAATTTTTTCTTCTAACATAGGAATTTTTTGGTGGGGAAATTGTTTCTGAACATTTTCTATGTGTATGTGAATATAAAAAATTTTCATGCGCAAGAATTTTATAAATTCTTAAAACTTTTCTGTAGCAAAATTGCTCAGAACCTCAATTTGTCTATTGGGATAATGTCCCAGATTCATAAACTTTTTCTTTAAGCAAATGACTCTAAAAAAATTTAAAATCAGGAAAGTTTTTTTGAATTAAATATGTCGCAAATCTGATATAATATATTTTCTAATGAACATTTTTTTTGAGAATCTGGGTCTTTTGTTGAGAACTTTTTGAGGAGACATTTTTTTTTAAATATCAAACATTTTCCTTAATTGCAAAAATCTTTTTTACGGGAATACATTTTTAAAAATTGGAAATGTTTCCACAGAAAAAATCATAATAAACAAGAGGAAAACACTAAAAAAAACCTTAACTAATGATTCAAATCCAACCTAAGGTTCCATGCAAAAAAAAATTTTTTGAGTGAAAAATTTTTTTTTGAGTAAAAAAAATTTCCCCCTCCCAAACTCAAGTGCTGGATCCGCGCCTGGTTTAAGCGTACACGAACTAGCTTTATAAGATGGCTGTCGTAAATTCAAATCAAACTAAAAATATTTGTATTGAACGAATTTTTTCACAACAATAAAGATTTTTCGCGAACAAAAAATGTTTTTCGCGAAAAAAAAAAATCCCGATATTATGGTTTGTTATGTTAGTTTTACAAACTTGAATAGTTTTAAATCTAAAAATTACCGCAAAAGTTTAAAAATATCGTTTTTATTGTACTAGAGCATCAACATTTTAAATCGCTAATATCGCGAATACGAGCTCTAACTTCGAAAAACAGCTAGCACCATTAAATTCAGCGTCCTCGAATTAACTTTTCCAAAGGTGTGCCCAGCTCGTTAAAAAAAGTTTCAAATTCGAGCACAGTGTATTTAAAGCAGTGGTCGGCAGAAAGAGAGATTACGAATGCATTGGTATATGAAAATAAACATGCATGTGTTAGTGTATTTCTCAAACAAAGCGACATCAACCAGCTTGTTGTTGTATTTTTGTGCTCTTAGTTGTGAATTTTGTTGCCATTCGTGTTGAATATATGTAAATAGCCGAAAGTGTTCGGGATCCATGTGCAATTGATGCCGACCACTGATTTAAAGCTTTTTTTTGTTATTTTTACATGTTTATGCGCATGTGTGTGATTTGGCTGCTAACAACAATGCATACAAAACAGATTTATTAAATTTTTTTAGATAAATTAAAAATTAAATTAAAACATTAATTGATTTAATTACAGTGTTTAATAAAAGTGACACTTAATATCAAATAAAATTTTAATTGAAAAAACAAAAGTATTTGTTTCTGTGAGAAATTCTAGTACTTTTGGAAATCTTTAAGTCAGAGAATTTGTTTTAAGAAGTCCATCATGCGAGGGGAGCAAAAAAATAATAATTATTTTGCACATGCCTTTACACCGTTCTTCATTGGTGCTTAATTATTCACATACACGTTCTTCATACGTAATATTATTAAAAAAAAAATTCTTTCAGAAAAAATATGTGTCCTTTCGTTTGTTGAAAAGGTAAAGACCTCTTTATAAACAAAGACACTTTTGTTGCTGTTGTCATTTTCATTGTTATATAGTGTTGTTGTGGCATGGTGTTATAGTATGTTTATATTGCAGAGGGTAACATATGTTGCGTGTTGGGCGATTTAAACAACGAACCCATACAGACAGACAGTCACTAAGAAACACACAATAATAAATACAACAAAAAACAAGTAAGAAAGTTATAGTCGGTCAAGACCGACCATATGATACCCTACACCAGTGTTTTCCGGAAAATGGGTCCCAAGTCCAAACATGGACCGATTGTATCTGTCTTTTGTTAGATCTTTATTTAGTGTAGAAAACACAGACAGATCAATTTTAAGTGGAATTGGTTTATTTTTTTTTGTCAATAGAACCATTTAACTGAATATCGGTCGAAATTTTTATATAGGGGACTAAGTCCAAAAATGGTACAATTATATTCCGATTTGATAAGGTTGCTAAAGTACACGTTTAGCACCTAAAAATAATTTTTTTTATTAAATATTTCCATTTTTATGAATTTTGAGGGAATTATGTGAATATCGGGAAGGTGGTTTGTATGGGGACTAGCAGAAGGACTGACCCAATTCCTTTGAAATTTGAAATGGTGATTTGTGCATATAAAATGTGATTACTTGCTGAATTTCAAAGCGATATCTATTATAATACGGTTATTAGAGTCATTAAAGCCGAATCCAAAGGGTGGCGTTTGTATGGGGGCTAGGTCTTAACATGTACCGATTTTCTCCAAATTCAATAGGCTTCGTCCTTGGGCCAAAAGATACTTAAGTTTCAAATTTCAGGTCAATTGGTTGAAAATTGCGGCCTGTATCGTGCTTAAACCGATAGATGGACAGACGGACGGACGGACGGACGGACAGACGGACAGACGGACGGACGGACGGACGGACGGACATCGCTAAATCGACTCAAAAAGTTATTCTGAATCGATCGGTATACTTGAAGGTAGGTCTAGGACCAATATTTCGGGTAGTTACAAACATCAGCACAAACTCAATATACCCTGTACCACAGAGTGGTGTAGGGTATAAAAAGCACAGACACGAGAGACAAGAACATAATTAAGTGGCATTAAAAATAAAAATGTCCAAAGAGATTTGTATTGTGCTGCTTTCAAGACTTTAGTTTGTTGTATGGTGTTAATTTGTTATGTGTGTGAACAGTAAAGTTGTATTTACACTCAAAAAAAAAAGTTGGTCTAATATGTATTCAATTTTTTTGATAATATCAAACTGAAATTTGAAAAAACTAAAAATTGCGAATTCACATAAAAGTTAAAATGTTTTAATTCGACTAGAATTAAGTTTAAATGAAAGTTTGTCTCAAGCCCAAGTAAGTGGAAAACGATTTTGAGTTTTATTTTATTACTTGAACATAGAAAAAAACCGCCATTTTTAGAAATTTTGTTTGCGGTATCTCGAAAGCCGCTTGTCGGACTTCAAAAATATGCATGCCAAAATTAATAAAAAACAAATAAGAAAGTTATTGTCGGTCAAGACCAACCATATGATACCTTACACCAGTGTTTTCCGGAAAATAGGTCCCAAGTCCAAACATGGACCGATTGGATCTGTCTTTTGTTAGATTTTTATTTAGTGTAGAAAACACACAAGGATCAAAATTTAGTGGTATTGGTTTATTCTTTTGTCAATAGACCGATTTAACTGAATATCATCGAAATTTTTTTATTGGGGACTAAGTCTAAAAATGGTCCAATTATATTCCGATTTGATGAAGTTAAAATTGTTATCAAATATTTACATTTTGATGAATTTTGAGGGAATTGTGTGAATATCGGGATGGTGGTTTGTATGGGGACTACCAGACGCGATTCCTTTGAAATTTGGAATGGTGATTTGTGCATACATAATTTGATTACCTGCTGAATTTCAAAGCTATATCTATTATAATACGGTTATTTTAGTCATTTAAGCCGAATCCAAAAGGGGCGTTTGTATGGGGGCTAGGTCTTAACATGAACCGATTTTCTCCTTGGGCCAAAAGATGCTTAAGTTTCAAATTTGAAGTTAATTGATTGAAAATTGAGACCTGTATCGTGCTTAAACCGATAGATGGACAGGCGGATGGGAAATTCCCCCCCCCCCCCCCCCAGAATAAAATTCAAAAAGAAAAAAAAATTAAAAAAAAGTCTCAGAATCTAGAAAAAAGTCCCTAAAGGTCGCAAAAGGTCGAAACATTTGAAAGCTGTGACCTTTTGCCTCTATCTTTTTCGGTAGGAAAAAATTTTAATGTCTGAGACTTTTTCTATAACAAAAAGGCCTCAGAATCTCTAAATTTGAGATCTCAGAATCTGAGACTTTTCCTATAGGAAAAAGAAAATATAATTATGAAAACCAAAGCTCCATTTAAGGAGTGTTCTTATTTTAATTTTTTTTTTGTGTTCACATTTTTCGATAGTATAATCTTTTTACTGTAATTATCTAAAAAAGTCCAGTTTTAGCGGTAGGAGTATAAATGTTTCATCTGTAAACTTTAAATGCATTTTTGTCAAACTGTTGTTGAAAAATCGGCTGCAGTTTTTCAGAAAAAAACTGCTAAATTATTTCATTTTATAGCTTTCCCATCCATTTTGACAAAAAAGTATTCCTTTTGTTGGTTGTCCGACATCACTGAATTGATGATTTTTTTTATTCGAAGTTAACAAAAAAATTTCCTCCCCCAGACTCAAGAGCTGTACCCGCCACTGCCTGTGGTGTAGGGTATAATAATTTGTCGTGATATATATATTTTTTTTCAACCATCCACAATATTGGGGCAAATTTTCAAAAATCAAAAATTAAGTTTAAACGAAAGACTGTCTTAAACTCTAACAAGGGAAGTATCTCAACCCTTATGAACCGATTTGCCTGAAACTTAAAATATATATAAATGAGACGATTTTAAGGTTGGGGTGTCTCGGCTTATCGGCCATATCAGTGTTTAAAAATTTCGTTGTCCCCTTATGAAACAATGAGGACCTTCGGGAAAATGTCGATAACACCCGAACTAACAGGAATATCGTCTAGAGCAAAAATACGTGTCGACTTAAATTTAATAAAGATTATTGCGCATTAATATGGATATTTACGGCCCTATGCTCCTTGTAGGAGTAAAAGGAACAAATATATATATAATATGGATATCGTAGGTCTATGTCTTCATATAAATACCCCCCAAAATTTGCACATTTTCATAATAAAAGTATTTAACGAAGCGGAATTTTTACAGGGTTATGCCACCATTGGATAGGCATTAAAAAATCCATTCTTCTCATATGGAAAAATCATATAGTTTCTTAGAAAGAAATCGCTAAAAAATCCAAAAATCGATTTTTTCACCAATTTTTGACCCATTTTTTGAACCCCTAAGTCCCCGATATGGCCGATACTCCGAGACACCCCAACCTTAAAATGGTCTCATTTATATTTATTTTAAGTTTCAGGCAAATCTTTTCATGAGAGTTGAGATACTTCCCTTGTAAGAAAGACAATTTTTCATATAGGAAAAGTCTCAGATTTTGAGACATTTTTCGTTTAGGAGGTTTTTTTCGTGGAGAAAGGTTCTGATTTAAAAAAAAATTCGTATAGAAAGTTTCAGATTGTGAAAAATTTTTCGTTTAGACAAAGACTTAGATTCTAAGACATTTTTCGTATACCTAAAGTCTCGGATTCTAAGACATTTTTCGTATAAAAAATCTTTGATTTATAGAAAAGGTATATGATTCTGCAACATTTTTCGTATAGGAAAACTTTCAGATTCTGACCAGAAGCCAGTTGTGAGAAATTTTTGAATAGTAAGTCTTAAATTTTAACAGCGAAAGTATTCCAACCCCAATGAACCGATTTGCCTGAAACTTTAAAGTATATATAAAAGAGACAATTCTAAGGTTTGGGAATAAGATGTTCAAGAAATTGGTAAAAAAAAACAGGTAGAAAAGTTAAATTCGACTTTGCCGAATCTATGAATACCCTCCACAATGCATTTTTTTAAAGGGTAGTACATTTTTTAACGTGAAAAAGTTAACAATTTTGATTAGAAATATTTTATTTTGAGTAAAAAACTCTTTTTTTGTCATTTTTTTTAAAGAAAAATTACAATTTTTTTTTTTTAGTGTAAATTTTTTTTTCGAGTGTAATGTTTTTTTTACTGTAAAAATATTTCTGAGTGAATGCACGTACGTATGTACACAAAATATTGCCATTTTTGTAAAAAAAAAACTAAATTTTTTTTGTGTAATTTTTTTTTTGAGTGTAAAATTTTTTTTGAGTGTAAAATTTGTTTTGAGTGTAAAATTTTTTTCGAGTGTAATTTTTAAGTTACCAATGCTTTTAAAACTAAACAAGTTTAAAAAGAATTGCTTTAAAATTAAACAAGTTTGAAAAGCATTGTTTAGTTACCACCAATGCTTTTAAAACTTGGGCCATTCCAAAAAATTTAGCTCAAATTTTAGTAATTTTTGGAAATGGTGTCTCAGATTAATTAGAACCTTGACACATAGATAGACCTCATAAATATGATATATGTACCATATAACGTTTTTTTACATTTGGTGTATTTAACGAATTATGGCGGGTCAAAGATTGACTTTTTAAGCAAAAGTAAGAAAAATACATCACGTTTAAAGAGCTGTAACTTCTTAACCAATGACCCGATTTTCACAAATTTGGGCTCATGTGAAAGCTGGGGTTCTTCTTTTAGAAAATATTTTTAAAATAACACAGTTTTTTTTTACAGAAATGATGCAAAAATGCAAAAACATTTTTTCTTTTCGAATATTTAAAAAAACACATCTTCGATTTTTAAAAAAAAAATTCTGGTGAAAAATAACAATGTTTTGTATAACATATTCAAAATTCAGAGTGGGATCTCCATGGGATCAAAAACTATTCTGTTTTAAGTACGATGTTCTCATATTTTTCCCTTAGAAAATTTAAATTTCTTATGTTTTGAATGTTTTTCAAAATTTTAATAGTATAATTTTCTTTGAAAATTTAAATTTTTATATTGAAGAAACATAAAATTTTAATTTTCTAAGGTAAAATTTAAGAACTTCGTACTAAAACCAGAATATTTTTTGATCCCATTGGGATCCCACTCTGAATTTTGGATATGTTGTACAAAACAGTATTGTTTATCACCAAACTATTTTTTAAAAAAATCGAAGATGTGTTTTTTTAAATATTCGCAAAAAAAAAATGTTTTTGAATTTTTGCAACACTTCTGAAGAAAACCCGTATGCTTTTAAAAATATTTCCTAAAAGAAGAAGAATTAAGCTTTCATATGAGCCATTACTTGTGATAATCGGATTACTAGTTAAAAAGTAAGAGCACGTTAAACGTCATGTATTTTTCTGACTTTTGCTAAAAAAGTCGAACTTTGACCCGCGATAATTTGAAAACTACAGCAAATTTTGAAAATCCAAAAATGCAACATATCTCATATAAACGTGGATATCTATGAGCCAAATTCTCAGTGGCGTCCAAAGGCATGTTTCCGAACAGTGGGGCGAAAATTTTTGGAATTACCCACTTGTTAAAACACGTGGCATTTTATATGAAACTAATCTGAAATTCAGGGTTTTGCTTATAACTTTTGAACCACTGAACCGATTGAGCTGAAATTTAACACCAAATAGACCCGGGGAACGGCAAAGATAATTGCAAAGCTTCAGTAGTCTCATCATTGTCTTTCGAAAGTTATCGTGTATTTTATCACGTAAATTCGCGAAACACCCTTGCCGAAATTTACTCTTTTGCTCATAACTTTTGAACCACTGGACCGATTTGGCTGGATTGCAAAACCAACCTGACCAGGTAAATGAAAAATATATATGCCAAACTTCAGTAGCCTCTGTAAAGTCTTTCAAAAGTTAGCGTGTTTTCTACGGACAGACAGACAGACGGACGGACGGACGGACGGACATCGCTAGATCGACTTAAAATCGATCGAGGATCATAAATATATATACTTTATGGGGTCCTAGACCAATATTTCGAGGTGTTACAAACGGAATGACAAACTTATATATACCCTCTATCACTAGAGTGGAGGGTATAAAAATGGCGAAAAAATTGTTTTTTCGGATTTTTCAGCCATTTCAGCCAAATTTACACAAAAGTTTGAAAATTTCGGTGGGTATTTATGTGAAGACATTGACCTACGACATCTACATGAATTTCAAATAATTTTTATTTAATTTAAGTTGACATGTATTTTTGCTCCAGTTCGGCAGTTATTGGAATTTTCCCGAAGGTTAACGTTGTTTCATGAGGGCCAACGAAATTGCCCCTCATAAAATCGCCTCTTTTATATATATTTTAAGACTTTTTTCGTATAGCAAAAGTCTAAGATATTGAGACATTTTGCGTAAAGATAAAAGTTTCAGATTCTAAGATATTTTTCGTATAGAAAAAGTTTCAGATTCTGAGAAATTATTTGTGTATAGAAATGTCATACTTATATTTTGAGTCATTTTTCGTATAAAAAAGTCTGAAGTTCTGACACATTTTCCCCATTTTTGGATTCGGAGAATAAAAAAATATTTATTTCCTGTCATTAGACATTTTACATTCCAGCCGGGCCCCAAATTCTTGTGTGCCCAAGGGCCCGCAAAAACTTAAGACGGCCCTTTATGAGGGCTATATCAAAATATGGACCGATTTCTTTCAACTTCAAAAGACTTCGTCCTTTTTTGACACATGCAAGATTAACACGATGACCAAAAATGACAGATATTTTATTTTGAGTGTAAAGATAGACAGTGGTTTCTACTGTTGTAAATCTAAAGTGTCATTGTTATGATGGTTTATAGTTTGTATGATTGTGAATGTTTACAGTTTTTTTTTTTTTCATTTTAATCAACCTTGCTAAAAGTTCACATAGAAATTATGACAATAGCATATGGGGCATTCCAAGCCAAATTGCACAATTTCGGGCACGACCCTCTTCGATTTCAATAATTTTTGGATATTTTTTAGTACGTAAAAAGTCATTTTACCCTGTACCATAGAATGGACTTACATTTAGTCCCCATAGACTTATTGTTAGTCGCCCGATATTCAGTTAAATCGGTCTATTGGCAACAAAAATAAGCCTTTTTTTACCAAAATTAGAATTAAGTGATAATTACTTCAAATTTTTTTTTATATGTTTTTTTTTTCAAACAACAGTAAAATACAAACAAATGCTTGTCCAATTTTTTTTAGGAATCGATATTTTTACTGGTAAAATTCGGAATTTTGAAAAATTTATTACTCAAAACAAACTTGGAATAAAAGGCAGAAAATGAGTGCGCAAATTGCATCTAATAAGAGAAATCGAAATTGCCCAGTCGGCAAAAAAAATCACACCTGACATACTGCTGACTCTCCCTTTATAAAATTGCTGACATCTTCATACAATTTTTCAAAATGTCATGAATGACATGTCAGCAATTGGTCAGCGGTTGTTTAAAAGAATTGTTAGTGGCCACCGATACTGGTAGACACTGCTGACCAACTGCTGACATGTCATTGATGACATTTTGAAAAACTGTATGAAGATATCAGCGATTTCATAAAGGGAGAGCCAGCAGTATGTCAGGTGTGATTTTATTTTGCCAACTGGGTGTGTGATTTGGCATGGAATACCCCCTATACATAATCATTATTAATATAGCAAATGTAAATAAATTTTTCAAAATTTACGTTGTGGTGACTGCATTTTAACTGATGTGAAATATATGGGGCATTCCATGTCAAATCGGACACATTGAAAATTTTTTTTTTTAGATTTTCCCAATTCGTTTACAGTACTCTTCGAAACTCCTTCGTGGTAAATTTTAAGATTTTTTTGATGACCCGTTCAAAAGATATCGAATTTTTAAAAATTGGTAGTTTGTTCCTTTACTCAAACTTCTTTTACTCGTAACTTCTTCAATAATGGTCCAAATTAAATTTTTTTTTTTTCAAAATTTTTGTTTTTTTACGTACTTTAAAATGTTGTAGGGTAAAAATAAATGGGGGTCGGTCTCACTAATGACCCCTCTCGGACGCACCATTGGACCGGTAAAAGCTGATTAAATAAAACAAATTTACAAAAAATAAAAAAAATTGTATGGGGACCGCCTTAGCAGTTAAAGATAGAGAGTAGGTGTGTTTAGAGAAATGTTTGGACTAAAAAAATATTGTGGGTCGGTCATACATTTTGTTGCTCTAAGGGCACTATTAGGACAGTTAGAGCGGTTGGAGCAAATTTTAAAAAAAATCGTTTTGTTTGGGAGCCCCCTTAGAAATTAGAGATAGGGTATTAGTTTGTTCCAAAGAAATGTTAAGACGTAAAAATTAATGGGGGTCGGTCTTATAAAGGACGCACCATTGGAGCAGTTGAAATGATTTTAAGATTGGAAAATTACAATAAAATTTTTTCAAAAAATTTAAAAAAATAGTAATAATTGTTATCCCACGATCCTTCTGGGCAAAAAATTTGTAGACTCGATAGAAGTTTTACACAAAAAAAAAAATTAAAAAAAAATCGAAGAGTAAAAACATTTTCAAAAATGAGATTTAAATTTTAAAACTTAAAAATCGTATACTAGAGCGCTTTTAAGAATTTTTAGGGATTTTTTAAAAAAGTACTTAAAAAAACAAAAATTTTGAAAAAAAAAAAATTGAAATTTGGACCATTATTGAAGAAGTTATGAGTAAAAGAAGTTTGAGTAAAGGAACAAACTAACAATTTTTAAAAATTTTAAATCTTTTGAACGGGTCATCAAATCTGAAAATTTACCACGAAAAAGTTTTTCGAAGTGTACTAAAAACTGTAAACAAATTGGGAAAATTAAAAAAAAAAAATTCAAAGTGTCCGATTTGACATGGAATGCCCCATATATTTATTTTTAAACCTTAAAACCCAAATAAAGAAATTCCATATCCGAATTAATATTAACTACAACGATGACTTATTATTTGGAAAGTACCAAACACAAAGTAAACATACAAGCATTCTTATGATAAGGTTAACAATTTAACCGCAATTATGAATATATTAAAATTATTTTTTAATTTGTCAACGAGCAAGATGGAAATGATATACTGAATTAAAATTTTGAAATTTCTATTAATAAATCACTTTATTAAATCAACACAATAATAACTTTATGAAGCTTTTTACTAATACTCCTCGATTAAAAACAATATAATTTAACCCTCCACGTACAATTAGTGATAGGGGCATAATATTCATAAGTTTAGTAGAATGGTTAATTTATATAAGTGCAGACTTAAAGTGACAGCAGCCATTTACAACCTAAAGTATGTAAGTTTATCAGTACGTTTGAATTGTAACACATCGAAATGATGGTATTGAACTTCCATCTAAAAATCAATTCGGTCTTATCTGATCTGAAGTTAAAAAAAAATATTTTGGATTTTTTTTTTTAAGTATTATTTAATACATACATATTAGTAGATTACTAAAAAACGGTTTTTATGATGATCGGCCCCTAGAATAGTTTTAATAAAAAAATTGGTTTGGTGGGAGACGTTAGGTGGCACCTTACCCTTGCGATTTTTAACTTCTTCTGAGATAAGAATGTACAAAAAACCCTGCAAAAAATGCGGCTTTTCTTAGGTTGGTTTAGTTCCCCAAGGTGGAACTTTTTTCCCCTTGGTCCGCTTTTGCCAATTTCCGAACTTAACCTGCTAAGGTTAAGTTGCCAAACCTCGGAAGGTCCGTCCTCTAGAGACGGACGGACGGACATCGCTAGAATGTCTTAAAATCGATCACTGATCAATAAAGTATATCACAAAATCCACCAGAAAACACATAAAAAATGCTATTTTCTGACCTTAGGTCCTTCGATTTTCTTTATATTAACGGTATGCATTCTCAATGAAGCCAATAAAACATATCCATTTTCAGTTTTTTTAATTATAAAAAAATCGCGATTTTTTCGCGAATATAATTTTCTTCAAAAATTTTAAAAATCAAAAAAGTATGTTAATTTGAAGAGCCATATCTTCTAAAGTATCTATCGGATTTCTACAATTCAAAAAGCATTTGATTCAAACGTTCGTCCTTTTTTATACCAATGGAATAAAAAAAAAGTTTTGCTAAAAAAAGTGCATTTTTGATGCAAATGCAATTTTTTGATGCATTTTTCAAAACTTTCTCCCCCTTCAATTTTTTTGAAACCTGCATAATTCGAAAATATAGCATTTTTTACACAAAATTGAGTACCGTTTTTTTTTTGTGGCGGCGTTTCAAAAAATTTTCGTGATTTTTTTAAAACTATTTATTTGATTTTTTCCATACAAAAAATTAATTTAATATTTATTTTGCAATTTTATCAAAAAAGTATGTAACTTTAAAAAGCCATTTCTTAGAAAGTATCTATCGGATTTCTACGATTCAAAAAGCATTCGATTCAACTGTTTATCCGTTTTTATACCAATGCACTAACAAAAAATATTTTTAAAAAAAATGCATTTTTGATGCAAATGCAATTTTTGGATGCATTTTTTAAAACTTTCTCCCCCTTCAATTTGTTTGAAACCTGCATAAATCGAAAATATAACATTTTTTACATAAAATTTGGTACATTTTTTTTTTGTGACGGCGTTTCACAAAATTTTCGTGATTTTTTTAAAAAATGCTTATGTAGTTTTTCCTTAGACTAAAATTTTTTTTGTTATTTTATGAATTTTATGAAAAAATTGTATGGAAAAACCAATAAGGTATTTTTAAAAAAATTACAAAATTTTTACGAAACTCCGTCACAAAAAAAGCGGTACGCAATTTTGTGTAAAAAAGGCCATATTTTCGATTTATGTAGGTTAAAAAAAAATTGAAGGGGGAGAAAGTTTTAAAAAATGCATCCAAAAAATGCATTTGCATCAAAAATGCACTTTTTTTTAAAAATATTTTTTTTTATTACATTAATAAAAAGTAAGACTATCGTCTGAATCGAATGCTTTTTGAATTGAAGAAATCCGATAGATGCTTCCAAAGTAGCATACTTTTTCGATTTTTTCAATTTTTGAAGAAAATTAAATTCGCGAAAAAATCGCGATTTTTTTTAAATATAAAAAACTGAAAATGGATATGTTTAATTGGCTCTATAGAGCACATGTCTACAAAAAATTAGATAAATTTGAAGACCCTCGGTCAGATTTTATAAAATCTTTGCTGGATTTCATGATATACTTTATTGGGTCCTAGACCGATATTTCGATGCGTTACATACTGTAGTTGGAGGGTACAAAAAATTGCAAAAGCTTTTTTAGGGGGGGGGGGAGTGTTTTAGCATTAGACGTTGGGGAACAACTTTTTTGTCACCTCCTTCACAAAAACGAAAATCTGATAACTTTTTTATACCCTCCACTCTAGTGATAGAGGGTATATATAAGTTTGTCATTCCGTTTGTAACACCTCGAAATATTGGTGTAGGACCCCATAAAGTATATATATTCATGATCCTCGATCGATTTTAAGACGATCTAGCGATGTCCGTCCGTCTGTCCGTCTGTCTGTTGAAAACACGCTAACTTTTGAAAGACTTCACGAAGGCTCCTGAAGTTTGGCATTTATGTTAGGCATTTACCTGGTCAGGTTGGTATTGCAATCCAGCAAAATTGGTCCAGCGGTTCAAAAGTTATGAGCAAAAGAGTGAACTTCGGCAATGGTTTTTCGCGAATTTACGAGTTAAAACACACGGTAACTTTCGAACGACAAATCTGAGGGCGCTGAAGTATGGTACATATATTTATCGTTCCTCTGCACTATAGGAAATTTTACCCTTTTTTTGGCCAAAATTATTTACAGCCAAACGGCTGGACCGATTTGACTGATTTTTTTTATTTGACTTTTGGAAGACTCTTTAGATCCCTCTAAGGAGTGACTCTTAAAGGTTTTCATACACTCAAAAAAAAAAATTAGTAAAGTTACCTAAAAAATTACCTAATAATTAGTTCCAAACAGGGTTCCCGGGTTATAAGTTGCCGCATCTAAGATTTTTTAAATCCTTGATAGATTATATGGTTTTCTAAACTGTTTTTACAATATTTTTTTTTTTTTTGAGTGTACACTAACTTTCGAAGATAACAGTAGAAATTTATTTTAACAATGTTAAGAAGTGTCAAACAAATCTACTTTTTAATAAGGATTTTATTCAAAAATTTTATTTTTGAGTTCCAAGTCGTCAACTACATTTCAAAATGCCACTACGGGCAGCCGTAGATGATGCAAGAGCTAGGGGCTCAACTTCCCTATTTAGATCTTTAGAGATTTCTGCTGTAACTCGTATTTTTGTTCTCGCAGATTTTGACAAAAAAGTTAATTGCGGTCGCCCAGGTTTCGATTTAGTGGAGGCAGGCTGCGTTTCAAGTTTTTTTTAGCCAAGTATTGCCTTTAAGCCAAACAGCATGCTGTCTTTTAAAAATTTTCAAACTCCTACAACTTTTAATCCTTTTCATATTTATATTTGAACAAAATATTCTTAATTCCTCCTTTATATATTGTTTAAAGTTTTCGAAACATTCACTCTCAGCAATGTATGAAAAGAAATGGTCAGAAATAGCGGCTCCTTATCCACCTCTGCTTTATTTCTCTCGCCATGTATTAAATAACTCTGAATTTGGCACTCAGTAGTCACCTGGAAAAATGGGTATAAAAAAAAAGTTTGCACATATCCGACCTTGAAATTTTTTAAATTCGGAAGGTAATTGATTGTCCTAGAGAACTTTTATGATTTTATAGCTAACATATGCTATCATTTTTTTTAAAGTCAAAATAAAATTCCAATTCATACTTCAATAAGTTCATCTTAAGGTCACTTCAATTTTTCCAATAAAATCGATCTAATAGATGAGTTCACCAACATTTCACTATTTATCATTAAAGTACTCACCTTTGACATTATTTTCCATTTTTTAGTTTTTAAAAACTATAAATTCTTAATATAAAAACTTTTGTTAGAAGCTATCACAAAATTCGCTGCTCTCAATCGTTATTTTATAACTAAGTAAGAAATTGCAAGAAAAACTACTGATAAAGTGACAGTACATCAATTCTGTCGAAAAATTGAGAAAGAATTGTTTACTTTGTTAAGTTTTTTTTATATTAATGTGAAAAAAAATAATGTTTGCAAAAATTTTAATTTTGACTTTTGGCCAAAAAATGGGTAAAATTTCCTATAGTGCTCTGGTCCAATTCCTCTTAAATTTCAGCCAAATCGGTTCAGTCGTTCAAAAGTTATTAGCAAAGCCGTGAATTTCAGATTAGTTTCACCTTAAATTCACGTGTTGAAAACCCGTTAAACATGTTTAAAAACACTAGTAAGTCACAAAAATATTTTACAAGGTATTTTTGTCACTCAAAAATATTTTTACACTAAAACAAAAAAATATACACTCAAAAAAAATTTTACACTCAAAAAAATTTTACACTCAAAAAAAAAAATTAGTAAATTATTTTTTTTTTTTTCAAAAATTACTAAAAAAAAGTTTTTTTACACAAAATAAAATATTTCTAACCAAAAATTATATTTTTTTACTTTAGAAAATTTGCTATCACTTAAAAAGGGCATTGTGGAGGGTATTCATAGATTCGGCCAAGTCGAATTTAACTTTTCTACTTGTTGATTTTATAATTATTTTTCCTTTATAATTACACTGTTCTCGAATATGACACTTTTTTTTAACAAGCTGGGCACCTTACTGGTAAAGTTAATTCGAGTACGCTGAATTCAATGGTGCTAGCTGATTTTCGAAGTTAATGCTCATATTCGCAATATTCGCGATTTAAAATGTTGATGCTCAAGTACAATAAAAACGATATTTTTAAACTTTTGCGATAATTTTTAAATTTACAACCATTCAAGTATGTTAAACTAACATAACAAACCATAATATCGTGAATTTTTTTCGCGAAAAAATTTTTGCTCGCGAAAAGTCTTTATAACTTTTTTTGATTTTAACACTTTTTTTAACAAGCTGGGCACCCTACTGGTAAAGATAATTCGAGTACGCTGAATTCAGCACCATTGAATTCAGCGCACTCGAAGTTAGCCTTTTTCGAAGTTATCGCTCATATTCGTGATATTCGCGATTTAAAATGTTGATGCTCAAGTACAATAAAAATGATATTTTTAAACTTTTGCGATAATTTTTAAATTTAAAACCATTCAAGTCTGTTAAGGCTGTAGGCAAAATCGCCCAAAGAAAAATCGCCCAAAAAATTTTATGAAAAATCGCCCAAATGCAAAATCGCCCAAAAAATATGAAAATGGCCCAAAAAGAATAATACGAAACTTCGCCCAAAATTAACGAAAAAAAGCCCAAAAACGAAATGAAAAATGGCCCAAAATAAAAAAAATATTTTTTCTAACACATTTTTTCCAAAGCACAAACTACACAGAAAAGCTTTCTTTTGCGGAGAGGGTGGGTCTAAGGCATGGAGTTTGTATTCCCTAAGCGCGGTCGAAGGCCGCGTACGCAGAAGCGCTTTAAGACAAAGAGAAAAACTTTAAAGATAAGACCAACGGTTACTTGTTTATTATTTATTTTTATAGATCGTTGTTTTGAGAATACAGCCCGTAAAATGCATACATAAGTATCAAATTAACTCTAATCAAAGCGCCGCAGGCGAAAAATTTTACCAACAAATTTTAACAAAAAATCGCGCGAGTTTTTGTTAAAATTTGTTGGTAAAATTTTTCGCCTGCGGAGCTTTCATCGGAGTTGCATGCTGTTTTTAAATTCATTACTTTTGATTTTCTAATGCGCTGCGATAGATTAATATATAGCGTGGTAATCTGCATGTAAGAGCAGGGGCTTTGGGTTCGATTCCCACCAGAGCCTTTGCGTGTTAGCAACAACGAAACGGTTTTGCTTCAGCTTATTCTTGGTAAGTCAAATATATAATTTACAAAAAAAAGAACACGATATTCGTTTTCTGTTTCTAAAAATAATAATATACTGATTTATTGTGGCATACATATTTCAGTTTTGACATTTTAAGATTTTGACAAAAAATAAAACCAAAATAAAATTGGGCAATTTTTCATATATAATTTTTGGGTTTTTTTTCGTAATGAAAAATCACCCAATTTTTAATTTCGAAATTTTGCCCAAAAACTATGAAAATTTGCCCAAAAATGTTGGGTAACTTTTCATATGAAATATGATCCAAATTTGTATGAAAAATTTTTGGGCGAATTTTCGCTTTCTTTTTTGGGCCATTTTTCTTTGGTCGATTTTGCCTACAGCCGTCTGTTAAACTAACAAACCATAATACCGTGAATTTTTTTCGCGAAAAACATTTTTTGTTTTGAATTTACGACAGCCGTCTGGTAAAGCTAGTTCGTGTACACTAAATTCCATTGTAATATCAGTTTTTTTAAAGTTAGCGTATGTATTAGCGATATTCGCGATTATTTTTTTTTTTATATTTAAGTAAAAAAAAACTATTTTTTTATATTATTAAGACAATTGCTGAATGTTTTTTATCTAAACTCTATTGAATATTAAAAAAAATAAATTATTCGCGGAATTTTTTTTTCCAACTTTTTTTATTTTGCTATTAATTTATGAAAATGAGTAGAATACAATACATAACGGACACAAAATTTTTCGAAAAATACATTTTTTTTTGCGGAAAAATTTTTTTTTTGCGGAAAATTGTTTTTTCGCTAAAAAATACAATGCATTTTCTATTTAGATTAGATTTAAAAACTATCCCAAAAGCATAAAAATCTAATTTTTGTATTACCTAGGCTTTACAACTTTAAATCGCGAATATCGTGAATGTGAGCGCTAACTTCGAAAAACGGCTAGAGCCATTGAATTCAGCGTACTCGAATTAGCTTTACCAGCAGGGTGCCCAGCTTGTTAATTTTTGTGACTACACTGAAAAAAAAATTTACCATTTTTAAAGCATGTTGAACTTAATTTAAAAAAAGAAGGGTATGCGAGGGCTCCAAAGATATTAATTCTTCTTCCAAGTATATTTTTTCCTAAAACATAGTAATGCATTTACTTAAATATATCTTAAAAGTAAGTAAAAGTGTACTTATTATAAGTTTAATTGTTTTTATCCAGAGGAAAAATATTTTTTTAAAATAAGTAAAAATTTCCTTAAACTTACGGATTCTGTGGACCCTATGGAGTCCCAATGTGAGGACCCTACGGGCCCCCAATATATGGGGTCCGCCAATGAGTATGTGTGTACACTATTACTATTGATTTTGATCCAAAATTTTTGTCAGAATCGCTCTATCTGGCTTAGTTTTCGAGATCTGGAAATGGAGTCTTGAGAAATTTGATCATGAAATAACTCGAAAACTATAACTCAGAGAGCTTTTGGGTTTCGGCGGTCATATTCTACAAGTTAAGGACTACAAAAATGCCTTTAGAACTTTTTTCGTATCTGCAGTATTTGCAGAGTTATAGGCATTTGAAAATTCCGCGAAAATCGAAATTTGGATTTAAAGTTAGAGTCTCATGGGGTCTTTAGATGGGCCCCCAGATGGGGTCCCCAAAATACCTCAAGTATTTTTTTCTTAAGTTAAGTCAATTCTTTCTTAAACTGATGAAGATATGGATTCAAATAAAGTCAATGAAATCAATAAAATAAAGGGTACTTTTTTCTTAACTTAAAAAAAAATTTATTAAATTAAAGAAAATGCGTTTTGGAATTAAAGATTAGTACTTATTTGATTCAATGTCTTGAAAATGTCTATACTATTTTTAAGTAAGTTACGTACTTATTTATTTTTTTTGCACACAATTTAAATTTTTTTCTTTTAAGTAAAACAAAATTTTTTAATAAACCCTTTTTTTCTTAAATGCAATCAATTCGCCATTAATGTAAAGAATATTTAACTTAATTTAAAAAAACAAATTAAGGAAAACGTTTTTGGTTTTTTAAGTATTTGCATGTACTATCTTCAAGTTTACTTTCTTTGTTTTAAGTAAAACCACCTTATATTAAGTTAAGTTGAAGTAAATTATAAAAAAAATTGTATACTTAAATTAATAACAGTGTTTATTTAATTTCAGTATAGTTATTTTTTTCAGTGTAGCACAGTGCTGTATACACTCTTGATCAAATTCAGAGAAATTAGCACTCCTATGAACCAGAATAAAGAAATAAGATATTTTTTGACCCCTTGATTCCAAGACTGCCTTCCAAATTTTTCTATCACATACCGTTTTAAAAAAATTTGGGTTTGGTTATTGAAAAAGCGCTAATTTAGCACATTTTGGGGTATCCTAGTACGTGTTTTTATGTTGCTCACGCAAAATAGGACTTGATTTATACAAAATGAACCACGTTATTCCTTATTAATCATCCAAAGTGTTCTACCACTTTGCGTTTTCAAGATATTTGCATTCGATAATAATAAATAAATAAACGCCAACTACAGTCACAAAAAAATCCTTGTAAAATTACAAGAAAAACTTGTAACTTTTTTTGTCTGCTACATCCTATTTGAAAAAAATCCTAGTAATTTTACAAGGTTTTTACCAATAATTTTGTAATTTTACAAGGTTTTTACCAGTAAAATTGTAAATTTACAAATTTTTTGACACGATAAAATTTACAAAGAGGTTTCGTAGTTTTACTAGATTTTTTTGCTACCTCCTATTTTACGAGATTTTAAAAGATTTTTACCAATAATTTTTGTAATTTTACAAGCCTTTTACTAATAAAATTGTTAATTTACAGTTTTTTTGACGCAATTGATATTACAAGGAATTCTCTTGAATTTACTGGATTTTTTTTGTAAAATTATCTTGGAAATTTGTAAAATTACAAAAAAAAAATTAAAATTACAAAAAAAATTTAAACTTCTATTCAAATTTGTTTGTTAAAAAACAAGGAAAACTGTCAAATATTGGTAAAATGGGATTACGGGACTTGTCCTAGTAATTTGACAAAGTTTTTTTTTTGTGTGTGAAATATTATTTACTATTAGGAGATTACTGAAAACCATTTTGATGATGATCGGTCTAAAGAATATTTTTAATAAATGTGCCATAGGCAATAAGGCCATATGGCCTTATATCCCAATGAGTAGAGAAATAAAGTCATATAGCTTTATATAGCACTTTTTCCATGAAACAGTACGAGAAAAACGGTATTTTTTGACCATGGGTCCTTAGATATTTTTTATATCACGTTCGTAGATACTCTATGGAGACATTTAAACAATTTCATATACAGTTTAATTAAATTCAAAAAACTCGCGATTTTATTCGCGATATTCATTTTTTAAAAATCACAAAAAAATTAAAAAGTGGTGAAGTTTGAAAATTTATATCTTCTAAAATAAATATCGCATCTTTATAAGCAAAATTGAAATGAAAGCTAAAGTCCTCTACTTTAAACATAAAATTTCAAAATAAAATTGTTTTATGGAAAAAATGCATTTTAAATGCAAATGCATTTTTTGAGTGCATTTTCGTCAACTTTTACCCCATTTGATTTTTTTTTTTTTTTCAATTAACATATTATTAAAGTATGACATTTTATCAAAAAATCAATCATTATTTTGATGAGACACAAACAAAGGTCTTCTGTTTTTAATATTTTTTTTAAAAATTTTGCTACACTCAAAATAATAACTCTGTTAAATACTCTGTAAAATGACTGTAATCTCATTTCAACAGATTTTTGACAAAGTTATCTGCCGAAATACAGATTTTACGAAAATACTTTGCATTTTCTTGTGACCAAAAAACAAAATTTTATCTGTAATTTTATTTACCGCTCTGTAATACAATTTTATAATAAAAAAAATCTCTTCAAAAAACTTCCAAATATTTCAACCCCTCTTTAAAAAGAGTCTTAAATTACCATAAAAGCTGCTAAATTTTACGAGGATGTCGTGTAAATTGGAGGTACTCGTAAAAAACTCGTAATTTTGGAAGCATTTAAGCGGTCAAATTTACACGATGGCATTTTCCAATTGTCAACACAAGTTGCACATTATGCAAGGGGAAATTGATCACGAATCAAATAGTGACCGTTGTCTAAAAGCCATATCAAGCGCATTAATAAGACACACATATAAGGAAGTCAATGCATTCTTAAACAATTTTCCTTTAATTTTATAAAAGTGTTAAATGCCCCCGCTCAAATGTGGAACTGAAAATTAAAAGTTTATGAAAAAACCGTGAGAACATCAAGCGAGTTTATAAATAATTTCTTCAAAGTAAAGCATTCGCGTGCGAAATATTTAAGTGGGCGCATTTAAATGGTGGCATTTGCCTTGATTTTGTGCCAAGTTATTACTTATCCATGCTTCTTGGTACAATTCTTGTTGCTTTCATCAGCATTTTACAGATAATTCTGTAAATTTACAGTTTTTTTTTATCAAAATCATTTTACAGAAATTTTTCGTAAAATAACAAAAAATCTTGCTGGTTGGAAATCTATGGTATTTTCTGCTGGCTCAGCAGAGTATCTCTGTATTTTAACAGAGTGATTATTTTGAGTGTAGTTACATACAAAAATTAAAAAAATTTACAAAATATGTCGCCATTAGGCACGTCTCCGAAACAGAAAATGCAAATTCCTTCATTTGTATTTGCAATTCCAGATCATGTTGGTAACCCTTGCGAAATAATGTAAGATACAAAAAAGTTGAAAGAAAGTATGAAGTGAGGTTGAGATTGCTAGAAATAGAATTGTAGTGTTGGAAACTGTCAAAATTTATCCTGTAGAAACTATTTATTCACATATATAAAAAACAGTTTTCATTTACAAGACAAACCAACATTTAAAATCCTACTGATGATAACACTAACTAGGGTGTTTGAAACCGGTATGGGAAATACCAGAAATGTCTATAATTTTTAGAAATTCAATTTTTCTTCTGCATTTTTTCAACTTGAACCCTTATAATAAATTTTTCTTGTTTTTCAAAATTTTGCAAGTATATGTTTTCTAAATTATTTTTCAATGTATCTTTAAAGAGCCATAACTCATTAAGTTCATATCGTATTTCTATAGTAATTTCTATAATCAACAAATTGTGTAATTAAAAAATGCATTTTCAATGTATTAGAAAATTGCATTTGCATTTAAAATCCACTTTCATGTTGAGGCATGTTTTGTGAACTTTTACGTTTAAAGTACCACTCTGTGGTACAGGGTATAATGAGTTTGTGCTGATGTTTGTAACTACCAAAATATTGGTCCTAGACCTACCTTCAAGTATACCGATCGACTCAGAATCACTTTTTGAGTCGATTTAGCGATGTCCGACCGTCTGTCCGTCCGTCCGTCCGTCCGCTTGTCCGTCTGTCCATCTACCGGTTTAAGCACGATACAGGTCGCAATTTTCAACCAATTGACTTGAAATTTGAAACTTAATCATTTTTTGGCCCAAGGACAAAGCCTATTGAAATTGAAAAAAAACGGTCCATGTTAAGACCTAGCCCCAATACAAACGCCCCTTTTAGATTAGGCTTAAACGACTCTAATAACTGTATTTTAATATATATTGCTTTGAAATTTTACAGGTAATATGCACGAATCATCATTCCAAATTTCAAAGGAACCGGGTCAGTCCTTCTGGTAGTCCCCATACAAACCATCCTCGCGATATTCACATAATTCCCTCAAAATTCCTAAAAATGGAAATATTTGATAAAAATTTTATTTTTAGGTGTTAAACGTGTACTTTATTAACCAAGTCAAATTGAAATATAATTGGACCATTTTTGGACTTATTCCCCCATATCAAAATTTCGACCGATATTCAGTTAAATCGGTCTATTCACAAAAAATAAACCAATTCCACTAAAATTTGATCTGTGTGTGTTTTCTACACTAAATAAAGATCTAACAAAAGACAGATCCAATCGGTCCATGTTTGGACATGAGACCCATTTTCCGGAAAACACTGGTGTAGGGTATCATATGGTCGGTCTTGACCGACTGTAACTTTCTTACTTGTTGTTTAACCTTAAAGTGTCCCATGAAAATTATGGAAAAATTTTTTTTTATAAAATACCTCACTTAAATAATATGTTAATTTAAAAAAAATCAAATGGGGCAAAAGTTCACGAAAATGTACTCAAAAAAATTCATTCGCATTTAAAATGCATTTTTTAATGACACATTTTTCTTTTGAAATTTTACGTTTAAAGTAGAGGAGCTTAGCTTTTAATTTCAATTTTGATTATACAAATCCAATATATACTTAAGAAGTTGTAGCTCTTTAAACTTTACTACTTATTAACTTTTTTGTGCTTTTTCAAAAATGAAAATCACGAATAAAATCGTGAATTTTTGGAATTTAATTAAACTGTAAATGGGAATGTCTAAATGGATCCATAGAGCAATTGTGTTCATAATATGAAAAAAAAAAGTGATGACCGACGTCCATATTTGTGGTTTTGAATCGTAATTTTGACCGATATATATTTTCATGATCCTCGATCGATTTTAAGACGGTCTAGCGATATCCGTCCGTCCATCTGTCTGGCTGCCTATTGAAAACACGCTAATTTTTGAACGAGTTTACGGAGGCTCTTGAAATTTGGCATATATGTTGGCCATTTACCTAGACAGGTTAGTGTTTCAATCCAACAAAATTGGTTCAGTGGTTCAAAAGTTATAAGCAAAAGGGTGAATTTTGGCAAGGGTTTTTCGCGAATTTACAAGATAAAAAATACGCTTACTTTGGAAAGACAATTCTGAGGGTAGGCTTATTATTTTTTGTTCCCCTGGTTGATAAAACCGAGCCTTAAAAAAACAAGCTTTAAAAACATTGTTAAGCCACAGAATTACTTTACAAAGTATTTTTGGCACTCAGAAATATTTTTACACTAAAAAAAATACACTTGAAAAAAATTTTACACACAAAAAAAAATTAATAATTTTTAATCTTTTTTACAAAAATTACAAAAAATTTTTTACCCAAAATAAAATAATTCTAGTTAAAATTGTTAATTTTTCGAGTTAAAAAACGTATTATCCTTTAAAAAGGGGATTAAGGATAATATTCATAAGTTCGGCCAAATCGAATTTAAATTTTCTACTTGTTAGTTTTTAGCTTTAATAGTCAAAATGGGTTGGCCTGCCCCACTTCTATAATAAGACACCAGCCTAAAAACATTATTATGCTAAAAACAAAAAACCAAAAATATGATATTTTGTGATACCCACGTTGATGATTTTGGTAAAAATACTTAAGAAACCCTTGCATCAGTAATTATTCACGTTCATATGTCTAGACATAAGGAGTCTTAAATATACATATTTATTAAGTTTTTTTTTTTTACTAAATACAATTTTGTTTTTGGGACTTCCTCAGACAAAACAATAAAACCTTACAGAAACAGAAAGAAATAAAAATAATAATAAATACACTCGTTTCATAAACTATATAGTCTATGGGGAAGTTAACAAAAAATATAAAAAATAACCAACTACAACAGGAAATACATACTTGTATGTTTTTTATATGAGAGAAAATAAATTATTTCAAAAATACTCAACAAGCAACATGGGTTTAACAAAAAAAAAAGTTGCCCTCATCTATGGTTTCTAACAGACTTTGCCTTAGAGATGCATGTTCCCAAATGAACCATAATGAAATTGTTCATAAACAAAAATTGTCTTCAATGTCTTAGACAACTGAAAAACAAAATATAAAAAATTAATTTTATTTTTGTGGCTTATGTCGCGCTAGTAAAAAAAAAACTCACTAAATTATAGTTTTTATTTTATCGCTTTCAACCAATAAAGACAAAACACAAACTTAACTAAGAATGTTGCTGCAAGTAAGAACGAAACTGCACCTGTGGCTTTCGTTTACAAAAAAAAAAAAAAAAAAAACAACTAAAAATTCAATTGTTTAACATTTAAAGCACTACAAAAAAATATTTAAGACAAATATTAATTTTTCCAATGAATTTAAATAAAAACAAGTAGAAAAGTTAAATTCGACTTTGCCGAATCTATGAATACCCTCCACAATGCATTTTTTTAAAGGGTAGTACATTTTTTAACGTGAAAAAATTAACAATTTTGATTAGAAATATTTAATCTTGAGTAAAAAAATCTTTTTTTTTTCATTTTTTTTTTTTTTTTAAAGAAAAATTACGATTTTTTTTTTTGAGTGTAAAATTTTTTTCCAGTGAAATGTTTTTTTTTACTGTAAAAATATTTCTGAGTGAATGCACGTATGTATGTACACAAAATATTGAAATTTTTGTAAAAAAAAAACTATATTTTTTTTTTTGTGTAAATTTTTTTTGAGTGTAAAATTTTTTTGAGTGTAAAATTGTAATTTTTTTTTTTTAAAGAAAAATTACAAATTTTTTTTTTTTGAGTGTAAAGTTTTTTTTCAGTGTAATGTTTTTTTTACTGTAAAAATATTTCTGAATGAATGCACGTACGTATGTACACAAAATATTGACATTTTTGTAAAAAAAAAACTAAACTTTTTTTGTGTAAATTTTTTTTTGAGTGTAAAATTTTTTTGAGTGTAATATTTTTTTTTGAGTGTAAAATTTTTTTCGAGTGTAATTTTTAAGTTACCAATGCTTTTAGAACTAAACAAGTTTAAAAAGCATTGCTTTAAAATTAAACAAGTTTGAAAAGCATTGTTAAGTTACCACCAATGCTTTTTAAACTTGTTAAAACACGTGGCATTTTAGATGAAACTAATCTGAAATTCAGGGTTTTGCTTATAACTTTTGAACCACTGGACCGATTGAGCTGAAATTTAATACCAAACATACCCGGGGAACGGCAAATATACATGCCAAGCTTCAGTAGTCTCATTATTGTCTTTCGAAAGTTATAGTGCTTTTTATCTCATAAATTCACGAAAAACCCTTGCCGAAATTCAGTCTTTTGCTCATAACTTTTGAACCACTGGACCGATTTCGCTTGATTGCAATACCAACCTGACCAGGTAAATGACCAACATATGTGCCAAACCTCAGGATCCTCCGTAAAGTCTTTCAAAAGTTAGCGTGTTTTCAACAGACAGACAGACAGACAGACAGACGGACGGACGGACGGACGGACGGACATCGCTAGATCGTCTTAAAATCGATCGAGGATCATGAATATATATACTTTATGGGGTCCTAGACCAATATTTCGAGGTGTTACAAACGGAATGAAAAACTTATATATACCCTCTATCACTAGAGTGGGGGGTATAAAAATTATTACTTTGTCGCAGATGTTAAAAAAGTTTACAAACCTATCGCAATGTGAATTTTTTTTTTCAAAAATCGATTTAAAATATTTTTTTTCGGATTTTTACAGATTTATTTTGAATCATCATGTACAAGCATTTCGAGGGCTTATATTCAAAACCCTTCATCCAAAAAACACAACTTTTCAGGAAAGCCAAAAAACTTTTTATTTCAGGTATTGTTAGAGGCTGTCGTCAAAATCGTCCAAAGAAAAATCGCCAAAAAATTTTATGAAAAATCGCCCAAATGCAAAATCGCCTAAAAAATATGAAAAATTACCCAAAAAGAAAAATACGAAAATTTGCCCAAAATTAACGAAAAAAAGGCCAAAAAATAAATGAAAAATGGCCCAAAATAATAAAAAAAAAATTTTTAACACATTTTTTCCAAAACACATACTACACAGAAAAGCTTTCTTTTACAGAGAGGGTGGGTCTAAGGCATGGGGTTTGTAATCCCTAAGCCCGGCCGAAGGCCGGCTACGCAGAAGAACTTTATGACAAAGACAAGATAAGACCATAGGTTATATGGTTATTATTTATTTTTATATGTAGATCGTTGTTTTGAGAATACAATTACAATAAGTAATTGATGTAAAAGTTTTAAGTGTGAAACTTAAATTTTAACGAAATAAAAAATATTGGAAGTGGGATCGATGAAAGCGCCGCACATTGGTTGATGTTCATAGAACGAGCGGCTAAAAATAGAAGAAGTTGTCGAAGGACAATGAAACTTGGCACATAGGCATTTTTTGTTTGAATCAAGAAAAAAATGAAAAATAAAATGATCCGCCCACTTTTACGCCCACCTCCCATACAGAATGAAAATTAAATTTTGACCTACGGCATTGTTTTTTGGCACATATAATTTGTAAACACTCAGAATCATTTGTGTGAAATTTCAAAAATATCCGCCCACTTCCCATACAACTTGTATTGAAAAAGTTTCATAACTCCCTTGATTTTTAATGCATCAACTCAATTTTCACAAAACATAAATATTATAATTGTAGAATGGGCTCCTGAAAATATATACCTGATCCGCCCACATTTACGCCCACCTCCTATAGAAAAAACAAATAAAAACAAGTAAGAGTGTTAAATTCAGCTGTGCCGAATCTTTTATACCCTCCAACACGTTTAAAATAAAAAAATAAATCGCAGGGGTGTCGTTTTTTTTGTGGGGGTGTCCGCGGAGTTGGTGGGGGACACCTGTATCCCCGCTATATATGTTTATAAATTATTTGTTTACGATATTTAAGCTTAAATAATAAATTTTTATCGTTATTTTTAATTAATTTCTATAACCACGCCCCCAAAAGGGGGTGGCCTGAAAAAAATCTAATTTTCTAACCCCCTTGGTCCAAGCGCAGCTCTATGAATATAATATGGCATACAAATGTTACATTTGTTGAGCAAAAATTAAAAAAAAAAACTTCTAAAAATATTTTTTTTTCAGTGGTCGTTTTAGTTCTTCAAGGGGGAACTTTTTTCCCCCTGCTCCGATTTTGCCCATCTTAGCCTTACCAGTAACATAAGAGATATTATTGCCCAATTTCAGAGGTCTAGCTCTTTTTGTTTGGACTGCATCGTTATTTCTACAGACGGACGGACATCGCTAGAATATCTTAGATTCTATCATGGACCAATATTATATATCCTTTGTGGGGTCCCCGACCGATGTTTCGATGTGTTACACACGGAATGACAAAGTGAGTATACCCCCATACTGTGGTTGGAGGGTTTAAAAATCAGAGTTTCTGAAGCATGAACGAAAATTCATGTTTTGTTACTTTACTATTTTATAGTTTTTACCGTTTTTTTGGAAAGGATCAGGTAGGAGCAGCTGTTTTTTTTTTACTTTTAGCTGAGACTTCAAGCTGTAATTTGACATCTTTTTCGTTGAACAGCGCTCCACAGCGCTAAAAAGATGCAGTCCACTGAAGTTGATGAACATTGAAATTTTGATGTTTTTTATATTTTGTTTTACAAAATGTTTTATATGGCACTTTTCACAACTTTTTTTAATGCAAATCTCATCTATGACAATTGTCATTTACGAAAATATACAACAAAGTCAAATGATAAGTTTACTATGATTGTAACAAAAGATTGAATATACAGTAAATTTGCATGCCATTTTAAACAAGCGAACATATATGAACTTTGAGCGTGTCTGTCCAAACATATAATAAATATAGCAGCGGAATCATAATATTCAGATATCTGACAACAAAATACCAAAAGATTATCCAAATCGGCGAACATGAAAAAAATTAATTTCGTACACTCTTCAACCAAAGTGCGCCGCAGACGAAAAATTTTACCAACAAATTTTAACAAAAAATCGCGCGATTTTTTGTTAAAATTTGTTGGTAAAAAATCGCGCTATTTTTTGTTAAAATTTGTTGGTAAAATTTTTCGCCAGCGGAGCTTTCATCGGAGTTGCATGCTGTTTTTAAATTCATTACTTTTGATTTTCTACTCCGCTGCGATAGATTAATATATATGGTCATCTGTATGTAAGGCAGTGGCGGGTACAGCTTTTGGGTTGGGGGGGGGGGGTGGGGAATTTTTGTTTTTACTTTGAATGTAAAAAATTTTAAATTCACCTTTGTCGGATGAGCAAAAACAGGGATACGTTTTATTTTTTTTTTTTAAACAAAAGAGAAGGGAAAGCTATAAAACTTTATATTTTCTATGTAGACGAAAGTCTCAGATTTTAACACATTTATTGTATGAAAAAGTCTAAATCTAAGAGTTTTTTAATAGAAGGAATTTTCCCACATAGAAAATATCTGACTTTGAGACATTTTTCGTAAAGAAATGCTTTTTTTATAGAAGAAATGTCTCAGAATCTGAGACTTTTTTTAGCGAAAAACGTCTCAGAGCATGAGACTTTTTTCCTATAGAAAAATTTTCGGATTCTAAGAACTCTTTTTTTTACACACAAAAAATTATTGGCTAAAAATTTTCAATTAAATCTGTTGATTTACAAAATTTAAATGAGTCAATCACTGTTTTGATTACAATTTTTTTTAACTGTCGAATTACAAATTTTTAACATACCAGATTTTTTCGCTTTAATTTATTTGAATACATTAACTCAAATATATACAAAATAATCGGGTTTTACTTTTTTGTTGCTGGCAACATATTGGAATGCAAAAAAAGATTAATTTTTTCATAATTTTTTCATAAGCTTACAATTCAATTAAAATTGAATTCAATTGAATTGTCTATAAATAAAAAAATTATCATATTTGTGATCAAAATCGGAAAAATGATTGAAAAAATATTTAATTAATCACCTACAATAGATGATTGGTATAATTTTCTTATTGGAGGAATTTCATTAAAAAAATTGATTGAACCCTTTGTTGATTGAAATTTGTTTCAAATTCTTTCTCTGCAGAAAAAGGCTCAGATTCCTAAAATTTTTACTATAGAAAAAATACTCTTAATCATTTTTGGAATATTTTTAACATAAAAAAGGTTTCAGATTCTTAGATTTGCTTCGTATAGAAAAAAATTTAGATTCTGAGAACTTTTTTTAATAGAAAAAGTCTTGGACTCTGACACATTTTTTCTATAGAAAAATTCTCAGACTCTGAGGCTTTTTTTTTATAGAAAATGTCTGAGATTCCGAGACCCTTTCCAATAGAAAGTCTCAGATTCTAAGAATTTTTCCTATAAAATAAGTCTGAAATTCAGAGGATCCATTTTCATTTAGAAAATGTTTCAGATACTTAGGCCTTTTCCTATTGAAAAAGTCTCAGACTCTGATTCTGAGACATATTCCCTATAGAAAAAGTCTTAGATTCTGAGACATTTTTCTTATAGAAAAAGTTTCAGATTTTGAGACATTTTGCTATAGAAAAAGTCTCAGATTCTAAGACATTTTTCCTTCAAAAAAATCTCAGATTCTGTAGGGAAAATGTCGCATATTCTGAGACATTTTTCCTATAGAAAGAGTCTCATATTCTGAGATTTTTTTTCATATAGAAAAAGTCTCAGATTCTGCGATATTTTTCTTATAAAAAAGTCTCAGCTTCTGAGACATTTTTTCTTTAGAAGTAGTCTAAGATTCTGAGACATTTTAGAAAAAATTCTTAGATTCTGAGACATTTTAGATAAAGTCTCAGATTCAGAGAGATTTTTCCTATAGAAAAAGTCGCTGATTCTGATAATTTTTTTTCTATAGAAAGACTCAGAATCTTATACATTTTTTCTATAGAAAAAGTAAAATTTTTTCCCAAATAAAATTTCTCTTCCCAACAAGAACTTCGAGATTAACAGATATTTTTTCAATATTTTTTCAATTTTTAGATTTAGTCACAATTTTAGATTCTGAGAACTTTTTTTAATAGAAAAAGTCTTGGACTCTGATACATTTTTCCTTCAGAAAAATTCTCAGACTCTGAGGCTTTTTTTTTCTATAGAAAATGTCTGAGATTCTGAGACCCTTTCCAATAGATAGTCTCAGATTCTAAGACTTTTTCCTATAAAATAAGTCTGAAATTCAGAGGATCTGAGACCATTTTCATATAGAAAATGTTTCAGATACTTAGGCCTTTTCCTATTGAAAAAGGCTCAGACTCTGATTCTGAGACATATTCCCTATAGAAAAAGTCTTAGATTCTGAGACATTTTTCTTATAGAAAAAGTTTCAGATTTTGACACATTTTTCCTTTAGAAAAAGTCTCAGATTCTAAGACATTTTTACTACAAAAAAATCTCAGATTCTGTAGGGAAAATGTCGCATATTCTGAGACATTTTTCCTATAGAAAGAGTCTCATATTCTGAGATTTTTTTTTCATATAGAAAAAGTCTCAGATTCTGCGATATTTTTCTTATAAAAAAGTCTCAGCTTCTGAGACATTTTTTCTTTAGAAATAGTCTAAGATTCTGAGACATTTTAGAAAAAATTCTTAGATTCTGAGACATTTTAGATAAAAGTCTCAGATTCAGAGAGATTTTTCCTATAGAAAAAGTCGCTGATTCTGATAATTTTTTTTTCTATAGAAAGACTCAGAATCTAATACATTTTTTCTATAGAAAAAGTAAAATTTTTTCCCAAATAAAATTTCTCTTCCGAACAAGAACTTCGAGATTAACAGATATTTTTTCCCAAACAATTTTTAGATTTAGTCACATTTTTCCATTAAAAATTTCCAGATTTTTCCTATAAAAATTTTTAGATTTTTTCCTTTAAAAATTTAAAAATTTTTCTCTATGAAAAATTTTTGGAATTAAAATTTGTTTTCCTTTGGAAAATTTTGATTTTTCTTCTTTTCTTTTTTCTGCTTTTCCTTTCCTTTTTCCTTTTTCTTTTTTTCTTTTTATTTTTATTTTTTCTTTATAAAATTTGGTCTGGAGGAGGGTGGGGAAATTACCCCCACCCCCCCCCCCCCTTGTAAGAGCAGGGGTTTGGGTTCGATTCCCACCATAGCCTTTGTATGTTAACAACAACGGAACGGTTGGTTAGTTAAATATATAATTTATAAAAAAACTCGTTATGGGGTCATTATTAGTGAAATCAATCATGAATATTCTTGACCCCCTCCGATATTGATGAAATTTGTTTAAGTTCTTACACTACGTAAAAAACTAACAAATGCAAATTTTCAGCCCTCTAAGTCAACAGGGGCCGAAAATACGGAGGGTCAAAATTTCCCCCAAAATCTCCCAGTCGCGACACTTTACACCGTAAAAACTTAATATCGTTGGTTCTATTATAGCTAGAAAGCCCATTTTTGGTTTGTTTTGAAGCTCATAATATGCTCTATAAGACCTACCATAACCAAAAAATTTTCGAAAAAAATAAGGGTTACCTCCCTTATTTTAAGGTCGTGATAAAGGGAGAAGAAAATGGGGATGATGGTATCCCCCGATTTTTTTTTACTTGATAATCTTATAGAGAAAGTCCTAAAGAATATATTCTCAAATTCTTAATTTGGGACAACAATGGGATCACTCAAAATCAAAATTTTTCACAATTTCCCCTAAAATCTCCAAATCGCAACACTCTTGAACCTTAAAAATTTAATATCATATGTGCTATTCTAGCTACAGAGTCCATTTTTGTTTGTTTTAAAGCTTATATTACGATCTACAATACCTACCTTAACCAAAAAATTTTAGAAAAAAAGGAAGGGTGCTCCCCTTATTTAAAGGTCGTGGCAAAGGGTGGAGGAAATGGGGGGAAAGTATCCCCCGATTTTTTTTTATTTGGTATTGTCAAAGAACAAGTCCTAATGAACATATCCTAAAATTTTTATGTTGGGACAACAATCAGATCGACCAAAATCAAAATTTTTCACAATTTCCCCAAAATCTCCAAATCGCGACACTCTTGCCCATTACAAATTTAATATCGTGGACTGTATTGTAGCTACAGAGTCCATTTTTGGTTTGTTTTAAAGCTCTTAATATGCCCAACAATATTACTATTACAAAAAAAAAAATAAAAAAAATTAGGTGTGCCTCATGTATTATAAGATCGTGGCAAGGGGCGGGGGAAATCGGGGAATAGTATCCCCCAATTTTTTTTTACCTTTTTTTTTTTTTTTAAAGAGTAAGTTCTAGAGAGCATATCCTGAAATTTTTATCTTGGGACTACAATGGGAGGCGCAAGAATGTCGCGATTTGATGATTTTGGGGGAAAATTTTTAAAAATTTTGATTTTGGTCGATCCCATTGTTGTCCCAACTTAAAAATTGTAAACTATGTTCATTAGGACTTGCACTTTGAGAATCCCAAGTAAAAAAAAAAATCGGGGGATACTTTCCCCCCATTTCCTCCACCCTTTGCCACGACCTTCAAATAAGGGGGGCGCCAATTCCTTTTTTTGGAAAATTTTTTGGTTTTGGTATGTTTTGTAGAGCGTATTATAAGCTTTAAAACAAAAAAAATTGGCTCTGTAGCTACATAAGCACTTATGATATTAAATTTTTAAGGTTAAAGAGTGTTGCGATTTGGAGATTTTGGGGAAAATTGTGAAAAATTTTGATTTTGAGCGATCCCATTGTTGTCCCAACTTAAAAATTTGAGAATATATTCTTTAGGACTTTCTCTATAAGATTATCAAGTAAAAAAAAAATCGGAGGATACCATCATCCCCATTTTCTCCTCCCTTTATCACGACCTTAAAATAAGGGTGGTAACCCTTATTTTTTTCGAAAATTTTTTGGTTATGGTAGGTCTTATAGAGCATATTATGAGCTTCAAAACAAACCAAAAATGGGCTTTCTAGCTATAATAGAACCAACGATATTAAGTTTTTACGGTGCAAAGTGTCGCGATTGGGAGATTTTGGGGGAATTTTTGACCCTCCGTGTTTTCGCCCACTGTTTACTTAGAGGGCTGAAAATAAGTGTGCATTAGTTTATCACTTAGTGTTACAACTAAACCAAATTTCATCAAAATCGGAGGGGGTCACGAAAATTTTTAGCTATTTTTGATTGATTTCACTAAGACTGACCCTATGCGTTTACTGTTTCTAAAAATAATAATTTACTGATTTATTGTGACATACACATGTATTTCAGTTTCGACATTTTAAGATTTTGTCAAAAAATAAAACCAAAATAAAATTGGGCAATTTTTCATATATAATTTTTGGGTAATTTTTCGTAATGAAAAATCACCCAATTTTTAATTTCGAAATTTTGCCCAAAAACTATGAAAATTTGCCCAAAAATGTTGGGTAACTTTTCATATAAAATATGACCCCAATTTGTACAAAAATTTTTGGGCGAATTTTCGCTTTCTTTTTTGGGCCATTTTTCTTTGGGCGATTTTGCCCAGAGCCATTGTTAGAGTAAATAAAATTCGATATTCTACAATATTTTTTTAAATCAACTACTGAATCTCACATATAATTTTTTTTTAAATTTTGCACTATTGGGGATTTTATAATAGACATTTTTTAGTTACATCAGTAAATTTTTAACGTGATTTATTAATGATAACGGCTTATAAAAAATTCCGAAATCCTAATTTTGGTCCACAGGTGCAGATTTTTAAGACAAAAAATATTTTTTTTTTTTTACCAAATTCATCTCAGAAGTTGTCAAAATTTTCTTAGCTCTATATAGAGCTAAGAAAATTGCGTTTTTGATTTTTCAATTTGTCAGAAACTCGGCTTTAGAGGCGTGGTCAAATATTGGAAAAATGGTAAAATTTGTGTCGAGTTGCCTTGTTTAAATATTTATCAAAGTGAAACGAAACGCACCACAATCTTAAACATTTACATTTTTGTATATTTTTTTATGGGCTATATACGCCTCATTAGCCCAGTTTTTGAAAAATTAAAAAACAAAAACGCAAATTTGTTAGTTCCATATAGGGCTATCCATACCACATAATCAGACATTCATGGGACATATGTTTTGTGAGCTGGAAATTTAGTGTGAAATGCATAATATATATTTTACATTTGTGGTAAATCGGTGTATAACCGTTGTGATCCGAGCAAAACTTAGATTACCAAATAAGGTATAAAATAAGTCATACATTTATAACGAAGAATACAAGTAAGGTGTAAAATATATGATATTTTATAGGTTACGAGAAATGAAATAATATAGCATACCAGAAGATAATATATAAGGTGTTACGAGTAGTGAAAAGGTAATTTTGTATTAAATTTACTCACGTGAGTGTGTGTCGTTAGAAATTTCCTGTCGTGATCCCATCTCTAGTTTAAACTTATGCATTTTTTTATAAAATAATTATTTTTTATATTATTGTAATGCATTATGCATCCAATTATAAATAATGCATTATTTCAAACTTTCAAATAATACATAATGTAACCAAATATAAGTCATCCATGATTTAATGTTTAGAAATAATAAATATGAAATACATTTTTTCCAATAATAATGCATTACGTAGCAAATTATTAGTAATGCATTATTTTTTACTTGAAAATAATACGTTGTGTAACAAATGTTTGGTAAGACATCATAAAATAATGGTACAAATAAGTTATATAGATTACCTGGTAATGTGTTATTAATCACTACTCATTACCAAAGTTTTGCTGGGATAGTTCCATTGACCGTTTCGAAAGTGAAAATTAAATAAAATTAAATTGTTGTTGTTAAGAACAGAACTTTATAGTTTTACTAGCTTACCATCCCGGTACTTCGTTACCGGTGGTATTGAATACCGGATAATAAAAAGGTCAGGATTACTCTATCGATTTCAAAAAAAAATGCCCTACATAGTCTTTGTTTTGTTTACTTGTGCACGTTTAAGTCTTTCATAAAATAATATTTCAATGAATAATTTAAACAATAAAATTTGAATAACTTCGCTGGCAGTTATCATGTTCGTTCCGGTGAATAAAGACATTGACAATTTTCGAGCACTTATATCGGGTTTTTGGATTTTGAGTGAGTAAATATTTCAGTGAAAAAAGAAATTGGAATAAGTTTGAGTGAAAAAACATATAGAGAGAAAAAATATGGAGTAAAAAAAATTAAATACGAAAAAAATTTTGTAAAAAGTATCATTCCATATTGTTCCCTGCTCTATTTCATTTCGTTCCCCGTTCTACTCTATTTTATTTCCAATTCCATCTCCTTTAAAGGTGATCATATATAGGTGATCATATATTTAAAATATTTAAATATTTAAAATATATATAAAATAACCAAATTTGCACTTTTTTATCCCCTCTACGTTCGGTCCCGACCCTTAGAAACAGAATTTCCAAAAATAACTTCTTCCAGCATTCAAAATTTCGGTGCCTAGGATCATTACTTCATAAAATATATAAAGTATCAAAAAACACTTTTTTACACCTCAAGAAACGTATTTTTTAAAAAGTACTTTAGCAGAATGTTTTTTCACCGAAGGCCCCTACATTCCAAAATTCAAGCTTCTAAGGTCATTATTATAGGAACAGAAAAAAAGTACCAAAAGTAGACTTTCTTACCCCCGTTAGAAACAGAATTTTCAAAAAGTACCTCCTCCGTAATGGTTTTTGCTTCATCGAAAAATCCTACATATTTCAATTTTCTAGGATATTAAAATTACAAAAAGGATTTTACATTCCTTATTTTAAGTTTCTAGAGCCATTACATCAGAAAATATCAAAAGTACCGAAAATACACTTTTTAGCCATTTTACCGTATTTTTGCCAGAATGTTTTTTTTACCGAATTCTACTACATTACCAATTTTAAGATTCTAGGACCATTTTTTCAGGAAATATAAAAAGTTTTTATGATTACTATTTCAGGAAATAAAAAAGTAACAAAGTGTACTTTCGGTACTTTTTATAAGAGGTTCTTTATATTAAAGGTACTTTTTATTGAAGGTTCTCTTTATAAAAAGTTCTTTTTATAAAAAGTACTTTTTTTAAAAGGTACTTTTTTATAATAGGTACTTTTTATAAAACGTTCTTTTTATAATAGGTACTTTTTATAAAAGGTACTTTTTATAAAAGTTACTTTTTATAAAAGGTACTTTTTATAAAAGGTACTTTTTATAAAAGGTACTTTTTATAAAAGGTACTTTTTATAAAAGTTACTTTTTATAAAAGGTACTTTTTATAAAAGGCACTTTTTATAAAAGGTACTTTTTATAAAAGGTACTTTTTGTAAAAGGTACTTTTTATAAAAGGTACATTTTATAAAAGGTACTTTTTATAAAAGGTACTTTTTATAAAAGGTACTTTTTATAAAAGGTATTTTTAATAAAAGGTACTTTTTATAAAAGGTACTTTTTATAAAAGGTACTTTTTATAAAAGGTACTTTTTAAAAAAGGTACTTTTTATAAAAGGTACTTTTTATAAAAGGTACTTTTTATAAAAGGTACTTTTTATAAAAGGTACTTTTTATAAACGGTATGTTTTCCAGAATGTTTTTTTGCTGACGGATTCTACATTCCAAATTGCAAGTTTCAATGCCCATTATTTCAAGAAATAACAAAAGGTACTAAAAGTACACTTTTTACCCCTTAGAATCCAAATTTTCAAAATTAGTTTTTTTCAGCAGAGGATCCTACATTCCAAATTTCAAGTTTGTATAACCATTATTTTAGTAAATAAAAAAAGTACCAAAAGTACACTTTTTTACCCATTTTACCCCCGTAGAATCAACATTGGAAAAAACCCAGCCTTAGTGAATCTTTTTTCCGGGAGGTGAACCTACATTGCAAATTTCAAGTTTCTAGTACCATTATTTAAGGAAATGTAAAAAGTACCAAAAGTACAGTTTTTTACCCTTTTGACCCCCTTAGAATCATCATTGGCAAAAATCCAGCCTTTGTGGATCTATATTCCGGGAGGTGAACATACAGTACAAATTTCGAGTCGCCATGACCATTATTTTAGGAGATAAAAAAAGTACCTAAAGTACAGTTTTTTACCCTTTTTTACCCCCTTAGAATCAACATTGGCAAAAGTCCAGCCTAACAGGATCTACATTCCGGGAGGTGAACGTACAGTCCAAATTTCAAGTCTCTATGACCATTATTTCATGAGATATAAAAAGTACCAAAAGTACAGTTTTTTACCCATTTTACCCCCTTAGAATCAACATTGGCAAAAGTCCAGCCTTACAGGATCTACATTCTGGGAGGTGAACATACAGTCCAAATTTCAAGTCTCTATGACCATTATTTCATGAGATATAAAAAGTACCAAAAGTACAGTTTTTTACCCTTTTTACCCCCTTAGAATCAACATTGGCAAAAATCCAGCCTTAGTGGATCTATATTCCGGGAGGTGAACCTACAGTCCAAATTTCAAGTCTCTAGCTTCAGCGGTTTGGGCTGGGCGATGATGAGTCAGTCAGTCAGTCAGTCAGTCAGTCAGTCAGTCACGTTACTCTTTTATATATATAGATAATTTAAAGAACATAATACTTTTGCGTTTTTTACTTCATTTGGACTTCCAGGCATTTATTTTGTAGCTCTTTTTAAAGTATAAGTTCACATGCAGTGCAAAAATATGCATGGCAAATGTTTAAACTTATACCAACTGTAATGGCTCTTTTTAAGTTAATACAGCTACATTTACAAGAATTAAATACATGTATGGTGGAGTGAAATAAACACAATACACACTTACTACACACTGGGTATGAATCCTATAAGCCTTTTAAAAATTTACAACCTGATTTCGGAAATCAGAATTGTTGAAGGTACTGCTAACGCTAACGTGAACGCGAGGCTAAAAAAAAACGGAATTTTGTATATCACTACGTTATTACGTTCCATTTTTACGTTATCACTGGCCATACATTATAAAATTGATAAAATTGTTTACCCATTTTGCAGGGGATGCAATCCCATTTACTGGGGAATATTTATGAATTGGAACACACGAAACTCAAGTTTGGGTGTTCCAATATATTGGGTGTTATAATACACGGTGAGCCTCAGCGATGTTCAGGTTGAACTTTAGTGTCGACGAAAAGTGTAAGCGCAGTTCGATTTCTACATGAATAAATGTCACAAAACTGTTAACAGCGAAATCGTAGCTGATCGCATTCGCGAGATATCGCGAAATTAGTGTTTTTGTATTTTCTAAAATTTTGACAATGAAGTTTTTTAAATATCTTCAAAAACTGGGTATGCAGTTTTAATTGTATTTATTTACATGTCACAACACAGTTAACAGCGAAATCATATCTTCTCAATTTCGCGAGAAATCGCGAAATTACTTTTTTGCTGTTTATACCCTACACCACACTGTGGTACAGGGTATAATGAGTTTGTGCTGATGTTTGTAACTACCCGAAATATTGGTCCTAGACCCACTTTTAAGTATACCGATCAGCTTAGAATCACTTTTTGAGTCAATTTAGCGATGTCCGTCCGTCCGTCCGTCTGTCCGTCCGTCCGTCCGTCCGTCCGTCCGTCTGTCCATGTAAACGGTGTAAACACGATACAGGTCGCAATTCTTAATCAATTGACTTGAAATTTTAAACTTAAGCCTCTTTTGGCCCAAGGACGAAGCCTATTGAAATTGGAAAAAATCGGTCCATATTTAGACCTAGCCCCCATACAAAGGTCCTCTTTAGTTTTGGCTCAAATGACTCTAATAGACGCATTTTAACAGGTATCTATTCGAAATTTGGCAGGTAATCATGTTTTATCAACACAAATCACCATTTCAAATTTTAAAGAAATCGAACCAGTTCTTATTGTAGCCCCCGTACAAACCACCTTCCCGATTTTCACATAAATCTCTCAAATTTCATGAAAATAGAAAATATTTAATTAAAATTCTGTTTGTGTATGTTAAACGCGTACTTTAATAACCTTATCAAATCTGATTATCATCGGACCATTTTTGGACTTAGGTCCCATGTGGAAATTTCGCCCGATATTCAGTTGAAGTGATTTATTGTCAACAAAAAGAAGCCTATTCCACTCAAATTTGATTAGTGAGTGCTTTTTACACTTATTAAAGATTTGAAAAAATATGGATCTAATCAGTCCATGTTTGAACTTGGGACCCATTTTCCGGGAAACTCTGGTGTAGGGTATTTTATGGTCGGTCTTGACCGACTATAATTTTCTTACTTGTTTTATTTTTGTTTCTATCTTCATATATGATTTTTTTAAATTTCATAAAAACATGGTATGCAGTTTTACTTGTGGTTGATCAAAGGTCACACAGCTGTTGACATCAAAATTGTAGGTGCTAAATTTCGCGAGATATCGCGTAATTATATATATATATATATTTTTTTTTTTTTTTTTATTATATTTTAAACCCGGTTCTTTAGAAATGATAAAAAAAAGTGGTAAGCAGTTTGATTTGAACATGCTGGAAGAAATTAAAACTGCCCCCAAAAAAATTATAGCTGCTCACTTTCGCGAGAAATAGCGAAAAACAGCTTTTTGGGGGTATTTCTTGTTTTGATTAATAAAAGAAGTTTCTTTAACATTGTTGAAAAACACGAAATGCAGTTTGACTTGCTATTGATCAAAGGTCATAAGGCTGTTAACATTTAAATTCTAGCTGCTTAATTCTTCGATATATCGCAAAAAAACTCGCTTATCTACTATTTATTCATTAATTTGTGTTATTTGTGGTCTGTAAAAACATATACTTCAATTAACGACAAAAATGTGGTATGCAGTTTGAATTCGAGGTTATTAGAGGTGACAAAACTGCAAGCATAAAAATTATAGACGATCAATTTCCCGAGAAATCGCAAAATTACTGTACGAGCTTTTATAATAAATTACTTTTTTTTCTTTGGTATCAAAAAAAAAAAATTAAGTAACGACAAGAATATGGTATGCAGTTTAAATTGCCCGTAACTGAAGGTGGTAAAACTGCTGAAATCTATATATTGACGCTAATTTTCGCGAAAAATCGCGAAAAATTTTTAATTTTTTTTTCTTTTATTTTGTATTGTAATATTATTCAATTTTCTTCTCAACACATTTAAATACGTATTCTTAAAAAATAATAAAAAATAACCTTTAAAAATACAATAAATCATGTACAATTTAGACTGTATTCCCATTTTTCTCTCGTTATTTGTATAATATTTGTACATACTAATAAAATTATTAATAAATATGAAAACAAATTAAAGATAAAAAAGATAAATTTTGTGATTTCTTGAGCAATTGAGTTTTTCCATGTTTTCAGTTTTGTGAACTTGCCATGTTTACAATTTAAACAGAATACCATTTATTTTAGATATTTGAAATAAATCAATGAACAGGCTAAAGGAATTCTTAATAGATTTATAAATAATAGATTTAATATTAACTTTGCGATTCCTTAAAGAATTGACCACATAGGACTTTTGTGTTAGCAGTTTAATGTCTTTTTATCATGTACAAATAAAAATGCATACCACGTTTTTACACCATTTCAAAAGAACATGCAAAATTGAAAAATAAAAAAAAAATAAAAAATATATAAATAATTCCGCGATATCTTGCGACAGTGTACACCTACAACTTTGATGTCAACACCCTTATGACCTTCGATCACGTACACATTAAGGTGCATATCAGCTTTCCACAACATTTGAAAAAAACCTAGAAAAAGTTGAAAAACAAAAATTGACAAAAAAGTTATTTCGCGATTTCTCGCGAACTAAAGAAGATAGGGTTTCGATGTTTACTGTTGTGTGACCTTAAAATAAGTACAATGAAAACTGTATACTCAGTTTTTGAAAATATTTAAAAAACTTCAATATCAAAAATTTTTAAAATATAAAATCACTAATTTCGCGATATCTCGCGAATGCGATCAGCTACGATTTCGCTGAAAACAGTTTTGTGACAACTAATCATGTATAAATCAAACTGCATTTACACTTTTCGTCGACACTAAAGTTCAACCTGAACATCGCTGAGGCTCACCGTGAATATTTGAGAAAAAAGAGAGCAAAAAAGTAAAAAATAACTAAAAATTTTTGTGTTTAATATAAATTTGTTGAAAAACGCCACGGTTTAGATATATCAGGTTGAATATGAATGGACAACTTGTCGGCCATGTAAATTTTTTGACAAGTTTCGGTGTTTTCTTTAAATTTTTATTATTTGCAATTTCACACACTTTCAGCAGAAACAATTCCTTAATTTTTAAATATTAATTAACAAAAATTATTAATTTTCTAAAAAAATTACAAAAAATCGAACAATTTTCTAATATTTTACAGAAATTTAAAAAAAAAATTAAATTGACAATTTTCACAATTCCTTTTTGGTTCGACATTTTTTTTGTACACACCTTGCTGCCGTTCTACTTCATCCTTTATAACTGTCATTCGTGAAAAAAGCAATATAAATTTAAATAAAAGTTTTTTACCAGGGATGGGACCTTCATGCACTAAAAACTTGGATTTAGGCGCCTAAAATATGCATAAGAAATCTTTAAATATGCACTAAAAACTACAAAAATATGCACTTAAAAGCATAAAAACTGTGGAGTTTTACATTAAAAAAATTAATACGTTTTTTATTTTTTAAGCCTATTAAAGAAGAAAATTGTTTCGGTCAGACAAGAATTTGACCTCGACAAAAATTGTGAGACCTACTCAACAAGAAATTTTATGATGTCTACAAAAAATTTAAAAAAAATGGAAAAAATTAGAAAAACTAAAATATTATACAAAATATGACCTTAAAATATGCATTTATAGCAGAATACGAGCAAAATATGCAAAAATATACACTAACGAATTGATGCGATTTTAAAGCAAATTCTTTAAATTGCAAAGATATTTGGTTTATATTGTTCTAAAACTAACGGGAAAAAACATGCATTTGCATGTTTTACGTTATTGATAAATTGTTAAATAACACTGTGCAACGAATTTTGGGTCATTGCTTCAAACCTCAATGGCTTTAACGCCATACGAAAGGAGACCATCAAATAGACAAAATCACCAAAGGGTTTGTCAAAGTCAGTTTGGATTTTTATTATGGCCCACTGAAGTTTTTATTTTTTTTTCGAAGACGTTTGGAAAAAGTAAAAAAAAAAACTAAAATAAAACACAACAGAGCTTAAAAAAATGGAATGTTATATTTAGTAAAATTGCATGGCGGTTCTTTTCTTAGAACAAATTAACCCTCAATCTGCCACTTTAAGGAGTCGTTTTAGTTTTTTTTTTTTTAAACTAAACACAGAAATCTAATAAAACATCCATTTATAGGGTTAAAATGATGTACAAATATTTTTCTCATAAAATTTCTCTAGGGGTTGTCAAAGGTTTGAAGTTTGTGCGACATGCGCAAAATGCTTAAAAATGGACAAATACACACAGAGAACTGTTTAGTTGGAATTCCATTATGAAAACGGAATTTTGATATAAATAATAAATTTTTAGTTATTATTGTAAATTTTTTATCACCATACCAAATAAGTAACAGCAGTAATAATTAATTATCAATCGTGACCGAATGGATGTATCAACAACTAATAATTTGGTAATTATACCCAAACTAAAAACTAATAAAGTTTTTGAAAAATATTTAGTAAGTACAACCGTTTCTTTTAGTCCTTATCTTCCCTCTCGACCAATTATCATTTGTTTAAATTAATAAATTCCAAAAACATTAGGTAATAGTATCCACAACTGAAAATGTTGGTCAACTTAACCAAATTTTCAATAATTTTTAATTTTTGAAAAATTTTACCAAATTATAAATTTGTATTGGTATTCCTAACTAATAATTGGTCGTTAGGATTTCATTTCGATTACAAAAATAAAACGTCAAAAAAATAAAATAGTAATTAGTTAAAAGAAAAATGTTATTGTGTTCAGACGTTTTTAAAATTTTAAAATAAAACTCATGTAAAATTTCGTAAAAATGTTACAAATTTTGACGGTAAGTTGATACCACTGCTGAAATACAATTTAAATCAATAAATCTTATTTTAGATATTTGCACACGCAACATTAACAACAACATTCAGATGCTAAAGATGATATTTTACCTAGAAGTCGACAATAAAATCAATTTTGAGCCAACTATAAAAACCTATGGAACAGTTTAAAAGAAATCCTTAGAGTCCAAAATGTCCAGAGAGTGGTAGCAAATTTAAGGTTTATAACTGCCAGAATATTAAAATTAACAAAGGTTCAACCCAAAACTATTCTCAGAATCTGAGACATTTTCTATAGGAAAAATGACTCAAAACCTGATACTTTTTTTTAGGAAAAATTTCTCAGAATCTAAGTCTTTTTCTCCGAAAATAAGACTTTTTCTATAGGAAAAATTTCAGAATTTGAGACTTTTCCTCATTATCTTAGACTTTTTCAATAGGAAAAATTCTCAGATACTTCCACATTTTTTCTTTAGAAGACATTCTATTATATTTTCTGAGATATTCTTTTACAGATTCTGAGACATTTTTTCTGTAGAAAAATCCTCGGATTCTGAGATATGTTTCTATAAAAAAAACTACTAGAAGTGTAAAATGTTTTTTAGATTTTTTCACTGACATTTTTTCTTAAGAGATATATTTTGACTTCTAGTTGTTTTTGCTTTAGAAAGTCTCACAGATTTTTTTTTTTAGAAAAATTCTTAGATTTTAAATTTTTTCTATCATAATTATCAATTTTAATTTATTTTTTCTATTGTATGTATTTATTTCATTTTTAAATTATAAAATTTTTAGTAAAATTGCTTGAAAAAAAAATTAAAAATTTTATTTTAAAAGAAACAGTTTAAAAAAATATTGATTGGTAAGTACAACTATATAACGCTTTTTAAAAATCGATCACTCTAACCAATGCCAATTTTAACATAAAAATATTCGGTTCTTATAATAGATATTTACCGGTAGAGACAACTGAATTGGCCGTAGAGGCAACTGAATATTTTCATAGTTGGTGCAACCGCAAAAATTCAGTTGGCAAACAATTCAGTTGCAACAACTGAATCTATTTTCTGTGTGTATAAAAAATCTATGTTATTTTATATTTTTTATCAAAACAATGTTAAAAAAAAAAAACTCAACATAAAAAGTGTAAATATAATTCTGAGCTAAAAATTATGTTCTGATGTGTTTTATAAAATTATATGATGATTATTTTCTTTGAACAAATTAACCCTCTACCTCCTGCTTTAATATGTAATTTTTGTCCGTTTTTAAAAGAAATCCATAAAGGTCTATGAAAAGGCAGTTATAGGATTAAAATGTTTTACAAATATTTTGTTCATCAAATTTTACTACAAAGCAAGAAAATGCATTTAAACCATGTAAAATGCTTAAAAAAGTCCAGCAACTTTTTTTTTTTAAATAAGACACCAGCCTAAAAATATTATCATGCTAAAAAACTTCTTTAAAGTTTATTATTTTAATTTTACAAAAAAAAAACAACTAATGGATCCTCTTCGATTTTCGATAAAATAGGGTAAACAAGTAAGAGTGTTAAATTCGGCTGTGCCGAATCTTTTATACCCTCCAAAATGTAAAAAAAAAAAATGTCAGGGGCGTTTGTTTTTTTTGGGGGGGGGGTGATGGGGGTCAGTGGGGGATGTTGACAGCACCTTCCCATCCCGATAAATATAACAAATGTTTCATTTATTTAACAAAAATACAAAAAAACATGTAAAAAAGTGTATTTTTTCAGAGGTTGGTTTAGTTCTTCAAGGGGGAACTTTTTTCCCCCTGGTCCGATTTTGCTCATTTACGAACTTAACCTGCCTATTAATATAAGACATATTTGTGCCAAATGTCGGGAGTCTAGCTCTTTTATTTTGGACTGCATCGTGTTAACTACAGACGGACAGACGGACAGACGGACAGACGGACGGACAGACGGACGGACGGACGGACGGACATCGCTAGAATGTCTTAGAATCGATCACTGATCATAAATATATATACTTTATGGGGTCCTAGACCGATATTTTGATGCGTTACACACGGAATGACAAAGTGAGTATACCCCCATACTGTAGTTGGAGGGTATAAAAATTAGTTTGTCTTACAAGGAAGGTCTATTAGAGCGCTCCAACCAACTGTCCTGAAACTTTTTTGGTGAAAAAATATTTTTGAGTGACAAAAATACGTTGTAAAATATTTGTGTGACTTACGAATATTTTTAAAACATGTTTAAACGGTTTTCAACACGTGAATTTAAAGTGAAACTAATCTGAAATTCACAGTTTTGCTAATAACTTTTGAACTATTAAACCGATTTGGCTGAAATTCAATACGAACCAGGCCAGGGTACCGGCAAACCAGCTTCAGCATCCTGAGAATTACCTTTCCAAAGTTAGCGTGTTTTCTTTTATCTAATAAATTCACGAAAAACCAAACCGAAATTTAAAAAAAAAGACAAGCTTTTTAATAGGCTTAGTGAAAAAAATATAAAAGTGCGCCCCTATAAGATAATTTCAATTTAATACTTTGATATTGAATTTTAAGGTCAAATTTATTTTTTTCAAAAAAAATACAAATGCCATTTTAAAGGCCATCAAAAATACTTTAAAAGTCGTTTTTTAAATTATAATTTTTAGTTAATCAAAATCTTAATAAAAACTCACTAAAATATGTTTTTTTTCAAAAACGTCAAAACTTCCCAACCCTGTAACTCTGCCAATATTTCATAAAAAAAAATTAAATTTGTAATTTAGACTACCTATCATCATCCTATAGGATATATTATAATATTTTGCGAAAATTATACATAAATCGGACAACATTTGTTTTTTGGTGTGGACCGATGAAGCGTTTTGCCACATATGAGGAGTTCCGGCTAAGACTTAAATTTTGAGGTAAAAAAGATGTGATTTTTGTTTTGATGGCACATCGATGAAAGTTGGCATAAATATTAGAAGCTATTTATAAGAAATTCGTTCGCGTCAATTAAATCGCGCAAGGGGGTCAAAAGTTATGGCGGTTTTAAGATTTAGCGGTTTTAAAAAATCTTAAAAATATTTTAAATATTTTTTTTCTACACATTTGTTGCATGTGTTATTAAAACATGCCAGGATATATCATTTCTTTTAAAATATATGATATAAATTTAACCCTTTAATGACCAAACGATTTAAAAAAAAAAATATCTAAGTACCTAAAATCGCGATTAATTCGCGGTAAAAGAAAAGTTTCACAATTTTTATAACATATTTAGGCAATGCGCGTTGGTTTTACTGAAAAAAATCACGGAAAATCGTATCAATGTACCAGTGTTTAAAAAAATCGGTGATGCTTTTTTATAACATGAATGTTTAATATAGTCCAAAAAATCTATAATCATCAAAATTTTTTAACCCGCCTCTGATTTTATGATGACACATCAAGTGGGCTTTCATTTAAAAAAAATTTTATCCGATTTCGTGTAAAGCTTTGGATGTGCCAGATCAAAACAGGTTTAGATAAAATCATCGCGCATTCCGCTCAGAATGGCTTAAAGTAAAAAGTCAAAAAGCAAATAAGTTCTACTCGTTAAGGCACGTCTTTTGGTGTATTAAAATGAACATGATGCATTAATTGCTACTAAAAAAAATTGGAAACAGATTTGCAAATTTCGCTCAATTTTCAAAAATGCCATAAAATTTTTGCAATTTATTTTTTATAAACCCGCCAGTGATTTTTTTATGTAAACTCCTAAAAAAACTCGGTTTACGCAAGAGTCCATTAAATTTCGAATGAAACCGCGAATGTGCCTCGCGAAAAACTGGTATTTTAAAAAAATTACGTTTTTTCTTTCGAACTTTGATCTGCTGAAACTCCTTAACTATTCGTGGCACATTAACGGGATTAATTCCAAAATGTTAAGAATTACAACAGCTACCAACTCTAGTTCAACTTTTTTCATTTTATAGAGGGGGCCAAAATCCCTGATCAAAAAACCTCGAAAATTTAAAAACTCTTAATTTTTGGTTTCAAAACTTAACCGTCTTATAACTTCTTACCAAGCGATGAAGCATCTATCAAGCCAACATTAAAATAATCTTTTATATGTACTGACTTTGTGTTATGCCGGAAAAGAATGAAATATAAGGAGAACTTAAAAAAAAATGCGAAAGAAGGTAAAAACTATGTATTATTTCAAGCCATTTTTATCGATTTTTCAACTTTAACCCTCTGTAACTTTTACGGATAAAGTGGGGTAATCCTTAAACATTGGTCAGTGATGGTTCAAGGTCTTGTTTACACAACTGCATTTACAGTTTATCTAAATTCCAAAAACTGCCTGTTTTTTTAAACATTTATTTCAGTTTCACTGAGTTGAAATTGAAAAAAGATTTCATGATATACGAGTATGTAGTTCATAATTTTGTGATCCATAGTGCCCTGGATAATAAGTGAATTCAGATGAATGTTTTTGTACTCAAACTTATTTTTTTTTTTACAAAAACAGTTGAATCCTAAAGTTTCTCATTTTTTTTATTGTTATTATTATTACATTTATGCAGTCGTTAGTATATTATTTCTTCTGTTGATTCACTTTTACTAACAAGGGAAGTATTTCAACCCTTATGAACCGATTTGCCTGAAGCTTAAAATATATATGAAAGAGACGATTTTAAGGCTGGGGTGTATCGGCCATATCAGTGTTTTAAAATTTGTCCCCTTATGAAACAATGTGGACTTCCGGGAAAATTTCGATAACTTCCGAACTAACAGGAATATCCTCTAGAGCAAAAATACGTGTCGGCTTAAATTTAATAAGGATTATTTCGTATTCATATGGATATCGTATGTCTTCATATAAATACCCCCCAAAATTTACACATTTTCATGAAAAAAGTATTTAACAAAGACAAACTTTTACAAGGTTATGTCACCGTTAGATAGGCATAAAAAAACTTTCTTCTCATATGTAAATAATCATATAGTTTCTTAGAAAAAAATGGCTAAAAAATAACAAAAAAAAAAAATTTTCGCCATTTTTTGACCCATGTTTTAAACCCCTAAATCCCCGATATGGCCGATAAGCCCACACACAGAAAACAAATTTGCCAATTTCCAACTGAAAGTCAGTTGATGTAACTAAAATTAGGTGGAAGCACTTACATATAGGTTGTCGCAATTGAATATCGGTATTCGCGACTGAATAACGTTGATATAACTGACTTTTAGTTGAAACAATCATAAAATATTTTAGTCACATCATATTTAAGTAACAACAACCGAATTTGGAGTCGCTGCAACTGAAAAATTCAGTTGGAAATTTATTTTTCTGTGTGCAGACACCCCAACCTTAGAATTGTCTCTTTTCTTAATATTTTACGCCTCAAGCAAATCAGTTCATAAGGGTTGAGATACTTCCCTTGTAAGAAGTAATGCCAAGGAAATGAAGGAGCTGGAGTTTTTTTTTTAATATCTAAGTACAAATTAATTGAGTGAAAAATTGCTGTTTCGGTTAAAGTGAATTGGAAAATTGGAGTTTGAAAAATGTTCATATTCCAATTTTATTAATTGCAATAAAACTTGAGGAGCCCTTCCCTATCCAGTAATTATGATACCAGTAAAATATTCAACATACTCGTATACAAAAGAAAACAGTTTAAAATTACTAGGAAATGGTAACAATTGTGTATGCATTGTTCCTCATTATTTTATCGTACACCCAAAAGAAAACATTAGTTATCAATCTATATCTATTAGGGTGGTTTTTTATTTTATTTTTTTTTGGAATTTCGAGGAGCGCGCAGCGGATTTTTGTGACATTTGATGTTAAAATAATTGTGTAAAAAATTGAGCTAAATCGGATAAAATTAACCCGAGGCATAAGAAGGTCAAAGTTTCGAGAAAAAGCCAAAATGGCCAAATTTTGAAAAAACTTAAACAAATTTAAATTTTGTTGAAATAAAAAAAACAAAATATTTTTTATTTACCTTTCTTGCAATAATACTTAGAAAAAATTATCTTTACTTTTTATGACGGCAGTAACACTTTCAAACATGAAATACAAAAATTACCATACATTTTGGGGGGTACCTGAAATGAGTGTTTTCGATTTTTTGAAAATTTTATTAAACAAAAAAATTAAATCTTACTATTTTATAGCAATGGATTATTAAATACATCCTAAGGCTTAAATATTTAAAAAATTGGGGATATCCATCGACTCAATTTTTTTTTGGAGTCATTTGACTCCTTGAAATCCGCAAAACTCAAATGACTCCAAAAAAAAATTGAGTCGATGGATATCCCCAATTTTTTAAATATTTAAGCCTTAGGATGTATTAAATAATCCATTGCTATAGAATAGTAAGATTTAATTTTTTTGTTTAATAAAATTTTCAAAAAATCGAAAACACTCATATCAGGTACCCCCCAAAATGCATGGTAATTTTTGTATTTCATGTTTGAAAGTGTTACTGCCGTCATAAAAAGTAAATATAATTTTTTCTGAGTATTATTGCTAGAAAGTTAAATAAAAAATATTTTATTTGTTTTATTTCTACAAAATTTACATTTTTTTAAGTTTTTTCAAAATTTGGCCATTTTGGCTTTTTCTCGAAACTTTGACCTCCTTGCGCCTCGGGTTAATTTTATCCGATTTAGCTCAAATTTTTACACAATTATTTTAACATCAAATGGCACAAAAATCCGCTGCGCGCTCCTCGAAATTCCACAAAGGCTGGATTTTTGCCAATGTTGATTCTTAGGGGGTGAAAAGGGTAAAAAACTGAACATTTGGTACTTTTTATATCTCCTGAAATAATGGTCATAGAGACTTGAAATTTGGAGTGTATGTTGGATTTTTGCCAATGTTGATTCTAAGGGGGTAAAAAGGGTCAAAAAATTTACCTTTGGTACCTTTTATATTTCCTTAAATAATGGTCCTAGACACTTGAAATTTTGAATTTAGGTTCAGCTCCCAGAATATAAATCTATTAAGGCTGGATTTTACCAATGTTGATTCTAAGGGGTAAAAAGGGTAAAAAACTGTGCTTTTGGTACCTTTAATATTTTCTTAAATAATGGTCCTAGAAACTTAAAATTTGCAATGTAGGTTCACCTCCCGGAAATAATATTCAGCAAGACTGGGTTTTTGCCAATGTTGACTCTACGGGGGTAAAATGGAAAAAAATGTACTTCCCGAGTAAAAATTTTCTGGTCTAATCATATATAATTTGATACAATCTTATATAAGTTAATATGCTTCCGTATAAATTTATATAAAATTTTATCTATCACTTTGATACGGTTGATCCACTTTATATGGTTAGATATTGCTCCATATATGATTATATTCGCATTTTGGTTTTGCTCATCAAATTATATAAAAATTGATATTATAAGATCAATTTGATCTAATTAGATTTGACCAAATTCAGGATCAAATTGTATCAATGTTTATATTTTTTGATCTAAAGTAATACAATTAGATATTATTTGATACAACCATTTTACGGATAAATTAGATCTATTTAGTAAAATTAGCATAATATTTTTACTAGGGTTATGGTACTTTTTTAAAATTACTGAAATAATGGTACCTTTTATAAAAAGTACCTTTTATAAAAATTACCTTTTCTAAAAAGTACCTTTTATAAAAATTACCTTTTATAAAAAGTACCTTTTATAAAAATTACCTTTTATAAAAAGTACCTTTTATAAAAAGTACCTTTTATAAAAAGTACCTTTTATAAAATGTACCTTTTATAAAAAGTACCATTTTGAAAAGTACCTTTTATAAAAATTACCTTTAATAAAAAACCCTTTTATAAAAAGTACCCTTTATAAAAAGTAACCCGAGTAAAAATAAACATATATAACAATATATAACTTGATGCAAACATAATAAATCATATATGATTATACATCGCGTGAGATATTTTCAAAATTTTTTAAATGCAGTCATATGTAGTTATATATAATTGAATCATGATTCGGATTAAAAGGTGTACGGTTGATATAATTATATAAAATTATATGAGGGTCAATACAAAATTTGTTTTTCTGTATAATTTAATATAAAATTATATATATCCTATTCTGTTCCATATTTAACACTATATGTTTCCATTTAACCAACAATTTTCTAAGTTTTTAAAGCAAAGTATAAGAAACTTTTTAAAATGTTCCTAAACATTTCCTTATTAGGGTTATGTATATCACCTATCTGGTTCGAAGCGTACCCAAACATTTTTTTGTTTTAGAAAATTATATGTTTGGTGAATGTATCGTTGACCTGTGGTGTATCTCAACCTAAACCAAAAAACACCAGGATTTTATATGTTTTTATGCAATTAGATCTAATTAGATCCACCAACATATGGCAATGTCTGGTCAAAACTCGGATGAAATCATATCATATTTTATACAAGTTGATCTTTTTTAATGCAAAAACATCCACCATTATTCGGATCAAATTGCGTATAAATATATATTGTGTTATATACCATTATATATTGCATCATATTAAAATTTTTACTCGGGAATTTAATAAAAAACTCTTTTATAAAAAGTACCCTTTATAAAGAGTTCCTTTAAAAAAAAGTACCTTTTACAAAAAGTACCACTCATAAAAAGTACCTTTTATAAAAAGTACGTTTTATAAAAATACCTTTAATAAAAGTACCTTTTATAAAAAGTACCTTTTGTAAAAAGTACCTTATAATAAAAGTACGTTTTGTTAAAAGTACCGAAAGTACACTTTTTGATACTTTTTTATTTCCTGAAATAATAATCATAGAAACTTGAAATTGGAAAAGTTTCCAAAAAATATATTGGTCACAGAAACTTAAAATTTGGAATGTAAAATCCTTCAGGGAAAAAAAGATGTGGAAAAGAACTTTTTGGAAATTCCCTTTCTTAACGGGGATAAAAAGTACTTTTAATGTTTGCTGAAACAATGATCCTATATAATTGAAATATGGAGTATAGGATACTTCGGTGAAGAAAAAACATTCTGCAAGAGGTACTTTTTGGGAATACCTTTTCTAACGGGGGTAATAAAGTGTACTTTTAGTACTTTTTTAGTTTCTATAATAATGACCTTAGAAAAAGGAGACGGAATTAGAAATGAAATGGAATAGAACGGGGAACAAAATAGAATAGAGCAGGGAACAATATGGAATGATATTTTTTACTCAAATTTTTCGTGTTTAGCTTTTTTCTCCATATATTTTCCCTCTATATATTTTTTCACTCAAACTTATTTTTTTTTTCCAATTTCTTTTTTCACTGAAATATTTATTCCCTCAAAATCCAAAATCCCGACATAAGGGCTCGAAAATAGTCAACGAACATCATAACATACCAGAACATACCAGCGAAGTTATCAAATTTTATTGTTTAAATTATTCATTGAAATATTTTTTATGGAAGACTTAAACGTCCACAAGTAAATAAAACAGAGACTACGTAGGGGAACTTTTTGGAAATCGATAGAGTAATCCTGATCCTTATATTATCCAGTATTCAACACAACCGGTAACGAAGTACCGGGATGGTAAGCTAGTACTAAAAACAAGGTAAATTTTGAATACTTAAATAAGCACAAAAGACAAAATTAAAACAGGTTGCTGATTTTTGGATCAAAAAACAAATGGGGTCACTAGAGTGCCCATGATAATTTTTTTGTAAGTCCCACTTAATTTTATCCTTTTAATGAAAAAAATCAGTTTTTTCTACGGATTTTTTTAAACGGATTTTTTACAAAACAAATGCAAATTTAAGAGTTATTTAAATGCATTAAAATAGTCAAATCACAAAAAATTCATAAAAAACAGAATTTCGCTAAAAATGCGTATCGTCCATTCCAGAAGATAATACCCAATTCATGAGATATGTATATGTTCTTAATCAATCTTTTTAAATAAATTTTTTTTCGAGTGTCCCTCTTTCTTTTTCTCTCTTTGCTCACCCACTTTCTATTACTATGCCCCTGGTTGAAAATTTCTTTTGTAATACAAATTCCATTACCATTATGAAAAGTCAATTTAATTATAGATCCAAGCCTTCACTACAAAGTGACATATATTTTTTTTAAAAAAGTTTTTATTTCAATTTTCTTTACAAGAACTTATTTTTGAATGCAGTTTATAATTTTATATAATTTTTTTTTCGTTTCAACAATTATTTTCAATAATATTTATTTTTTGCTCAAACAGAAACAGAGAACAAAATATAGGGTTATGGAAATGTATGTAAATTCGACTTTGGTTATTGTATAAAATTGATGAGGCTAAAAGAAGTTCATAAAGTATATTTTTTTCTGTTTGAATATAAATCAATTATGAATGACTATTTCTTTTGTAAAATTTTATTTTGTATTTGTTCAATTTGAGCGTTATGGTTGGTAAGATACAGTTAACAGAGCGTATGAGTAATATATCTTTGCAAACAAAAAATTAAGAATTACATTTTCTATGTTCTATGAAAAACACGCCTGAATCTTTTATGTAAATTTAAATGAAAAAAATGTTTTTGTAAGTCATAAGTGGGCTAGCAATAAGAAATAAACTAACAATAAGATCTAAAAAACCCGAATTATGTTATACGCCCTTTTTCTCTTACAAGGGAAATATTCCAACCTTACCCAATAAGCACTTTTAAAATTCAAGTGCAAATCAAGTATAAATCAAGTGTAAATCAAGCCCTTATTTCCAGTCTATGCTTGAATTATACTTGAATTACACTTGAATTCAATAGCATTCTCCAGCAAAACGGATACTTGAATTCAAGCGCTGTTTTTACACTTGAAAACCAGTGAAAAGGCTGTAAAAACAGGGCTTGAATTCCAGTGTCCGCTTTGCTGGAGTATGCTATTGAATTCAAGTGTAATTCAAGTATAAATCAAGCAGGGGCTGGAATTTAGGGCTTGATTTACACTTGTTTTATACTTGATTTGCACTTGAATTTTAAAATTGCTTATTGGGTATAAACCAATTTGCCTGAAACATAGAATATATATGGGGCATTCCAGGCCAAATCACTCACTTTTAAAACCGATCCCTCCGATTAATTTTTAGTACGTATTAAATGCACCTTGCTCTCCAATTTTCAGTTTTTATACCATGTTGGTGTTTAGTAATCAATTTTTCAAAATGGCGATTTTTTCAAAAAAATTAAAAAATTGAAATTTTTAATTAATTTTGACCAGTAAAAAATATAGATTTCTTAAAAAAAAGTTGGACAACGTTTTGTTGGTATTTAAATGTAGTTTTAGAAAAAAAATATGAAAAAATTATTCGTAGTAATTATCACTTATTTTTTAACGTTTAAAAATAAAATCGACTTTTTGAAAAAGTCCGAAACCTTTGATTTTTATACCCTACACCACACTGTGGTACAGGGTATATTGAGTTTGTGCTGATGTTTGTAACTACCCGAAATATTGGTCCTAGACCCAACTTTAAGTATACCGATCGACTCAGAATCTCTTTTTGAGTCGATTTAGCGATGTCCGTCCGTCTGTCCGTCTCTCTGTTTGTCTGTCCATGTAAACGGTGTAAACACGATACAGGTCGCAATTTTCAATTGACTTGAATTGATTTTCAATTAGCTTGAAAATGGGTTTAAAATCAGCCAAATTATTACAACTTCCCAAGGCATCTAAGGTATGTCATACTATATGATTAATGAATACGAGTCAAATTTTTGAAATTTATTTAAATTATCTACTGTAGTAACATTTTTTATTCTTCATGTTCCAGTGTAAATTTTTTTTTGGGTTTTCCTATATTTTTTTGAACAAAAATAAAAATTTAAAAATGGAGATTTCAAACAAGTGTTGAAAAATGCAAAAATAATTTAAAACATGTTAGCAAAACACAATATGAAAAATACTTGTCATCTAAATATATTTAAACTTGAAGAATAAAAAAATGTTATTACAGTAGAAAATTTCAATGAATTTCAAAAATCGGATTGTGTTGCTTAATCAAGTGGTCTGCCATACGTTAGATACCTGGGGAAGTTTTAATAACTTGGCTGATTTTCAATTGATTTTAGTTTATTTTATTAGAGAGCAATTTTGCACCAAATCAAAATTCTGTAATCACATGACTTCAAATTTAACTGAAAATACCAAAAAAAATGAGAAAACTGAAAAAAAATGCATATTTTTCCTTGTAATCTGTTTTTTAAAATTCAAGGCCGATGCAGCACGCCTTACCCATGTCCGATCAATCTAAATTTTTGTGAGATATATTCTTAACCACAAATGAATATATGTAGGGTAAGTTAGGGTCAATATCTATCAATTTAATTTTTTTGGAGCACCATATACAATAAACCAAAGTAAAAAAAAGTGCAATTTTAAAAATTTGACAAAAAAAAATAGAACAAATTGTGACCACAACTCGAATTATGGCTTAAAAGTTGCATAATTAAGAGTAGAACTTTTAGACTTTAAAAAAAAAAAAAATCTAAGGTTTATGACTGTTTCAAAAAGTCGATTTTAATTTTAAAACGTTAAAAAATAAGTGATAGTTACTTCGAATAATTTTTTCATATTTTTTTTCTAAAACTACATTCAAATACCAATAAAATGTTGTTCAACTCTTTTTAAGACATATATATTTCTTACTGGTCAAAATAAATTGAAAATTTCAATTTTTTAATTTTTTTTTAAAAAATCGCCATTTTGAAAAATTGATTACTCAACACAAACTTCGTATAAAAGGTGGAAAATTTTACTGAAAGTTGCAGTTAATATGTACTAAAACATATACCAAAAAAATAATCTTAGGGGGTCGGGTTTAAAAGTGAGTGATTTCGCCTGGAGTCCCCCTTATATTAACTTTTAGGCAAATTAAGGCAAATGTAAATATCTGAAACACTTTTCCTACAGAAAATGTATAAGATTCTAAAACATTTTTATTTCAGAAAAAGTCTTGAGTCTACGAAATTTTTCTTATCTAAAAGTCTCAGATTCTTAAATTTATCTCTGATTCTGAGATACTTTTCTACTTGAAAAGCCTCAGATTCTGAAAAAAAATTTTTGTAGTAAAAGTCTTTGATTCTGAGAAATTTTTGTTATTGAAAAAATATTTTAATAAAATTCACATCAGATTCTAAGACATTTTGCCTACAGAAAAACCCCAGATGCTGAAATATAATTTTCTTTAGCAAAAGTTTCTGAGACAAAAAGTTTTCCAATAGAAAAAGTATCAGATTCTGAAAAAAATCAATAGGAAAAATGTCTCAGAATCTTAAAATTTTTCTATAGAAAAAATGTCTTAGAATCTAAGACTATTTTTATGGAAAAAATTTCTTAGAATCTTAGACTATTTCTATAAGAAAACTGTCTCAGAAAATGATACTTTTTCAATAGTTAAAAATGAATCAGATCTATAGTTAAAAATGAATCAGAATCGGAGAAAATGTTTCAAAATCTGAGACTTCTTCTGCAGAAAAAATTTCTCAGAATATAAGACTTTTTCTAAAGGAAAAATGTTTCAGAATCTGAGACTTTTTGTACAGGAAAAATTTTTCCTACATTTTTCCTATAGAAAAAATCTCAGATTCTGAAATTTATGGAATCATGTCAATGCTTCATTAAGACCGTGTTCTATACAAGCAGCAACTTTCAATTTTTAAATAGGATTTTTTAAAAACTAAGCAAAAATTTTTCCATGAACTGAGTTAATAAAAAAATAAAACTTAAAAAAACAAACGCCATACAACGAAGGACAATTTGACAGGTCAATGTTGTAACTGTCACTAACAGACATTTTCCACAATGACAAAGTCAGACAAAAGAAGGCATACCATCACCATCGTCATATGTATAAACTTTCATTTGCACTTCACATAATGTAGAGTCAGTGGAGCAAATATGCAGACACATAAACTACGTCATTTTCAAAGACAAATAGTATACAAATACGCCAACAACAGTTTGAGTATATAACAAGTAGAAAAACAACAAGTTATGGAGTAAAATTCGGTAGAGATAGAAATTATAATGCCCTATACCGAAAATTTCTTGGAATTTTTTTTAGTTAAAAAGAAATAACACTCTTTGTTTTTCCTTTTTCATATTCTACGACCACAGCATATGGGGCATTCCAGGTCCAATCACTTACTTTTCGACCCGACCCCGTTCGATTTTTTTAAATATATATGTATTAAATGCAACTTGCACATCAATTTTCAGCCTTTTATACCAACTTAATGCTGAGTAATCAATTTTTCAAAATGGGGATTTTTAAAAAAAAAATAAAAAATTTAAATTACACTGCGGAACACTAAAAAATAAACAAGAGTTACGACCATCGTTTCTATATATTTCGGGCATGCTGATTCGAATGGCGTACTCCGTTTTTCGATGTATGGTACAGTTTTCTTGCAAAATGTCGTTAAAGATTTGCTGATTTAGAGACAGTTTTTTAACAAAAAAATTTGCAAAGTTAATGATTTAGAAATTTTATGGCATGGAAAACAAAGATATGACTTGTAGCAATATTTCTTATGCAAATTTGGTTTAAAGCTTGTCATCTTAAGTCATTAAATTCGAGAATTTCTTAATTTTTTAAGGTTTTTGCGAAATTAACAACCAAATTGGTCTTTGATAAAAAACTTGCTTTTAGTGAATCAAAAAGGCATCCCTAACAATACGAATAGTGGGGAAAAACAGCTATATTATATGGACCATCATGATGAAAATCGCGAAAAACCATTTTTTTGTATATGGCAGCATCACTTTACGAGATGATTTAGGGCTCCATCTTTTAGTATATAATGTGGTTACCTTAAACAACTAACTCACCAAAAATTTGGCCAAAAAAGTTTTCATTTGCAAAAGTTATCTTAACAAAAACTTATATTTCAGTGTTTTCCATGCAATAATTATAGTTTTTGTTAAGATAACTTTTGCAAATGAAAACTTTTTTGGACAAATTTTGGGTCAGTTCATTATTTAAGGTTCCCACATTATATACTAAAAGATGGGGCCTTAAATCATCTCGTAAAGTGATGCTGCCATATACAAAAAAACGGTTTTTCGCGATTTTCATCATGATGGTCCATATAACATATATGTTTTTTGTTCACTATTCGTAGTGTAATGGGTGCCTTCATGATCCACAAAATGCCAGTTTTTTATCAGAGACCAATTTAGGGGTTAATTTCGCGAAAACGTGAAAAAAATAAGAAATCCGCGATTTTAAGGGCTTAAGATGAAAAGCTTTAAACCAAATTTACATTAGAAATATTGCTACAAGTTATATCTTTGTTTTCCATGCCATAGCATTTAAGAATCATTAGCTTTGGAAATTTTTTTGTTAAAAAAGCAGCTGAAAATCAGCCAATCTTTAATGACATTTTGCAAGAAAACTGTACCATACATCGAAAAACGGAGTACGCCGTTCGATTCAGCATGTCCGAAATATATAGAAATGATGGTCGTGCCTCTTGTTTTCTAAAATAGTGGTTAGTTTTGTCACGCAGTGTTATTAATTAATGTTGACCAATAAAAAATATAGATATCTTAAAAAAAATTGGACAACGTTTTGTTGGTATTTAAATTTAGTTTTAGAAAAAATCATGAACAAATTTTCGAAGTTATTATCACTTATTTTTTAACGTTTAAAAATTAAAATCGACTTTTTAAAAAAGTCCGAAACCTTCGATTTTTTTTAAGAAAGTCTGCAAAATCTTCTCTAAATTACGCAAGTTTAAAGCCATTTTTCGAGACGTGATCACAATTTGTTCTATTTTTTTTTCAAATTTTGAAAATTGCTTTTTTTTTTTTACTCTTGTTTAATGTCGTCGAACTATATTCAACAAATGCCAATTCTAAAAGCTTACTATTCAGGAGAGCTAAAAAACTAATTATTTCACATATTATTGTAAAAATAAACAATGTACCTTCCAAAAGATGGTTTAAATATTCTAAATAATTTTTACCTATGCCAAACATTTCATATTTTGCACTTGTTTGCGTATTTTTCAGAGATGGCATTTATTGCTATATGCAAAAACAAATATTTTTTTAGAGTTGGCATAGTTTGGTTAATTTTTTTTTTTTTTTTGGATTTTGTTATCCTCAGTAACATATTTTTACTAGTTACTAGCTTCGAAAGCCTTTTAATCTCAGGGTGGTCAATTTTGGCACTCTGTAACTCACGCTGTATAGTATTAGGGTCACTCCAAACTAGCTATTTTGAAAGCTTATGTCATTGACTATATTTGCCCCACTCATAATTTTTCAATCTGATAAATAGTTTAAAGGTTACATCTATATAAGCATTTTTTTTGCAAACACTATTTACCGATATTTTCAAAATGGCAATATCTCGAAAACTAGCCATTAAATATCAAAATCTTTACCAGATTCGTGTTCAGCATGGCAAATGCAATAATTTTTTTTTTTAAAAAATTTAAAAAATTTTTTGTAAATTTGCAATGGGAGTTGGCATTTATTTTCACCAAAAAAATATATACTTTAAAACAGCAGAATAACAAAAATGAATGTAAAACGACAAAAAATTATTTTTTTGTTCTGAAATTTTTATCACAGATGGGTATTGCATAGGGGAGCTATTTGCCATCGGAAACTCATTTCGGTCAAATTTGAGTTGGCATATTTTGAATTTAGTTTCACGATATGGTGCTCCAAAAAATTAAATTGGTAGATATTGAACCTAAGTTACCCTTGATATATTCATTTGTGGGTAAAAATATTTCTCAAAAAATTTAGGTTGATCGGACATAGGTAAGGCGCGTCGCATCGGCCTTGAATTTCAAAAAACGGATTACAAGGAAAAATAAAAATTCTTTATTGTTTTCTCAATTTTTTGGTATTTTAAGTTAAATTTGAATTCTGGTGGCTACAGAATTTTATCTTGGAGTAAAATGGCTCTCTAATAAGGTACTAAAAACTAAAATCGGTTGAAAATCAGCCAAGTCATTAAAACTTCCCCAGGCATCTAACGTGTGGCTGACCACTTGATTATGGAATACAACCCGATTTATGAAATTCATTGAAATTTTCTACTGTGATAACATTTTTTTATTCTTCAAGCTCAAATATAATTAGATGACAAGTATTTTTCATATTGTGGTTTGCTAACATGTTTTAAATTAATGCTAAAAATGCCTACATTTTTCAACACTCGTTTGAAATCTCCTTTTTTAATTTTTATTTTTTGTTTTTTTTTTTTTTAAATTGGAAAAACAAAAAATATATTACCCTGGAACATAAGGAATAAAAAAAAATTAGTACAGTAGATAATTTCAATAAATTTAAAAAATTTTACTCGTATTTATTAATCATGTAGTATGACACACGTTAGATGCATGAGGAAGGTGCAATAACTTGGTTGATTTTCAACCGATTTTAGTTTTTTGTACCTTTTTAGAGAGACATTTTACTCCAAATCATAATTTTATAACCATTTTAATTCAAACTTAACTAAAATATCGAAAAAAAATTGAGAAAATTAACAAAAAGACATTATTCCCCCTTTAATTCGATTTAAACTTCATGACCGATGTAGCACACCTTAGACGTGGCCGTTTATCCTGAAATTTCGTGAGACGTATTTCTATATCCAAATAAATACATCTAACAAGGGAGGTCAACCTGGTGTCACCCTCCGATCTTCATGAAATTTGGATATGTTGTTAATAACGAAAATTAATTAGACACGTAGTTTTTTTAGCGGCCCAAACTCATTTTTATGTGGGGGTCGATTTGTATGGGGGGAAATTGACCTTTTTGAGTTTTTTACGATTTGCGCCTATTTAAACAAAATTAATATACCTATTAATCAGATTAAAGGTATTAAAAATACGTATCTTATGGTGCTGACAATGGGCCAAAGAAGTTAATATTTTTCAACTTATTAACAAAATGACCTAAAATTTTGGCATTTTACTTAATATGACAAAAAGTTGTGCATGTTTGGACGCGATCTTAGCACACGTAGATAGGTTTTCCGAAGACCTTTCATTTGGTATGTAACATGACTAGGTTTTTTTGCATAATATAGGAGATAAACGAAAAAACTACAAATGGCCTTGTCTTCCCCTTTCCTTTTTACCCCCAAAATATGAATTTGGGCGGCTAAAAAAAAATACGTGTCCCTTTATTTTTTCTGCTCTACAAAATAAAACCAATTCCATAAAGATCCGCGGGTGACACTAGGAAGATTTCCCTTGTAAGTGGAGTTGCGGTCAATATGTAACAACTTAATTTTTTTTGGGCACCATACACTCAAAAAAAACTGTAATGTTAGCAAAAAAAGCTTGTAAACCTACAAGAAAATTTGCTGATTTTGAACCCACAATTTTTTTGCTAAAGTTAGCAAAAATGTTTTGCCAATAATTAGTTAACTGAATTTTTTTTTTTTTTTTTGAACTTAGTTCATACACATTTGAGGACCCCATTGGGTTCGGACCCAATAGGTCCAGACCCCGATGGGCCTAAACCTAGTTGGGTTCCTTAAAAATCGTCATAGCTTTTGATCCAAAATTTGTGTCCGTTTAGCTCTACCTTGCTTAGTTTTTGAGATACGTGATTTTAGGGGACCACCGGAGTTTTGAGAATTACAAAACTCGATAACTTCAAAAATATTACTCGGAGAGCTTTTGATTATTTTGCGGTCTTGTTCTACGTGTTGAGAGCTACAAAAATGCTTTTGGACTTTTTGTTGTGTCGGCAATATTACCGAGATATGAGCATTTTAAAATTTCCGGGAATGCTAACTTTTTTGGATCCAAAGTTAGGACCCATTAGGGTCCACACATGTGAAGAGGAACGGCGATACTGGTGATTCTAAGAACCAAAAATGGCCTCCATTTTGCTCTATCTGGCTTAGTTTCCGAGAAATAAAAAAAAAGTTACCATTTATTTGAGCTAATATTAGCAAAAAAGCTTGTAAAAATGTTGTCTACTCAATTTCAAATTTAGCAAAAGAAATTAGTTCAAAGTTTGTTTAAAATTGCTAATGTGCTAAATGAAGTTTACAAGAATTTTTTGCTAACATGCTAATCTCAACTAAAAATTTGCTAAAAGTTAGCTAACTAGCATTAGCAAAAAAAAATTAGTAAATCTACTAACGTATTTTTTGAGTGTATAAAATAAACCAGAGTAAAAAAAGTGCAATTTACATAACTTGAAAAAAAAAATAGAACGAATTGTGATCACATCTTGAATTATGGCTTTAAAGTTGCGTAATTTAGAGTAGAATTTTAAGACTTTAAAAAAAATCGAAGGATTCGGACTTTTCAACAAGTCGATTTTAATTTTAAACGTTAAAAAAAAGTGATAATTACTTCGAATAATTTTTTCATATTTTTTTTTATAAAACTACATTTAAATACCAACAACACATTGTTCAACTTGTTTTAAGATATCATTATTTTTTACTTGTCAAAATTAAATAAAAATTTTAATTTTTTTTTGGAAAAATCGCCCAAAATTTTTTTAAAATTATCCAAATGTATTCTAAAATTGTCCAAAAGTATTTCTATATTATCCAAATATATTTAAAAATTGTCCAAATATATTTTTAAATTGTCCTAATGAATTTTAAAACTGTCCAAATGTATTATAAAATTGTCTAAATGTATTTTAAAATTGTCCAAATGTATTTTAAAATTGTCCAAATGTATTTTAAAATTGTCCAAATGTATTTTAAATTTCTCCAAATGTATTTAAAAATTTTCCAAATGTATTTTAAAATTGTCTAAATGTATTTTAAAATTGTCCAAATATAAATTAAATTGTCCGAGTACATTTTAAGATTGTCAAAATGTATTTAAAAATTGTCCAAATATATTTTAAAATTGTCCAAATGTATTTTTAAATTTTTCAAATGTATTTTAAAATTGTCTAAATGTATTTGAAAATTTTCCAAATGTATTTTAAAATTGTGCAAATGTATGTTATTGTTGTCCAAATGTATTTTAAAATTGTTCAAATATATTTTAAAATTGTCCAAATATATTTAAAAAGGGTCCAAATTAATTTTAAAACTGTCCAAATAAATATTAAAATTGTCCTAATGAATTTTAAAATTGTCCACATGTATTTTAAATTGTCCGAATATATTTTAAAATTGTCCAAATGAATTTTAAAATTTTTCAAATATATTTTAAAATTGTCCTAATGAATTTTAAAATTGCCCAAGTGTGTTTTTAAATTGTGTTATTGCATTTTAAAATTTTCCAAATGAAGTTTAAAAAATAGTTGTCCAAATGAATTTTAAAATTGTCCAAAAGTATTTTAAAATTGTCCAAATATATTTTAAAATTGTCCTAATGAATTTTAAAATTGTCCAAATGTATTTTAAAATTGTCCAAATGTATTTTAAAATTGTCCAAATCTATTTTAAAATTGTCCAAATTAATTTTAAAATTGTCCAAATAAATATTAAAATTGTCCTAATGAATTTTAAAATTGTCCAAATGTATTTTAAAGTTGCCCAAGTGTGTTTTTAAATTGTCCAAATGTAATTTAAAATTATCCAAAGGTATTTTAAAATTGTCCAAATGTATTTAAAAATTTTCCAAATGTATTTTAAAATTGTCTAAATTTATTTTAAAATTGCCCAAATGTATTTTAAAATTGTCCAAAAAGTATTTTAAAATTGTTTAAGTGTATTTTAAAATTTTCCAAATGTTTTTTAAAAATTTCCAAATGTATTTTAAAATATTCTACATAGAATTATATAGAGTTTGCAGATAATCGAGATATTTCATAATCGCGATTACGATTAAAAAAATTGCCGTTAATCGCGATTACGATTAATCGAATTTTTTAAATAATTTGAGTTGCAATATCTTTAAAAAAAAAATCTTTTGAAATTTACATTTTATAACGTTTTTTTAGGAACAAAAACTGTTATTTTTAAGAAATAAAATTAAAAGCTTTCGAAATTTCCCAGTAAAAAGTATTTGAGATTTAAGCACCACGGTCTCCTTTTTTAGTATATCATTGCGCTCGAGCTTCCTTGAGAATTTTTAGTTAAGATTTTTTTAAAACTTATAATTAAAACTCTTTGTTGATAAAATTTCATACATACTTTAATTTTTGAAATCTTTAACTCTGTTTAAATGATTAAAAAGATTTTTGGAGAAAAATACTAGATTTTCTTACATCTTTATTGCGGTTAAATAAACTCTACAAAGAGTTCTTCAATCAGCGCTGAAAAGTGACATGATTTGACTGGCTCTTAATAGCTTTTTATCTCTGCTACTAAAGAGTACTCTAAACTGTGACTGATTTGGACTCGCTCTTTGGATCATGATTTCTTTCCAAAGCTGCTTCCAGTTTACCAAAATTTCTGCGGGGTCGTGTCAAAATACCTGCCGATGGCATCATTAGTCAACCAGCGGTCAAAGTATGAAAAAATTAAGTTTTTGACAAAACTTCATGTGCAAATTTGTTTACCAAAGGCTTTTGAGTATATTTTAAAAACAAAACTCTTTAAAATTTACTGGGATCAAAATTTAAATTTTACCTTAAATTTGAATGACTTTTACGAGAAAAGGAAAGAAAAATCTAAAACAAGTAAAATGAACCCATCAAAACTATCCGGTCTACTTAACATTCCAGTATCAATGATTTTTGTTTGAAATTTTCCCGAAAGTAATCGTTTTTAACACTAATTTAGTTTTTTGGCAAATAATTTTAATAGAAACTTCAAAATTGGTTTCAAAAAATTTTGAAACTGATTTAAATTCGTTATAAAAACAGTGTATGTCATAGAAAATTTTTAATCGTAATCGCATGATTTTTTTGTCGATTACGATTACGATTAATTGGTGCGATTAATCGCGATTACGATTACGATTTTAATCGTTTTGCAAACTCTAGAATTATACATAGAATATTATAAAATACATTTGGAAAATTTTAAAATATATTTGGACAATTTTAAAATATATTTGGACAATTTCAAAATACATTTGGAAATTTTTAAAATATATTTGCAAAATTTTAAAATACATTTGGACAATTTTGAAAATACATTTGAAAATTTTTAAAATACAATTGGAAAATTTTAAACTACATTTGGAGAGTTTTAAAATACATTTGGAAAAATTAAAATTATATTTTAAAATACATTTGGACAATTTTGAAATTTATTTAGACAATTTTAATATATATGTGGACAATTAAATACATTTGAAAAATTGTAAAATACATTTGGACAGTTTTAAAATACATTAGGAAAATTTAAAAATACATTTGGACAATTTTATAATACATTTGGAAAATTTTAAACTACATTTGGACAATTTTAAAATACATTTAGACAATTTTAAAAACATTTGGACAATTTTAAAATTGATTTGGACAATTTTAAAATACATTTGGACAATTATAAAATATATTTGGACAATTTTAAAATACATTTGGACAATTATAAAATATATTTGGACAATTTTAAAATACATTTGGAAATCTAAAAATACAATTGGAAATGGTGTAGTTATGTTCGTCTGTCTTACCGACTTTATCTGACACCTCCAAAAAAAAAAAAAATCTCATATGGTTTTTTGAATACTGTTCATAAACTTATGAAACATTTTTATGCCAGAAGAAGAGACATGTAGGGTATTCATAAAAAACTTTAAAGACAAATAAAGTATGCAACACAGACAACAACATCAACAACAACATAATAACTTAGAGGGTGTATTAGTTAAATTGTAAAAAAATATAAAAAGAAATTGTTTAACCAAAAGAATTTCAAGAGTAGAATAAGCAAAAAAAATTACAATATTTAGCTTAAAAGATTAGACTAGACGCCAAAAAATAAAAACTTTGTACAAGAAACATTTAAAAGAAAATTACAATAAAAAAATAAGAAAAAATTTCAAAGTTTTGAAAAAATTTATGTTGCAACAAAAAAAAACTCTCAACAAACTAAAAAAAATATAAATTTTAAACGAAAAAGTTTTTTTTTATGTACTTGAACAAGAAATACTAGAAATTTGTAATCAACTGTCGAGATTTGCTTTTAAATTAAAGTTTTTCTATTCAGAATTGTTGCCATAAAATGTTATTGATTTGTAAAGTAGATGATTTCAAAAGAAATGGAAATGAGGAGTACTTCTTAGCATTTACTGAGTGGCATTTAATTTAAGACTAAAAGTTGTTTTTATACATTTGAATTAACTGCTTACTTTTTTATACCCTATAGCACTCTGTGGTATAGGGTACATTGAAATACATTGCTATTGTTTGTAACTAACCGAAATATTGCTATCTTTAAGTACATCGCTCAGAATCACTTTTTGAGTTTAGCGATGTCCGTCTGACTGTTTTTACATATGTCCGGTGTAAACAATCAGTTGGCCTTCAGGTCCTTTGGTCCAAGGACAAAGACTTTTAAAAAAAATCGAGCCACCAAACACACGTCACCTTTTAATTAAAATCAAATGACTTTAGTAATTACATTATAATTCGTAATTTTAAGGAAATGGGATATAAAAAATTGCTCCTACCGCTATAAATTTCGCAAGAGTACCTCTAGAGAAGTCAAATTCATGACCGAACCTAATAGATTTTCATCCCGAACATTTTTGCAGAGCACACTTACTCTCAAAAAATTATGTCATTAACTGTTTTTAGTTTATGTAAAAAGTTTAACGTTTTGTACACTCAAAATAATAACTCTGTAAAATACTCTGTAAAATGACTGTAATCTCAATTCAATAGATATTTGACAGAGTTTTCTGTCAAAATACAGACTTAAAGAAAATACTTTGTATTTTGTTGTGACAAAAAAAAAAGTTTCCTCTGTTATATTACTTTTTACTTCGTAATCTTAATTTTACAGATAATAAACAGAGTTTTCTGCTAAAATACAGATTTAAGCAAAATACTTATGTTAGTGTTTTTCGTGTGTTTTTTATATAATTTGTCATAGCTTCGCTGATATCACTCAAAAAATTATGTTAGTAAAATCAACTGAAAATGTCAGTTAAAATAACTACTTTGTAAGTTGTTTTGGGGTCAACTACTTTTTTCAGTTAAATCAACTAACAATGTTAGTTATTTTTACTGACAAAAAACAACTGACTAATGTAGTAAAAATTACTAACATTTGTAGTAATTTTTACTACATTAGTCAACTATTAGCTTTGTTTGTTTACCTACTACAATTAACTATTTTTTACTCAATTTACAACTTTTGCTCAAAAACCGTTCGAGTACACATAAAAATAGTAAATTTAGTAATCAATTTAAAAGAAAATTTATTTCTCTTTTACTTTATTTTTACTACAATTTACCGGAAATATTTCAATGCGTAAGTATGGAAATTATGTCAAAAAAAAATTATTGACAAATTTTTATATTAAATTTTACAAAAAAAATATTTTGAAACAAAAAATTATAAAAAGCATAATCTATTCAAGATGAAAAACAACAATAAATCCATGAATAAGTCCAAGCTAATGGCTAGACCGCTGAAGGCACAAATATTGAATGTCATATGTTACTGGAAAGGTTTTGTTTATAAACGCAAAATCGGAAAGGTTTCCTCCAACCACAGTATGAGGGTATAAAGAAAAATCTTAGATTCTGAGACATTTTCTCTATAGAAAAAGGCTTAAATTCTGAGGCATTTTTCTATAGAAAAAATGTCTCAGAATCTGAGACTTTTTCTATAGAAAAAATGTCTCAGATTCAATGAATTTTTCCATAGAAAAATGCCTCAGAATTTAAGCCTTTTTCTATAGAGAAAATGTCTCAGAATCTAAGATTTTTCTTTAAAACAAATGTCCCAGAATCTGAGACTTTTTCTATAGAAAAAATGTCTCAGAATCTGAGACATTTTCTATAGAAAAAATGTCTTAGAATCTGAGACATTTTCTATAGAAAAAATGTCTCAGAATCTGAGACATTTTCTATAGAAAAAATGTCTCAGAATCTGAGAATTTTTCTATAGAAAAAATGTCTCAGAATCTGAGAATTTTTCTATAGAAAAAATGTCTCAGAATCTGAGAATTTTTCTATAGAAAAAATGTCTCAGAATCTGAGAATTTTTCTATAGAAAAAATGTCTCAGAATCTGAGAATTTTTCTATAGAAAAAATGTCTCAGAATCTGAGAATTTTTCTATAGAAAAAATGTCTCAGAATCTGAGAATTTTTCTATAGAAAAAATGTCTCAGAATCTGAGAATTTTTCTATAGAAAAAATGTCTCAGAATCTGAGAATTTTTCTATAGAAAAATTGTCTCAGAATCTGAGACTTTTTCTGTAGAAAAAACGTCTTTGAATCGGGGACTTTTTCTATACAAAAAAATGTATCAGAATCTCAGTTAAGTTTGGAGATGGATAAAATCGGATCAGTTGAAAGTTCCACCTTAATGTCTCATTGGATCGGATCAGTTGGAAGTTTCACCTTTAAATACTAAGACAACTCCAGAAAAACAAAATTTTTTATGTTTTTTTTTTGTTTTTGTATATTTGTCTAATAAATGAAACATAGGAAATTCGTCGACCTGAACTTTTACCAAGTGAATTAAATGTGATTTTTAGCGTTTATAGAAAATTTCTTCTACTTTTATGTATAGATTCTAAAAATGTCATCAAAATAAAATTTTAAAATATATTTTGAAAATATATGATAAATAAATTTTACTATTTTGACTACTTTCCGTTTTTTTACTTTTATTGGGTTTTCGACATATTGAGTAAAATTTAAAAAAAATCTCTTTTACTACTTTTACTACAATAAAAGTAATCAAACAGACCTAATATGTAGTAAAAAAAAAATAAACAATATTTTTTTTAAATTTTTTAAAAAAAAAATTAAGACCAAATTTTTTCCTAGTTTTTTTTTTTAAATTGTGAAAAATAAAAAAACAATTTTTTTTTTTTTTGGAAAAACTTTGAAAAATTTTTAGTGATAAAAAAATAAAATTAACTACTTTAAATAACTGCTACTACATTACAGTACTTTTTTGTTAGTTATTAAAAAAAACGACTTAAAATAACTAACAGAAATAGTTGTTTGACATTTTTCATACAAAAATAACTGACTTTGTAGTTGAAAACAACTAACTACTGTAAAATATACAAACAACTAACATGTAGTAACTTACATAATTTTCTGAGTGATCCAATAGATTTTCATCAAAACGACTTTGTTATCTTTGTTAAGGTTCATGCTCTTAAGAGAAATCATAAAATAAATATTTGCTACGATTTCTATTTTTGTCGACGATCCAAATTTTGATTTTATTGCTCGAATTACGCATTTTTGTCATATATTTGCAAATTCAATGTAATCTAATGATCTGATTGGAAAATGATATTTGTGCTATTTGTTAAAAATATGATTCATGGTTTTTATCGCGAGTAGATCGAATGCATACAACTCGAGATATAACGGAAATAGTCGAAAACCATCGAAAAAACGCTAATTTTTTTTTTTTTTAATTACTGAATCCATGAAAATATTTTTTGATAATATTTTTTTTTTTTGAGTTTAGTGGTCTATAATACATTAAAAAAATATAGTCACGTTTCTTGCTCATAAAATTTTTTTGTAAACTAGTGTATTTAAGTGGAGTTTTATTTTAAAAACAATTGTTTTTGTCGAAAAAGACAATTAATAACTCTTAGAATTACCTATACCAGTTATTTTCATTCTTAAATTATGCTGATAGCAAGTTTTAAATATTCACCCTCGACACATAAAATTTTCTTTTTCCCTGAAAAATAAAAAACTGAAAGAAAAAGAAAAAAAAAATCTCAACCTCAACCACAAAAACCAAAATTATTAATCATCCGTTAAGTTTGTTGGTTCGGTTGGTAACGGTTTAGTGCTTTTGAAATTTAACCATTTAACATGAAAGTCGTAGATCACATCAGTAGTAGAGTTGTCAATTATTCGCCTTCCAACTTTGTTCGAATAATTCAAATAATTGTTTTTGTTCGTTCGATCAAACGATAAAATCTTAAAAATTAATCGATTAATCGAAGAGAATAACGAATAAAAAAGTGGGCATTAAAAAATATTTTTATTAACAAAAAAATTTAAAAATAAAATAATTAATATTTTATTAACAAAAAAATAAGTAAAAAACTTATAAATTAAATAACTGAATTATTTTTGTATGTAAAAAATGCATAAAAAACTAAAATTTTTTATAATTTTAAGTTTTAAGTTGGTGGAAGTCGGCGGGGAACCTTAGAGGACACCATTTTATAAATGTTTTCAAATTTATTTTTACGAAGTTTACGCCTAAAAACACTTTTATCATTATTTTGTATTATTTTCGATAAAAAGGGCGGGCCGAAAAAATAGCATTTCATTTGTGGAACAAATATACAAAATTTTTTTTTTTTAAAAATTGTGTTGTTCTGTTTTTTCGATTTTGCCATTGAACCAGTCTATGACCATAAGACATAATCGTGTCAAACTTTAGGAGTATAGATCTTTTATTTTGGACTGTATCGTTCCCTCCACAGAGGGACATCATTTGTGGGACAAATATAAAAAAAAAAAATAAATAAAAAATTGTGTTTTTCTGGTGGTATTTTATTTTTTAAAGTGGAACATTTTCCCCTCGTCCGATTTTGCCATTGAACCAGTCTATGACCATAAGACAGGAGTATAGCTCTTTTATTTTGGACTGTATCGTGCCCTCCACAGGCGGATATCGCTAGAATGTCTTAGAATCAATCGATTAGTGATCAATAATATATATTTTATGTGGTCCTAGACCGATATTTCGATACTGTAGTTGGAGGGTTTAAAAAAATAATTGTTCGATTAATTGACATAAATTAATCGATTTATTCGTTATTCGAAAATCGTCATTTTTAAATTAATCGAACAAGACTTTGGTTTTGTTTGATCGATTAATCGAATTATTCTTAATCGGTTGACAACTCTAATCAGTAGTGACCCAAAGAAAAACAGCAACATCAAGTTGAAAACAAAAAATGAAAACGAAAAACATAAAAAGTAAGTACAAAATATTAAAATGGAAACCCAAAAAACAGGCACACACACACACTCTCAATTTGTACTTGTGTATAGTTTTTTGAGTTGTAGTGTTTTTTGTTTCCATAAAACTTATATGGCGTTAAGAAGAAGTTGAATAATTTATGTTTGTATGTGTAGTTTTTGAATATGTGAATGTGCGAAAATTATTGACCGGAAACTTACTTGTTCTTTGTAAGTTTTTTTGTATAGTTGATTCATGGTATCGGTTTTCATATGTTTAAGTTTGTATTAGTTTTATTCTTCTTTCCTTTTTTTATTATTAAACAAATTACATTGTAAATATGAGAATGTTAGACAATAAAATTATGGCAATAATTCAAATTGAATATGGCCAAAAGAACCCAAAAACTGTGTAAGTAGTGCAAGGTAAGCAGAAAATGGTTTTCTTTAAGAAATACAATTTTTTAAGGTACACATTATTCCTAATCCATGTTCCGCTACATGATTTTGTTGTTTATTTTAACAAAATTTAATCAAATTAAATTTTGTGTGTTGATAAATTCGATGTGTACACCATTTACAGATGTAATTCGTAAAAATGAATTGTAATATAAATATTCTTCTTGTGTTTTAAAGATTCAATTTGTTATTTAAAAATCGGTTGTTTAATTCGAAGTTCTACTTGTAATTCGAAAATTCTATTCCAATAATTTTAATTCGAAATAGATCAATTGTAATTCGAAATAAATTAATTGTAATTCGTAATAAATCAGTTGTAATTCCAGAAAAATTAATTGTAATTCGAAGATTTAAATTGTAATTTCAAAGGTATCAATTGAAATTTCAAGATTCCTGTTGTAATTTAAAATTATCTATTGTAGCTCAAAAATTACAATTGTAATTCGAAAAATAACAATTGTTATTTGAAGATTCCGGTTGTAACTAAAAAAAGATTAATTGTAATTCGTAAAAGATCAATTATAATTCAAAAAAGATCAATAGTAATTTGAAAAATATTAATTGTAATTCGAAAAATATCAATTGCAATTCGAAATGACCAATTGTAATTCTGAAAGATCAATTGAAATTCGAAAAAATCAATTTTAATTCGTACAACATCAATAGTAATTCAAAATATATAAATTTTAATTCGAAAAAAGATCAGTCGTTATTCAAAAAAAAAAAATCATAAATGCTCAATTGGAGTATTCATTTTTTTTTTCAAAAACATAGAAGTCTACTAAATGGAAAGGGTAAGTCAAAGGTTTTAAGCATAGAGAAACATAGAGGCGAAGGTGAAAGAAAAAACAATATTGCTATCTTTTTCTAATTTCTCACACGTACGTTGTCGATGTGAATTCACCACACAATACATGTTTACAAGTCGTACTTTGTCAACAAATACATTTAAACAAGTTGTACTTTGACAACTCAATTTTTGACGCCTTCGCCTCTATGTTTCTCTATGGTTTTAAGTTTGTGCGGCATACTTAAAATGCTTAAATAAGGAAAAATGTATAGTAACACAATTTTTTTTTTTAATTTTTGGCCAAAATTGTCTTAAGTGTAGGAGTTCTCATATAAAAGTTCGGGTTGATTAGAGTCCATAGAGTATGGAAATACTTACACTGAAAAAAATTACTATACTGAAATTAAATATACACTGTTATTAATTTAAGTAAACAATTTTTTTTCAATTTACTTCAACTTATCTTAATATAAGGTGGTTTTACTTAAAACAAAGAAACTGAACTTGAAGATAGTACATGCAAATACTTAAAAAAGCACAAAAGTTTTCCTTAATTTTTTTTTTTAAATTAAGTTAAATATTCTTTACATTTATGGCGAATTGATTGCATTTAAGAAAAAAAGGGTTTATTAAAAAAATTTGTTTTTCTTAAAAGAAAAAAAAATTAAATTGTGTGCAAAAAAATAAATAAGTACGTAACTTACTTAAAAATAGTTTAGACATTTTTAAGACATTGAATCAAATAAGTACTAATCTTTAATTCCAAAATGCATTCTCTTTAATTTAATCAATTTTTGTTTTAATTTAAGAAAAAAGTAATTTTTATTTTATTGATTTCATTGACTTTATTTGAATCCATATCTTCATCAGTTTAAGAAAGAATTTACTTAACTTAAGGAAAAAATACTTTAGGTATTTTGGGGACCCCATCTGGGGGCCCCATCTGGAGACCCCATGAGACCCTAAATTGAAATCCATATTTCGATTTTCGCGGAATTTTCAAATGCCTATAACTTTGCAAATACTTTAGATACGAAAAAAATTCTAAAGGCATTTTTCTAGTCCTTAACTTGTAGAATATGACCGCCGAAGACCCGAAAGCTCTCCGAGCTATAGTTTTCGAGTTATTTCATGATCAAATTTCTCAAAACCCCATTCTCATATCTCGAAAACTAAGCAAGATAGAGCGAATCTGACCGAAATTTTGAATCAAAATCTATAGTGACCCTATAATAGTGTACGCACATATTTGTGGGCGGACCTTATATATTGGGGCCCGTAGGGTCCTCACATTGGGACTCCATAGGGTTTACAGAATCCGTAAGTTTAAGGAAATTTTTACTTATTTAAAAAAAATATTTTACCTCTGGACAAAAACAATAAAACTTATATTAAGTACAATTTTACTTACTTTTAAGATATATTTAAGTAAATGCATTACTATGTTTTAGGAAAAAATATACTTGGAAGAAGAATTAATATCTTTGGAGCCCTCTCATACCCTTCTTTTTTTAAATTAAGTTCAACATGCTTTAAAAATGGTAAATTTTTTTTTCAGTGTAGGGCTGGTAACTTATAAATTGCATATAATCAATGATTAGGACTAATCAATGTTTTCAAACGTCAAATACATATGAAATTGATCAATGGTTAGTATTAATTATTGATTAGCTTTTGATAAGTTAAAGTTTTTCTCGATTACCTATGTTTTTAAAAACCGAAATTCTCAAATTAAAACTTCAAAAAGTTTAAACTTTTCTGCTTTGCAACGTATTTTTTTTATTTTTGCGTTGTGTTTAAAATATATGAGTCTTAAACAAAACAAATCGGTTTAAAATTGACTGAAATACGGCCCTTTATGTTAAAAAACATACTTTAAAAAAAAAATATTTTGTTTTCAATCAAGTTGATCAGAAATTGCACAGTGACACAAAATCGAACTTTCCAAATCGGAATAAGATGAAACTAAAAGCAAATGAAAGTTGGCATTTTACATAACAAAACCCTTAAGGATTTTTTTAGTTCGTCGCTAGATTATTTTTACATTTATTTTAAAGTTGCTGATTTTAAAGCATTAAAATAAACAACTGTGCACCGTTGCGTATGATTGTTATTAAAAGGCAATTACAATATTAATCATACGCCTTATACAGTTTTCAAGCAATTGTTATTATAATTATTATAATGCGTGTAAAAAAATTTAGAGCAGAACTAAAAAAAAACCTTGAGGGTTTTGTTATGCACTCAAAGTAATTGTTGTCGGGGAATCTGCCACAGCCCAAAGCTTCCAACATAGAATGTAAACACAGAGTATAATTTCAAAAATGCTTTATTTGCGATTAATATCTAATGTTAAAATTCTTTATACAGTCAAACTCGGTTATAACGAACTCGGTTATAACGAATTCTCGGTTATAACGAACTAATTCTAAAGTCCCGACGTTTTGGCCTCAATTTTCACACAAAAAACTTCTTTTATAACGAACTCGGTTATAACGAATCCTCGGTTAAAGCGAACTGCTTATTATGGTCCCACGAATACAATTTCATGTTTATTTACCTTTTTATAACGAACTCCCATAAATATTTTTTAATGTGCGGCAATCATGTTTAGCAAACTCACAAAAGGTGGGAAATTTTTGGTTAATATTACAATTTTGATAAAATTTATTTATATTTTTAATGTTTTTTTTTTTCTCAATTAGTATTTTACTTACGAAAAAACATCAAATAAAACAAAATTGGATCTGTTTTTTTTTTTTGGAAATAAAACTAGGTTGATAAAAAATATACCCCGCTTATAGCGAACTTCGCTTATAACGAACTATTTTGACTGGTCCCTCGGAGTTCGTTATAACCGGGTTTGACTGTAGTATGGTAACCAAGAGCACAATTTTTGTTAGTTATGGCCTGAATCTCAATTAATACTTTTTAAAAATGGCCTCGATACAATCAATTTTATATGACAATTCTCTTTCTAACCCGCGTGGAAATTATTTTTATATAAACCAAATACAATATTACCAAAATTCACTCAACAAATACATGTAACAAATTTGACATTTGGAAAAGATATGTTTAGTAAACAATTAAAAAGATAGCAAAAAATTATAAAAAACTATTTAAATTTTATTTAAAGCAGTGGCGGTAACAGTAATACATTAGTAGATTTACCAATTTTGTTTTGCTTATTCTAGTAAGCTAACCTTTAGCAAATTTTTAGTTGAAATTAGCATGTTAGCAAAAATATCTTGTAAACTTGTAAACATTTAGCGCATTAGCAATTTTAAACAAAATTTGAACTATTTTTTTTTTTTTTTGCTAAATTTAAAATTGAGTTGACCAAATTTTTACAAGCTTTTTTGCTAATATTACCAAAAATAAGTTGTAATTTTTTTTTTATTTTCAGAAAACTTAAAATGGCGCTATCTCGGAAACAAAGCCAGATAGAGCAAAATGTAGGCCATTTTAGGTTCTCGGGTATCGCTGGTCCTCTTCACATGTGTGGACCCTAATAGATCCTTACATTGGATCCAAAAAAGTAAGCAGTCCCAAAAATTTTAAAATGCTCATATCTCGGTAAATATTGCAAAATAACCAAAAGCTCTCCGAGTAATATTTTTGAAGTTATCGAGTTTTATAATTCTCAAAACCCCATTGGACCCCTAAAATCACGTATCTCAAAAACTAAGCAAGGTAGAGCGAAACGGGCACAAATTTTAGATCAAACGATTTTTAAGGAACCCTACTAGGTCTAGGCCCATCGGGGTCTGAACCTATCGAGTCCCAACCCAATGGGGTCCTCAAATGTGAATGAACTAAGATGAAATAAAAAAAAATCAGTTAACTCATTTTTTGCATTTTTACTAACTTTACCAAAAAAATTGTGGGTTCAAAATCAACAAATTTTCTTGTAGGCTTACAAGCTTTTTTTGCTAACATTACAGTTTTTTTTTTGAGTGTAAGTATTTTACAAGTGAGAGTTATAAATTCGACCGAGCCGAATCTTTTATACTGTCCAACACATAAGAAAAAAAATACAGGAGCGTTTTTTTGGGGGGGTTGGCTTTCGTGGGGGCTATGAGGGATACCTCTTCCTCTCAGAAATTTTTTACTAATTTACTTATTATGCTATTTGCGCTAAAATTATATAGTTTTATCATTATTTAAACTATTGTTTTATATCCACGCCTTAAAAAGGGGGCTGGCCAACAAATAAGTCTAAACATATTCTTTAAAAAGTTTTTGTTTAATTTGTTTAACAAAAATATAAAAAAACACAGAAAAAAATCGTGTTTTTCAGAGGTTGGTTAGTTACTCAAGGGGGAACTTTTTCCCCCTGGTCCGATTTTGCCCAATTACGAACTTAACCTGCCTAGGACTATAACACATATTTGTGTCAAATTATTATTTCTAAACATTAAACCATCCCAGCTAAATTTTCGATTGCAAAGAACCGATTGTGGAACAACTTATACTTCCCTAGAACCTGTTATAATTCTTGTGCAACACCGATTCTTTTTACAAAGGGATTGTCCCAAAAGCAACAGGTGTTTGTAAGCAAAATTAGAACATATTTTTGTTCCACGGAATCGGTTCTACAAGTAAAATTTGGAACAGAAATGAGAATTAAAGAAATATTTTGAATTGCAATAATTTATTAAACAAAGATAAAGATAATCATAAATAACATGGAATATTTACATTTTTATACCCTCCACTCTAGTGATAGAGGGTATATATAAGTTTGTCATTCCGTTTGTAACACCTCGAAATATTGGTCTAGGACCCCATAAAGTATATATATTCATGATCCTCGATCGATTTTAAGACGATCTAGCGATGTCCGTCCGTCCGTCCGTCCGTCCGTCCGTCCGTCCGTCCGTCCGTCCGTCCGTCCGTCTGTCCGTCTGTCTGTCTGTCTGTCTGTCTGTCTGTTGAAAACACGCTAACTTTTGAAAGACTTTACGAAGGCTCCTGAAGTTTGGCATATATGTTGGCCATTTACCTGGTCAGGTTGGTATTGCAATCCAGCAAAATCGGTCCAGTGGTTCAAAAGTTATAAGCAAATGAGTGAATTTCGGCAAGGGTTTTTCTGGAATTTACGAGATAAAACACACGGTAACTTTCGAACGGCAATTCTGAGGGTGCTGAAGTGTGGCATATATATTTGCCGTTCCTCTGGTCCAGTTCGTTTTAAATTTCAGCTAAATCGGTCCAGTGGTTCAAAAGTTATTAGCAAAACCGTAAATTTCAGATTCGCCTCACCTTAAATTCACGTGTTGAAACCCCGTTAAACAGGTTTTAAAAACATTGGTAAGTCACAAAAATATTTTACAACGCATTTTTGTCACTCAAAAATATTTTTACACTAAAAGAAAAAAAAAATACACTCGAAAAAAATTTTACACTCAAAAAAAATTTTACACCCAAAAAAAAATTTAGTAAATTTTTTTTTTTTTTTTTTTTCAAAAATTAGTTGAAAAAAAATGTTTTTTTAAACAAAATAAAATATTTCTAATCAAAAATGTTATTTTTTCACTCTAGAAAATTTACTATAACTTAAAAAGTGCATTGTGGAGGGTATTCATAGATTCGGCCAAGTCGAATTTAACTTTTCTACTTGTTTTAATACATATTAATCCTTTTCCGCATCAAAAGTTGCATTTTGGGCCTTACAATAATGACATACCAGAACATGGATTTTCTGCAAACAAAAATAAAAAACATAATATTATTAGTATTTGACCCGACCCAGACAATGAAAATTTAATTTACTCACCATTGTTTCAACAATTTTCACGATTATATCCTGCTATTTTAGTACAATTTCGTGTTTTTTATTGGTTATCAAAAATAAATTGATATTTATTTTTTAATTTTTTTTGAAACATAATTTTTTTTTAATTCCTGAGAACCGAAATGTTATGAAACTTTGATTGCAGAGAACAAGCTTGTTCTGAATAATTAAAGTGTAACAGCGTATGGTTACCGAAAAACCTGTTCTAGAACAAGTCTTGTCCGAATCGGTTCTAAAAATTTTTCCTAAGATAGGTAACTTATATTTGGTTACATTATATATTATGTCAAAATTTGAAATAATGCATTATTTGTAATTGAATGCATAATGCACTATAATAACATAAACAAGTAAGAGTGTTAAATTCGGCTGTGCCGAATCTTTTATACCCTCCAACACGTTTAAAATTAAAAAAAAAAAAAATCGCAGGTGCGTCCATTTTTTTTTTGGTGGGGGGGGGGGTCAGCGCAGATGGTGGGGTACATATATGTTTACAAATTAATTGTTTATGATATTTACGCTTAAATAATAAATTTTTATCGTTATTTTTAATTAATTTCTATAATCACGCCCCAAAGGGGGGCGGCCTGAAAAAAATCTAATTTTCTAACCCCCTTAGTCCAAGCGCAGGTTTATGAACATAATATGGCATACAAATGTTACATTTGTTGAGCAAAAATTAAAAAAAACTCGTAAAAATATTGTATTTTTCAGGGGTCGTTTTAGTTCTTCAAGGGGGAACTTTTTTCCCCCTGGTCCGATTTTGTCCATCTTCGAACTTAACCTTACCAGTAACATAAGAGATATTCTTGCCCAATTTCAGGGGTCTAGCTCCTTTGGTTTGGACTGCATCGTTATTTCTACAGACGGACGGACGGACGGACATCGCTAGAATGTCTTAGATTCTATCATGGATCAATATTATATATACTTTGTGGGGTCCCCGACCGATATTTCGATGTGTTACACACGGAATGACAAAGTGAGTATACCCCCATACTGTGGTTGGAGGGTATAAAAATAAATATTTTATACAAAAATGCATTAGTTTAAACTAGAGATGGGCTCACGACAGGAATTTTTTTAATCACGGACACTCACGAGCATATTTTTTTTACTCACTTACAATCACGTGAGTAAATTTAATAAATTGTTACTTGCTCATTACTTGTAACACCTTATATATTACGTTCTGGTATTCTATGTTTTATACCTTACTCATATTCATTACTTTGAGTCTAATTAACATGTAAAAGTCATCAATGCAGCATCCTATACCTTATTTGGTAATCAAAGATTTACCTGCATTTTTCAAAATTCGTGTGAAATCTCCACTTTTTAAATTTTATTTTTTTTTTTAAGTTTTGAAAAACCAAAAAAATATTACACTGGAACATGAAGAATAAAAATGTTACTACAGGATATAATTTCAATAAATTTCAAAAATTTGACTTGTATTTATTTTCAACCGATTTAAGTTTTTAGGACCTTATTAGAGAGCCATTTCACTCCAAATCATAATTCTGTAACCATTTAAATTCAAATTTAACTTAAAATACCAAAATATTTTTTTATTTAATTTTTATTTTTTTTTTTAATTTATTTTTTATTTTATTTTATTTTTTTTTGTTAAAAAAAAATAAAATTTTAAAGCTCGTTCACAATGCACATTGGGGCAGCTATATGGGGGCCCTTGGCAAAAAGTCAAAAATTGAAACCGCGAATTTTTAAAAACGGGTAGCATTAATGAAAAGACAACAAAATTCTGCATATAACCTCATACTTATTTTTTATTTTTAGCTTAGGGCCTTGCTATAGGAAGGGTTCAAAGTCAAGCAAATATATGTTAAATTAATAAATTAAAATAATTTTAATTTGAAGGCAATGTTTGGTGCACTTAAAGATACATAAAACGTCCACACTCCGCAATTTTTTGAATGCCTCATGATTAAGAATTATGTAAAGAACATTTTTGGAGCGCTAAAGCTATTAACACATGCAAAAAAGTTATACTTTTAGGGGATTTTCAAATAGGCTATTAAGAAAATAAAAATTAATAAAATTCATAATTTCAAAGGAATAAAAGTAAACTGCGAATTGCACTGAATTGATACTACTCATATGTGGAATATAGAGCGACATGTATACAACAAGATTCCAAGTAAAACGGTTGCCTTAATTTGCCTTTAGGCCATGTTATCGCGGTTTTAAAAACCCTCTAAAATCGAAAAAAAAAAAATAAAATATTAAGTGTTTTATAGAATTTAATTAGAAATCTTACAAATTTCGATATACATTTAAGAAAATAAGCAACAAATGAGGATTAAGCGATTTTATATAAGGGGTTCCGCACTAAATTTCCAACTCACAAATTTTATTCGAATATATGAGTGGTTCCACACTAAATGTCCAACTTGAAAATTTTATTCATATTTATTCCGACCTTACTCTTTCGATTATCAATTCTGAAGTTACTATTTCGATATTCTTAAAAAATAAATACTATTTGGCGATTTTATATGCAGGGTTTCACACTCAATTTTAAATCAACAAATTTTATTCATATCAATTTCGAAGTTACTGTTTTGATAATCTTAAAAAATAATAACCCGAGTAAAAAAGTTTATATATGTTTATATTTAATTATATAAAGACATCATATATATTCATATAGAATTTGATGCGAAAAATGAGTCGATAAAACCATATAAAGTTGCATTAAATTTGATATAATTTGATGTGATTTTAATATAATTTTATATGATTTGATGCGAAAATTGGCCCCTTTTTTAGAAAAATTTATGCAATTATATATAATTAAATAAAAAAAAATCCAAAAAAAACCCAAAAAAAAAATTATATTAAATTATATATAAAGAACTTAGATTTTTTTTCATAAATTTTGCATTATATGTATATAATAGCATATAAAATTTTTAAAACAAATGTTTAAGGGTTAGGTTTGGAACTTAAAAAAAAAAAAATTCTGGACTTAGAAAAATTTTCAAAAGTTATATCAAATTATATATCGTCCATTCCATGAGATATTTTAAAAAATCTGACCGAGGGTCTTCCGATTTTTGTTATATTTTTCATACGTATACTCTATGGAGCCAGTTTCAAAATTCATCCATCAGATCGAAAATATTCGAAAAACACGATTTTCGTTTTTAAAAAAAGTCAAAAAAATGCAAAATCTGTGTAAAGTTATGTACTAATGTTTGGTAGTGATTGAAATTTTATTCGATCGCGAATCTAGATCCGTTATTCGGATACAGATTTGGAATCACCGTTAATAAGTAAATCGAAAAAAGTGGTCAGGTCCCAGACGCATCCGAAAATTTCACAAACAAAGCTCTTTAAAATGCAGAAGAATACGTTTTTGTGAACTTTGTCTTTAATTTTCTCAAAAACCTTAAGTACTAGAAAAATTTGGAACCCAGATTCGGAAGCAGCATCGAAAAGTTAACAGAAAACGAACTGTCAGATCCCAGACTCAGTCAAAACAAAAATAAGTATTGGGCATCCCGCGAAATTAAAAACTGCACAATGATTACGGAGGGACCTCAAGTGATGGAAAAAAATTTTTCTTTAATAAAAGTATTTGTATAATTTTAAAACTCAGCAATAAAAAAATGTGTTTTAAATTTATCAAAATTTAAGGTTTTAACAAATTTGTTCGCGACCCCCGAAAACTCTTCCGCGACCCCCTAGGGGGTCGCGACCCATCGTTTGAGAACCATTGTCTTAAGGCATAGTTTCATATTATACTAAAAAGTAAAAAAGTTAAATTCGACCTTGTATTTCGAATGTATTCATCAAAAACTTAAATATCGTCCATTCCATGAGTCATTTAAAAAAATCTGACCGAGGGTCTTCCGATTTTTGTTATATTTTTCGCACAGATACTCTATGGAGCCAATTTCAAATTTCATCCATCAGATCGAAAATATTCGAAAAACTCACGATTTTTTTCACGATTTTCGTTTTTAAAAAAGTCAAAAAAATGCAAAATCTGTGTAACTTTGAGCAGCTGTATTTTCTAAACTACTTATCGCATTTTATCAATCTATAGCGCATACGAATGGTACGTAAGTCTATTTTAATTTCTAATAAACTGAAAAAATATTGGTGGTTTAAAAGTGCATTTTATATGCAAATGCAGTTTTGAAGTGCATTTTGCGAAACTTTTACCCCTTTTAATTTTTTTTTCATTAGCATATTTGGAAAATTTAGAATTTTTGCTACAAAAAAATGTTTTCATTACAATGGATCGAGAATGTATGCTATTTTTAATATTTTTTTTAAAAAAAATACTTCCTTAAGTTTCCCTTATAAAAATTTTTATTTATTAAATTATACCAAAATCATGTAAAAAGACATGTTTATAAACCGTTATATTTTTAAAAGTACGAATCGTATTTTATTGTTTTTATGCACATTAGAAAGGTATTTTTGTCCATTTCTTGAATATAATAACCCCAAAAATGTTGGTGTTTCACAAATGCATTTTAAATGCAAATGCAGTTTTGAAGTGCATTTTTCAAAACTTTTACCCCTTTGAATTTTTTCTTAATTATCATATTCGAAAAGTTTACAATTTTTACTATAAAATAATGTCCTCCTAATAATGGACCCACTGTGTGTGCTATTTTTTAGAATTTTTTAAAAAATCATGTGATTTCAGATTTTTTTGGTTTAATTTAAAATATTAAAATTTGTTTTAAGGAAATTTTTAAAATTTCTTTAAAAATAGCACACACAGTGGGTCCATTATTAGGAGGACATTATTTTGTAGTAAAAATTGTTAACTTTTCGAATATGATAATTAAAAAAAAATTCAAAAGAGAAAAAGCTTTGAAAAATGCACTTCAAAACTGCAATTGCATTTAAAATGCATTTGTAAAACACCAAAATTTTTGGGGTCATTATATGTAAGAAATGGACAAAAATACCTTTCTAATGTGCATAAAAACAATAAAATACGATTCGTACTTTTGAAAATATAACGGTTTAAAAATATGTCTTTTTACATGATTTTGGTATAATTTAAAAAATAAAAATTTGTATAAGGGAAACTTAAGGAAGTATTTTTAAAAATAAAATTTTAAAAATAGCATACATTCTCGGTCCATTGTAATAAAAACATTTTTTTGTAGCAAAAATTCTAAATTTTCCAAATATGTTAATTAAAAAAAAATTAAAAGGGGTAAAAGTTTCGCAAAATGCACTTCAAAACTGCATTTGCATATAAAATGCACTTTTAAACCACCGATATTTTTTCAGTTTATAAGATATTAAAATAGACTTACATACCATTCGTATGTGCTATAGATTGTTAAAATGCGATAAGTAGTTTAGGAAATGCAGCAGCCCAAAGTAACATAGATTTTGCATTTTTTTTACTTTTTTAAAAACGAAAATCGTGAATAAAATCGCGAGTTTTTCGAATATTTTCGATCTGATGGATGAAATTTGAAATTGGCTCCATAGAGAATCTGTATGAAAAAAATAACAAAAATCGGAAGACCCTCGGTCAAAAAATGCCTAAAATCACCAAATGTCTGGTGGAATGGACGATATAAAGGACTTAGATTTTTTTTTTAATATTACTCATATAAGATTACATAAGATTCAGAAAAAAGTTGCATAAAGTTTTATATAAAATGTCTTCAAATATTTTGTTATATTAAATTATATAAAAAAACAGACAGAATTTTATATTTCATATGTAATTATATAAACTAACTTTAATCATATGTTATTATGTATAACTTAACATTTTCTTTTATATAATTTTATATAAGAAAAAAATACGAAGTGCAAATATATATAATCTTATATGATAGCAAAACAATTTACGTATAAATTTATCAAATAATATATGTTTATATAAAAATAAGTAAAATTATATATAATCTTTTTTGCTCGGGAAGTTAGAGGGATTTATATATGAGTGGTTTCACACTAAATTTTCAACTCACGTATTTTAATCGTATCCATTTTGAATTTATTTTTATATTTTCTTGGAGGAAAAATATTACCATCCCTATTGCTTTTTCGTTAACATTCTTTTCGCTTTTGTAAAAAGTTTTTTTTTTCTAAATTGTTCATCTACGAAGATTTAGCTTTACATATATAGCACAATTTTTTAATAGTTTCAATGTTTATGCAACAAATAATTTTGTAACTTCAAAAAAATTTGAAATTTGGTTAATTTAATATTTTCTTTTAGCTAGTGTTTAAATTTGTTGAATTTTTTATGGATTTCTGTTTTTTTATTTTATTCTTTGTTAAATATAAATTTGCATTGTTTTCGCAAAATCGAAAAAATGGTTTTATACACACTTTTTACTCGCTTTTTTACATTTACAATTTTTGTGCATGTTTTTTTTTTTTTTGCAAAATGCTAAAAAAATATGATATTATTAAATATTTCTTATTCACATTTGTTGAAAAAAATAGTTTTTATTGTTTCTGAATTGTATTTTTTGATTTTTTTTTTGCATTTTTTTTGTGCAAACTCTTACAGAAACCAGAAAGTATATGTACTTTATTATTCCAACTGAGTTTGTTTTTTTTTAACGTAATTAAAGATTTTACAAACAAAAAAATGCATTAAATGAACATAATATTGCAAAAATTTCAGAATTTTGCAAGGTAACCATGAAATTTGTTAATCTACAGATTGTCCCCTTTACAACGGTACCACACACTCTTATTAAAAATAAGCGGTTTATTTAATGCCAAGAATCGTATATGTTTGCCCCAATGTGCAATGTTGGATTCACTCCACTCTCGACCACAGATTGAAATGTTAACTGTACAAAATGCAGAGTGGAGTTCTGTCGCATTGTATTTGTCAGTTTACTTACTTGTCTCATAATTTGGCAAAATTATCCCACTAAATTTAATTTACGTTAGAAATTATATTTTTTTTAACGTTTTAAAATATTTTATTTCATTTTAAATTGTTTTAATATAAAAATTTTTGTTTTGTTTATTTTTTTTAAATGACATTGTTAGTGATGGCACTTTTACAGGGGTGTATTTTTTCTATGTTAACGGTTAACATACCTCTGTTAACTCCAGATTGGAACTCCAGAGTAGAACATGTTTGACTCTGGAGTGGATTGAAAAAGGATAGACAAATTCAAAAATATGAAAGTGCAAAAGGGAAAGATATAAAATTTTCCACAGATTGGAGTACTCCAACATTTTGAATGCGGCTTAAGACCGAATATTTAACAGTGGCACAAGAAAAATTTTTTAATTTTGATAAATTTTTTAAAAATAATGTTCTTAGACCAAAAGGAACCAAAATCTGTCTGGAAATCGACAGGCAATCAACAAGCTCGGCAATCGAAAGTAATTTTTCGTGTGACCGTAGTCCAAAGGTTCAATTTTATTGTGTTTCAACCCGTACTCAAAAAAAAACTTGTATCCCCCTAATGAATATGAATCTAGTTAAATTTGTATACATTGTTAATGCATGTGTTGCACAAATGATAGTAGCAACAAAGTACGACCCCCAACTAATGTTAAAGCACTTTATGTTACAAAATCATGATTTTTTTTTTTTTTGAAAATGTTTTTTGTTGGTTACTATGGTAAAGAAAGTGTCCATAGAGTGAGACTAATGTACTCTTCATTGTGTTAATGTCACTGGAAATGTATTTTGTTTCTTACCAAGAATAAACTCTGAAAGAATATTCACTTAAATTCATGTCGTTTCATTTATTTTCGTATTTGTGTCTGTGTTTTGTGTGTGTGTGCATTTCTTATTCAAACCCGTGTGACCCTTTTTCTGTTGTAATTTATGCACGTGAGCTAGATTTTGTTTGTGTGCTTTTTTTATTCAATGTTAAAACCACCTGGTGACTCTGATTGTGTAAGTGTGTGAGTGAGTGTATAGGGACTGTGTGTTAATGGAACACTCTCAGTTAACCAATTTTTAAGTATTCACACATTCATTTATACCTTCGGATTCATTTACATTTTACTTTACCATTCAGGCACTAAAATGACGCTCCTGCTGGGTTTTTTGTGGGAGACTACAATTTTTTTTTGTCTGTTTCGGTTTAATTCAAAATCATCATCATTAGCATTTTGTTTGTTTAGTTTCAGCAGTGAAATAGATGTTACCTTAGGTTGGAATCAGGTGAATATAAATGGAAATGTATATATTTGGGTCATTTTGTAGTGGTAGAATAAAGTATGCAATGAAAAATGTTTATTTGTATAATTGTGCAACTTTTTTTGTTAGTTAACATTTTTTAGAACATTTTCTTTTACGAATGATTACACTCAAAAAAGATTCGGTAGGCGAATTTTGTTGTTTCAAGTAGTTCGCAATTGGTTGAAATAAATGAGAGTTTGAATATTTGATGTTTGTACCACCACAGTATTACCACAAATTTCTAAAGAATTCTGATGATGGAAAATAATTGAAAAACTCCTGAAACGATCGTCAATTCAATCTTGAAAATTACCAAATTTTTGAAAGCATAATCTCTATGAGTATTTACTGGGAGATAATCCTACGAGAGAAGTTAACCTAAGTACTTGTAATGTTTATTCATTACTGGGACCATAAAGTAATCAAACTATAATAAATACTTTTTTATTGCACAATTAAAAGGTCGAAATAACAAATAATTTTTATTTTTTTAATAAAAATTAAAAAACTTGATTAAAAAAATCTTTGGCAAGATCAAACATATATATGAGGCATTCCACACCAAATGTCCAGCGAAAAAAAAAAACATGTGTACCGTAAACTTCTGAATAGGTTGTATGGATAGCCCTATATGGAACTTAGAAAATTGCGTTTTTGGTTTTTCAATTTTTCAAAAACTGGGCTTAGGAGGCGTGGTCAAATATTGGAAAAATGGTCAAATTTTTGGCGAGTTGCCTTGATTAAATATTTATCACATTAAAACGGAATGCTCCACAATCTCAAAAATTTACATTCTTATATAGTTTTGTATGGGCTATCGATTAAATTTTTTTTTTTTTTTGGAAAATTTTCAGAACCCGTTCTGAAATTTTCCATTTTAAAAAAAAAAAAAAACAATTTATCAAAAATTTGGCCATTTTTTTTTGTTTTTAATTTTTTTAAGAGTTTAGATCAGTGGTCGGCAGAAAGAGAGTATATGAATGCATTGTTGTATGAATATAAATATGCACGTATTAGTATATATCATGAACAAAGCGACATTAACCAGCTTGTTGTTGTAATTGTATGCTCTTAGTTGTGAGTTTTGTTGACATTCGTGTTGAATACATGTGTATAGCCGAATGTGTTCGGGATCTATGTGCAATGGATGCCGACCACTGGTTTAGATGTTTGTCCATCCACACAAAAAAATTAAGAAACACGTTCTTCGTTTTTTTCGAGAAAATCGCATTTGAATATTAAATTTCATAACAATTTTGTAATTTGCTTGTATTTTCTTGTTTTTACGTTGCGAATGAGTAATATTAATTGCATAAATATTTCTCATACGCTCTGTTGAAACAAGAAAATACAAGCAAATTACAAAATTGTTATGAAATTTAAAATTCAAATGCGATTTTCTCGAAAAAAACGAAGAATGTGTTTCTGAATTTTTTTGTGTGGATGGACAAACATCCAAACTTAAAAAAAATAAATAAAAAAAAGTGGCCGGATTTTTGATAAATTGACTTTTTTAAAAAATGAAAAATTTCAGAATGGGTTCTGAAAATTTTCCAAAAAAAAAAAATTAGTCGATAGCCCATACAAAACTATATAAGAATGTAAATTTTTGAGATTGTGGTGCATTCCGTTTTAATGTGATAAATATTTAATCAAGGCAACTAGCCACAAATTTTACCATTTTTCCAATATTTGACCACGCCTCCTAAGCCCAGTTTTTGAAAAATTGAAAAACCAAAAATGCAATCTTCTAAGTTCCATATAGGGCTATACATACAACCTATTCAGAAGTTTACGGTACACATGTTTTTTTTCGCTGGACATTTGGTGTGGAATGCCTCATATATGTTTTAATCAGATGAGATATGTTTTGATATACTTATTTTTTTACACGGGTATTTTGAATATTTTTTTCATATTTCTTTTCTAAAACTACATTTAAATTCCAACAAAACGTTGTCCATTTTTTTTAAGGTATCTATATTTTTTACTGCCCGGTGAAAAATGTTCGTATATGGAAGCATATACGAGGATATATGGCTACATATATGAAGATATATGACCATATACGAACCATATATTGACACATATGTACATTAGAGCGACTCAACTTGTATGGAAGAGAAAAAAGTGATTTAGTTACCCCTCTGAAAATAAAGCTTGATATGTTTTATAATGATTCCCAAAATATTTTGGTTCTAGCGTTGACCACCCGTGAGCTGGACCATTTTTAAAAAAGGTCCTTTTTTCCGTTTTTCGAATTTTTTTGTACTTTGCTCCAAGACGACATAAATAAAATTTGGTGTCATCGAAAAGAGTTTTTGACGCAGCATCCAATGGTATATAAAACTTGACCACTTGCGACCTGCAAATTGCGATATTTAACTAAATACATATTTTCGTTTCGCGTTTTCATACAAATTCTGCGTATTTGGAAATAATGTTCTGCTTTTAAAATTGAATCTGTTTTAAAATAATGTTAATTTTTTTTTTTTTGTAATTATTCACAAAAAACGCGATTTATTAATCTTTTTTCAAATATAGGCAATATGGGTATCAAAATTTTTCATTTTTCATTTATAATAACCTGGTGATAAGTAAAAGATCTGTTTTCAAATCGAGGATGCTGTGAGATAAATTTAAGTTCTTAAATATTAATTTTTTACCAATGTTCTGCTTTTCAAATTGAATCTGTTTTAAAATAATGTCAATTTATTATTTTTTTTTATTATTCACATAAAACGCGAAAATCGTGATTTATTTTACATATGTTTTTTAATATAGGCAATATGGGTATCAATTTTTTCATTTTTCAATTATAATAATCTGGTGTTCTGTTAGTAACTAAAAAAATAAAATTTGAATACATAAATATATCTCACAGCATCCTAGATTTGATCTTTTGCTTATCACCAGATTATTATAATTGAAAAACGAGAAAAGTTGATACCCATATTGCCTATATTAAAAAAAGAGAAAATATATCGCGATTTTCGCGATTTATGTTAATAATAAAAAATAAATAAACATTATTTTTAAACAGATTCAATTTGAAAAGCAGAACATTGTTAAAAAATAATATTTAAAAACTTAAATTTATCTCTTAGCATCCTAGATTTGAAAACAAATATTTTACTTATCACCAGGTTATTATAATTGAAAAATGAAAAATTTTGATACCCATATTGCCTATATTTGAAAAAATATAAAATATATCGCGATTTTCGCGTTTAATGTGAATAATTACAAAAAAAATAAATAAACATTATTTTAAAACTGATTCAATTTGAAAAGCAGAACATTATTTCCAAATACGTAGAATTTGTATGAAAACCCGAAACGAAAATATGTATTTAGTTAAATATCGCAATTTGCAGGTCGCAAGTGGTCAAGTTTTATATACCATTGGATGCTGCGTCAAAAACTCTTTTCGATGGCACCAAAATTTATTTATGTCGTCTTGGAGCAAAGTACAAAAAAATTCGAAAAACTGAAAAAAGGACCTTTTTTAAAAATGGTCCAGCTCATGGATGGTCAACGCTAGAACCAAAATATTTTGGGAATCATCATAAAACATTTCAAGCTTTATTTTCAGAGGGGTAACTAAATCACTTTTTTTTTGAGTCGCTCTAATGTACATATGTGAACATATGTGTGTTCATACATAATTATGTATGAATCATATACGTCCATATACGTAAAGTGAACCCGTATGTAAATATATGGCATACATGTACATATATGAACATATTTGTGAGCATATATGATCATATATGCTTCATATATGTACGTGTATGCCATATATTTACATATGGGTTCACTTTACGTATATGGACGTATTGTTAAACGTTGATACACCTTTTATGAGTTTTTAATAATTAAACTTTATTTATTTTATTATTCTATAATCTACCCTAACTTAAACTATCTTACTCACTAATACAATTATACTTTAAGAGAGCGTAACGTGTACATGTATTCTACGTACCGTGTTAATACTCGTAGTCAGCAGTTTACCTGACTAGGCCATGCAGTAATTGTGTGGACAATTACTGTGGGAAATTTTATGTAGACGTATAAAAGTCTAAAGACGTATCAAATGTCGTCTGGGCAGAATTCACATAAAAACGTTGGTACGTGGAGTATGTAAATAATAACCGGACATTATACACGCTACAGTATATGATTCATACATAATTATGTATGACCACACATATGTTCATATATGTACATATGTGTCCATATATGGTTCATATATGGTCATATATCTTCATATATGTAGCCATATATCTTCATATATGTAGCCATATATCCTCGTATATGTTTCCATATACGAACATTTTTCACCGGGTGGTCAAAATTAATTCAAAATTTTAATTTTTAATTTTTTTGAAAAAATCGTCATTTTGATTGCTCAACACCATCTTGAAATAAAAGGCGGAAAATTGGTGTGCAAGTTGCATTTAATAAGTACTAAAACATAACCAAAAATAAAATAAATCGAATGTACAAGCCAGTTTTGATTTTTTATGAGGGTGCTGTGGCTTAGTGGTTAGCGCGTTGGACTACTAGCCAGCAAGCCTGGGTTCGATTCTCAGCTCAGGCAGAACAACATTTTTTTCCGATATTTATTAGTTTCTATTTATAACTAATATCTATCGCAGCACCCTCCTTCGTTGATAAATAGCACTAAAAACGTCAACGAAGTAAAATATAAAATGGCTATAAACACAGCTTCAAAAATAATTCGCCAGATCAAAAACAGATTGCGATGCAACAACTGTACTCAAAATTATCAACACGCGCAATTACAGTGTTGCCATACTGAAGCTCTTCTATCTTTCAAATCTTTCACCTCTCTTCTATCCCCTTTCCGAAAGAAGTATCACGGTTACATTAGTAATTGATAGGCATTGCCTGAGTGTTGCTTCTTTTTTTAAAAAAAAAAAAAGAAAAAAAACTTCTAATTGAGTAAAAATAAAAATGAATTTGATTTTTACGCAATTGTTTGGATTTTGGGCAATCCGTATAGAGTTTGGTGAATTCAACTTACAATAAGTTCAGCTGAAGTTTTTTAAAAGTGAACATCGTTATTAATTCACAAATATTTTCTAGTATTTTGGCTCATCAAACTTGCCGAAGACAAAAAAATATACTAAAACAATTAAAATATGAAAGCGTTTGCATATTTATCTCTGACGTATTAATTAGTGCGTCCCGAATTCGGCTTTTTTCGAATTTGAAAATGCTTGTTTCCAAAACGATACGCAATTAGAACCCTTTTACGGGAAAAATAACCAAAAGTTTTTTTTGACAAAAATCCAGTTTACTACCAACTTCCAAAGCAATCTAAAGGCCTATTCACACCTGAGGTGAAATCTCCTTCGAACGAAATTTCACCTTAGGTGTGAATTGGGTATTAGCGCATTTCGATAAAAAAAATTGTTTTTAAAAGAAAAGTTACGCAATATAGAGTTAATTTCGGAAAAAAATATTACAAAAATTTGCAAGCAGTAATTTTGGTCCGGCGATCAATGTTGCCACTTCTTGGATAATTATCCAAAAAGTGGATAATTTAAAATTTTTTGGATAATCTTTGGATAATTACGTGTTTGGATAATTTATGGTTAATTTTATCATTTACAATTTAAAGTTTTACATGGACAAAATTTATTTGATTTCTATTTTAGTTTGGCGTTTTTTTCAGTTACTTCTAATTAGACAGCACTTTATTTGTTTTTAGTTTTGACAATGCCAAAATTATATCAATCTATAAGCCTTATTGGACCACAAAAAATATGGTCTGTTTGATTAAAATTGAATTTAAATAATGCACTTTTGCTTCGTTAAAAAAAAATCGTTTTTGATATTTTTTTTTTTTTGGATAATTTCGGACAAACTCCTGGATAATTTTTTGGTTCACTGGTGGCAACACTGCCAGCGATGCACCTTAAGAATTTTTTTTGTTAAGAATTTTTTTTGAGGACCCCATTGGGTTCGGACCCGATAGGTCCAATCCCCAATGGGCTTACACCTAGTTGGGTTCCTTAAAAATCGTCATAGTTTTTTATCCAAAATTTGTGTCCGTTTCGCTCTACCTTGCTTAGTTTTTGAGATACGTGATTTTAGGGGACCACCGGGGTTTTGAGAATTACAAAACTCAATAACTTCAAAAATATTATTCGGAGAGCTTTTGATTATTTTGCGGTATTGTTCTACGTGTTGAGGGCTACAAAAATTCTTTTGGACTTTTTGTTGTGTCGGCAATATTTACCGAGATATGAGCATTTTAAAATTTTCTGGAATGCTAACTTTTTTGGATCCAAAGTTAGGACCCATTAGGGTCCACACATGTGAAGAGGACCAGCGATACTATGGAGAGCTCGAGAACCAAAGATGGCTCCGTTTTGCTCTATCTGGCTTAGTTTCCGAGATAGCGCCATTTTAAGTTTTCTGAAAAAAAAAAAGATTTACCATTTTTGCTAATATTAGCAAAAAGCTTGTAAAAATTTGGTCAACTCAATTTTAAATTTAGCAAAAAAAAAATAGTTCAAATTTTGTTTAAAATTACTAATGCGCTAAATGAAGTTAACAAGATATTTTTGCTAACACGCTAATCTCAACTAAAAATTTGCTAAAAGTTAGCTAACCAGCATTAGCAAAAAAAAAATAGTAAATCTGCTAATTTATTATTTTGAGTGTAGGAAAGAGGGGAGCAAAATAAGGGTTTTCTGTTTTTTTATAGCTGCCCAATTTCACATTCAGCGGGTCAAAGGGGAGGGGGAAAAACGGGATTTTCTTAGTTTTTTAGGAGTTTTCCCATTTCTTCAAAAGAAGCTATTTCTTCAAAAGAAGCTATGTGAATTATTGATCAGTGATCGATTCTAAGACATTCTAGCTATGTCCGTCCTTCCGTCCGTCTGTCCGTCTGTAGAGGACACGATACAGTCCAAAATAAAAGAGCTAGACTTCCGAAGTTTGGCACGAATATGTCTTATATTTCTAGGGAGGTTAAGTTCGGAAATGGGCAAAATCGGACAAAGGGGAAAAAATTCCCCTTTGGAGAACTAAACCAACCTAAAAAAAAAACGGAATTTTTTTAAGGGTTTTTTGTACTTTTGCTAAGTAAATGCAACATTCTTATCTCCGAAGAAGTTCAAAATCGTAAAGGGAAGGTGCTCCCACCAAACCCCCCACCCCCCCCCCCCCCCCCAAAAAAAAACGACCCTGGATTTTTTTATCTTGTTTTTTTACATTTTGGAGGGTATAAAAGATTCGGCACAGCCGAATGTAACACTCTCATTTGTTTAAATTTGATATTGGGTAGCTAAGAAAAAACAGGTCACACTTATTTTATCCCCCTCTTTACCATATTCAAGTTTCAGGACAATCGATGGGTGCCCTGTGAAAGACCTTCCTTGTTAGCCTAACTAACAATGTAACCACATTTGATGTCTTAAGAAAATTTTATGTCGGATCTTTTCTTAAAATATATTTAACCCTCTATCTGTCATTTTATTGAGTCATGTCATTCCATTTTCCAAAATGAAACACATAAGTTTAATAAAACGTCCATTTTAGGGGTTAAAATGTTTTACAAATTATACGTCCATGCTCTAAAACTATTCATTTAAGATTTTTTGTTAACAAACACAAAAAGGATGACGTTATGATCATTCTTTGGTTTTTAATTAGCATGTTACTAAAGGAAATGTGTACATAGTAGTATTACATTAAAACTTGTCATTGATATTACTTTGTAAATATTACACAATTACATACATACTATCTATGTTTGTTGGTGAATGCAAAAAAGCATAAAAATTGTATGAGTGTATTTACATCTCAATGATTCTTTGTTTATATTTGCATGAGTATGAATAAAACAAAAGGCGAAATCGGAAAAAAACTACGTATAAAAACAACACAAATACACACACATAATCCACATTTTCTGTTGTCCTCATCATCATCATCGTAAACAACATAATATTATTATTTGAGTATGTGTGTGTTTGTACATACACTCAAAAAAATAAACTGGTAAAACGCCTGGTAAAATGCCTTGTAATCCCGTTCTACCAATATTTAACAATTTTCCTTGTTTTTTAACAAAAAATCTTGTACTTTGCTCAAACGAGAACTACAGTTTTATTGGTAATTTTACAAGTTTATTTTCGTAATTGTATTCTACCATTTTGAAAGGTTATTTTACAAAAAAAAACTGTAATTTTACAACAAAGTTTTTATTACGAGGATTCTTGTTGAATTACAAAAAAAAAAAACTTTATTTTACAAAAATTTTTTTTGCATTTTTTTTTATTGAAAAATATTTAAAAAAAAAGTTGACAAAATTTTGAAAAATTTATTACAAGGATTAATTTAAGGAGGAGTAGTTAATTTACAAAAAAACAGTTATTTTACAAAAAATGATTTTATTACGAGGATTTATTTTGTTAACAAAAAATTTTTTTTTTGTAAATTTACCATTTTGGTTTGTAAATTTACCATTTTGGTTTGTAAATTTACCATTTTTTTAAACATATTTACCATTTTTTCTTGTAAGTTTACCATTTTTTTTTTTTGTATTTTTCCGGTTTTAAAACAATATTTTTACCAATAAAATTGGTTATTTTACCAATTTTTGGTGCATTCAAAATTACGAGGAAATCCTCGTAATTTTACGAGAATTTTACCTACGTCATATTTTACGAGGATAGCCTCGTAAAATCAGGAGATTTATTGGTAACTTTGCAAGTTTTTTTTTTTGAGTGTAGAGAAGTACATGTTATTATGTCAAGTATATTTTGAAACACACACATACATACTTAACATACATAAGTTACATCTATACCATCCATATAAATAAACAAAAACTACTTTTACAATTATCTTTATATGTATGAGGGATTCCACACCAAATGTCCAGTGGAAAAAAAAACATTTGTCCCATCAATTTCTGAATATCTTGTATTTATAGCCCTATATAGAATTAAAAAAAAAAATTCAAAATCTGGGCTTAGGAAGCCTGGCTAAATATTGAAAAAATTCTCAAATTTCTGGCGAATTGTCTTGATTAAATAATTATCAAATTAAAACGGAATGCACCATAGTATCAAAAATGGGTATTCTTGTACATATATTTTTTATGGGCTATCGATTAAAAAGAATGTCAAGTTCCAAAATTTTCCATTTTTTAAAAAAGTCACTTTATCAAAAATTCAGTCACTTTTTTTTAATTTTTTAATTTTTTTTAAAGTTTATATGTTAGTCTCTCCACATGCCAGTGTTTTTCGTTTTTTCGAGAAAATCGCATTTGAATATTGAATTTCATAACAATTTTTTTAATTTTCTTGTATTTTGTTATTGCAACATAGCGGATGAGTAACATTATATTTGCAAATATGTTACTCATACGCTATGTTTTAAAAAAAAAATTACAAAATTGTTACGAAATTTAATACTCAAATGCGATTTTCGAAAAAAAAAAACACGTCTGATTTTTTTGTGTGGAAAAATAAATACTTAAAAAAAATACATAAAAAGTGGCAGTCTTTTTTAAAAAAAACGGAAATTTCAGAACGGATTCTAAAAATTTTTCGAAATAAAAATTTTTAATCGATAAACCATAAAAAAATATACAATAATGCTAATTTTCATACCGTTTTAGTTTAATAAATATTTAATCAAGGCAACTCGACACAAATTTGACAATTTTTTCAATATTTAGCTACGCCTCCATCCAGGTTTTGAAAAATTTAAAAACCATATAGAGCTATCTATACAACCCATTCAGAAATTCAGGGCACATATGTTTTTGTAGCAAGAAATTTGGTGTAGAATGCCCCATATGGCTTACCATACACACTATTCATACATTCAAGTTACACATGTGTTTTGCATCGGGACATTTGGTGTGGAATGCCTCATATATACTTAGATGGACACCTATTTTGTTTAAAAAAAACTTTGTCAAATTACTAGGAAAAGTCTAGTAATCCCATTATACCAATATTTGGTAGTTCTTGTTTTTTAGCAAATCGAAATCTAAATTTTTTTTTTGGAATTTTACATTTTTTTTTGGAATTTTACAAATTTCCAAGATAATTTTACAAAAAAATATCTAGTAAATTCACAAGAATTGCTTGTAATTTTAATTGCGCCAAAAAACTGCAAATTTACAATTTTATTGGTATATACCTTGTAAAATTACAAAATTATTCGTAAAAAGCTTGTAAAATTACTAGGAATACTCGTAAAATAAGAGGTAGCAAAAAATATAGTAAAACTACGAAACCTCTTTATAAATTTTATCGTATCAAAAATTTGTAAATTTACAATTTTATTGGTAAAAACCTTGTAAAATTACAAAATTATTGGTAAAAAGCTTGTAAAATTACTAGGAATTTTTGTAAAATAGGAGGTAGCAAACAAAAAATGCCTGCGAATTTTGTACTCTTGCCCTAAACATTAAATCATGATAATGTTTTGCGGAAGATTTGGGTGTACTTTCCAAAGCAAAGTTTTTTTTTTGAGAAAAAATAATGTTATATTACTTTACTTTGCTATTCCATGCAAAACGAAGACCCAATTAAAAAACCAAAAGAACTGTACATTTCGTAAGTGAGTGCAAAAATAAGTACAAAAAAGTGTTTTTACATTTTGGAGAGTATAAAAGATTCGGCACCAAACAATATACCACTCTCACTTGTTTTATATACATTTGATAAACAAATGGAACATTTTTATGCGAAAAGCTTAGACTTGATGAAAAAGTAGTTTTGGTAAAAAAAAATACTTTTTTTACGAAAAGCAAAAAAAAATGTTAAAAAAAATAATTCTTATGCTTTTTGCACTAAAGAAATACAAATTTATCATTATATATAAAAAAAAATTATTCCACGCCCATAAAAGAGGGGGCGTACCGTAAAACGATTTTTTCAAATTCTGTGGGTCCAAATGCAAGGCCTTGAACTTCTTGTAGCATTAAAATGTTGGATTTGTTAAACAAAAACACAAAAAATCATGTAAAAATATGGTATTTTTCAGAGGTTTGTTTAGTTCTTCAAGGGGGAACTTTTTTCCCCCTGGTCCGATTTTGCCCATATCCGAACTTAACCAGCCTATGAACATAAGACATATATGTGCCAAATTTCAGGAGTCTACCACTTTTATTTTGGACTGTATCGTGTCTTCCACATACGGACGGACGGACAGACGGACGGACAGACGGACGGACGGACGGACGGACAGACGGACATCGCTAGAATGTCTTAGAATCGATCACTGATCAATAATATATATACTTTATGGGGTCCTACACCGATATTTCGATGCGTTACACACGGAATGACAAAGTGAGTATACCCCCATACTGTAGTTGGAGGGTATAAAAAAAATTTAATGAACCCAAAATTTTTGGCCAAAAAAAATTTTGATGAAAAAAAGTTTTTGATGAATTTTTTTGATGAAAAGAAAAATTTTTTGATGTAAAAAAAAACTTGATGAAAAAAAAAATTTTTTGGTGAGAAAAAAATTGATAAAAAAATTTGATGAAAAAAATATGATAAAAAAACATTTATGAAAAAAAATTTTTGATGAAAAAAAAAATTGATGAAAAAAAAAAATTGATGAAAACAAAGATTTTATGAAAAAACAAACAAATTAATGAAAAAAAAGATTTTATGAAAAAAAACTTTGTTAAAAAAAAAAAAATCATGAAAAAAAAAAATATTTGATGAAAAAAATTTGATAAAAAAAAATTAATGAAAAAAAAAATTTGATAAAAAAAATTGATAAAAAAAAAAAAAAATTGATAAAAAAGAAATGTTGAAAAAAAAAAGTTTGATGATAAAAAAATTTGTTTTATAAAAAAAAAAAAGTTTGATGCAAAAAAAAAAATTTGATGAAAAAAAAAATTGATGGGAAAAACAATTGATAAAAAAAAAAAAAAATTTATGAAAAAAAAAAAATATTTTTTTGTTGAAAAATAATTATGATACTTTTTATTCACCAGCTGGTGAAAAACGGTTTTATTCACCACGAGTTGAATTATTATACAAGTCAAAATCCCAAGTTATTAAAATTTTTTAGACTCTATAACAGATTCGGAATCAGCACACTAAAATCCATATAAGTTAGTTGTCAAAGGTCAGGCAAATTAAAAAGGTTAAAATTTTGTCAACCTGTGTAATTGATAGGCAGTGTTGCCTGATTGTTGTTTCTTTTATAAAAAAAAATTATCCAATTTGCAAACTTTTTTGGTTATAAGAACGTGAAAGCAGTTTTTCTTACATTATTTGTTTTATTGTTAGCAATATTGTCCTGGGTCAATTTTTAAATAGCAGTCATTCGAAAAACATTGTGCTCGATTCGGAAGTACCTTTTTACCATTCACTAAATTTTTAAAAATTGTATATTCTTCTGATTTTAAAGATTTGAAATTTTTTTCTTGTTAAAATTAAAATTCTAGCTAAAATCTTTAACATTTACTAGAAAAAAACTTTAAAAATGGTAAAATTGGAAAGGATATCAAATTTTTAAAAAGTAGGTGAATGGTGAAAAATTACTCCCGAATCGGGTACATTATGTTGTTCTTATCTTCTCCTTACATATTTGTTCCTCCCTAATGTAAATATTTGTATCTGAATATGAGTCTGTGATAAACGTGTTTTTGTCTATATATTTACTACGAAGTCTAGTATTTATTTTATAAGTATGTTTGCATACGTGTGTGATAGGCTGGGCCCTTTATACACTTTTTTCTCTAAACGGAATCAGCTACCCGGCAAAAGTGTCACACTTATACCAGAAACATACCAGTAAAATCTTTTTGGAAACGGTCAAATTTTTCTTGTTAAAAAAAAAAATCAGTAAGCCCCAATGACTCTCAAAAACATTTTCTACGGCAACTTTTTCTCCGACCAAAATGTTTTTTTAAACATGATAATGTTTATAGGCTGGTGTCTAATTTTAAAAATGATGCAGGACGCCACCTCAGTCTGACAGTATAAGCTACCGACAAACAAAAAAGAAAATAAGAATTACTGTTTTCATTTTCTTAAAACCAAATAGGTTTGAAACTTCGATTTGTAACTGGGATAATAATTCCCCTGCTGGTAAATAAAACCATTCTTCACCATCTGGTGAATTAAACGTAACATAATTAATTTTCAACAGTTTTTTTTTTCATAAATTTTTTTTTTGTTCATCAAAAAATTTTTTTTTCATTAATTTTTTTTTTTTTCATTAATTTTTTTTTTTTCATAATATTTTTTTTATCAATTTTTTTCATCAATTTATCGATTTGTAACTTGAATAATAACTCCCCTGCTGGTGAATAAAACCATTTTTTACCATCTGGTGAATTAAACGTAACATAATTATTTTTCAACCAATTTTTTTTTTTTTTTTTCATCAACCCGGGTGAAAATGAACATGTATGTTCATACATGATCATACATGATACCCTGTATGATAGTACATGAACAATATATGGAAATGTATGTCATATATGGGAGCATATATGAACATACACGCGTAATGTAATATTCCATATATGTAAATGTATGCAACTATGTGTGGAAAGTAGTGTTTCCAATTATTCGATTATGCGATTAATCGATTAATCGTCAAAAACAATTAAAAATTAGTTTGAAATGATTTTTTAAAAGTAATGTAACAAAAAATAAAAGTATTTTAAGTAAAATTTCATTTTCAGTCTTTACACACACACACACAAAAATTAGAATGAGTTTCAATTACTATTTTAATTGATTTTGCTCCTATTACGAAAGTAATATTATTAATTACTAAAATTTGTAAAAGTTTAATATCGCAAATTGCATTTATTCTCAATTCACGGAAATTTTCGAAATCTATTAAAAAATTGTATCATATCAATTAAAAAAAATTATTAAAAACAAAATCGAACTTTTTAAAATTTTTAATTAAAATTTTTTTCTTTAAATTTTTTTAAATTTCAATTGAGATTTTTGAATTTTATTAGCTCTTCAGAAACTGAATTATCTTTTCTGAATTTCATTTAGAATTTTTAAATTTCAATTTTGTTTTTCTAAACTTTAATTGATATTTCTTAATTTCAGTAGGCTTATGTAAATTTCAATTTTTTGAAATTGGGAGTTTCTGAACATCAATTAGGATTTTTAAATTTCAATAAGCTTTTCTGAATTTGGATAAGGCTTTCGAAAATTTAAATTGGGCGTTTCTGAATTTGGATTTTTGAATTTCAATTGGGATTTTGAATTTGAATTAGCTTTTTTGAATTTCAATTGAGATTTTCTGAATTTTAATTGGGATTTTCAATATGGCGTTTGAAAACTTTAATTAGGATTTCTGAGTTTTATATGATTAAATTTTTAATTTTGCTTTCTAAACTGTTAAATGCTGGTTTCTGAATATTTTTTTCTGTAGTTTTGACTTTTTTCGGAAGTGTTTGTAAAAAAGAGGAAGTGTTTCAAACAAATTAAGCCGCATTCACAATGTTGGAGTACTCCAATCTGTGGAAAATTTTATATCTATCCCTTTTGCACTTTCGTATTTTTGAATTTGTCTATCCTTTTTTAATCCACTCCCAAGTCAAACATGTTCTACTCTGGAGTTCCAATCTGGAGTTAACAGAGGTATATTAACCGTTAACAGAGAAAAAATACGCCCCTGTAAAAGTGCCATCACTAATAATGTCATTTAAAAAAATAAACAAAACAAAAATTTTTATATTGAAACAATTTAAAATAAAATATTTTAAAAAATTAAAAAAAAAATATGTAATTTGAAACGTAAACTTAATATAGTGGGATTATTTTACCAAATTATGAGCCAAGTAAGTAAACTGACAAATACAAAATGACAGAACTCCACTCTGCATTTTGTACAGCTAACATTTCAATCTGTGGTCGAGAGTGGAGTGACTCCAACATTGTGAACGTAGCTTTATAGTAGAATATAGAGATAATAATATTAACCGGTTAATCGAACCATTTTAACCGATTAATCGGGTCGAATAATTATTTGCGTTTTAAATTATTTGTTTCGACATTAACCGAAATAAAGGCGATTAATCGAGGAATCGGTTAATCGATTAACCGAATTGGAAACACTAGTGGAAAGGTATATGTCATACACCTTCATATATGCTACGCATCTGCATAGCATACATGTCTTAAAAACATTTTTGTTTTAAGGTTGGGTTCAGCAAAACTTTGCAAAATTGGACGATGTTCATGTATGGGTTCAGTCTGAAAAAGTCTTTCGGTCGGACAATAATGATCATACATCATCAAGATTGATTATAATTTTTGTATTCTATAGGCGAATATGAACGGCACTAACGTAAACAACCAAATTTAGAAGAAAATGCGAACACTTTGACGGTATTACTATCAGAGCTGCGAAGGATTTCATTCCTTAATTAGATTTGGTGTTCTGAATTAAACTTTAATGATTGCGTTCCCCAATCACAATTTATCGAATGATTTTACACTTGATTTTAAAATATGCGCATTCGATTTCTTTTACATTTGACCATGAAATTGAATGCGTAATTTTTTATAAATTCGATTTTTAAAAGTCTCATGAATAATAAAAAAATGAAATAAAGAATGCATTCAATTTTTAAAATTCTCATAAACAAGAATTCGATTTAATGGTAAAAATCGAATCCATTCCAAGAAATATTTATATTTTAAGATAATTGTATTCAGTGACTATAAAAATCGAATGTATTTTATTTGTGAATTCATTCGAAAAGTGGTTAATTCTTCGAAGCTTTGATTACCCTAAAGTATCATAAAGTATATTTTTAAAATATTCGTTGGTTTTTATTAAAAAAACAGTGTCATAAATTAATACAAATTATTTATATTTGAAAAAATTTAAATTAATAGACGTTTTATGAAAAAAAAAAAATTGTACATACAAATTCATGTATGACAATGTATGATCATTAATGTACATGTACCCTCAAATTACGGATATGCACATGTATGGACATCCATACATGCATCATATATGAACATACATGCTCATTTTCACCCGGGAATTTTTTTTTTTTTTTTTTCATCAAAATTTTTTTTTCATTAATTTTTTTTTTTCATTAATTTTTTTTCATAAATTTTTTATTTCATAAATTTTTTCTTTTTTTATCAATTTTTTTTCGTCAAATTCTTTGTTCATCAAAATTTTTTTGTCAAAATTCTTTTTTTCATCAAAAACTATTTTTTTTTTGTCAAATTTTTTTTTTCATCAAAAACTTTTTTTTTATATTTTTTTTTTTTCATCAAAAAATACTTAAGTGTAAAAAAAAATTCAGTGTGTGAAAAAAAATTCAAGGCGACCCTTAAAATCTAAAAAATCGAACTGAAGATATTGATCGATTCGAAAAGAGATTTTGCAGGTTTATTTCTGATATGGTTTGGCCACTATCAGAGAAAAAAAGTATAAAACGGCCCATCCTATTGTGTATATGAGTTTGTTATGTGTTAGTTCATGAGTATGCTGTGTTTATATGTCTCATTTACTCATATTCATTTACTTTTTGCATTCTTTACTCACTCAATATTATTGTTGCTTGTTTGGTTGTTTACTTGTTTTGGTAACATTAAAACAAAGCATACACATACAAATAATAATCAAGTATTTTTACACAATACTAAATGCGACTTGCATTGTGGACACGTTTAAAAATGACGCAATAAAATGAGGACCTTCGTGGTGGACGAAGACTTAAAAATACTTACAGTCTGAAGTCCGTTGTGAAAATGGGCAGTGATTATGTGATAAATCCTAAGATATTTTTTTCGCCATTTGACCAGTCATACCTATCGTGCAGCAGCCTAGTTCCTATTTAAGCAATTCCCTGTCTAAAAATAGCTGAACAACGACAGATAAAGTGTTCCATTACACTTTTACAAATATTGTGTAAATCGATTAAAAACTAGTAAAAAAGTTAAATTCGGCTTTGACGAATGTATTGATACCCTCCACAATGTAAAAAAAGATTATTTGCAAAAAAAATAAAAATTTTGACAAAAAAAAAAATCCGCGGAAAAAAATTTTTGGTGAAAAAATAATCCGCGAATTTTTTTTTTTTTTGTAAAAAAATTGGTTTGTACTTGTAAAAATTACATTCTGTGTCCAATTCTGTTCACATAAGCCAACCAGCAGCCAATTTCATGCATTTTGTATTTTTAGGTTATGTAGAATATACCAAAATTTTCGAGGTGTTCTTATATTTTAGTTCATAATTTAAGTCAAATATTTACAACCATTCCAGTTGGGGTTTTACACATAATTTTTAGAGTGTACTTATTCCTCCCGCCTTTGAACAGAACTTCAGTGGGCCATAAAATAAAGCTAAAATTACATGAACAAAACCCTTGTTGTTTTTTATTCTGTTTTAGTCTATTACCAAATAACCAAGTGAAAATAGCTAAATTTTGGGATCATCTCTATAACGAAAATAAAAAAAGTTTCCAAAAATTCATCACTTTAAATTTGTTGAACTGTGTTGTTAACAACTCCTCCTCATCAACATACAGCTACAGTATTAGTCTTTGGTTGCTTTGTTCGTCTTTAATAAAATGGTCAGATACTGTTTTCAATAACACTGTGTGACAGCGAAAAAAAACCTGGGATGCGATACTTTTTTTCTAGTAGGTGTTGTCGAGTACAATAAGACCCTGTACTTGAAATTTGCGAAACACCTCCAAAATCTTGAGTTACGGGTAAAAAACCGGTTTTTCAAACTTTTTACACTTATAAGCCAGTAACTTTGTTGAAAACCAACCGATTTTAAATTTATCGACGGTTTTAGAAAGAAGAAAGTGAGACCTTCCGAAGATCTGAACATAATATTTAAGTAATATTGAGACAACTATGCGTATTTCTCCAGCAAACTCAATTTTTTTAAAAAAATTCTCTATTTTTCAACTTTGGAGATGTTTTTACACATTTTTTTGTTAAGGAACCGTATTATTTATGAATTTATACAAAAAGTATATTTATTTGTGAGAAAAACTCAACTTTGGTTTTTAAAATCGGTAAAAAATTGACCGAGTTATTAAACTTTTAATAAAAACAAAATTTTGGAATAAATGCCTGCACAATGTTTTTATACCCTCTAACCGTAGTACGGTGTATATTCACTTTGTCATTCGGTGCGAAACGCATCAAAATATCGGTCTAGAGTCTCACATCAAATATAATTTTTTGAACAGTGATCGATTCTAAGACATTATAGAGATGGCGAAATATCGGTCTAGAGTACCATAAAGTATATATTTTTTTGATCATTGATCGATTCTAAGACATTGAAGAGATGTCCGTCATGTGCGGACGTCCGCTTGTAGAAAACATGATAATTTAGTGGAATGTAAATCTTGTATAAATGACAATGGAACTCTAAAGCGAAAAAGTTTTGCGAAAGCTCTTGTTCTAAACTGTTGTTGAGAAGGGGAACTCAGCGGCGCGGATGTATGGCCTGCCTGGGACACCTTTCCCTTGCGATAAATGAAAATAAAAAACTACAAGGACGTTTCGCGGGTTTGTGGGGGGGGGGGGGGGGTTGTTCACTCAAAAAAATAAAACTGTAAAGTTAACAAATTTTTTTTTGTTAACTCGAGTTTACTGGCTTTTTAGCAAATTTTTAGTTAAAATCAGCGTTTTAACTACTTTTTTTAGTTAAGTTCAATTTACGAAAATACTAGTTTTGAACAAATTTTGAATTAATTTTTTTTGTTGACTTCAAAACTGAGTTTACGAATTTTTACTAATTAATTTGCTGATTTTTCGTAACAAATTTGTTAAGTGAAATTTCTTATGTAGCCTCCTATGCGAATCTCATAAGTTCTACTTAAGCTGATGAAAAAACAGAAAAAATAAACTTACAATTTTTTACAAAATATTTTGTAAATTTTAGTTTACGAAAAGTAACAAAAAGTTTAGCTGAATTCAACTAATTTTTTTCTTAATATATGTACATAAAAACGTTACGAAATTTCAGCAAAATTTTTAGTTAAAGTTACGGTTTTTTTTGCTACATTCATTCTACGAAAAGTTAGCTAAATATTTTTAGTTAAATTAACTAAAAATTTAGTAGGCCCAAAATCAGGTGCTTTTTTAGTTAAATTTAACTAAATTTTTTGCTAACTTTACAGTTTTTTTTTTTTTTTTAGTGTGGGTGATGCTGTCTGGGAACACCTTGCCCTAGCGATTAATGTTTACAAATTTATATATTATAATATTTACACTCATATAATAAAATTTTATATTTTTTTTATTTTTCGTTTAACCTAAAAGTAAAGCGGACCAAAAAAATGGCATTGTTTAATCCGCTTGGTTCAACAGCGGGTCAATGAACTTCATATGACGCAAAAATGTTTTATTTGTTGAACAAATAGACAAAAAAACTTTAAAATAAAATAGTGTATTTCTGGGGTTGCATTAGTTCTCCAAGGGGAAACTTTTTTCCCCTGGTCCGGTTTAGCCCATTTACAAACTTTACTGTCCTATAAACACATATTTACACATATTCGTGTCAAAACTTCAGGAGTCTATCTCTTTTATTTTAGACAGTTTCGTGTCTTTCACAGATGGACAAACGGACGGTCAGACAGACGGACAAAGCTAGAATGTCGTAGAATCGATCACTGATCAAAAATATATACTTTATGGGACCCTAGATCGATATTTCAATGTGTTTCACACAGAATGACAAAGTGAGTATACCCCGCATATTATGGTTGGATGGTAGAAAAACATTGTGCAGGCATTTATTACAAAATTTTGTTTTTATTAAAAGTTTAATAACTCAGTCAATTTTTAGCCAATTTTAAAAACCAAGGTTGTAATTTACTCTTAAATAAATATACTTTGTTAATAAATGCATAAATGGTACGGTTCGTAAATAAAAAAATATGATAAAACATCTTCAAACTTAGAAAATAATGATTTTTTTTTGAAAAATTGAGTTTGCTGGAAAAATACGCACAGTTGTTTTAATATTACTTAAATTTCATGTTTACAACTTCAAAAGATATTAGTTTATTCTTTCTAAAACCGTCGAGAAATTCAAAATCGGTTAATATTCGACAAAGTTACTGGCTTATAAATGTAAAAAGTTCAAAAAACCGGTTTTTTACCCGTAACTCAAGATTTTGGAGGTGTTTCGCAAATTTCAAGGACAGAATTTTGTTGTACTCAACAGCACCTACTAGAAAAAAAGTATCGCATCCCAGGTTTTTCTGTTTCATTCATTTTTGTAACACTGTGTAATTCTTTATGCATGTGTGTGTGCTCATTACAAATTTTCATTCATTCATATTTACTTTTTGTGTGACTCTTTCACTTTTATTGTGTGTATTTTGGATATTTTATCTGTGTGTGTGTTGTTGTGTGTAGTATTTGTATGATTTGTAAATGTGGTAGTTGTTATTGTCATTCATTTCAATTTTTGTTTTGACTTTTAGTTTTTCTTTTCAAAATGTTTAATGCTGTGTGGAAGTAGTAATCATTTTTTCCTATCCAAATGATTTATGAACTCTATTGTTTTGTAAAGGTTTCCTGTTTTAAATGTGTATTCTAATTAAAACTAGAAAATTTGTGTATGGATGTATAGATAAAGTAAGTATAATTAAATTTGTATATCTATATTGGATTTATTTTCAAAATAACTTCAAGTTTTAATTTGATATGAAAAATAAAAAAAAAAATGTTTTAAGTTTTTTTACAGGTGCTAGAGTGTAAATAGCTAAATTTTGGGATCATCCCTATAACGGAAATAGAAAAATTTGGAGATATGCGCTTTAAATTTCCAAAAATTCGTTTAGAGATAATTTTTTCTAAAAAATGTAATATGAATTTATTCTTTAAAAATTTTAATTACAATTTATTGCATAACTGAAGGTGCTACAGAAAAAAATCTCAAGAAACGTTACTTTAAATTTGAGTGTAGAGATGGGCGCGGGAGTGATTTTTGACTCACAGTCACTCACGCTCACGACAGGAAGTTTTGAATCACGCACACTCACTCACGAGCATATTTTTTCTACTCACACTCACTCACAATCAAGTGAGTAAATTTAATACAACTCACACTCACGTGCACTCACGCAAGCTTCACTCACACTCACGTTGACTCACAATCACGAAACACTTATTTATACAAAAAAAAAAAATCAAAAACTAAAATTTCAAAAATCATTCAAAATTTTCAGCAAAATTTAAAGTTCAAAGAAATTTTGCATTTTTTTTTTTGCTTTTGTCGGCACGAAATATGAAATTAAGCCATATTTTACTATCTTTTTGTTGCTTTTTTTGGTACAAAAGGAAATAAGAAGAGAAAATAAATCACGTAAACTCACGCAAAAAATCGACTCACGCACTCTCACTCACGCAATTTTTTTCTCCACTCACACTCACTCACAATCACGTGAGTAAAATTGAAATCAGTCACACTCACGCGTGATCACGCGTGAATCACGTGAATCACGCTCTAATCTGCTCATGTGCCCATCTCTACTTGAGTGTTACAATCGAAAGTGCTGATAATGGTGTGGCTACTTCCGAGAGCAGTCGAAATCTTCACTTAGTCTAAGTTTCATTTATTTAAGATTTCGTCAAATTACAAAAAAAAAAAACAAGTAAGAAAATTATAGTCGGTCAAGACCGACCATATTATACCCTACACCAGAGTTTCCCGGAAAATGGGTCCCAAGTTCAAACATGGACTGATTAGATCTATATTTTGTCAAATCTTTAATAAGTGTAAAAAGCACTCACAAATCAAATTTGAGTGGAATAGACTTCTTTTTGATGACCGCTTCAACTGAAAATCGGGCGAAATTTTCACATGGGACCCAAGTGCAAAAATGGTCCGATGATAATGAGATTTGATAAGGTTATTAAAGTACGCGTTTGACATACACAAACGAAATTTCAATTAAATATTTTCTATTTTCATGAAATTTAAGTGATTTATGTGAAAATCGGGAAGGTGGTTTGTATGGGGGCTACAAGAAGAACTGGTCCGATTTTTTAAAATTCGGAATGGTGATTTCCGTTGATGAAACATGATAATGTTTTAAATTTCGAAAAGATACCTATTAAAATGCGGCTATTACAGTCATTTAAGCCAAAACTAAAGAGGACCTTTGTATGGGGGCTAGGTCTAAATAAGGACTGATTTTTTCCAATTTCAATAAGCTTCGTCCTTGGGCCAAAAGAAGTTTAAGTTTAAAATTTCAAGTCAATTGATTAAAAATTGCGACCTGTATCGTGCTTACACCCTTTACATGGACAGACAGACGTACAGACGGACGGACGGACGGACATCGCTAAATCGACTCAAAAAGTCGATCGGTATACCTAAAAGTGGGTGTAGGGCCAATATTTCGGGTAGTTGCAAGCATCAGCACAAACTCATTATTAGCTGTACCACAGTGTGGTTTAGGGTATAAATATTATTTCTCAGAAATAATTATCATGAACTCAAACCGAACTACATATATAAAAACAAAGTTGTAATTTGAAAATATAAATTTTGTATGATTTTTTTTTAAATCATCAGTTACAATATATTGCTAAAAATTGTAATTCCTATAAATGTCCAGTAATCTATTTGTATATGATTTTTTTCTAAAAATAACTTTAATTGCAATTTATGCCTAAACTTGAGGTGCTACCTCGAAAATGCTAAAATTATGGATCAACCCTATTCAAAAATTCAATTTTCAAATTGGTTTTTAAAAAAAAAATTTACTTGTATTTTATGAGTTAACTAGAGATGCTGGAACGAAAAAAGCTGAACTTGATGATCATCACTATAAATTTCCAAAATCTGTTTTTTTTTTTTAAAACTTTTTTGTATATAGCAAAAATTATAAGCCATCGCTGTAAATTTTCAATAATCAAATTTTGTATGATTTAAGGCGGATTATTCAATGAAAAGTTAGCTGCTGCTAACTGCCGATTAAACGGAGCCTTATATAAAAATTTTTATGAAAAAGTTAAATTTAACGGAGAGTTATTTTATAACGGAGCATTGAGTAATCCAGCCTTAAACTTAAAAATTTACTTGCAATTTTTCTAAAAAAAAGTTACTTGTATGTTTTGAGTTTACTTAAGATGCTGGAACGAAGATATGTAGCTGAAATTGGTGATCCTCACTAAAAATTACTAAAATCCGTTTCAATATAATTTTTTTTAAATCTTTTACTTAAAGGTACAATAGACAGATAAAATACAAAAATTTTATAATTTTTTTCTAAAAAACTTTAATTGCAATTAAATAATTGACTGGAGGTGCTAGATTGTAAAACGCTTAAATAAGAGGTCACCAAATTCTAAAAATTAATTTTCAATCCCTGGCGGCTGCGATCTGTTAATAATTTTCACATATAGAATAAAATTGACTATTAACTGAATAAATTTGACATTAAAAGTTTTTCTGATGATTATAATAACTGGATTATATGAAACTAGTAAAAAACGAACCAGGATGTCTTAAAAATTTTTAGAAAAATAAATTTTTCTTTCACACCTTTCTCAATTCAAACCATATATAACATTATTGAAAAAAATATAATACATAATTATAACACAGTGCAACACCCAAAATCGGAATGGGATGAAACCAAAAGCAAATGAAAGTTGACATATTCCATAACAAACCCCTCAAGGCTTTTTTTTCTTTTTTCAGAGCTAGATTTTGTTTTACACGAATTTGAAGTTAGTGCACTTTTATTATAATTACAATAGGTAATAAATGCTTGAAAACTGTATTAGTGGCGAATGATAAATATTGTAATTGCCTTTAAATAACAATCATACGCAACGGTGTCCAGTGATTTATATTAATAATTGCCTTTAAATAACAATCATACGCAACGGTGTACATGGTATATTTTAATAATTTGGCTATTCAGTAAATAGGTACTGGACCGATTGCAGCAAAATTCGTACCAGTCATAGCTGAAGTAATTTTGAGCTTAAGTTTGGAAACTGGACCCTACATGTCCAATAAGGGCACCACCAGGGGTCTTTAAAGTACACAAAAACTTTAAATGCTTTAAAATCACCAACTTTAAATGCGTGTAAAATAAAATCTAGCTCTGACCTAAAAAAAATGCCTTGAGGGTTTTGTTATGGAAAACGTCAGCTTTCATTTGCTTTTGGTTTCATCCCATTCCGATTCCGAAAGTTCGATTTTGGATCACTGTGTAATTATAGCCTGAGCTCAACTGTCTTTACAGAAAAACAAAAATTTGAAAATAACGACTTTAAGTCGGCCTAAGTGGCAATATAGTATCTTTGGAAAATGGCAACACCTAACATTTGTGTCTACAAAATATAGACCCTGTTCTGGCAAGGTTGCAAAATAAGTACTAAACAAGTAGAAAAGTTAAATTCGACTTTGCCGAATCTATGAATACCCTCCACAATGCATTTTTTTAAAGGGTAGTACATTTTTTAACGTGAAAAAATTAACAATTTTGATTAGAAATATTTTATTTTGAGTAAAAAGCTCTTTTTTTGTCATTTAAAAAAAAAAAAAAAATTACTAATTTTTTTTTTGAGTGTAAAATTTTTTTCGAGTGTAATATTTTTTTACTGTTAAAATATTTCTGAGTGAATGCACGTACGTATGTACACAAAATATTCTCATTTTTGTAAAAAAATAAAAACAAAATTTTTTTTGTGTAAATTTTTTTTGAGTGTAACATTTTTTTTTGAGTGTAAAATTTTTTTTAAGTGTAAAATTTTTTTCGAGTGTAATTTTTAAGTTACCAATGCTTTTAAAACTAAACAAGTTTAAAAAGCATTGCTTTAAAATTAAACAAGTTTGAAAAGCATTGTTTAGTTACCACCAATGCTTTTAAAACTTGTAAAAACACGTGGCATTTTAGATGAAACTAATCTGAAATTCAGGGTTTTGCTTATAACTTTTGAACGACTGGGCCGATTGAGCTGAAATTTAATACCAAACAGACCCGGGGAACGGCAAAGATACATGCCAAGCTGCAGTAGTCTCATTATTGTCTTTCGAAAGTTATCGTGTTTTTTATATCGTAAATTCGCGCAACACCCTTGCCGAAATTTACTCTTTTGCTCATAACTTTTTAACCACTGGACCGATTTGGCTGGATTGCAATACCAACCTGACCAGGTAAATGACAAACATATATGCCAAACTTCAGTAGCCTCTGTAAAGTCTTTCAAAAGTTAGCGTGTTTTCTACGGACGGACAGACAGACAGACAGACAGACAGACAGACAGACAGACAGACAGACAGACAGACGGACGGACGGACGGACGGACGGACGGACGGACGGACATCGCTAGATCGACTTAAAATCGATCGAGGATCATAAATATATATACTTTATGGGGTCCTAGACCAATATTTCGAGGTGTTACAAACGGAATGACAAACTTATATATACCCTCTATCACTAGAGTGGAGGGTATAAAAAATTAAATTTATTCACCATAATGCAATTTCACCTTCTTCTGTACGAAAAAACAATAGCAACAACCACACAGGAATTGAAAAACCATGATTTAGTTGATACTTGCTTAACAGCCAACTTAGCGTATCGGTCTAGAGTGATCGTACCTAAGAGGCAGTTAATAGCAAAAACATTACAGATCATGGGTTCAATCCCTGGCGGCTGCGATCTGTTAATAATTTTCACATATAGAATAAAATTGACTATTAACTGAATAAATTTGACATTAAAAGTTTTTCTGATGATTATAATAACTGGATTATATGAAACTAGTAAAAAACGAACCAGGATGTCTTAAAAATTTTTAGGAAAATAAATTTTTCTTTCACACCTTTCTCAATTCAAACCATATATAACATTATTGAAAAATTAAAATACATAATTATAATTAGAGCCTGAGCTCAACTGTCTTTACAGAAAAACAAAAATTTTTATATAATTTTGTTCTAAAACAAATTTAAAATGCAATTAAATAGTTATATTTTTATTATTATGTATAGTAAACCAAAATTGCTAGAACGAAAATAACCAAAATCGGGGATCACAAAAATTCTCAAAAATCTGTTTGATATGAATTTTTTTCTAAAAATTTTTAATGGCATTTTATTTTCCAAAAATCCATTTTTATATATATATATTCCAAAAAAAATCTTTAATATGCATAATTTCTAATAAACATTAATTGCAATTTATTTCTTAACTAGTTCGAAAATTGGGGATCATCATATTTATAAGTTTCAAAAATCCATTTTTATATGAATTTTTGCTTAAAAAAATTTTTTGTGTTCTAGGAACTTATGCAGAAGTTCCTAGAGCGAATATAGTTGAATTTGGCGATCATCGCTATATTTTTTTTTAATCCAATTTTGTATGAATTTTTGTTAAGAAACTATATCATACATTTTATGGCTTATGCGAAAACAGCTAAAATTGGGAATCATCGCTATAAGTTTCCACAAATCAAATTTTTCCCAAATATAATTCTTTTTAAAAATCCAATTTTGTACGAATTTTTGCAAAAAAAAAAAACATTTTATGGCTAGATCGAAAACAGAAAAATTCCAAATAACTTAAACTGCAATTTAATCCTCAACTTAAGGTACTAGGGGAAAAAGTGCTGAAATTGGGGATCATCTATAAAAATGTCCAAAATATCCTTGTTAATATGATTTTATTACAAAAAAAAAATTGCAATTAAAACTTTAACTAAAGGTGCTGGAGCAAAACTAGAAAATATATTGCAATTCTGGAACGAAAACAGCAAAAACTGGTGATCATCGCAATAAATTTTCCAAAACTCTATTTTTATTTGATTTTTTTCTTTTAACTTTATTTGCATTTAATGGCTTAATTAGAGGTGCAAGAAAGAGCGCAAGAAACAAAAATTATGGAATATTACTGTAGCTTCCAAAAATCCATTTTATATGAATTTTTTTTTTAAATACTACAGACAGACAGCTTAAATTGGGGATCATCTCTAAAAATGTCCAAAAAAATCTGTTTTTATATGATTTTATTACAAAATATTAATTGCAATTAAATCTTTAACTATAGGTGCTAGAGCAAAAATTGGGAATCATCGACAGAAATTTCCAAAAATCGATTTTTGGACTAAATAGAGAAGCTTGAGTGAATAAAGCTGAAACTAAAGATCTTCGATTTAACAATGAAAAAGAGTTTATTCTGATTCGAGGCCTTTTCATGTTCCCCATTATGAATTAACATAACAAGTACTTATGATAACTCTACTTTCTTTATTAGGATATTCTCCCATTAAATACTCATAGAGTTTCTTGCTTTCAAAAATGTTGGCAATTTTCAGGAATGAATTGACGATCGTTTCGGGGGTGTTCCAATTCCCCCATCATCAGAATTCTTTAGAAAATAAGGTAATACTGTTAGCATGCAAACATCAAATATTCATATTCTAAATAATCTCAACTTAGTGAGAAAGCAAATATGATTTTCGAAGTTCCACCAGCATTACACCAAATATAATTTGAAAGCAAGTTTTTTTGGTTACTGCATATACTACCTTCGGTAGTTGTTAAATGCAGTTTTTGTTTTTGCCTTCTGTTATAGAAAACAAATTCTCTCGTATCAAGAGGGTTACCAAGTGTGTTTTAATTTTTATTAAATAATAAAAATTAGTTATTTATTCGACCTTTTAATTGTGCAATGAAAAAGAGTTTATTCTGATTCGAGGCCTTTTCATGTTCCCCATTATGAATTAACATAACAAGTACTTATGATAACTCTACTTTCTTTATTATGATATTCTCTCATTAAATACTCATAGAGTTTCTTGCTTTCAAAAACCAAGAAACTCTATGAGTATTTGAAAGCAAGAAACTCTATGAGTATTTAATGGGAGAATATCCTAATAAAGAAAGTAGAGTTATCATAAGTACTTGTTATGTTAATTCATAATGGGGAACATGAAAAGGCCTCGAATCAGAATAAACTCTTTTTCATTGCACAATTAAAAGGTCGAATAAATAACTAATTTTTATTATTTAATAAAAATTAAAACACACTTGATCTTCGATTTATATTTTTAACAAGTAAGAAAGCTATATTCGGCTGTGCCGAATCTTTAAATACCCTCCACAATGTTAACCAATGCACTATGGTCGTCGCGGACGACCTTTGTTGGCCAAAATTCAATTTTCTCAAAATGGATTTTATAGAAAGTCGTAAACACTTACAAACAACAGAAAACATATTTTATTTTTGTACAAACTCATTTATTGTTCAAAAACAAATTTAGCTAAAAATAAAAAAAAGTATTTTTTTAAATTTTTTCAATTAATTTTTTGAGTTTAAATACAAAAAAATTTTTATAATATTATACATGGAAATAGGGCTGTCAATCCCGAAATCCCGAATCCCGAAATCCCGGGATTTTTGCCATAAAATGAATCCCGAATCCCGGGATTTTTATGCTCAAATCCCGGGATTTTTGAAATATTAAAAATTTTTGAGAATTTGTTTTTAAAAATACAACTTTGTTCAATTATAGTTACATTTACATAAACAAATTAATACTAAAACTTTTTTTAATTTTCAATGTAGCTGGCCACGAATTTGGCTGAGCTGAGAATTCTACCCAGGCTTGCTGAAGAATAGTCCAACGCACTAACCATTGAGCCACAGTAACGGAGCCCTTTGACCAAAGTTTGCAGGTTTTGGCGACCATTTTTTAAAAACCGAAACTTTGATTGAAGGGCGCCACGAGTAAATTTAATCCGATTGGCTACATTTGTACTACATAAGTTTTAGGCGTAGGAGAATAAACATTTTCCTGGACGTTCAAAATTGCAAGAAAAACTTTTTGTACAAAAAAAGTCTAATGTATTATATTATTACTTTTCTCTTTTTAATGTTTTTATTGTTTAAAATTTTCTTTAAATTAGTTTTAAAACTATACAGTGCAACAACCAAAATCGGAATGGGATGAAACCAAAAGCAAATAAAAGTAGTCATTTTCTATAACAAACCCCCAAGGCTTTTTTTAGTTCATTGCTAAATATTTAATAATAATAATTACTTGAAAACTACATAAGTGGCGTATACTTAATTGCGTATACTTAATTGCCTTTAAATAACAATCAGAATAATTAGAAATATTTTTTTTTAATAATTTTGTTGTAGCGAAATTTTCGTGGGAATAAAACCCACGACTCCCTGCTTAATAGGCTAGCACGCTACCAACTAACAGTAGCCCCCTTGCACAATAAAATTGAAACATAAAGAGTCTACTGTTTTTTTACTTTTATAATCAAAAAAATTTAATCCCAAAAATCCCGGAATCCCGAAAAATCCCGGGATCCCGAAAAATCCCGTAATCCCGAAAAATCCCGGGATCCCGGGATTTCGATTTTCAAATCCCGAATCCCGGGATTTTAAAAAACCGATCCCGTTTGACAGCCCTACATGGAAAACAAAAAAATTATAACAATTTTTACCACAAAACCTATTTAAAACCAAAATTTTTTCCATTTTTGTAATTTTGGCCAAGAAAAGTGATAATCGGAACTATAGTGCAATGCAAATATTTAAAAAACAAAAAAAATATTTTATAAATATGTATGTATGAAAATTATATAAAAATTATATAAAGGCAACCACGTGGCACGTGTATGACACATACTACGTATTTTTAACTTCTTTTGATACAAATAACAACAAGCCAAACAACCATCAACAACTACAAAAACGCACTGCCACGCCATATCATAGAGGTTTATATTGAAACTCATCTCAATTGCTCATAGCTTCTTAACCCCTGAACCGATTTTGCCATAATTGGTACCAAAATAACCAGAAGAACGTTGAGAACAATAAAATAAGAACCTATTTAAAATTTTATTTGAATATGTCAACCATGAGCCAAGATAAATCATTTTAAAATTTTGGGTTAAATGGCTGGTGCCACGCCCCATTGTGCGATCCGGCCCAAATTTTTTGTGAGTGTTAGGAATGATAAAATTACATTAAAATCAAAGTTTCGTTTACATTCATTCAACAGGTGTCAAGTTATAGCATTTATTTTGTGTAAAATTCACATTTTCACTCATCAAAATTTACATTTTCACTCATAACTTTTAAAATACTTAACCGATTTAAAAAAAAAAACCATTAGATTCTGCCTAGGAGAATTACGCAACTTTTGGTACCCCAGGCGTTTAAATCGGTTCTGGATTAAAGCCAAAAACGTGATTTCAACAGACAGACAGACAGACGGACGGACAGACAGACAGACAGACAGACAGACAGACAGACAGACGGGCATCGCTAGATCGACTTAGAATCGATCAAGGATCATTAATATATATACTTTATGGGGTCCTAAACCAATATTTCAATGTGTTACATACGGAATGACAAACTTATATATACCCTCTATCACTAGAGTGGAGGGTATAAAAATCTATGTTTATGAGTTTTCTCTAAAAATATGTCTTAACAGAGAAGCTAAACCTATGGCGGAAGAGAGTACATAGCTGAAGTTGTGGATTTTCCAAAACAAAAATGTACCTACTTACATTTTATTTCCTAACTAGAAAATATATTGCAATTCTGGAGCGAAAACAGCAAAAACTGGTGATCATCGCAATAAATTTTCCAAAACTCCATTTTTATTTAATTTTTTTCTTTATTTGCATTTAATGGCTTAATTAAAGGTGCAAGAGCGCAAGAAACAAAAATTATGGAATATTACTATAGCTTCCAAAAATCCATTTTATATGATTTCTTTCAAAATACTACAGACAGACAGCTTAAATTGGGGATCATCTCTAAAAATATCAAAAAAAAAAAACGATTTATATGATTTTATTACAAAAAATGAATTGCAATTAAATCTTTAACTAAAGGTGCTGGAGCAAAATTTGGGAATCATCGACAGAAATTTCCAAAAATCTATTTTCGCACTTTACTTGAACTTTTTTGACTAAATAGAGGTGCTTTAGTGAAAAAACCTGAAACTGGAGATATATGCTTTATTTTTCGAAAAATCCATGTTTATGAATTTTGTTTAAAAATATGGCTTAATAGAGGAGCTAAACCTATGGCGGAAGAGAGGACATAGCTGAAGTTGGGGATTATACTTATAAATTAATTAAAATACATTTTAAAATAATTTTTTCTAAAAAAAAAATAATTTGTTTTTTCTCTTTATTATGGCTTCATAGAGGTGCTGGAGTGGAAATAGCTGAAATTGTGAATCATTTTTTTTAAATTTATTAAAAACCATTTTAATATGTTTTTTTCTAAAAAAAATGTTATTGCATTTTGTTTTCCTTAACTACATAATAAAATCCAATTTTGGAGCGAAAACAGCAAAAATTGATGATCGTCGCAACCAATTTTCAAAAAATCAATTTTTATATGTTTTTTTTAACTTTACGTGTATCTTATGGCTTAATTAAAGGTGCTACAGCGCAAGTAACAAAAAATGTAAATCATCACTAAAGCTTCCAAAAATCCATTTTATATGATTTCTTTCAAATTTATTTAATTTAATTTTATGGCTTAATTGGAGAAGCTAGAATGAAAATAGCAGAAATTGGGAACCAATTATATGAGCATTTTTTTATACCCTCCACTCTAGTGATAAAGGGGATATATAAGTTTGTCATTAGGCGCCCCAGTAGGCTAGTTGGTAGCGTGCTAGCCTATGAGTCTGGGGGTCGTGGGTTCGATTCCCACCAGAGGCCTTGGTCTGTTTCGCTACAACGAGACGAAGGTCATTGTTACCAGTTCTCGGTTAGGTAAAATTAGTATATAATTTGTAATTATGTGGTAATTCTTAATAAAATAAACCCAATTAGAAATGTCGTTAAGACATCTCAAAGACTTCCTTATGACAATGTCAGTGTACCTGCTGACTGAAAAATCTCTGACCATACAAAAAACCTCATGACACCACCTGACTTTTTCAAGTATTTTGTCAAAATTCCTCGCCGACAAGTATGCAGGTAGTCAATAGTGCTGACTACATTATGACATGTACATAGTAAGTCTGAGATCGTCCAAAAATTTAAAATTTATTAATCACGTCTTTTAATTTACACTACTTACTATTTTTATCTGTCTATTTCTTAAATTTAATTTTTTAAAACTTACTATTTTGATCTGCCTCACTTGGTCCGCGAACTCAGAACCTTCTGTTCACTGGTCTAGCACCTTACACCTTTAGCCAAACTTTGATAATAAATGTGTTTATTTAAAAACAAATTTAAATTAATTTATTATTTGAATTGTCCTGTTATATATATTTCGTCACCTGAATTGAAAAATGCTACAATATGAATTTTTCTTCCTCAAATATAACATTTTTTTAAATATTAATTGGAATTTGGTTTCATCCTATTTAAAAAGATTTTGTTAGAGTTATTTAGGCGTATCTTAGTTGTTTTTAATATTATTTATACAAAACAAAAAAAATTATTTACAAAAAAAAATATTGCAGGAGCCCTTTACAATTAAGGTGACGATATATTCAATTTATTTTGTTTTTGACAAATTTGAAAATATTATGATTTCAAAATATATTTTATTACAAACAATTTTAAGTTGTGGTTGGCCTAGTTGTCTAGCAGGTTCGACAGCTTACGTGTTGTAGATTTTTGGCCTCGGTTCAATCCCCGGTCGCGGATTTTTTTTTTTATTTTTTTTATTGTTTTAAGACCAATTCAATTTTATTTTTTTAATTACAAAGAAAATTAAAAGAGTTTTAAAGGATTAAACAAAATTACATCGATTTTACATCGGAAAAAAATGTTTAGTGATTGGTCGGATTTGCTATATAATTGTCAGCATTAAAGACATGATTTTTCTAAATTGATAAGACAACTTATATGACAAGTCAGTACATTTATAGAACTTGGGGAGCTCCGACAAAAATTATGACATGTCCTTAAGTTGTCTTTAGTAAAATGTATTCACTTGCTGACTTCTGCCTGATGAATCATTACTGATATTGTCTTAAAGACAAAATTTCTAATTGGGAAAAAAATAAAAATAAAAAAGTTTGTCATTCCGTTTGTAACACCTCGAAATATTGGTCTAGGACCCCATAAAGTATAAATATTTATGATCATCGATCGATTTTAAGTCGATCTAGCGATGTCCGTCCGTCTGTCTGTCTGTCCGTCCGTAGAAAACACGCTAACTTTTGAAAGACTTTACAGAGGCTACTGAAGTTTGGCATATACGTTTGTCATTCACCTGGTCAGATTGGTATTCCAATCCAGCCAAATCGGTCCAGTGGTTCAAAAGTTATGAGCAAAAGAGTAAATTTCGGCAAGGGTGTTTCGCGAATTTACGAGATAAAAAACACGATAACTTTCGAAAAACAATAATGAGACTACTGAAGCTTGTCATGTATTTTTGCCGTTCCCCGGGTATGTTTAGTATTAAATTTCAGCTCAATGGGTCCAGTGGTTCAAAAGTTATAAGCAAAACCCTGAATTTCAAATTAGTTTTTATTTTTTACAAAAATGACAACATTTTGTGTTCATACGTACGTACATTACACTCGAAAAAAATTTTACACTCAAAAAAAAAAATAGTAATTTTTCTTTTTTTTTTAAAAAAAGGCAAAAAAGAGTTTTTTACTTAAAATAAAATATTTTACACTCAAAAAAAATTTTACACTCAAAAAAAATTACACAAAAAAAATTTAGTTTTTTTTTGTACAAAAATTACAATATTTTGTGTACATACGTACGTGCATTCATTCAGAAATATTTTTAAAGTAAAAAAAAAACATTACACTGGAAAAAAAATTTACACTCAAAAACAAAAAATTTGTAATTTTTCTTTTTTTTTTTTTAAAAAGAAGAGTTTTTTACTCAAAATAAAATATTTCTAATCAAAATTGTTAATTTTTTCACGTTAAAAAATGTACTACCCTTTAAAAAATATGCATTGTGGAGGGTATTCATAGATTCGGCAAAGTCGAATTTAACTTTTCTACTTGTATTTACCTTAATTTGATTTGAGGCAGATTACTCAATGTCAAAATATATCAAAATTTGTATGAAAAAGTCAAATTTAACGGAGAGTTATTTTATAACGGAGCATTGAGTAATCTAGCCTTAATGGCATAAAAAAACTTTTAAAATTACCAAAAAAAAAACTGTAAAATAATTTTTTGCTACCTCCTATTTTACAAGAATTCCTGGTAAAAATTTCGAGCTTTTTTATAAATTTGACAAGCTTTTTACCAATGTCATTGTAAATTTACAACTTTTTTGACACGATAAGAATTACAAATAAAAAAAAAATGTTAGAAAACAAGGAAAACTGTAAAGTAATGGGATTATGAGACTTATTCTTGTAACTTGACAAGATTTTTCTGACTGTAGAGGCGTAAGAGCAAACATTTGCAATCATCCCTCTAAATTTCCAAAATTAATTTTTTATTAAAAATTTAAATTTCAATATATTTCGATATAGGGTAAATAACTAAAAGTGGGGATTATTCCTATAAATTTTAAAAAATAAAATTTAATATAATTTTTTCTAAAAACTAGCTAGAGCGAAAACAGTTGAAACTAGGGATCATCTCTAAAAAATGTCTAAAAATCCATTTTATATATATTTTTTTGAAAAAAACTTTTACTGCCATAAAATTAAATTTTATAAAATTGGGAGATCATCTCTAAAAATGTCAAAAAATCTATTAATATTTGAATTTTCGCCTAAAAAAAAAACTTTACTTGGTTTTTATTTTCTAATGGGACTTAGCACCTTTTCTTACTTTTAACGAATCCTCGGTTAAAACGAACTACTTATTAAGGTCCCACGAATAAAAGTTCATGTGTATTTACATTTTTATAACGAACTCCCATAAATATTTCAGAATGTGCGCCAATCATGTTTTTCGAACTCACAAAAAGTTGGGGATTTTTGGTTTTTAATATAATTTTTATGACATTTATTTATATTTTAAATATTTTCTTCTCAATAAGTAGTTTATTTACAAAAAAAACATCAAATAAATCAAAATTGGATCTACTTTTTTGGAAATAAAACTAGGTTGATGAAAAATATACCCCGCTTATAGCGAACTATGCTTATAACGAACTATTTTTACTGGTCCCTCGGAGTTCGTTATAACCGGGTTCGACTGTATCTCTTAAGGTGTGGTTTCTTGAAATTTTTTTTTTTTTTCAAAAAAATGCATTTAAAAAATAGTACTTAGCCTTTTTTCACAATAAGCCAATGCTATATGGTGTTATAAAGACTGCCGGACTGGGTTTTGTGCCTTAACTACTCTTTTCCATTAAAAGCATTAAACAATTTTATTTTATTTTTTTTTACTTTTTGCTTCGCTTATATCATTTCAATAAAAATTTTATCAAAAGTTGCTAATCATTTTACCAACCTAATGGCCACATTTAAACAAAATCTAATTTTGGCATTCACAATCAATGACATAAAATAACAGAACACGCTATTTTTCCTGACAACAAAAAAAAAAAAAAGAGCACAAACATTTTTAAATTTAGTTATTTTTATTTGGAAGTTTTAACAAAAATGCCAATAGAAAACATGTTTTTATTGAGAGTTTAACAACAAATTGGAAATGAAATGAACTTTTCAAAACAAACAACAATACAAACAACTAAAAACAAATAGGTTAAATTCAAAAAGAGAAGGTAAATAGCAACATAATAGTTGAGCTACAGAGAAAATATTTGGAAATCATACAAAAGTCTGACAATTAATCAGTTTAGATCAACTAAAATCTTTTAAATACATACATGATCGACTGAAATAATTTCAGGATAATTTTTCATTAAATCATCATTTAGGCGCTTAAAACTTTGTATGTCTTGTTTAGCCTAATGTTTTGCCTAAGATATGATGTACAGTAGCGCCTCCCGAATTCGGTTTTTTTTGGAATTTGAAAATGCTTGTCCCCTCAAAAGATGGAGACTTAGGACCCTTTTACGAGAAAAATAACAAAAAAAGTTTTAGACAAAAAACCAGTTGGCTACCAGCGGCTAAAGACTGCAATCTCAGTGCATTTTGAAAAAACTTTTTTTTTTTTTTTTTTTTAAAAAGTTGATGCCAAAAAGTGCGCAATATAGAGTACATTCCGGGAAAAATATTAATAAAATTTCCACGAAGTAATTTTGGTGCAACGTTGCATTTTAAAGAAAGAAAAAGTAAAAATTAAGTACAACTTTTCATCTTTGAGATGCAACGCTGCACAAAAATTACTCCATGGAAATTTTATTAATATTTTTCCTGGAATGAACTCTATATTGCGCAACTTTTGGCGTCAAATTTTTGGAAAACAAAAAAAAAAAAATTTTTTTTCAAGATGCAAGATTGCAATCTTTAGCTGCTGGTAGCCAACTGGTTTTTTGTCCAAACATGTTTTTGTTATTTTTCCCGTAAAAGGGTCATAAATCCTCATCGTTTGAGGGGGCAAGCTAAAAAAATTTGAATTCGGGACGCGCTAATGTACAGGCTTAAGCAAATTCTTTTTTAGAAAAAATAACTACACTGAAAAAATTATGTCATTAACTATTTGTAGTTTATTAAAAAAATGTTTACGTTTTGTCATTTTTAAAAGAAAAAACATTTTTTTAACGTTTGGTTTTTTTAAATGACTATTGCTGTTCATTGTTTCAAAAATAACAACATAAAAAATAAAGACTTTTATTAGCATTTTATTTTAAAAGTCATTAATTTTTGTTCTGTATTTAAAAATAAGTGATTCTTCTTCAATTTTTAATGATTTGTGTACGTTATTTTTTAACGTGATAATTTTTTTAGGCTGGTGACCAATTTTAAAAAACTAACTACCGACAAAAAAAAAAAGAAAATAAGAATTACTATTTTCATTTTCATTTTCTTAAAACCAAAAATTTTAGCAACTTGGATTATTAACTTGGATAATAATTCACCTCGTGGTGAATAAACCCGTTTTTCACCAGCTGGTGAATAAAAAGTAAGATAATTATTTTTCAAAAAAAAAAAAAATTTTCATCAAAGTTTTTTTTACATGAATTTGTTTTTTTATCAATTTTTTTTTTTCATCAATGTTTTTTTTTTCATAAATTTTTTTTTTTCATAAATTTTTTTTTCATAAAATTTTTTTTTCATCAATTTTTTTTTCCTAAAATTTTTTTCATCAAAATTTTTTTTATAAAAAAATTTTTTTCTTCATCAAAAACTTTTATTCATCAAATATTTTTTTCACTAAAAATCATTTTTCCCCTTTTTTTAATAAAAACCATTAATGCAACAAGTCTAAACTTTTCACATAAAAATGTTCAATTTGTTTATCAAATGTACTCAAACCAATAATAATAATCTCCAAAATGTGAAACCACTTTTTGGCACTTATTTTTGCACTCATTTACCAAATGTACAGCTCTTTTCAATACGTTTTGCACGGAATAGCAAAGTAATATAACATTTTTTTTTTTAAACAAAAAAACTTTGCTTTAGCAAGTACACCCAAATCTTCCGCAAAACATGATCATGATTTAATGTTTGGGCAAGATTACAAAATTCGCAGGCATTTTTTTTAACTTATTGGCATTTTCTAAGGAGAATATCTCTTGATTTTGAACTGTGTTTACCTACTTGTATGGTTTATTTTTTGTAAAAATAAATATTTGTGTTCACCTAAACTAGTCGACCATAATTGTTAGAGTTAAATTTCGACTAATAAATACTAAAAAAACAAATATTTACAAAAGATTTTTTGAAGAATTTTCCTAGAAATATATAATAAAAACTCGCTTTAAAATCACAAACTAAAAAACGAATTGATTTTGAACTGACCTGATAAAATGGAGAATGTCACTGGATTTTACGACTAAAAATTATTTGACGTTTCTCGGCATTTCAAAGGCTTAAGTTATTCAGTGTTATTGTTGAAGTTTAAAATCCAAGTTACAAACCTTTTTGGTTTTATGAAAATAACAACAGTAATTTTTATTTTTTTTTTGTTTTTATGCCCCCACTTACAAGGAAGGTCTTTCACAGGGCAACCAGCGATTGTCCTGAAACTTGAATATGGAAATGAGGGGGAAAAAATAAGAGGTACCTGTTTATATTTAGCTTCCCAATCTCAAATTTAAATAAGAGTTGCCACCTTATGAAAAAATAAGGGCTTTCGGGAAAATCCGTATAAAAGCCGAACTAGGAATTTCGCCAAACAAAAAAATACGGGTCAGCTTAATTTCAAAAGGGATTATTGTATATGACTTTGGCGGTCGCACGTATATACATCTCCATATAAACTACATTTTTGACAATAACGAACTTAACGAAGCCGAATTCGGATACGGCCGATACATCATTGGATAGGCCTTCTAAAAACATTTCGATCTGTATAAAATGCTCATATAGTTTATTTTCAAGAAATGGGGAAAATCCTCAAAAAACGAAAAAAACCGTTTTCCGCCTCCTCTTTGACACGCTAAATGTGAGATTGGGCAGCTATAAAAAAAAAGGTAACTCCCCTCTTTCCTATATGCAAGTTTTAGCACAATCGGTGGGTGCCCTGTGAAAGACCTTCCTTGTTAGTGATAGAGTATATATATACGTTTGTCATTCCGTTTTAACTCATCGAAATATCGGCATGGGACCCCATAAAATATATATATAAATGATCAGTGATCGATTTTAGGACATCCTAGCGATGGCCGTCTGTTTGTCTATGGAAATGGTGATCACGGCCAAAATACTACACGGAGATGACTGAAACCTAACTCATATGACTAAAACTTAACATATTCTCCCGAGCAGTTAAAAATTTTGGTACATCCAACATAACCTAAAAATACAAAATGCTTTAATTCGGCTGCTGGTTGACACAGGTGAACATAAATGGACACCGAATGGTGTTTAAACAAGTACGAACATATTTTTTTGACAAAAAAATAAAAAAATTGCGTAAAAATTTTTTTTAATAAGTTATTTTGCAATAATCTTTATGAAATTCTGGAGGTTATCAATACATTTGGCAAGGCCGAATTTAACTTTTTTACTTCTTTCTTGTTAGGTTATGTAGTCAAACTGACTGCATATTTATGAAAGTTCTCTCTTAAATCATTATTATACACTAGTCGAATAGCCTGCCCCTGACAGGCGGAACACCAAATCACTTCTCTCAATAGTTCTAATATTTTACCAAACTTTATAAAAAATTATGTTTGTGCTTCAAAAATTTAATATTGCTAGATTGAGTTGGAAAAAAATTTAATGAGTATAAAAGGTTTTATTGATAAAATTTTAGAACTAAATTTAGCACGCCCATTTTGTCTCTCCGTCCATAAACCGGATATCAAAAATCCATCGTGTGGATCTGTCCCATGGTCACTCCTATATACATGGCAGTTTTTATCTTTCTTTTTATCATGAAGGGTTTTAAAATTAGTTAAAATTTTAAAAAACACAAACATTTTTCCACTTAAATTTTTCCTTATAATTCTCCGTACACAGTTTAAATATTAAATCTGACTTCATAAGGATATGATCCATTGTCAATACTTTATGCTTTACAATTTTCAGCTTCCTTAGTCATTAGGGGTTTCAGAAATAGTTTAAATATTTAAAAACTAAATTTCGCCGTCTTCCGCCACTCCCCCTGTCTTAAAGGCCGAAAATCCGGCTACGTTACCGATTATATATACAAACTGAACAAAATTCACAACGGATTTTTTATATTTCCGCCCTTTCACTGGATATCCAGGTCAGAGTTGATCTTTGCCATAGTCCGTACCATATGTATTCTAATTTTCATCTTTCAAGGTCATAAGGTGTCTTCAAAATTAGGTAAGATGTAAAAACATAATTTTTCCACGCCCATTTCTTCTCTTAATTCTCCGTCCTTACACAGAGAGAACAGTTTAGTTGTACCAGCCGAATTTAGAGCCAACTGCATAGTTTAATAACAACAACCGAAATTTTCGGTTGCCATAGCCAAAATTTGTTTTGAAAATTTAACTTCTGTTGGTCCAAATAAATTTCGGTAATCGCAACCGAAATTTTCAGTTGTTGTAATTAAACCATGCAGTTGGCTCTTAATTCGGCTGGCACAATTAAACTGTTTTTTCTGTGTATTCCAAAATTTTTAAATCTAACTACTTTATGATAAACTCCATCGTTAGTACTATACTCGTATCCAGGCCCCTTTTCCCTCTCAATTCTCCGTCCACAGTCCAAAAATTTTAAGTCTGACTAATTAAGGATATGCTCCAGTGTCAGGACAATATGCTTGCAATTTTCGGCTGCGTAGGTCATTAGGGCTTTAAAGTTAGTCAAATAAAAAAAAATAAAACACAATATTGCCTTGCCCCTTTTTCCTCTCAACTCTCCATCTACATTCCAAAAATATTAAATCGGACTACTTTAGAATATACTTCATAGTTAGGATTACATGTTAGGGATTTTCAGCTTCCGTATTCATTGGGGCGGAGCTTAAAAATACTCTAAAATGTTAAAAAAAATAATTTTTCCAAGTCTCCTTTTTCTAGTAATTCGCCGCCCACAGGCAAAAAATCCGACTTCGTAAGAATCTGTCCCTGGTGTTTTATTATATACATGCTAATTTTAAGCTTTTAAGTCCATCAATGGGATTCAAAAGGCGCTGGATACACAAAAAATAAGAGAAACACAAAAAAATAAAATATATATTCAGAAAATAGATGGAAATAAATTTACCACGCCCTTTGCCTTTCTTATTCTCCACCTATACACTGGATATCAAAAATCCAGGCTCGTGTTGATCTTCCACATGAAACCTACTATATAGATGCCAATTCTGTGCATTTTCCGCTTCCTTTGGGGGCTTCAAAAGAAGTTAAAATGTTAAAAATCTCAATTTTGTCACTCCCCATTTTCCTTTCAATTCTCCGCCCACAGTCCAAAAATTTAAAATTTGACTACTTCAGGATATGCTTCATCGATAGGACTATACGCTAGAAAATTTTCAGCTTCCTAAGTCGTTAGAGGACTTTAAAATAAGCAAAAATGCCAATTTTCATCTTCTTAGATCATTGGGGGTCTACAAATTAAATATTAAAAAACACAATTTTGCCACGCCCCATTTTTCTCTTAATTCTCCTTCCACAGTTTAAAAAATTTAAATCCGATTACTTTAGGATATGCTTCATTGTTAGAACTGAATGCTATGCAATTTTCCGCTTCCTAAGTCATTTGGGGGCTTCAAAAGAAGTAAAAATTTTAAAAAATCCCAATTTTTCCACGCCACTTTTCCCTCAATTCTCCGCCCATATTGTGAAATTTTTGAATCCGACTGAATATTGAATATGGATATGCACCATCGTTAGGACTATATTCTAGAAAATTTTCACCTTCCTAAGTCATTTGGGGGCTTCAAAAGAAGAAAAAATTTTAAAAAAATCTAAATTTTGCCACTCCACTTTTCCCCTCAATTCTCCGCCCACATTGCGAAAATTTTAAATTCGACTACTTGGGGATATGCGCCATCGTTAGGACTATATTCTAGGAAATTTTCCGCTTCCTAAGTCATTAGGGGCCTTTAAATTAAGCAAAAATGTCAAAAAATTGAGTTTTTCCACGCCCACTTTTCCGCTTATTTCTCCGCCCACAGGCAAAAAATCGAAAATCCGGCTACGTTAGGATCTGCCCCAGGTCTTTTACTATATGCATGCTAATTTTTAGCTTTGTAGCTCATGAGTGGGCTTCAAAAAGCTCTGGATAGACAAAAAAAGAGGAACACACAAATAGGGAAATTATATATATAGATATAGATGACCGCCGTTTGCCGGTAAGTCTTTCTGGCCTAACACTCTGATTATCATTATTTTTTATTTTTGCTTGGGCCAAAATCAGGAGATAAAAAAATTTCATTGTACTATTTTTTTTTTTTTTTTTTTGTGAATGTTATAAAGAACCAAACGAACTAATAATTGTATGTTACAAAATGTAGGGTGTAATAAAATCGTTACAATTGGCATCACTATACAATATAAAGTTTTGATATTTTTAAGTTTTTTTCTTTGCAACGATTTTTTTTTTAACATTTCGCATGAAGCACGCGATATTGTACAATACATAGCAGTCAAAGTCATGGCATGGTTATCTCATCACAATATCACACTAACAACTGTCACAACAAATTAACTAAAAATCAACAATTTGTATTTTTATTATTTTTTGCTAAAAAGCATGAAACCAGACAAGTAAATTTTAACCATAGACTTGAAGTTTTAAATAACCAACGGAAAAAATTTTAACAAAAAATAATATTGTTAGAGATACAAACAAAAAGAATATTTTAACAGAAGTAACTTATGTAAATGTTTATTACATAATTTTATTTTAAATTAAATCACTTTAAGAATATTTATCTTAATATGTTGGTTGTCAAATAAAGTATTGCAAAATCTACCCAGAGGAGGTCATTTTCAATTTTCATGAAAATTAACAAAGTTATAGAAGAGAAAACAAAACTGACCGATAGTTTTTCTTTTTTATTGAAATTCATTTGTGTTAAAATATTTTGACAATTGTGAAGAATTTTCACGATTTAGTCGACTTGGCCTAAATCGTGAAAATTCTTGATTTTTTTTACTTGCTTTTTATGATTTTAACTGAAGTTTTTCGATTTTTATTATTTGTAACTTTCATATTTTAAATAATATTTTTGAGTTTTAACGGAGCGTATGATTAATAAATATTATATTATTTTCTACAATAAGTATACGTAATATTAAGGGTTTATTTTTCACAAAAAAAACTTCAAACCTTCTTTGTATTTTAAAAAGCTAAACCCCAAATAATGTTGTATATAGTGTACCCAAGATAATTTTTTTAAGTTTGTGTCAAATTTTAAAAGAGACGCTGGAGGTCATTTCTGTTTTATATTTTCTTAAAATTAAAATGGTTTGTAACTTGGATTTGTTATTTGGATAACACCGTCCGACAGCCAATATTAAACATGAACCGGATGATATACGTCTGAATGTAGAGATCGAATAGAGTAAAACTGCGTATACAGTTTTTCATTTCATGATTCTGTTTCCTTTTAAAAGGACTTCAAAGTTTTATGGGAAACATTTTTGAAATATTTGTAACTGTCCTAAGATGACACTGGTGATGGCAGATGAAAGAGGAGTACCTCTTCTAATTTTTTCATTTTTATATTTTGCCATATCATTATAAAAGGCTGTGAATAAAGTCATTTGAAAACTTTATCAAAATATTGTATTGAAAATTTTGAATGATACTGAAGGACACATTTTAGAATGGACGTAGCTTTCCTCCTCCTTCTTGCTATGTAAAAATAATAAAATAGGAAAATTAGGGGAGAACCTCCTCTTTCATTTTCTATCCATGGTGGCATCCTAGGACAAGCACAAATATTAAAAAAAATATAAAATTTAATCCTCTAAAACTTTGAAGTCCTTTTAAAAGGAAACAGGATCACCAAATTAAAAAATTAAAATGCAGTTTTAAGTACTACATTTAGTCTCCGGTTTCAAACGTATATTAGCCAGTTCGTGTTCAAGGATTTTTTTTCGTTTTTGTCGGAAGGTGTAATAATTCCCTACTGTTGAATTAAAAAAGTTTCACCAGCTGGTAAATAAAATGCAACATATTTATTTTCAATTAAAATAAAATTATTTTTTCTTCGAATTTTTATCAAAAAAAAAAAACAAGTAGAAAAGTTAAATTCGACTTTGCCGAATCTATGAATACCCTCCACAATACATTTTTTAAAGGATAGTAAATTTTTTAACGTGAAAAAACTAACAATTTTGAAAAAAAAAATTTCGAGTGTAATGTTTTTTTTACTGTAAAAATATTTCTGAGTGAATGCACGCACGTGTGTACACAAAATATTGTCATTTTTGTAAAAAACAAAAACAATTTTTTTTTTGAGTGTAAAATTTTTGTGACTGTAAATTTTTTTTTGAGTGTAAAATTTTTTCGAGGGTAGTTTTTCAGTTACCAATGCTTTTAAAACTAAACAAGTTTAAAAGGCATTGCTTTAAAACTACACAAGTTTGAAAAGCATTGTTAAGTTACCACCAATGCTTTTAAAACTTGTTTAAACACGTGGCATTTAAGATGAAACTAATCTGAAATTCAGGGTTTTGCTTATAACTTTTGAAACGCTGGACCGATTAAGCTGAAATTTAATACCAAACAGACCTAGGGAACGGCAAAGATACATGTCAAGCTTCTGCAGCCTTATTATTGTCTTTCGAAAGCTATCGTGTATTCGGAAAACACCCTTGCCGAAATTTACTCTTTTGCTTATAACTTTTGAACCACTGGACCGATTTGGCTGGATTGCAATACCAACCTGACCAGGTAAATGAAAAGTCTTTCACAAGTTAGCATGTTTTCTACGGACAGACAGACAGACGGACGGACGGACATCGCTAGATCGACTTAAAATCGATCGAGGATCATGAATATATATACTTTATGGGGTCCTAGACCAATATTTCGATGTGTTACAAACGGAATGACAAAATTATATATACCCTCTATCTCTAGAGTGGAGGGTATAAAAAATTTCATTAAATTTTTTCATAAACTAAAAACAATTTCTTTTTTATCACAATTTTTTATTTTTACTAGGGATGTGCGATTAATCGATTAATTAATCAGTTCGATTAATCGAAATCCTGATTAATCAATTAATCGATTAATCAAATGTTTTGATTAATCAAAATCATGATTAATCGAATAATTTATATTTTGAATAATCAAAATTCATGATTAATTGATTAATCAGGAAGTTGAATATTCAAAATTTGAATAATTTAATATTTGTTTTTTGTTTTTATTTTCTTTTTATATATTCAAATTGTATGGCTATTGACAAATTGTTGGAAAATTTATTAAATTTCAGTCGAATAGATTTTTTATGGTTCTTTTTAGCACACAATGCAGATATTATCATGGTGCCTGCAAATTACAAAAATAAATATGTGCATAATCTAAAAAATGGATATGCCTCCAATAATAAAATTAATAAAATTGGACCATAAGCCCTTGTCGAAAGTTAATTAATTTAGTTGTATTGCACATGATTTCCTGCTCATGCACAATTCAACGCCAATTGTCGTCGAAGTGCTTTCAGAGAGAACCATTTTTTAATGTATTGAGTCCGTGTGGAACATTTATTTTCTTGTATTGTAAATGATCTCCAACTCGACGCCAATACCAATTGGCGTCGAAGTGCTGGCACAGAATATGAATATGATGAATGTTATTGGGAGTCTTAGATATGTATGTTTATTTTCTAGATTTGAGCATGGTTGGAGGCACATAATTCATATCATCTTCAGTCTTCCATGATAGATAGAAATTTGAAATTAGCCGTGCATGCACATTGAACATAAATTTTGGAAAATTTTGTTTGATTTTGACATACATACACATTAAATTTCGCTTTTTTTTTATTAATTTATAAAATTTGTTTTCATTTTTAAATATGTTTTTGTAAATATTTTTTTATTTTGTTTTGCCAACAGATTTGAATAAAATTATTCAAATTTGATTAATCAAAATTCAAATTAATTGATTAATCATAGTTCTGATTAATCAGAAAGTACGATTAATCGATTAATTGATTAATCAGGATTTCGATTAACCGGACTGATTAATTAATCGATTAATCGCACATCCCTAATTTTTACCAAAAAAAAAAAAAATCATAAAAACTTTTTTGTTTATCGAAATTTTTTTTTCATTAAATATTATACGTCAAACCCGGTTATAACGAACTTAGACGGACCGGTAAAACAAGTTCGTTATAGGCGAAGTTCGCTATAAGCGGGGTATATTTTATATCAACCAATTTTTTTTTCCAAAAAAAAAAATTCCAATTTTTTTTTCATTTGATGTCTTTTAACATGATAATGTTTTTAGGCTGGTGTCTAATTTTAAAAAAGTTGCAGGACGCCACCTCAGTTTAACTATATACCCAGCAAAAACTTGCATTACCAAGTAATGAAATGTGTAATGGAAAATTCAAAAGATATAACTACTTCTGATTCGAATTACGTTTCCCATTACATTTACAAGCAAATGTGCCAAATGTAATGATTATCAAACCAATATTAATAACTAATTACATATATACTTTTAGGTAATGAAAAAATTATTTAAAAAAAAAAAAAATTTTAAAAAATAAAAAAATATTTAATTTTATTTTGTTTTTATTCAAAATAATGTACAGTGAGTCCAAAAGTGAAAATCTAGTTCTGAAATTTTTTTATTTTATTATAATGACTTATGTTAGTCATTGTTAATAAGTCCTTATTTTACATTTCAAAATAATGCTAAAGGTAATTTTCTGTCATTACTAAGTAATTAGAATGGTAATGATGTGTCATTACCAAGCTTTTGCTGGGTAAGCTAACAATTAACGAAAAAGAAAACAAGAATTACTATTTTCATTTTCTTAAAACAAAATATTTAAATAACTTCGGTTTGTAACTTGGTTAATAATTCACTTCGTGGTGAATAAAACCGTTTTTCACCAGCTGGTAAATAAAAAGTAACATAATTATTTTTCAACAAAAAAAAATTTTTTTCATCAAATTTTTTTTTATCAAATTTTTTTTCATCAATTTTTTTCCATGAAATTTTTTTTTTCATCATTTTTTTTTTCATTAAACTTTTTTTCATAACATTTTTTTTTCATCAAACTTTTTTTTCATCATTTTTTTTATCAATTTTTTTGTTATCATTTTTTTTTTTCATCAAATTTTTTTTTCATCAAATTTTTTTTTTATTAATTTTCTTTTTCATAATTTTTTTTTCATCAAAAATTTTTTTTCAGTAATTTTTTTTTTCATAAATTTTTTTGTTTTTTCATGAAATTTTTTTATTTATGAATTTTTTTTACATCAAAAAATTTTTCTTTTCATCAAAAACTTTTTTTCATAAAAATTTTTATTCACCAAAAATGTTGGGTTAATTATATTTTTTTTTAACATAATTTGGTTTTTTCGTTAAAAAAAAAATATTTTTTTAACTTCTTTTTAAACTGCTTTTTCACCAAGTCTAAGCTTTTCGCATAAAAACTTTCCATTTGTTTATCAAATGTGCATAAACCAAGTGAGAGTGGTATATTCTTTGATGCCGAATCTTTTATTCTCTACAAAATGTAAAAACACTTTTTTGCACTTATTTTTGCACTCACTTACGAAATGTACAGCTCTTTTGGTTTTTTAATGGGGCCCTCGACTGGTATTTCAATTCGTTTTACATGGAATAGCAAAGTAATATAACATTATTTTTTCTAAAAAAAACGTTGCTTTGGCAAGTACACCCAAATATTCCCCAACAAATTATTATGATTTAATGTTTTGGGAAAGAGTAAAAAATTCGCAAGCATTTTTTTCAAATTTTTATCAAAAAATTCATCAAAAATTTCATTTTTATCACCATTTTTTATTTTTTTTGTCCAAAATAAAAAAAAATCATCAAAAACTTTTTGTTTAACAAACATTTTTTGTCATTAAAAATTATGTTAACATTTTTTTTAACACTTATTTATTTTTTTTTTTTTGTAATTTTTTATTTTGCTTTATTCACCAAAATTAATTTTCGTTTCTATACAAAAAATGTGTCAAAATCGGAGAAGATTTTTTATCCGAAAAATGACTCAGAATCCGAATCTTTTTCAAAACAAAAAATCTCCTATAGGAAAATTCTCAGATAAAGAAATTTTCTAAATGAAAAATGTGTTAGAATTATTATATTACTTAAAATTAAAATATTTTTACACCAAAAAAAATAATTAACTCTCGAAAAAAAGTTTTCACTCAAAAAAAAAAAAAAATAGATTTTTTTTACAAAAATTACAAAAAAAAGTGTTTTACTCAAAATAAATTATTTCTTATCAAAATTGTTCAGTTTTTTCACGTTAAAAAATTTACTATCCTATAAAAAGTGCATTGTGGAGGGTACTCATTAGGACGGGTCGATTTAAAAATCGCTCAACGTACAAGAAAAATCGTGTTCTAGAGATCAAAATAAGAAACTTTCCCGGAGGAACCATACCTCTAAAATGAATTCTGATGTCCCGGAATTTGACCCCTAAGGTCAAATTTTGAAAAATCTTAGACCCATTTAGAGTGTCCCAATCGAGTCCAAATGTATGACCGACCCAACTAATTTTGGATGGGCCAACCCACCCATGCCAATGGCACACCCCCTGGGGGAGGGGCCCAGCGGGTAAGAAATTCCGAATCACGTGTCGATTAAGTATTGCAAAAATGACCAACATAAAATAATTTTAAAACCGAAAAATAATTTTCTTGAATATTATACTATGAGAATACCATAGTTTTAATTAGTAAAGGAAATAATGACCTCAAATAATTTTCTTGAATATTATACTATGAGAATACCATAGTTTTAATTAGTAAAGGAAATAATGACCTCGAGCGCTAGAATAAACCTACTAAAATGTAATATTATAAAGGTCGCATAAAACTATTTTTATTTTGTAATACTACTAAAAATTAATCAGAATTTATTTTTTTTAAATATGGGATTATAACGCTTTTTTTTTTTTTTTTTTTAAATAAACTCTAACGTTAAAATTCATAAAAACCAGAAGTATTTAATAACAGGTTTATTAATAAAATGTCCATACAATATTTGTTTTTATACCTATTACTTATTAGCCTCTTTTATGAATTTGAAGGCAAATAATACAAAGCGGAAAAAATTTCTCAACTATAAATATACGTATACTTATTGTAAAGCAAATACAAAGTATATATTAATCATACGCTCCGTTAAAGTTCAAGAATATTATTTTTAAAAATATTATTATTAATTTTTCGTATAGAAAAAGTCTCAGATTCTGATACATTTTTCGTCGACAAAAAGTCTTACTTCCTAAGATATTTTTCGTATAGAAAAAGTCTCAGGATCTGAGACATTTTTCGTTAAAGAAACGTCTCAAATTCTGAGATATTGTTTATACCACAGTAGAGTGTATAAAACAATTGTGTAATATCCCACCAAAAAATACTGCTTGCCTATAAGCAGGTTTGTAAGGGAGTGATTTTTGTTGTCTGCTTACAAACCTGCTTACGTATGGCATGATATTTGTTCGCAATGTCCCACTTTAGAGCATTTCTTTTGAGCGCTTATATCGGCGCAATGAATATGAATTGAAATAATGCCTTTTCCTAAACATTTTGAGTATTTTTTTAAGTCATTGCCATACTTTACTGCAACCGGTATGCAGGTTGGTATGCCAACAAAATCTCTCCCTTACACTACTGCATACGGTATGCAGCTGTGTAAGCGAATGTCATAAAAAAACAACAACATCAAAAGTCATTCGCTTACACAAGTGCATTCTTGTATGCACTGCTTCCAAAATCTCGATTATTTTTTGCTGGGATATTTTTCTGTAGCGGAATATTTTGTATGTAATCTCCCCTATATAAGACATTTACTGTCCAACAACTTATTAATAACAACAAGACATCTTTGTATGTAGTATGCATTGTTTTTAGTAAATAATCTTTGATTGTAAGTTAAACTGTAACTAAATTCTATACACTCGAATGTATTTCTTGTATTGTTTCCATCATTTCTAAGACAATTCATTTTCCAACACATATTTTATAACAAATTGGGTTAATTGATACTATTCTATTTATGAATGTAAAAATATGGTGTCCCTGATAACTGCAAAAATTTGCAAATTTAAAAAAAAAAAAATATTTGAATCAGTTTTTAACAAAAAAAAAACTAAACGGTGAAAGGAGTCTAAAATTATACTTTAAGAAAATTTTGTTTCACTTTCAACTTTTTAATACCTATTGACTTATAAAAAATGTTAGTCAACTGGACACTCTAATGTATGATATGCATTCATGTCTAAGAATATGTGAATATCATCTCAATTAATATGTACAAAATATTGCATTTACTAAATGAAGTTGTATGAAATGGGAAATTAAACCAAATGCAATACAATATGCAAGAAAATATCATTTTGCACAGGATTAGCCAACACAAACTGCAACTGGGGCCAAAAGCAAAATATTTGGATTATTTGTTTGCCAAATGGTCCTTATTTGGGTTGGGAGTGAAGTGGTGAAAATCCACAAAAAAGCACCAAAACTGCCCAGTCTTGTCCTAGAGGGGTAAAATGTAAGACCGACCATCTAAGGGTTGACGATAGAGTGTAAGTATGTTTTGAAAAATGTTTGCTGTTAAAAGAAGGAAAGTGTGTAATCGTTTAAAAAAATTGCATTTGGCACACTTCAGGCGCGAAAAAATATGTTTTCTCCAAAAAAAAAATAAAAAAATTTCAGAATCGGAAACCTATTCTGAAGTAAAAAATTTCATAATCTAGGAGTTTTTTATGGAAATATATTTCTAAATCTAAGAATTTTTATTATGGAAAAATGTTTATGAATAGGGCAAGTACTTTCATGTATCTAAACAAATAAAAATTTATGCCTATAATATGCGACTAAACCTCCAAAATATGCATTAAAAACTTTAAAAATATGCATCTAAAAATGATTGTTTTACTGAAAAAAATATTTGTCAACATTAATTAGGCTTATCAAACACTTTGAGGCCCTCGATAATTCTTAAAAATGTTTTTTTGAGTGGAAAAAATATTTTTTTACTTGAGAAGTTTTTTCTTTGAGTCACTGAATATTTTTGAAGTAAACAAAATTATGAAAGAAAAAAAATATTAAAATATATTTTTTTTCTAGAACAAGTTATTTTTAATATTTCTTGTTCTTTTTAAAAAAAAAAAAAAAAATTGTTTCACTTTTTTTAAAATTTTCCGATTTTCAAGTCAAAAAATTAACTCAAAGGCAAAAGACCCCACCCTCTCTAAACAGAATAAAAACGCAATTTTCCTGTAATAACATCTTAAATTCAAAAACATTTTTTCTTTACGATTAGTAAAATGCCTCAGAATAGAAATCAATTTTCTTTAAAAAATGCATCAGAATATGATTTCTATAAATAAATATATTTTTCTATAAGAAATAGTGGAGAGGTTTTGAATTTTCATAAAAAAAAAAAATTTAAACAAATACTGATGAAATTTTAAAAAAAGTCAAATTTATATGAAAATATTCAAAAATATGCATTTACACCAAAATATGCCAAAATATGCAACTATTAATCAATGGCATTTTATTGCAAATTCATTGGTTCTGATAGATATTTAATTTATGTTATATTTACAATGCTGAGTAATAATATGGAGACTAAAGGCGATTGAAAGAGACGATTTTAAGAGGCTGCTTGAGGAAGCCAAGACCCACCCTGGGTTGTAGGGCTTATGATGATGATGATGATGATGAGTAAAAATATGCATTTTCATGAAAGTACTTGCCCTAGTAATGAATATAAGAATTTTTCGCACGTATCTTTTAGAATGTATGAGTTTTTCTTAAGGAAAAGTTAATTAAAATCTATGGCCCTTACCACAAGAAAACAAAAAGTCTATTTTAACAAAAGTATTATTTTAAATTTCAAATTTTTAATACATTTTTTGAAAGTCGATTTTAAAAACAAAAACAATCAGCCTTACCATAGAAAAATAAAATATATTTAAAATTCGCTTTTAATTTTATTTCCATACAAATTGTTTTTGTTTTTAAAATCGACTTTCAAAAAATGTATTGAAAATTTGAAATTTAAAATAAAACTTTTGTTAAAAAAGACTTTTTGTTTTCTTATGGTAAGGACCAATTTGTATGGAAATAAAATTAAAATCTGATTTTAAATATATTTTATTTTTCTATGGTAAGGCTGTATGATTTTTTATAGCAAAAATTCTGATTAACTTTTATTAAAAAATAAAAATTATTTTTATTCGAACTTTAAATATTATATATTGAGTAGGTTTATTCTAGCTCGAGGTCATTATTTTCTTTACTAATAAAAACTATGATATTCTCATTATTTTCAAGAAAATTATTTTTCTGTTTTAAATTTATTTGTGTTGGTAATTTGTGCAAGACTTAATCAACATTTGTTTCGGAATTTGTCAGATTCCACTGTCAAGGCTTTTTTAAACATATTAAAACTCTATACTACAAGTAGCAAAGTAATGACAAATTTTTAATGATGGTTATATTTTAGTTTGATCGTTAACAATTTGTCATTAAAATCTCCTTGCCACTTGTAATCTTGACAATGGAATTAGTCAAATTCCTAAACACGTGTCGATTAGGTCTTGCAAAAATTGACCAACATAAATAAATTTAAAACAGAAAAATAATTTTCTTGAAAATTATTCTATGAGAATATCATAGTTTTAATTAGTAAAGGAAATAATGACCTCAAGCTAAAAAAAACCTACTCAAAATATAATTGTTTTTCATAATTTTTTATTTTATCAAAATTCTCATTTTCTTTTTTTTTTTAATTTTGTCAATAAAAACTTTTTTTCAAACTCCAAAAATTATGTGATTAACTGTTTGTAGTTTATTTAAAAAGTTTTACGTTTAGTCGTTTTTGAAAGAAAAAACATTTGTTTGATGTTCAGTTTTTATTAATGACTACTTCAGTCCTTTGTTTCAAAAATAACACACTAAAAAAATAAAGACTTTTATTTACATTTAATTTGTAAAGTCATTTATTTTTGTTCCGTAAGTAAAAACTACTGATTATTCTTTTGATTTTTAATGATTTGTGTAAGTAATTTTTTTTTTAAATTGTTGGTATTTTTTAATGAAATATCATTAGTTTTTATCGATGTACACAAGTCAGTTATTTTTTTGTAGAAAAAAAAAAATCAAAAAATTATTTATAGAAATATAAAAACATGTTTGTATTAAGTGACTTTGGCACGATGGGTAGAGTGTCTGGCCAGAATGTAGTTGATTGCGGGATCGATTCCCCAAAATTTTATTAAAAATTTTTAAAAAAATATTTCAATAGAAAATTGTAAAAAATAACCTACGAAATCATTAATTTTTAATGTTTTGGTAGGTTATTTTTTTGTAATTTGTTGGTAAAAATAACAGAACTATCATTAATTTTTAATATTTTCGTAGTTTATTTTTTTCGAATATGTTAGTAAAAAAGAGTGAAAAAAACGTAATTTTTTAATGTTTAATGTTATTTATTTTAGAAAATTTTGTCAACAGTAAAAAATAAATGTTGATGTTTGTTAAAATAAATGAATAATTACTGGAATGGTTTTCAATTGTTTATTCACTTGTTTTAAGTGTGTTTTTTCATTTGTTTTTGCCTACAAAATATTTTGAGTGCATCACAACTTTTTATACCGTCCACTTTAGTGATAAATGGTAAATATAAGTTTGTCATTTCGTTTGTAACGCTTCAAAATGTTGGTGTAGGACCCATAAAGTAAATATATTCATGATCCCCGATTGAAGATGCATTTCCGCAAAAACGGTTCAGTGTTCAAAAGTTATAAGAAAAAGAGTAAAATTTTTGTAAAGTTTTTTCGCGAATTTTCGAGTTCAAAAATGCTCTAATTTTCTAAAGACAAATTTGAGGCCTCTGAAACATAGCGTTTTTATATGTCGTTTTCCTGCTGTAGTTGGTATTGAATTTCAGCAAAATGGGTCCAGTAATTCAAAATTTATAGAAAACCCATGAATTTCAGATTGGTTTCACCTCAAATTAACATGTTGAAAACCAGTTAAACAAACTTAAAAAACTTGGTAAAACACAAAAATATTTTACAAAGTATTTTTTTCACTCAAAAATATTTTTACACTAAAAAAAAAATAGAATCCAAAATAAAATTTTTACCCCAAAATAAAATTTAGTATTTTTCTTCTTTTACAAAAATCACAAACAAAAGTTTTTTACTGATAAAAAAAATATATCTAATCGAAATTGTTAAAATGCTTTTCACGTTAGAGAATTTAATATCTCTTAAAAATGCATTGTGGAGGGCATTCATGGATTCGTCCAAGTCCAATTTAACTTTCCTTCTTATTTTTCGTCAATAATTTTCATTTCATTGAAATGTTTTTTTTTCAATTTTTTTTTACCGAAAATCGAAACTTTGCCATTAAAAACCAATAAATTTTTGTCCTCAACAACAAAAGCAAATTGCATGGAAATCGGTTTGTGCCCATGGTGAGACCTACCTAGTGAGTGAAATACAATAGCAATTAATTTGTGAAATTTCTTGTTAATAACCGAATATGTATTCGCTTCATACAGATTCTATGAATACAACTACACGTTAACAATTTGCTGAAATTTAAGAATTTTGCAGAGATTATCTATCATTTCTTAAATTTCAAATTCAAATTCATTATAACAATCAACATCATTATTGCTGTTGATTTTATATTAAATAAATGAATGTTAATATATAATTTTGTTGCATTAATTTAAAAGGGAGGTATATCGAAAACTGGTAATGATAATGTCATACACTTCCCTTTTTAGGTCAATATAATCATAAAATAAAAAAAATTAGCAGTGGGGGAATTTTTTGTGGGTTCTTTTTTGGACTTGAAAGCCGGACAATTTGAAACAATGTGAAAAAAAAATTTTTGGAATATTAAAAAAAAAAAATATTATATTAAATAAAATATTCCATAACAAAGCCCACAAGGTTTTTTTTTGTTCAGCGGTTGATTTTTTTACACGCATTTGAATTTGGCGAGTTTCTATTACAATTATAATACATAATTGCTTGAGAACTGAAAAAGTGTTGTATGATTAATTTTGTAATTGCCTTTAAATATCAATCATACGCAACGGTGCACAGTTGTTTATATTTAATAATTTGGCTATTCAGTAAGTAGGTACTGTACCTATTGAAGCGAAATTCATTCTGGTTATATCTAACGTAATTTCGAGCTTAAGTTTGGAAGCTGGACCCCAATAGAGGCACTCTGGTGGTGCCCCTAAAGTATGGCATGTTTAGTACACAAAAACTTTAAATACTTTAAAATCACCAATATTAAATTCTTTGAAAAAAAATCTAGAGCTGAACTAAAAAAAAGCCTTCAGGGTTTTGTTATGGCAAATGTAGACTTTCATTTGCTTTTGATTTCATCCCATTTCGATTAGGAAAATTCGACTTTGTATCAACGTGTTTTTAAGCTCAGAAGAACATTTTAATTACTCATTTTATCAATTCATTGTTGTTTGTGTGTTAATATTGACCATAAAAGGCAACTTTTCGAAAATTGAAAAAAAAACTTTCAAACACACTCAAAATACTTTGTAGAACATATTTAAAACAAATGATAAACCATTTCAAAACCATCCCAGTAATTATTCATTCGTTTTAATAAACATCAACATTTATTTTTTACTGTTATTAAAATTTTCTAAAATAAATAACATTGAGCATTAAAAAATAATGTCACTTTAATTTTTTTGTACCAACAAATTCGAAAAAAATAACCTATGAAAACATTTAAAATTAATGATTATTGTGTTATTTTTAACAACAAATTCAAAAAAAAAAAAAATATTTTTACAATTTTTCTATTGAATTTTATTTAAAAAAATGTTTAGTAAAATTTTTGGGGAATCGATCCCGCAATCAATTACATTCTGGCCAGACACTCTGCCCATTGTGCCATAGTCATTTGATACAATCATATTTCTGTAAATAATTTTTTGTCAAAAAAAATAACCTAATGAACAAATTTTGTAGTCACTCACTTTGGCCGAGATAGTGAATCGCACAGTAAATCATGATAATGTTTTGCGGAAGATTTGGGTGTACTTGCCAAAGCAAAGTTTTTTTATAAAAAATAATGTTATATTACTTTGCTATTCCATGCAAAACGAATTGAAATATCAGTCCATTACCCCATTAAAAAACCAAAAGAGCTGTACATTTCGTAAGTGAGTGCAAAAAAGTATTTTTACACTTTGGAGAGTATAAAAGATTCGGCACCAAAGAATATAACACTCTCACTTCTTTTTTGTACATTTGATAAACAAATGGAAAATTTTTATGTGAAAAAGTAGTTTTGGTAATTTTTTTTTTTTTTTCACGAAAAACAAAATTATGTTAAAAAAAATTTAATGAACCCAAAGTTTTTGGTGAAAAAAAATTTGATGAAAAAAGTTTTTGATGAAAAAAAAAATTTTTCGATGTAAAAAAAAACTGAGGAAAAAAAAAATTTTTTTGGTGAGAAAAAAATTGATAATAAAAAATTTGATGAAAAAAAACTAATGAAAAAAAAATATGAAAAAAAAAATTAATGAAAAAACAAAAAAATTGATGAAAAAAAAATGTTGATGGAAAAAAAATGTTTGATAAAAAAAAAAATTTGATGAAAAAAAAAATTAATGAAAAAAAAAATTGATGAAAAAAAAATTTTGATAGAAAAAAAAAATGATGAAAAAAAAAGTTTGATGAAAAAAAAAAAAATATGAAAAAAAAAAATTATGAAAAAAAAAAAATTTGGGCAGCATGAAATAACCCTCCAGGAAATAAGTCCCCAAAACGAAAATGAAATAAGTCCTCAAAAATTTGTACAGAAAAAAACAACAACGATAATTGGGGATTTATTTCGTTTTTTGGGGGTTTAATTCATTTTTTATTTGGGGACTTATTTCATTACGAAATAGGTCCCCAAAAATACAAATGAAATAAACCCCCAATTATTATTTTTGGGGACTTATTTAATTTTTTCTCAAATGAAGATAATAAATTTTGAAATTATTTCTGGACATAGAAGGAATGCTTGATTTTATTATGTTGTGGTACACCCAAGCAATGAGACAAACAAATTATGAGGATACTGACCAGTGTTAAGGAGAGTATCTTTAGGCTCCCTTCAAGGTTTTGGGTTCTGGACTGATGTAGCTTGGGAAACTTATTATATAATACCCTTAGTAGTTGTAGTTTAATGTGTTGCAATTATAATTAATTTTAGTACAAATTTCCTCGATTGAACTCTATGTATGAAATTTTTTTTTTTCGATTTCACCAATTTATAACGATCTAACTGAGTACTAGTTTTTGAGCAAAAATTTTATTTAAGTGTGAGTCGCGCGAATTTTTCATTTCCAACCGACTTACACTTAAATAAAATTTTTGCTCAAAAACTAGTACTCAGTTAGATCGTTATAAATTGGTAAAGTAGAAACTATAGTTCGTTTCCAAAACTGTTACCAAGAAATTATGTTCCTACACTCAACCAAAAATCATTGTATTCCCAAAGAAAATCGCTGTAAATTCAACAGAAATCATTGTTGATTTTGACCCTACAAATATTTATGTTGATTTCAATAAAAATTATTGTCAGTTTTTGTAAAAGTTGATCAACTCGTTTTTTTGTAAATCAACTCTTATTTTTTGTAAATTCAACTCATATTTTTGTTAATATAAGAAATTTTATTAATAAAAAAAACTTGTTGTTATTTGTTAATATTCTTTTATTAAGCATAAATCACAATATTTTTGTATTATCGTCGGCTTTTTAAGCTGCAATATTTGAAGATTTTCACACACACTTCGTTTATTCATGTTATGCACTCATAAGCCATTCTCCAGTTTTCTGAGGATACCAAACAAAATCCTTAAAAAAAACAAAAAAAAGTTTTAATATAGTATGAATACATAAAGTAATCAATGTATTTTTTTTACATATATTTTACATACCAATATTTACAAATCAGATCCTATTTTTATTTATTTTTATAATATTAAATATTTTTATAAAAAACAAACACATAAAATGATTTTATAAGAGATAAACACGATTCACATTGCTACCAACTCACTCGTCACTCGTTCATAATCAAAAAAAAAAAAATGAACGAACAGGGTTGTTTTCTCTATTTTGATTTATCTATTGAATTCTGTATAAGCGTTGTAAAAATTAATTCAACTTTACTGATTATTCAACGATATCAACATCAATTTTTGTTGAATACGGCATTATTCTGTAAAACTTGATCTACAATGGGTTTACTAATTTATCTACTAAGATATTTCTATGAGTGTATAACATGATAAATTCCAAAAAAAAAATTTTGTACCATCTAAACGTCTCAAAATAAATAATGAATCTGAAAAAATTTTAATCTTTTTTAAATCGGTTGAAAATGAAAAAAGCCAAAACTCTTACCAAGAAATAATTAATTTCAACAACGGAAACATGAAAAATTCCCAATAATTTTCTTCTACCATGAAAACACCCATAGATATGTTATGGAACTAAAAAAAAATTAAAAAATTTTAATCTTCCAAATAATAAACCATCAGACAAGTTATGATTTCAATACCAAAATTTAACAAAATGTTTTCAAATTCTTTTATTTGTTTCTTCTTTTGAGAGCGTTTAATGAATTTAAAATTGGGGCCTTATTTCATTTTTCAAAATGGGGATTTATTTCATATGAAACAAGCCCCCGAAATTGGGTGTTATTTCATTTTATTTTGGGGTGTTTTAGCATTCCGATGGGGATTTATTTCATTTTTAAAATTGGGGGATTATTTCATTATGAAATAAGTCCACTTTTTTGGGGGCTTGTTTCATTTTCATTTTGGGGATTTATTTCCTGGGGGGTTATTTCATGCTGCCAAAATTTGATGAAAAAAAAAAATTGATGAAAAAAAAAATTTGATGAAAAAAAACAAAAAATTTGATAAAAAAAAAAATTTTTTAAAAAAAAAATTTGATGAAAAAAAAAAATTTTTTTGTTGAAAATTAATTTTGTTACTTTTTATTCACCAGCTGGTGAAAAACGGTTTTATTCACCACGAGGTGAATTATTACAAGTTACAAACCCAAGTTCTTTTAAGAAAATGAAAATAGTAATTCTTGTTTTCTTTTTCGTTAATTGCTCTGGCTAATGTTAGCGAAAACATAAGGCGCGATCTTGACGATGGTAAGATAAATTTGTTGGTTCTTCTTGACCACTCTAAGGCTTTTGAAACAGTCGATCGGGCTACTCTCTGCATGAAGCTTAGACGTCATTTTAACTTTTCTTCCACTTCCACTCAACTACTGTCATCATACCTTATGTGTCGTTCGCAATCCGTTTATGTTAACAACAGGTCATCTGATCCGTTAAATCTTGTAAAGGGTGTACCCCAAGGATCCATCTTGGGACCACTTCTTTTTTCTATATATATAAATGATCTGCCTGAACATACATCTCATTGCAAGATACATATGTACGCAGATGATGTACAACTCTACCTGAGTAGTACCAAAAACTCTATAGATGAAGGTATAGCACTGATGAATGCCGACCTTAGCCGACTACACCGATGTGCCTTGGGAAACGGGCTATGTATTAATCTGCGCAAATCTAAATGCCTACTAATACGTAAAAGGAGGACAAATCCAGTTTTTGACAGTAACATAGTTATAGATGGTGAAATAATTAATTTTGTTCCTTCAGCCAAAAATCTTGGACTCTTTTTAAATAGTACATTGACCTGGACAAATCATATAAACACGATTGTTGTTCAGACATATGTGAAGTTAAGGCCTTTATTGGCAACTCAGTTCTTTTCTCCTCTTAGGATTAGAATACTACTGGCAAAAACGTATTTAATTCCTGGTTTATTTTATGGCTGTGAACTTTTTGCAAATTGTGACTCAGGAAGTAAAAGAAAACTGGAGGTTGTGTACAACAGTATCATAAGATATGTCTATGGTTTAAGGAGATTATCTCGAACCTCTTCTTTTGTAAAGAAATTATATGGTGTGTCATTTGAAAACTTAATGAAGATAAGAGTTCTTTTGTTTTTACACAAAATAGTTTATACCAAAAAGCCACTTTACCTCTATGAGAAAATTAGGTTTGCCAGATCTAATAGAGGCAGGAAGATAATACTGCCGCGGCACAGAACTCTTGTATCTGAGTGGCATTTCTACCTTAATGCCTCTCGTCTTTGGAACAGTCTTCCAGAAGATCAACAACTTAACAGCAACGCTTCACGTTTTAAAACATTTCTTTTTGATGAATTTTTTCGAAACTAAACTTGTTTTGTTTAAATCGTATTTAAACGTTTCAACTATTTTTAATTTTTTTTATAACTATTTTTTTTGTTTGTTTTATTTGTACTTTCTTTGTACTTTCTATTTTTTTTTTCATATATGTAATTCTAATTTAATGGTTTTTCGTTGTTTTTAGTTTTTTTTAAATATTTTCTTTCATTTGATTAAATTGTTTTTATCATTTAAATTGCTTATCATAATCATTCCTGTACTCTAATTATAAGATTTATCTTGTTGTGCAGGAATTAAATAATTAAATAAATAAAAATAATTGTTAGCTTATATAGTCAAACTGAGAATGCGTCCTGCAACTTTTTGAAAATTAGACACCAGCCTAAAAACATTATAATGTTAAAATAATTTTTTATTAAAAAAATGCTTTTGATAAAAAAAGCATTTAATGAAAAAAAAAATTCAAATTATTGGATCATAAAAAATAGGTGCTAGAGCGAAATTATGTAAAATTGGGTATCATTCTTAAAAAATTTTTCTATTATTCTTTTTTATACGATTTTATACTTAAAAAAACTGCACCTGCATGTTGCTGCTTAACTAAAGAATCTAGTGCAAAATTTTCAAAAAAAAAAAATCATCGATAAATATTAAAAATGTTTTTAAGTTTTTTCTAAGCCCCTCTATATCCTTTAGTTCCATTCCAACTATTGGCAATTTCAAGAATATTTAAATTTTTTCATCAAATCCGACTATGAAGGATGGAATAGTTTCCTTGTTAGTCAGCAAAATTATTTTAAAAATATGATTTATAACAATAAATTTAAACTTCATTTCCTTTCAACTAATTAGACAATTTTTGACATGTTGTCAAAAGTTTTTGATTAAATTTCCCCCCAAAATACTTTAAATGAATGTATTTAGTTTCATTTTGTAATAGTTTGCACAAACAAAAAAACTAAACAATGATGATGACAGTTATAATGAATTTTGTAAATTTATGCAACACAAATAAAATTCCCTAAATGCAATATGAAACTACAATAAGAATACACTTAATTCAAATCAATAATAGAATTTTAAATAAATTTATATCACAAAGTTAAAATAAACTAACTAAATTTGATAGCAGTAAGTGATCTATGTTGTTGAAATATATTAGAAATTTACATTAAATGAATGCAACAAAATGACAGGTGTCAAAAAAAGTTTTGAGGCATGAATGTAATGAATAAGAATAAATAAATATGAAGGGCTTATTGTAAAAACTCGATAAGCAACATTTCATTTTATGGTGGTTTTTGCCTTAAAACTTTTAAAATAATGTAGAAAATATAACTTTTGCAGAACTTTTATTCTCAATATACTTGTACGAAGGGTTAAAGCAAGACTTCTGCAAAAAATCTGTCAATGGAACATCAGCAGAAGGCGAAAAACAGGAAAAAATAAAATGTTGCTTATCAAGTTCTTGCAGTAAGCCCTTCATATATACAGATAGAAAATACAAATTATAAATTTTATTTTAATTATTGTAAAGAAATAAACAAATTTAAATTATTTAATTAATAAAGAATACACTCTAATCAAAATTTGTTGAAATTTACCCAATTTATAGTAGGAAACTGGACTCCTACTATAAATTGGGTAATTTTACTCTGAATGTGTAAATTGAATAAATTGACTACTACACTCAAAAAAATAACTTAGTCAAAATATTAGTAAAAGGTGTTGTAATTTACTTCAACCAAACTTTTTTTTACTATTGGTAAAATACAACAATTTTTTGGTACTTTTACGATATTTTCTTGCTAGTTTTTTTTTATTTTACTATAATTTTAGCAAAAATATTAGTATTTTCCTTAAAGAAATGGTAATACTTTTTATTTTTTTTTCTTAGTTTTAAGAAAAAAAAAATTGTTTAAAGTGTTCTACTGTGAAAAAAAATCATTGCAAATTCTGCTTCTGTTAAAAGTCCGGCTGTCAAGAAGAAGGCAAAAGATGATGCTGCCAACACTATAGCAAAGTAGCCATCCATCAACTGAATGGGCCCTCAAAAATAGGCTACACAATTTTTAGTATTTTTTACAATATTTTTTGCTAATTTTACCATATTTTTTGCTAATTTTATATGAAAATTTTTTAAAATTTGCCACCTAAATTGTTTTTTTTTTAAATTTTAACACATACTTAGATATCTAATCTTCAATATCCAAAAGTTTTTTTTTATTTTTTTTTAAATACATGTGAAAAAAATTAAAAATTCGAAAAAAAATTGTTAATTTTTTACAAATTTTACGTGAAAATGTAAGAAATTTCTTGTGTAGACTACAACGCAATTCTCATTTGTTCTACTTAAGCTAAAAAAATGACGCAAAAAAAATAAAAAAAGTGAAGTGTTGTTCTTTAAATTCTTTAAATTTAAAAAGTGTTTAAGTGAAAAAAAAAAATCATTTTGATGTTGTTGGAAGTCCAGTTACTGCAACTACAGCTGCTGAGAAGAAGGCAAAAGAAGATGCCATCAAGCCGAAGAAACCATCCAACAACTGAAGTAATAGTTGATGCTGCTATTACTACATTTAAAGAACGTCGTGTTCAAAAACAGGCAAAAAAATTTTTAGTATATTCACCAAATTTTAAATCAACTACTAATCAGAGAAAAAAAAATTACTAAATAAAACAGTTTTTTTACCAAATTACAATTTTTTTTATCTATTTCAATTTTACCATTTTTTTGGTAATTTTACCATTTTTTGATAATTTTACAAAAATAAAATGGTATTCTTGTAATTTTACCATTTTTTTCCTAATTTTTTGATTAGCAAAATGGTTTTGCTAATATTACCAAAATTTTTGCAACGTCCAAAACTACAGTTTTTTTTGCTAATTTTAACCATTTTTTTTTGCTAGTTTTACAATATTTTTTTTTTGAGTGTAGGGTCAATTTAAATATAAAAGAGGTGAATAAAATATAACAAAAAAAAACAAAAGCATCAAACTCGCCACCTTCCGATTTGAAAGTTCATTTCTTAACCACTACGCTACGGCAGCTTATACCTTTATCTGGCGTTTTAGTTATTCAACATGTGTGTATTAGGGTTATGACTCATTTTTGACAAAATTTTTACCTATCACCACGTGATAGGCAATACAAAATTAATATTAAAAATCGTATTTGCGGGTCATTTTGGCAAAAAAAACTTTCCGCACCAACCGCAATTTCTAAGAAGTCACAGATATTTTTTGTTATAAGTCCTATTTTTCAAAAATAAGGTAATTTGAAGCGATTATTATGAAAGTGAGGTAAGTCCACATGGTTTCAAAACGAGATATTGAAGGGTTTGCGTTTTTAAGTCTTTAAAAATCTGGGTACTTTATATTGATTAAATTTTAATCTAGGTGTTATCTCAGGTACCTAAATTTACTTATTGAGTATTGAAAGTTGTAGCGGAAGACGACGTGCCAAAGGCCCAGGTCTTCATAGGGTATTTCCCTGAGAAGGCTGATAAGTCCAATGATCTAATCCTTGGACTGCTCGAGGGTCAGAACTGTGACCTTTCTGTTGAGTACTGGAAGGTGCTAAAAAGGGTGATTAAAGGTGGGATCATAGAACTCACCTTATCTATCGACCCAATATCAGCGCAGGTACTACAGCAGAAAGGTAACAAGGTGAACTATGGGTATGGATCAGTGCTTGTCAGACCCACTCGTCCACAACATGAGGTCGCGCACGGCATACCCAGTACGGCGAAAGCAACTACTTCGTCAGCATCGGGGAAATCTGACAAAGGAGTAAACCAGAACTCGGCTCTGTCAGAAGAACCATGTTGTTCGAAGAACATTGCCAAGCCAAGTTCTTCCAGGCCCTCGGTCAGCAAAAAGACCGGAAATCAGGGACACCGCGAGTCGAATACATCAAGACCTCGCAAGTGGGAAAGAGGCTCGGCTGAGGAAGCAGCGCTCCTGAACTCCAACAGAGGCAGGAAAATGGCGAAGCGCGCCTCGAAACCTAAGCGCTAAAATGTCACCTTCCAAAGGTAAGACACCAAGGCACCTAAAGTGCCTTCAGGTGAACCTTCACCATGCCAAGGCGGCATCACACGTGCTCAACAGAAGGTTCACCAAAGACGACCTGGACGTCCTTTTTATCCAGGAGCCTTGGATAAACAACAGAGTCATCAATGGGCTCACTGCAAAGCAAGGTAAACTTATTTACAATTCCCAACATGATAGGCCTAGAGCGGCCTTATTTATTAGGAATAATATAACATTTCTTCCAATTTCAGAGTTTATTCTTGGGGACTTGGTGGCGATATTGGCAAATGTGCCTTCTCTCTCAGGGGATCACGAGGTAGTCATTGCTTCTGCCTATCTGCCAGGTGAGTTCACTACAGCTCCAACCTCGGAGGTCAAGGCCTTCGTGGAGTACTGCAGCGGGAGGAATCTGAGCTGGATCCTCTGTTGTGATGCAAATGCGCACCACACAAATTGGGGAAGCACTGATATAAATAAAAGAGGTGAGTCACTTTTGGAATTTATATTTAAACATAATATTAACATTGCGAATCGGGGAAATGAACCCACATTTAGAAATGTAGTTAGATCAGAGGTCTTAGATCTCACTCTCACTAGTTCTAATATGGGGTTTGCCATCTCTAACTGGCATGTGTCCGACGAACCTTCTATGTCCGATCACCAACATTTGGTTTTTGACGTAGTGGGTGCGGTGGGCACTGAACAGAGATATCGCAATCCTAGGAAAACTAACTGGGATAACTTCCGTTTGCATTTAGAAGCAAATGCGAATCAATCAGGGGAGCTTATAAAAAGCTCGGTAAGCATTGATCAGGAGGCATATGATTTACAGTCAAATATTAAACTTGCTTTCGATAGGAGTTGTCCTTTAAGGGCCAGGAAGGTGAAGAGAGATGTTCCATGGTGGAACGATGGTCTTGAGGAACTCAGACAGGAAGCTAGGAGACTATTCAATAGGGCAAAACAAACAGGCGACTGGGTGACCTACAAAACTGCACTTACTGAATACAATAGGGAAATCCGTAAGTCCAAGAGGGCTACGTGGCACAACTTCTGTGAGAAAATTGACGATCTCCCAGAAGCTGTGCGGCTTCAGAAAGCTCTTTCACAGGACCACACTAATGGTCTTTGCACTCTGAAAAGACCGGATGGTTCCTACACTACATCATCCAATGAAACCTGTAAGCTTCTATTGGAAACACACTTTCCTGGGTGCACGGCCGGAGATGATTCTATGCCTGTTTTAAGAAATCCCTCTTTAATAGGCCGAGACATCCGTCTAACGGCCAACATCTTTAGGAAAGAACGGGTTCATTGGGCGATAGAAAATTTTTCCTCTTTCAAATCACCTGGACCGGACGGTATCTATCCATGTCTGCTTCAGAAAGGGGGTAATTTAATTATCCCACAACTGATCAGCTTATTTAGATCAAGCCTTCTATTTGGCTATGTCCCACGTCCATGGAGGGAGGTAAATGTGGTTTTTATACCTAAGATAGGAAAGAAATCTGAACATCTGGCTAAGTCTTTTAGACCAATTAGCCTTAGCTCATTCTTTCTTAAAACGATGGAGAAACTGTTGGACTACTTTATCAGGGAAACCTGTTTGATACGCAAACCAATACATAAGTATCAGTTTGCGTACCAACAAGGCAAATCTACTGAAACTGCGGTCCATCATGTTGTCACATCAATAGAGAAGGCACTGGATGCGAAACAAATCGCCCTCTGTGCCTTCATTGATATACAGGGAGCCTTTGACAATACATCTTATGATGCTATTAAGAGGGCTATGCTAAGAAAGGATGTTCCTTTACTTATCATAAATTGGATCCTGGAGATGCTCATCTCCAGAGTCATCACGCTCAATCTCGGTAACACATCTATGACGGTCAATGCAACTAGAGGCTGCCCTCAAGGGGGTGTTTTGTCGCCACTGTTGTGGACATTGGTCATAGATGATTTACTCGATGAGCTTAATAATTCTGGTTTTAGAACCTACGGTTATGCGGATGATCTTGTGATTTCGGTCAGTGGGTGGCATACGCCAACTATCTCTGATCGGATGCAACAAGCACTCAACATGACCTTAAAATGGTGTCAGGAAAGGGGATTGACTATTAATCCATCTAAAACAACACTGATACCCTTTACTAGAAGAAGGATTGTTGACTTGTCCATGCCTAAAATAGATGGCGTCACGATAGGTTTTTCGGATGAAGTGAAATATTTAGGGATAACACTTGACAAGTCTCTGACATGGACTCCTCATCTGAACAAGACAACCAAAAAAGCTACCAGGGCAATTTACGCCTGCCAAAGGCTATTTGGAAGGACATGGGGGCTTAAGCCTCACATGATATATTGGTCATTTCTTACGATCGTAAGACCAATGATCACCTATGCAGCTCTGGTTTGGTGGCCAAAAGTGGAACATAGCACGGCCAGATCTATACTGGACAAGGTATATCGTCTGGCCTGCATCGGCATAACAGGGGCGGGAAAATCCTGTCCAACTTATGCCATGGGGGCTATGCTAAACATCCCACCTCTACATATATCTGTAAAGGAGGATGCTAGCAGAAGTGTCACCAGACTACCGGAATTTGGGAACATAATGGGCGGGGACCTTCAGGGCCACATGAAGATAGCGGGACGATTCATAGGGGACCCATACGCTAAGATCTCTGACAGAATGCTACCCAAACAAGTCTTTATAAGACATTTTAGAATTGATATTCCTGAAAGGAGCATATGGTCTACTAACTCTTGGAATCCAGAACCAGGATCTCAAGTGTGGTTTACTGATGGCTCAAAACAGACCAATGGGGATACTGGTGCGGGGATTTTCGGTCCGAATTTCCAACGCGCACTACCTTTGGGGAAATCCCCATCGATATTTCAGGCAGAACTTTATGCCATATATATATGTGTGTCCGAATGTTTACGTAGGTGCACAAAAAGGACAAACATATATATACTATCTGACAGTCAAGCAGCATTGAAGGCTTTATCAGCCTACGATGTATCTTCGAAACTTGTCATGGATTGTATTCTTTCCCTAAACGAACTAGGCCGTAACAATGAACTTACTCTCAGTTGGGTCCCGGGCCATGAGGGGCACCTGGGCAACGAACGGGCAGACTGTTTGGCCAATCGTGGTGCAAGTCGCCCTTTTATCGGTCCGGAACCCTTCTGTGGTTTGTCCATTGGGCATATCAGAGAAAGTTTACGATCATGGAGAGAATCTGAATTTGCCAATCACTGGAACCATTGTTCTGGACAGCGTTAGGCAAAAAGATTTATCTCTCCATCCCCTGGGGTACTAAACGACTACTATATCTCGACAAAAAGGATCTAAGGATTCTAACTGGTTACCTCACTGGACATTGTAATCTTCGCTATCAACTTAGGAAGAAAAATTTATCGGACACTGAAATATGTAGATTCTGTGAAATTGACGCCGAAACGGCGGAACACATCCTTTGTGAGTGCCCAAGACTCAACATCAGACGAATTCGACATCTAGGGCGACATTCATTAACTCCAAGTGACATATGGGAATCCATGCCAAATAGGATACTTGGCTTTATCAAAAGCCTTAACTTATAGGGCTACTGCTAGGCTGCACAAAAGATCATATTGGTCGCAGTGCATAGGGCCTTTTCTAATCTAATCTAATCTACTTATTGAGTATTATTTTGTTAAGATTTAATTAAACCCGCCATTTCTCACTATATAAAAGGGACTTATTTTTTAAATTAACTTTTTATAGTTTTTAAAAATTAAATTTTTATAGCTGATAAGGTATATCGGTAGTGTTTTAACACTTAAATCGCCCTATAGTTTGATCATAAACTAAATTTGTTACAGAACTTTGAGATGAGCTAAAAAAATTTTACTAGTAAACAATTTATCAAAAATGTTAATTTTGAAAGTGAGGCTAGTCCACACAAAATTTTTTTGTAGTGGTAAAAATAACCTAATAATCGCTGATAGAGTAAAACATTGATGATTTTTATTCTTTAATAACTCCATAATTTAATCCTTAACTAACTTTAATACAAAATTCTGAGATGTTCTGAACAAAATTTTACTAGTAAACGATTTATGAAAAATGTTAATTTTGAAAGTGGTATTAGTCCACATTTTTTTTGTAGTGTTAAAAGCAACCTTATAATCGCTGATAGAGTAAAACATTGATGATTTTTATTCTTAAATAACTCCATAATTTAATCCTAAACTAACTTTGTTACAGAATTCAGAGATGAGCTAAACAAAATTTTACTAGTTAACGATTTATCAAAAACATTAATTTTGAAAGTGGCGTTAGTCCACATTTTTTTTGTAATGTATAAAATAACCTTTATATCTCTGACAAAGAATATCCGTAGCGTTTTTAACTCTAAAATAGCACTATTGCTTAGTCCTAAACTAATTTTGTTACAGAATTGTAAGATGAGCTAAAAAAAATTTTACTAGTAAACGATTTATCAAAAATGTTAATTTTGAAAGTGAGGCTAGTCCACACAAAATATTTTTGTAGTGTTAAAAATAACCTAATAATCGCTGAAAGAGTAAAACATTGATGATTTTTATTCTTTAATAACTCCATAATTTAATCCTTAACTAACTTTAATACAAAATTCTGAGATGTTCTGAACAAAATTTTACTAGTAAACGATTTATGAAAAATGTTAATTTTGAAAGTGGTGTTAGTCCACATTTTTTTTGAAGTGTTAAAAATAACCTTATAATCGCTGATAGAGTAAAACTTTGATGATTTTTATTCTTAAATAACTCCATAATTTAATCCTAAACTAACTTTGGTACAGAATTCTGAGATGTGCTAAACAAAATTTTACTAGTTAACGATTTATCAAAAACATTAATTTTGAAAGTGGTGTTAGTCCACATTTTTTTTGTAATGCATAAAATAACCTTTATATCTCTGATAAAGAATATCCGTAGAGTTTTTAACTCTAAAATAGCCCTATTGCCTTGTCCGCTACTAATTTTGTTAAAGAATTGTAAGATGAGATAAAAAAAATTATACTAGTAAACGATTTATCAAAAATGTTAATTTTGAAAGTGAGGCTAGTCCACACAAAATTTTTTTGTAGTATTAAAAATAACCTAATTATCGCTGATAGAGTAAAACATTGATGATTTTTATTCTTTAATAACTCCATAATTTAATCCTTAACTAACTTTAATACAAAATTCTGAGATGTTCTGAACAAAATTTTACTAGTAAACGATTTATGAAAAATGTTAATTTTGAAAGTGGTGTTAGTCCACATTTTTTTTGTAGTGTTAAAAATAACCTTATAATCGCTGATAGAGTAAAAGATTGATGATTTTTATTCTTATATAACTCCATAATTTAATCCTAAACTAACTTTGGTACAGAATTCTGAGATGAGCTAAACAAAATTTTACTAGTTAACGATTTATCAAAAATGTTAATTTTGAAAGTGGTGTTAGTCCACATTTTTTTTGGAATGTATAAAATAACCTTTATATCTCTGACAAAGAATATCCTTAGCGTTTTTAACTCTAAAATAGCCCTATTGCTTAGTCCTAAACTAATTTTGTTACAGAATTGTAAGATGAGATAAAAAAAATTATACTAGTAAACGATTTATCAAAAATGTTATTTTGAAAGTGAGGCTAGTCCACACAAAATTTTTTTGTAGTGTTAAAAAATAACCTAATAATCGCTGATCGAGTAAAACATTGATGATTTTTATTCTTTAATAACTCCCATAATTTAATCCTTCAACTAACTTTAATACAAAATTTTGAGATGTTCTGAACAAAATTTTACTAGTAAACGATTTATGAACAATGTTAATTTTGACGTGGTGTTAGTCCACATTTTTTTTGTAGTGTTAAAAATAACCTTATAATCGCTGTAACAAATTAGTTTAGACTAAGCAATAGGGCATTTTTAGAGTTAAAAACGCTAAGGATATTCTTGTCAGAGATATAAAGGTTATTTTATACATTACAAAAAAAATGTGGACTAACACCACTTTCAAAATTAACATTTTTGATAAATCGTTAACTAGTAAAATTTTGTTTAGCTCATCTCAGAATTCTGTACCAAAGTTAGTTTAGGATTAAAATTATGGAGTTATTTAAGAATAAAAATCATCAATGTTTTACTCTATCAGCGATTATAAGGTTATTTTTAACACTACAAAAAAAATGTGGACTAACACCACTTTCAAAATTAACATTTTTCATAAATCGTTAACTAGTAAAATTTTGTTTAGCTCATCTCAGAATTCTGTACCAAAGTTAGTTTAGGATTAAATTATGGAGTTATTTAAGAATAAAAATCATCAAAGTTTTACTCTATCAGCGATTATAAGGTTATTTTTAACACTACAAAAAAAATGTGGACTAACACCACTTTCAAAATTAACATTTTTCATAAATCGTTTACTAGTAAAATTTTGTTCAGAACATCTCAAAATTTTGTATTAAAGTTAGTTAAGGATTAAATTATGGAGTTATTAAAGAATAAAAATCATCAATGTTTTACTCTTTCAGCGATTATTAGGTTATTTTTAACACTACAAAAATATTTTGTGTGGACTAGCCTCACTTTCAAAATTAACATTTTTGATAAATCGTTTACTAGTAAAATTTTTTTTAGCTCATCTTACAATTCTGTAACAAAATTAGTTTAGGACTAAGCAATAGGGCTATTTTAGAGTTAAAAACGCTACGGATATTCTTTATCAGAGATATAAAGGTTATTTTATGCATTACAAAAAAAATGTGGACTAACACCACTTTCAAAATTAATCTTTTTGATAAATCGTTAACTAGTAAAATTTTGTTCAGCTCATCTCAGAATTCTGAAGAAAAGTAGTTAAGGATTTAACTATAGAGTTATTTAATAGTAAAAAACACCAAAGTGTTATTCAATCAGCAATTATTTGGTTATTTTTAACGCTACAAAAAAAATTGTGGACTAACCTCACTTTCAAAATTAACGTTTTTGAGAAATCGTTAACTAGCAAAACTTCTCTCATAAAATTCTCAGACGTTTTTAAAGTTTTCTTTGAACTCTTTTTTTTAAACGAAAGATACCATTAAACTGTATCCAAATCTATCGTTAACTAAGTTTTTTTGAAAATGTGACTTACCCCACTATCATAATAAATGGTTCATTTTAACCCTTCCAATGAATGAATTATATAAAAAAGGATCTTGTTAATACTTACGAATAAAAATAAAGCCGCCCGGACTTTTACTTTTAGAGCTACATGCTGCCAAACTTGACGTTATAAATAGTTAACGTTATGCAGTTAAGGGTTAAACCGCCAAATTTTAATCTTGAAGAAATCAAAAAAAGTCCCTCCAAAAAGCATTCGTCATTTTGACCGTAAATAGTTTTTCCTACGCATCGTTTGAGTCTCATATTTTCTTAGTTTTAATTAAACTGAGAAAATATAGACCAAATTTCATCTTGTTTGGTGCGGGAACTTTTTTGGCGTAAGCGAAAAAGTAAAAATGCAATTCTTAATATTTTTTTATGGTCTTTTTGGCTAGGGCAGGTAAATTTTGAAATTTGCAAAATAAAATCCAAAAAGTTATAACTCTAGTGCGTATATACGTTGTTAGACAATTTCATTTACACATTTGTATGTAAAATATTTGAATTAACGGATAATATTTTTAATTTGCTGTGTTTAATTGGTTTAAAATTATTATACGCATTTAGTGTTTATATTAACACATAATGCGTGCTGCACTGAAAAAAATAACTATACTGAAAATAAATAAACACAGTTATTAATTTAAGTCAACAAAGTTTTTAACATGATAATGTTTTTACACGGTGCCCTGGAGAGGATTTAAATAAAATTTTGGTGTTACTCCAATTTTTAAGCGGATTATGTTTTTGGACTATAAAAGAAAGAAAATGAGCCAAAAAGGAAAAAAAAGTACTAGGCCCTTTTTTTTTGGCGGGCAAAAAGATGAATTTCAAAAAAACAAAAAAGAATTTATTCTTTCAAATGCATTAAAATTTTTTTATACAGATGTAAATTCATCACATATTCACTTGTCAGTGAGATTTAAATATATATGTGACATATTTTTTCAGATATGAGACTTAAAAGAATAATTTCACTATTTAGTGAGACTAAATCAAATTTCTTCTTTAATTTAATGAAAATTTTAACTCTAGCAGTTACTTCACATTTAATATTGATCCTGTTGATCTAGATTTTGAAGGGGGGAAGTTACCCCAACAATACAAACAAAATTTTTGGCGAAATAAACAAAATTAAAAAGGATATTAAGTCCATCCATAAGTTTCGCAATAAACAAATAGTCCAAACCACTTTCTGAATCTCTTTTTAAACTATTTACTTTTTTTTACTCTTCCTTAGGCATTGCAAACACATTTTTAATGATTTTTACTGTCGTTTTCTGATTTTTCTTAGTTTTGAAAAAACATTTTTAACAAAAAAGTATTAATTCTTTTAAAATTATATGACTCACTAAGGTCTAAACTGAGGCAACTTTGCGTTCTGCTGTCCGTCTGAGTAGTACACTGAAAACTTTTAAGAACTTACATTTATAAATAATTTACAAGGATATATTTCATTTAGTTTCAATTAATAGTGAAATTATTCTTTTAAGTCTCATATCTGGAAAAATATGTTACATATATATCTAAATCTCACTGATAAGTAAATATGTGATGAATTTACATCCGTATATACAAATTTTAATGCATTTGAAAGAATAAATTCTTTTTTGTTTTTTTGAAATTCATCTTTTTGCCCGCCAAAAATAAAGCGCCTAGTACTTTTTTTTCTTTTTTGGCTCATTTTCTTTCTTTTATCTTCTAAAAACATAATCGGCTTAAAAATTGGAGTAACACCAACATTTTATTTAAATCCTCTCCAGGGCACCGTGTTTAGGCTGGTGTCTAATTTTAAAAAAATTGCAGGACGCCACCTCAGTTTGATTATATAAGTTAACAATTAACGAAAAAGAAAACAAGAATTACTATTTTCATTTTCTTAAAACCAAAAATTTTAATAACTTGGGTTTGTAACTTGGATAATAATTCACCTCGTGGTGAATACAACCGTTTTTCACCAGCTGGTGAATAAAAAGCAACATAATTATTTTTCAACAAAAAAAAAAATTTTTTTCATCAAACCTTTTTTTCATCAAACTTTTTTTTTCATTTTTTTTTCATCAAACTTTTTTTTATCATTAACTTTTTTTCATAAAATTTTTTTTTCATCAATTTTTTTCATCAAATTTGTTTTTTCATTAATTTTCTTTTCATCAAATCTTTTTATTTCATCAAAAAATTTTTTTTTTCATCAAAATTTTTTTTATCAATTTTTTTGTTTTTCATCAATTTTTTTTTTTTTTCATTAATTTTTTTTTCATCAAAATTTTTTTTCCTAAATTTTTTTTTATCATTTTTTTTAACAATTTTTTTCATAAAATTTTTTATCAAATTTTTTTATCAAATTTTTTATTATCAATTTTTTTCTCACAAAAAAAAAAAATTTTTCTTATTTTTTTTTTCATAAATTTTTTTTACATCAAAAAGTTTTTCTTTTCATCAAAAATTTTTTTTCATCAAAATTTTTTTTCACCAAAAATTTTGGGTTCATTAAATTTTTTTTACATAATTTTGTTTTCCGTGAAAAAAAAAAAAAATTTTACCAAAACTACTTTTTCACCAAGTCTAAGTCTTTTCGCATAAAAATGTTCCATTTGTTTATCAAATGAACATAAAACAAGTGAGAGTGGTTTATTCTTTGGTGCCGAGTCTTTTATACTCTCCAAAATGTAAAAACACTTTTTTGCACTTATTTTTGCACTTACTTACGAAATGTGCAGCTCTTTTGGTTTTTTAATGGGGTGCTCGACTGATATTTCAATTCGTTTAGCATGCAATAGCAAAGTAATATAACATTATTTTTTCTAAAAACTTTGCTTTGGCAATTACACCCAAATTACTTTAGGCGTTTTGGGGACCCCATCTGCAGACCCCATGAGACCCTAACTTTAAATCCAAATTTCGATTTTCGCGGAATTTTCAAATGCCTATAACTCTGCAAATACTGCAGATACGAAAACAATTCTAAAGGCATTTTTGTAGTTCTTAACTTGTATAATATGAGTTATAATATAATCAAATTTCTCAAGACCTCATTCCCATATCTCGAAAACTAAGCAAGATAGAGCGATTCTAACCAAAATTTTGGATCAAAATCAATAGTGACCCTATAATAGTGTACGCACATACTCATGGGCGGACCCCATATATTGGGGGCCCTAAGGGTCCTCACATTGGGACTCCATAGGGTCCACAGAATCCGTAAGTTTAAGGAAATTTTTACTTATTTTAAAAAAATATTTTTTCTCTGGATAAAAACAATTAAATTATTGAGTAAAATTTTACTTACTTTTAAGATATATTTAAGTAAATGCATTACTATGTTTTAGGAAAAAATATACTTGGAAGAAGAATTAATATCTTTGGAGCCCTCGCATCCCCTTCTTTTTTATACCCTCCACTCTAGTGATAGAGGTTATATATAAGTTCATCATTCCGTTTGTAACACCTCGAAAAATTGGTCTAAAACCCCATAAAGTATATATATTCATGATCCTCGATCGATTTTAAGACGATCTATCGATGTCCGTCCGTCCGTCTGTCTGTCTGTTTAAAACACGCTAACTTTTGAAAGACATTCCGGAGGCTCCTGAAGTTACATATGTTGGGCATTTACCTGGTCAGGTTGGTATTGCAATCCAGCGAAATCGGGGCAGTGGTTAAAAAGTTATGAGCAAAAGACTGAATTTCGGCAAGGGTTCTTGAATTTACGAGATAAAACACACGCTAACTTTCGAAAATCAATTCTGAGGATGCTGAAGCTTCGCATATATATTTTTCGTTTCTCGGGCCTGGTTCGATTTGAATTTCAGCCAAACCGGTACAGTGCACCGTGGGTCAGGATTTCCAGTTTTTGGCCAATAAGGTCTGTAAGGCAACACATACTTAAAAATATTTTTTCAGAATGTCAACTTCTTGAAGTTTGTGCATCTTTATTATCTTTTTATTGTAGCTTAAAGGTTTTTTTTTTGTATGAGGTTAAAGTTAAAGTTTGAGATTTTTTTTATATTTTTTATTCATGAAACAAATAATTTTTTTTGTACTTCAACACAACATTTTTTCAAATTTTCTGCGAAGTTCTCCTAAAGACATACCTGTAAGTCCAACACATGAGGTAAACTGCCAAAAATTAAGCTAAAAGTATATATTTTTTTTAATAAATTATGGAAATTCATTCTTTTGTTGAAATCCGTCACCAAAGTCCAAAAAAGTCCAAACGATATTGACTAACCTCAAATTACAATCTGTCTCTGACAATGTATTCTATTCACATTTTTGCGACCCTGTGCGACCGTTCATAAACTTTTGACATAGAGGCAATAAACCAAAATATAACGTTTAGAAATGCCCTAAAATGGAACTAAAATTTTTTTTTGATATTTTTGTTTCTATTGATTTCTAATAAAAAATTTCCCACTTCGGCAACATTGGCGTGATAACTGGAGAATAGTGCGTGAGTGAATTTTGACTCACGTTCACTCACGCTCACGCAAAAAAAAAACATAATTTACTCAATCGTTTTTTTCTCACTATTTACGTGAGTAAACAAAACACCACTTAAGTGTGACTCACGCTCACGCGTAACTCACGCTAAACATTTTAAACAAAAAGAATTGTAAAAACCGAATTAATACACTTATATAATTTTGACTCACGCAAAAAAACGGCACTTAATACGAATCACTCACCCAAAAAATGTCTCACTCACTTGTCACTCGCGAACAAAAAAATTTGAGACACACTCACTTTGGATCACGTGTGACCAGCGTCCATCGCTAGTGCTAAACATTAAATCACTCACGCAAAAAGGTCTCACTCACTTATCACTCATGAACAAAAAATTTGAGTCACGTGACCAGCGTCCATCTCTATTGCTAAACATTAAAAATGGGAACGCATTTAAGCGGGCATATTTTGGCGATAGCATTTTAAATATTTTTTGTGAAATTGTAAGCTAGTAGCATTATTTGTACATATAGGATGGCAAATGCAAATTGGAAATATTGGATCCGCCATTTTGAATTTTAAAAGTCTGAGCTCATATTCGTTATTAACCACCCCAAATACATTGACAATGATTATAGTAAATACAATAAGCAAAGAATTAAAAAATCATGTCCGCCATTTTGGATCCGCCATTTTGAATTTTGAAATTTTTTTTCCAGAATAGTAATCAGCGATCCTTTAACACCCATATGTAATACTTTTTTAACATATAGGTTAAGCGGTTATGGCCAAAATTCAGGGATGCTGGCCCACAGTGCAGTGGTTCAAAAGTTATTAGCAAAACCGTGAATTTCAGATTAGTTTCACCTTAAATTCATGAGTTGAAAACCCATTTTAAATGTTTTAAAAACATTGGTAAGTCAAAAAAATATTTTACAACTATTTTTTTCACTCAGAAATATTTTAACACTAAAAAAAAATACACTCAAAAAAAATTTTACACTCAAAAAAATTTTACACTCAAAAATAATTTAACACTCAAAAAAAAATTTAGTATTTTTTTTTTTCAAAAATTACTTTAAAAAAAAATTTTTTTACACAAAATAAAAAATAATTATAAATGTTATTTTTTCACGTTGGAAAATTTACTATCACTTAGTGCGGATTACTTAATGAAAAGTTAGCTGCTAACTGCCGATTTAACGCAGCCTTATGTCAAAATTTGTATGAAAAAACGGAGAGTTATTTTATAGCGGAGCATTGAGTAATCCAGCCTTTAAAGGGCATTGTGGAGGGTATTCATAGATTCGGCCAAGTCGAATTAAACTTTTCTACTTGTTTAAATTAAGTTCAACTCATTAAAAATGGTAATTTTTTTTCAGTGTATTCAACAAAAATTTACCCAATTTATAGTAGTATGTTTACATGCGTTTTTTAGAGTGTAGCTATTGCGTGTTGTTGCAAATTCAATTAAAAAAAAATAATTAAAGATTTAACTTAATTACAAATATAACCTACAAGAGAAGTCTTTGAGAGGGCACCCACCGATTGTTCGGAAACTTGCATATCGTCGAACTATATTCAATAAATGCCAACTCGAAAAAGCTTACTGTTCAGGAGAGCTAAAAAACTAGTTATTTCGCGTATTATTGCAAAAATAAACAATGTACCTTCCACAAGATGGTTTAAATATTCTAAACAATTTTTACCTATGCAAAAATTTTCATATTTTGCACTTGTTTGCATATTTTTCAGAGATGGCATTTATTACTATCAGTGTTGGCTACCGTTACCCTTTCAATACCGTTACCGATTAAAAACCCTTTAATATTGACTACCGTTACCGTTACCAATACCGAAATAAAAAAATTTAAATACCGTTACCGATAAAAAACCATTACCTTTATTCGGATTTTTACCGGTATTATATCGGTTTTGTTTCGGTTGTCTTAATATGACTAAAAATCAAACTAAAATATTTTTAATGTACGTAAAATAAAAAAAAAATAATTTTTGTTCATTGTAAATCGGAATGTTATTTGTGCAAAAACAATTTACTAAATTATGTGGAGATCGGTCCAACCAATGATCACATTCGCAATTTACCTAAAAATTTCTGAAGAGAAAAGTGAGTGCCACGTAATGTTAGCATTTTTCATCGGGAATAAAAAATGTAAGCGTGGAGGGGTGATTCTCTAGAGTTAAATACTCTGTCGAAAAATCTGTAAAACAACTTTCAGTTTGAATTAGAAAACTTTTACCAGATTTTTCTGCTAAAATGAATACTTTAACTTAATGCTCTGTCATTAAATTAAAAAAAATCTGATTTTAAAAAAAGATTTTTGTTCAAATTTTAGCAGACTATTTGTAATTTTACAAAAAAATAATAATGTTGCCATTTTTTTTAATTCTTGTCTAATTTAAACGATTAAAACTAAAAATTGCTCAAATAAGAAACTTTCTTAAAAAAAATAAAATTTTTTTTAAATTTTTTTTTAAGTTTATTGAAAAACTTCGCTGCTTTTATAAAATTTTTAACAAAAAAAGTATTTTTTACTTAATAAAATACAAATTCAACGTTCAGGCTGTTTATCTGAAATCAGAAGATTTTTCATCTTAAATCAGCAGATTTATCTACGGTCTTGACAGATTTTTCTGCAAACTCTACCTGGTTTATCGAGACAGAAATTTAGCAAACCGCGTCAGCAAAAACCAGCAGATTTCTTAAATGGCTTCAAATGCAGATATTTCTGCTGATTGGACAGACATCTTATAAACACGTAAGAAATCAATAATTTATTTGTTGAATTACAATATTGCGTGAATATTTTAATTTAATTCTGAACTAATTAATATTCTGTATAATTATATGTTGCAAATGCACTAAATTTATCAGATTTTTTAATTTTATTAAATTTTTGATTTCTTACGTGTTTTTAACAAATTTGTGACTTTTTAATATGTATGTTCGGTTAATTTTTTTCATAATACCGGTACGTACCGGTATCGTTGTTTCGGTAACGGTTAACCGTTACCTAAATAATCCAAAATACCGTTACCTTTACCGTTACCGATATAAAAAATATGTAATACAAATACCGTTACCAATACCGTTATTCGTTTCGGTTGCCAACCCTGATTACTATATAAAAAAACAAATATTTTTTAGGGTTGGCATATTTTGTCGGAAAATAAAAATAATTTTTTTTTGGAAAAATTTAAAAATTTTTTTTTTTTTTGGTTTTTGTTATCCTTAGTACGGTAATTGCAAAAACTGAACAAAAAATTTAAAATCTTTGCATATTTTTAAAAGTTACTAGCTCCGAAAGGGTTTTAATCTCAGGGTGGTCAACTTTGGCACTCTGTAACTCACGCTGTATTGCAATAGGGTCACTCCAAACCAGCTATTTTGAAAGCTTATATCATTGACTTTATTTGCCCCATTCATAATGTTTCAAACTGATAAATAGTAGTTTGAAAGTTACATAAATATAAGCAATTTTTTTTTGCAAACACTATTTACCGATATTTTTAAAATGGCAATATCTCGAGAACCAGTCATTAGATATCAAAATCTTTACAAGATTCGTGTTTAGCATGACAAATGCAATAAGATATGTGGTCTAATTTTTTTTTTTTAATTTTTGAAAAATTTTTGGAAATTTACAATGGGAGTTGGCATTTATTTCCACCAAAAAAATATGTACTTTGAGTTCCCGAGTAAAAAAAATAGATATTACACTATATATAATTATATCTTCTGCTATATCTGATACCATATATAATTTGATATGCTAGATCCGAGAAATGGGGACAAATCTCGGATCTAAATATATCTTATCAGATCTAAACTGATACAATATGATTATATATAATCTGCTACATATTTTTATACGTTTAGACGGTTCTGTTTTTAATAATCTTGTCTTCGCATTTGTGGCAAAAACAAGATTATTAAAAAACCCGTGCAGTCTGAAAAAGTTCAAAGCAACATCGTAATAAAATAATCATAATTAAGGCAATATTATTTTTTATTGTTATTCAAAAATTCACAATTTTCTTAAAGACATATGTATAAACAAAAACCTTTCCCGTTTCATACACCAGAAAACAGCGCCAATTTTCTTTTATGATCCACAACAGTAAATGCCTTCCTGCATTTATTAGATCTGTCTGCTAAATTTCCGTTTACATAAGCATAGATATAATGCCCAGTTCTCAATTTTATCAGCCGAGTTTTTGAAGTTTCTTTAAGTGCTTTCTTCTTCCGGATTTTAGATAACGGATAGGGAATGTTCGACTCATTTTACGTTACAGCATCAGTATTAAGCTCAAAAAAGTTTTTTGAAATGATGAAAATTAATGTTTTTCAAAACTATTTTTTTTTTTTTTTTGACATTTATTTTTTGATCAAATTTCAAATTAACACAAATAATTTTTTTTTTCTGTTTTTTTTTGTTTTGCAAAGAAATAATAAAATAAAAAAACCAATATTTGCTAAATACCCAGCAAAACTTAGATTACCAAATAAGGTATAAAATAAGGCATAAGATCTCTTATTTTATACATTGCAGCATTGATGATTTTAACAGGCGATGAGACTCAAAGTAATGTATCCACATTATCGCAAAGAATACCAGTAAGGTATAAAATAAGTCATAAATTTATATCGAAGAATACGAGTAAGGTGTAAAATATATGATATTTTATAGGTTACGAGAAATGAAATAATATAGCATACCAGAAGATAATATATAAGGTGTTACGAGTAGTGAAAAAGTAATTTTGTATTAAATTTACTCACGTGATTGTAAGTGAGTGTAAGTAGATAAAATATCCTCGTGAGTGTGTGTCGTTAGAAATTTCCTGTCGTGAGCCCATCTCTAGTTTAAACTTATGCATTTTTTATAAAATAATTATTTTTTTATGTTATTGTAATGCATTATGCATCAAATTATAAATAATGCATTATTTTAAACTTTGAAATAATACATAATGTAACCAAATATAAGTCATCCATGATTTAATGTTTAGAAATAATAAATATGAAATACATTTTTTCCAATAATCATGCATTACGTAGCAAATTATTAGTAATGCATTATTTTTCACTTTAAAATAATACGTTGTGGAACAAATGTTTGGTAACCCTAGTAAAAAAAGAAAAAAAGGTCATGACTAATTGTATCCCAAATATGGCGGATACAATTATTTTAATAATTATCTACGGGTATATTTTATGATCTAGCGGGATAACCTTATATATAATGTGATACGTGAATTGGGTCTATATAATTATATCAGTTGGAGAAAACTGATACGATTAAATATAATTTAAAACCATTATAACTGATCATATAATGCTCCTTATAACGTCATATAAGTTGGATAACATTATATATAATAATATGCACTTTATGTAATGCTATATACAAAAATATGTTCTTTATGTAGAGCAATATCTAACCATATATATTTATGTCTTATAGTCTCAATTTATTTAATATTGTATAGGTCCGGATCTAACTGATAAAACCAGATAGACCCATTTTACGTATCATATTATATATAAGACTATCTGTTCAGATCTTGTAGGATAACCGAAGATAATATTTGAAACAATTGTGTCCACCATATTTGGGATCTAATTTTTCACTGCTATATTTAACTCTTTTTTACTCGGGAAGACATCCTAAAATAATGCTACAAATAAGGTATATACATTACCTGGTAATGTGTTATATAATCACTACCCATTACCAAAGTTTTGCTGGGTATTGTATGATGGAGATTTTTAATATTAGGGTTGTTCATTTAACACAACAAAAAAGTTAAACCAAATTTGATATGGTAATAGATCTGATTATACATCCAAGATCTTACTATATATGACAGATATAAAACAAATCATCCAAAATGAAAGTACATGTTTTACGAGATATGACTATATATAATCCAATATCTCGCATATCTTGCTATATATAATTAGATCTGGTATAAGATGTAACTAGATATATTCATATATAATTAGAGTCACTTAGATCTAATCTTTTTTACACGGGTTAGCAGAATAACAAAAATGGATGTAAAACGACAACAAATTATTTTTTTGCTCTGAAATTTTTATTATTATTTTCCCATATCGTGAACCTATATTCAAAATATGCCAACTCAAATTTGACGGAAATGAGTTTCCGATGGCAAATAGCTCCCCTATGTAATACCTATCTGCCATAAAAATTTCAGAGCAAAAAAATAATTTGTTGTCGTTTTACATCCATTTTTGTTATTCTGCTAACTCAAAGTACATATTTTTTTGGTGGAAATAAATGCCAACTCCCATTGTAAATTTCCAAAAATTTTTCAAAAAATTTTTTAAAAAAAATTAGACCACATATCTTATTGCATTTGCCATGCTAAACACGAATCTTGTAAAGATTTTGATATCTAATGACTGGTTCTCCAGATATTGCCATTTTGAAAATATCGGTAAATAGTGTTTGCAAAAAAAAAAATTGCTTATATTTATGTAACTTTCAAACTATTTATCAGATTGAAACATAATGAATGGGGCAAATAAAGTCAATGATATAAGCTTTCAAAATAGCTAGTTTGGAGTGACCCTATTGCAATACAGCGTGAGTTACAGAGTGCCAAAGTTGTTCACCCTGAGATTAAAAGGCTTTCGGAGCTAGTAACTTTTAAAAATATGCAAAGATTTTTAATTTTTTGTTCAGTTTTTGCAATTACCGTACTAAGGATAACCAAAACCAAAAAAAAAAAAATTTTAAAAATTTTTCAAAAAAAAATGTATTTTTATTTTCCGACAAAATATGCCAACTCTAAAAAAATATTTGTTTTTTGATATAGTAATAAATGCCATCTCTGAAAAATACGCGAACAAGTGCAAAATATGAAAATTTTTGCATAGGTAAAAATTGTTTAGAATATTTAAACCATCTTGTGGAAGGTACATTATTTATTTTTGCAATAATATGCGAAATAACTAGTTTTTTAGCTCTCCTGAACAGTAAGCTTTTTCGAGTTGGCATTTATTGAATATAGTTCGACGATATATTTGAATGTCCTTTTTTCCTGGAAAGGACACCATTGATTTCCAAAAACAACATTTTGTGTTAAAGTTTAGAATGTCCTTTTAACGCTATTAAAATTTCAGAGAGATGTTTTTTCGTATTGTTGAGCAATTAATTTTCAAAGTTTAGATAGGCAAATATTTGATTTTTTTCAAAATGTTAGCAAAAAATTAAATAGTTGGCTTTAGACAGTTTTTTGTGTTTTTTTTTTTTTAATTCGGAAACCGTAAGTTGTACAAAAAAATTTTCAGTGAAAATATTTTTGATAATATTGTTAATAAAATTTCAGAAATTTAAAATTTAGAAACAAAAAAAAAATTTCCAAAAAAAATTAAAAAATGTTTTTATTGGAATGTCTTTTTTTCCTGTCAAGGACACCATGGATTTACAAAACCAATATTGTTTATTATAGTTTAGAATGTCCTTTTAACGCTGTTAAAATTTCAGGGGGTATTTTTTCGTCTTGTCGAGCAATACATTTTTAAAGTTGGTGATATAGCTGACTTTTTAATTTTTTACCAAAATTTTGAAAAAAATCAAATATTTGGCTATCTAACATACTTTGAAAATATTTTGCTCAACAATGCAAAAAAACACCTCATTGAAATTTTAACAGCTTTAAAAGGGCATTCTAAACTTTAATACAAAGTACATTCAATATGGTTTTAAAAATTTTTTGTTGAATTTTTTTTTACATGATAATGTTTTTAGGCTGGTGTCTAATTTTAAAAAAAGTTGCAGGACGCCACCTCAGTTTGACTATATAAGCTAACAATTAACGAAAAAGAAAACAAGAATTACTATTTTCATTTTCTTAAAACCAAAAATTTTAATAACTTGGGTTTGTAACTTGGATAATAATTCACCTCGTGGTGAATAAACCCGTTTTTCACCAGCTGGTGAATAAAAAGTAACATAATTATTTTTCAAAAAAAAAAAATTGTTTTCCTCAAATTTTTTTTTTTTTTTTTCATCAAATTTTTTCATAAATTTTTTTTTTATCAAAATTTTTTTTTCCAGAAATTTTTTTTTTTCATAATTTTATTTTTATCAAACTTTTTTTTCACCAAATTTTTTTTTTCATAATTTTATTTTTTTTTTTTTCATCAATTTTTTTTTTTTTTATCAATTTTTTTTTTATCAATTTTTTTTTTTCATCAAAATTTTTTTTTTTTGCATAAATTTTTCTTATCATATGTATTTATTTTCATTAATTTTTTTTCATCAAATTTTTTTATCAAATTTTTTATTATCAATTTTTTTCTCACCAAAAAATTTTTTTTCATATTTTTTTTTCATCCATTTTTTTACATCAAAAAATTTTATTAACATAATTTTGTTTCTCGTGAAAAAAATTTATTTTTTTTACCAAAACTACTTTTTTTCCAAGTCTAAGCTTTTCGCATAAAAATGTTCCATTGGTTTATCAAATGTACATAAAACAAGTGAGAGTTTTATATTCTTTGGATCCGAATCTTTTATACTCTCCAAAATGTAAAAATACTTTTTTGCACTTATTTTTGCACTCACTTACGAAATGTACAGCTCTTTTGGTTTTTTAATGGGGTCTGATATTCAACTCGTTTTGCATGGAATAGCAAAGTAATATAACATTATTTTTTCTAAAAAGACTTTGCTCATGATTTAATGTTTTGGGCAAGAGTACAAAATTCGCTGGCATTTTTTTTTAAATTTTCTAAATTTTAAATCTTTATAATTTTACAAACAATATTGTTTTATAAGTTTTTTCGTACGCCTTACGGTTTCTGAGCACAAAAATGTTAAAAAAAGTCTTTTGGAAATCCATGGTGTCCTTCCTAGAAAAAAAGGACATCAAATAAAGGTTTCAAAATTTTTTGTTGAAATTTTAAATAAGAAACATTTTTTTTTTCTAAATCCTCATTATTTTATCTAAATGTTTTTTCGTACGACTTATGGTTTCCGAGTACAAAAATGTTAAAAGTTTGTCTAAAAGTTAATATTGTCAAAAAAGCGCTTATTTAAACGCCCATATCTTCCAAAGTATTGATCCAAGAAAATAATATAATTTTTTAGCAAAATCGATGATCTTTCAGTTAAATTTCCCATGAATGTGATCATATAATAATCACTGTTTAAATTTGAGACTGGGCAGCTAAAAACAACGTTAACTCTTATTTTTCTCCCCTCATTCCCATATGCAAGTTCCAGAATAATTTGTCGGTCCCCTCTAAAAAATCTCCCTTGTTGGCACTAATGTTGTCGCCTATCCTAGGGTTAAAACTTAAAATGAAACATCCAAAGTTAGTAGAGTATCATTGATTTTGTGCTGTCGAATACTTTTCAAAAATTATTATTTAATTATTTTATTAACTTTAGTGTCTCTTCACAATACAGCAGCAAACAGCAGACAGCTAAATTTTAACATGTATTTTGTTGTTGGCGGAACAACAAAATACATGTAAAAATTTTGCTGTCTGCTGCTTGCTGCTGTATTGTGAAGAGACTCTTAAGCAGTAACTGAAACCCTATTATTTTCTTCATTAAAAAATAATTAAAAAATTTTAGTTATTTATTTTTTTATTTTTTTTATCTCAAATCGTTATTATTTTAGAACTATACAGATGTCAGCATGTCATGCTTTTTCTAAAAATAGAAAATTACAAAAAAAAAAATCATGAAACCCTTTGAAATGGCAATGAAATTTTCATCTGCCAATTTTCTGTTACAATTTGAAACCAGAAGTAACATATAGCAAAAGTGAACATTATTTCTTGGAAAAAGTATATTACAGTTACACTCAAAAAACAAAATGTTAGTAAGTCATTTGAATATGCAGGTTAGAAATTAATAATAACACAGTGCAACAAAAAAAATCGGAATGGGATGAAACCAAGAGGAAATGAAAAATGTTTTAAAAGTTTTTCAAATTTTTCGAAACAAAAGCTAGTGAAAATAAAGTAATATTTTGTTATTTACGTACTGTAAAAATGCAGATTTTTGATTGACACCAAACTTGGACAATATATTTGCTTAGTCTGGACTCAAGATTATTTTAAGTTTAATCCTGATAGGTGGCGCTGTTGACGCAATATTTAAATTTTTGGAATTTATTGTACGATTTGGCTCACAATCACAAAATATATTTTTAAAACAAAAAAAGGTTTCTGATCAAATTTGGACCTGATAGGTGGCGCTGTTATCATCATAATTCCATTTTTTGTATTATGATACAATTTGGCTAAAATTTACAAAATATATTTATTAAAAAAAAAAGTTTTCTGATTAAATTTGGAACCGAAAAATACCCAGGAAAATTTTTTGGAACAGATTCCTATTACAATAGATTCTTGAATATATTCTACGGTAATCACAACAAAATTTTCTATGTAAAATTATTTTTCAAAAAAACTACTTGTTTTAAAAAACGATTGCTTTCGGGACAATTTTAAACAAAAATCATTGATTCTGGAATGTTTAGTAGAACCGGTTGCAGGGTAATATGATGCGTTCTGGAACCGATTATTTGGAACGGAAAATTTTGCTGGGTAACGCTGGGGTGAAGATATTAACAAAATAATTAATTTCAGTGAAATTTTAAGGCAGTGAAATTTATTTAGATATTCATGTTTAAATTGACCAGGGCAGTGCCGGGCGCCTCAGCTAGAAATTTCATAATTATAATAAATAATTAATTTTTTTATAATTATAATTAATAACTATAATTCGCTACAATCGGTCCAGTAAAAAAAGCACTGTGCACCGTTGCGCATGCTTAATATTTAAAGGCAATTACAAAATTAAGTATACGCCTCTTATACAGTTTTTAAGTAATTATAATTGTAATAATTGTTACCAATTTTTTGTTTAGAGTGTATGTTGCATATTAATGATGATGACATTGATGTCTCGGCAACAGTTTGTACCAAAAGAAGAACTCGAAAAAAAAGTACACAAGACAAACAATAACATTTTGAACATGTTGAAATTGAATTGAGTGCATCCTAACATCGATTCCAATATTAAAGTTGTAATTGTAGTTAATTGACATTGAAATGTTAAAAGTACTGTGAAATTTTATTTTTGTCTATCTCTGATATAAGAGTAGTTAGTCGTAGTAGTGTCCAGGCAGAAATTGCTAGCGGTACAAAAAATATGGTAAAGAAACTTTTTTTTGATAAATGAAGTATAATAACCAGGGATAGGACCTTCATGCAATCAAAAACTACGTTTTATTCGCCGAAAACATACTCTAAAAAAAATTGTAGGCCTGCCTAACAACAAAAATTAATAATGTTTACAAAAAACTTTAAAAAGATGGAAAAATAATCTTAAACTAAAATTTTGTACAAAATATGACATAAAAATATTCATTTATAGCGGAATATGCAAAAATATGCATTATCAGCGAAATATGCACAAACGAATTGATGCCATTTTTGTTCTTCTGAAAAAAATGCATTTGCATGAATGTCCTCTCCATGATAATAACCCTAAATGTGCATTACCAGTGCTTTTTTACGAAAAAAAATATCGTTTATTACATTTTTTTTTTTAATTTTTTTGGTAAAAAAGTTTTATAAATTTTAAAAATTTTTCGAAAAAAAAGTTTTGGAAAATAATGAATTTTTTGTTATTGAAGTACTGTGGAAATGCAGAGTTTTTTGAATTTAAAGCAAAAATACCAAAAATACGACAACCTGGCAATCTTGCACCGCCGCGGCGCGCCTTTTACATAACTGTTCCAGTATTGGCCCATTTGTATTTTTCTGCCTGGGTAGTATTAGTCGTATCAAAAGTCGAAGTTGTTGCAGTAGTAGATGCTCAGTGAGGTTTTCATGTTGAGATGCTTATATAACTGTAAGTTTTCAGTTAGCTGTTCACCAGGTTAATATTGATAAAACACCCGCCTGTCTTTTTGGGGGAAATAATTGACATTAAATTAATTAGAATCTTTCAGTTTGTTTTTTTGTTACCTTCTTTCCTTTGCTACTGTCTCGATTTGTGCTTTTGTAGCTATAAAGTGTTGTTGTTTTTGGAGTTTCATCTTTTTCATTAACACATAAAGTAAGTATAACTGTTTTTCTACTCTATCTAGATTTTTGTTGTCAACATTTTCTCCATATAACAGTGTTTGAAATTTGGATAAAGGCCAAATAAGGAAACCTGAAAAATAATAATAAAAAATTATTATTAAAATTATAATTAATTTATAAAAAAAAAATTTTGAAAATTCTGTAGTTATCAATATTTCGATAACACATAAAATTTTCAATAAAAAATTCTTAAGCTATCGATGTATCGATTATACATAGAATTTTCTGAAGAAAATTCAATAGTTATCTATATTTAGAACAACCAATACAATTTCCAATTTTCTTTAGAATATCGATAAGTTGAGAATTTTCTTCAGAATAATTCATGTGTTATCGACGCATCGATAACTGTAGAACTTTCGAGGGAAAATTCTATGTGTTGTGATTTATCGATAAGTATAGAGTTTTCTAAAGATATTTTATGTGTTATCGATGGATGGATAACTATAGAATTTTCTGTGGAACATTTTATGGGATATCTGTTTATCGATAGCTAAAATTTTCAATAGAAAATTTTATGTGTTTTCGATATATCGATAATTACAGAATTTTTTACAGAAAACTTAAGGTATTATCGACGCATCGATAACTGTAGAGTTTTCTATAACAAATTGTATGTGTTATCGATTTATCGATAATTAAAGTGTTTCTATAGAAATTTTATGATTTATCGACATATCGATTTTCTATAGAAATATATAGATATTTATATTTCGATAACACATATAATTTTCTCTAGAAAAGTCGACAGTAATCGATACATCGATAACACATTAAATATTCTGCAGAAAATTCTAAAGTTATCAATATATCGACAACTTATATAATTTCTTTAGAAAATTTTATAGTTATCGATATTAAATTATCTGTAGACAATTCCGTAATTATCGATATATCGAAAACACCTAAAATTTTCTGCAAAAAATTTTATAGTTATCGATAACACATAAAATTTTTTCAATTTCAATAAAAACTCTATAGAAAACTCTATAGTTATCGATATATCTATAGTGGAGATGGGCACATGAGCAGATTAGAGCGTGATTCACATGATTCACGCGATATCACGCTTGAGTGTGACCGAATTCAATTTTACTCACGTGATTTTGAGTGAGTGTGAGTGGAGAAAAAAATTGCGTGAGTGAGTGTGCGTGAGTAAGATTTTTGCGTGAGTGAGTGTGCGTGAGTCGATTTTTTGCGTGAGTTTGCGTGATTTATTTACTCTTCATATTTCCTTTCGTACCAAAAAAAGCATCAAAAACATTGTAAAATTTGGCTTAACTTAAGATTTCGTCCCGAAAATGCAAAGAAAAGTGTAAAATTATGCTGAACTTTAAATTTAGCTGAAAATGTTGAAAGATTTTTGAAATTTTAGTTTTTGATTTTTTTTTGTATAAATAAGATTTCTTGAGTGTGCGTCAACGTGAGTGTGAGTGAAGCTTGCGTGAGTGCACGTGAGTGTGAGTTGTATTAAATTTACTCACGTGATTGTGAGTGAGTGTGAGTAGAAAAAATATGCTCGAATGTGAGTGTGCGTGATTCAAAAATTCCTGTCGTGAGCATGAGTGAGTGTAAGTCAAAAATCACTCACGCGCCAATCTCTAATCTATAGCATATGAAGTTTTCTATAGAATATACAAAATTAGCTATTGATAAACCGATAGAAAATTTAACAATTATCGATTTGTTAAATGATTAAATGTTCAAAAAAAAAATTCTGGGTAAAACATACAATTTTCTATAAAAAATTCTGTAGTTGTCGATACATCGATAACACATAAAATATTCTAAAGAAGATCGATAATTCATAAAATTTCTAAAGAAAACATATTTTTATCTACAAATCGATAACACAAAATCTTCTACAGAAAATTCTACAGTTCTCGATACACAAAATTCTGTAGTTATCGATATATCGAAATAACATGAAATTTTCTATTGAAAAATTTAGTTATCGATAAGCCGATAACACATAAAATGTTCTTTAGAAAATTCTATAGTTATCGATATATAAATAACGCATAAAATTTCTATAGCAAACTCTATGCTTACCGATAAATCGATAACACATAAAATATTTTATAGAAAATTTTATAGTTATCGATGTATCGATAACACATAAAATTCTCTATAGAAAATTCTACAGTTACCTATACATGGATAACACATAAATAATTCTGCAGACAAATATACAGAAAATTCTACATACAATTTTACAGTTATCGATACATCGATAACTCTTAAAATTTTCTATAGAAAACACATAAAATATTTAATAAAAAAGTCTCTCCATGCATCGTTAACACATAAATTAGTTTGCAGAAAATTCTACAGTTATCGATAACTAATAAAATTTGTCTAGAAAACTCTAAATCGATAACACATAAAATATTCTATAGAAAATTGACTAGTTATCGATGTATCGAGAATAGATAAAATTTTCTATAGACAATTCTGCAGTTACCGATACATTGAAAACACATAAAATTTTCTATAGAAAATTGTAGCTATCGATAAACCGATAAATCATAAAATGATATTAAAACAAATATAAAGTTATCGATATAACACATCAAATATTCTTTAGAAAAATCTACATTTATCGATATATCAATAGCACGTATAATTTCAAAAGAAAACTCTATGCTTATCGATAAATCGATAACACATAAAATATTTTATAGAACATTTTATAGTTATCGATGTATCGATAACACATAAATTATTCTGCAGAAAATTCTACAGATTTCGATAACTCATAAATTTTCTATATAAAACTCTACTTATCGATAGATCTTTAACACATAAAATAATCTATAGAAAATTTTATAGTTATCGATGTATCGCTTATACTAAAAAATGTTTCATAAAAAATTCTGTAGTTATCGATTTATCGAAAACTCATAAAATTTTCTATATAAAACTCTAGTTATCGATAAACCGATAACACATAAAATGTTCTTTAGAAAATTCTATATTTATCCATATACCAATAACACATTAAATTTCTATAGAAACCTCTATGATTATCGATAAATCGATAACATATACAATATTCTATAGAAAATTGTATGTGTTATCGATACATCGATAACTTATTCTGCAGAAAATTCTACAGTTATCGATAACTCATACAATTTCTATAGGAAACTCTAAACTTATCGTTAAATCGATAACACATAAAATATTCTATAGAAAATTAGAATAGTTATCGATAATAGATAAAACTTTCTATAAAAAATTCTGTAGTTATCAATATATCGAAAACACATATGATTTTCTATGGAAAATTCTAGTTATCGATAAGCCGATAACTCATAAAATAAGCTTTAGAAATATCTATAGTTATCGATATATCAATAACACATAACATTTCGATAGAAAACTCTATGGTAATCGATAGATCGATAACACATAAAATATTCTATCGAAAATTCTCTATAGCAAATTCTACAGTTATCGATACATCGATAACACAAAAATTATTCTGCAGAAAATTCTACAGTTATCGATTTATCGCTAACTTTTAAAATTTTCTGTAGGAAATTCTATAGTTATTGATATTTCGATAACACATACAATTTTTTATAATTATTGATATATCGATAACGCATAAAATGGTCTATAGAAAATTCTATAGTTATCGATAACACATAAAATGTTCTACAGAAAATTCTGCCGCTATCTATACAAATAAAATTTTCTATAGAAAATTTTACCGTTATCGATACATCGACAACAAATAAATTATTCGATAGAAAATTCTACAGTTGTAGATGTATTGAAAGCACATACAATTTTGTGTAAAAAAGTTGTTGATATATCGATAACACATAATATTTTCTGTAGAAAATTTCATAGTTGTCGATATATTGATAACACATAGAAGTTTATATAGAAAATTTTATAGTTATCGATATATCGATAACACAATAAATATTCGTTATAAAATTCTAATGTTATCGATAGAAAATTTGACAGTTATCGATACACCGGTAACGCATGCAATTTTTTCAATTTATCGATAACATGAAATTTTGTATAGAAAATTATATATTTATCGATACATCGATAACATCAAATTTTGCGTCGACACCATAAAATTTGTCCTAAAAAATTCATCTTCTCTATAGAAAAACAATAATTTAAAAATAACGACTATAAGTCGCCCTAAGTGGCAATCAGTATCTTTGGAAAAATGGCAACACCTAACATTTGTGTCTAAAATATAGACCATGTCTGGCAATGTTTGCAAAAATAAGTACTTAGATCAGAATTGATGAAGGAGAGGAAGAAGAATAATGATTACTAAAAATAAGTTTGTTTACGAAAATTACAATAACAAACTCTTCTGTAAGAAAAACAAGTAGAAAAGTTAAATTCGACTTTGCCGAATCTATGAATACCCTCCACAATGCATTTTTTTAAAGGGTTGTACATTTTTTAACGTGAAAAAATTAACAATTTTGATTAGAAATATTTTATTTTGAGTAAAAAACTCTTTTTTTGTCATATAAAAAAAAAAAAAAAATACTATTTTTTTTTTGAATGTAAAATTTTTTTCGAGTGTAATATTTTTTTTACTGTAAAAATATTTCTGAGTGAATGCAGGTACGTATGTACACAAAATATTGTAATTTTTGTAAAAAAAACTAAATTTTTTTTTTGTGTACATTTTTTCTGAGTGTAAAATTTTTTTTTGAGTGTACAATTTTTTTTGAGTGTAAAATTTTTTTCGACTGTGGTTTTTAAGTTACCAATGCTTTTAAAACTGAACAAGTTTAAAAAGCATTGCTTTAAATTTAAACAAGTTTGAAAAGCATTGTTTAGTTACCACCAATGCTTTTTAAACTTGTTAAAACACGTGGCATTTTAGATGAAACTAATTTGAAATTCAGGGTTTTGCTTATAACTTTTGAACCACTGGACCGATTGAGCTGAAATTTAAAACCAAACAGACCCGGGGAACGGCAAACATACATGCTAAGCTTCAGTAGTCTCATTATTGTCATTCGAAAGTTATCGTGTTTTTTATCTCGTAAATTCGCGAAACACCCTTGCCGAAATTTACTCTTTTGCTCATAACTTTTGAACCACTGGACCGATTTGGCTGGATTGCAATACCAACCTGACCAGGTAAATGACAAATATATATTCCAAATTTCAGTAGCCTCTGTAAAGTCTTTCAAAAGTTAGCGTGTTTTCTACGGACGGACAGACAGACAGACGGACGGACGGACGGACATCGCTAGATCGACTTAAAATCGATCGAGGATCATAAATATATATACTTTATGGGGTCCTAGACCAATATTTCGAGGTGTTACAAACGGAATGACAAACTTATATATACCCTCTATCACTAGAGTGGAGGGTATAAAAACAACAGTAACAACTACACTCGAATTGAAAAAATCAGATTTAGTTGATACTTGCTTAACAGCCTACTTGGCGTATCGGTCTAGAGTGATTGTACGTTACAAGCAGTTAATAGCAAAGTATTACAGATGATGATGAGTTCAATCCTTGTCGGCTGCGATCTGTAAATAATTTTCACATATAGAGTTTTATTGACTATTAACTAAATAAATTAACATTAAAAGTTTTTCTGAAGATTATTATAACTGGATAATATGAAACTAGTAAGAAACAAACCAGGATGTCTAAATTTTTAGAAAAATTAAAAAATTTTTCTTTCACACTTTTCTCAATTCAAAACCATATATAGACAAGTATGCCTTTATTTAAATTTACTTGAGTATATATTTTGTCTGCATTATATGTCGTATACTGTCTATTACTGTGTAGAGGAGTAAACTGCAGGTATTATCATACACACACTTACAAACCTACACACATAAATAAATATACACACACACACACTTTTAAACAAACACACACTTTATCATCTTCACCACTTTTTAAATTACAGACATTGTTCAGGCAGACAGACAGACGTACAGCAGACAGACAGACAGACACACAGAGACAATGTAAATGTTTGCGGATATTGTCATGTTGCACTTTTTTTGTTTTGTTATGCTGCTGTTGCTTTAAATGTGTGTGTGTGTGTAAATGTTGATGTGTGAGTTTGTATTTCAATGCCAATAATTGCAAGTAGAATTCTTTGTTTTTTTTTTAGTTCTTTTTGTGTAGAGTTTCATTTATTTTTTTATTTTTCTTCTATTTGTTTATTTTTTCGCATTGAAAATTCATAGATTAAATACATAATATCTGCAGTCTTTTGTTTTATATATCCCCCCCCCCCCTTTCCAGTAGAATTGATTAATTTTTGTTTTTATTTTCCATTCAATTTATATTGATGTTGAAATTATAAATTTAATTAATTTTATAACAGAAAATTAATAAGATTTGAAAAGGATAAGATGTGTATAAGTGATTTCTTGTTAATGAAAGGATTAAATACACACATTTGTGTAGGTACTTATCTTTTTTATTTAAAAACATCTACAATCAAAACACAGTACTTTGTCATTCCATTTGTAAAGCATAAAATTATCGGTCGGGGACCCATAAAGTATATATATTATTGCTCCATGATCGATTCTAAGTCATTCTATGAATGTCCGTCCGTTCGTCCATCTGTCCGTCTGTATAAACACGATTCAGTCTCAAATAAAAGAGCTAGACTCTTGAAAATCGGCACGATTAAGTTTGGAAACGGAAAATTTCGGATCAGGGGCAAAAAGTTACCCCTTAAATAGCTAAACCAATCTCCCTTTAATAGCTAAACCAATCGTCTCAAAATCTCAGACGATTGGTTTAAAATTTATAGGAAGGGTCTCAGAATCTCAGACTTTTTCTATAGGAAAAAATACCTTTTCTATAGGAAAAAAGACTGAGTCTGAGACTTTTTCCATAGGAAAAAGGTCTCAGAATGTGAGACTTTTCTATTAGAAAAAAAATTTCTCAGAATCTACAAATGTTTTTATACGAAACAAATTTAAGAATCTGAGACCTCTTCTATAGGAAAAATATCTCAAAAATACTTTAGAGTATGAGACTTTTTTTAAAGTAAAGAATTTAAGAATCTGAAACTTTTTCTGTGGAAAAAAGTTCTTAGAATACGAAAATATTTTTATAGAAAAAATGTCTAAGATTCTGAGACATTTTTTGTTAAAAAAAGTCTCAGATTCTGAGACATTTTTCTGATAGAAAAATGTCTCAGAATCTGATATTTTCTATGTAGGAGAAGTTTCTTCTATTGAAAAATTCTCAGATTGAGACTAGTTCATAGTACACTCGAAAAAAAAACTTGTAAAACGCCTGGTAAAATGCCTTTTAATCCCGTTCTACCAATATTTAACAATTTTCCTAGTTTTTTAACAAAAAATCTTGTACTTTGCACAAACGAGAACTACAGTTTTATTGGTAATTTTACAAATTTATTTTCGTAATTGTATTCTACCATTTTGAAAGGTTATTTTACAAAAAAAAATTTGTAATTTTACAACAAAGTTTTTAATAAGAGAATTCTAGTTGATTTACAAAAAAAAAACTGTTATTTTACAAAAATTATTTTATACGAGGATTTATGTTGTTTTAATTTTTTTGTAAATTTTCCATTTCTTTTTTTTAAATTTTCCAAGTCTTGGACAATTTTTTTTTTTTTTATTGAAAAATATTTAAAAAAAAAAAGTTGACAAAATTTTGAAAAATTTATTACGAGGATTCTAGTTAATAAAAAAACAGTTATTTTACAAAAATGATTTTATTACGGAGATTTATGTTGTTTAACAAAAAATTTTTTTTTTGTTGTAAATTTACCATTTTGTTTTGTAAATTTACCATTTTTTAAACATATTTACCATTTTTTCTTGTAAGTACGATTTTCTTTTTTATTTTTCCGGTTTTAAAACAATATTTTTACCAATAAAATTGGTTATTTTACCAATTTTTGACGCTTTAAAAATTACGAGGAAATCCTCGTAATTTCACGAGATATTTTACAAGGTTTTTTTTTTGAGTGTACCTGTTAAATTTCAAAACTATATCTATTATAATACGGTTATTAGAGGCTCTTAAGCGAAATTCGAAGGGGGCGTTTGTATGGGAGCTAGGTCTTAACATGGACCGATTTTTGCCAATTTCAACAGGCTTCGTCCTTGGGCCACAAGAAGCTTAAGTTTCAAATTTCAAGTCAATTGATCGAAAATTGCGACCTGTATCGTGCTTAAAACGATAGATAGACAGACAGACGGACGGACGGACATCGCCAAATCGACTCAAAAAGTAATTCTGAGTTGATCGGTATACTTAAAGGTGTGTCTAGGACCAATATTTCGGGTAGTTACAAACATCAGCACTAACTCATTATACCCTGTACCACAGAGTGGTGTAGGTTATAATTAATCTATACGGAAATATGATCATGCAAACCAAAGCTCCTTTTATTTAAGGTGGGTTCTCATTTTTTTATTAAAAAATCGGCTTCAGTTGTTCATATATTTTGAGGATGTTTATTCTGGCTCGAGGTCATTATTTCTTTACTAATTAAAACCATGTTATTCTCATAGCATAATTTTCAAGAAAACTATTTTTTTGTTTTAAATTTAGTTATGTTGGTCATTTTTGCAAGACTTAATCGACACGTGTTTCGGAATTTGCCAGATTCCATTGTCAGGATTATTAGCGAAAATAGAAACGATTTACTACAAAGTAGCAAACGAGTAAAGTATTAATTTTTTTAACAAATATAATTAGAGCCCGTGCTCGATCTGTACTTACAGAAAAATCAAATAAAATTACTGACAAAATATGTCGCCATTAGGCACGTCTCCGAAACAGAAAATGCAAATTCCTTCATTTGTGTCTGCAATTCCAGATCATGTTGGTAACCCTTGCGAAATAATGTAAGAGACAAAAATTTGAAAGAAAGTAAGAAGTGAGGTTGAGATTGCTAGAAATAGAATTGTAGTGTTGGAAACTGTCAAAATTTATTCTGTAGAAACTATAAATATTCACATATATAAAAAACAGTTTTCATTAACAAGACAAACCGACATTTAAAATCCTACTGATGATGACACTAACTGGGGTGTTTAAAACCGGTATGGGAAATACCAGAAATGTCTATAATTTTTAGAAATTCAATTTTTCTTCCGCATTTTTTCAACTTGAACCCTTATATTTTTTATAATTTTACAAATTTCCCAAAAAATTTTACAAAAAAAAAATCTAGTAAATTCACGAGAATTCCTTGTAATTTTGTTGCGCCAAAAAACTGTAAATTTACAAAAAATTATTAGGAATCCTCGTAAAATAGGAGGTAGCAAAAAATCTAGTAAAGTTACGAAACCTCCTTGTAAATTTTATCGTGTCAAAAAATTGTAAATTTACAATTTTTTTGGTAAAAACCTTGTAAAATTACAAAATTATTGGTAAAAAGCTTGTAAAATTACTAGGAGTTTTTGTCAAATAGGAGGTAGCAAACAAAAAAAAGTTACAAGTTTTTCTTGTATTTTACAAGTTTTTTTGCCTGTTTTTGTTCGTTACACAACGTTTCATTGATGATTAGATAGAATATCGGTGTTCATAATATAAAAAAAATTTAAAGACCCAAGTTCAAATTTGTGGTTTAGTATCGTTATTTTGACCAATATTTTTATCATTTATTTGAATTGTGCCACAATCCTTTGAACAGAAAAACTTCCGGGCAATAAAAACAAACTGTAAGTATGTGACTTAAACCCAATGCGGGGCTTGGTCTACTATTAGCATACTTAAATTTTTTGCTGGTCTCATTCAAAATAGATTTTCATGTTGAACAGTGTAATAAATAATACTTAAACATACATAGTGTGTGGGAATGTGTACGCCAATACTGACACAAAAATTGAAAACTCTTTTTGATTTTTTGATTTTGATTTATAGATTTTAATACGATAAATTTTTAAGTAAATCAAATCTAATTAAATTTGAAATGCTCTTAATTTTAAATAAATTTCTCTTATATTTTAAACAGACATGCGCAGATCTTTCAATCGGTTTAAAATAGTGGCAAATGATAATAAATAACACAACAGGGTATTAAAACATTTGTTAAGGTTTACTTACTTTAAAAAACTTGTTCATTCATTGAGCTTATATCTACCAACATAATTGTCAGATTTGTATAGTAAACTAACACTACTGGAGCATCCATACATTTACAGGATTTTAAGGAGGAAAAAATTCGAAAATTTTTATTTAAAAAAAAAAATGTTTAGTAAAATTTTAATTGTTTTAATTAAAAATTTACTTAAATTTTTTGTAAACATTTAATAAATTTTGAGTATGTTTATTCTAGCTCGAGGTCATTATTTCCTTTCCTAATTAAAACTATGATTTTCTCTTATTGTTAGAATAATTTTTAAGAAAATTATTTTTCTGTTTTAAATTTATTAATGTTGGAAATTTTTGCAAGACTTAATCGATACGTGTTTCGGAATTTGTCAGATTCCAATGTCAAGATAATAAAGCAAAAAAAAAAAACTTTATACTACAAGTAGCAAAGGGATTTTAATGACATATTGTTAATGATTAAACTAAAATAATAATTTATATTCGCCTTTACTCCCATACTCAACGTTTTTCATCTTTTAAGACCAATTTGGTTAAAAAACAATATTTTTGTTTAAAAATCAATATCTGAGGACCAAAATCGCTATTTTGGATTTTTTAAACATTTTTCCATAGAGTACGCAAAAATTCCTAATTTTTGAGCAGGATTTTGTTAAAAAATTCGGACATGAATTTTGGTCGAAAACTTTTTTTTTTCAACACTCTTATAAATTTTTGTTGAAATTTACCCACTTTATTGTAGGTAACTGTTCTCCTAGTGGGTAAAAATACTCAATTTGTTTAAATTTCAACATTTGCACACAAAGTGTGTACAACTAATAAACATTCTGTGTGTAAACCTACATACAGTGCCAGTAAAAAGTATTCGTCGCTCAATGTTTTTTTTTTAAATCTTAAATATCAATATTCCTTTTGCATAAACTGCAAATTTTTTTTCCACAAATATTCTTTGGCTCTCAATATTTAAAAAATTGTTGTTTTTGGTTATTTGAATTTTCATCTTCTTTGCTAAAAAAGCGAAAGATAAATAAAGCTCAAATATTTTTTCCAAAAAAGTATTCGTCGTTTTGCTGTTTTGTGAAATTCTCCACTAGTAAAACAGCGATTTGATTTAAAAAACTAACAGCGTCTAAGGATTTTGGTAAGTTAAGAACTGTTTCTGAAATCCCGATCGGAATCGTGAAAATTGGACGAATAGGGCGGATAGGGCGGAATTCTAAAAAAAGTACCAAAGAAGAAGTAGAAATCATCATCAATAGAGTCGAAAACCGGGCGGTATGTAAATAATAAAAAATCGGATCTTCAACTTGTTGACTGATCAAAAAAAGAGCCATAGCCGTCAAAAATATCACAAAGGGTCCATGAAAAACTGCGTCTGTATAGCTGCGCAAGTATTTTGTGACTATGGTAAACAAGCTTCGGTTGAAACTATTCGCAATATACTGCACAAAGCCATGTACTTCCCGTAGAAAACCCTTTATATCAAGAAAAAAAACATGCCGAAGCGTTTGAAACACGCCAAAACTTACCTTAATCAAGACCTTAAGCACTGGAACCGAATAATTTTTACCAATGACAGTATATTTAACCTATTCAAGTCTGATGGAAAGGTTAAAGTGTGGCGAAAGTCGTAAACGGAAACGCGAGAGAATACCCTAACATGTTCTGTTAAACATTATGAAGTTCCCAACTAGTTAGGGGGTGTATAAAGATGAACGGGGTGTGGCAAAAAAAAAATTGTTGAATATATTATGGACTAAAAGGTCTACATTTACATCATCAATGCTTATCTCCAAGATAGTTTAAAAACAAAGCGCTTTCCAAGCAATTATATATTTACTAAAGATAACAACCCAAATCATGCGGCTCTTTATACGGAGTTATAGTTATTATAAAATGTTTCAAAATGGAAAAGACGCTTTCCGAAGTCCAGATATTAATCAAATCGAGGATATATGGGAGGCCCTCGACCAAGTCATGGAAAAAAACACATTTCTGATAAGAAAAACTTAAGAAATGCATTAAAAGAAAAATTTGGTAAAATTATACCGGGAAAATTGCTCAATTACTTCAATTCCATGCCTAGATGTTTGACGGCTGTAATAAAGAGTAGTGTTTGTCAAAAAAACGTTTCAAAGTACAAATCGCAGAGTGATGATTGCAGTTCCTGAAAACAGACGAATACTTTTTTGTTTTTATTTTATGTAATTTTTATTTTTAATAATTATGTTGCCTTCATTTTATGTATTCTTTGTTATTTTTGTTGGGATTTGGATAGAAGACGTAATAAACATTATGTATGTTAAAAAAATAAAAAATTTGCAGTTTCATTGCAAAAATATAGCATTTATAAAAAAAAATAAATCGACGAATACTTTTTACTGGCACTGTATGAACTGCTGTCAAAATTCTCTGGCAATACACACAAAATGTGTAATTTTAGCTTACTTGTGATCAAAAATAGATTTAAAATGTTCAAAATTGCATCTTAAATGTTTTCTTTTACATAAAAAGTGCTTAAAAATTTATTCCTATGAAAAAAGAAACTAAAAATGCATTTTTATTATTATTTTTATAGTTTTTATTTAAACTAAAATGAAATTAGGTGTAAAAGTTAAATATAATATTCATAAATTATAATTTAAATGCAACTTTTTTGTGTTATAAAATTTGACCGTTGGTTGTCGACTGAAGATGCCATTGAGAAATATTTTCATAAATTTTCCCACAATCACCTACTCCGTGGCCATAGTTCGGCAGTTATTACGACAAGAAATTCTAAAGTTTAGATTTGACGGGTCACCCGTATTGAGTATAAATGATTAAACCGAAAAAAAACAATAGTTTTTTGGCACACTAAAATCAAATTTTAAATAAATAAAAGTAGGCGTATGAGTGATATTACATTTCATTATGCAAATTTAATATCCCAGCAAAACTTTGGTAATGGGTAGTGATTATATAACACATTACCAGGTAATGTATATACCTTATTTGTAGCATTATTTTAGGATGTCTTACCAAACATTTGTTCCACAACGTATTATTTTAAAGTGAAAAATAAGGCATTACTAATAATTTGCTACGTAATGCATGATTACTGGAAAAATGTATTTCATATTTATTATTTCTAAACATTATATCATGGATGATTTATATTTGGTTACATTATGTATTATTTAAAAGTTTGAAATAATGCATTATTTAGAATTAAATGCATAATGCATTACAATAACATAAAAAATAATTATTTTATAAAAAAATGCATAAGTTTAAACTAGAGATGGGCTCACGACAAGAAATTTCTAACGACACACACTCACTAGCATATTATATCTACTTACACTCACTTACAATCACGTGAGTAAATTTAATACAAAATTACTTTTTCACTACACTCAAAAAATTATGTAGGTAAATTCTAGTGAATATTCACTTAAAATAAATGAACTTTTATTTAAAAACCATTCCAGTGTTTTTTCTTTTAAAATAAAAACACAATACAGTCAATTTTAAATGTTAATTTAATGACTAACCAAAACATTAAAAAACTAGTGAATATTCAGTTATTTTGTATTGAAAAACAGTAAAACTATAGAAGAAATTTTTTACTGCCGAAATTAAATGTAACAGAAAATTCGTTTTTAATACAGTAAATTAGTTTTTTTAAACTACAGAAACAGTAGAAAATATGAAGTCCTTAATAAAATTAATGATTTTTCTTTTAAAATAACTTTACTGATTACTTTTTAAAATAACCTACAAACAGTTAATGACATAATTTTCTTAGTGTACTCGTAACACCTTATATATTACGTTCTGGTATGCTATATTATATACCTTACTCGTAACCTATAAAATATCATATATTTTACACCATACTGGTATTCTTCGTTATAAATTTATGACTTATTTTATACCTTACTGGTATTCTATGTGATAATGTGGATGCATTACTTTGAGTCTCATCGCCTGTTAAAATCATCAATGCTGCAATGTATAAAATAAGAGATCATATACCTTATTTTATACCTTATTTGGTAATCTAAGTTTTGCTGGGATTAATTATACGCCTTTTCACAAACCAGAAGTCCCTTTATAGCAAGGTTTTCAATCGAAACGAATAACGGTATCGATATCGGTATTGGTATCGTTTTTTTATTTATTTCGGTATCGGTATCGGTTACGGTATTTGAGTTGAATCGGTTACGGTATTACCGATACCGAAACGTCGGTACCGGTACGTACCGGTATTATCGAAAAAAATTTTAAAAATATAAAAAACGCATAAAAACTTAAATTTTATTTCAATTTTAATACTAAAACACGTATTTACGTATTTATTTTTAGCATTTTTGCTTAAATGCGCTTTAAAATGTGAAAAAAAATAAAATTGCGTTTTCTTAGGGGGTCGGCGGGGACTTTGCCGGATCACACCTACAAAAGGGGGCGGACCGAGAAAACTGTAATTTTCGTATCCCCTTGACCAAAGTGCAGGACTTTTAAGTTATTCTGACATAAAAAGGTTTCATTTGTTGTAGAAAGTAAAAAAAATATGTGAAAAAGTAGAAGAGTTAAATTCGACTTACAAGGAAGGTCTCCCTGGTGTCCCCCGCCGATCTTTATGGAATTGGTTTTATTTTGTAGAGTATAGAAAATAGAGGGACACGTATTTTTTTTTTAGTGGCCCAAATTCATATTTAGGGGATGAAAATGAGGGGGAAGAAACGGTAATTTTTCAGTTTTTTTCGTTTATCTCATATATTATACAAATAAACCTAGTCATGTTACATACCAAATGAAAGGTCCTTGGAAAACCTATCTCCATGTGCAAAGAACGGTCCAAACATGCACAAGTTTTCGTCATATTGAGTAAAATGACAAAATTGTTGGAAATTTTTGTTAATAAGTCGAAAAATATTCACTTTTTTACACGTTATTAGCATCACAAGATAGGTATTTTAATTACCTTTAATCTAATACCAAATACGCCTATATTAGTTTTGAGCAAATAGACGTAAATCGTAAAAAACTGAAAAAGGTCAATTTCCCTCCATGCAAATCGAACCTCCTAAAAATGAGTTTGGGCCGCTAAAAAAAATAAGTGTCGAATTAATTTTCGTTCTGAACAACATATCCAAATGTCATGAAGATCGGAGGGTGACACCAGGGAGACTCTCCTTGTTAGCCGAATCCATAAATATCCACGGTGCCCTTTTAAAGTGAAAGTTAGTTTTCTAACTTAAAAAACAAAATTACAATTTTGATAAGAAATATTTTATTTTGAGTAAAAAACTTTTTTTACTCATTTTTGAAAAAAAAAATACAAAAGTTTTTTTTTTGAGTGTAAAATTTTTTAAGTTTTAAGTTTTTTTTTTGCTTAATTGTAAAAATATTTTTGAGTGACAAAAATACTTTGTTAAATATTTTTCTATGACTCTTCCATGTTTTTAAAGCTGGTTTAACGGGTTTTTCAACATGTGGACTTAAGGTGAAACCAATTTGAAATTCACGGTTTTGTAATAATCTTTGAACCACGAAGTCCTATAAATATCAAAAAAAATCCTTGGGCACCCACATCGCGGATTAAATAAAAATCCCATAAAAAACTTAACTATACTTAGGGTTGCGGAAAGTTTCTATTGAGAGTCTAAATGATTTCAAAAAAATTTCGTGAAAATCAATAATTTTCTTCTGCTCCCGCATAGCGGTTGAAGTATGATTTTTTTTTTGGAAATTTTTACTTAATCCACGATGTGGGTGCCCAAAGATTTTTTTGATTTTTATGAGACTTTGGGGAGGCATTTGGAGTACGATTTTTCATTTACAAAAACCAAAAAAATTACAAATTTTCTATTATTTTTTTGTAAAATAAACATTTTTTTATGAAAAACCGTTTTAATACCGTTTCAATACCGGTACGTACCGGTATCGAAGGAAAAGGTTTTTGGATACCGGTATCCGATACCAAAACTAAGTTTCGGTATTGGTATTGGTACCGGTATTCAATTTAAAGGGTTTTGAAACGGATAACGGTATTGAAAAGGTATCGATTGCCAACATTGCTTTATAGTTTTCGGCAATCAAAACTACACTTAAAGAAACTGTTACAGGGAGAGTTTTGTATAATGCAGAAATCGAAAAAATAAATATGAGGCATTCCACACTAATTGCACCGCTACAGAAAAACATGTGTTCTATGAATTTCTGAATGGGTTGTATAGATAGCCATATGTGAAATTTAGAAAATGGCGTTTTTGGTTTTTAAATTTTTTAAAACCTGAGCTTAGGAGGCATGGCTAAATATTGAAAAAATTTTCAAATTTGTGTTGAGTTTCCTTGATTTAATATTTATCAAATTAAAACGGATTATTGATTAAAAATTTTTATTTTGAAAAATTTTTAGAACCCGTTCAAAAATTTCCTTTTTTAGTTTTGATGTTTGTCTTTCCACAAAAAAAAATCAAACGCGTGTTTTTTGTTTTTTCGAGAGAATCGCATTTGAATATATTATTTCATAACAATTTTGTATTTTGCTTGTCTTTTATTAGTTCAACATAGCGTATGAGTAACATTTATGCAAATATTTAATACTGATTCGATACGAAAAACACGAGTCTGAATTTTTTTGTGTGGTTAGACAAACATCTAAACTTAAAAAAATAGAAAATTAAAAAAGAAAAAAAAAGTGGCCGGAGTTTTGGTAAATTGACTTTTTTTAAAAAAATTCTTCAAAATAAAAATTTTTACTCGATAGCCCATAAAAAATACACAAGAATGCAAATTTTTGAGATTATGGTGCATTCCGTATAAAAAAAAAAATATGCAGATTTGGTTCAAAATTTTAATTTTATTTTCAAAAAAATTCGCAAATTTTTCATTAGAAAAATTCCTTAATTTTTCGTATAGAAAAATTCTCAAATGTTTCGTCTAGAAAAATGTTCGTAATTTTTTGTAAAGAAAAAATAATAAATAAAAAAATTAATATTCTGAGATTTCTTTCATAAAGAAAAATTCTAAAATTCCTAGACATTTTTCCTTTAGTAAAATTTAAAGACACTTTGCAAAGAATAATTTCTATAAAAAAATTTCTCCTATAGAAAAATTCTTAGATTTTTTCTATAGAAAAATTCTAGAGTTGTTCTGTAGAAAAATTTGCAAGTTATTCCTACAGAAAATTTCTTTTTTTTTTAATAGAAAATTTTTATGTTATTCCTATAAACAAAAATACTACGATATTTTTTTCTTAAAAAATTCTCAAAGTTTTCCTTAAGAAAAAATCTAAAATTTTTTTATATCGAAAAATTCTAATATTCAGAGACATTTTTCCATTAGAAACTTTTGTGATTCTCGAACTTTTTTTATAAAAAAGACTCTCAGATTATTTCTAGTTCACATTCCTTTTTCCCCTCTCCTTTCCACTTCTTTCATATCAATTCCTTTTTCTTACTTTTTTCCTTTCCGAATTGTTATATTGACCCCCATATTTGTGAATACAATTAACCTTTTCACTGAAAGTGCTCCTATACGGAAATTTATGATATCAACTAATGTGTGTAAATATTGATTGTTGAAAAAAAAAAAATATAAAAAAAATTGATAAACGAGTTTGTAATAGTTCTCTAAAATTATTATTTGTATTGACAAACGTACAAAATCTCAAATTTTTTTTTTCAACAAAAAAATTCAACAAACACAATTTGTTGATCTGACAAACGTAAAAAATCTTATTTTTTTCAACAATGAAATTTAACAAACACAAAAAATATTTCTTGACATGATAAAATAATTTTGAAATAAAATTACTTGACTAAGTTTGTTAAATACAAAATCGAAATTTTGTATTATGGACTAACTGGCGGCCGTTTTTACTAAATGTTTGGTTGATATCATGTTTGTTTGATTTACAATCGATGTTTGTTGATTTAAATTTGACGATTTTATTTTCTGTGTGGTCTACCTGCAGCCAAATAAAATCATTTTGTAAATTTATGTAAACATTTTCTAGGTGTCCTCACATTTGCGTTCATAACTTTTGTATCGCTAAACCAATATTGCTCAATTGCAACAACAAACTTCACCATTTCCACTTAAATTCGATTTATGTGTGTCTTTTACGCTAACTAAACCGCTAACTTTGGACCCAGTTTTCGGCAAAACACTTGTGTAGGGTATCATATGTTTGGTCTGGACCAAATTTTATTTTCTTACAAACTTTTTTAATAAAAAAATATAATTTTCAAACGATTATCGGCCCCTTGATATTTGTGTAACGACTATTTTGTTGTTATGTTAAGATTTTAAGTTATTTTGATGGCTGGATTATTAACACCAAATGATTGTCATTTGAAGACAGTTTATTTTACATTTTGTTATTGTTGATATTATTTTTTTCTTTTGTTAACAATACTTTATAAAACCCTGATTATACTTAATAGTAAGTAATAAAAAATGTTTGCTCTTAAGTTGAGTTATAAATTCAATTGTTTGTAAGACATAAATTCCTTGTTTTTTATATTTATTTTTTGTTAACAAATTAGAGTACATTAGTTAAAGAGTTTTTAAATGACAAAAAAAAACAACAATACAATAATACAAAGTAAAATGAAAGAAAACTTATGAATAAATACAATAGGATAATAATCTATAAGTATTACAGAAGATATAAGTAAGACGGGATTTAGAAGTGGAGAAATTCTCAAAATTTTTCAAAAATCAAAAATTTTGGTCAAAGGGTGCCACGGGCTAAAATTATCGGCCTTGGCTGAAATAATTTTAATTTAAATTTTGTCACAAGCTCTATTTAGGTCAGAAGCAGATTTATAAATTTGTTTCGACTAATTTCACAAGACTTAGATGAAGACCCCAAATTTGTTGCACAGTGTAATAAAAATCGCGAAATCCCAACTTCAAGAGCATTTTCTTGGAGTTAACCCATTTTAAAAAAATCTATATATATATAAAAGAGTAACGTGACTGACTGACTTATTGACTGATTCATCATCACCCAGCCCAAACCGCTGAAGCTAGAGAAATTTGGACTGTAGGTTCATCTCCCGGAATATAGATCCACTAAGGCCGGATTGTTGCCAGTGTTGATTCTAAGGGGGTAAAAAGGGTAAAAAAATTTACTTTTGGTACTTTTTATATCTCCTGAAATAATGGTCACAGAGACTTGAAATTTGGACTGTATATTCACCTCCCGGAATATAGATCCAGTGGGGCTGGATTTTTGCCAGCGTTGATTCTAATGGGGTAAAAAGGGTAAAAAACTGTACTTTTGGTACTTTTTATATCTCCTGAAATAATGGTCATAGTGACTTGAAATTTGGATTGTATGTTCACATCCTGGAATATAGATCCAGTAAGGCTGGATTTTTGACAATGTTGATTCTAAAGGGGTAAAATGGGTCAAAAACCTGTACTTTTGGTACTTTTTATATATCCTCAAATAATGGTCATAGAGACTTGAAATTTAGACTGTATGTTCACATCCTGAAATATAGATCCAGTAAGGCTGGATTTTTGCCAATGTTGATTCTAAGGGGTAAAAAGGGTAAAAATCTGTTCTTTTGGTACCTTTTATATTTCCTTAAAAAATTGTCACGGAGACTTGAAATTTGGACTGTATGTTCAGCTCCCGAAATAAAAATCCCGTAACGCTGGATTTTAGCCAATGATGATGCTAAGGGGGTAAAAAGGGTAAAAATCTGAACTTTTGGTACATTTTATATTTCCTTAAATAATGGCACTAAAACCTTGAAATTTGCAATGTCGGTTCACCTCCCGGAAAAAAGATTCAGTAAGGCTGGGTTTTTGCCAATGTTGATTCCACGGTGGTAAAATGGGTAAAAAAGTGTACTTTTGGTAATTTTTGTAATTTACTGAAGTAATGGTCACTCAAACTTGAAATTTGGAATGTAGGATCCTTTAGTGAAATAAAACATTCTGGAACAAGTTTTTTCTGAAAGTTATATAACTTTTATAAAAAGTGCCTTTTAAAAAAAAGTACCTTTTATAAAAAGTAACTATTATAAAAAGTACTATTATAAAAAGTACCTTTTATAAAAAGTACCTTTTATAAAAGGTACCTTTTATAAAAAGTACCTTAAATAAAAAGTACCTTTTATAAAAAGTACCTTTTATAAAAAGTACCTTAAATAAAAATACCTTTTACAAAAAGTACCTTTTAAAAAAAGTAATTTTTTTAAAAAGTACCTTTTATAAAAGGTACCTTTTATAAAAAGTACCTTTTATAAAAAGTACCTTTTATAAAAAGTATCCTTTATAAAAAGTACATTTTATGAAAGCTACCTTTTATAAAAAGTACCTTTTATAAAAAGTACTTTTTGTAAAAAGTACCTTTAATAAAAAGTACCTTTCATAAAAAGTACATTTTATAAAAAGTACCTTTAATAAAAAGTACCTTTAATAAAAAGTACCTTTTATAAAAAGTACCTTTTATAAAAAGTACCTTTTATAAAAAGTACCTTTTATAAAAAGTACCTTTTATAAAAAGTACCTTTTATAAAAAGTACCTTTTATAAAAAGTACCTTTTATAAAAAGTACCTTTTATAAAAAGTACCATTTATAAAAAGTACCATTTATAAAAAGTACCTTTTATAAAAAGTACCTTTTATAAAAAGTACCTTTTATAAAAAGTACCTTTTATAAAAAGTACCTTTTATAAAAAGTACCTTTTATAAAAAGTACCTTTTATAAAAAGTACCTTTAATAAAAAGTACCTTTTATAAAAAGTACCTTTTATAAAAAGTACCTTTTATAAAAAGTAACTTTTATAAAAAGTACCTTTTATAAAAAGTACCTTTTATAAAAAGTACATTTTATAAAAAGTACATTTTATAAAAAGTACCTTTTACAAAAAGTACCTTTTAAAAAAAGTACCTTTTATAAAAAGTACCTATTATAAAAAGTACCTATTATAAAAAGTACCTTTTATAAAAAGTACCGGATGTACACTTTTTGGCACTTTTTTATTTCCTGAAATTATATGCATAGAAACTTTTTATATTTCCTAGAATCTTAAAATTTGTAAGGGAGAATTGTAAAAACCCATTCTGGGAAAATACGTTTTTAAAATGCTGCTTCTTATTGGGGTAAAATGGCTAAAAAAGTGTATTTTCGGTACCTTTGATATTTTTTGACGTAATGGTTCTGGAAACTTAAAATTAGGAATGTAAAATGTTTTTTGTACTTCAGATATTTGCTATAACAATGATACAAGAAAATTTAAATATGGAAAAGAGGATCCTTCGGTGAAGAAAAAAAATCTGGAAGAGGTTCTTTTTGGAAATTCCGTTTCTAACGGGGGTTAGAAAGTGTACTTTTGGTACTTTTTTTTTTTTGTTCCTAAAAAATTGAAAAAGTGTAAACTTCGGTTATTCTTATATCCAAATTATCAAGTCAGAAACTGGATATTTTAAATAAATGATAGTCTAGCACAAAAAAACAGTTTTTGAAAATGTTTTTTTTTTACCTATCTTACTATTAAACTAAAAGTCCCTAAAATAACACCCAAGAGAAGTACATATTTGAAAATTTTAAAATTTAGAACGGGGAACGAAATGGAATAAAGCAGGAAACATAATGGAATGATACTTTTTACTCAAATTTTTCGTATTTAGTTTTTTTACTCCATATTTTTTCTCTCTATATGTTTTTTCACTCAAACTTATTTTTATTCCAATTTCTTTATTCACTGAAATATTCATTCACTCAAAATACAAAATCCCGATATAAGGGCTCAAAAATTATTCAAATTTTATTGTTTAAATTATTCATTGAAATATTATTTAATGAAAGACTTAAACGTGCACAAGTAAATAAAACAAAGACTACGTAGGGGAATTTCCTTGAAATCGGCAGAGTAATTCTGATTCTTCTATTGTCTGGTATTCAATACAACCGGTAACGAAGTACCGGGATGGTAAGCTAGTATGCTATATTTAAAAACCTTCTGGTAGTATTCCAAATGCATCCTCCGAAGTCTTAATAAACTCAAAAGATTCTTGCATACAAAAAAAATGTTTTCCGATGAACGACTTTCATAGTATTTATAAACAAATTCATACAATTTATTAACTTTTTCATAATATTTATAAACTTTATCATTGAATTTAAGAACTATTTAACGTTTTCTAAATACTATAAAAAACTTTATAAATATTATGAAAAAGTTAATAAAATGCATGAATTTGTTCATAAATACTACGAAAATCGTTCATTGGAAAAAAAAAATTCTGTGTGGGCCCCACATAGCGAATAAAGTAAAAATTCCCAAAAAAAAAAACATATTTTAACCGCGATGAGGAAAACATATTTTAGCCACGACAAGAAAATTTTTGATTTTCGCAAATATTTTATTTAGAACATATTTTCTACAGTAAATTTTCTTGAAAAATTTTTCATAATCTCTGATTTTCTTAAGGAAAATTCATTATAATGTCTTTTCACTGTATTAAAATAATAACTAATACTTGTTGGTTGTTAGCAGGATTTTTTTTTTTCTGATTTTGCTTTTTGTTTTTATTTGTAATTTACGTAAATGAAATTAAAGTTTGTCCTTGTATTTAAACAACTACAACAAAAGTAAAATAGATAAACTTGTACAACAATAAAAAAAAAACAGACAAACACCAACAAAGTTTATTTCAAACCTAATTTAGCAAAAATCAGATTAAAACTCACAAAAACATAAAAGCAATTATTGTTTTTTTTTTCTCTCTCTTACACTAACACAAAAACTCAGACACACACAAATTTCCAACAATCTCGATGATTTGTCTGAACACACAAAAAAGGGTCCCTTTTTTAAATGAAATAAAGTTGTAACCAACACAGTCATCATCGTCATCATCTTTATCATATAATACGACAACAAATACTTACGAACATTTAACCAACAAAAGGTAAAAATTCGAACTCAAGATTAAATTGTTGAATGTTAATGAGTTTAATTCTTTTGGCTCACAAACTAAAATAAATTCAAAAGTTTTTTTTTGTATATTTTTCTTTGTTGCTGAAACTACGGAAAATGAAAAATTACCGAGTAAAAAAGGTGTGCATATAATAATATAAAATTTGATACCATGCCATATCACTAAATTTCTGACACTACTCCCTTCGATTCATTTAATTTTTGGTTATGTTTTAGTGCGTTTTAAGGTGTCTCGGCTTTTCGGCCATATCGGGGATTAAGGAGTTCAAAACACGGGTCAAAAAATGGCGAAAAATCGTTTTTTGGATTTTTCAGCCATTTTTTTCTAAGAAACTATATGATGTTTACATATGAGATGAAATGTTTTTAATGCATATCCAACGGTAAACCTTGTAAAATATTTTTTTTCAAAAAACTTTGTAAATTTTGGGGGGTATTAATATGAAAACATAGACCTACGATATCTATATGAAAATAGTCGACACGTATTTTTGCTCTAGAGGATATTCCTGTTAGCTCGGGAGTTATCGAAATTTTCCCGGAGGTCCACATTGTTTCATAAGGGGACAACGAAATTTTGAAACACTGATATGGCCGATAAGCCAAGACAACCCAACCTTAAAATCGTCTCTTTTATATATATTTTAAGTTTCAGGCAAATCGGTTCATACTTTCCTTGTAAGTTGGTGTTGAGTATCAATTTTTCAAAATGGCGATTTTCAAAAAAAAATAAGAAATTAAAATTTTCAATTAATTTCGGCCAGTAAAAATATCGAAATCTTAAAAATGTTGGGCAACATTTTGTTGGTATTTAAATGTAGTTTTGAAAAAAATATTAAAAAGTTATTCGAAGCAACAATCACATATTTTTTAACGTTTAAAAACTAAAATCGACTTTTCAAAAATGTCCGAAACCTTCCATTTTTTTTAACTCTTAAAATTCTACTCGAAAAAACGCAACTTTAAAGCCATAATTCGAGATGTGATCATAATTCGTTTTATTTTTTTTCAAATTTTGAAAGTTGTACCCTTTTTTATCATAATGTTTTCAATATGATGCTCCAAAAAACTAACAAGGGAAGTCTCCCTGGTGTCACCCTCCGATCTTCATGAAATTTGGATATGTTGTTTAGAACGAAAATTAATTCGACACGTATTTTTTTTTAGCGGCCCAAACTCATTTTTAGGGGGGGTCGATTTGTATGGGGGGAAATTGACCTTTTTCAGTTTTTTACGACTTACGCCTATTTAAACAAAATTAATATAGGCATGTGTGGTATCAAATTAAAGGTATTAAAAATATATATCTCGTGGGCCAAAGAAGTTAATATTATTCGACTTATTCACAAAAATGTTCTAAAATTTAGGTATTTTACTCAATATGACGAAAAGTTGTGCATGTTTGGACACGTTCTTAGCACACGTAGATAGGTTTTCCAAAGAACTTTCATTTGGTATGTAATATGACTAGGTTTCTTTGCATAATATAGGAGATAAACAAAAAAAACTGAAAATTGGCCTTGTCTTCTCCCCTCTTTTTTTCCCCCTAAATATGAATTTGGGCCGCTAAAAAAAAATACGTGTCCCTTTATTTTTTCTGATCTACAAAATAAAACCAATTCCATAATGATCCGCGGGTGACACTAGGGAGACTTCCCTTGTAAGTTGTTAGATATTAAACGCAACTCCCCCAAGATATATTTATTTGGATGTAGAAATACGTCTCACAAAAGTTTAGGATAATCGGCCATAGGTAAGGTGCGCCGCATCGGCCATGAAGTTTAAAAACGAATTTACCGGGGAAAATATGTATTTTTATTAATTTTCTCAATTTTTTCGATATTTTGAGTTTAGTTTGCATTTAAATGGTTGAAGAATTATGATTTGCAGTAAAATTCCTCATGCATCGGCCATGAAGTTTAAAAACGAATTACCGGGGGAAAATATGTATGTTTATTAATTTTTTCGATATATTGAGTTAGGTTTGAATTTAAATGGTTGAAGAATTATGATTTGCAGTCAAATTCCTCTGTAATAAGGTGCTAAAAACTAAAATCGGTTGAAAATCAGCCAAGTTATAACAACTTCTCCAGGCATCTTACGTGTGGCAGACCACTTGATTAAGGAATACGAGTCCGAGTTTAAAATCGAAATGAAATTTTTAAAATAATGTAGAAAGTTTAAAAAAATTTACAAAAAAATATTAAAAATAGAAAACAGACATTAAAATAAAAGTCTGAAAAATGCCATTTTTTACATGATTTTTTATGTTTTTGTTTAACAAATGCAAAATTTTTATGCTATAAGAAGTTCAAAGTCCTGTATTTGGACCCAGAGGATTAGAAAATGTCGTTTTTTGGTCCGCCCCCCTTTTGTGGGCGTGGATTGAAAATAAATTAAATAATAATAAACTTCTATTTATTTAGTGCAAAAAGCATACGAATGAATTTTTAAACATATATTTCGAGAGGAATTTTGCACATCCCCACCCCACAATAACTACTAGTGACCCTCTCTCAATTCCCTCAAAAAAAATAAAAACACCCCTGCATTTTTTTTTTTTTTGCATGTTGGAGGTTATAAAAGATTCGGCAATGCAGAATTTAACAGTATTACTTGTTGAAATTTCGCTTGGTAATATCGAAAAAATTATTCGTTTTACAAAGCTGATAATAGAAAAAATTATCAAAAAAAAAATTGGAGTCTGTCTTTAACTCCCTACAACCGGTCTTTAATTTCCTACAACTATTGGAGTCAAAATTCGAGGAATGTTGAGTTCATTTAGGGAAAGATATTAAAAAAGTTTTCATGGAATAATTCTGTTGCACCAGTACATTTTAATAAAAAAATCGAAGTTTTTGGTAATATTGAACTTTAAACTTTCATACTGACGCAGATTTTACTCAACTATGTTCAAAAGGATACTTTAAATCGTCAATGTTCTTTTAGTACGATTTTAAGCCACTTAAAAAAGTCTAAAATATTTTCGTAGGCTTTTGCAACAAAAATTTAATAAATTTCATCATACAAATATTTTTCCCCTAATGTGCTCCACATTCCGCAAATTTGGGCACCAATTTCGGACAAAACGAAAAATATTTTTTTTCGAAAAAAATACACCACGAATTTCCTACAAAATTGAAACCTTTTTGTATTAAGGTTTCAACGAAAGTACGATCGAAACCCTTTAAATTGCATATTTCTACTCTTTTTACAACTGTTATAACACCGTCAAATACATTTTTGTACACATAAACCAGACCGACAAATTCTGAAAGTAGCACAGTGGGAAAAATTGCCAATCTAGCGGGAAATAATTCAAAATATAACTAACAGATTTTAACAAAGTTATAATGCGATTTTAAAGTGGGATAGTGACTGCGTTTTAATCCGTTAAGAACTTAAAGTTTAGTTAACCCATTAGGGAATTACACACTATCAAATGTTGACAATTTATTGGGCTCTCACAGTTAATTGTTTATAATAGTAAATTTGTCATCGCCGTGTATCGGAAGGGGTAAGCCGTTACCTACCAAGTGTTCGATTTCTTTTAAAGGGTGCTATTATGTATATTATGTATAAATTTCCATACCTTATCTGTTTTGCGAAGGCTCCCTCGCAACGAATTACATAAACAACGTTTTTTTTTAACTTGTTCAAATTCTTATGGAGCTACAAAAAAAACGCTGTCAGATGCTGCTTAATCTTTAATTATAGATTATTCTACATATAATGAAGTATTACTATTCAAAAAATTAGCTGCGTAGGCCTGCGTTGCGATTTTTTAAAATTATTTTTGTAATTTTGGTCTTTCAATAATTATAATTCTAAACCTAGGCAGCAATGAACGCGACTCACGTATATGTTGAGAATCGCGAAGGATTGTTAGTAATTTGTTTTTAACATAGTAGAGCGTCGAAATCTTGAAAAAAGTTCGTGCTGAATTAAAATTATTTTTGATTTTATGATTTTTAAATAACCGATTTAAGTCGCATTCAGTTGGTGAAAAATTCTTAATAAAAATATTGTTATAAATAATAATAAATTTAATACTATCATTTGAATTGGTTAATAAACTCTTTGGTTTTTTAAATTTGTTTGACATGTCATTTCAACGGAGAGAGATATTTGAAGTTTGGCGTAAATGCGACAGTGCTTCTGATCGGAACTCAACAGTTATCAATTATATCTTTTCCAAACTTGGAAATAACATCTGCAACGAGAATGATAGCTATAAAAAACTAACTGTTAGTGTGCGAGATTTATGTAGTAAATTTAAATGTAGATGGGCCAGTGTTTCTCGCAATTTATATAGTTTTGAAAATCATTTCAATATATGGTTGAATGAAAATATAGATTTTCGAGTAGAAGACGAAGAACCAAGACTGTCACAACCTCGAGGGCGTCCTTTGAAGACTTTTTTGGAAACGGCAAAAAAATCCAAGAGGAGTCGTGTTTTGAATCTTGTACAAAATAACATCAAGGAATAATTATTGGTCGCTACGAAAGTAAGTCTGTACAAATCTGGAAAGAGAGATGCAGCCCAATTATTAGATGAAATTAAAAAAACACCAAAAAGGGCTACAAAGATGAAAAAAGCCGTATTTTACCCCTCTGAAGCACCGACATAATACACACCAGAAGAGGCAATGGCACTATACATTGACAAAAGGTTAACTAAAAATTCGTATATGCTTATGCAATCAGGTGCTAAGACTCCTATTTTAGTTATATGCAGGATGTAGGGTATATGTGCAAATGTTATCAGATTTCACTTACAATATTTGATAACCCCATTTACTTTTCAAAAAGTATAAAATTCTTATTTTAAACATAATTTTCCACAGCTAACAGGTACAAAAAAAAAATACTCCTGAGGTGCACCTTTTGGGGCACCCTGTATTGAAAAACAGTTTCTTATTATTCATTATACAAAAAGCTCATATCCTTAGCTATAAAATCTCCAAGTATTGTTATCGGATCAGACCCATAGTTTAGAAGATATGATTATTTTCCTGCCAGATTGGTGTTTTTTCCCACTGTGAGTAGGGCCGAAATTGTGTTTTTTTACATGTTTTGTATTTTTTTTTTTTTAATCGAAGAAAAAATTTTAATTGTACAAAATTTTTCAAAATATACATATCGGTAGTCCCGGGAATACCGGTTATACCGTCAGAACATTTATTGACACTATTTTTCTCAGTAGTATATTTACAAATTTTTTGATTTATTTTATACTTCTTTTGTGAAACACAATTTGATATCATATTTTGTTTGCATTTTTCGCAAAAAAACGCAAATTGATTTAAAAAAAAACTGAGTGACACGGAAATGTTATTTTTATACCCACTTTCTGACTAGAATTTTTTTCTATAGTGCAAAAAGTTTTTTTTTGCATTTTTCGCGAAAACCCGAATCGATCTAGAAAACTGGGTGGCACGGGTATTTTATTTTCGGCCATAGTCTCTGAATTTTTTGGTCCGAATTGGTACATTTTTTGGTACAGTGTTTTATATAAACCTTTTTACTCGGGTTACTATAAAATACATAAGTGCTTAAGTTGAAGTTTCTTATGCCAAAGGAGAGTTTTGTAATAATTTTTGTTAACAATATTATTCTTCAAAAAACATTGTTAACATTTTGTTGATATTTTAATTGTTTTAATCTTGTTAGTTTCTTAAAAGGAAATTATGGGATTATGGCATTATTATAATTGGAAAAGGGATAAATTTCAATAAGAAATAGTATTTAATTTAAATTTTTTTGTATTCATCCACAAAAACTATTATGAAGAGCCAAAATAAAATGTATCGTCGCTAAGCTGTAAAAAAGATCCATGTGGATTTATTAAAGTTAGATCTATGTGATTTTCTATTTTTCGGTCATGTAAATTAATAGTGTAGTTCTGAACTTTTATTTCTTTTTTATTTTAATACATTTTTCATAAAATACTCATAAATGCTTAGATTCTATGATATTTATTACACAGTCTGACAAATTTAAACTTTTGGCAAATTCTAAAATTATGGCCAAAAAAAATACCAGTGTCTTTTTATCGCCTTAAAAAGTCGACACTATTTGTCGACTTTTTTGAAAGAGGTGCTTAAGCGATACAGATTTTTATGAGTAAAAGAATAAAAACTAAATGGAATTTTCAAAGTTGACGTTTTTATTTAATTTAAAATTCAATAAGTCAAATAATCAGCTTTACAATTTACTATTTTTTACTCATTTTACTACAGCTGGAAATTTTCAATACAAAAAGTAAACAAACTTTCCAGTTGTAAATTAAAGTACTATTTATACTTTGTTTCGAAAAATTTTCGAAATTTTCCCATTGTTTATACAAAAAAATAACACCTTTATAAAATTTCAAATTTTTTACAGTTTATCCAATAAAACACAATAAAACTATGATGTTCAGTTATATTTATTTGGTTTTTAATTTATTTTCATATTTTTGCACACTTTTAATAAAAATAATCCAAGTTTTCAATATTTTTCGTATTTTTCAAATATTTGTTTATGTTTGTTTTGGGTTTTTATAAATAAATATTTGGGGGTTTTCGTGTCAACTGACACAACTTTTGAAACCGAGGTCTTCCGATCGGGATGAAATTTGCACCAAGGTTAGTCCTATTGGATAGTAGTTCAAACACAATTTTTCAGCGAGATCGGTCAAGGACTCTCTGAGTTAGAGGAGGTCGAAATTTGACATTTTGGCCAAAGAGGTGTTTATTCTGATCCATGTAACTTCTTACCTATTGTTTTTAGCAAAATGTGTCCCAAAGAGTTTAGATAGCTATTTCTTTAGTCTTTCGAAAAAAAGTTATAAAAAAATAAAAAAAAAATTTTTGATTTTTTTTCTTAAAAATCTAAAACTTTTTTGAATTTTTCCTCAAATTGGGCCCTTTTTTGAAAAAATTATTTTTTTAACTTTGGAACACAAAAAACGGTTCTTCAATTTGCACTATTAGGCGTGGGATAGCTAACCAGTTTTCGATTTCGATCCGCGATACCCTCAAATTTTTAAAGGTTCGAAAAAGAAAGCACGAGCCAAAAAATGAGGGCGGTGGGGTTGGGCCACATGGCTCCTCATCGGGGTCAAAATTGGGCGTAAAGAGGTTACAATCCTCAAAAAGCCCCACAACTGCCCTAGAACTGCCCACGGAGGGGTGCAATGTGAGACCGACCGCTATTAATTTTCAGCCCCCAACATTTTTCTTGAATATACCTAACCTCTATTTCCACTTCCTAAGGGGGTTCCCATGTTCCCATACAAAATGACATTTTTATATAATTTGCTCCTACCGCTCTAACTGTCCATAGGGTGCCCCTAGAGAAGTAAAATATATGACCGACCCACAATATTTTTTCATCTCCAACATTTTCTCAGAATATACCTACCCTTTATTTTCAACTCTTAAGGGGGTCCCCATACATTTTTTTTTATTTTTTTATTAGTTTTTAAAAATACATGTTTTTATAACGTATGGGAGCCCCTTAAGGAGTGGAGATAGGGTGTTATTATGTTCGGACAAAATGTTGGTAACTAAAAACTAATGGGGGTTGGTCATAAATTTTTCCTCTCTAGGAGGCACGGTAGGGGCGGTAGGAGCTGGTTTAATAAAACAAATTTATAAAAAATAAAAGAATTGTATGGGGACCACTTTAAGGGTTAAAGATACATTGTAGGTGTGTTCGCAAAAAATGTTGGAATTAATAAAATAATGGGGGTCGGTCATACATTTGGCTCCACTTGGGGCACTTTAGGGTAAGTTAGAATGGTAGGATCAAATTTTTTAAAAATGTTTTGTATGGCAGCCCCCATAGGAAGTGGAAATAGGGGTAAGGTATGTTCAAGAAAAATGTTGGGGGCAGAAAGTTATTGGAGGTTCGTCTCACATTGCACCCCTCCAGGGGCGTTTCTAGGGCAGTTTTGGGGCTTTTTGATTATTTTACCTCTTTACGCCCAACTTTGACCCCGATGATGGGCCATATGGCCCCACCCTACCGCCCTTATTTTTTGGCTCGTGCTTTCTTTTTCGAACCTATAAAAATTAGAGGGTATCGCGGATCGAAATCGAAAACTGGTTAGCTTTCCCACGCCTTATAATGCAAATTGAAGAACCGTTTTGTGTGTTCCAAAGTTAAAAAAATAATTTTTTTGTAGATATCCCACTCGCATCCCACTAAGCGACCCCATAGCTCTTAAAGGAAAAGACCTAAGCTTTCTTTTGAATCAAAAAAAAAAGGGCCCAATTTGAGGAAAAAGTCAAAAAAGTTTTAGATTTTTAAGAAAAAAAATCAAAAATTTTTTTTTTATTTTTTTTATAATTTTTTTTATAATTTTTTTTCGAAAGACTGAAGAAATAGCTATCTAAACTCTTTGGGACACATTTTGCTAAAAACAATAGGTAAGAAGTTACATGGATGAGAATAAACACCTCTTTGGTGTTTATTTTCATCCATGTATTTCGACCCCCTCTAACTCAGAGAGTCCTTGACCGATCTCGCTGAAATATTGTGTCTGAACTACTATCCAATAGGACTAACCTTGGTGCAAATTTCATCCCGATCGGAAGACATCGGTTTCAAAAGTTGTGTCAGTTGACACGAAAACCCCCATTTGTTTATTTGTTTTGGAATAAGACAAAAATTGTTGTCTTTTTTAAAGTGTCTCTAATTTGTCTCTGCTTTCAGAAACTTGAAATTATTGCACGAAATTACTTTTTTTGTTTCTATAGTGCGTATTATTAATATTAACACAAAAACTGTCTAACATGGCGTATGAGAAATATTTATTTCAATCTTTAAAATATTTGCTGCATATATCTGGGTGCTTCGCTGTTATATATATTTAGTTTCCGTTCATCACTGCGTATGATTGATATTTTATTTGTTTATTTAGCAACTGCAGTCTATTTTTAGGAGTCATTCTTATAGTAACAATAAGTACATCGTAACGTATGATTAATATTAAATTACTCACCTACTTATTGGCACATATCAGTGCGTATGATTAATATTTAAAATTATATTTGTACTTGTTCTATGATTGCACTAGTGATGGCAAATGAAAGAGGAGGATATCCGCTAATTTTCCCATTTCAATATTTTGACACATCAGGAAAAAAGTGGAAAAGTAATGTCCTCTCAAAACTTTATCTTTCAATATTATTTAAAATGTTTCACAAAATATTTTCATAAAGTTTTGAAAGTACATTATCACACCTTTTTTCTTGACATGGCAAAATAAAAAACAATAAAAAAAATTAGCAAAGATTATCTTCTTCCATTTGCCATCAATAGTTACATTATAAGACAATTACAAATATTAAAAATATATTTTACAAAATGTAATCCTTCAAAACTTTTAAGTCCTTTTAAAAGGAAGCAGGATCACGAAATGAAAAACTGTAAATGCAGTTTTACTCCTTTTGATATATACTTTCAGACATATATCATCCGGTTCATGTTTAATATTGGCTGTCGGACGGTATAATATATAATTATAATTAGGGTCGAACCAGAATCAAATGCGTAGCGCAAGAAGTAAAAAAAAAAAACAAAAACAAACACATCAAATTTGAAATGTTTACGTCCGTTTGATTTAGGTAACTCACATTTAAATATTAGATTAGAATTATTGGGCGTTGCGCCTTACGCGACGTAATTTGATTCAGGTTGGACGCTTATATATAGCAATGTATTTTCTTCCTTATTTTTTAATATGATAACATACATATTCATTAGCGTGTCCCGAAAATGAAAAATTTAGGGCATATCCTCCTCTTTGATTTGCCATCACTGACCAACTGCTTTTGACTGAAAAGCGGGATCATAAAGTTGAAAAAGCGGGATTTTGATCTAAAAAGCCGGATTTTTTTTAAGTAAGTTAAACTCGACTTGACCAAACCCACAAATACCCTCCGAAGTGCAAAAAAATTGTGGAAATACTTTTAAGGGATTGTAATTTTTTTATGTAAAAAAATGCATAAGAAGTTTGACTAGAAAATTTGATCAGATGCAATTACGGAGACAAATTGGAGACAAATCTCGTATCTAATAGATTTTATCAGATACAATTGATATAATTAGATTTAACAGATCAGATAAAATCTAATCAATTTTTTCACGGGGCTTTAAAATTTAAGACTTTATTTTAAGAAAATGGTATCAAAATTTTTGTATTTAGAAAATTTTTTTTAGAAATCGATAGTTTTTTTAGAATCTAAGACTTTTCTTGTATGAAAAATGTTTCAGCATCTGAGGATTTTTGTATACAAAAAAGTTCTTAGAATCTGAGAATTACCTTAAAATATGAAAATTATTTCAGAATTTTTCCTGAAGTAAAGTGCATCAGAATTTGGAAATTTTTGTATAGAAGGAATGTCTCTACATCTCAGAATATTTCTAAGAATGAGACATTTTCTATAATAAAATGTTGAATCTGAGAATTTTTCTACGATCAGAGAATTAAAGAACTTTTTTATATGAAAAGGGTTTTAAAATCTGAACATTTCTCAGAAAACGTTATTTTTCTAAATAAATAATATTTTAGAATCTAATGGCCTAATTTTGTAAAACACAACGCGCCTAGTTGTCAAAATTTCAATACAATTTGTTGTTATAGCAAAAACAAACTACACAGAAATTTTGACAACGCGGTGCATTGCGTTTTACAAAATTAGGGAGTAATATAGCATTCACACTTGCGACCTTAAACAAGTTGTTCAACAAAACACCAGTAACAGAATAAAAACGTAATGGTTACAAAACAAAGACTTTTTTAAACATCTCACTCTTGAACACTTCAAAACAGCAAGTGTGAACGCCGTATAAGAGTTTTTCTGTAGTTAAAATTCCTAAACATCCGAGAAATGTTGTGAAGGAAACATGAATTAAAATTTAATAATTTTTTTATTGACTTTTTTTGGAATATTGGAAGTGTCACAATTAAAAAAAATTATATAAAAATTAAATTTGACTAAAAAGGATCTTATCTTTGATGTAAATCGGTGCGGTAGGGTTCTCTTGTCAACATTTTTTTTTTTTCAGTAAAAAAGTGTTCTTAACATTTACTTTACACGGTAAGAAATAGCTGAGATGCTCAAAAATATCTTACTCAAAATACGAGTATAATAAAAAAAAGATGTACTATTCCAAAACCCAAAAAGCGGGATGAAAAATCAAGGCGGGATCAGACTTCAAAAAGCAGGATAATCCCGAAAAGCGGGATGGTTGGTCAGGGTAGGCATACCCCTAGAACGATGCTGACTAAAGAGCTGATTAAGGGAAACAAAATAAAAACATTTTTGGAGGTCATCTTCAGGGCGCAACCAACGCTTATAGTTTGCATACGTAGTGCATTTGGCGCTTGACCAAAATTGATCCATGAAAACTTTATAAATATTTTTTCCTTAATGTACTCTACCTAACGAAACTTTTGGCACCAATTTTAAAAATGAAAAAAAAAAATATTTTTTGCGCCCTGAAGATGACCTCCAAAATTTTTTTAATTATTTTCCCCGTAATCAACTCTTTAATAAGCATCGTTCTAGGGGTATGCTCTAAGGAAATTCCAAAATTTCCTGATTTCGCGACATGCTAATATTCATATCTATTTATGTATATACCGAACTATATGAAAATAGATATGACAAATAAGATCGGTAATTTTTAGAAATGGAAGATAAAAAGATATTTGGTATTATTTATAATTATATCCCGAACAAATATTTCAAAATTTTCTAAGTCCCGGACAATTCTTTTATTTCTACGTTTCATTTAAGTAAGTTCAAAATAAAATTAAAAATTTTCCAAGAAAATTATTTTTTCTTTTAAATTTATTTATGTTGGTCATTTTTGCAAGACTTAATCGACACGTGTTTCGGAATTTGTCAGATTCCCTTGTCAAGATTATTTTAACAGAAACGATTTACTACAAAGTAGCAAACGAGTCTAATGACAAATCGTTTGTTCACAAACTGAAGTATTAATACATATTCAACTCTATCCACAATGTGAATTAGAAAGACGAAGAAATTGTACTATTCTGGTAAGGCAACGATTGTCAATACCAACAAAAATATTTAAAACATCTATATATATATAAAAGAGTAGGGTGAGTGAGTGACTGACTGACTGACTGACTGACTGATTCATCAACGCCCAGCCCAAACCGCTGAAGCTAGAGATTTGAAATTTGGACTGTAGGTTCACCTCCCGGAATATAGATCCACTAAGGCTGGATTTTTGCCAGTGTTGATTCTAAGGGGGTAAAAAGGGTAAAAAACTGTACTTTTGGTACTTTTCATATCTCCCGAAATAATGGTCATAGAGACTTGAAATTTGGACTGTATGTTCACCTCCCGGAACATAGATCCACTAAGGGTGGACTTTTGCCAATGTTGATTCTAAGGCGGTAAAAAGGGTAAAAAACTGTACTTTTGGTACTTTTTATATCTCTTGAAATAATGGTCATAAAGACTTGAAATTTGGACTGTATGTTCATATCCTGGAATATAGATCCACTAAGGCTGGATTTTTGCCAGTGTTGATTCTAAGGGGGTAAAAAGGGTAAAAAACTGTACTTTTGGTACTTTTTATATCTCCCGAAATAATGGTCATAGAGACTTTAAATTTGGACTGTATGTTCACCACCCGGAACATAGATTCACTAAGGCTGGAGTTTTGCCAATGTTGATTCTAAGGGGGTAAAAAGGGTAAAAAACTGTACTTTTGGTACTTTTTATATCTCCTGAAATAATGGTCGTAGAGACTTGAAATTTGGACTGTATGTTCACATCCTGGAATATAGATCCAGTAAGGCTGGATTTTTGCCAGTGTTGATTCTAAGGGGGTAAAAAGGGTAAAAAACTGTACTTTTGGTACCTTTTATATTTCCTTAAGTAATGATCCTAGAAACTTGAAATTTGGAATGTAGATTCACCTCCCGGAAAATAGGTTCACTAGGGCTGGGTTTTTGCCAATGTTGATTCTAAGGGGGTAAAATGGGTGAAAAAATTAACTTTTGGTACCTTTTATATTTCCTTAAATAATGGTCTTAGAGACTTGAAATTTGGACTGTATGTTCACCTCACGGAATATAGATACCCTAAGGCTGGGTTTTTGCCAATGTTGATTCTAAGGGGGTAAAAAGGGTAACCAACTGTGCTTTTGGTACCTTTTATATTTCCTTAAATAATAGTACTAGAAACTTCAAATTTGGACTGTATGTTCACCTCCCGAGAAAAAGATCCACAAAGGCTTGGTTTTTGGCCAATGTTGATTCTACGAGGGTAAAATGGGTAAAAAATTGTACTTTTGGTACTTTTTTCTATTTACTGAAATAATGGTCATACAATCTTTAAATTTGGAATGTTGGATCCTATGCTAAAAAAAAATATGGAAAGGTACTTTTTTAAAATTTTGATTCTAAAGCGGATAAAAGAGGTAAAAATTGTACTTTTGATACTTTTTTTTATTTCTTAAAATTATGGTCATAGAAACTTGAAATTTGGAATGTAGGATCCTTCGGTGAAAAAAAACATTCTGGAAAAAGTTCTTTTTGGAAAATGTGTTTTTAGGGGGAACCTTTTATAAAAAGTACCTTTTATAAAAAGTACCTTTTATAAAAAGTACCTTTTATAAAAAGTACCTATTATAAAAAGTACCTTTTATAAAAAGTACCTTTTATAAAAAGTACCTTTTATAAAAAGTACCTTTTATAAAACGTACCTTTTATAAAAAGTACCTTTTATAAAAAGTACCTTTTACAAAAAGTACCTTTTATAAAAAGTACCTTTTATAAAAAGTACCTTTTATAAAAAGTACCTTTTATAAAAAGTACCTTTTATAAAAATTACTTTTATAAAAAGTACCCTTTAATCAGTACCTTTTATAAAAAGTACCTTTTATAAAAAGTACCTTTTACAAAAAGTACCTTTTATAAAAAGTACCTTTTATAAAAAGTACCTTTTATAAAAATTACCTTTTATAAAAAGTACCTTTTATAAAAAGTACCTTTTATAAAAAGTACCTTTTATAAAAAGTACCTTTTATAAAAAGTACCTTTTATAAAAAGTACCTTTAATAAAAAGAACCTTTAATAAAAAGTACCTTTTATAAAAAGTACCTTTTATAAAAAGTACCTTTTATAAAAAGTACCTTTTATAAAAAGTACCTTTTAAAAAAAGTACCTTTTATAAAAAGTACCTTTAATAAAAAGTACCTTTTATAAAAAGTACCTTTTATAAAAAGTACCTTTTATAAAAAGTTCCTATTATAAAAAGTTCCTATTATAAAAAGTACCTTTTTTAAAAAGTATCTTTTACTCTTTAGAACGGGTAAAAATTTAAACTTTAGGTACGTTCTAATTTCCGGTAGTAATGGCTCTAGAATCTTAAAATTTGTAATGTAGGATCATTCGGTAAAAAAACATTCTGGAAAAAATACTTTTTGGAAATTCCGCTTCTTAGTAAAATGGCTAAAAAAGTGTACTTCCGGTAATTTTGATATTTTCTGACGTAATGGTTCTAGAAACTTAAAATTTTGGATGTAAAATTCTTCGGTGAAAACCAAAATTTTGGGAAAAGTAATTTTTGAAATTCCGTTTCTTAACGGGGTTAAAAAGTATACTTTTTGTACTTTTAATATTTGCTGAAATAATATTCGTAGATAGTTTGCAATTTGTAATATAGGATCCTTCGGTGAAGAAAAAACATACTGGAAAAAGTACTTTTTTGAAATTCTGTTTCTAACGGGAGTAATAAAGTGTAATTTTGGTACTAATGTTTTTTTTGTTCCTATAATAATTGTCTTAGAAGCTTGAATTTTGGAATGTGGGGTCCTTCGGTAAAAAAAACCATCTGCTATGCTAAAGTATTTTTAAAAGATTCCTTTTCTAGAGGTGTAGAAAAGTGTTTTTTATACTTTTTATACTTCTTGAAATAATGATCCTAGGCAGTAAAACTTGAATGCTGTATTCTTTAGTGAAAAAATATTTTGGAAAAAGTACTTTTTGGAAATTCTGTTTCTCAGAGTCATAAAGGGCATAAAAAAGTGTAAGTTTGGTACTTCTTATATTTCTTGAAATAACGGTTCAGAAAAAAAGTTTTTGGAAAATTTAATTTTAAGTGGAAAAGGTAGCAAATGGTTATTTGTACCTATCTAACTATTAAAGCCTAGAAACTCAAAATTTGACGTGCAGTATCCTCCAACCGAAATAACACCCAAGAGATGGACAGGGTAAAAAGGGGTACCTAAATTGGTACAATGGGTGTAAAATGGTATTTATCTTATAACTATAAGATAAATACAATAGCACTTTTTATTTTTGTAACGCATATTATATGGAGAGGAATGAAACTTGCATGCACATGAATTGGAAATGAAATGGAGTAGAACGGGGAACGAAATGGAATAGAGCGGGGAAAAATATAGAATGATACATTTTACTAAAATTTTTCGTATTAAACTGTTTAACCCCATATTTTTTTTCTCTAATGTTTTTTTACCCTAAATTTTTTTTATTCAAATTTTTTTTTCACTGAAATATTTATTCACTCAAGATCCAAAATCCCAATATAAGGGCTCGAAAATTGTCAAAATGTTTTTCACCGGAACGTACATGACAACGTACCACCGAAATTATTAAAATTTTATTGATTAAGTTATTCAATGAAATATTATTTTATGAAAGACCTAAGCGTCCACAATTAAATAAAACAAAGACTACATATGAGTTATTTTTCGAAATCGGTAGGGTAATCCTGATCCTTCTATTATCCGGAATTTAACATAACCGGTAACGAAGTTCCGGCGGGCGAGCTAGTTTTTACATATGATAGTCTATTGGACTTCAACAATATGTTATTTGTTGTTGTAAGTGTAATAATACCACATTAGGGTTATTCATCACTATGGCGTGCAACAATAAAAATTGTTTTATTTGACCTTTAAAATATTATATTTTATTCTGGCTTGAGGATATTATTTTCTTTACTAATTAAAACCATGATATTCTCATGGCATAATTTTCAAGAAAATTATTTTTTTGTTTGCTACTTTGTAGTAAATCGTTCTATTTTTGCTAAATTATCTTGACAATGGAATCTGACAAATTCCGAAACACGTGTCTTGCAAAATGACCAACATAAATAAATTTAAAACAAAAAAAAGATTTCCTGCAAAATCTTAATTTTCTTTTTTAGAAAAATTATCACAACTCTGTCAACTATTATCCGATTTTTTCAGATAAAGCTTATTGTATTTAGAATTAAATTATCTTTTAAAAAACACTCATAAATATAAAGGTTGTTAAACGAACTATAGCAGAAAAAATCGACAAACTCGAAAAATTTTTCAAAAAATAACAAAAAAAATTGATTTTATAGAAAAAATCAATTGATATCTTTATTTACGTATCCAAAACAGTTTAAAAATTTAAAATCGGTTGAAAATGTTCTAAATTATACAATGTTTAGTGAGAAAAGTCCCAAAAAATAACTCCAAAATTTGAGGGTGTCTGGCAAGCTTAATGGGCATTTTTGTGATGCACTCGACAAGACCAACAACCTATACTATGTCACATCAGAAGTATTTTTTCACTGTAGCACAGTGTAATCTATCTAATCTGATAAAAAATATATCTAATTTCACATTAAAAATTCCAAAAAAAAATTACCACATTTTATCCGATAAATAAGGAAAATTAAAAAAATTTTTAAGGTTAAAAAAAAAATAAAAAATTCAATAAAAATTAGAAAAATTCAACAATTAATTTACTATAGTTTTCTTAAAATGATTGATGAATTAACTTTAATTCTCTCAAACTAAAACTACATACATATTTGAATATATAAAAAAAAAGATGTTTTATATTATCTATATTCCCTTGAATCTGCTTTATATAACCTCGTTAAAGTTTACCAAAACTTTATTTTTTTTTTTTTGTTTGCCACAAAAACTTGTGTGACATAAAGGAAATGGTCTCCCAAAAGGACTCTACGCCAATATCATTTTCATATAGTAACAAATTTTAAGCATAGCGCATTAAGAGAAACAACAAAAACTTTTTCACAGCTATTTTTTGCGCTGCTAACTATTTGACACATGAATACATTATTTTTAGAGGAAAAGTAGAAGACAAAGGACGAAGATAAAGTCTAGGAGAAGATGGTGTATACTCACCAACAATAATAATAATAATAATGTATAAACTTGTAAGAAAACTTTGCATTTTTTTTTTTTAACTGAAATCGAGGCTGAATGTTGTTGTATGTTGCATGTTGTTGGGAACAACTTAAGTTAGTTTTGTAATTCTTTGAAGCTTGTTGGAAAGTATTGTCTTGGAAATAACTAAAACCGCATACAGACAGATTACTTAAGATTGAATGTTGGTAGTTGTTGTTTTTGTTGATGTTGTTTCTGTTCTACACTATGTTGAAGAGGATGCTGGGAATGATTGTTGGAAACGACCAAAGATGAACATGAATTTATTATGTAAGCGACCGTAAAATCTAAATGTGGTATTTGAATGTGATGGTGTGTAGAAGTGGAAGTGTTAGAGCAATGTTCGTTTTTAAACGTGTCCTGACTTGATTTTTATTTATTCCTGACCCATCTTCTCTTTATTTTGTATTATGTGGGTTATATGAAGTAATTTTTGTGAAGTGAAATTGTCTTAAGAATGAATGTTTGGCTGTAACCGAATAGACACTGCGGCAAATGTCACTTAAAAAATGCGCGAACAAAAAACTTTTTATTTTTTTTTTGCTAAAACAGCAAAACAGCTCATATTAAAAGTATTTTTGTTTATTAACCCTCTAAAATTTTGTTTTATAATAAAATGCACTAAAAAGAAAAAACTAAAAAAATTGGAAAATTAAATAAATTTCTGTTTGCCTTCTTTTAATTTCATATTTTTCTTAAAAATATGAAAAAAATTATCTAAATTATGCCAATTTAAACTGGAAAATGGGAAAAATTAAGTCTGACCCTGATTGGGTTCCTTAAGGATCGTCATTTTTGCGTTTTGATCTACCTTTTCCGTTTCACTCTACCTTGCTTAGCTTTTGAGATACTTGAATTTATGGGCCCAATAGGGTCTTGAGAATCCTAAAAACTGGATTACTTTAAAACTTTTACTCGCAAAGCTTCCGGGTATTGGCGTTCGTGCTCTACTCGTTAAAAGCTATAAAAACTCGTTCGGAATTTATATTGTGTCGGTAATATTTACTGAGATATGAGCACTATTTTTATTTCGGGAATGCCAACTTTGTTAGATTTTAAGTTAGGACCCATTAAGGTTCACATGTTTCGAAAGGACCGGTGACACTTTGTAGATCCAAAGAACCAAAAATGATCCTTAAGTTTAAAAAAATGTATTAAAACTAACCCAGTAAAATTTTTCAGAACCGATTCTGACAACACTTATTCTAGAACAGGTTTTCGGTAACCATACACTATTACACTTTGATTATTCAGAACAAGTTAAGTGAAAATTATTGTGAAGCTTGTTCTCTGCAATCAAAGTTTCATAACATTTTGGTTCTCAGGAATTAAAAAAAAAAATATGTGTCAAAAAAATTAAAAAATAAATATCAATTTATTTTTGTTAACCAAGAAAAAAACATGAAATTCTATTAAATAGCAGGATATAATCGGAAAATTGTTGAAACAAAGGTGAGTAAATTAAATTTTCATTATGTTTTTTATTTTTGTTTGCAGAAAATCCATGTTCTGGTATGTCATTATTGTAAGGCCCAAAATGAAACTTTGGAGGCGAAAAAGTATAAATGTGTGTTAAAAAAAAGTAAATATTCCATTTTTATATGATTGTCTTTATCTTTGTTAAATAAATTAATGCAATTCAAAATATTTCTTTAATTCTTATTTCTGTTCTAAATTTTACTTCTAGAACCTATTCCGAGGAACAAAAACATGTTTTAATTTTGCTTACAAACACCTGTTGCTTTTGGGACAATCCCTTTGTAAAAAGAATCGGTGTTGCACAAGAATTAGAACAGGTTCTACGGAAGTATAAGTTGTTCCACAATCGGTTCTTTGCAACCGAAAATTTTGCTGGAATGGCTGTTTTAGTAAATTTAATACTTTTTATTTTTTTTTAACTTTTGTTCTCATAGAAGGCATGAACAAAAAGCTAATTTTCTTTTAATTACACAGTGATACAAAACCGAACTTTCCGAATCGGAATGGGATGAAACCAAAAGCAACTGAAAGTAGACATTTGACATAACAAAACCTCCAAGTCTTGTTTTTAGTTCAACGCTAGATTATTTTTTACACGCATTTAAAGTTGGTGATCTTACAACATTTAAAGCTTTTGTGTTCTAAACATGTCCTACATTAGGGGCCCTGGTGGTGCCCCTATTGGACATGTGGGGTCCAGCGCACAGAGTAACATTTAACCAATCTAGGACGACAAAAATCCAATTTTATTTATATTGATTTGAAATTCGCTATTCATGTTCGTTTAGGTGACCTTAGGGGACACCTTCCCCTTGCGATTTTGAACTTCTTCTGAGATAAGACATTTGCATTTGCTTAGAAAAAGTACAAAAAAACCTTCAAAAAATGCGGTTTTTCTTAGGTTGGTTTAGTTCTCCAAGGGGGAACTTTTTCCCCTTGGTCCGATTTTACCCATTTCCGAACTTAACCTGCCTAGGAATATAAGACATATTCGTGCCAAACATCAGAATTCTAGCTATTTTATTTTGGACTGTATCGTGTCCTCTACAGACGGACAGACGGACAGACAGACAGACGGACAGACGGACAGACGGACAGACGGACAGACGGACAGACTGACAGACGGACAGACGGACAGACGGACAGACGGACAGACGGACAGACGGACAGATGGACAGACGGACAGACGGACGGACGGACATCGCTAGAATGTTTTAGAATCGATCACTGATCAATAAAATATATACTTTATGGGGTCCTAGATTTTTCGATGCGTTACACACGGAATGACAAAGTGAGTATACCCCCATACTGTGGTTGGAGGGTATAAAAATACGACAGTTTAAACTCGACTTAATTAATGCGACATATTGTACACTAATAACAGGATTTTAATTTTTTTCTTTGGGACAACGCACTGTGCGGGTTTTTTTATACCCTCCACTCTAGTGATAGAGGGTATATATAAGTTTGTCATTCCGTTTGTAACACCTCGAAATGTTGGTCTAGGACCCCATAAAGTATATATATTTATGATCCTCGATCGATTTTAAGACGATCTAGCGATGTTCGTCCGTCCGTCCGTCTGTCCGTCTGTCTGTTGAAAACACGCTAACTTTTGAAAGACTTAACGGAGGCTCCTGAAGTTTGGCATATATGTTAAGCATTTACCTGGTCAGGTTGGTATTGCAATCCAGCGTAATCGGTTCAGTGGTTCAAAAGTTATGAGCAAAAGACTGAATTTCGGCAAGGGTTTTTCGTGAATTTTTGATATAAAAAGCACTATAACTTTCGAAAACCAATTCCGAGGATGCTGAAGCTTATCATATATAGTTTGCGTTCCTCCAGCCTCGTTCGTATTGAATTTCAGCCAAATCGGTCCAGTGGTTCAAAAGTTATTAGCCAACCCGTGAATTTCAAATTAGCTTCACCTAAAATTCACGTGTTGAAAACCCGTTAAACCTGTTTTAAAAACATTGGTAAGTCACAAAAATATTTTACAACGTATTTTTGTCACTCAAAAATATTTTTATACCACAACAAAAAAAAAATACACTTGAAAAAAATTTTACACTCAAAAAAAATTTTACACTAAAATAAAAAAATTAGTAAATTATTTTTTTTTTTTTTTCAAAAATTACTAAAAAAAATTTTTTTAAACAAAATAAAATATTTCTAATCAAAACTGTTATTTTTTTCACGTTAGAAAATTTATTATCACTTAAAATGGGCATTGTGGAGGGTATTCATAGATTCGGCCAAGTCGAATTTAACTTTTCTACTTGTTTTTTTTTTAAACTAAGCATATAAATATTTTAACTCAAAAAAAAAAAATTACAAAAAAATAAAAGATCCAGAGACACATTTTCTATAGACAAATTTTCAGAATATTTCAACAAAAAATTATAACATTCTAAGAAATTTTTAATACAAAAAAATTTCAGGATATAGTTTTCTTTAGAAAAACTCAGAAACATTTTTCTTTATTTTAACAATTTCCCTTTAATTCCTCGCGATGCCAAGTAGTCGGATTTAAAATTTTCGCAATGTGGGCGGAGAGTTGATGGGAAAAGTGCCGTGGCAAAATTGGGATTTTTTTAAATTTTTACTTCTTTTGAAGCCCCCAAATGACTTAGGAAGCGGAAAATTGCATAGCATTTCGTTATAACAATGAAGCATATCCTGAAGTAATCGAATTTAAATTTTTTAGACTGTGGAAGGAGAATTAAGAGAAAAATGGGGCGTGGAAAAATTGTGTTTTTTAATATTTTAACTAATTTGAATAACCTATGAAGATAAAAATTGAAATTTTTGCATATTTTAAAGTCCTCTAATGACTTAGGAAGCTGAGAATTGAAGACCCCCAATAACTACGGAAGATGAAAATTTGCATGTATATAGTAGGTTTCATGGGAAAGATCAACACGAACCTGTATTTTTGATATCCAGTGTGTGGGTGGAGAACAAAAACGGCAAAGGGGCGTGGTAAATTTATTTTCATCTATTCTATGTATATATATTTTTTTTTGTGTTCTCTTATTTTTTGCGTATCCAGCGCCTTTTGAATCTCATTGATAGACTTAAACGCTTAAAATTGGCATGCATATAGTAAAACAGCAGGGAGAGACTCTTACGAAGCCGGATTTTTTGCCTGTGGGCGGCGAATTACGAGAAAAAGGGGACTTGGCAAAATTCATTTTTTTTTTTAACATTTGAGAGTATTTTTAAGCCCGTCCCAATGAATTAGGAAGCTGAAAATCCCTAACATGTTGTCCTAACTATGAAGCATATTTTAAAGTAGTCTAATTTAACATTTTTGGAATGTGGACGGAGAGTTGAGAGGAAAAAGGTTGCGAGGCAATATTGTGTTTTATTTTTTTTTTAATTTAACTAACTTTAAAGCCCTAATGACCTACGCAGCCGAAAATTGGCAAGCATATTGTCCTGATACTGGAGCATATTCTAAAGTAGTCAGACTTAAAATTTTTGGACTGTGGACGGAGAATTAAGAGGGAAAAGGGGCGTGGATACGAGTATAGTACTAACAATGGAGCTTATCCTAAAGCAGTCAGATTTAAAGATTTTGGAATATGGACGAAGAATTAATAGAAGAAATGGGCGTGGAAAAATTATGTTTTTACATATTTCCTAATTTTGAAGACGCCTTATGTCCTTGAAAGATAAAAATTGGGATGCATATGGCACGGACTATGGCAAAGATCGACACTGACCTGGATATCCAGTGAAATGGCGGAGATACAAAAAAATCCGTTGTGAATTTTGTTCAGTTTATATAAATAATCTGTAACGTAGCCGGATTTTCGGCCTTTGTGACAGGGGGAGTGGCGGAAGACGGCGAAAATAAGTTTTCAATCATTTTAACTATTTCTGCAACCCCAAATGATTAAGGAAGCTGAAAATTGTAAAGCATAAAGTATTGACAATGTATTAAGTCAACTGTGTACGGAAATTTTAAGGAAAAATTGAAGTGAAAAAAATTGTGTTTTTCAAATTTTTTTCTAATTTTAAAGCCCTTCATGACTAAAGCCTGAATTACTTTAAACGTGCGTCAAACGAAGGCCCTTTAACAAAATTCAGTAAGTAAAAATAGTACAGAATATTTTTATTTATGTTTTGTTTTTGTCCAACGAATTGTATTTTTTGTCACGTTGAACCGTATAGAAATTCTATTTTCAACAGAATTTTAATCCGCTTTGACGTGACAAAAAATACAATGCGTTAGACACAAACAAAACATAAATAAAAATGTTCTGTACTATTTTTACTTACTAAGTTTTGTCTAAGAGTCTACGTTTTATGCACGTTTAAACAAATTCAGGCTTAAGAAAAATACAAATTGCAATGTATATAGGAGTGACCATGGACAGCTCCACACGTTTAATTTTTGATATCCGGTTCAAGGACAGAAACGAAATGGGAGTGCTAAATTAAGTTCTAAAAGTTTATCAATAAAACCTAAACACGATTGCAAAAACTATAAAGAGACAAAATAGTTGAATAAATGGATGTGGTGAAGTTGAAATTACTAACGGCTGAACTGTTGTTGTTACAATTGTCAATCTCTCTGTAGAAAACTATTAATATGCAATGCAAGCAGTAATGAATAGAAAAAACGAATATTTATCCAACACATATCTAATCAATGCTTTGGCGGTGATGTCTAGAGTGCCATCCCACCAGTATTGTTAATGGTATGAAAATATGCGTGGTTCGAATCTGGACTGGGTATTAATTTTAATAAAAAAAAAATTCACATATTAGAAAAACAATTACCATTAACAAAACAAACTGGCATTTGAATCCTACTGATGAAGACAGTTAACTGGAACTTTCCGAAACCGGTATAGGAATACCAGAAATGTCTATAGCTTTTAGAAATTACAATTTTTCTTCTACATTTTTCAACTCAAACCCTTAAAATCTTTTATAGTCATAAAATTGTTTTCCAGTTTAGGAAATACATTGATGTAACTCAATCTAGCAATATTAAATTTTTGAAGCACAAACATAATTTTTTTTATAAAGTTTGGTAAAAAATTAGAATTATTAAGAAAACTGATTTGGTGTTCCGCCTGGCAGGGACAGGCTATTCGACTAATTATAAATAATGTACTTGGTAATGATTACTTTTCACAACTCATTACCATGTTTTTGCTGGGGTATGTCAGTCAATCACTTTAATACTTTATATATCTATATGAGGCATTCCACACCAAATGTTCAGCAAAAAAAAGTTATGTCGTGTCAATATGAAATCAATTGCAGAGTATTCGCCCTTAGGGCACTATTAAATAACGAAAATAAAATTTAAGTTTTTTTAAAAAGTGGGCTTTATAGGCATGGTCAAATATTAAAAATATCAGCATTTTTTGCCTTAGTATCTTTATTTCAATATTTATGTAAATTTAATGAAACACAGTAAAGTCTTTAAAATAAAATTTTTCATAGATTTTTGTAAAAAAATAAAAATTGGAAAATTTGCAGAAGATGTTCTAAATTTTTCAAATTTAAACTTTATTTATCAAAAAACATGCCGTAATTTTCTTTTTTTTTTAATTAAAAAAAAAAAAAAAGTGCTTTTTCTATCTGTTCTGAAATTTTCAGAGATGTGTTTTGCCTTGTTTTCGAGAAATCAAATGTTAAAAATTGCATAACGCTAATTTTGTACAATAATGGTGTATATAATGTGTGCGTATGAGTAATAAAAACACTTAAACAATATTTGAGTTTTTAATAACGATTACGCACGCTCATGAAAGCAAAATTTTGTCACGTTATTTTACTCACGCTTATTCAAGCACACGTGAGTCGAAAAAAATAAGTCACGGCGACGATGTTCACGTGAGTAAAATAAAATATCATCGCTATTTAAAATATTTTTTAAGTATTGATATTACTCATACGCACACGTTTTATACACTATTATTGTATAAAATTAGAGTAGTGCAATCTTTAACATTTGATTTAACATTTGATATCAAGGCAAAACACATCTCTGAAAATTTCAGAACAGATAGAAGAGCACTTTAATTTTTTTTTTAAATTTAAAAAAAAAAAAAAATTGCGGCATGTTTTTTGATAAATAAAGTTTAAGTTTAAATGTGAAAAATTTAAATCTTCTAAAAAATTTTCCAATTTTTATTTTTTTAATCGATAGCCCATACAAAAATCTTTAAAAATAAAACTTTATTTTAACGACTGTACGGACCACAAGTACAACTGGTCCTATTTCTTGGAATGAGGATTTGTAAATACAAAATATGTTTACCTGCTAAATTTTGAAAGGATATTATAAAGCAGCTAAATTTATTAGAGCTAAATTTAAAGGGTGCGTTTTTATGGGGGATCCTTCAAATGGCGATCATGCTCAAAATATAGCAAAGAGATGACTGTATCTATAAAAAGTTGTGAACGAAAATGTAATTGAACTTTGAAAATTTTTGTTCATTCCATTAATACAAGACGACTGCTCCTTAATTAAGCGATCGGAATACTTAAAAAAAAAAATGGGTAAAAGTTTTTTTTACCGTAGAAAAAATATTTTTACCAAAATTTTGTTATACCAACAAAAAAAATCCACAAAAACTTTTTTAACAAAAAATTTTTTTATCCAATTTTTTTTACCAAACAAATTTTTGTACACAAAATTTAGTTTTCCAAAAAAAAAAATAACCATTTTTTTCAAACGTTTTTTTACCAATTTAGTTTTTCACTAATTGTAAGTTTCTTTTCCAATTAAAATTTGTTGTTGCAGCTAAACCATTTGATTATGTATAATTCATCTTTCACTTTTTAAAGGGTTAATAATCATTTTAGTAACATAGATAATGCATTGCTTCTCATCATGGCCTTTTGTGCTTTTGCTGGCTGCTTAAAAACATTGAAGTATGAGCACAACAGTATAAGTTTTTAAATCTAAAAAAAGAAATGAATGAACCACTAGAAAACTTTTTCCTGTTTACCAAGTTAACCAAATAACATTATTTGTGTCGTTTTTTTTTCTTCAATTTTTAGTTTTTGTCGTCGTCATTCGTTGTATTTTACTGCAGCTAGAAACTTAAGCACGCATCTCTTTCAAAAACTCAACTCGCAGGGCAAGCATGAGCGATAAAGGATGTTGTTGCATGGTTTCGTTTTCGTTCAGTTTTTAGCAAATTGCTATTGTTTTCTAACCAGGGAATTTGAAGTATAAACGGATGTGTGCTATTGCGAATATAAGCGAATCTTTTGTAGGGAAATTCTATTTTTTTACAAACTTGAAATGTTTAGCAATGCCAAATCATTAAATACCCTCCACTATGTAGTTTTTGTACGATCCACTAACAGGTCTTTAATAGGCACAAAGCGGTCCTCATTTGTATTACTATCTGAAAGACAATTGAGTATATTGGTGCAAAATGAAAGCAAATGAAAGGCCATTTATCTTGAAATATTTAATTTTTTACACGGGCACACTGTTGGTCAGGATTTCTATTTTTTTGGCTATTTTTTCAGGATATCGACATCTTGAATTTCTAAAATGTTGCGGATAAGATTAAGAGAGTTAACAGGATAGCCCTACTTAGTCTCATAGGCGCGATGAGTACGACCTCTACTGATGCATTGGAAATACTTCTAAACATTACACCCTTAGATATTCATCTAAAAGAAACTGCGGCGATTACCCTGGATAGACTATGTCAAACAGGATCACTGAGAAGCAGACAAGTTCGACATATGGACCTTATAAGTCACGCTGAACGGAACACTATTACTGATTATTGTACTCCACTTAATGTTGTAAATGGTAGATTGAACATTGAAATCCCCTCGTTAGATGATTGGCTCAATGATCAGGTAGAATTCTATCAAATTAATGTCTACACAGATGGTTCTAAAATGACAAGTGGTACTGGTAGTGGCTTCCACTGCGGGGAACTTAACATGGAAGAATCATATCGACTTGATAATGACTGCAATATTTTTCAAGCTGAAATTTACGCTATTTTCAAAGCAGCTGAGCGGCTTTCAATGTCACCAATATACAGATGTGATATTAGTTTTTTCATTGATAGTCAGGCAGTGCTAATGGCTCTAAAAAATGACAGTATGAGGTCCAAGGTAGGCAGCCGCTGCCACAGAGGGCTTAAGGTTCTCAGCGAGCAGCACAACATTAGACTGTGCTGCGTACCTGGACATAAAGATATACAGGGCAACGAAAAGGCAGATAAACTTGCTAAGCGGGGAGCCAATCCTCCACAGGAATTGGCTGTGAATGACGTCTATCCACCTCTATCTCTAATTTCGCAACGGATCAGACTAGAAGCGAGAGAAACTTGGTTAACCCGATGGGCTGAGTCGGACTGCTGTATTCAGACAAAATCATTATGGGATGAAAATTCGTTGAAACAAAGCCAAGTTCTTCTTGATATGGATAGAAGACAACTGAGAATGGTAATTAATTTGATTACAGGCCACAACACCCTGGGTAAACACATGGTAAGAATTGGAAGAGGTAATGATGATACATGCCGATGGTGTAGGAAAGCTGTTGAGGACAGTTATCACTTTTTATGTGAATGCCCTGCACTGTCTTTTAGAAGATTTAAATTATTTGGCTCTTTCTTCTTTCAGAATTTACATGAAATCCGAGGAATAAATCCATGGAACTTACTGGCGTTTATCAAGTTATCGAAGTGGAATGCATAGATGCAACTATTGCTTTTTATCTAAGAAGAAGGGGAAACTGGAATCACAATGGGCCACAAGTCGGCCTCTATGGGCATTGGTTTTTTTGCTAATGCCATCCCCCATAACCTAACCTAAAATGTTTTCATTTTACATAGAGTTTTTTTTTTTGCATGTGCAGACGCTGTCCTAACCAAATTTCAGTTAATTGCTTGTGATCGTTATACAAATTTATAATTGGATTTACATTTAAAATCACAATTCTTGGTCTTTCATTGCGAGCAATTGATCGGCGACGATACAGTGGAAAAACTGGAATTGTTGTTTAATGAATCTCAGGGCCCACTAACATTGCTGTGAACAGTGGTTTATTGTCAATTTTTTGGGAAATAATTTGGCCGTTCAGTAAGTACTAGACCGATTGCAGTAAAATTTATACTGGTTATAGCTAACGTACTATCAAGCCAAAGTGCACCCCGCATGTCCAATAGGGGCACCCCCAACAGCACCTAAAATAGGACACCTTTGGCATACAAAGCCTTTAAATGATTGCCAATTTGTTGTACATCATCCGATTTTTATGATATTATTTGATTTTTTTAAAGTTCTAATAAATGCATAAAAACGTGCTTGAAGTAGACGCTATCTCTTTACTTTCTGATTTATAGAAATTTGAATGGGGAAAGTTTTAATTTTTTTCCCGATCTTGGTCTAGTTTTTCGAGAATAGCTTGGTCACATAATTTTCGACTCTTTTCAAAACTAAATTTTTAATTAACCAGATAGTTTTTTTATATTTAAAAACCATAGCCAATAAAATATCTTGTTTTGTTAAAATGTTACACTATGTTAAACTTGAAAAACAATAAAAAAAAAAAAAAATATTGAGATTTTTTGCCAGAACATGTAATTTTTTTCGATTAATCTGAAAAGCAACGTCAAGTAGATGACTTTACAAAAAATGCCTTCTGAAAATTTTATATTTTGTGCCTCATCGAAAGTTGATCTATTTTAAACACAAATTTCCAATTTAACCCGCTGCACAGTGGGTTCGATGGTACCAAAAATGGCGATTAATTGAGATAAGCAGTAGTTTTAGAGTATTATATTTTTTAATTGATGTTCTACCCAGCAAAAACTTGCATTACCAAGTAATGAAATGTGTAATGGGAAATTAAATTAAAATAAACACACTTATAATGGTCTTCTTTAATAAATGATACCTAGACTATTTACACATAAATGGGAATAAAAAAACAAGGGCCGGGCATTGTCTGGACTCTTTTTCTTTTAAATAACAGCTGATATCCTATACTTTTTTAAAATCCACAAAACTAAATCCAACTATTACTAACTTAGTATTTGTAGCTTATTAAATGTGGAAAATATCCCAATTTCGGACCCTTTTTAAAAAAATTATTAAAAATGTAAAGACACAACTTTTATAAACAAAAAAAAATTTTGCAATTTAGTTTAATACCTGATGATGAAGGTTCCATTATAAAATATTTTCTTTTTAAAAGATTTAATTCTACTAATATTTGCTTGAATTGTAAAAAATTCGAATTTTTTCAGTTTTTTCAAAGACTGCAATAATTTGCTAACTTTGACAGCTCACCGAAAAAAAAAATTAAACAACTTAGTTGGTTAATTTTGATAACTAGTGTTGCAGAATTTTATCTACTTTCACCCCATTCATTTTATAACAAAAACTTCATTTATAAATTTCAATTAATCGCCAATTTGGTACTATTTGAACCCAATGTGCAGCGGTTCAAAAGATATGAATGAAAATATGACGACCTCGAAAAGCGTTTAAAAAATTTTATATTCAACATAACCTAAAAGTACAAAATGATTAAATTCGTCTGCTGGTGGACATACGTAAATTTTTAAACATCATCAGATACCGAACGGTATTGAGACAGTTATAACATTTTCGCGAATTTTTTTTTTTTTTTTTTTGGTTTCCCCAAAATAAAAAAATCTGCTGAAATTTTAATAAAACGGATTGAAAGCCAAACATTATTTAAAAATGTGATTTTAACCAACATTTTTTTGCGGAATTTTTCTTTTTTTTTTTTTGTTTGCGAAATTTTCTTTTCTGCGGATTTTTTTTTTTTCAAAAAACTTTTTTTTGTTAATTTCTTTTACCAATTTTTTAACAAAAATTTTTACAAATTTTTTTTTTTTTTTTAATCCTAATTATTTCGAGTTTTTTTGAAAAAAACGTGCTCTTCAATGACTTAAATACAATTCTACAAATTCTATCACTAACAATAACTCAAAAAAAAACTGTAATGTTAGCAAAAAAACCTTGTAAACCTACATGAAAATTTGCTGATTTTGAACCCAAAATTTTTTTGGTAAAGTTACAAAATTTTTTTGCCAAAAATTAGTTAACTGAAATTTATTTTATTTCAACTTAGTTCATACACATTTGAGGACCCCATTGGGTTCGGACCCAATTGGTCCCAGACCCCGATGGGCCCAGACCTAGTTGAGTTCCTTAAAAATCGTCATAGTTTTTGTTCCAAAATGTTTGTCCGTTTCGATCTACCTTGCTTAGTTTTTGAAATACGTGATTTTAGGGGACCACAGGGGTTTTGAAAATTAAAAAACTCGATAACTTCAAAATATTATTACTCGGAGAGGTTTTGTTGTTTGAGGTCTTGTTCTACATATTGAGAGCTACAAAAACGCTTTTGGACTTTTTGTTGTGTCGGCAATATTTACCGAGATATGAGTATTTTAAAATTTTCGGGAATGCTAACTTTTTTGGATCCAAAGTTAGGACCCATTAGGGTCAACACATGTAAAGAGGACCGGCGATACTATGAGGAGCCCGAGAACCAAAAATGGCCTCCAATTTGCTTTATCTGTCTTAGTTTCCGAGATAGCGCCATTTTAAGTTTTCTTACAAAAAAAATACAATTTATTTTTGCTAATATTAGGAAAAAGCTTGTAAAAATTTGGTCAACTCAATTTTAAATTTAGCAAAAAAAAAAATTTGTTTAAATTTTGTTTAAAATTGCTAATGCGCTAAATGAAGTTTACAAGATATTTTTGCTAACATGCAAATCTCAACTAAAAATTTGCTAAAGGTTAGCTTACTTGCATTAGCAAAAAAAATTAGTAAATCTACTAATGTATTATTTTGAGTGTAGGGTATACAAAACAACTTAAAACTTTTATGTCTCTTTGCATACACATTCATTCATTCACTTATGTTGTTAAAGGATTTCCATCAGTAACAACAACAACAACTACAAGAACAACATTAATGTTGGCTTTTCTGCATAAGATATTTAAAAGTTGCGTTGTGAATGTCCTTGCTGTGGCGCCATTGTCAACATCATTTGTCGCCATTGTATGGATTACATATGTGAAGTTTTTTGTTGTTCTTCTTCTTCTTCATATTTTTCTTTGTCTTGCTGTTTATCATACTTCTTTTAGTAACTATTTGTTAACTTACAGGGGAGGTCTTTCACAGGGCACCCACTGATTGTCCGGAAACTTGAATATATGAATGAGGGGAGAAAAATTAGAGTTACCTGTTTTTTTTAGCTGCCCAATCTCAATTTTAAAAAAGGGTTGCCACCTTATGAAAAAATAAGAGTTTTTGGGAAAATCCGTATAAAAGCCGAACTAGCAGGAATTTCGACAAACGAAAAAAAACGGGTCAGCTTAATTTTAATAGAGATTTAATATATATAATTTTGGCGGTCGTACGTATATACCTCTCCATATAAACTACCCCAAAGATTATACATTTTTGACAATAATGAACTTAACGAAGCCAAATCTGGGCACGACCGATTCTCCATTGGATAGGCCATCAAAAAACCTTTCGACCTGTATAAAATGTTCATAGAGTGTCTTTGGAAGAAATGGGGAAAATCCTGACCCGCTAAATGTAAAATTGGGAAGCTTAGAAAAACACAGGTAACTCTTATTTCCCTCCCCTCTTTCCCATATATAAGTTTCTGTAGATTCGGTGTGTGCCCTGTGAAAGACCTTCCTTGTTAGTTATTGTATGCAGTTTTAAGTAAATTTTTGTATGTATGTATGTAAGTACATTTGAATTAGAATCCTTCTTTAGTATAACAAGAGTTTTACAACATTTTACATTTACTTTATTATATGCATGCAGGCGTACAAGATTTTTTGTTTGCTGTTGTTTTCTTCTATTCATTTTGTGCATGCAATTATGCGTATCCTCTCTTAGCTGGATATGTTAACAAATTGTAAACTTTATTATACATGTCACTTTACTATACGCTACACACATACATATCTAGTAGTATCCTGTGTATGGGGGCACTTAATTTTCAATTTAAAAAAAAAACTTGAAATTATTTTAGTTGATAATTTTAAGTCATTTTTATATATTTTTATGTGTTTCAACGACAAAGGTTTGTCTTGCACCAGTTGGTCCTACCCGATTAAATACTTAAGCCAATCCTTGGAAATCGCTTTCAAATCTATGATATGGAACTAGATCGGTTTGGCATCTGTCGAGAATTTGTTGTAAGTCTTTCTCGTCGGCGTTGTTTTCTGTGTTTCCGCTTTGCGATTTAAAATATGGCCCCTGCTCGATCGCCATTTTCTTGAAAATTCTCACAAATTTGCTAAATTGCTCTTTTAATCTGTAGAAAATTTTGTAACTTCTAAAAAGCGATCGGTTTTGAAATTTTGAACCACCGCGGTGGACTGTAGAAGGTATGTTTTAACTAAAAAATAAATGTTTGTGGCCTGTGTGTATCTAGTTTATTATTAGTGCATTATAGAAGTTGACATTTGTGCATTAAAATTACAGTTTTATGGACTGCAACTTTTGAAATTCAATCGTATTCGGTCCAATTCCTGTTTTGTTTATTATTTTAGGTTATTTTTGTTGTGACGTTTCAGTATGGCGTGCTAGTTCGCGCCAGTTTTTCGGTTTTTTAGGGTCAATCTGCCTGTCCAAATAAACAGTATAAACGCGATACAGACCACAATTTTCAATCGATTTGGCTAAAACTTGAAATTTAAGATTTTTTATCGAAAGAACAAAACCTGTTAAATTTTTGACAAAATCGGTCCATGTTATCCCATAGCCCCCATGTTAATTTCCCCTTCCAGTTTTACTAAAAAGCCCTAACAATGGTATTTTAACAAATATCGTCTTGAAATTCGACTGGTAAATGTTTTTAGTAGCCATAAATAATCACTCTAAATTTTAACGGAATCGGAACATTTTAACTTCTAGTCCTCATACAGACCACCCTCTCGATATTCACATAAATTTCCCTAAATACAAAAAAACACTGAAATAAATAAATATGGTTAAAATTAAATTCTTTACACTCAAAAAATTATGTCATTAACTGTTTGTAGTTTATTTAAAAAGTTTTCCTTTTAGTCGTTTTTAAAAGAAAAAACATTTGTTTGATGTTCAGTTTTTATTAATGACTACTTCAGTCCTTTCTTTCAAAAATAACACACTAAAAAATAAAGACTTTCATTAACATTTAATTTTTAAAGTCATTTATTTTTGTTCTGTAAGTAAATACTACTGATTATTCTTTTGATTTTTAATGATTTTGGTAAGTAATTTTTTTTTAAATTGTTGGTATTTTTTAATGAAATATCATTAGTTTTTACCTACACAAGTCAGTTATTTTTTTGTAGAAAATAAAAATCAAAAAATTATTTATAGAAATATAAAAACATGTTTGTATCAAGTGGCTTTGGCACGATGGGTAGAGTGTCTGGCCAGAATGTAGTTGATTGCGGGATCGATTCCCCAAAAATTTTATTAAAAATTTTTAAAAAAATATTTCAATAAAAAATTGTAAAAAATTACCTACGAAATCATTAATTTTTATTGTTTTCGTAGGTTATTTTTTGGAAATTTGTTGGTAAAAATAACAGAACTATCATTAATTTTTAATGTTTTCGTTGGTTATTTTTTTCGAATTTGTTGGTAAAAAAGAGTGAAAAAAACGTAATTTTTAAATGTTTAATGTTATTTATTTTAGAAAATTTTGTCAACAGTAAAAAATAAATGTTGATGTTTCTTAAAACAAATGAATAATTACTGGGATGGTTTTCAATTGTTTATTCACTGGTTTTAAGTGTGTTTTTCATTTGTTTTTGCCTACAAAATATTTTCAGTGTATAAGTTTTATAATCACAAATATGCATTGGGCTTTATTATTTTACATTTCCGAATTAAGCGCCGCTAGATTGGATGTTTCGGTCACTGCGCAGTGCACCGAATTGGTTTTTTTAAAGTTGTCAGTTATTGAAATTCTGTACGTAGCGCCACCCTAATGCAAAGTCATAAATATATGATTTTATTGTTTTGGAGCCAAAACAGAAAACAAATTCTTTTGATTATGAACATAAACTGTTTGTACAAATTTTTAATCAATATTGTGCAACTTACTCAATTTGTTGTATTTAAATCAAAATTTTAATTTCTGGAAATAACAAGGACAATATTTTCAAACAACAATTCACGGTTTGGTGGAACGACGTTCAGGTCTAAAAAAAATTTTAGCATAAGGTATTGTAGAATGACCCTAGACGTTTTTAAAAAAACTTCGTCAAACAAATGTTTGATCGGGAGCCTAAACAGATAATCGGTTTTATTTTTTTATATATTGTCATCATGTGTATTTTTTTTTATCTTGTTGAATTTGGCTTTAGAATTGGTCTATCTGCGAATTTTTTACTTTTTCCAAAAACATTAAATCAGGATAATGTTTTGCTGAAGATATAGGAGTACTTCCCCAAACCAAATTGTTACAAGAAGAAACTACGTTATATTCATTTGTCAACGCATTGAACTAAAGGTCTAGGACCTTATTAAGCTTATATATTATTGATCCGTGATGATTTCCTAGAATTCTAGCGATACCCATCCATTTTGTGGAAAGCAAGATGCTGTCCTACCCAACGCCTCGGCCAAGCCAAGTTTAACCCCAAGTTGCGAACACTGTCCCTCGTGATTGTGGATCTGGTGTGCCCCATTATTATATTTTGACGCAAATCAAAATCTTAGCCAGATCCCTTTTTGAAAATATCGCTATCGAACGTAAAAAAATGTACATTTAAGCTTACCTTGAATTTTTTTTTTTTATGAAAAAAAGACAAAAAATTTTTTGGTAAAAAAAAAAAATTGAATTAAAAATAATTTTTCATCAACGTAGGTGAAAAAATTTGAAAAAAAAAATTGATGAAAAAAAAACTTAATGAAAAAAAAAAAATATGAAAAGAAAAAAATTGATGAAAAGACGAAAATTTTGCATGTGTTTTGTTATTGTAACAACAAAAAATACATGCAAAATTTTCGTTCGTGTGTATCGTTCGCCTTCTGAAACTGGAACTTAATGAAAAAAAAAAAATTTGATGAAAAAAAATTATGAAAAAAAAAAATTTGTTAAAAAAAACTAGCCCCAGTAGGCTAGTTGGTAGCGTGCTAGCCTATGAGTCTGGGGGTCGTGGGTTCGATTCCCACCAGAGGCCTTGGTCTGTTTCGCTACAACGAGACGAAGGTCATTGTTACCAGTTCTCGGTTAGGTAAAATTAGTATATGATTTGTAATTATATGGTAATTCTTAATAAAATAAAATAAAATAAAAAAAAATCCATAAAAAAAAAAATTTGTTAAAAAAAAACTGATGAAATAAAAAAAAAAAAATCCATAAAAAAAAATTTTTATGAAAAAAAAAAAAATTTGGTGGAAAAAAAAATTTTATATGGGTTTGAGTTGAAAAACAAAGAAGAACAATTGTAATTTCTAAAAGCTAAAGACATTTCTGGTATTCCTATACCGGTTTCGGACAGTTCCAGTTAACTGTCTTCATCAGTAGGATTTAAATGCCAGTTTGTTTTGTTAATGGTAATTGTTTTTTCTAATATGTGAATTTTTTATTAATATCAACACCCAGTCCGGAATCGAACCACGAATATTTTCATACCATTAACAATACTGGTAGGATGTCACTCTAGACATCACCGCCAAATCATTGCTTAGATATGTGTTGGATAAATATTCGTTTTTTTCTATTTATTACAGCTTGCATTGCATATTAATAGTTTTCTACAGAGAGATTGACAATTATAACAACAGAAGTTCAGCCGCTAGTAATTTCAACTCCACCACATTCAACTTGTTTGTCTCTTTATAGTTTTTGCAATCGTTTTTTTTTGAAAAACAATTATGTTACGTTTTATTCACCAGCTGGTGAAAAAAGGTTTTATTAATTAGCTGGTGAAAAATGGTTTTATTCACCAATAACTTAAAACTTTGGAATGATGATTTGTGAATACGAAATTACTATCATGTTACAAATCGAAGTTACAAACCCTTTTGGTTTTAAGAAAATGAAAACATCGGTAGTCTGCTAGCGAAATAATTCCTCACTTAAAGAAAGTTTTTAAAGCGTGTTTAGAGCTTTGTTATATACCTGGATCTTGGAGGAAATCTAAAGTAGTCTTCATACCGAAAAGCGGTAAAATAAATCACGCAACTGCAAAGGATTATCGCCCTATTAGTTTATTGTCCTTCCTTCTGAAAACTTTGGAGAGAATTCTGGATTTTATATAAGAGAGAACCTAGGTGGAAACTTTTTGTCGGCTACGCAACATACTTATCAGCAGGGCAAGCCGATAGAAATTGCTCTTCATTCCCTCGTATACACTTTAGAGAGATCTCTGGAATAAAGAGAATTTACCTTAGCCGCTTTTTTAGACATAGAAGGTGCATTTAACAAAGTAAGCATGGATGCAATTGTAAACGCAATGGACAGGGCAGGCATAAATCCAACCATCAAAAGATGGATTGGCTGTCCTGTAGAGAAATTACAGCCGAATGGGGGCTTGAAAGGGTCATAAGATATACATCCAGGGGAACACCACAGGGAGGAGTATTATCACCATTACTCTGGCTCTTGGTCGTGGATCCCATTCTCAAAAAAATGGAGACGCAAGGAGTGGCAGTAGTTGCTTATGCTGATGACGTGGTAATAATGTCAACTGGCAAATTTTTGACCACGATATCCGAGTTGCTAGAGCGATCACTGAAACAGTTATGGAATTGGGCTAATGAAAATGGTCTTAACGTTAATCCGCGGAAAACTGAGATGGTATTGTTTACACGAAAGTATAAAATCGAAAATTTTAGAAAAGTTAAGGTTAACGGGGTTGAAATCCCACTTTCAAATCATGCGAATTTTTTAGGAATTATTCTGGATAGCAAATTATCATGGAACCAAAATACCGATGAACGATTGAGAAAGGCGAATATTGCATATTATGCATGCAAAAAAATGTTCGACAAGACATGGGGACTTGAGCCAAGGATCACCCACTGGATCTATACTTCCATCGTAAGACCAATCTTACTTTGCGGAGTTATGGTCTGGCACAGAGCGCTGGAGAGGAAGGTGACTCGTAGTAAGTTCCAAAAAGTCCAACGGCTTATGGGTCTGAGTATCACTGGTGCCCTAAGAACAACATCAGCTGCATCCATCGACACGATATTGCATCTTCTGCCAATTGACGTCTTTGCTAAGGGTGAGGCATATAAGGCATGCCTCAGACTCAAAGAGTCAAATTGGCTCAGACGCCGAAATTTTGGACACAGTAGCATGGACAATTTGGATAACGTTGTCACTGACTACAAGGTGCCCAAACTACTTTTCGATCGGAAATTTAAAGTTAAATTTCCGACTCGAGAATTTTGGTCGAACTGGCGTTGCGTTCCAAATGACGCTTTAAATATTTTCACAGACGGCTCCAAACAATCGACGGGAGTGGGAGCGGGATTTACTACGGAAGTCTGTGATATACGAAAATCTTTTAATCTACCTCTGGGCTGTAGCATATTCCAGGCTGAAATAGTTGCTATTAATAAGGCAGCCTTACAGTTTCTTGGAGAATCGGAGAGAATAATAAACTTTTACGTCGACAGCCAAGCTGCACTAAAAGCTCTAAGAGGCTTTTGTATTAAATCAAAAGTCGTCTTTGAGTGCTACGAGAATCTTCAGAGACTATCCAGCAATAACCTCGTCTCTCTAATATGGGTTCCAGGACATAAGGGAGTAGAAGGGAACGAGAAGGCTGATGAGCTTGCAAAACTGGGTGCAGATGGGGTAGGGAACTTTGTTCATATTGATCCCCCAATGCAGTACTACAGATCGAGAAGTGATTGTCAGTGTATTTCCATGGCGAACTGGAAATGGCGAGAGTTAAGTACAAGCAGAATTACCAGAATAATCTGGCCGCGTTACGACCTCAAAAGAACTCGCTACCTACTTTCTCTCAACAGAAGAGAATGTCGTTTACTCACGGGAGTGGTCACGGGACACTGCCTAATTGCTTTCCACGCAAGAAGAATTGGACTCATCTCTGATTCCAATTGTAGAAGATGTGATAAACCGAATACGGATGAAACAGTTGAATATATCCTGTGCAAATGCCCCGCATTGGCCAGGCATCGCAAACAAATTTTAGGCAAAGCTGAACTCGAGAATCTGGAGGAATTCGCAGTTATGGACCTTATGCGCGTTAAATTTTTTGCAACATGGACTAACGCGTTTTATCCACGTCGTTGAAGGAACATGTGGTATTGCTATGGACCAGTCGGTCTATGCGAGGAGTTCAAAATTTTGAGCTCCGCCACCCCTAACCTAACCTAACCATCGGTAGTCGGTAGCTTATATAGTCAAACTGAATTGACGTCCTGCACCATTTTTAAAATTAGACACCAAAAAATTATTATCATGTTAAAAAAAAACAAGTAGAAAAGTTAAATTCGACTTTGCCGAATCTATGAATACCACAATGTTATCTGATAGTAATTTTCTAAAAAAAATTTCAAAAAATTGCATTCAAAATTTTTTATTAGAAATATATTAATTTGAGTAAAACTTTTATTTAAACTATCAAATTTTTTTGAGTGTAACATTTTTTTGACTGTCAGCATTTTTTGAGTGTGACATTTCATTACAAAAAAAAAATATGTGTACATTTTTTTTTGAGTGTAACATTTTTTTTGAGTGTAAAAATTTTTTGCAGTGTTCAATTTATTTGAGTAACGAGATTACTTTGTAAAATATTTTTGTTGTTTTATACCTACATATATGTAATGCAAAAAAACTATTTCACATTTTCCCTGTTTTTATTTTACCAACCTCTTCCTTAAAAACCAAAAACAACCTAACATTCAATCATATAAGTCCCACTTATTTTGATTTTTTTTTTTCAAAAATACATACTATACACTAGTGTGGTTCATATATGGCACTTTTTTTTTTTTTTTGGATTTTTGTATGGGGCACCCGGAATATATATTAAGCACCATGAAAAACTGACCCGTGATTTTTTTCAAATTTTTTCATTAACATTTAGGGGTCGCTACCGGGCCCTAAACTTTGGGTCATAAAAAAAATTTTTTCACACAATGAAAAAAAAAAAAAATCGTTTTTTTTTTAATTTTTTTTTTTATTATAATTTAACTTAATTAGCTTATTAACGGCAAAAGATTTCATTTTGGTGGGACAAGTTTTTCAGTTCCAAAATTGACCATGAAAAAAAAAATTGAGGCTGGTTGGGGTCTTACTCTAAAATTTTTTTAAATTTTTTTTTTTTTTTAGTTTTGATAAGCTTACGCTATAGGTCTTTAGTCCCTCTTGATACTACATTCTTCGTAAAAATTTTTGTTCTTTCCGAAACATCATTAACATGCGGCGAAAATCAAACGGATATTTAAAAAAAAAAAAACATATTTTCAATGTAAATTTTGGAAATTACATACTTTTCCGACCATATCGAATTTTTGTTTGCCGTTAATAAGCTGGATTAGCTTATCAAATTATAATTAAAAATTAAAAAAAAAAAAATCGATTTTTTTCACCGTTTTTTTTTTTTTTTTTTTTTTTAATATCCGTTTGATTTTTGGCGCATGTTAATGATGTTTCGGAAAGAACAAAAATTTTTACAAAGAATGTATTATCAAGAGGGACTAAAGACCTATAACGTAAGCTTATCAAAACTAAAAAAAAAAAAATTTTTAAAAAATTTTAGAGTAAGACCCCAACCAGCCTCAATTTTTTTTTTCATGGTCAATTTTGGAACTGAAAAACTTGTCCCAACAAAATGAAATCTTTTGCCGTTAATAAGCTAATGAAGTTAAACTATAATAAAAAAAAAAATATAAAAAAAACGAAATTTTTTTTTTTTATTGTGTGAAATTTTTTTTTTTTATATCCCAAAGTTCAGGGCCCGGTAGCGACCCCTAAACCTTAATATAAAAATTTGAAAAAAATCACGTGTCATTTTTTCACGGTGCTTAATATATATTCCGGGTGCCCCATTCAAAAATCCAACTTTTGTTTTTATGAACCACCCTACTATACACCGTTACATACAGTTACACTAACAATAACAACACAATAACAAATATTTACTTGTCTAACAACTAAACTGCACCCCACGACAAGAAAACAAACAACAACAAGTTTTACAAAACAGGTAATTCACCATGCTTTTAAAACTTGTTTAACGAGTTTTCAACAGTTTAAGGTGAAACAAATCTGAAATTCAGTGCTTTGCTTATAACTTTTGAACCACTGAACCGATTTTGCTGAAATTCAAAACCAAACAGCCTTGGGGAACGACAAATATATATGCTAAGCTTCAGCCCCCTCAGAATTGTCTTTCGAAAGTTATAGTGGTTTTAATCTTGTAAATTCGAAAAATACCCTTGCCGAAATTTACTCTTTTGCTCATAACTTTTGAACCACTGGACCGATTTCGCCGGATTGCAATACCAACCTGACCCGGTAAATGGAAAACATATATGTCAAACTTCAGGAGCCTCCGTAAAGTCTTTCAAAAGTTAGCGTGTTTTCAACGGACAGACAGACAGACAGACAGACAGACAGACGGACGGACGGACGGACATCGCTAGATCGACTTAAAATCGATCAAGGATCATGAATATATATACTTTATGGAGTCCTAGACCAATATTTCGATGTGTTACAAACGGAATGACAAACTTATATATACCCTCTATCACTAGAGTGAAGGGTATAATAAAAAAACACATTTTTCATCAAAAATTTTTTGATGACAAAAAAATGTTTGATCAAAGAAAAATTTTACAAAAAAGTTAAGAAAAATATTAGGGCGGTTTTTTAGAAGTTAGTTTGGCGGGAGACGTTGAATAAATAAAAATTTAAATCAGATGAACTAACGAAAAAAACTAACAATGGAAGTATCTCAACCCTTATGAACCGATTTGCCTGAAACTTAAAATATATATAAAAGAGACAATTCTAAGGTTGGGGTGTCTCGGCTTATCGGCCATATCGTGGATTTAGGGGTTCAAAACATGGGTCAAAAAATGCCGAAAAAATCGTTTTTTGGATTTTTCAGCCATTTCTTTTTAAGAAACTGTATGATGTTTTCATATGAGAAGAAAGGTTTTTTTAATGCCTATCCAATGGTGGCATAACCTTGTAAAAATTCGGCTTCTTTAAATATTTTTTTTCAGGAAAATGTGTTAATTTTGGGGGGTATCTATGTGAAGACATAGACCTACGATATCCAAATTAATAAGAAATAATCTTTATTAAAATTAAGTCGACACGTATTTTTGCCCTAGACGATATTTCTGTTAGTTGGAAAGTTATCAAAATTTTCCCGAAGGGGCACATGATTTCATAAGGGGACAACGAAATTTTTAAACACCGATATGGCCGATAAGCCGAGACACCCCAACCTTAAAATCGTCTTTTTAATATATATTTTAAATTTCAGGCAAATCGGTTCATAAGGGTTGAGATACTTCCCTTGTAAGTTTATAAACTTAAAAAAGTCAACCTAAGAAAAAGTTGTTTGTCCCTCCTAAAATAAAAAAAAAAAATAAAAAAGGACTGGACAGATTTGCCGACTAAGCCAACGATATACGAACTTGACCAATACATGACCATAACACATATTCGTTCCAAACTTCAGGGGTCTACATATTTTGGTTCGGAATGCATCGTGGTACCAGAGACGAACGGACGAATATCGCTGAAATTTCTTAGAATAATATACTTAATGGGATCCCCGACCGATATTTCGATGCATTATATACTCTGGTTAGAGGGTAAAAAAATTAATATATGAAAAAAATCAATGAAAACAAAATTTTTTAATGAAAAAATTAAAAAAAAATAGTAGAAAATTTTTTGAAGCAAAAAAAAAATTTTTTTGAAGCAAAAAAAAATTTTTTGTCAGTCATAGCTGAAGTAATTTTGAGCTTAAGTTTCGAAACTGGACCCTACATGTCCAATAAGGGCACCACCAGGGGCCTTAAAAGTAGGACATGTTTTGTACACAAAAACTTTAAATGCTTTAAAATCAGCAACTTTAAATGCGTGTAAAATAAAATCTAGCTCTTACCTAAAAAAAAGGCCTTGAGGGGTTTGTTATGGAAACGTCAGCTTTCATTTGCTTTTGGTTTCATCCCATTCCAATCCCGAAAGTTCGATTTTGTATCACTGTGTTAAAGATCCACCGGAGATATCCAATCGGTCAATGTTTGGACTTGGGACCTAATTTTCCGGGAAGCACTGGTGTATTATATGGTCGGTCTTGACCAATTATAATTTTTTTAATTTTTATTCAACTGCTTTTGAAAATTTTTTAGTCACCAGAAATGAATTAATTCACCCTCCGACAGCCAATATTAAACATGAATTGGATGATATACGTCTGAATATATAGATCAAATATAGTGAAACTGCATTAACAGTTTTTCATTACGTGATCCTGTTTCCTTTTAAAAGCACTTCAAAATTTTCAAGAATAGCATTTTTGTAAAATATTTTTTTAATATTTGTACTAGTCTTGGGATGTCACTCTTGATAGCCCATGAAGAGGAGGATCTCCGATAGTTTTTCCTTTTTGCCACGTTATGACATTAGGATGTGAATATTGTCCTTTCAAAACTTTATCCTTTAATATCCTTAAACATTTTTTACTTTAGTTTATATAGCGAAACTAAAGTGGCTTCTTCGTCACTTTTAAAAAAAGCCACCAGCCTAAAAAACTTAAACGTTCAATAGAAATTTTTGCTAACTGTCATTGAACTCAACACAATTCACCATTGAAATCTAGTACTTTGTCTGTATTTTAATACAAAAAAAAGAAAAAAAAAATGGGAAATTAACTAATTTACCACTAACTGAAAACAACGAAATAAAATTTAGCTGAATACAAATTGTTAACTATTAAAAAAAAAATCACAACAACTACAATTAATGATGACTGCAACAAAAACAGTGTATAAAAAAGTATCCCATGAATGAACTTACTGGAATGCGTTTCACAAAAATGACACAATGACAATGTGGCGGCTTGTTTTTGGAAAAATCCAGCCCAACAAAAGCCATAGAGAGCAATCCAACAAAAAAAAATGTACATTCAGCAATATCAACAGAAAACAACATGAAACAATTGCTAAATGCTGCCACTGCTGCTATTCAGATTAAGATGATGGCGATGATGATGACGATGATGTTGATGAAAATGATGATATTTAAAACCATCACTCTACTATGCCATACCTATCAATCATTCCATATACAACCATTTTGCATACATCATACTACACATACCAAACATTCAGTTGGTAGTATGTTAACACTCAAAAAAATTAGTCAATAAAAATTGCTTTAAAAAAAATATATTGTCATACAACTACAATTTTATTTCTTTAGAAAAGATTCCTTAAGAAATTTTTGAAATTTTGAAAAAAATTCTACCATAAAAAAGCGTCAGATTCTAAATCATTTTTCTGATAGTAACAGTCCCAGATTCTGAACCAATTTCCCAGTTTATAAAAATTCGACGTATAGAAAAATTGACAATATTAGCGGCATCATTCGCATAAGAAACTTCTAGGTTCAGATTTATTTTTTTTATTATTTAAAAAATCGCAAAATCTGAAAACTTCTTCCTTACAAAACTACTCGGACTCTGAGATATTTTTTCTGTACAATAAAAAAAATGTCAAATAACTAAAAAAATTTTACCAATATTTGACAGTTCAAAGTCTGATCAATTTTTATTAAACAATAAAAATTGTTTTGGTCGACCTTTTAAATATTATATTTTGAGTCGAGGTCATTATTTTCTTTACTAATTAAAACCATGATATTCTCATAGCATAATTTTCAAGAAAATTATTTTTTTTTGTTTTAAATTTATTTATGTTGGTCATTTTTGCAAGACTTAATCGACTCGTGTTTCGGAATTTGTAAAATTCCATTGTCAAGATTATTTAGCAAAAAATATAAACGATTTACTACAAAGTAGCAAACGAGTCTAATGACAAATCGTTTGTGCACAAACTAAAGTATTAATATATATTCGACACTATCCACAATTTGAATTAGAATGACGAAGAAATTGTTCCATACTAGTAAGGCAACGATTGTCAATAACCAACAAAAATATCGTTGCCTTACAAGTATAATACAATTTCTTCGTCTTTCTAATTCTCATTGTGAATAGAGGCGAATATGTATTAATATTTTAGTTTGTGCACAAACGATTTGTCATTAGACTAGTTTGCTACTTTGTAGTAAATCGTTTCTATTTTTTGCTAAATAATCTTGACAATGGAATTTGACAAATTCCGAAACACGTGTCGATTAAGTCTTGCAAAAATTACCAACATAAATAAATTTAAAACAAAAAAATATTTTTCTTGAAAATTATGCTATGAGAATATCATGGTTTTAATTAGTAAAGAAAATAATGACCTCGACCAGAATAAACATCCTCAAAATATAATATTTTAAAGGTCGAACAAAACAATTTTTATTGTTTAATAAAAATTAATCAGACTTTTGGACATAAAATATTAAACTGTTCTCGGTTAGGTATACGAAGGTTTCTGGTAGCCATTAAAAGTGACTCTGACATATGCATCAGTTCATCGTCACTGCTGATAATTCAAAGACATTATCAATTCTTCAATAAACTAATTTATTTAATTGAGTGTATTTTCGCATGCTCATCACTGTCCGAAACGTCAATTTAATCTACTCATTCAGTAACTGAACATTTTATGATCCCATATATATGTACGTAGCATAAAAACGAGAACAAGTAATACGAGTTGCTTTTGTGGCATCCAACCAATGTTGATGGTTTTAACTTAAAATTAAACTAATTTTCACAAAAATGTCTACATTTAGCCATTTTCCTATGTAAACTATTGTTGTCCAAAAATGTTTTACATACGGTAGTTGTACGAGTATTGTTATTTTAAAATGTGTTTTTCTTGCAGCCAATATATGTGTGTTGAAATATCTCTGTCTATAGTATTTATGCATGTATGTGTGTTATCTTTTGTTTTTAGCAAAATTTTCGTTAAGCAAATAATTGCTCATTGAATGGTCAATTGTTCCAGCAATGAGATTGATTTTTTTGTAAATAGTTTTGAACAGTTGTGTTAACAAAAGTAGTACAATTAAGAAACTATGTCATAAAATGTTTGTAGTTTGCTTAAAAAGTTTTCCGTATATTTGTTCTGTACAGAAAAAACATTTTTTTAATGAACAAATTTTATTGTTCACCACTCTTGTGGATTGTTTCAGAAATAACATACATAAAAACAAGTAAACAAGTTAAATTCGCTCTTGCCGAATGAATTGATAACCTCCACAATGTAAAAAAGCTATTATTTGCAAAAAAAAAAGGGAGAGTTTTAAATTCGGCTGTAGCGAATCTTTTATACCCTCCAAAATGTAAAAATAAATAAAAACATCAGTGTTTTCCGGAAAATGGGTCTTAAGTCCAAACGTGGAGCGATTTAATTTATCTTTTGTTAGATCTTTAATAAGTGTAGAAACCACACAACAACCAAATTTGAGTTATTTGTGTTGCCAACAGATTTAACGAATATCGGGCGAAATTTTTATATGGGGACCAAGTCCAAAAATGATTTAATTATACTTAGATAAATCGCTAAATCGACAAAAAAAATTAATTCTGAGTCTATTGGTACACTCAGAAGAAAACCTCTTTCAAAAAATCTGTTAAATGTCTTTCAATTTAGACTAACAAATTTTTAGCAGATTTTTCTGCTGAAATGAATATTTTAGCAGAATTCTCTGCTATTTAATTTCTGAAAACAACAGAAATTTTGCAAAACTTTTACTGATTCTGTTTGCTAAGTTTCACAAAGTTTTTGTGCAGATCTTCAGCAGATTATTTTGCTAATTTCACAGATATTTTTTGTTATCTTTTTTTTAAGTATTTTTTTAAATGTCGGCCTTGCAAAAATGAAAATCAAATGTCACTATCTGAAAATTACAGTGCACGTATATAAATAGCTCCCGCTTAAATGCGTCGCTAAATATGCGAGCTTTAATAATATATAATGCAAAAGAACAGAAACAAACAACTCATACACAAAAAATATTTTTTTGACTTGCCAGTTTGTTGCAAGTTCTGCACACACAAAACAAATTTGCTAATTTCCAACTGAAATTTAGTTATTGCAACAAAAATTCGGTTGATGCATTTTTATTAAGGTTGTAACAACTAAATATCGGTAGTTACAACTGGCTTTTGTGGATACAACTGTGTTTTAATTGAAACAACTATAAAATTCGTCTGTTACAGCGAAATGTAGTAATGGCAACCGAATTTTGAGTTGGTACAACTGAAAAATTCAGTTGGAAATTTATTTTTCTCTGTGTGCAGTTCATGCACGCAAACGTAACAATACAAAATCCAAAACCACCATTGGAATGACAAGATTAAAAAGATTTTCTATTATAGAGAATAATATTAATTGGAGCAGGAAGCGGAAAAATGCGTCAAAAATCGAGCGATTAATTTAAATTAAGCGTCAAGTGTTTTGATGTTTTTTTATACATTATTTTTGACATTCATACTTCGAAATGTATAATTTTTGTGATAATTATTTTAATTTTATTTAGAATTTTTACTTTTGGCAAGAACTTTTTTTTATATTTAGACAATAAAAATTGTTCAATATTATAAAAACTCATTCAATTAAGATCAAGAGACAAAATCTTATAAAACAGTTACAAAACAAGAAAATAAGAGAGAGCACTTTCCCATCACGATAAATATTCCAAAGGTTTCATTTATTTAACAATAATACCAAAAAACATGTAAAAAAGTGCATTTTTTCAGAGGTTGGTTCAATTCTTCAAGGGGGAACTTTTTTCCCTCTTTTCTGATTTTTCCCATTTCCGAATTTAACCTGCCTAGGGTCATTCCGTTACAAACGGAATGACAAAGTGAGTATACCCCCTTACTGTGGTTGGAGGGTATAAAAATAGAGAGATAAAAAAACGTCATGAGAATAGAATAGAATCTATTTCGGCGGAAAAACGCTGCGGAATTTTGTTTTCATACAAAGTGTATGGGGAGAACTGCGGAAAACCGCTTCCGAGAATAATCACAATTGGAGCGGGAAGCGGAAAAACGCGTCAAAGAGAGAGCGATTAATTTAAATTGAGCGTCAAGAGGTTTGCGGTTTTCTTTACATTATTTTTTACATACATACATACTTGAAAATGCATATTTGATGTGATAATTATTTTAATTTTATTCAGAATTTTTACTTTTGGCAAGAACATTTTTTTTATTTAAACAATAAATTTTTTTTAATATTTTAAGAACTCATTCAATTAAGATCAAGATACAAAATCTTATAAAACAGTTTAATAACAAGAAAATATTTAAATAGAATAGCACAATTATTTTATTCAAAACAATAAAAAATAAAATACACATTCGGTAAAACAAATTTTACATATTGCATCTTTTAAAACTAGAAAAATTCATAAAAAATCTTTTTTTTTTTAACAATTTCTATTAATTGAGCAATGAAAAAGAGTTTATTCTGATTCGAGGCCTTTCATTTCTATTAATTTTTCAGCAAACTCCATTGTTTACATAATTTTTCATATTTTTTTTGACAATTCCCAAGCATTTTTTTCATGTTTTGCTTCGTTGTTTATTTCCATCTGCCAAAAAATTTGTACTAAAACTATATTTTACAACACTGTACTGAAAAACAATACTTTTTTTGCTTAAAATCCGGCAACGCCAAAAAATATAATGAGAGGAAAAATGAGAGAGAGAGAAAAACGCCATGAAAATAGAATAGAATCTATTTCGACGGAAAAACGCCGCGGAATTTTGTTTTCATACAAAATGTATGGGGAGAGTGGCGGAAAACCGCTTCCCGCTCCAATTGTGATTATTCTCTCCCGCTCCAATGGTGATTATTCTCATAAGTGTGTATGTGTTCTTACTTTTGTTTTCATTTGTTTCATTTGTTTATGCTTGTTAAGACATGTCGATTTATGTATTTTTAAATCTGTGTTGTTATTTTGTTTTGTTATTTTTTTCTTATTACACAGTGCAACACCCAAAATCGGAATGGGATGAAACCAAAAGCAAATGAAAGTTGACATATTCCGTAACAAACCCCTCAAGGCTTTTTTCTAGTTCAGAGCTAGATTTTGTTTTACACGCATTTGAAGTTAGTGCACTTTTATTATAATTATAATAGTAAATGCTTGAAAACTGTATAAGTGGCGAATGATTAATATTGTAATTGCCTTTAAATAACAATCATACGCAACGGTGTCCAGTGATTTATATTAATAATTGCCTTTAAATAACAATCATACGCAACGGTGTACAGTGGTTTATTTTAATAATTTGGCTATTCAGTAAATAGGTACTGAACCGATTGCAGCAAAATTTATACCAGTCATAGCTGAAGTAATTTTGAGCTTAAGTTTGGAAACTGGACCCTTCATGTCCAATAAGGGCACCACCAGGGGCCTTTAAAGTAGGACATGTTTAGTACACAAAAACTTTAAATGCTTTAAAATCACCAACTTTAAATGCGTATAAAATAAAATCTAGCTCTGACCTAAAAAAAAGGCCTTGAGGGTTATGTTATGGAAAACGTCAGCTTTCATTTGCTTTTGGTTTCATCCCATTCCGATTCCGAAAGTTCGATTTTGTATCACTGTGTTATAAATGCATATGTTTAGGCTGGGCGACAAAAACATGTTTCACATTTAAAACAAAAACAAATCATACGTTTATCATATGCCTAAAACTATGCTTTAGAAAATACAAAAACATCGAAACATAAAATCGAATCGAAACGTAACGAGTCCCATTATCCGAAAATTTCGAACTATCGATATTTAACTCTAAACAAAATAATTTCGATCACGACTGCGAGAATTAGCTTTATTATTAGCTCTTTTATCTAAAAAGACTCATTTGCGTTATTAATTTACGGGAAAAATAAATTTAAATACTTCACTCAAAAAATTATGTCATTAACTGTTTGTAGTTTATTTAAAAAGTTGTCAGTTTAGTCGTTTTTAAAAGAAAAAACATTTGTTTGATGTTCAGTTATTAATTATGACTACTTCAGTCCTTTGTTTCAAAAATAACACACTAAAAAATAAAGACTTTCATTAACATTTAATTTTTAAAGTCATTTATTTTTGTTCTGTAAGTAAAAACTACTGATTATTCTTTTGTTTTTTAATAATTTTTGTAAGTATTTTTTTTTTTAAATTGTTGGTATTTTTTAATGAAATATCATTAGTTTTTACCTACACAAGTCAGTTATTTTTTTGTAGAAAAAAAAATCAAAAACTATTTATAGAAACATAAAAACATGTTTGTATCAAGTGGCTTTGGCACGATGGGTAGAGTGTCTGGCCAGAATGTAGTTGATTGCGGGATCGATTCACCAAAAAATTTTATTAAAAATTTTTAAAAAAATATTTCAATAAAAAATTGTAAAAAATTACCTACGAAATCATTAATTTTTATTGTTTTCGTAGGTTATTTTTTTGAAATTTGTTGGTAAAAATAACAGAACTATCATTAATTTTTAATGTTTTCGTTGGTTATTTTTTTCGAATTTGTTGGTAAAAAAGAGTGAAAAAAAACGTAATATTTTAATGTTTAACGTTATTTATTTTAGAAAATTTTGTCAACAGTAAAAAATAAATGTTGATGTTTCTTAAAACAATTGAATAATTACTGGAATGGTTTTCAATTGTTTATTCACTGGTTTTAAGTGTGTTTTTCATTTGTTTTTGCCTACAAAATATTTTGAGTGTTGAAACTTTTTTTGCAAATCGCGAGGAAGCATTTTTTATAATGACAGCATACCTTTAAAATGGGATGTATTGCTTCATTTTTTAGTATAATATGTAAGCATGCCTAAAAACCTTATGTTTAAAATTTCAAGCAAAAAAGTTTATTTTTGCAAAAGTTTTCTTAAAAAACTGGTTTGAAATAACTTATTAAACAAAATTTGTATATTTATGGTTAACAAAACAAAAAAATATACATAATTTTAGGGATTTAACAAAAATGGTACTTTAAAACCAGTTTTTGTTAAGAAAACTCTTGCAAAAAATAAACTTTTTTGTTTGAAATTTTAGGCATTCCTAGATATTATACAAAAAGATGATTTTAAAGGGATGCTGTCATTATAAAAAAATGTTTTCTCGCCATTTGCCAAAAAAGTTACATTTATCCAAATTTGTTGTCTTCATAAATTAATAACTCAAATTAGTCTTTTTACATTAATTATATCAGGTATGAAATTATTTACGAAGTTGTAAAAAATAGAGCAAAATTAAAAAAAATATGAAAAAAATCACGATGTTGGCCACTAAAACGAAAAAAATTTAGTCAAAATTCGTACATAGTATATTGCTATGGGTCTAATCCACAATTCCCAAATCAAACAAATTTAAATTTGTGAAAGCAGATTTTTTTTAAATAAAAAACCGCAAAAAAATGGGCAAAATTTTGAAGATTTGCAAGAAAACTATTACATTGATTCAAAAACGGACTTCTCCATTGAAATCAGCATGCTTTAATCATGTAGAAATGGTGCTCAGACCTCGTGTCACGAAAAATTTTTGGTTTTTTATAACGTAGTGTTATTTATTGTGCTTTTTTCAGAGGAATGGAGTATACATTGACAAAGAACACAGAAAAAACGAATTGTTATATTGACCCCCATATTTGTGAATACAATTAATTTTTTCACTGAAAGTGCTACTATACGGAAATTTGTAATATCAACAAACGTTTGTAAATTTTGATTGTTGAAAAAAGATTTTTTTCGTTTTCAACAAGGAATTCAACAAACACAAACACAATTTATTGATCTGACAAAAGTACAAAAATCTAAATTTTTTTTCAACAAAGAAATTCAACAAACACAAAACACAATTTGTTGATCTGACAAATGAAACTTTTTTTTCAACAAAGAAATTTAACAAACACAAGCACTATTTATTGACATGATAAAAGAATTTTTAAATAAAATTACTTGACTGAGTTTGTTGAAAACAAAATCGAAGTTTTGTATTATGGACTAACAGGTGGACGTTTTTACTAAATGTTTGGTTGATATCATGTTTGGTTGATTTACAATTGATGTTTGTTGATTTAAATTTGACGATTTTATTCTCTGTGAACGATTCCAAAAATTTTTTGATGGCAAGGTGTTTACTTTGTTAACCTTTTTTAAGGTAAAAAGATCCGGTCAAGTCGAATTTAACTTTACACTTTTTTTTATTTTCTATGCTCATTTTTTAGCCCTCAACTGTATATTTAAGTAATTATTTATAGTATGTGTGTGGGCCCGAGTAAAAAGGAATTTATATAAATGTATATTATTTTATATGTTTTCATAAAACCATATACAACTATATGAGTCAAAGTATAAAATTATATCTCACTTTGAAATTTTCCAATTTTTTTAAATGATGTCATATAAAATCATATCTAATTATATTGTTCATAATATATTAATATAAATGGTAGATGTAATCATACGTTGCACATAAAACTTAATCCGATTTCATACATTATTATACATGACTTTATATCTAATTATGTATCGGACTTTACTAAACAAAAAATCCAGTATCAATTTATGTATAATTATATATGACTAATATAATACCATTTAAAACTATATATGGTTCCATACTAAAAAAATTTCCAACAAAAATAATAGATATAATTATATGTGTCTTAAACGATAACATATCTGTATTTGTATGGTACTATATATACGCAAATTTCGTCTACCCGAGTAAAAAAGATCTGATATATTTACATATGCTATTATATAATTATTTATATTTATATATGGTTATGCATGGACTTTGATATGGACATATAAGTTTATATATATCATTATATTTTTCCTTATTTTTTAATATGATAACATACATATTCATATCTATTTATATACCGATCTATATGAAATTCTATATGACATATAAGGTCGGAAATTTTTAGATATGGCAGATAAAAAGATATATGATTTTATTTATAATTATATCCCGAAAAAATTTTTCAAAATTTTCTAAGTCCCGTACAATTAAAAAATTTTCAAGTTCTAAAAAATTTTATGAAAATTTTCAAAGTCCCGGACACAAAATTTTTTTGGCAATTTTTTTTTTTTGGAGTAAAAAAATCATTGAAAATGTTTTTAGGAGAAATTTTATGTTTTTTAACAAATTTTTAAGTTCCGAAAAAAAGTTTTTAAATTTTCTAAGACACAAACATTTTTGGAATTTTTAAATCCCTTAAAAATGATTTTAGGAAAAAAAAATTGTCAAATTTTTAATAATTTACCAAGTCCCGAAAAATTCCGAAGAATGCAATAAAAACACTTCTAATTGATAATGTAGCCAATCTGATAAAATAATTTCTAATTTCACGTTTAAAATTCCAAAAAATTTTACCACATTTCATCTAATAATATAAAAATGTATCTAATTTTAACAGATAAGATATGATTTAATACAATTGGATAGACCCATTTTTGGGATCAAACTTAATCAAATTTGATATTATTTTATCAAAAATAATAGAATTTGATATAATCGTATAATATTCGATCCGCCAATTTTCGGATCAAAATTAATGTGGATTTACATAAAAGCATATCTGTTCATATATAATTAAATATTGCGTCATATAACTTTTTTTTACTCGGGTAAACTCAATATATATTTATAAATGGTCGCATATGTAATGGAATATATATTTTGATATAATCATGTATATAAAAAATATTTTTTTGACCAAACAACTAGCCATATATAATTATATATGCCAGTATTTCAAAATTTATTTTTGTGTGGCAACATATATGATTATACAAAACTTTTTATTGGATCATATAAGATTACATATGATTTTTGGGAACCCGAGTTCGATTCCCGGCCCAGTCGAGAAAAAAAAAGTTTTTTTTTTATTTTTTTTAAACAGAAAACACTTTTTTATTGCATTTAATTTTTTTAGAACTAAAAAAATTTCATTTTTGGAATTTTTGCAATCATTTTTAAAAAATTATTTTTCTTTTATATAGTTATATATAACTATATTTGATTTATTATAAAATTATCTATAATTTTTGGGAATCCGAGTTCGATTCCAGAAAAAAAATATATTTTTTTATTTTTTTTAAATAGAAAACACTTTTTTATTGCATTTATTTTTTTTAGAACTAAAAATTTTTCTTTTTTTGAATTTTTGCAATCATTTTTAAAAAATTATATTGCTTTTATATAGTTATACATATATAATTATATTTAATTTGTTATAAAATTATCTATCATTTTTGGGAACCCGAGTTCGATTCCAGAAAAAAATATATTTTTTTATTTTTTTTTTTAAATAGAAAACACTTTTTTATTGCATTTGTTTTTTTAGAACTTAAAAAATTTTACTTTTTGAATTTTTGCAATCATTTTTAAAATTTATATTGCATTTATATAGTTAATAATAGCTATATTTGGTTTAAATTATCAATGATTTTTGGAACCGATCTCAAATCTAATTCTGATTTCCTGATTCCATGAAAAATTTCAAACTTATAAGCCAAAGTCTTATTTCACTTTGGAAGCCTATGACTTGGAAAATAGGCATATCGCTACATTAAAACTATTATTTAAGCTTACCATGGAAGCCCCTAATAGCGCTGTACCTCATTCCAATTTTTTTTTTTTTGCAAATTTTATCAAAAATTTTCTAAGTCTTTTTGAAAATTGTGTACAAGTGAATAACATATTTAATTGGATGTAATCATATATAACTATATGTTAGATCAATTTGATATAATTAGATACGATCAATTTATTTAAAACTAAGTCTTTTAAAGTTGTTATTTGCTAACAACGTCCGCTGGTCTAGAGGGTAGAGATTGCGATTACAAAACGGGAGACTTGTGGTTCTAATCTCCGTCCGTTCGAAGTTTTTTTTTTTATTTATTTTCAGTTTGACATTATTATATCTAAAACTAAATCTAAAAATAGAAACATTTTTTGGATAAAAATGTATCCAATAATTTTTTTATAAAATCAAGATATCAGATATTATAAGATAACTTTGTCGCGGCCAAATTTCGGATGAAATTACATTATATAATATCCAATTTAATATAAAATCATGATATTGGATATTTTAAGATAACTTTGGCGCGGCCAATTTCCGGATGAAATTTAGCAAAATCAGATCCAATAAATTATATATAATTTTATAAGATAACATGTTTTACCATACAATTTTTTTTTACTCGGGGGATTGATTTAGTTTCCATGAAAACAAAAGATGCCATATTCATTGAACGAATGTGGTGGGTCATTTCAATGGATAATGCCTGTCTGCATAGTTCATTCATTTATTTATTTTGTTTTTATGGCCACGTTTATTTACAATTTTCAAATTACATACATAAATTTTTATATTGATTTGAGGATTTTAAATTGGATGTCATGTGGCGACATATGTTCAACATAAATCAATGATGTTGAGGGGATATCAATAAAAGAACAATAGAAAAAAATGGCGGGAATTTTTTAATTAGATGTTTAATTAGTGATTTAAAAACTGGTTGAAATTGTTGAAATTTATTTTTTTTTATTTTATTAAGAATTGCCATATACTTAATTACAAATCATATACTAAATTTAACTTACCGAGAACTGGTAACACTGACCTTCATCTCGTTGTAGCAAAACAGGCCATGTCCTTTGGTGGGAATCGAACCCACGACCCCCAGACTACCAACTGGCCTACTGGGGCGCCTGTGTTAAAATGTAGTTGTAATTTAAAGTTTCTCCAAGATTTTTTTATGTAAACTATCAACCACCAAATGAAGATACGTACATTTACATTAGCGTAAACTTATTTTGAAAACAAAATTTCAAAAATCCTCTCCATTCATAAACTAACTTACAGAACACGTATCAATCATTAAAGTATTTAAAACATTATCATTACATGACTGGCTGGCTAAATGAATGAATGACTGAGTGATTGAATGAACGAATGACTCGGTGAGTGAATGCATATTTTTTTTGGTATTACTTTTTTTTTGTTGTTGTGCCCAGTAAACTCTTTAGTAACCACTTTAAATTGTTCCAACTGGTTACCAACTTAACTAGCCACTAAAACTTTTTTTTTTTTTTTTTTTTTGTTATTATGCCATGAATGCTTCATTAAGCTTTTATTGAAACAACGATGAATTGAAATAGAATAGAATACTAAACGTGAAGAAGAAGACAGAGAATGTATAAAAGATGAAAAAAAGAAACTAAAAAAAGTCCAAGCACAAAAAAAGTCCTTGCTACTTCATTGAAGCCTGTTGCACGTTAAACTAAAGAGGATGAAGTTGAAATGACTGATAGTGCACAGTGAAGGATTTACAAAATTTTTGTTTTTTTTTGGAAATAATTTGGGCAATCAGTATCATTTCTACGTGAATGATAAACTTTTACTTCTTGTTTTTTACCCCTGTAAGTACAGATTAAGCTTGGGCTCTAATTATATTTGTTATAAGGGGTTAAGTTAAAAAAAATGCAGAAAAAAAAATTAATTTCTAAAAATTATAGACATTTCAAACACTCCAGTTAGTATTATCATCAGCAGGATTTTAAATGTCAGTTTGTCTTATTTTACATTTTAGCTCAAAAATATTTCAAAAATTACCGGTTTTTGAATTTTATGTCAATTGCTGCAGTAAAAAATCACAAATCCTCCACTGTGCAGCGTAGTTTTAAGGATGTGAACAGAAAATGTCAATTCCATTCATGAGCTAACAACGTTGGTTATTCAATCATTCACTCATTCTTACAATGAAAATGAGTGGAAAACATCAATTAATGAAAAAGAAAATAAAAAGGATAACGATTTCCGAAGACATTTAATTTAATTTTTTTTTTTTTTTGTTTTTTGTATTTTTCCTAATGAATTTCCGTTTAAGAAGAATAGTTAAGTTAAACCTTTTTGTCTTTGCCTTATTTTTTTCTACTGTTTTGTAACTAATAGATCAATTTTGTAATGAGAAACTAAATGATTTTATGATATTATGTTACATTTTACGGTAGGATTTAAATAATTGACTTTGAATTTTGCAATGGGACTATATACCTACAATTTAATTTTTTTTTTTTTTTTGAAAATTAAAATCCGTCCCATTGAATTTTAACCAGATGACTTTGAGCAGATGGTATAGATAACACTGTTCAACAAATTTGATGTGACTTAATGTGTTTGGCAGGGGACCAAAAACAAATCTAATTACACTTATATTAGACAAAATGTCTGCGTAGTTTGTATGATTGTTGATAAAAAATACAATTTATTGAACAAAATATGTATGAAAAAAATTGATGAAAAAAAAAATATTGATGAAAAAAAAATATTGATGAAAAAAACATGTTGACGAAAAACAAATATTGATGACAAAATATTGATGAAAAAATATATTGATTAAAAAAAATATTGTTGAAAAATAATAAATAATATTTTAACATGATAATGTTTTAAGGCTGGTGTCTAATTTTAAAAATGATGCAGGACGCCACATCACGACTAACAACTAACAAAAAATAAAATAAGAATTACTGTTTTCATTTTTTAAAACCTGCTGGTGAATAAAACCGTTTTTGAATTAAACGTAGCACAATATTTTTTCTACAACATTTTTTTTTATAAAATTTTTTAACATGATAATGTGCCAAATTTTAAAAAAGTTGCAGGACGCCACCTCAGTTTGACTATATAAGCTAACAATTAACGAAAAAGAAAACAAGAGTTACTATTTTCATTTTCTTAAAACCAAAAATTTTAATTACTTGGGTTTGTAACTTGGATAATAATTTACCTCGTGGTGAATAAAACCGTTTTTCACCAGCTGGTGAATAAAACGTAACATAATTATTTTTCAACAAAAAAAATTTTTTTTTTTTTTTCATCAATTTTTTTTTTTTTTTATTAATTTTTTTTCAATCAAATTTTTTTTTTCCATCAAATTTTTTTTTCATCATTTTTTTTTTTTCATCAAACTTTTTTTTCATCAAATTTTTTTTTTCATCATTTTTTTTTACCAATTTTTTTTTTTTATCAAATTTTTTTTTTCATCAAATTTTTTTTTTCATCAAATTTTTTTTTATTAACTTTTTTTTCATCAAAATTTTTTTTTTTCATAAATTTTTTTGTTTTTTCATCAATTTTTTTTTTTCATTAATTTTTTTCTTTTCTTCAAATTTTTTTTTTTATCAAAATTTTTTTTTTTCATAATTTTTTTATCATATTTTTTTTCATGAATTTTTTTTTTTATCATATTTTTTTTTACCATTTTTTTTTTCATCAAATTTTTTTATCAAATTTTTTATTATCAATTTTTTCTCACCAAAAAGTATTTTTTTCATATTTTTTTTCGTCAATTTTTTTTTTACATCAAAAAATGTTTCTTTTCATTAAAAAAAAAATCATCACAAACTTTTTTTCATCAAATTTTTTTTTCATCAAAAATTTTGGGTTTATTAAATTTTTTTTTAACATAATTTTGTTTTTCGTGAAAAAAATACATTTCTTTTTACAAAACTACTTTTTCACCAAGTCGCATAAAAATTATCCATTTGTTTACCAAATGTACATAAAACAAGTGAGAGTGTTATATTCCTTGGTGCCGAATCTTTTATACTCTCCAAAATGTAAAAACACTTTTTGTACTTATTTTTGCACTCACTTACGAAATGTACAGCTTTTTTGGTTTTTGAATGGGATCCTCGACTGATATTTCAATTTGTTTTGCATGGAATAGCAAAGTAATATACCATTATTTTTTCTAAAAAACTTTGCTTTGGCAAGTACACCCAAATCTTCCGCAAAACATTATCATGATTTAATTGGGCAAGAGTACAAAATTCGCAGGGATATTTTTTTCAGCAGTTTTTTTTTTATATTTTTTACCAGTTTTTCGTTTTTTATCCAAAAAAAATTTTTTTATACCCTCCACTCTAGTGATAGAGGGTATATATAAGTTTGTCATTGCGTTTGTAACACCTCGAAATATTGGTCTAAGCCCCATAAAGTATATATTTTCATGATCCTCGTTCGATTCTAAGGCGATCTAGCGATGTCCGTCCGTCTGTCTGTCCGTCTGTCTGTTGAAAACACGCACAACAACTTTTGAAAGACTTTACAGAAGTTCCTAAAGTTTGGCATATATGTTGGGCATTTACCTGGTCAGGTTGGTATTGCAATCCAGCGAAATCGGTCCAGTGGTTCAAAAGTTATGAGCAAAAGACTGAATTTCGGCAAGGGTTTTTCGTGAATTTATGAGATAAAAAGCACTATAACTTTCGAAAATCTATTCTGAGGATGCTGAAGCTTAACATATATATTTTTCGTTCCTCCAGCCTAGTTCGTATTGAATTTCAGCCAAATCGGTTCAGTGGTTCAAAAGTTATTAGCAAAACCGTGAATTTCAGATTAGCTTCACCTTAAATTTACGTGTTGATAACCCGTTAAACCTGTTTTAAAAACATTGGTAAGTCACAAAAATATTTTACAACGTATTTTTGTCACTCAAAAATATTTTTATACTAAAACCAAAAAAAAATTACACTCGAAAAAAATTTTACACTCAAAAAAATTTTACACTCAAAAATAATTTTACACTCAAAAAAAATTAGTAAATTATTTTTTTTTTTAAAAATTAATAAAAAAAATTTTTTTACATAACATAAAACATTTCTAATCAAAACTATTATTTTTTCACGTTAGAAAATTTACTCTTACACTCAAAAAAATAAAACTGTAAAGTTAGCAAAAAATTTAGTTAAATTTAACTAAAAAAACACCTGATTTTGAACCTACTAAATTTCTAGTTAATTTAACAAAAACTATTTAGTTAACTTTTCGTATAATGAATGTAGCAAAAAAAACGTAATTTTAACTAAAAATTCAGCTGAAAATTTCGTAACATTTTTTATTAGTTGAATTCAGCTAAACTTTTTGTAAAAAATTTTAAGTTTGGTAAATATTGGTTTTAAACACTAACACTTCACTTATTTTTTCTTTTTTTCACAGCATTAAGTTCAGCTTAAGTAGGACTTATGAGATTTGCATAGGAGGCTACACAAGAAATGTTTAAAATTTTTCACTTGACAAAAATGTTACAAAAAATCAGCAAATTTATTAGTAAAAATTCGTAAACTCAGTTTTAAAGTCAACAAAAAAAACTAATTCAAAATTTGTACAAAATTAGTATTTTCGTAAACTGAACTTAACTAGAAAAAGTAGTTAAAACGCTGATTTTAACTAAAAATTTGCTAAAAAGCCAGTAAACTCAAGTTAACAAAAAAAATGTTGTTAACTTTACAGTTTTATTTTTTTGAGTGTACTTAAAATGGGCATTGTGGAGGGTATTCATAGATTCGGCAAAGTCGAATTTAACTTTTCTGCTTGTTTTCATTCAATTTTTTTAATGAAATGTATACCTCCAACTACAATATGGGGGTATACTCACTTTGTCATTCCGTGTGTAACGCATCAAAATATCGGTATAGGACCTCATAAAGTATATATATTTATGATCAGTGATCGATTCTAAGACATTCTAGTTATGCCCACCCGTCTGTAGTTAACACGATACAGTCCAAAATAAAAAAGCTAGACTCCCGAAATTTGGCACCAATATGTCTTATGCTCCTAGGCAGGTTAAGTTCGTAAACGAGCAAAATCGGCCAGGGGGAAAAAAGTTCCCCCTTAAAGAATAATACCACTTTTTTACAAGATATTTTGTGTTTTTGTTTAACAAATGCAACATTTTTATGCTCCAAGGAGTTCAAAGTCCTGCATTTGGACCCATAGTATTAGAAAATGTCGTTTTTTCGGTCCGACCCCCCTTTTGTGGGCGGGGTATAAAATTTGTTTTTAAATATTGATAAATTTGTATTTCTCTAGCACAAAAATGAATTTTTAAGCATATATTACCACTACAATTACCACTCCCAATCCCCCCCCCCCCCCCCCCCAAAAAAAATTAAAACTTCACTGCAATTTCTTTTTTACTTGTTTTTCATTCAATTTTATTTTTTTTATCGACATTTTTTTCATAAATTTTTTTTTTTATAATTTTTTTTTTTTAACAATTTGTTTTTTCATCTACACATTTTTTATCAATTTCTTATTAAATTTTTTTATATCCTCCACTCTAGTGATAGAGGGTATATAAAAGTTTGTCATTCCATTTGTATCATCTCGAAACATCCCTAGGACCCCATATAGTATATATTTATATTCATGATCCTCGTTCGATTTTAAGACGATCTAGCGATGTCCGTCCGTCTGTCTTTCTGTCCGTCTGTTGAAAACACGCTAACTTTTGAAAGACTTTACGGAGGTTCCTGAAGTTTGGCATGTATGTTGGTCATTTACCTGGTCAGGTTGGTAAATCCAGCGAAATCGCTCCAGTGGTTCAAAAGTTATGAGCAAAAGACTGAATTCCGGCAAGGGTTTTTCGTGAATTTACGAGATAAAAACACTGTATCTTTCGAAAGGCAGTTCTGAGGATGCTGAAGCTTGGCATATATATTTCTAGTTCCCTTGGCCAGTGGTTCAAAAGTTATTAGCAAAACCGTAAATGTCAGATTAGTTTCACCTTAAATTCACGTGTTGAAAACCCGTTAAACATTTTTTAAAAGCATTGGTAAGTCAAAAAAATATTTTGCAACGTATTTTGGTCCCTCAAAAATATTTTTACACTAAAAAAAAAGAAATAACACTCAAAAAAAATTTTACATTAAAAAAAAATTTAGTAATTTTTTTTTTTTAAATTACTAAAAAAAGTTTTTTTCACACAAAATAAATATTTCTAATCAAAAATGTTATTTTTTCACGTTATAAAATTTACTATATCTTAAAAAGGGCATTTTGGAGGGTATTCATAGATTCGACAGGTCGAATTTAACGTTTCTACTTGTTTTTTTTTTTCATAGATCAATTTTTTTATCAACATTTTTTTTCATCCTTTTTTTTTATCAATTTTTTTTATCAAAAACTTTTTTTATAAAGTTTTTTTTTCATCAAATCATCATCAAAAACACCTTTTTCATCAATTTTCATCAAAAATTTTTTTTTTATCAATTTTTTTTCATCTTATTTGTTTTATCATCAAAAATTTTTTTTCTCATCAAAAACTTTTTCATTAAAAATCCTTTCTCCCCAAATCTTTTTTTTCATCAAAACTTTTTTTTTTCATCAAAATTTTGTTTTTCATTACAAAATTTTATTTTTACATTTTTTTGTCTGACACAAAAATGTTCCATTTGTTTAACAAATGCACAAAATACAAGTGAGAGCGTTAACCCTTTAACGAATAGCGGCATGCATGGACGTATTCAGGGGGGGCCCAGGGGGCCCGGCCCCCCCCCCCCTTTTGGATTGAAAATTTTTAAAAAATTAATTCACACCAACACATAATACAAGTAACAAACATAAGTTTTTCAGTGTTGCAAATATTTTGGTTTTTAAAGAGAAGATTCTAATATTTTTTAAAAAAACTCTTGATTTTGATAAATTTTCGTTTTTAAAAAGTCATTTTATCGATATATCTGTAAAATATGTATAAAAAAACGCATTATATTGGGTTTATTTAATGAAAATTATGCATCAAGTTCATGGTCCTGATGCGTAATTTTCAGTTTTCTATAATAAAATTTTAAACTCTGAGGATCTAAGAGATTTTTCTATATTAAAAATATAAGGTTCTGATTTATTATTGTCATAAAAAATTCTCATGTTTTAAAATTTTTTTTTTTTCTAAAGAAAAATTTTCATATTTAATTTTTATTCTAGCATTTTTTTAAAAAATCGGGTTTGAATTAAAAAACTTGTGTTTTAAACATTGAAAAAGGACTTAGGGCAATATTTAAACCGGTGAAAAATCGTTTTTTTTTTTATTTGAATGAAAATAAATAAATTTTCATAAATGAATTTATAGAAGCACCATTAAAAAAAATTAATAACGTATTTGGGATCTAGAAATCCATTTTACAAAAATCTAGACCTAAAATGTTTCACCAACGCAATAATATGTAACAGTAGATCTGTAAAAAGCGAATTAATAAAATCCTCAAGTCCAAATATCTCGATAACCGAATGTTCTACATAAATTTGGATTGCTAATTACTAGGGCAAGTACTTTCATGAAAATGCATATTTTTACTCAGCATTGCAAACATAACATAAATTTAATATCTATCCGAATCAATAAATTTGCAATAAAATGGCATTGATTTGTAGTTGCATATTTTTGCATATTTTCGTATAAATGCATATTTTTGCATATTTTCATATAAATTGGACTTTTTTTAAATTTCATCAATATTTTTTCAAAACTTCCTTAGGAAAATTAAAATTTATTTATCGAAATCATATTCTGATGCCTTTTTTTAAGAAAATGGATTCTGGAAGCATAATTTTTAGATTCCGAAAATTTTTCCTATTTAAAATGTTCCTATTCTGAGACAATTCACTAATCGTAAAGAAAAAAATGATTTCGAATTTAAGATTTTTTACAGGAAAATTGCGTTTTTATTTTGATTAGAGTTAGGGTGGGGTCTTTTGCCTTTAAGTTAATTTTTGGACTTAAAAATCGGAAAATTCTCCGAAAAAAGTGAAAAAAATTCTTTTTAAAATAATTATTTTTTTTTAGAATAATAAGTATTGAAAAAAAACATGTTCTAAAAATATATTGTATTTTATTATTTTTTTTTTCTTTTAAAAAATTGTTTACTTCAGAAATATTTAATGACTCAAAAAAAATTTTTCATAAAAAAAAAAATGTTTTACTAATAAAAAATTGTTTTCACTCAATAAAACATTTTTAAGAATGGTTGAGGGCCTTAACTTTTTTGACAAAGCCTAATTTATGTTGACAAATTATTTGTTTTTAGTAAAAAAAAAAAATTTTAAGATGCATATTTTTGAAGTTTTTAGTGAATATTTTGGATTTTTTGACGCATATTATAGGCACATTAGGGTGGGGCGATTAGTAAGGAAGGAAAAAAATCTTAATGGGCGCTTCGCGTTTCTGATTCTTGGGATTGTACTGAGCAAAAAAGTCAACTAGACCATACGTCTACGGTGAAAATCGAGCCTCCCGATTTTGACTTGAAGTTTTTTCTCAGACTTTATTTTTTTTGGAAATTTGCAAATTTTCTTGGGCTCATATTTCGTAAACTATTTGAAATTTTGACTTATTTTCAAAAGTAAAGTTGTAGCCATTGTCTCGGGCTACAATTTCTCTGAACATATTACTTAGAAAAAACTTCGTTTTCATGGTCAAAAAGTCGAAAATGTAGAAAATTCACCAATAGTTAAGAACTCTTTAGTACATCGCAAAAGCATTAGAACGCTCCTGCAGGCAGTTTTGGCCTTGTGACGGTAGTGCTCTGCTTGGAAAATTCATCCAGTGGATGCAATATTTACCAGACAACTTACGTAACATCATAAATCCCTTAATACAGAATAATTCCTATTTCGCACACAGTGAAAATGTTTTGTTGAGCATGTTATACGATGATTGTAAAGAAATTCGTACATTGGCGCTCAAAAAAATATTGTATATTCGCGACAACGTATGCGATTTAACTGAGCTTCGCGAATATGTAAAACCAAACATCAATTTTGATTGTACGCATTTCGTTCACATGATCGATTTAGAGGACAAAGCATTGTTATTGTTATTGTTATTGTTACCAGGAAAATTCCGTATGAGCATTTACAACAATACCTCGAATGTGTAGATGATGAAGATCCACCATTTCCAGACCCACTAATACCTTGTCATATTCAAGGTACGGAGCGTCATGTTCAGCTACTAGCTAGTGTGGCTAAGCGCTCAATCGAAAAAAACCGTGAAGGTATAATGGCATCTGTATCTGAATGCCGCCTCGTATGGATTCTCGAAAAGATTTGGATGGCAATCTTTGAATGAAAAATATACTAAATTGGAATTCTTCTTGATTCATACCTTGTCTCTACCAATACAATTACTTTGTACTTTAAATGAATTTTCAAAATAAATATGGAACAAAACAAAACAAAAACATTTTATTTTTGGATAAAAAAAGCGGAAAAATAAGAAATAGAACATTTTTATGATTTTGCGCTATGAACAACTGAAAATGGTAATTTATCAATATTTTCACAAAAAATTTGCACTTTCACAAGGCCAAAACAGCCTGAAGGATCCATCCAATGCTTTTGCGATGTACTAGAGAGTTCTTAACTATTGTCTTGGCTACAATTTTTGTCTTAGTATTGGATCGAAAATCTCAATGGTTTGGCTGTTATAGGCCAAAATATCCAAAAAAAAATTACAAAAAGTGGTGAATTTTCTACATTTTCGACTTTTTGACCATGAAAACGAAGTTTTTTCTGAGTAATATTTTCAGAGAGCCCGAGACAATAGCTACAACTTTACTTTTGAAAATAAGTCAAAATTTCAAATAGTTTACGAAATATGAGCCAAAGAAAATTTGCAAATTTCCAAAAAAAAATAAAGTCTGAGAAAAAACTTCAAGTCAAAATCGGGAGGCTCGATTTTCACCGTAGACGTATGGTCTAGTTGACTTTTTTGCTCAGTACAATCCCAAGAATCAGAAACGCGAAGCGCTCTTTAAGATGTTCAAATCGCCCCACCCTAAGGCACATATTTTCGTTTTTTAGATGCATGAAAGTAAAGTTCTTTATTATGGCTCTTATGTTAGAATACGTAACAGTGAGCACTAAAAAGGATACTTTAAATTTTCAAACGTGAATATCTCGAAAATGGAACGTACTAGTAACAGTAGAACTGTAAACACGCATAAATTAGCGGTTTCGAATTTTTAAACGCAAATATCGGAAAAATGTTAATGAATTAAAATATTTGGTAAGATAATTTGGAATCAGGAGAGCAAAATCAGTCTTGTTCATATAATTTGATTTTTTTGCAATTCAATTGTGTTTTGTGCAAAAAGTGTTTGATCTATAGAAAAATTTCAAATTCTAAGATAGTTTTTTATAAAGAAGTACTCAAACGCAAAAAACTTACACTTATAAGCCAAGTTTTTGCTCAAGACCAAGACTTTTGCGTAACCTAAGTTTTTGGTAAAACAACTTAATAAGACTTATGCATAATTTAAACAAGTTTTTGTTCAATTGGTAAATTGTATTTTTACCAAGAATTTGGGTAATCACTGTGAAGGTGTTTTTGGCGTGCAGATTCTGAGATGTTTTCAATTTTGATGAGTCTGAGATATTCTTCCGCTATAATCTGAGGAATATGTTGACCAGGGGGGGGGGGGGTAGTCCTAGAAAATAATATTATTTAGTTATGATTAAAAAAAGTTTTTGAGTTGGGCCCCCCCCTTTTCAAATTCCTGGATACGTCGCTGGCGGCATGTATACTTGCCAAAGCGTTTTTGGCAATTATTGTTTCTTCACAGTGGTTTAAAATTGAATTTTTGCCGCAAAAATGGATAAATTTTGATTAGGCTGGCGGTCGCAATATTTACAGCTCGGCCTCCATATTTTTTAACTTATCTAAGTGATGTTAACAAATCTTTTAAACTGGAGTGAAAGAGTGTTGGTTCTTTTTGGCAAACAAAAATGGTAGCTTTTTTTTGTTTTTTTTCTTTTGTCTTGACTGAAACAAGTTATTGCTTTCTATATTTTATAAGAAATCTATCGATTTTTCAATTTAAGATTTTTGAAATTACTTTATCTCAGAAAGTATAAGAAATAACCAGACTCACCAATTATGTTTTTTAGGCCTCAACTAGCATGTCTAAAAACAAAAAAATGGCATGAGTTTAAAGTGTTCGTATGCAAAAAGTGCTATATTTGGTAAAGTCTTGCTGTCTCCCCTGCGCAACCGCTAGGCTCCAACTTCCAAGATTTAGCTCGAAAATACACTAACTATGACCATGTCACATTTCATGGCAATCGGTTCTGTACTTAGTGACTGGCTGAATTTTTTCCAAAAAATTTAAGGAGTTTTCCACAGCATAACGGTTTAACCGGTTACAAAACAGCAATACCGATACGTACCGGTTTTATCAATCAAATTAAAAATTTGGAAAAAACAAACAAATACAAAGTTCAAAATCTTATGTAAAATCAAAAAAAAAGTATGGATGTGTCGTTTCTAAGTTTTAGGATTTGATTTTTTCTGAATATTTTTTTTTTGCATTTCTAAATTTTTCTGACGATGTCAAACAACTTCTTCTGATTTTTATCTTAATTTGTCTATGTATTTCCCCAAATATTTAATTTTAGCTTTTTCGATTCACTTTAATTAAGCGGTTTTCACTTAGTTGTGGTTATCAAATTGAAATGCTTAAAAACTAATTTTACACTTCTAAACATTCTTTTGAAGAATTATTTTCTTAAGTACAGAAAATAACACCTTCTCTCAAATCTTAACAAATAATGAAACGATTCACCAACCATGTACTTACTTAATTCACCTACTGCAATGCAGACAAGTATGCTTAGAGAGTGTTTTCTTGGCTGTCAAAAATCCCAAAATGAAACTTATTTATGAATTCAACAAAAATCTTAGCAAATACACCCTCAACTTAAATGACACAAGCAAGAGCAGGTATGGGGGGAAAATGAGCACAGCACTGGAAACTAAAAATAAAGCTTTTCTGTAGGAAACATTTCTCAGAATGAGAATTTTTCTAAAAGAAAATGTCTCAGAATCTCAGAATCTGAGAATTTTTCTATAAAAAAATGTATCAGAATCTAAGAATTTTTCTATATGAAATCTGAGAGTTTTTCTATAAGAAAAATGTCTCAGAATCTGAGAACTTTTTTATAAGAAAAATGTCTCAGAATCTAAGAATTTTTCTATAAGAAAAATGTCTCAGAATCAGAGAACTTTTCTATAAGAAAAATGTTTCAGAATCTGAAAATTTTTCTAAAGAAAAAAATGTCTCAGAATCTGAGAATTTCCTATAGAAAAATGTATCAGAATCTGAGAATTTTTCTATAGGAAAAATTTTACAAAATCAGAGAATTTTTCTATAAGAAAAATGCCTCAAAATCTGAAAATTTTTCTATAAGAAAAATGTCTCAGAATCTGAAAATTTTTCTATAAGAAAAATGTCTCAGAATCTGAGAATTTATCTAAAAGAAAAATGTCTGAGAATATGGGAATTTTTGTGTAAGAAAATGTGTAAGAATCTGAGATTTTCTCTATGGGGAAAAAGTCTCCGAATTTTCTCCATTCTCTCTCTTCTGTCACATTAATTTGTTGTTGCTATTTTAAAATTCTCATCTGTATGCAACAAATCCCTTTATAAGTAGAAAACAAATACAAAAAAAAATATATGCTATCATTGTTTGTCATGACACTTATCGTCAACAACAAAGACAACAACAGCAGCAGCAGCAACATTTCATTGTAGTAACATAAGCTTTTACTTGCAACAACATCTATTGACAATATGTTGCTTGCAAAGTTTTAAAACTGACTTCAATGTGAAACAATGAAACAACAACTGAACCCTTCTCTAAACCCCAAATATAACTAAAATAAGACTTAAGTGTAGTCTTTGTTTTTCAAAAAAACAAATAACGATAACGTCATTACAAAAATGAAAAAAAAAACTTTTTCTAAATACAAAAATCTTAGAGGTTTAAAATCACTTTAGTTACTTTTGTTTAAATAGGGGTTGCTGCACATTACTTCCGTTTTAAATTACTTACACAGAGTCTCCCCAATTTGATACGCTACAATAAGTAATAGAGAGTTTTTATAAGTTCATCACTTCGTATGTAACTCCCGTCTACTGTCTGTCCGTAGTTTGTCTGTTGAAATTATTCTTTTTTTTTTGCAAAAACCCCGATTTAAACTCAAATATTTTTGTTATTTTAAATTATTTTAAAATCAGTTAAAAAGATCAAAAATTATAAAGTAATATATAAATTTGTTTTTGATTTTCTCACCATAACCTGAAAATGTGTGTTAAAAATCTTTATAAACAAATTTTAAAAACTAAAGAAAATACAAGCTGAAAATTGAGAGGAAATCAAAAAAACTCATAAAATTTAAATATACTTGAAAAATCGTAAAAAAATTCGAACAAATTTCGAAATGCTAGGTAGAGTTTCTGAAAACTACAAAAAAAAAGGTCTCTTGCCCTAACCATTGAATTATGATAATGTTTTGCTGTATAAATAGGTGTTCTTTCCAAAGCAAAATTTTTCTAGAAATTTTTTCTTGAAATATCGGACGAGAACCTCATTATGTTTATATATTATTGATCCGTAAATGTTTCTAAGACATTCTAGTGATATCCATCAGCTAGTTTTCTGTGTTTGTCGATAAAAAGAAGCTTGTTTTTGATGAACAAAATTATTTATAAAAATATTTGATGAAAAAAATAAATATGAAACAAGTAGAAAAGTTAAATTCGACTTTGCCGAATCTATGAATACCCTCCACAATGCCTATTTTAAAGGATGGTACATTTTTGACGTGAAAAAAATTAACAATTTTGATTAGAAATATTTTATTTTGAGTAAAAAACTCTTTTTTTGTCATTTAAAAAAAAGAAAAATTACTAATTTTTTTTAGTGTAAAACTTTTTTCGAGTGTTATGTTTTTTTTTACTGTAAAAATATTTCTGAGTGAATGCACGTACGTATGTACACAAAATATTGACATTTTTGTAAAAAAAAACTAAATTGTTTTTGAGTGTAAAATTTTTTTTTGAGTGTAAATTTTTTTTTGAGTAACCAATGCTTTTAAAACTAAACAAGTTTAAAAAGCATTGCTTTAAAACTAAACAAGTTTGAAAAGCATTGCTAAGTTACCATCAATGCTTTTTAAACTTGTTAACCACGAGCATTTAAGATGAACCCAATCTGCTTATAACTTTTGAACCACTGGACCGATTGAACTGAATTTCAATACCAAACAGACCTGAGGAAAAGCAAAGAGACATGTCACGTTTCAGCAGTCTGATTGTTGTAGTTTTATCTCTTATCGTGTTTTTCATCTCTAAAATTCGAGTAAAACTCTTGCCGAAATTTTCTATTTTGCTCATAACTTTTGAACCACTGCACCGATTTGAAAGTTAGCGTGTTTTCTACGGACGGACAGACAGATGGACGGACGGACGGACATCGCTAGATCGACTTAAAATCGATCGAGGATCATGAATATATATACTTTATGGGGTTCTAGACCAATATTTCGATGTGTTACAAACGGAAAGACAAACTTTTATATACCCTCTATCACTAAAGTGGAGGGTATAAAAAAATATTGACGAAAAAAAAATTATTGATACAAAAATATTGATGAAAAACAATATGATGAAAAAAAATAATATTAATGAAAAAAATATAGATGAAAAAAATATAGAGGAAAAAAATATTAATAAAAAAAACATTGAGGGAAAAAATACAATTGAAAAAAAATATTGATGAAAAGAAATATTAATGAAAAAAAATATTAATGAAAAAAAATATTGATGAAAAAAAATTATTAATGGGAAAAAAATAATAATTAAAAAAAACATTGATGAAAAATAATACAATTGAAAAAAATATTCATGAAAATAAATATTGATGAAACAAAATATTGATGAAAAAAGTATTGACGAAAAAAAAAACATTGATGAAAAAATAAAAAATATTGATAAAAAATAAAAAAAATATTAATAAAAAAAACATTGATGAAAAAAAATACAATTGAAAAAAAATATTGATGAAAAAAAAATATTGATGAAAAGAAATATTAATGAAAAAAAATATTAATGAAAAAAAATATTGATGAAAAAAAATTATTGATAGGAAAAAAAAAATAATTAAAAAAAAAACATTAATAAAATATAATACAATTGAAAAAAATATTGAAGAAAAAAATATTGATGAAACAAAATATTGATGAAAAAAATATTGACGAAAAAAATATTGATGAAAAAATAAAAAATATTAATAAAAATACATTAATGAAAAAAATACAATAAAAAAAAATTGATGAAAAAAAAATATTGATGAAAAGAAATATTAATGAAAAAAAATATTAATGAAAAAAAAATATTAATGAAAAAAAAATATTGATGAAAAAAAATTATTGATGGGAAAAAATAATAATTAAAAAAACATTGATGAAAAAAAATACAATTGAAAAAAATATTGATGAAAAAAACATTGTTGAAAAAAATATAGATGAAAAAAAAAATGATGAAAAAAATATTATTGAAAAGAAAAATATTGATGAAAAAAAATATCGAAAAAAAAATTGATGAAAAAAAATATTGATGAAAATAAAAATTGATGAAAAAAAAATATTGATGAAAAAAAAATATTGATGACAAAAAAATATTGATGAAAAAAATATATTGATGAAAAAAAAATTGATGAAAAGGAAAATATTGACGAAAAAATATTGATGAAAAAAATGTTGATGAAAAATAAAATCTTGATAAAAAAATATTAATGAAAAAAAAAAAATTATGAAAAAAATATTGATGAAAAAAAATATTGAAAAAAAATTTATGAAAAAAAAAATTCATGAAAAAATATTGATAAAAAAATATTAAAAAAAATAATTTTGATGAAAAATAAAATATTGATAAAAAAAATATTAATGAAAAAAAAATATGAAAAAAAATATTGATGAAAAAAAAAATATTGATGAAAAAAAAAATATTGATGAAAAAAATATTGATGCAAAAAAAAATATTTATAAAAAAAAATATTGACGAAAAAAAATACTGATAAAAAAAATATTGATGAAAAAAAAATATTCCCGAGTAAAAAAATTGATATGACACAATATATAATTTAATATGGGTTCGTGTCTATTTTGATATAATCTTATACGAAAAATGGTTTCATAAGATTTGATCGAATAATATCTAATAATATCGGTTTATATAACTTTATATCGACTTTGATACGAGTTTTGGTCTAATCCAATGATATAAAATTATATCCAATTATATTAAAATTTATACAATTTTATAAATCGGATGGTTTTTTTTAGTTTTTAATAAAAAGTTGAAAAATTAAAATAATAAAAATAAGTTGTTCTTTGAAAAAAACTTAGAAAAATTTCAAAAAATGAAGTCATGTTAAATTTTATATAAAACACTTAGAAAATATTTTCAAAAAAATTTGTCCTTGGAAAAAACTTAGAAAAATTTGAAAAAATGGAGTTATATAAAATTTAAAAAAACACTTAGAAAATATTTGCGATAAAAAAAATGTTCCTTGAAAAAAACTTTATATAAAACACTTACAATTAGAAAATATTCGTGATAAAAAAGTGGTGCTTGGAAAAATCTTAGAAAAATAAAAAAATATGAAGTCATATGAAATTTTATATAAAACACTTTGAAAATATTTACGACAAAAATATGTTCTTCTAAAACCTTTAAAAAAATTAAAAAATAATGGAGGCATATAAAATTTTATATAAAACACTTAGAAATTTTAAATGATGCATGGGACCAGATGTTACAACATATAGTTATGTATGGCGATATCTTAAAAAAATCCCACATCAAAATTTATTATATAAATTTATCTTGCAATACATAGTGTCACACATGATCATATATCAAATAATATGATTATATAAAAGTATATAAGATCATATTAAATTATTTTTACTTGGGTTGATAAAAAAATATTTATGAAAAAAATATGGATGAAAAAAAATTTTATGAAAAATAATTCTGCAACGTTTTATTCACCAGCTGGCTAATATTTATAATTCACTACGCGGTGAATTATTATCCAAGTTACAGACCCTAATTACTAAAATTTTTTGTTTTAAGAAAATGAAAACAGTAATTCTTATTTTCTTTTTTGTTAATCGTTAGTTTATATAGTCAACGAAAATTAATTTGACCCGTATTTTTTTTTAGCGGCCCAAACTCATTTTTAGGGGTGGTCGATTTGTATGGGGGGAAATTGACCTTTTTCATTTTTTTACGATTTACGCCTATTTAAACAAAATTAATATAGGCATGTGTGGTATCAGATTAAAGGTATTAAAAATACCTATCTCGTGGTAAAGAAGTTAATATTTTTCGACTTATTAACAAAAATGTCCTAAAATTTTGGTATTTTACTCAATATGACGAAAAGTTGTGCATGTTTGGACAAGTTCTTAGCACACGTAAATAGGTTTTCCAAAGACCTTTCATTTGGTATGTAACATGAATAGGTTTTTTCGCATAAAATAGGAGATAAACGAAAAAAACTGAAAAATGGCCTTGTCTTCCCCCCTCCTTTTTACCCCCTAAATATGAATTTGGGCCGCTAAAAAAAAATACGTGTCCCTTTATTTTTTCTGATCTACAAAATAAAACCAATTCCATAAAGATCCGCGGGTGACACTAGGGAGACTTCCCTTGTAAGTCAAATTAAACTCTTCTACTTTTTTTTACATATTTATTTTTACTTTTCTTTAACAAATGAAACATTTTTATGTCAGAATAACTTCAAAGTCCTGCACTTTGATCAAGGGGATAAGAAAATTACTGTTTTCTCTGCCCGCCCCCTTTTGTAAGTGTGGTCCGGCAACGTCCCCGCCGACCCCCTAAGAAAAAGCTATTTTATTTTTACCTCTTAAAGGGAATTTTAGCAAAAATTCTAAATATAAATACGTGTTTAGTATTAAAATTGAAAAAAAAAAATATTTTTTTTAAGTTTTTATGCGTTTTTTATATTTTTAGCATTTTTTTTCGATAATACCGGTACGTACCGCTATCGACGTTTCGGTATCGGTAATACCGTAACTGATTCAACTCAAATACCATAACCGATACCGTTACCGAAATAAATAAAAAAAAACGATACCAATACCGATATCGATACCGTTATTCGTTTCGATTGCCAACCTTGGTTTATATAGTCAAACTGAGGTGGCCTCCTGCAACTTTTTTAAAATTCGACACCAGCATAAAAACATTATCATGTTAAAATAATAATAATCGTAATCCCAACATCTTACTGGGCAAAAAATTTGTTGAATTGGTACAAGTTTTCCACAAAAAGTTAAAAAAAAAATCGAAGAGCATAAACTTTTTCAAAAATCAGATTTAAATTTTTAAACTTAAAAATGGCATCATAGAAAAATTTTAGAAATTTTTTAGGAATTTTTATAAAAAAAAATAAACTAAAAATTGGAATTTGGAATTTGTGGCATTTTTGAAAAGTTATGAGTAAAAGAAATTTGAACAAAGAGACAAGTTTCGAATTTTCTAAAATTCGATATCTTTAAAACAGTTCATCAAAAAAATCGGAAAATTTACCATGAAGGGTACTAAAAACTGTAAGCAAATTGGTAAAATTTAAAAAAAAAAAGTTAAAACTGTCCGATTTGGCATTGAATGCCCCACTACGCATTAGGTCTAAGACAAATATTTCGAGGTGTTCAAAACTGCATGACAAGCTTATATATAATACCCTCCATCACTAACAAGGGAAGTATCTCAACCCTTATGAACCGATTTGCCTGAAACTTAAAATATATATTAAAGAGACGATTTTAAGGTCGGGGTGTCTCGGCTTATCGGCCATATCGGTGTTTAAAAATTTCGTTGTCCCCTTATGAAACCATGTGGACCTTCGGGAAAATTTTGATAACTTCCGAACTAACAGGAATATCATCTAGGGCAAAAATACGGGTCGACTTAAATTTAATAAAGATTATATCTTATCCATATGGATATCGTAGGTCTATGTCTTCACATAAGTACCCCCTAAAATTTACACATTTTCCTGAAAAAAATATTTAAAGAAGCCGAGTTTTTACAAGTTTATGCCACCATTGGATAGGCATTAAAAAAACCTTTCTTCTCATATGAAAACATCATATAGTTTCTTAAAAAGAAATGCTTGAAAAATCCAAAAAATTATTTTTTCGCCACTTTTTGACCCATGTTTTGAACCACTAAATCCCCCATATGGCCGATAAACCGAGACACCCCATCCTTAGAATTGTCTCTTTGATATATATTTTAAGTTTCAGGCAAATCGGTTCATTAGGGTTGAGATACTTCCCTTGTAAGTGGAGGGAATAAAAAACAGGAAAGTGTGGAGTAGGGCGTTCCGTCAAATGAAAACTTTCGAATTTCATGGCGTACTACCTGTCAAACGATGGCCACGTTAGTGCTGAATATGGGAAAATTTATGAAAAAATTTTGCAAAGTCATCTTCATTCGGCAACCAACGTTAAGAGTTGGAAAAAATGACGTACTTCAAATTCATGTCAGAATTTTTTAACCAAATCTAGCTCAAAAATTCATAAATTTTGCGTACTTTATTGGAAAAAAATTTAAAAAAAATCCAAAACCGCGATTTTGGTTCACAGAAAAATATAAAAACACGATTTTGGTCAAAAAATGCTGATCAGCATCTGTGGACCAAATTCGCATTTATGGACCAAAATCGCATATTTTAATTTTTTTAATATTTTTTAGATAAGATATTTAACATTTTCAAACTTTTGAGACCAATTTTCATAAAATATAATTTTTATGGTAAAAAATCACCATATGAGGCATTCCGCACCAAATGTCCAGCGAAAAAAACACGTGTACCGTAAACTTCTGAATAGGTTGTATGGATAGCCCTATACAGAACTTAGAAAATCGCGTTTTTGGTAGGAGGCGTGGTCAAATATTGGAAAAATGGTCAAATTTGTGGCGAGTTGCCTTGATTAAATATTTATCACATTAAAACGGAATGCACCACAATCTCAAAAATTTACATTCTTATATAGTTTTGTATGGGCTATCGATTAATTTTTTTTTTTTTTTTGGAAAATTTTCAGATCCCGTTCTGAAATTTTCCATTTTTAAAAATGTTAATTTATTAAAAAACATGCCACTTTTTTTTCTTTTTTATTTTTTTTTTAGTTTAGATGTTTGTCCATCCACACAAAAAAAAATCAGAAACACGTTCTTCGTTTTTTTCGAGAAAATCGCATTTGAACTTTAAATTTCATAACAATTTTGTAATTTGCTTGTATTTCTTTGTTTTAACGTTGCGAATGAGTAATATATATGCAATTAATAATACTCATCCGCAACGTTAAATCAAGAAAATACAAGCAAATTACAAAATTGTAATGAAATTTAAAGTTCAAATGCGATTTTCTTGAAAAAAACGAAGAACGTGTTTCTGAATTTTTTGTGTGGATGGACAAACATCTAAACTTAAAAAAAAAAAAAAATAAAAAAAAAAAAAAAAGTGGCATGTTTTTTAATATATTGACATTTTTAAAAAATGGAAAATTTCAGAACGGGTTCTGAAAATTTTCAAAAAAAAAAAATTTAATCGATATCCCATACAAAACTATATAAGAATGTAAATTTTTGAGATTGTGGTGCATTCCGTTTTAATGTGATAAATATTTAATCAAGGCAACTCGCCACAAATTTTACCATTTTTAAAATATTTGGCCACGCCTTCTAAGTCCAGTTTTTAAAAATTAGAAAAACCAAAAACGGAATTTTCTTAGTTCCATATAGGGCTATCCAAACAACCTATTCAGAAATTAACGGGACACATGTTTTTTGTTGTAGCGGGACATTTGGAGTGGAATGCCTCATATGTGGATCATAATCGTGGTTTTGGAATTTTTTAAATATTTTTCCAATAAAGTACGCAAAATTGATTAAAAAACTCGGACGTGAATTTTGGTCGAAATATCAAATTTTTTAAAACTTTGACCGCTGGTTGCCGACTTAAGATGACCTTGCAAAATTGTTTCATAAATTTTCCCATATTCAGCTCTAAGGTGACCATCGTTTAAAAGTAATTCTTAAGTGTGTTTTAATTTTTATTAAATAATAAAAATTAGTTATTTATTCGACCTTTTAATTGTGCAATGAAAAAGAGTATATTCTGATTCGAGGCCTTTTCATGTTCCCCATTATGAATTAACATAACAAGTACTTATGATAACTCTACTTTCTTTATTAGGATATTCTCCCATTAAAAACTCATAGAGTTTCGTGCTTTCAAAAATTTTGGCAATTTTCAGGAATGAATTGACGATCGTTTCGAGGGTGTTCCAATTCCCCCATCATCAGAATTCTTTAGAAAATTAGGTAATACTGTTAGCATGCAAACATCAAATATTCATACTCTAAATAATCTCAACTTAGTGAGAAAGCAAATATCCCGAGTAAAAATAAACATATATTACAATATATAACTTGATACAAACATAATAAATTATATATGATTATACATCCCTGATATATTTTCTAAATTTTTTTAATGCAGTCATATGTAGTAATATATAATTTAATCATGATTCGGATTAAAAGGTGTACGGTTGATATAATTATATAAAATTATATGAGGGTCAATACAAAATTTGTTTTTCTGTATAATTTAACATAACATTATATATAGCTTATTCTGTTCCATATAAAACTATATATGTTTCCAATTAACAAAAAATTTTCTTAGTTTTTTAAAATGTTCCTAAACATTTCCTTGTTAGGGTTATGTATATCATCTATCTGGTTCGAAGCGTACCCAAACATTTTTTTTGTTTTTGAAAATTATATGTTTGGTGAATGTATCGTTGACCTGTGGTGAATCTCAACCCAAACCAAAAAACACCAGGATTTTATATGTTTTTGTGAAATTAGATCTAATTAGATCCACCAATATAAGGCAATGTCTGGTCAAAACTCGGATGAAATCAAATCATATTTTATACAAGTAGATCTTTTTTAATGCAAAAACATCCACCATTATTCGGATAAAATTGCGTATTAATATATATTGTGTCATATATCATTATATATTGCATCATATAAAAATTTTTACTCGGGATGATTTTCGAAGTTCCACCAGCATTACCCCAAATATAATTTGAAAGCAAGTTTTTTTGGTTACTGCAACTCTACGAGTATTTAATGGGAGAATATCCTAATAAAGAAAGTAGAGTTATCATAAGTACTTCTTATATTAATTCATAATGGGGAACATGAAAAGGCCTCGAATCAGAATAAACTCTTTTTCATTGAGTAATTCTTAAGTTTAAATTTAATGGGACGCCCTAGTGTGAAGGGTATGTTATATTCGGTTATGCCGAATTGTATCTCCTGTTTCATTGGTTATTTTTTGAACTTGCAATTATCTGCATCAGAGACAATGTACATTGTATGCTTGTTTGAGGACGTACTTAAACAACAAAGTTTCAATAGATTTTTTTTTTCGAAGTTAAGGCTCCTTGTTCATTTTTATCATATTCACCCATACTTTTTCTATCTTTCTTTCTGTCATTGTTTAGTTTTATTTTGTTTTATAATTCCAATAGATATTATTTTCAATTGTTTGTATGGTTGTTGATTTTATTTTTAAATCTATATATATAAAAATGGATGTGTGTATGTATGTATGTATGTATGTATGTTCCGTATGGACTCGAAAACGGCTGGACCGATCTTGATGAAATTTATAGGGAATATTCAGAATAGCCTGGCGAGTAACACTGTCAAGTCGGATTTTTGATTTTCTGTCTGTGGGCGGAGGGGCGTGGCAAAATCCAATTTTTGCATCCCACCACTAATGACATCTATATATAAAAAACGGATGACCGATTTTGATGAAATTTATATCAAAGATAGTACTAACTGAGTACTCACTATGTGCCAAATTTTAGCGTTACCGGACAAAGTAGCGTAAAATGCCATGCAACTTTGTATTGAATAGAAAGTTATTTCAATGATGCAATAAAAGGCTATATGTATGTTCTTTATGGACGCGAAAATGGCTGGACCGATCTTGATGAAATTTTCAGGGAATATTCAGAATAGCCTAGGGAGTAACACTGTGCAGTCAGATTTTTAATTTTTTGCGTGTGGGCAGATGGGCGTGGCAAAATCGAATTTTTACATTGCACTACTAATGACATCTATATATAAAAAACGGATTGACCGATTTTGATGAAATTTAAACCAAAGATAGTACTGATCGAGTACTAATTATATGCCGAATTAGAGCGTGATCGAACAAATGGGCGTAAAATGCCATGCTTTTTTGCCAGTGGGTGGAGGGGTGGGCAAAATCGAATTTTTACATTGCACCACTAATGACATCTAAAATATAAAAAACGGCTGGACCGATTTTGATGAAATTTAAACCAACGATAGTACTAACCAAGTACTAACTGTGTGCCATTTGATCGGACAAATGGACGTAAAATGCCATGCCCCTTTGTATTGAATTGAATTTTATTTCTGCATGCTCCGCAATAACGCAAAAACTGTTGATTTGATTTTAAAATTAATTTTCAGCACTGATAGTATTAACCGAGTGTGGAACTATAGGCCATGTTATACTACGATTGGAAAAAGGGGCGTAAAATGCCACGCCCCTTTGTACTATACTGGACATTGTGTGCCTGTTTCGCAATCTGAACAGCTGAACCGATTCTCTTGACATTTTCACTACATACAGTGCTAACCAAGTGCATATGTAGGCCATATAAGATCGTTATTAGAAAAAGGGATCAAAATTGCAATGCCCTTAGTACTATACTGACCACGATTGAACAAAGAGGCGTAAATTGACAAGCCCCTTTGTTTTATACTGAACGTTAGTTCTGCCTGTTGTGAAATCACGCAAAAACGGATAAGCCGAATCTGTCACTACTGATAGAACTAACCGAGCGGGAACTGTAGGTCATATGTATAGCGCGATTCGGCAAAAGGGTTTACAATATCACTCCCGTTTTTCATAAATAAAAAGATATTTCCTCCTCTTTCGCAATCACACAAAAACGATAAAACTGATGTCAATGAAATTTGCAGCACAGATAGTACTAATAGAGGATGAAGCATGGAACTTTAGACTATCAAGATTCGATAAAAATGCGTTAAATTACATGCCCCTTTGTACTATACTTAACGTTATGTCTGTCTGTTTCGAAATTACGTAAAAACGGCTGAACCGATTTTGTTAAGATTTCTCTATAGATAGTGCTAACTGAGGGTGGAACCAAAGGTTACTAGCTGGGCCCGGACCCGTGCTTTAATTTTGTCCGACACTATATTTAAATTAAGATGCAATATAAAATAGTTTTTTTCTTAGGGCCAGCAACGCGGACCGGGTATAGCTAGTCCTTTATAAAAAGGAATTAGGGGGGTACATTAATTTTGTCAATCCGTACGTAACATATCGAACTCATAAGAAATTTTACATTCTTAAATCATAATCGATTTTAAGGGGATTTATCGATGTCTGTCTGTCTATCTATCTGGAATGTACAATTGTTTTTGTAAAGATTAATTGCGAAAGTACCCACACATCCTCTTTTCCCCGAAAAAATATTTATGTTTAGGTATAAGATTCAACACAGCCGACTAGCAGTATTACTTGTTTACGTATTATTTAGATACATACAAATATTTGTCGCATTGATACTCTTGTACAGCTACATGGAACACTTAAAGTGTTGGCACAGGATGACAAAAAAAAAATACAAAAAGAAGGAATCGTGATTACAATGGTAGTAGAAATTTCAATTGCTACAACATTTTTGAAGTGGTTGTATTGCTGCATAACTTGAATTGTAAATTTTTTATTGAAAATTATAATTTTTTAGGGATGAGGTGTGATAAATAAATGTAGAATAAAGTCGTCTAAAAAAATTTAACAATTATTGTTCTAAAAGGGTCTAAATAATGATATTTAACCCGTCATATTTCAATTTCATCAAAGTAAAAGACAAATAGTCCAGGCGGAAAATATTAAGGACCAACACTTCCAACCATATTGATACTTAATAGATTCTTAGATGATCTACTGACGTTCGTCCAACTGTTTGGATTTCTATGGAAAGCTCGATGCAGTCTAAAACATTTTTTAGACTTTCATATCGGAAAAATTCAATGGCTCACAAGGGAAATCTTCCTAGCCTCACACCCCGATCTTCATGAAATATTATTAACATAACAATGTTTTTAGGTAGGTGTCTTTTTTTAAAAGTGAATCAGGATGCCCCCTCAGTTTGAATATACATATTAGGCATTCCACACCAAATGTCCAGCGAAAAAAAAAAACATGTTTACCGTAAAGTTCTGAATAGGTTGTATTTATAGCCCTACATGGAACTTAGAAAATTGCGTTTTTGGTTTTTAAATTTTTCAAAAACCGGGCTTAGGAGGCGTGTTCAGATAGTGGAAAAATGGTCAAATTTGTGACGAGTTCCCTTGATTAAATATTTATCACATTAAAACGGAATGCACCACAATCTCAAAAATTTACATTCTTATATTGTTTTGTATGGGCTATAGAAAAAAAAATTTTTTTTTGAAAATTTTTTAGAACCCGTTCTGAAATTTTCCATTTTTTTAAAAAGTCAATTTATCAAAAATACGGCCAATTTTTTTTTTTTTAATTTTTTTTTTTAAGTTTAGATGTTTGTCCATCCACACAAAAATTTAGAAACGCTTTATCGCATATGAATTTTAAATTTCAAAACAATTTAGTAATTTGCTTGTATTTTCTTGTTTCAACAGAGCGTATGAGTAATATTTATGCAATTAATAATACTCACAAGGGAAGTATCTCAACCCTTATGAACCGATTTGCATGAAACGTAAAATATATATAAAAGAGACAATTCTAAGGTTTGGGTGTCTCGGCTTATCGGCCATATCGGGGATTTAGGGGTTCACAACATGGGTCAAAAAATGGCGAAAAAATCGTTTTTTGGATTTTTCAGCCATTTCTTTCTAAGAAACTATATGATGTTTACATATGAGAAGAAATGTTTTTTTAATGCCTATCCAACGGTGGCATAACCTTGTAAAAGTTTGGCTTCGTTAAATACTTTTTTCATGAAAATGTGAAAATTTTGGGGGGTATTTATATGAAGACATAGAGCTACGATGTCCATATGAATACGAAATAATCTTTATTAAATTTAAGTCGACACGTATTTTTGCTCTAGAGGATATTCCTGTTAGTTCGTGAGTTATCGAAATTTTCCCGGAGGTCCATATGGTTTCATAAGGGGACAACGAAATTTTGAAACACTAATATGGCCGAAAAGCCGAGACACCCCAACCTTAAAATCGTCTCATTTATATATATTTTAAGTTTCAGGCAAATCGGTTCATAAGGGTTGAGATACTTCCCTTGTCAGTCGCAACGTTAAAAGAAGAAAACACAAGAAAATTACAAAATTGTTATGAAATTTAAAATTCAAATGCGATTTTCTCAAAAAAAAAACGAAAAACGCGTTTGTGTGGATGGACAAACATCTAACTTAAAAAAAAAAAATTAAAAAAAAACAAGTGAGAGTGTTAAATTTGACTGTGCCGAATCTATTATACCCTCCAAAATGTAAAAAAAAAATTAAAAACAAAAATTTGTCAGGGGCGTTTCTTTTTTTTTTTTTTGGGGGGGGGGTTGATAGGGTCAGTGGGGGACGTTGAGAGCACCTTCCCATCGCGATAAGTATACTAAATGTTTCATTTAATTAACAAAAATACAAAAAAAACATGTAAAAAAGTGTATTTTTTTAGAGGTTGGTTTAGTTCTTCAAGGGGGAACTTTTTTCCCCCTCGTCCGATTTGGCCAATTTCCGAACTTAACCTGCCTAGGAACATAAGACATATTTGTGCCAAACTTGAAGGGTCTAGCGATTTTATTTTGGACTGCATCGTGTTAACTACAGACGGACGGACGGACGGACGGACGGACATCGCTAAAATGTCTTAGAATCGATCACTGATCAATAATATATATACTTTATGGGGTCCCCGACCGATATTTTGATGCGTTACACACGGAATGACAAAGTGAGTATACCCCCATACTGTAGTTGGAGGGTATAAAAATGCGAATTTTACAAATTTGTTGATAATTTGAAATTACTAGTGGTTTAGTAAAAATTGTTTTCAAATTTTAGTTTAAATAAAGTTTTTAGTAAAATGTTTCATCTTTTAACTAAATAATTGTAGTAAATTTATCTAAAACAAATATTTTCGTTAGTAAATTTAAGTAAAACAAGTCTTTAAAACTAGCTCGTTGCCCCTAAAATATTCAAATTGCCCCCAGTGGGGCGAGAATCTAAGGTTGGGAACCATTGCTTTAGATAAAAAAGAAAATTGATCTTCATGTGACATAAAAATGTTCCATTTATTTAACAAAAATTGATTTTTTTGTAAAACTCACCAGTTTTAATTTATTTTTATTATCTTTAAATGAGAGTTCACTTCTATAAATCTTTTAATTTTCAGAGAGCATTATTATTATTATATCACAAATAATAAATATGAGCTCAAACCGAACTAAATAAAAATTCAGTTAAAAAGTTTAAAATTTTCAGCAAGAATCTACTTTTTATTTTTGATAAAATTTACTTTGAAGCAAAAACTTTTTCGAAAACAAAAAATAGCTACTCTCTGAAAATTTAAAGATTTATAGAAGTGAACTCTCATTTAAAGATAATAAAAATAAATTAAAACTGGTGAGTTTTACAAAAAAAAATCAATTTTTGCATTAAATTTTTTGAAATTCAGAACCAGCTCTGAATTTTTTCAAAAACAAATAATATCAATCGATACAATATCTTTTAAGTAGATGTATTCCGGAAACTGAAGAATTGTTGAGTTACAGAAGAAAAAATTAAAGATAGGGAGATGTCATTCAAAAATTTTTAAATTTTAACACATTTTACCACATTTTACGATACTTTGAAGTTTAAAGTTATTTTTCTGGAAAAAAAATAAATTTTGTGGAGAACATAAAAAACTTTAATTTTTAATTTAAAACAAGTGAGAGTGTTAATTCGGCTGCACCGAATCTTCCATACCCTCCTCCCTAAAAAAAAATACAGGGTGGTTTTTTTAGGGAATGGGGAGGGAAGGGCGGTCTGTCGGTCGGTAGGTCGAGATCATTGGGGGCACATTCCCCTTGCTTTTTAATGTTTAAAAATTCATTTATTATGCTTTTTGCACTTAATTAATACAATTTTATCATTAATTAAATATTTTTTTCATATCCAGGCCCACAAAAGGGAGCGGGCCGACAAAAAATTCTAATGCCCGGGGTCCAAGTGCAGGACTTACAACTTCTCCCAACATTAAAATGTGTCATTTGCTTAACAAAGTATAATAAAACTTGTAAAAAAAATGCCGTCTTTTTAAAAGTTGGTGTAGTTCCTCAAGGGGGAACTTTTTTCCCCTGCTCCGATTTCGCACATCTCAGAACTTAACTAGCCTATGAATATAAGACATATTCATGCCAAACTTCAGAAGTCTAGCTCTTTTAGTTTGGACTCTATCGTGTCTTCCACAGACAGACGGACGGACATCACTAGAATGTCTTAGAATCGATCACTGATCAATAATATATATACTTTATAGGGTCCTAGACCGATATTTCAATGCGTTACACACGAAATGACAAAGTGAGTATGCCTCCATACTGTGGTTGGAGGATATAAAAAAATAAAAATTTCTTGTTTTTGCTACATCGATTTTAGGTTAAATTTAAAAAGTTAAGACAGTTTTGAATTTCTTCCAAAAACAAATAATGCCAATCTATAGCCCATACAAGACTCTATAAAACAAATTTGTTTCGAAGATTTTAGAATTGTTGAGTTAGTATAGAAAAAAATTAAATATAAATAAAAAAATTAATATGTCATGCAAAAATAGCTAAATTTTGCAATGTTCCACGATTTCTAACAACATTTTTAGATTGGTATGTTTAAAATAAAAAACAACATACGATTTTGAAAATTTAAAAACAATGATCGGATCGTATGAGTAATATTAATTATAAAATGTAATTAAATATTACTCATACGCTATGTAATTTTAAAATAAAATATTCAAATGCATATTGCTCATTTACTTGTATAAAGTCATAATTCAAAAAATGTGATTTTTGAGTTAATCATGCAAAATTATTTGTTATATCAATTATTACATTTTCAATGGGCTTTCTCTATGCAAACCCATTAAACTCGATTTCTGCAAAATCAAATATTTTGAGTTATGAAACTACAGAAAAAAATTTGAACATTTTTAAAGGAAAAATCTAAACATTTTATCTGGAAGATCTGAAAAAAGTTCCTATTATGAAAGGAAATTATCTTGGAGAAAAATAGTTGTGAACGTGACATTTTTGGTAAAAAAAATTACTTACAATTAGACTTTTCCTATAAGAGAAATGCCTCAGAATCAGAGAAAAATGTGTCAGAATCTGAGACTTTTTTCTATAGGAAAATCTGAGACTTTTTTCTATAGGAAAATGAATCTGAAACTTTTTTATAGGAAAATTGTCTCAGAATCTGAGACTTTTGCTATAAAAAATTTCTTAGAATCTAAGGCCTTTTCTTTAGGAAAAGTGTCACAGAATCTCCGACCTTTTCTATAGGAAAAATGTCTCAGAATCTGAGACTTTTTCTATAGGAGAAAAAAAGAAAAATGTCCCAAAATCGGAGTCTTTTTGTGTAGAAAAAAAAGAATTTCAGACTTGTTTACAGGAAAAGGGTCGCAGAATCTGAGCCTTTTTCTATAGGAAAAAGGTCTTAGATCCTTTGAATTTCAGACTTAAACTTTTTTGAAAGGAAATGGACTTAAAATCTGAGACTTTTTCTGTAGGAAAAAAATCTTAGAAGTTTTATTTGATTGGAAGATGGTTATAGAATCTGAGATGTTTTCGATAGGGAAAAGGTCTTCGAATCTTAGACTTCTTCTATAGGAATAAGATCTCAGAATCTCAGAATTTGAGACTTGTTCTACAGGAAAAAAGCTTCAGAGACTTTTTCTATTGAAAAAATGTCTCAGAATCTGAGACTTTTTCTATTGAAATAAGTTCTCAGAATCCAAATCTTTTTCTATACGAAATAAATCTAAGAGTATGGGGCATTTCGTATAGGAAAAATATCTGAAAATTTTTAAAGGAAAAATATCTGTCAATCTATAAGTTCCTATTATGAAAGGAAATTATCTTGGAGAAAAATTGTTGTGAACGTGACATTTTTGGTAAAAAAATGACTTAGACTTTTCCTATAAGAGAAATGCCTCAGAATCAGAGAAAAATGTGTCAGAATCTGAGACTTTTTTCTATAGGAAAATCTGAGAATTTTTCTATAGGAAAATCTGAGACTTTTTTCTATAGGAAAATGAATCTGAGACTTTTTATAGGAAAATTGTCTCAGAAGCTGAGACTTTTGCTATAATAAATTTCTTAGAATCTAAGGACTTTTCTTTAGGAAAAGCGTCACAGAATCTCCGACCTTTTCTATAGGAAAAATGTCTCAGAATCTGAGACTTTTTCTATAGGAGAAAAAAAGAAAAATGTTCCAAAATCTGAGTCTTTTTGTGTAGAAAAAAAAAAGAATTTGAGACTTGTTTACAGGAAAAGGGTCGCAGAATCTGAGCCTTTTTCTATAGGAAAAAGGTCTAAGATCCTTTGAATTTCAGACTTAAACATTTTCGAAAGGAAAAGGACTTAAAATCTGAGACTTTTTCTGTAGGAAAAAAATCTTAGAAATTTTATTTGATTGGAAGATGGTTATAGAATCTGAGATGTTTTCGATAGGGAAAAGGTCTTCGAATCTTAGACTTCTTCTATAGGAATAAGATCTCAGAATCTCAGAATTTGATACTTGTTCTACAGGAAAAAAGCTTCAGAGACTTTTTCTATAGAAAAAATGTCTCAGAATCTGAGACTTTTTCTATTGAAATAAGTTCTCAGAATCCAAATCTTTTTCTGCACGAAATAAATCTAAAAGTCTGGGGCATTTCGTATAGGAAAAATATCGTAAAAATGCTTTAATGTATGAGACTTTTTCTATAGTAAAAGGCTTAAAAATCTGAGGCTTTTTCTGTAGAAAAAAGTCTCAGATTCTGAGATATTTTTCATTAAGAAAAAGTCTCAGATTATGCTATACTTTTCCTATAGAAAAAGCTTTTCTTTACAAAAAATGTCTCAGAATCTGATCATATTTCCGTTTGGAAATTTCTTCTATTAAAAATTCTCAAATTTAGACTTTTTCATACTACAAATGTGTTAGAATCTGAGGCTTACGTCTACATAGAAAATGGAAAATGTTCTTTTAAAACAAATTAAAACAAAATTATCTAAACGGAAATATGATCGTAAAAAACAAAGCTCCTTTTAAGGATGCCTCTGTTTTTTTATTGAAAAATAGAATGCAGTGGTTTGCCGAATTCTCTTAATTTTATAGCTTTCCAATCACTTTTTTTAGAAGTATTCCTATTTTTGCTTCTCCGACAATGGTGAAATTATGTTTTTTTTTATTCGAAATAAAAAAAAATCCCTCAATCTCAAAAGATGTACCCGCCACTGATATTGCTATACGTATGTATGTATGTTTAATTTTTCTCGGGCTTATACGATTTTGAAAATTTAAAAACAATGATCGGAACGTATGAGTAATATTATTTATGTAATGTAATTAAATATTACTCATACGCTATGTTTTTTTTTAAATAAAAGATTCAAACAATAGGAAAAATTCTCAGAATTTTTTACAGGAACTCTTTTATAGGTCAAAGGCCTCAAAGTCTGCAATTAATACGATATTTATTATTTGTTATAAATAACTCACTGATAATTCTGTGGAAAATACTTTGACTTTTTGTTTGACAAAAGTCAGTAAGAATTTTTTCTCAAGTGTCTAATTCTAATACCTTTTCTTTTTTTGTAAAAAAAATTTAGAAAATTTTTATTTGAAAACTACTTTAAACTGTTTTAAAACAAGGGGTAAAAACAAAAAAAATCTCATTTATGGTGTAAATCGGTCTAGCATTAGTAGCCTTATGAGCATTTTTTAAAGTAAAGAAAAAAGTCTGGGTTGCGGTAGTACCACGGTACTTTTGAAAATCAAAATGAAGCAAAATAAGACAATTGTACCAACTTTAACATCCCTGATTCAAATATATGAAACGATAGAAAAGAGTTTCTTAGTAAGAACAAACGGTGTAAAGGAATTGCTTGCCATAAGAACTAGCGGTATGAAAAAAAAATCTAATATGTGAAAAACGTACCTAATATATCAAATCTGATTTCAAATCCAATAAGCAAATTCTCTTGAAGTTTTAATAAGAAAAATCTCAAATGGCATCTTAACAATTTTCCATTATTAACTTTCAATTAATTCACTTTCAAAATCAGGTAATTTCAGCTTCCAATCTTTCCATTGCCAATCTGTTGTAATTTTTTGCTTTTATTGCCTAAAAATTTTCATATGCGTTGAAAATAAAAAAAATAACATCAACATTGATTGAAATAATAACACTTTTTCAGTTAAATCTGGCAACAGAATACACAAAGGAATTTGCCAATTGGCGCTTAAATATGTGTGTGTAGTTAATTTGTGTTATAAAGATTTTTTCTTTTTTGTTTGTCAATATAAAATAAAATCGTATGTGCGATAATGTTTCTTGATATTGTTATTATTTTGATTTTTTTATCACATTGATTTTATGTTTTTTTGGAAAAAAGAAAAAATACAATCTTTGGGGTATTGCCAAAGCAATCACATTTAAAATGTAACAAAATTTTAAATGAAGACGCAAAAATTGGAGAGGTTTAATATATACTTTTTTATAAGTTTTTATTTTTTCTTGTTTTTTTTTTTTTTTTTAATTTCGCTAAGTGATTATTTTGAATATACTCACTCGCATACACTCAATTTGCACAATGTTATGATGTACGAAATATGAATTTAAATGAATGAATATGTAAAAGTATACCCTGGTGGATTTTTTTTTAAATAATATTTTAGAATTTCTATATTGACGGTGTTCTGGCATAAATCTCGTATATTTTTAAATGTTGTATGAAATCACATAAACACTTTTGTATTTATTTTATCAGTTTTGGTAAATACAAAGTGATGTAAAACTTGGGTTGTCATACAATATTTGAAACTTATACCATGTCAAAAAAACCTTATCGTCCCTCCGTCTGGGACGATTTCGATCTTAAAAAGATCACCATTCCTGACGCGAGAATTAGGAAATTCTATACATTTTTTGTATAGAAAAAGTCAAAAATTTATATAAATTATTCCTACATAAGAAGTCTCAGATTCAGAGACATTTTTTAAACAAAAACCTCTACATTTTTCCTATAGAAAATGTCTCAGATTCTGAGATATTTTTCCTATAGAGAAAGTCTCAGACGATGAGACACTTTTCGTATAAAAAAATTGTAGATTCTGAAATAATTTTCGTATAGAAAAAGACTCAGATTTTGGAGCACTTTTCCTTAAGAAAAAGTCTGAAAATCTGTTCTCAGAATCTGACAATCTGTTCTCAGACTCTGAGAACAGATTTTCAGATTCTGAAACATTTCGTATTGAAAACGTTTCCAAATCTTAGACATTTTTGTACAAAAATGTCCCAGTTACTAAAACATTTTTCGTATAGAAAAAGTCTCAGATGCTGAAAAATTTTTCGTCTCAAATTCTGAGACAGTTTTTCTACAGAAAAAGTCTCAGATTCTGAGACAGTTTTTTTATAGAAAAAGTCTCAGATTCTGAGACAGTTTTTCTATATAGAAAAAGTCTCAGATTCTGAGACAGTTTTTCTATATAGAAAAAGTCTCAGATTCTGAGACAGTTTTTCTATATAGAAAAAGTCTCAAATTCTGAGACAGTTTTTTTATATAGAAAAAGTCTCAGATTCTGAGACAGTTTTTCTATATAGAAAAAGTCTCAGATTCTGAGACAGTTTTTCTATAGAAAAAGTCTCAGATTCTGAGACAGTTTTTCTATAGAAAAAGTCTCAGATTCTGAGACAGTTTTTCTATAGAAAAAGTCTCAGATTCTGAGACAGTTTTTCTATAGAAAAAGTCTCAGATTCTGAGACAGTTTTTCTATAGAAAAAGTCTCAGATTCTGAGACAGTTTTTCTATAGAAAAAGTCTCAGATTCTGAGACAGTTTTTCTATAGAAAAAGTCTCAGATTCTGAGACAGTTTTTCTATAGAAAAAGTCTCAGATTCTGAGACAGTTTTTCTATAGAAAAAGTCTCAGATTCTGAGACAGTTTTTCTATAGAAAAAGTCTCAGATTCTGAGACAGTTTTTCTATAGAAAAAGTCTCAGATTCTGAGACAGTTTTTCTATAGAAAAAGTCTCAGATTCTGAGACAGTTTTTCTATAGAAAAAGTCTCAGATTCTGAGACAGTTTTTCTATAGAAAAAGTCTCAGATTCTGAGACAGTTTTTCTATAGACAAAGTCTCAGATTCTGAGACAGTTTTTCTATAGAAAAAGTCTCAGATTCTGAGACAGTTTTTCTATAGAAAAAGTCTCAGATTCTGAGACAGTTTTTCTATAGAAAAAGTCTCAGATTCTGAGACAGTTTTTCTATAGAAAAAGTCTCAGATTCTGATACAGTTTTTCTATAGAAAAAGTCTCAGATTCTGAGACAGTTTTTCTATAGAAAAAGTCTCAGATTCTGAGACAGTTTTTCTATAGAAAAAGTCTCAGATTCTGAGACAGTTTTTCTATAGAAAAAGTCTCAGATTCTGAGACAGTTTTTCTATAGAAAAAGTCTCAGGTGCTGAGACAGTTTTTCTATAGAAAAAGTCTCAGATTCTAAGACAATTTTTCTATAGAAAATGTCTCAGCTTCTGAGACAGTTTTTTAAAAATTCTCAGATTCTGAGACAGTTTTTCTATATAGAAAAAGTCTCAGATTCTGAGACAGTTTTTCTATAGAAAAAGTCTCAGATTCTGAGACAGTTTTTCTATAGAAAAAGTCTCAGATTCTGAGACAGTTTTTCTATAGAAAAAGTCTCAGATTCTGAGACAGTTTTTCTATAGAAAAAGTCTCAGATTCTGAGACAGTTTTTCTATATAGAAAAAGTCTTAGATTCTGTTATATTTTTCCTAAATTCTGATTCTGAGATATTTCTCTATTAAACATTTTGTTTTGGAAAATTAACACACTCTGAAATATTTTTCAGAAAATATTAATATTTACTCGATTATTCGGTTACTTGTTATCACCATTTCGTTAGAGGTTTCAATTCTACTAATAAATATTTAAACTATTCATGCACTAATCTCTGTCATGATTTTAAGTAAAAAAAAAATATATGTGTTTATAAATATTGACAGATCTCTTGAAAAACTGCATGTTCATTCATACTTGAGCATGCATAATCAGGACATGTTATTTATTTGTTTGTCTGCTTGCTAAAGTATTTTATGCATGAAGAGTGTACCCTTTTTTTGTTGCTGGAGAAGTGCAAGTGAAACTGAATGAAAATTCAAATAATGAAAGTGTTTAAATCGTTCAGATTGAGCAAATTTCAAATTCCGTTCAAAATTCGGAACGGTATGAACATGAGACATTTTCCATAACAAAACTTTCAAAGGTTTTTAAAGTTTAGTGGAAGATTTTTTTACAAGCATTTGAAGTTCCCGAACTATTATTATAATTATAATTTCTTGAAAACTCTATAAGAGGCGTATACTTAATTTTGTAATAGCCTTTAAATAACACTCATACGTAACGGTGCACAGCGGTTTATTTTTAATAATTCGCCAATTCAGTACGTACTGTACCGATTGCAGCGAAATTTTTACAGGTTATTGCTAACGACATTTCGAACTTAAGTTTGGACGATGGACCCCACATGCCCAATAAAATAAATAAAATAAACAACCAGGAACCACTAAGGTGGGACATATTTACTGTAAAAAACTTAAAAAAAAATCTGGCAACTTTCATTTTCTTTTGGTTTCATCCCATTCCGATTCGAAAAGTTCGATTTTGCATCACTGCGTTATTTAATACGCCCCAAATATTTTTTATTTTATATTTTTCTTTCATTTTTTTCACTTTGTAACTTTAATCACTTAAAAAAAATGTCATCACTCTACCATCTCTTGTGAAATTTATATGATATGTGTTTATATTGTCATTTCGATTCATAATATTGTGCATTTGCCACAATTTCTATTTTTTTTTTTTTTTCTATTTTTTCTGTATTTTGCATCTCATTGGCAACCACTTGATGCGACAAATAAGTACTCGAATTTGGTTACAAGTTGCTATATGACGCTAGTGTTGACTTTTTAATGATTTTCCACTCTACTGTCAACTGTATTCATTCAAGTGGATTTTTATTTCAAGTATTTGTTGGCATTTGTTAAGCTCATTTGAGGGAATTGAAAAATCGATAGCAACGAATCGAGAATTTTTAAGAGGAGATTAATTTTAATAAGTGTTATTCATTAATAGACGATTTTTAGTTAGTAGCAGAGTTAATGGAGGAAAATTATTTGAAAATGAGATGGACGAATTCTACATTAAAAAAAAAAAAAACTTAGTCAAATTACAAGAAAAAGTCTCGTAATACCATTTTACTAATATTTAACAGTTTTCCTTGTTTTCTAACAAATATTTTTCGATTGAAATTTATATTTTTTTTTTGTAATTTTACAGTTTTTCTTGTAATTTTACAAATTTCCAACGTTTTTTACAAAAAAAATCTAGTAAATTTACGAAAAATGCTTGTAAGTTTTATTTCACCAAAAAAGTTGTAAATTTACAATTTTATTGGTAAAAATCTTGTAAAATTACGAAAAACCTCGTAATTTTTACTAGGAATCCTCGTCAAATAGGAGGTAGCAAAAAATCTAGTAAAGTCACGAAATCTTCTTGTAAGTTTTATCGCGTAAAAAAATTTGTAAGTTTACAATTTTATTGGTAAAAGGTTAGTAAAATTACAAAATTATTGGTAAAAAGTTTGTAAAATTAAAAGGAATTATTTCACATAGAAGGTAGCAAAGAAAAAAGTTACGAACTTTTCTTGTCGTTTTACAAGGTTTTTTTATGTTAAAATCTCATAATTCTTGTGTAAAAAATGTCTTAGTATTTAAGAATTTCTCTATAGGAAAAATATCTCAGAATCTAAGAATTGTTCCATAGAAAAAATGTCTCAGAATTTTTATAGGACGTTTTTTTTATCTTAGAATTCTTCTATTGACAAAATGTTAAACAAATTTTTTTGGAAAAATTTTTTAGAATCTGTGAATTTTTCTTTACGATAAAATTTTTAGAATGTGAGAAACTGTCTGCCCGAGTAAAAATTTGAAGGATCAGTACTGATTCGAAAAATGGATCGCTAAGATTAGATCAGTTTTAATCTGATGAATACAATTTTATCCGAAAAATGGATCTATCTAATTAGATGATTAAAACTGATCTATTTAATTAGAAAAACCCATTTTTCGTATGAAATTGTATCCGTTCAATTAAAACTGATCCAATCTTAGCGACACATTTTTCTGATCAGTACTGATCTTTCAAATCTCAGATCAGTGCAGAAATTTTTAAATCTCGGATCAATTTTTAAATTAATTTTACTCGAGTGTACCAAAAAAAAACATAATCTGAAAAACTTTCTATAGAATTTCTCTTTAAGAAAATTGTTTTAAAATTTAAAAATTTTTAAGAAGGAATAATTTTCAAAATCTGCAATTTTTAAAAAAAAAAAAAATCTGAGAATAAGGCTTCTGGCATTCGACAATTAAGCATGATGGGGACCATGATAGGGACCATGAGCAGAATCCATATATATATAGGTTCCTTTTACTCCTACAAGGAGCATAGGGCCGCAACAAGGTTGTTCCAATCTGCTCGATCTGATGCACGATGCTTTATTTCATTCCAACTAAGATGTAGTTTAGATGCTTCAATTTCAATTTGTCGTCTCCAGGTGTGGGATGGGAGTCCTCTGCGTCGACTACCTTGTGGATACCAATCAATAGCTTATTTCGCAATGTCATCAGATGGCTTTGTTAGTATGTGGCCAATCCAGCTCCACTTACGTTTGCATATCTCTTGCCAAATTGGATGTTGGTGTGTTTCTGACCAAAGGCGGTTATTTGATATAGTTGCAGGCCAATATATGTGCGGGATCTTGCGTAAGCATTTGTTTACAAAGACCTGAATGTCATGTATATGAGGCATTCCACACCAAATGTTCAGCAAAAAAAAAGTGATGTCGTGTCAATATGAAATCAATTGCAGAGTATTCGCCCTTAGGTCACTATTAAATAACACAAATAAAATTTCAGTTTTTTCAAAAAGTGGGCTTTGTAGGCATGGTCAAATATTGAAAATATCTGAATTTTTTGCCTTAGCACCTTTATTTAAATATTTATGCAAAATTAGTGAAACACAGTGAAGCCTTTAAACTAAACGTTTTTTATATATTTTTGTATGGGCTATCGATTAAAAAAATAAAAATTGGAAAATTTTCAGAAGAAGTTCTGAATTTTTTAAATTTAAACTTAAACTTTATTTATCAAAAAACATGCCACAATTTTATTTCTTTTTTAAATGTTCAAAAATTAGTTAAGGTGTATATCTATCTGTTCTGAAATTTTCAGAGATGCATTTTTCCTTGTTTTCGAGAAAAAAAAATGTTGAACATTGCACTATGCTTATAATTTACAATAATGGGGTATATTACGTATGCGAATGAGTAATATTAACTCTTAAAAAACATTTAAAATAGAGATGTTTTCGTGGGTGAGTTTTTTTTGACGATCACGCACGCTCACGAAGGAAAAGTTTTAATCACGCACGATTTTTCATTTTCCTCACGTTCACGTACGCTCACGTGAGTAGAAAAAAATGTTGTCACGGGCACGATACTCACGTGAGCGTAACTGAGCGTGAGCAAAATAAATGAGCACGTGTGATTAAAATAATTTCCTTGGTGAGAGTGCGTGATGGTAAAAAAAACACATCTCTAGTTTAAATGTTTTTTAAGAGTTAATATTACTCATTCGCATACGTAATATACCCCATTATTGTAAATTATAAGCATAGTGCAATGTTCAACATTTTTTTCTCGAAAACAAGGAAAAATGCATCTCTGAAAATTTCAGAACAGATAGATAGATATACACCTTAACTAATTTTTGAACATTTAAAAAAGAAATAAAATTGTGGCATGTTTTTTGATACATAAAGTTTAAGTTTAAATTTAAAAAATTTAGAACTTCTTCTGAAAATTTTCCAATTTTTATTTTTTTAATCGATAGCCCATACAAAAATCTATAAAAAACTTTTATTTTAAAGACATAACTGTGTTTCATTTCATTGGCATAAATATAGAAATAAAGATACTTAGGCAAAAAATGCTGAAATTTTCAATTTTTGACCATGCCTCCAAGGCCCACTTTTTGAAAAATCTTAAATTTTATTTTTGTTATTTAATAGTGCCCTAAGGGCGAATACTTTGCAAATGATATCCTATTGAAACTACCATGGTTTTTCTGTAGTGGAACAGTTGGTGTGGAATGACTCATATCTGGATTAGCTGCATTCCACGTTTCACATCCATACAACAAGGTTGACTTAACACTGGAATTGAAGAGGCTGAGTTTTGTCCGTTGAGATATATAAGACGAGCTCCATACTTGCTTTAATTGGCCAAAGGACTGACGAGCTTTGTTAATACGATTTTTTATGTCTGCTTTGTAACCGCCATTTATGTCGAGAATGCTTCCCAAATAACAGAATGAATTTACATTTTGAATAGGGTTGTTCTGAATATAAAATGTTTGATCATTAGCCACGTTTATGCGCATAACTTTTGTCTTGCTGATGTTTATTTTCAAGCCTACCCATGATGCTGATTCTTGGACTAATGAGAGCTTCGACTGCATATCTGAGAAGGTATGTGATAGTAGATATATGCCTACTATCACATACCTTCTGCATAATCAAGGTCCTCTAATCTACCTTGTAGTCCCCAGCTTATTCCTCTTCTGTATAGTGTAACCTTCTGTATAACTATGTCTAGGACGCAGTTAAACAACAGAGGAGATAATACGCAGCCTTATCGTACTCCAGTATTGACAGAAATTTTGTTGCTTAGTTGATTCTCATGTAAAATGTAGCAGGTGGCGTTTGCATATAAACCTTTAATGAGGCATATTAATTTGTCAGGGACTCCTTTACATGCCAATGCATTCCATATCGCTGTTTGATTTAATGTATCAAAAGCTTTTTCAAAGTCTATGAATGTCACACTAAAAAAAAAACTGTAAAGTTAGCAAAAAATTTAGTTAAATTTAACTAAAAAAAGCACCTGATTTTGAGCCTACTAAATTTCTAGTTAATTTAACTAAAAATATTTAGCTAACTTTTCGTAAAATGAATGTAGCAAAAAAAAATCGTAACTTTAACTAAAAATTTAGCTGAAAATTTCGTAACATTTTTATGTACATATTTACAAAAAAATTAGTTGAATTCAGCTAAACTTTTTGTTACTTTTCGTAAACTGAAATTAACAAAATATTTTGTAATTTTTTTTTTTTTACATTTTCAGGTTGACATTTTTTTTTTTATTTATATAAAATTTTTATTTTTATAAAAAAAGCAGTTAAAACGCTGATTTTAACTAAAAATTAGCTAAAAAGCCAGTTAACTCAACTTAACTAAAAAAAAATTGTTAACTTTACAGTTTTATTTTTTTGAGTGTAAATACAGAGGAGATCTCCACTCTACAGACTGTTCAACGATAACTCTTAAACTATTCACGTGGTCGACACAAGATTTCTGAGTACGGAAGCCGGCTTGTTCTTTTCTGAGTTGTGGCAGAGCAGAAGCCATGAGCTATAATTTTTATTTATCAAATCACGTCAATTAACCGAAGTTATTTATGAGGCTGAAAATGCAGTATGCAATTTATTTGCAGATTAATGTTTTTGCCAATTATTGGAACAAAAGAACTTAATCTAACAATAAGTAGTTATTCTTCGTGCCATTATATCAGGGTTAACTCTTACATATTTATTGCCCTTTCCACGGTTAACAATATAACTTAAATCTTTTCCGCAATAAAAAACGGAAAATAGCAATTGAAAAAAAATATATAACGAAACAATTTTATGGAAAAAAGGTGTTATGTTTTTTAATACATTTTAATCTTTTACACACAGCCATGCATAAACTTTGTGTGTATGCGTGAATATCATAGCACAATTTATGTACGAAATGTAAAATAAACAAGAAAGAATAGTGTATTCGGCTGTAACGAATGGAAAATACCTTTCCAAACAGTTTAGAAAAATCCCAAATTTATTAAATGAAACTTTTTTCTAAACTTTTATGAATTTGTAAGGAAAAATTTTTAAAAATTTTCTTAACTTTCTAAAACTTTTTTTAATTATTTTCATAATTTTTCAAAATTATTTAAATTTTTTTGAATTACTAAATTTTTTTTAATTTCATATTTTTATAATATTTTAATTTTTTTTTGAATTTTTCTTTCTATCCATATTTTTTTAATTTTTCAGTATTTAAATTTTTTTTCTAACTTGGCCCAAATTTTCTATATTTATTTGAAATTGTCAAAATTTTTCAAAATTTCCGTTATTTGACTTTCTAAATGTTTTTCTCAATTTTTTTCTAACGAATTCAAATTTATTTTTTGTGACTTTTTTCTATTTTCTCAGAGTTTTTTTAATTATTTTGGAATTCCGTTATTTTTTCAGAACTTATTACATTTTTTTTGCAAAATTCTCTTGATTTTTGTTATTTTTATACCCTCCACTTACAAGGGAAGTATCTCAACCCTTATGAACCGATTTGCCTGAAACTTAAAATATATATAAAAGAGACGATTTTAAGGTTGGGGTGTCTCGGCTTATCGGCCATATCAGTGTTTCAAAATTTCGTTGTCCCCTTATGAAACATTGTGGACCTCCGGGAAAATTTCGATAACTCCCGAACTAACAGGAATATCCTGTAGAGCAAAAATACGTGTCGACTTAAATTTAATAAAGATTATTTCGTATTCATATGGACATCGTAGGTCTATGTCTTCATATCAATACCCCCCAAAATTTACACATTTTCATGAAAAAAGTATTTAACGAAGCCAAATTTTTACAAGGTTATGTCACCGTTGGATAGGCATTTAAAAAACCTTTCTTCTCATATGTAAACATCATATAGTTTCTTAGAAAGAAATGGCTTAAAAATCCAAAAAACTATTTTTTCGACATTTTTTGACCCATGTTTTGAACCCCTAAATCCGCGATATGGCCGAAAAGCCGAAACACCCCAACCTTAGAATTGTCTCCTTTATATATATTTTACGTTTCATGCAAATCGGTTCATAAGGGTTGAGATACTTCCCTTGTTAGTGATAGAGGGTATATATAAGTTTGTCATTCCGTTTGTAACTCATCAGAATATCGGTCTGGGACCCCATAAAGTATATATATTCATGATGCCCGGTCGATTTTAAGACATTCTAGCGATGTCCGTCTGTCCGTCTGTCTGTCTGTGGAAAATGCTATCACGGACAAAATATTGCACAGAGATGACTGAAACTTAACATATTTATTGGAAGTTCTCCCGAGAAGTTTGGTATTGCATTTGAGCGATATCGGTTCAGCGGTTCAAAAGTTATGAGCGAAAATGTAAGCACACCTCAAAAATTTTAGTACATTCAACATAACCTAAAAATACAAAATGCTTTAATTCGGCTTCTGGTTGACATATGTGAACATAATTAAACACCAAATGGTATTTAAACAAGAACGAACATATTTTTTGACAAAAAAAGAAAAAAAATCGCGGATTTTTTTTACCAAAATTTTTTTTCGCGGAAATTTTTTTTTAAATTTTTTTTTTTTCAAAAGTAATTTCCTTTTAAATAAAGTTTTTGGCAATAATCTTTTTGAAATTGTGGAGGGTATCACTACATTCGGCAAGGCCGAATTTAACTTTTTTACTTGTTTTATTTTGTTTGAGTTCTAAAAATTTTTGAAATTTTTATCGGAATCTTCTAAAACTTTTCTGAATTTTCCACAATTTTTTTAAAAATAAATAAATTATCAGATTTTTTATAATTTCCAGAACCATTTGAGTAGGTTAATTCTAGCTCGAGGCCATTATTTCCTTTACGAATTAAAACTATTATATTCTTATAGAATAATTTTCAAGAAAATAATTTTTCTATTTTAAATTTATTTATGTTGGTCTTTTTTGCAAGACTTATTCGACACTTGCTTCGGAATTTGTCAGATTCCACTGTCAAGATTACTTAGCAAATATAAAAACCCTATACTACAGGTATCAAATGGATTTTATTGACAAATCGTTAATGATCAAACTAACATATTAATACATATTCGACTCTACTCCCATTGGGAATTAGTTGACGATCGTGATCTTACTACGATGGTACAATTTTCGTTTTCTAATTCCCAATGTGAGTAGAGTCGATATGTATTAATATTTTAGTTTGATCATTAACGATTTGTCATTAAAATCCCTGTGCTACTTGTAGTATACACTCAAAATAATTCTACAGTAAAAGGTTTAGTAAGTGATATTGTACCAAAATCTACTAATTGGTTACTAATTTTAGTATCTTCAAAGTACTAACATTAGTAATTTTTACTGATTTTGACTAATAATAGTTAAAAATTTTAGTATTGGTTATCAATTTCTGCACTAGGTCCTTTTGGACTAAAATTAGTTAAATTTTTAGTATTGAATACCCACGTTTTTTTTGGGTGTAGGTTTTTTGATATTTACTAAATAATCTTGACAATGAAATCTGACAAATTCCGAAACACGTGTCGATTAAGTCTTACAAAAATTACCAATATGTCTATTTGTTACATACGGAATGACAAAACGTACAAAACACTCTATTGCCTAGTGGAAAGTATAAAAATAGGAAGTGTCTGGGTATATTGTACTATGCCTGTGTATGCGTGTAACTATGTCTGAATGTTATAAATGGGAATTTGTTTCCTGGTAACAACAAATAAGGATCAATAAGAACTAACAGACAATCCTGGCGGAGTAACACCTGAGACAGATAATATATATTTTTTTACTTTAGGTTGAAGTAACAATTAAGTGGATGGTCTATTGATAAATAACTTTAATTGCAAATTAAAAGAAAATCATCACATATGACTAGGGTTGCCAGACGTCCCGCATTTGGCGGGATTGTCCCGCTTTTTATAACCGATTCCCGCGTCCCGCGCGGGATTCCATATTCCCGCTTTTTTTGCATTTTTTTAACAACTATTTTTTACTTTAAAAGCCTAAGATTTTAAAAAGCTTATTTTTAAGCTTTTGTAAAATTGGTTTTACCTTGCCGCCCAAATGATGTGGATTTAGAACCTTTTAAGGAAAAAATAAAGGCCTATTCACACCTGCGGTGAAATCTCGTTCGAACGAGATTTCGATCATACACTCAAAAAAACCATTAACTTAAACTTTGAAAAAATTTTCTTAAAAATAGTTTATAAATTTTCCCACAATTTAGTTAAATTTGACTAAAATTTTGGAAATTTTCCCAACTTTTAGGAAAAAATTTTAGTTTATGGACTGTTAAATAGGCAATAATTTTCCTTAAATGGAATTCCCTAATACATGGATAAAATTCTTACCACCAATGAAATTTTCCCTAAATAACTAAAAAAAAATCTTTATTTTTAAGACAAAATTTAGTTCAAAAAATTCAGTTTTAGGACGTAATTTCCGACCAATTAGTTCATCATATTTATCTTCTTTAATTTGAGGAAATTTTTTCCACAAGTTTAGTAAATTTTTCATAACTTGAAATTGTTTAGTTGATTTATTTTTTTTTTGCATGCTTGCTTGTAGTTCACATTTTGTTTATTATTTGTAGTATATGAAAAAGAGAGTTTGGTCTTGTATAGCAAGTAATAAATTTAATGTTTACATTTTTTTCTACACATGTATGTGTAACAGGGATGGAAAAGTTAGTACTTTAGTATTTTTTTCAGTACTTTTTCACTCTCAAAGATACCGTAGTACCCCCACGACTGATTTAGTACCTTTTTTATACCAGACAATTTCGTACATTTTTCAACCAAAATTTCAAAAATTTTCCAAAAAATCCGAAAATCAACCGATTTTCATTGGAAAATTTTTCAAAAGCTTCAAATAAATGAAATTTTTGATTTTAGCCAACCTTTATTGAAGTTTTCTCTAAAAAAAATAATAAATGAATATGGATGTCCTTAATTTAAAAACTTTTATATTGAATTGTGCCTAGGTTCTTCTTATTCGTCGAACGGCGTTCGTGTGCGAACGCCGTTTTTACTTGTTTGATTTTTGCACAACCCTCCTGAGATTATTCTGGAATGGATAATGAACTAGGGTATATGATAATAAACTGTGTGGAAAAAATGCTAAAATAACTGAAAAGGAAATTTAAAAAAGGGTCCCAAAATATATTTAAAAATACTTTTTATACCCTCCACTCTAGTGATAGAGGGTATATATAAGTTTGTCATTCCGTTTGTAACTCATCGAAATATCGGTCTGGGACCCATGTTGTCTGTCTATCTGTGGAATATGCTATCACGGACAAAATATTGCACAGAGATGACTGAAACTTAACATATTTATTGGAAGTTCTCCCGAAAAGTTTGGTATTGCATTTGAGCAATATCGGTTCAGCAGTTCAAAAGTTATGAACGAAAATGTAAGCACACCTCAAAAATTTCAGTACATTCAACATAACCTAAAAATACAAAATGCTTTAAATCGGCTTCTGGTTGACATATGTGAACAATATTGAACACCAAATGGTATTTAAACAAGTACGGACATATTTTTTGACAAAAAAAGAAAAAAATCGCGATTTTTTTTTTAACAAAAATTTTTTTGCGGAATTTTTTTTTTTCAAAAGTAATTTCCTTTTAAATAAAGTTTTTTTGCAATAATCTTTTTGAAATTGTGGAGGGTATCACTACATTCGGCAAGGCCGAATTTAATTTTTTTACTTGTTTTTTAGTACCATCGAGGGCGAAAAAGTACTTTTTTGGTTGAGCTCCAGTACCATTTCAAAATTCCGATTTTCCATCCCTGATGTGTAAGGGAAAAAATATTATTTTAATCACAACAAAGGCCTTAGCTTTGGAGTGTTTTTCCATAGTCTGGGAACAAACTTTAAAGACAAAGTCTTTGTTGTAATTTAACTTTAAAAACTAATGAAATTTATTACTTGACTATAAAAAACAAACGTTTTTTTATTTTTATAATAAAAAATGTACATAATGAGAATTCTTTGTGTATTCACATGCTATTCTAATAATAAACCATCAAAAAATATGAAATTAACTAATTTTTAGAAAAAATTTCCTCATCAGAAATGTTTTTTTAACTAAAAAATGGGAATTTTTTTTTCCACTTTCTAGTTCAAATTGGTCCTAATTTTTAAGAAAAATATGGACTAAAAAGTAGGAATACATGGCAATGGAGCTAAAGCATTATCAATTTTCCTTGGATTTAGTTAATTTTCCCATTTTTTAGATAGTTTTTTTCTGAGTGTATGGTCTGCATCATTTTATACACAACCATATCATCGAAATCTTGTTCCAACGAGATTTCACCTCAGGCGTGAATTGGGTATAACAAAAAAGGTTAAAATCTTAGTGTTTGTTTAAAAAAAAATATTTTTCAAAAAATGTACGCAAAAATTTGCACAATAAAGAGTACATTCCGGGAAAAATATTTATAAAATTTCCATAGAGTAATTCTGGTCCAGCGTTGTATCTTCAAAATGGAAATGTGTGTATTAAAATTTACGTTAGCTAAATTAGTTTTTGAAAAACAAAAACCCTTTTTCTATTTCAAAATGCACTAGAGGTTGGTAGTCTCTTTTTAAAACAATAAAATTCGACAACATGCTGCTAAATTTTTCAGTTTTGTTCATAAAAATATTTTTTGTCCCGCGAAAATTTTTATAATCCCGCCATTTTTGTAATATTCGGGCGTTTGTCCCGCATTTTCGAAATAAAATTCTGGCAACCCTACATATGACGAGTATTCCGAGGTATTTTCTTTACAATAAAATGTGTGCTGGAAAACTTTTTGCTATTTGAACCAGAGAATTTTTCTAAAGCAGGAAAAATATTTCGAATCTTAAACAAAATGTTTTTCTGTAATGATACAGTTAAATAACACATTGCAACAATCAAAATCGGAATGGGATGAAACCAAACTGAAAGCCGACATATTCCATAACAAAATCCTTACCCCCTAATTTTGTAAAACGCAACGCGCCGCGTTGCCAAAATTTCTGTGTAATTTGTTTTTGTTACAACCACAAATTGTATTGAAATTTTGAAAACGCGGCGCGTTGCGTTTTACAATATTAGGCCATTAACTTTTTTGTTTTAGTTCGGTGGTAGATTTTTTTTCGCGCTTTTGAAGTTGCTGAACTTTTTTTATAATTATAAAAAAAACTGCTTATATAGGCGTATACTTACTTTTATTATTGCCTTTAAATAACAATCATACGCAACGGTGCACAGTGATAAATGTTTAATAATTTGGATATTCAGTAAATATGTACCGAACCTGACGTAATTTCGAGCTTAAATTTGGACGCTGGACGCCACATGTCCAATAATGGCCACTAAAGTAGGACATACTAAGTAAACAAAAACTTTAAATGCCTTCAAATAACCAACTTTAAATGCGTGTAAACAAAGATCTAGCGCTAAACTAAAAAAAGCCTTAAGCATTATGTAAGATGTCAACTTTCATATGCTCCCATTCCGATTCGGAAAGTTCGATTTTATATTACTGTGTAATTTTCAAATACACATTTCATAGTAAACCTTTGGACCTAATTTATTTATAGTTTCGCTAACTTTTGATTCTGATATTTATCACTTGAATCACATTCCACAAGATACTGTTGCAAATTAAAAGAGATAAGTGTTTGTTCTTTTCTGCCTTTAACAAAAGCATTCAAAAGCACACTTTTCTATAAAATTTCATATACAAAAATAACAACTAGGTATATTGATGTTCAATTCTCTGCTTTTTAACAAAAGGTTAGGTTAGGTTAGGTTGTAAGTGGCTGCTGACGTTTTACGTCAACACACGTAGACTCTGAGGTCCATTGTGATACCACGGTACCGTAATAGGTTTCCCTACTAGTCCCTGTCGTTAAACCATTTTGAGCTTCTTATAAAACTCCTTAGATGTTGAATTTTGACATCCAACAAATCAGAAAGATCGTACAGCTCCCTAGATCCCAGTGAAGCAAGTCTCTGACCAGAAAGTGCCGGGCAATGGCAAATAAAGTGTTCGATAGTTTCCAACTCCTCTTCATCCATGCAACTTCGGCAAAAGTCATTCGACGGCACATTTAAACCTCCATCACTTTAACCGCTCTGCGTGCTTCCCTATAAGACAGTGTCCGATAATTATAGAAACCACCGTCGAAATCTCTCCTCTTGGAAGCGATATCAGCTCACTTGTGCGCCCCTGATTAAGAGAAGGCCAAATCAGTCGTGTTGTTTCACACGTCCATCCATTTGCCCATCTTTGATTAGTCTCCGTCGCAGAACAAAGCCGTAGGTTTTGCTTGCAAGTTTCTAGAGGCATACCAACACATTCCAATTCTGTTGGAACCTGTAAGGTAGTTCCTAGTCTTGCAAGCTCATCGGCTTTGCAATTCCCTGGAATGTCTCTGTGCCCTGGGACCCATATGAGTCGTATGTTAAACTGCTTGGCCATCTCATTTAAAGACGTGCGGCAGTTAAGGGCAGATCTTGTTTTCAGAAACATTGAATCCAGGGACTTGACCGCGGCTTAACTGTCAGTATAGATGTTGACTGCGGTTGTAGACAAGACATTGCAGCTCAACCAGTCAGCCACTTCTTTTATTGCCAGCATCTCTGCCTGGAAAACACTGCAATGATCTGGCAATTTACGAGCCAGGCTCAACCCAAGCTCTTCCGAATAGACTCCAAAGCCCACTTGTTCGTGCAGCCTCGATCCATCTGTGTAAAAATTTATGGTAGCTCCACTACCCGGAGTATCCCCCATCCAAGACTCCCTGGATGGTATCATAGTGGTAAAGTGGCGCTCAAAAAGGCTCAAAGAGGGAGCACAGTCCACATTTTGTGGTATTGTTATCTTTTTCAATATCGCGCTATGGCCACAATCACTGCTCCTCCATTGCAGCGTGCTATTAAGTCGAAGTGCCGACGCAGCCGCATACTGCCTACCCAATATGTCCAAGGGTATCAGGTGAAGAAGGATTTCTAATGCAGCCGTAGGTGTAGTACGAAGAGCACCAGTGGTGCACATTGACGCCATTCTCTGTACCTTCGTGATAAAGACAAAGTTCGCTTTTGTTTCTAAAGCAGGCCACCAGACAATGATTCCATACAGCAAAATTGGACGCACCACTGCTGTATAGATCCAATGAACGACTTGAGGACTAAAACCCCATCGTTTTCCAATGGCCCTTTTACAGGAATACAAAGCAATCGTTGCTTTTCTAACCCGTTCCTCAATATTACGCCTGAAATTCAGCTTCCTATCTAGAAATACTCCAAGATACTTGGCTCAATCTGAGAAGGTTATTTCAGTACCGTCCAGAGAAATAGGATCAAAAGCAGGAATCTTATTTTTCCTTGTAAACAAAACAAGCTCTGTTTTACTAGGATTAACTCCTAGACCACAGTCTCTTGCCCATTTAGACAGATCTTTCAGAGAACCCTGAAGAATGTCCCGCAATGTTGGCAGATGCTTCCCCTTTACCGCTATCGCGACATCGTCAGCATATGCGACAACATGACAACCACGTGCTTCTAGAGATAGTAGCATTGAATTCAGTGCCAGGTTCCAAAGAAGCGGCGAAAGAACACCACCTTGTGGTGTGCCCCTATTGACAAATCGAGATATGACGGACGCTCCCAATTCAGACGTTATACGTCTACTGACAAGTAGGCTTTCCACCATTAAAACGATTTCACGCTTTACTCCCAGACCAGACAATGCCAATATTATCGATTCTGGGATGACATTATTAAAAGCCCCCTCAATATCAAGAAAGGCCACCATAGTGTACTCCTTTACCGAAAGCGATCTCTCGATGGTACCAACGAGCTCATGAAGAGCTGTTTCCGTTGATCGTCCCTTGGTGTATGCATGTTGGTTGGTCGAAAGCAACCTCGGGCCAATCACTCTACGCAAATATGAGTCTATCATTCGTTCCATTGTCTTTAACAAAAAAGAAGACAGACTAATTGGTCTTAAATCCTTCGGAGCTGTGTGGGAACTTTTCCCAGCCTTCGGGATAAAAACGACTCTGGTATCCCTCCATTTTAAAGGAATATACGACCAGTTGATACATGCTGTGTATAGATTATACAGCAACGGGGCTATATAGTTCGACACTTGCTGCAACTCAGCCGGGATTATGCCATCAGGTCCCGGGGATTTATAGGGCCTGAAGCTTTTTATCGCCCAGATTAATGTTGGCATATTTATTATTTCCGAATCAATTTCAGATGCTTGGGCGTTAGAACGTTCCAAAGCTTGAAACGGCGTCATGGAATTGCCCGGAAAATGCGTGTTTAAAAGGAGATCCAGCGACTCTCCACTGGAGGAAGACCACACCCCATTAAGGGCAGTTTACACGTTAACTACCCTTGACCACCGTTATCTACTATTTCCCAGTATTGGTGATACGGTTTGCCGGGTTTAAATAATTTTGTATGAAAAGTTATCTGAATTTGACAATTGTTATCCCCCAATACTGGGAAATAGTAGATAAGGGTGGTCAAGGGTAGTTAACGTGTAAATCAAGCTTTAGGATCTTTCAGGTATCCCAGAGTGCAAGGTGAAGAAGCCAGAACCTTGCGCAGCCTGGATGCCTCAGAAACGTCTTCTATGTTTACACAGAAGTTTTTCCAAGAATCACATTTTGCATTTCTGATAATCTCTTTATAACTCTTAAGTTGCAGCCTGTATACAGACCAGTTCTCGTCCGCTCTTGAAAATTTAGCCTTATTAAAGAGCTTTCTGCAGGAATCTCTGCTTGTCTGCAACTCATTTGACCACCAAGGTGGCTTTTTTTCCCTCTTGGCTTTGCAGAAGGGCAAGACGCATCCAGGCACCTATTACAAACATATGTTATATGGTCAACCAGACAGTCAATTTCCGCCAAACTATGCGGTTCAGATAAGGGTACTTCATCCAAAAGCAAAGAAAAAGTCTCCCTATATTTCACCCAGTTTGTTCTCCTCAGATTTCTAGAGACTGTCTCAACCGGGGCACACTCCCTGAGTAAAAACTCAATGTAGCGATGATCTGAGAAGGAATGCTCTTCCAAAACTCTCCAGTCATCAATTCTATCAGACAATGTATCTGATACAAGTGTTACGTCAAGAACCTCTTGCCGCGTACTTGTAACGAAAGTTGGTGCACTACCCTTGTTACAAATATACAGGTTAGTGCTTAACAAAAACTCCAAAAGTGATTCGCCTCTATCATTTGTGTCTGTACTTCCCCATATCGAATGATGTGCATTAGCATCACAGCACACTAGTAACTGGTGTCCACTAGATTCAGACTCCCGAATCAGACCGTCAACCTTCTCCGGGGGTATTGGCCCCGGACTAGGAAAATACGCAGAGGCGAGCCAAATAGATTTCCCATGAAGCTCTAAGCTAGCCGAGGTTTATTTGTAGGAACCGCAACATCTTGCTTTTTTCCACCATCCTTTCCACCACCGTGTTATTGGCTTCATCCTCCGTGTTATCATAGGGGTCGCATTCGTCCCCAGATTCGGTTTCGAATAAGCCAGATATGTGTCCCATCTGTTCTGAATCGGAGGCAACAGAACTCTCCGAATTCCTCACTGCATGGGCCTCGTCCTGAATGTCACCCATCGTGGCATCAGCTTTATCCTCCATGCCATCACAGAGGTCGCATTCGTTACCAGATTCGGTTTCGAAAATGCCAGATGCATCTCCCATCAGCCTAGAATCGGTCAGCTGAATATCAACCTTTTCCAGATTCTCCTCCCCAGCCGACTCTGCCACTGGATTGTCTGCGTCCAAAATAAGCTTCTGGTCGCCCTTGTAGACATTGACTCTTATATGAAAAAATCCAAATCTAATAATGCCGTCAGTCCTGGCTAAAAGCGGAAGCGATTCCTCATTAACCAAGACCACTGCTTGACGACGAGCGCCCTCCATCTCACCCAATCTGGCAATTTGCCAATTCTGAGTTGGAAGGTCAGGATTGCAGACTTTTATCATCTTTAGAATCACCGCAGTGTCACTTGTAGCCATTGGGATCCATGCATGAGCTCTGGGTTGCGAGGGGATATCATGTTTTTCCACAACGTCCACTCTGGCTCCAGGCCATAACTCTCCCACTTGGCTAATGGCTACCTTAAACACGGATGCGGATTTTTCGTTCCCAAAAGCAACGAGTTTTACTCGCCCCTGATACCAACCTGCGTTGACAGTAGTAGGGAGAAAATCAGGTATACTCTCAAGGAGCCTAAAGTAGATTTCATTTAATTTAGTTTCAACTAAACTCCACTTGTCCCTTGGAATACTACAATCCCCATTTTGCCAGTTTATCACAGCCCTTACGAAGTTACCTTTAACCACCTCACTAAAAGACTGAGTCCAGACATTGTCGGTCACCTTAGATCTCTTAGGTAAGGGTTTCTCGTCGGGCGAGCGCAACCTTTTACCAGACTTCGATGACGAGGCCGAAACAGCGCTCTGTTTATCAGATGCGCGCATTGCCGAAAGTTTGTCCTGTTCTTCAATGACTCCTTTCGCCCACGATAGCGACGCCCTCTCGCATTCGGACCTGACCTTTGATGGCTTAAGTTTCTTTTTCTTTTTACCACCAATATTAGGCTGAGCACCCCTACCAGAATCAAGGCCGGACTTCAAGGTCGCAGCCCTAAGACCAATGCTAGGACCAGCACCAGTCGGTGAGGCAGAGCCTCGAATTAAATCGGTATCATTTGTGTCCATATTTTCATTTTCCTTGATGTGGTAATGAAAATATCACAAAAATACCTATTCCGAACAAACCTATTACGAACAATTTTAGTAATTCAATTTATAGCACGGAGTTAAAATAAAACACGTCCACATTCGTCAACAGTTAAACGAAAAGCAATTGAATGACATAGAATTGAGTACAAATAATAATTTCAGTACACCGAAAAAAATTCCTGCCTTTAATGTACGAAAACATTCGTACAATGTACGAAAAATTTCGTTGTTTCGCACCACGAAATTCTTGCGTACAATGTACGAAATGCACGAAAATTGTTCGTAAAATAAACAATTTTTTTTTTTGGTATTTTAGGAAATATTTTCGTAAATAAAGGAAATAAATTTTTGTGTCTTACGAAAATTTTTGTAAAATAAACGAAATATATTTTTTGTTTTTAAATGAAAATTTTTTTTACGAAAATCTTTCGAAAAAAAACATTTTTTTGTGTTTTACGAAAAATGTTTGTTAAATAAATAAAATATGTCGTCTTTTTTGTGTCGTTTAGCTATTGTTTATGTTTTATATTAATAATAATTAATGGTTATATTACTTATTATTAAACATTAATTGTACTCTATTTTTTAACTTTGATTTGGTAAACGACAGACGACATATAATGTCATTGTCATGATCTATCTTTATTTTTAAGATTTTTATGTAATGAATTTTTTGAAAATAAAGAAATTATTATTATTATTATTATTATTATTAATAATTTTGTTTGTAAGTTCAATTATTTTATTTAAGTTAACATAAAAACATGTATTATTTAATTTATTGGTACCAATAAGTAATACGTATTACATTTAATGCAAAAAACGAGATCTTTAAAAAAAAACATTTTTGAAGTTTGATCAAGAAAAAAACGTTTGTTTTTTTTTTCGTTCAGTAAGATTAAAAAAATCGGCTTTTCAGAGCTTGCTTTATTTCTTCAAGGGGAAACCTTTTTCACACTGGGCCAATTTTGCCCATATACGAACTTAACCTGCTGATGACCATAAGACTTGTTCGTGCCAAAACTTCAAGAGCCTAGCTTTTTTTATTTTGGATGGCATCCGTGTTTTATACAGACGGATATTAATAGAATGCTATTTCAAAGCGTTACACATGGAAACAAATGACAAATTAAGTATACCCCAGATTCGCAAAATCACAAAATTCTAGATTATTTTTTTTTCGTAATATAAAGTAAACTTTCGTTTATTTTACGAAAGAAGCATTTACATTCGTTTTCTTCGTTACTTTCGTAAAATTAATAAAGTTTTAAAAAAAATTTTCGTAATATGTAGTCAACATTCGTAAATATTACGAAAGAAGCATTTACATTCTTTTTTTTGTTACTTTCGTAAAATTACGAAAGTTTTTACAACATTTTTTTCGTAATATGTAGTCCACATTCATAAATATTACGAAAAAAATATTTACTAATCATTTTCGTTACTTTCGTAAAAATACGAAATTCAGTACTGAAGTTTTTTTATGTAGTAAACTTTCGTGTATTTTACGAAAATAAAAAGTACGAAACTTTTTTTCTTAAAATGTTGCATGGATTTTTTTCGGTGTAGAAAATTCAACTAAAAACTTGTAGTGTTGAATTGAATTTATTATACAGAATGTTGACAAAGTCTTTCCCTGAGTGTAATTGAACATTTAATAACTTATTTAAATTTATTTTTTTTTTAATATCAATTGTAAAATGAATTAAATACTTTAAAGATCTCAATAACAAAGATATTTTTTTGTTATTGTTATTGGTGAATGTGTTGTTTGAAGTTAAGTAAAAGATATTGCATACCCGAAGCAAAAGTAAAGTACATACAGGGTGGTCCAATTGCAAGTATCATTTTGAATCATATGCTATATTCATACAGGTAGCTTTTTTGTTCTAAAATTTGACAGTTTGTTAAAGCCATACCTTCGCGGAACGGAATTATTTGCATTCGGCATACACAACGTTAAGGAAGTTTTGGAAACTCAGTTCTTAATACAAAGCTGCGTTGTCAAACTGTGTGTTTTTTAAAAATAAGTTTTGAACCAAAATAAAGCACTCAACTAAAGGCTTTGATTACAAATAAATTTTTGGTTCTGGGGATTGGAAAACTAGCACTTAATTTAAGATATTGTATCATACATAGAGAGTGAAAATTTTGATTCTCAGATTCTGAGACATTTTTTGTATTGAGGAAGTCTCAGATCTGAGATGTTTTTCGTATAGAAAAAGTCTCAGATCTGAGAAGTTTTTCATATAAAAATAAATCTCAAATACCACTGCGTGACAAAACTGACCACTATTTTAAAAAACAAGAGGTGTCACCAACGTTTCTATATATTTGAGACATTCTGACTTCAATGGCGTAATCCGGTTTTCGATGTATGGTACAGTTTTCTTGCAAAATGTCATTAAAGATTTGCTGATTTCGAGCCAGTTTTTAACAAAAAAATTTGCAAAGTTAATGATTTTTAAATTTTATGGCATGGAAAACAAAGATATGACTTGTAGCAATATTTCTTATGCTAATTTGGTTTAAATCTTTTCATCTTAAGCCCTTAAATTCGCGAATTTCTTCATTTTTTGAGGTTTTCGCGAAATTAACCGCCAAGTTGGTCTTTGGTTAAAAATTTGCTTTTAGTGAATCAAAGAGGCATCCCTTACAATACGAATAGGGGACAAAAAACTGCTATGTTATATGGACCATCATAATAAAATCGCGAAAAATCGTTTTTTTTTGTATATGACAGCATCACTTTACTAGATGGTTTAAGGCTAGATCTTTTAGTATATAATGTGGTAACCTTAAACAATTAACTGACAAAAAATTTGGCCAAAAAAGTTTTCATTTGCAAAAGTTATCTTAACAAAAACTATAATTATTGTATGGCAAACACTGAAATAATAGTTTTTGTTAAGATAACTTTCGCAAATGAAAACTTTTTCGGCCAAATTTTTTGTCAGTTAGTTGTTTAAGGTTACCACATTATATACTAAAAGATCTAGCCTTAAACCATCTAGTAAAGTGATGCTGCCATATACAAAAAAATGTTTTTTCGCGATTTTCATCATGATGGTCCATATAACATTGTTGTTTTATGTCCACTATTCGTATTGTTAGGGATGCCTTTTTGATTCACTGAAAGCAAGTTTTGTATCAAAGACTAATTTGGCTGTTAATTTCGCGAAAACCCTAATAAATAAAGAAATTCGCGAATTTAAGGGGTGTAGATGAAAATCTTTAAAACTGATTTGCATTAGAAATATTGCTACAAGTCATATCTTTGTTTTCCTTGCCATTAATTTTATAAATCATTAACTTTTCAAATTTTTTGTTAAAAAACTGGCTCGAAATCACCAAATCTTTAACGACATTTTGCCAGAAACTGTACCATACATCGAAAAACGGAGTACGCCATTCGAATCAGCATGTCCGAAATATATAGAAATGATGGTCGTAACTCTTGTTTATTTTTTAGTGTTCCGCAGTGTACTTAGACATTTTTCGTACAAAAATATTTTCAGATTCAAAAACATTTCTCGTAAAAATTTTTTAGCAGATTCTGAAAGTTTAAGTCTCTGAGACATTTTTCGTGTAGGAAATGTATCAGATTCTGAGATAGAAAAAGTCTCATTAAAACCAAATTGTTGTACACAAATATCATGGTTTTAATAAGTAAAGAAAATGACCTCGAGCTGGAATATACCTACTCAAAATATTTTTTTTTTAGTTTCTTTGTCGTAAAACAGGTAATAACATGATTTTATTTTGTCATGCGACTGTTTACTTTCCAGCCGGGGCCCAAAATTCTTGTGTGCCCAGGACCCCGCCATAGCTTAAACCCGAAACATTCATAAAGGTCTTGGAAAAATGAGTTGCAAGCTACTGCGGAGGTTGCTGAGGCAGCCACATGAATCGTTGTCCATAAAAAATTAAAATGTTTCTCTTTCAAATAAAGCCATTTTATTGCATTTTCAAAAATATACTTGCAGTTGGACCACCCTGTATTGTATACACACATTTGTATGGATGAGTAAGTGTAAATGTGTAAAAGTGTGTGCGTGTGTTTGTATGTTTACCAAACACATGCACTCTCTTACTTACCTCCATATCAATGGTTTACCATGTAGAATTTATGATGTTGTTTTTAGCCAAAAGGTACGTACAAACAACATTGGAACATCTACAAACATACACCGGCAAATGCATACATACATACACATACTCACTCATGATACCATAAGTGCCTTTTACTACTACAAAAAAAAAAAAAAAAACAATACATAAAAAAGAGATAGAATAGTAAGTACAGGGTAGCGTAAAATTATTGTTACTCTTTGAATTGCTTAAAGGTCAAATTAGATGAACGATAAGTCGTCTAACTTGTTTGACGACCGAATGCAAATTGCTTGTGTAATTACAAGTTCGACAACTAAGTAAACAGCCAAGTTGGACGATTAGTGCATCGTCTATTAGGGCCTTAAGCCATTTTTTATTTTATCTATGTATTTATTCAAATTATTTTATTGATAAATCAATTTTAAGACGAAATGGCGAATTCAAAGGGAAACTTTTTCCCCTTGTTATAATTTTGCACATTTCCAAACCTTACCAACCTAAATAAAATACCCAAAAGACATATTCTTGACGAACATTCACAAAATGCTTTAGACCCGATTAGTGTTTATAAAAAACCGACATTTTGGAAAACCGGTTTCTCGGTTAACCGAAATTCAGCTTTTTCGGTTAACCGGTTTTCTCGGTTAAACCGGAATAAAAAAACCGGTTAACCGGTTTTTTTTTTTCTTTAACTGAAAAATCCAAAAAATATTTTAAAATTGTTAATTTTTATTAAATAAAAAATCGAATGTAACTAAAGTTGACATATTTGTTTCTTTGAGCAAAGTTAGCAACTGTTGTCCTTTAAAAATAGCGGGATTTAAATACGGTGCTTTATTTTTCCATATTCACCGGAGCTTTAATTTTTATTGGTTTTATTTAAAAAAAAAATACATGAATTCGCTATAAATTGTAGTACCGTATTTTATATCGATGTTCTTTTATTGACATTTTCTCCATTAACAGGATTTTTGGATTCTGGTTAACAGCAAAAAAACGCTTATAACGGCGAGTAACTCAAATATTTACCAGATTCGGAATAAAATTCTTATTTGGAAAATTGTTTCTTAAAGACAAAAAGTATTTGAGACTTTCTTTCTCACGGATTTTCAAGGTCTTTTAATTTAAATTTTTAAAATATCATAAAAAAACAAGTGCAAACCCTAAATATTTGCAAATTATTCCGTTTGAATGTATTTAAAAAAACCGGTTAACCGACATAAAAAAACCGGTTTTCGGTGCACCGGATTTTTTCAATTTCGGTTAACCGGTTTGCAAAAAAACCGAAATTTTGGGAAAAAACCGGTTTTTCGGTTAACCGGTTAACCGGTTTATAAACACTAGACCCGATCATAGATCAATAATAAAAATAATTATTTTATAGAGTACAAGACCGATATTTTCAAGCATCACACAAGGAATGACAAAGTGAGTATACCCTCATACTAAGGGCTTAATAAACCATTAGTAAAAAATTAAAATCTATTCAACAATTTCATTTTTCGAATTTATTTTTCATTAAAATTATACTTTAAACCGTGTCGTATACGCAATCCAATAATAAGGTATACGTGCCGTGTACTGAAGTAATGATGATATTATGAAAAAATCTTTCTCAAATCAAATAAATTGTCAAAAAATTAGAAAATTCACTTTTGAAAAAAGTCGTTAACAGCATAATTTCCGGCTTTCGAAAACAAAAGCTAACCCAAAAATACCGTTTAGTAACCCTAGATTCAGCGTACTCAAAAAGCTACTTTTAAAGTATTATCGTTTTGTTGTAAAATAATAGGTGCACCCTGTATATTGTGTAGGAAATGTAGCAACAACATTGTGTTGTTTTTGTTCATTGCTTGTAAGATTTGTTCAACATTATTAGTTTTTTCTGTTATGTAGTTGTTGCATTTGTTGTAGTAATTGTTTTTGTTGTTGTATTACTAGATTATTTCCAATGAACGTTAAAGCCATCAAATGGACATGTGTATAATAAATGTGGGTATTTTTGCAGAAAGTATTTTTTTTTTTGTTTCTTTTTAAATTTATTATCAATTTGTCTTTTTTGTTACTTTTGTTATCTTAACCATATCTTAGAATTAAATAAGGAAATTTGTTCTTAGTCCCAGATTCTGAGAAATATTTTCTATAGATACAACTTCTAAAAATTTTTCTATACTGAAAATGTCTCAGGATCTTGGACTTTTTCTATAAAAAAAAAATGTCACAGAATCTGAGATTTTGTCTATAAAAAAAATGTGTTTGAATTTGATACTTTTTCCATAGAAAATATGTCTCAGAATCCGAGATTTTTTTTTATACAACGAATGCTTTAGAATGTATAAAAATGTTTTAGAATCGGAGACTTTTTCTACAGAAAAAATGTCTCAGAACCCGAATTTTTTTATAGAAAAAATTTTTTAGAATCAGAGAATTTTTCTGTGGAAAAAATTTTATCAGAATTTAAAAATTTTTCCATAAAAAAAAATATCTCAAAATCTACGAATTTTGCGATAGAAATATGTTTCAGAATATAAGAATTTTACTATAGAAAAATGTCTCGGAATCGAAGAATTTCTCTATAAAAAAATTTCTTACAAGAGAAGTATCTCAACCCTTATGAACCGGTTTGCCTGAAACTTAAAATATATATAAAAGAGACGATTTTAAGGTTGGGGTGTCTCGACTTATCGGTCATATCAGTGTTTCAAAATTTCGTGGTCCCCTTATGAAACAAAGTGGACCTTCGGGAAAATTTCGATAACTCCCGAACTAACAGGAATATCCTCTAGAGCAAAAACACGTGTCGACTTAAATTTAATAAAAATTATTTCATATTCATATGGGCATCGTAGGTCTATGTTTTCCTATAAATACCCCCCAAAATTTAGTATTTAACGAAGCCTAACTTTTAAAAGGTTATGCCACCGTTGGATAGGTATTAAAAAAACCTTTCTTCTCATATGTAAACTTAATATAGTTTCTAAGAAAGAAATGGATGAAAATCCAAAAAACGGTTTATTCGCCATTTTTTTACCCATGTTTTGAACCCCTAAATCACCGATATGGCCGATAATCCGAGACACCCCAACTTTAGAATTGTCTTTTTTATATATATTTTACGTTTCATGCAAACCGATTCATAAGGGTTGAGATACTTCCCTTGTTAGAATCGGAAAATTTTTCTATAGAAAAAAATGGCTCAGAACCCGAAATTTTTTTATAAAAAATATGTTTCAGAATCAGAGAATATTTCTGTGAAAAAATTTTTCTCAGAATTTGAAAATTTGTCCATAAAAAAATAATTCAGAATTTGAAAATTTTTGCATTAAAAAACATATCTCAAAATCTACGATTTTTGTTTTAGAATAAATGTTTCAGAATTTCAGAAATTTAAAAAAATGCCTCAGAATCGCAGAATTTTTCTATAAAGAAATTTCGAAGATTCTGAAAGTTTTTCTACAGAAAAAATGTCTCAGAATCAGAAACTTTTTCTATAAAAAATTGTGAATTTTTCTGTGAAAAAAAATGCCTCAAAGTCTGAGACTTTTTCTATAGAAAAAAATGTCTCAGAATCTGAGACTTTTTCAATAGAAGGAATGTTGCAGAATCTGAGAAATTTTTGTAGAAAAAATGTCTCAGGATCTAAGACTTTTTCTATAAAAAAAGTATCTCAGAATATAAAATTTTTTCTATAGAAAAAGTATCTCAGAATATGAAACTTTTTCTATAAAAAAGTGTCTTAGAATCTAAGATATTTTCTATAGAAAAAGTGTCTCAGAATCTGAGACTTTTTCTATAAAAAAAATTACTCAGAATCTGAGACATTTTCTATAGAAAAAGTATCTCAGTATATGAGACTTTTTCTATAAAACAAATGTCTCAGAATCTGAGACTTTTTCTGTAGAAAAAATGTCTATGAATCTGAGACTTTTTCTATTGACAAAATGAGTCAGAAACTTATATTCTATAGAAAAAACCTCAGAATCTGAGAGTTTTTCTACAGAAAAAATTTCTCAAAATCTGAGAAAAACTATTTCAGACTCTGAAACTATTTCTATAGAAAAAATATTCAGAATCTAAAACCTTTTCTATAGAAAAACTAGTGAGAATTTTTATTAAAGAAAAAATGTCTCAGAAACTTAAATTTTTTCAATAGAAAAAAAAATCTCAAAATCTGAGAAATTTTCTATAGAAAAAATGTCTCAAAATCTGAGACTTTTTCTATAGAAAAAATATCTCAGAATCTGTGACTTTTTCTATAGAAAAAATGTCTCAGCATCTAAGACTTTTTCTATAAAAAAAATGTCTCAGAATCTGAGACTTTTTCTATAGAAAAAATGTCTCAGAGTCTGAGACTTTTTCGAGAATCTAAGAATTTTTCTATGGAAATCAAATTTTAGAATCTGGCAATTTTTCTATTGAAAAAATGACTTAAAACCTAAAACTTTTTCCATAGAAAAATGTTTCAGAGTCTGAGAATTTTTCTGTTGAAAAAATACCTCAAAATAAGATCATTTAGAAAAAAATGTTTCAGAATTTTAGAATTTTTCTATAAAAAAATGTCTTATATTTCAGAATCTGAGAATTTTTCTATAGAAAAAACGTCTCACAAACTTAGAGTTTTTCTATTCAAATAATGTCTCAGAGTTTCAGGATTTTTCTATATAAAAAATACTTTAGAATAACACAATTTTACTACTCTGCGACATTTTTTCTATAGAAAAAGTCTTAGATTCTGAAACTTTTTTTCTATAAAAAAAATTCTCATATTCTGAGAATTTTTCTGTAGAAAAAATTTCTTTGAATTTGAAAATTTTTCTATAGAAAAAACGTCTCAGAATCTGAGACCCTGAGACTTTTTATTATAGAAAAAGTGTCTCAAAATCTGCGACTTTTTCTATAGGAAAATATATCTTTTTCTATAGAAAAAATGTCTCAGAATCTAAGACTTCTTCTATAGAAAAAATGTCTCAAAATCTGAGAATTTTTCTATAGAAAATATGTCTCAGAATTTGAGACTTTTTCTATGGAAAAAATTTCTCAAAATCTGAGACTTTTTCTATAGAAAAAAATGTCTCAGAATCTAAGACTTTTTCTGTAGTAAAAATTAGACTTCTTCGATAGAAAAAATGTCTCAGAATCTGAGACATTTTCTATAAAAAAAAATGTCTCAGAATCTGAGACTTTTTCTATAGAAAAAATGTCTCAGAATAAGATAATTTTTCTAAAGAAAAATTTTTTTAAGAATTTGAAAATTTTTCTATAGAAGAAAAATATCAGAGTCTAAAAATTTTTCTAAACAAAACGTATTTTAGAATCTAAGAATTTTGTTATAGAAAAAACGTCTCTCTTTATTTTTGTATACAAGAAATGTCCTAGACATTTTTACTAGCACATTTTTTCTATAGAAAAAATGTCTGAGAATTTTTCTGTAGAAAATATTTCTCACAATCTGAGAATTTTTCTATAGAAAAAATTTCTCACAATCTGAGAATTTTTTTATATAAAATATTTCTCAGAATCTGAGAATTTTTCTATAGAAAAAATTTCTCAGAAAATGTTTCTATAAAAAAAAATATTTTAATTCGTACACATTTCTTAAAAAATTGTTATGATTTTTAAAAAAAATCATAACTTTTAACATTAGTATAAAAACAAATCTTAATTGACATATTACTTAAAAAATGCATTTAATAAATAAATTACCTTTAACATTTGAAAAATATATATAATTGTCTAATTAAATTTTTAATAACTATTTCTAATATGTTATTACTGTTACTATCGTATAGTGCAACATAAAAATTTATTATCCAACTGATTGCACAATAATCTAGACAACAACTAATTGCAATGCCACACACGAAAGATGGCACAAAACACAACTTACTAGTTGTTGTTAATTGACAACCAGCAACAAAATGTTCCACTCCCTTGTAAAATGAAGATTTCATTGGAAAACCAACTAAAAATTTCTATTAAAAAACCAAAGAGGAAAACTTAAAAGTCAATTAAGTGCTCGAAATAAGGTTTCCCAACTGATGCCACCATTGAAAAGAAGTAAAGATGACTTGAAATGGATGGATTGCAAAATATAAAGTAAAACCACACACTGAACAAGTATTTATTATCAATTTCAGTTAAAATACTTTCATATTTTTTGTAGCACTATCGCATGCGTTATTTTTTTCCTTTGAGCAATCTCTTCTTCATTGTTACTCACCACAGGATTTAAAGTAAATTGAGTGTGGGTGCAATTGTATGCTGCATGGGAAACGGAAAATGCTATTATCTTTTTTTTTTATATGGTTGCACATAAGGGTAGTCCTTAAACATTGAGAAAGGCTTAAAAGCTTACACGTGTCTTTTTAAAAAGAAAAAACTTTAAAGCTTTGATAAAAGCTTAACATATTTGAGAAGAGCTTTAAAGCTTTGAGAAAAGCTTAAAAGCTTTGATAAAAACTTAAAAGCTTTGCGAAAAGCTTAAACGTCAGTGTATAAAGAGACTGATATTTTGTTTTGGAATCCGTGGTGCAGGTTTCTACAGTCGGAGATATCCTGAGATATTCGCTAGAATATCTCAGAATCGATCAATTATATGAAATTTATATACTTTATATGGTCCCCGACCGATATTTCAATGCGTTACCCACTGAATGAGAAAGTGGGTATTCCAGTCAGAAGGTTATAAAAATATACACTTTTAAATTAGACTTGTCTATATCATATCAAGCGCGGATCCATAAGGGGCGGAGATAGGAAACCCGAATTCGAAAAAAGGAAAATAACAAGTATGGAGAGGAGAGGGGGAAAAAGATAAAAAAGGATTAAGTAATCTACAGGAAAAATTACTCGGAATCCTAGAATTTTTCTATCAGAAAAGGTCTTGGAATCTTAAAATTTTTCTATAGGATAAAACTGAAAATTTTTCTTTCGGAAAACGATATGAAATGAACGAAAATTTTTCTATGGCAAACATTTTATGATTTTTCTATTGGAAACATAAAAATTAGCAGGGGAGGGGGAAGAGATAGGAGAAAATGAATAGAAAATAAATAAAGAATTTTTTTCTTAGAAAAAATTTTTCTGAATCTTAGAACTTTTCTATGTGGAAAAAGTCTCGGTATCTTTGAAATTTACTATAGTAAATATCTGAGAATTTTTCTATAAGAAAACTCTAAGAATCTAATTAATTTTCTTCTGGAAAAATTTGAGAATTTTCTATAAAAAAATTTATCAGAATCTGAGACTTTTTCTATAGAAAAAAAATTCTCAGAATACTAGAAGTGTTAAAGAAAAAGATACTTTTCTATAGGAAATGTCGTTGAATCTTTCTATAGAAAAATCTGTGAATTTTTCGTTAGGATAAATCTGAGAAATTTCTTCAGAAATTAAAAGATTTTTCTGAAAAAAATTTATCAGAATCTGAGAATTTTTCTAGATAAAATTACTTTAGGAAAAATCTGAGAATTTTTCTATTGGAAAAATATGATAGTTCTATTTAGGAAAAATATACGAATTTTTTTATAAAAAAAACTGTATCAGAATCTGAGACTTTACTCACACTTCGAAAAACTTTTTAGAAAAAATAACTTTTTCAGTGGAAAACTCATTGTCAGTGAATTTTTCTATAGAAAATTTTATAGAAAAAATCTAAAAATTTTTTTAACGAAAAATTTCAAAATTTTTAATAGAAAAAATATATCATAATCTGGAACTTTTTCTATAGAAATATACTTTTTTTGTACGGAAAATGTCTTAAAATCTGAAGCTTTTTAAAAAATTTCTCAGGATCTAAGATTTCTACAAACGGAAAAGTGTCTCAGAATCTGAGACTTCTACTTTATAAAAAATGTCTCGGAATCTGTAACTTTTTCTATAGGAAAAACAAAAATGACAACAAAAGAAGTTAATTGTAGTTTAGAATTTTTAAGACTGTATCATAGAATTCGTTGGATTAGTGGTAATTAAGCATCTGGGTTAGTGGTAACTCAGCATCTAACGACACAAAAAGATACCTATTGTGGTTTATTAACAGTTTCTGTAGAAAAAATTCTTTAGAAAAAAAGTTCCACAATCTGGTCCTTTTTTTGGAAAAATTGCCTCAGAATCTGAAAATTGTTCTAAAGAAAAATTGTCTTAGAGTCTAAGATTTTATCTACAGAAAAATTATCTCAGAACCTCAGACTTTTTCAGTAGAAAAATTGTCACAGAATCTAAAATTTGTTCTATAGAAAAATTGTCTTAGAATCTGAGATTTTTTCTAAAGAAAAATTGTTTCAGAATTTGAAACTTTTTTATAGAAAAATTTTCTCAAAATGCTAATTTTTTTTATAGAAAAATTGTATCAGAAATAGAGAATTTTTCTATAGAAAAAATTTCTCAGAATTAAAGAATTCTTATATGGAACAAATGTCAAAGAATCTGAAAATTTTTCTATAGAAAAAATATCTCAGGATGTAAATTTTTTTTCTATAGAAAACAATGTCTCAGAAACTTAAAACTTTTCTTTAGAAAAAATGGACTGCGTCTGAACATTTTTTCTATACAAATGTTTCTCAAACATTTAAAATTTTTTTAAAAAACAATTGTTCTATAAAAAAATTTCTCAGACACCCAGCTAAATTTTCTGTTCCAAATAATTGCTTCCAGAACGCATCATATTACCCTGCAACCGATTCTACTTAACGTTCCAGAATCAATGATTTTTGTATGAAATTGTCCCGAAAGCAATCGATTTTTAAAGCAAGTAGTTTTTTTGAAAAATTATCTTACATAGAAAATTTTGTTGTGATTACCACAGAATTTATTCAAGAATCTATTGTAGTAGGAATAGGTTCCAAAAAATTTTCTGAGCAATTTTCTATGGAGTTTCCCAAAAACAATGGTTCTTCAGAAAATTTCTCAGATAATTTTTCTATAGAAAATTTCCCAGAAAACATTTCTCAAAGAAAATTTGTCTATAGAAAATTTGTCATTTTTCTATAAAAAAAAATCTCATAATTTTTAAATTTTTCTATAGAAAATTTCTGAAAGATGGTTTTTCTATAGTAAATTTCTTGAAGACAATTTTTCTTTAGACATTTTTTTGAAAGACAATTTTTCTATAGAAAATTTTTTAAGCAATTTTTCCATAGAAAATATCTCTAAAAACTATTTTTTTTACAAAAATTTCTCAAAGACAATTTTTCTATAGAAAATATCTGAAAGACAATTGTTCTATTGAAAATTTTTAAAAGACAATTTTTCTATAAAAAATTTTCAAAGACAGTCTTTCTATAAAAAATATCTCATACAATTTTTCTATAGAAAATATCTATAAAGACAATTTTTCTATAAAAAAAACTCTCAAGGTCAATTTTTCCATAGAAAATTTATAAAAGACAATTTACCTATATTACAATTTTTCTATAGAAACTTTTCCAAAGACAATTTTTATAAAGAAATTTCTGAAAGACAATTTTTCTATATATACTCTCTAAAAACAAAAAAATTTTATAGAAAATTGTTTTTGCGAAATTTTTTAAAGAATAATTTTCTATAGAAAAATTGTCTTTGAGGTAGATTCTATAGAAAAATTGTCTTTAAGGAATTTTCTTTATAAAAATTGTCTTTGGAAAAGTTTCTATAGAAAAATTGTCTTTCAAAAAATTTCTATGGAAGAATTGCCTTAAGAAATTTTCTATAGACAAATTGTATTTGAAAAATTTTCTATAGAAAAATTGTCTTTGAGAAAGTTTCTTTAGAAAAATTGTCTTTTACAAATTTTCTATATAAGAATTATCTTTGAGAAAGTTTCTGTAGAAGAATTATCTTTGAGAAAGTTTCTGTAGAAAAATTGTCTTTGAGAAATTTTCTATAGAAAAAAATGTTTTTGAAAAAGTTTCTATAGAAAAATTGTCTCTGGGAAATTTTCTATAAAAAAATTGTCGTCAAGAAATTTTCTAAAGAAGAATTGTCTTCAAGAAATTTTCGGTAGAAAAATTGTCTTTTAGGAAAATTTCTATAGAAGAATTGTCTTTCAGAAAATTTCTATAGAAGAATTGTCTTTCAGAAAATTTCTATAGAAAAATTGTCTTTCAGAAATTTTGTAAAGAAGAATTGTATTTCTATAGTAAAATTTACTTTCAGAAGTTTCTATAGAAAAATTGTCTTTGAGAAAGTTTTTATAGAAAAATTGTCGTCAAGAAATTTTCCATAGAAGACTTGTCTTCAAGAAATTTTGTTGTAGAAAAATTGTCTTTGGGAAAGTTTCTATAGAAAATTTGTTTTTCAAAATTTTTCTACAGAAGAATTGTTTTTCAGAAAATTTCTATAGAAAAATTGTCTTTCAGAAACTTTCTAAGGAAGAATTGTATTTCTAAAATAAAAATTGACGTTCAGAAAGCTTCTGTAGAAAATTTGCCTTTTAGAAATCTATATATGGGGGTTTTCGTGTCAACTGACACAACTTTTGAAACCGATGTCTTCCGATCGGGATGAAATTTGCACCAAGGTTAGTCCTATTGGATAGTAGTTCAGACACAATTTTTCAGCGAGATCGGTCAAGGACTCTCTGAGTTAGAGGGGGTCGAAATATGACATTTTGGCCAAAGAGGTGTTTATTCTGATCCATGTAACTTCTTACCTATTGTTTTTAGCAAAATGTGTCCCAAAGAGTTTAGATAGCTATTTCTTCAGTATTTCGAAAAAAAATTATAAAAAAAATAAAAAAAAAATTTTTGATTTTTTTTCTTAAAAATCTAAAACTTTTTTGACTTTTTCCTTAAATTGGGCCCTTTTTTTTTTTTTTTTTTTTGATTCAAAAGAAAGCTTAGGTCTTTTCCTTTAAGAGCTTTGGGGTCGCTTAGTGGGATGCGAGTGGGATATCTATGAAAAAATTATTTTTTTAACTTTGGAACACAAAAAACGGTTCTTCAATTTGCACTATTAGGCGTGGGACAGCTAACCAGTTTTCGATTTCGATCCGCGATACCCTCTAATTTTTATAGGTTCGAAAAAGAAAGCTCGAGCCAAAAAATAAGGGCGGTGGGGTTGGGCCATATGGCTCCTCATCGGGGTCAAAATTGGGCGTAAAGAGGTTACAATCCCCAAAAAGCCCCACAACTGCCCTAGAACTGCCCACGGAGGGGTGCAATGTGAGATCGACCTCTATTAATTTTCTGCCCCCAACATTTTTCTTGAATATACCTAACCTCTATTTCCACTTCCTAAGGGGGCTCCCATACAAAATGACATTTTTATAAAATTTGCTCCTACCGCTCTAACTGTCCATAGGGTGCCCCTAGAGAAGTAAAATATATGACCGACCCCCAATATTTTTTGATGTCCAACATTTTCTCAGAATATACCTACCCTTTATTTTCAACTCTTAAGGGGGTCCCCATACATTTTTTTTTATTTTTTTATTAGTTTTTAAAAATACATGTTTTTATAACGTATGGGAGCCCCTTAAGGAGTGGAGATAGGGTGTTATTATGTTCGGACAAAATGTTGGTAACTAAAAAATAATGGGGGTTGGTCATAATTTATGCCTCTCTAGGAGGCACGGTAGGGGCGGTAGGAGCTGGTTTAATAAAACAAATTTATAAAAAATAAAAGAAATGTATGGGGACCACCTTAAGGGTTAAAGATACATTGTAGGTGTGTTCGCAAAAAATGTTGGAATTAATAAAATAATGGGGGTCGGTCATACATTTGGCTCCACTTGGGGCACTTTAGGGTAAGTTAGAATGGTAGGATCAAATTTTTGAAAAATGTTTTGTATGGGTGCCCCCATAGGAAGTGGAAATAGGGGTAAGGTATGTTCAAGAAAAATGTTGGGGGCAGAAAATTATTGGAGGTTCGTCTCACATTACACCCCTCCAGGGGCGTTTCTAGGGCAGTTTTGGGGCTTTTTGAGGATTTTACCTCTTTACGCCCAACTATGACCCCCATGAGGGGCCATATGGCCCCACCCCACCGCCCTTATTTTTTGGCTCGTGCTTTCTTTTTCGAACCTATAAAAATTAGAGGGTATCGCGGATCGAAATCGAAAACTGGTTAGCTATCCCACGCCTAATAGTGCAAATTGAAGAACCGTTTTTTGTATTCCAAAGTTCAAAAAATAATTTTTTCATAGATATCCCACTCGCATCCCACTAAGCGACCCCATAGCTCTTAAAGGAAAAGGCCTAAGCTTTCTTTTGAATCAAAAAAAAAAAAAAAAAAAAGGGCCCAATTTGAGGAAAAAGTCAAAAAAGTTTTAGATTTTTAGTAAAAAAAATCAAAAATTTTTTTTTTATTTTTTTTATAATTTTTTTTCGAAAGACTGACGAAATAGCTATCTAAACTCTTTGGGACACATTTTGCTAAAAACATTAGGTAAGAAGTTACATGGATGAGAATAAACACCTCTTTGGCCAAAATGTCAAATTTCGACCCCCTCTAACTCAGAGAGTCCTTGACCGATCTCGCTGAAAAATTGTGTCTGAACTACTATCCAATAGGACTAACCTTGGTGCAAATTTCATCCCGATCAGAAGACATCGGTTTCAAAAGTTGTGTCAGTTGACACGAAAACCCCCATATATAAAAGAGTAACGTGACTGACTGACTGACTGACTGACTGACTGACTGACTTATTGACTGATTCATCATCGCCCAGCCCAAACCGCTGAAGCTACAGACTTGAAATTTGGACTGTAGGTTCACCTCCCGGAATATAGATCCACTAAGGCTGGATTTTTGCCAATGTTGATTCTAAGGGGGTAAAAAGGGTAAAAAACTGTACTTTTGGTACTTTTTATATCTCCTGAAATAATGGTCGTAGAGACTTGAAATTTGGACTGCATGTTCACCTCCCGGCATATAGAACCGCCAAGGCTGGATTTTTGCCAGTGTTGATTCTAAGGCGGTAAAAAGGGTAAAAAACTGTACTTTTGGTACTTTTAATATCTCCTGAAATAATGGTCATAGAGACTTGAAATTTGGACTGTATGTTCACCTGCCGAAATATAGATCCACTAAGGCTGGATTTTTGCCAGTGTTGATTCTAAGGGGGTAAAAAGGGTAAAAAACTGTACTTTTGGTACTTTTTATATCTCCTGAAATAATGGTCATAGAGACTTGAAATTTGGACTGTATGTTTACATTACAGAATTTAGGTCCAGTAAGGCTGGGTTTTTGCCAATGTTGGTTCTAAGGGGGTAAAAAGGGTAAAAATCTGTACTTTTGGTACTTTTTATATCTCCTGAAATAATGGTCATAGAGACTTGAAATTTGGACTGAATGTTCACCTCCCGAAATATAGATCCACTAAGGCTGGATTTTTGCCAGTGTTGATTCTAAGGGGGTAAAAAGGGTAAAAAACTGTACTTTAGGTACTTTTTATATCTCCTGAAATAATGGTCATAGAGACTTGAAATTTGGACTGTATGTTCAAATCCCGAAATATAGATCCACTAAGGCTGGATTTTTGCCAGTGTTGATTCTGAGGGGTAAAAAACTGTACTTTTGGTACTTTTAATATCTCCTGACATAATGGTACTAGAAACTGGAAATTTGCAATTTCGGTTCACTTCCGGGAAAAAAGATTCACTACGGCTGGGTTTTCGCCAATGTAGATTCTACGGGAGTAAAATGGGTAAAAAAGTGTACTTTTGGTACTTTTTTTTATTTACTAAAATAATGGTAATTCAAACTTGAAATTTTGAATGTAGGATCCTTTAGTGAAATAAAAAAATCTGGAACAAGTACCTTCTGGAAATTCTGTACCGTTTATAAAAATTATTTTTTTTAAAAAGTACCTTTTATAAAAAGTACCTTTCCTAAAAAGTACCTTTTATAAAAAGTACCTTTTATAAAAAGTACCTTTTATAAAAAGTACCTTTTATAAAAAGTACCTTTTTTAAAAAGTACCTTTTATAAAAAGTACCTTTTATAAAAAGTACCTTTTATAAAAAGTACCTTTTGTAAAAAGTACCTTTTATAAAAAGTATCTTTTATAAAAAGTACCTTTTATAAAAAGTACCTTTTATAAAAAGTACCTTTTATAAAAAGTACCTTTTATAAAATGTACCTTTTATAAAAAGTACCTTTTATAAAAAGTACCTTTTATAAGAAGTACCTTTTATAAAAAGTACCTTTTATAAAAAGTACCTTTTATAAAAAGTACCTTTTATAAAAAGTACCTTTTATAAAAAGTACCTTTTATAAAAATTACCTTTTATAAAACGTACCTTTTATAAAAAGTACCTTTTATAAAAAGTACCTTTTATAAAAAGTACCTTTTATAAAAAGTACCTTTTATAAAAAGGACCTTTTATAAAAAGTACCCTTTATAAAAAGTACCTTTTCCAAAAATTACCTTTAACAAAAATTACCTTTAATATAAAGTACCTTTTATTAAAAGTAGCGAAAGTGCTCCTAGAAAATTGAAATATGGAATGTAGGATTTTTCGATGAAGAAAAAAACTTTCTGGAAGAAATATTTTTGGAAATTCCGTTTCTAACGGGGGTAAGAGTGTGTACTTTTGGTACTTTTTTTGTTCCTATAATAATGACAATAGAGGCTTGAATTTTGGAATGTAGGGTACTTCGGTGAAAAAAACATTCTGCTAAAGTATTTTTTAAAAAAATCCGTTTCTAGAGGTATAAAAAAGGGTTTTTTGATACTTTTTATATTTCATGAAGTAATGATCATAGGCACTGACATTTTGAATGCTTTATTTTAGGAAATTCTGTTTCTAAGGGTCGCGACTGATTGTAAAGGGGATAAAGAAGTGTAAATTTGGTTATTCTTATATTTCTTGAAATAATGGTTCAGAAAGTTGATATTAAATATAGGATCAACTAGCACAAAAAAAAAAGGTTTTTTGGAAAATTTAATTTTAAGGGAAGAGGTGGCAAATGGTTATTTTCAGCTATCTAACTATTAAACTAAAAGCCCCAGAAATAACAGCCATATTTTAAAATTTAAAATTTTAGGATAAAAAGGGGTACCTGGTAAAAGTGGTGTAAAATGGTACTTTTCATATCTATAAAATAACGACAATATAAATTTTTATTTCTTTAACGCATATTATACGGAGAGGAATGAAACTTGCATGGAACAAAAGGAGATGGAATTGGAAATGAAATGGAGTAGAACGGGGATCGAAATGAAATAGAGCAGGGAACAATATGGAATGATAATTTTTACTCAAATTTATCGTATTTAACTTTTTTTATTCCATATTTTTTCTCCCTATATGTTTTTTCACTCAAACTTATTTTTATTCCCAATTCTTTTTTCACTGAAATATTTATTCACTTTAAATCCAAAAACCTGATATAAGGGCTCGAAAATTGTCAATATATTTTTTTCACCGGAACGCACATGATAACGTACCAGCGAAGTTATTCAAATTGTATTGTTTAAATTATTCATTGAAATATTATTTTATGAAAGACGTAAGCGTCCACAAGTAAATAAAACAAAGACTACCTAGGGGAATTTTTTGAAATCATAGAGTAATCCTGATCCTTCTATTATTCGGTATTCAATACAACCGGTAACGAAGTACCGGGATGGTAAGCTAGTTTTCTATATAAGAATTGTAAGTTTCTATATAACAATTGTCTTTGAGAAAGTTTCTATAGAAGAATTGTCTTTGAGAAATTTTCTATAAATTTTTTTTTTAGAAATTTCCTATAGAAAAATTGTCTTTCAAACATTTTCTATAGAAGAATTGTCTATTACAAAGTTTGTCTTTCAAAAATTTTTTATAGAAGAAATTTTCTATAGAAAAAATATTTTTTAAAAATTTTCTATAGAAAAATTTTCTTTAAGAAATTTTTTATAGTAAAATTGTCTTTCAGAAATTTTCTATAGAAAACCTATCTTGAGGAAATTTTCTATAGAAAAATTGTCTTTGAGAAATTTTTTATAGAAAAATTGTCTATCAGAAATTTTCTATAGAAAAATTGTCTTTCAGAATTTTTTTTTTTTAAATTTTCTATAGAAAAATGTTCTTTAAGAAATTTTTGATAGTAAAATTGTCTTTCAGCAATTTACTATAGAAAACCTGTCTCGCAGAAATTTTCTATAGAAAAATTTTGTTTAGAAATTTTTTATAGTAAAAATGTCCTTCAGAAATTTTCTATAGAAATCCTGTCTCGCAGAAATTTCTATAGAAAAATTATCTTTCAGAAATTTTCTATTGAAAAATTGTCTCTTAGAATTTTTTTTAGAAGAATTGTCTTTCAGAAAGTTTCTATAGAAAAATTCTCTTTCAGAAATTTTTTATTGAAGAATGTTTTTGAGAAATTTTCTGTAGAAAAAATGCTTTTCACAAATTTTCTATACAAAAACTGTCTTTCAGAAATTTTCTATAGAAAAATTGTCTTTGAGAAATTTTTTATGGAAAAATTGTGTTTCAGAAAATCAAGGACATAACTATTATAAGTTTTATGGTGAATTACTTATGTCATAACTATTATAGGTCAATTTTTATTTTATTTCTTACGAATAACTATTAAATCCTAATTAATATTTTTTGTATTGTAAAATAATAGTTATGGGCTTAAGTAATTTTTATAAATTACACCGTGGTCACTTTAATTTTTGCAAAAAAGTAAGATTTTTAACGAATTATTTAGTTTCAGCAAGTATCCTTCCAAAAATGGACATCATTTCCTTTGCACCAACAAAGGATAAAAAATAACTATTATAAAATAATAGTTATTTAATAGTTATTTTGTTGATAATAATTATTTTCAATTTTTATAAATAATTATTAAAAATGGGCAATTTTTTGGAAATCCAAAATGTCGATAATAGTTATTTTGGGTCCTTGCAGAAAATTTCTATAGAAAACCTGTCTTTCAGAAATTTTCTATCGAAAAATTGTCTTTAAGAAATTTTCTATAGAAAAATTATCTTTGAGAAATTTTCTATAGAAAAATTGTCTTTCAGACTTTTTTTTTGAAATTTGCTATTTAAAATTTTTTTTTTAAAAATTTTTTATAGTAAAATTGTCTTTCAGAAATTTTCTATAGAAAACCTGTCTCGCAGAAATTTTCTATAGAAAAATTGTCTTTCAGAAATTTTCAACAGAAAAATTGTCTTTCAGAAATTTTCTATAGAAAAATTGTTTTTCAGAAATTTTCTATAGAAAAATTGTCTTTCAGAAATTTTCTGTAGAAAAATTGACTTTCAGAAATTTTGATTAGAATTGTCTTTTAGAAAGTTTCCATAGAAAAATTTTCTTTTAGAATTTTTTTAAAGAATAATGTCTTTGAGAAATTTTCTGTAGAAAAAATGTTTTTCACAAATTTTCGATACAAAAACTGCCTTTCTGAAATTTTTAATAGAAAAATTGTCTTTGAGAAATTTTTATGGAAAAATTGTCTTTCAGAAATTTTCTATAGAAAACCTTTCTTTGAGAAATTTTTTATGGAAAAATTGTCTTTGAGAAATTTTCTATAGAAAAATTATCTTTGAGAAATCTTCTATAGAAAAATTGTCTAAAGACAAATTTTCTATAGAAAATTTCTCAAAGATAATTTTTCTATAGAAAATTTTTCAGTTGGTTAGCGGTTGTTTAAACGAATTGTTGGTAGCCACCAATTCTGGTGGGCACTGCTGACCAAATGCTGACATGTCATTGGGGACATGTTGAAAAATTGTAGAAGATGTCAGCAATTTTATAAAGGGAGAGTCAACAGTATGTCGGGGGTGATTTTAGTTTGCCAACTAGGTATTTCTTTTTAGAAAAGTGTTTTGGTGAAAAAAGAACATTTTGGAATCTTAAAAAATATATCTGAATCCGAGTGTTTTCTAAGAAAAATGATTGCAATTCCCTCCTGAACTTCCCAGTAAGAAAAAATTTTTGAGTAAAAAAAACAAAGATCACCCTACTGTACATATATTTTATTGTAACCAAAATATATTTAACAAAAAAAAAAAAAAAAAACGATAACAAGAAAATATAAGAAAAATTGTTAAAACTGAAACACACAAAATGTGAAAGTGCAGAAAATTGAAATTTATATCCATGTTTTCCCAAATGATTGCATTCACATACAAGGTACAATATTACACTCTACACTCACTTGGAGCTTGATTGTTTGTTGTATTTTGAGGTATGTGGAAAAAAAAATACACAACAAGGAATAACAACAGGGACAACAACTTTTTAGCAAATGCAATTTAATATAATAAACCTACTACTCCTATGAGTACATACCATACGTTACAATTACAAACCGCATTTGATGAAGATTTAGAGAAATATTTTAATAGAAAACTCAAAGGGCCTTGGGAGATTGTGATGCAGAATTAAAAACACATTCGAGCACATTTGAGGGATCAGGGATCTGTGGAACAAGGCACAATGACTTTCTGCTGTCTATAATATTTTTCCAAATTTTCCTATATTTTCTGGTATTTTATGAATTTTTAGAAACTTTTTTGAGTTTTTAAAAATTTTTTCAGAATTTTTCAGATCATTAAATTAAAATGTTCCGTTACTTTTTGAATTTTGCAAAATTGTTTAAAATTTTCAGAATTTCTCAGTTTTTTTTTTATTTTTCTGAGTTTTTTGGAATCTTTATCTAAAATACTTAAAAATGTTTTTGTTTAATCGAATTCAAACCCACTGAAATGGGAACACATACAAAAATCTCCTCCCATCCTCCTACTTTTTATACCCTCCACTCTAGTGATAGAGGGTATATATAAGTTTATCATTCCGTTTGTAACACCTCGAAATATAGGACCACATAAAGTATATATATTCATGATCCTCGATCGATTTTAAGACGATCTAACGATGTCCGTTCGTCCGTCTGTCTGTTGAAAACACGCTAACTTTTGAAAAACTTTACGGAGGCTCCTGAAGTTTGGCATATATGTTGGGTATTCACCTGGTCAGGTTGGTATTGCAATCTAGCGAAATCTGTCTAGTGGTTCAAAAGTTATGAGCAAAAGACTGAATTTCGGCAAGGGTTTTTCGTGAATTTTTAGCCAAATCGGTGCAGTGGGTCAAAAGTTATTAGCAAAACCGTGAAATTCAGTTTAGTTTCACCTTAAATTCATGTGTTGAAAACCCGTTAAACATGTTTTAAAAACATTGGTAAGTCACAAAAATATTTTACAACGTATTTTTGTCACTCAAAAATATTTTCACAATAAAAAAAAAAAAAATACACTCGAAAAAATTTTACACTCAAAAAAAATTTTACACTCGAAAAAAATTTAGTAATTTTTTTTTTTTTTCAAAAATTACTATAAAAAAATTGTTTTACACAAAACAATATATTTCTAATCAAAAATTTTATTTTTTTCACGTTAAAAAATTTACTATCTCTTAAAAAGGGCAATGTGGAAGGTATTCATAGATTCGGCTAATAGTACGTTCAGATTGGCCTTGAAGCCCCGTTTAACGAGGTTTCGTGCCAAACCTCATTTGAAAATACGTATTTTCCCTCACAAATTGAAACCTTTTTTTAGTGAGGTTTCAACGAAAGTACGATCGAAACCTTTTAAATTTCATAATTCTAAGTATTTTTACCACTGTGCGATAATAAGAAACAAAGAAAATGGGAAAATGACAAAAATAAAAAAATAAATAAATCAATTTATTTATAAAATTCTTGAAAATATTTATTTATTTGGTATAAAAAAAAATAAAACAGCTTAAAAAAATAATTTCTGCGTTGTTAAAATCGTTTTTAAAGATATTTTTTTTTGTTCTAGTTTCCGAAAACTAGATAAATGTCAAAATTGTCGTGTGTGAACGGTCGAGTTTTAAAATTGAAAATACGAGTTTTCAACGGGGTTTCGAGGTAAGTGTGAATGTACTTACTATAAGTCGAATTTAACTTTCCTACTTGTTATAAATTATTTTAAGTTTTTTTAGGAAATTAAAGGTTTTAAAAAAAATACTGTGGCCACAATGTTCTATTTTACAAAAAAAAAATAGAAATTTTTCGAATGACACATTCGATATTTTCGAACTACCTATTCGAACTCTAGCAACTGTCCCCATTGCTGTATCTTTATTATTTATTATCTTTGATTGAATTGTTATGTTATTCGAAGATTCCATTTGTAATTTAGAAGATTTTTCTTGTAATTCGAATATTCCTTTTGTAATTCGAAAATTCAATTGTTATTCGAAAAAGATCAATTGTAATTCGAAAAAGATTAATTGTAAATCGAAAAAGATCCGTTTTAATTCAAAAGAGATAAATTTTAGTTCGAAAAAGATCAATTGTTATTCGAAAAAGATTATTTGTAATTCGAAAATTTTAATTCTATTCCGAAAATATTAACTTTTTTGAATTATAATTGGAATGGATCTTTTTCAAACTTCAATTGATCTTTTTGGAATTTTAATTGATTTTTTTCGAATTGCAAGTGATCTTTTTCGAATTACAATTGATCTTTTCCGAATTACAATTGATGTTTTTCATATTACACTTGATCTTTTTTGAATTACAACTGATCATTATACATCAATAATTAATTTTTTTTCAAATTACAATTGATCTTTTTTGAATTAAAATTGATCTTTTTCGAATTACAATTGAAATCTTCGAAAAAATTGAGAGCCAATTCCTAATATTGACATACATTTTCAAATCAAATTTCAACATTTTTTAATAACGGATTTTTCTGTGCGAGACAATTCCGAGATCAAGCCCATATTTCACTGGACTAGTAGACAAAATCAAAATGTTGTTCTACACTCAAAAAAAAAGTGAACTAAAATCTGGGAAAATTAACTCAATTTTGAGAAAAAGAGGGAATGATTTGGCTCCAAAGATTTTTTTCTTGTTTTTAGTTCATAATTTTCCCAAAAATAAGGAAAACAAAGTTATTTAATTTTAAGCCAATTTTAACTAGAAAATGGGAAAAATTATACTTTACATTTTAGAAATAGATTTGGTCTAGACCCTGGACCCATGGGTTCGGACCCCATTTAACTCGTGACCCCGTTGGGTCCTTTAAGGGTCCCCATAGATTTTGAACCAAAACTTGTGTCCGTTTCGCTCTAACTTGCTTAGTTTTTGAGATACGGTAAAAAGGGGCCTGATAGGGTCTTGAGATTCTTGAAAACCGGATAACTCAAAAACTATTAATCTGAGGGGTTTCGGGTATTTTGCGGAAGTGTTCTACGAGTCAAGAGCTACAAAAATACCGTTGGACGTTTTCTCGTGTTGGCAGTATTTACCGATATATGTGTATATATAAAATCTCGGGAATTTCAAATTTTATATTTAAAATTAGGGTCTTGAGACCCCGACAGATATGCAGAGCTAGGCTATTCCATATTTTTCTTTGTTGTCTTTCTTTTGAAAATTTCATCCGTTTCGCTCTATCTCGCTTAGTTTTCGAGATATCGCCATTTTGAATTTTTAACTAAATTCTAACAAGGGAAGTATCTCAACCCTTATGAACCGATTTGCCTGAAACTTAAAATATATATAAATGAGATGATTTTAAGGTTGGGGTGTCTCGGCTTTTCGGCCATATCAGTGTTTCAAAATTTCGTTGTCCCCTTATGAAACCATATGGACCTCCGGGAAAATTTCGATATCTCACGAACTAACAGGAATATCCTCTAGAGCAAAAATACGTGTCGATTTAAATTTAATAAAGATTATTTCATATTCATATGGATATCGTAGCTCTATGTCTTCATATAAATACCCCCAACAATTTTCACATTTTCATGAAAAAAGTATTTAACGAGGCCAAACTTTTACAAGGTTATGCCACCGTTGGATAGGCATTAAAAAACCTTTCTTCTCATATGTAAACATCATATAGTTTCCTAGAAAGAAATGGCTGAAAAATCCAAAAAAACTATTTTTTCGCCATTTTCTGACCCATGTTTTGAACCCCTAAATCCCCGATATGGCCGATAAGCCGAGACACCCCAACCTTAGAATTGTCTCTTTTATATATATTTTACGTTTCATGCAAATCGGTTCATAAGGGTTGAGATTCTTCCCTTGTAAGAAGTTATTTACTAAATTCTCAGAAGTCACTAACTAAATTCTAAGAAGTACACTTCCTCAATTCAAAGAAGAGAAATACGATGATGTTTTTTTTAGTAAATTTTAACTAAACTTGGACTAAATTGTTTTTTAAGAAATATGTCTTAAAAATAAAGATACGATTCTTAGATGTGTGAAAATTTCTTTGGCAGTAAGAATTTTTTTCCTAATATTTAAAAAATCCATTTAAAGAAAACTTTGAACTAATTATAAGTAAATGAACTAAAATTTTTTCCTCATAGTTAAGAAAATTTCTCATTTTTAAGTTAAATTTAACTAAATTTTAGGAAAATTCATGATAAATTTTCAAAGACATTTTTTCCTTAAATTTAGTAATGACTTTTTTTTTCAGTGTACTGGAGCCCCTTTTATAAATCAGTCCCATTTATTAATCATGTGGATATGTTGAATATATGTGAAGATTGTTGTCGTATAATATTGTTACCTTCAATTTACACAGATTATACCACCTTACAAAACTAAAATCCAATTGTGGTTCATTGGGTTTTATTGTAAACACTGATAAGTTTCTAACTTGGAAATTTTAGAAAATACAAACAAATATATTTATTAAGGTGGAACGAATTTAGGCAATTTTTAAATTCTGATTTTACTCATCTCAGACAGAGTTTGAAAAAAACATTACGTTTTAGCATTTGTGAAATTCTTGCTATAAAAAAATTCGCAAAATCCGATACACTTTAAGTAAAAAAAATTCTCAGATACTGAGCCAAATTTTCCACCAAAAAAATCTAATATTTAGAGGCATCATTTGCATAGAAAACTTCTCAGGTTCTGAGTTTTTTTCCTCTTGAAAAATTCGCATAATCTATTAACTTTTTTCTTAAAAAAATGCTCGATTTCAAAAAAAAATGTTCTAAAGAAAAAGTCTGAAATTCCGAAATGTTCTTCCTGCCCAAAACACTTTTCTATAGAGATCTATCTATTTTGAAAAGCTTTTCTAAAGAGATCTACTTTAGATTAGCAAAAAGCTCTACCATTCAGGAAATTTCCTATATTCTGAGACATTTTTCCTAAAGAAAAAGTGTAATTTTTTGAGACATTTTTTTGATAGAAAAAGTCTAAGGTTCTGAAAAATTTTCTGAGACATTTTTCCTATTGAAATATACTTACACTCAAAAAAAAAAAAAACTGTAATGTTAGCCAAAAATGCTTGTAAACCTACAAGAAAATTTGCTGATTTTAACCCCACAATTTTTTTGGTAAAATTAGCAAAAATATTTTGTCAAAAAGTAGTTAACTGATTTTTTTTTTTATTTCAACTTACAAGGGAAGTCTTCCTGGCGTCACCCTCCGATCTTCATGAAATTTGGATATGTTGTTAATAACGAAAATTAATTTGACCCGTATTTTTTTTAGCGGCCCAAACTTATTTTTAGGGGGGTCGATTTGTATGGGAGGAAATTGACCTTTTTCAGTTTTTTACGATTTACGCCTATTTAAACAAAATTAATATAGGCATGTTAGGTATCAGATTAAAGGTATTAAAAATACCTATCTCGTGGTGCTAACAACGGGCCAAAGATATATTTTTCGACTTATATAATGCCTTGCTTGTCGTCTTCTGATTACGAGCTGCCTCTATACTGGGCATAGGCTGTCTATAAGTTGTCTCCATCTTTGTCGATGTGTGGCTGTAACTTTGAGCTCTCCGATGTTATTGAAGGTTCTACCAAGACTATGAGACATGGAATTTATTTCTTTTAGAGTAGATCGCCGCCAGGTGTTTTTTGGTCCACCTGGTTTTCTGCTTCCTTGTGAGTTGTAAACAAGGGCGTGGTTGCATATTTCTTCAGGTGGCTTACGAAGAGTATGACCTATCCAACCAAATTTTCTTCTTCGAATTTCATTGTTTATGTCCCGAACACATGTTCTGGCCCAAAGTTGTTCATTCGTTATTGTACGGGTCCAGAATATTTTAAGTATTCTTCGAAGACAGCGATTAACGAAAACTCTGAATTTGGTTTGTATAACTTCTGAAACAAACCAAGTCTCGCATCCGTAGAGAAGCACAGAAAGAACACATGCTTTAAATATATTAATTTTTGTTTTAACGCTGTAGATGGTGGAGTTCCATACAAGGTTGGCAATCGATTCCCACCCTGAATAACGGTATTTGACTATTGTACCGCAACCAATAAAGATATGGACATTTTTAAAAGCGATTATGAAAGTCTATGAAATTTCTAGTATTTTTGATGTGTTACTTTGTGTTTGTACCGGTTGCTTTTCGAAATATAGGCCAATACCTTTATAATACCGTTTGAAACGGTATTTTAAAGGTATCGGCCTATATAACGGAAATGAATCGGTACAAACACGAAGTAACACATCAAAAATACAAGAAATTTCATATACTTTCATAATCACTTTTAAAAATGTCCATATCTTTATTGGTTGCGGTACAATAGCCAAATACCGTTATTCTGGGTGGGTATCGATTGCCAACCTTGGTTCCATATATATTTTTCGACTTATTAACAAAAATGTCCTAAGATTTTGGTATTTTACCCAATATGACGAAAAGTTTTGCATGTTTGGACACGTTTTTAGCACACGTAGATAGGTTTTCCAAAGACCTTTCATTTGGTATGTAACATGACTACACTAAAAAAAAAAAAACTGTAAAGTTAGCAAAAATTGCTTGTAAACATACAAGAAAATTTGCTGATTTTGAACCCACAATTTTTTTGGTAAAGTTAGCAAAAACGTTTTGCTAAAAATTAGTTAACTGAAATTTTTTTTATTTCAACTTAGTTCGCACAAATTTGAGGACCCCATTGGGTTCGGACCCGATAGGTCCAGACCCCGATGGGCCTTAAAAATCGTCATAGTTTTTGATCGAAAATTAGTGTCCGTTTCGCTCTACCTTGCTTAGTTTTTGAGATACGTGATTTTAGGGGACCACCGGGGTTTTGAGAATTACCAAACTCGATAACTTCAAAAATATTACTCGGAGAGCTTTTGGTTATTTTGCGGTCTTGTTCTACGTGTTGACAGCTACAAAAATGCTTTTGGACTTTTTGTTGTGTCGGCAATATTTACCGAGATATGAGCATTTTAAAATTTTCGGGAATGCTAACTTTTTTGGATCCAAAGTTAGGACCCATTAGGGTCCACACATGTGAAGAGGACCGGCGTTTGGTTCTCGGGCTCTCCATTTATGTTTCTCGGGCTCTCCATTTTGCTCTATCTGGCTTAGTTTCCGAGATAGCGCCATTTTAAGTTTTCTGAAAATAAAAAAAAAAAATTACTATTTATTTTTGCTAATATTAGCAAAAAAGCTTGTAAAAGTTTGGTCAAATTTTAAATTTAGCAAAAAAAATTAGTTCAAATTTTGTTTAAAATTGCTAATGCGCTAAATGAAGTTTACAAGATATTTTTGCTAACATGCTAATCTGAACTAAAAATTTGCATTAGCAAAAAAAAAAAATAGTAAATCTACTAATGTATTATTTTGAGTGTATTTTTTCCCCCCTAAAAGTATTTTTAATGAAATTTTTTTGTCTGGGACTAAGAAAATTTTCCAAAAAAAAACTTTAGGACTTCGAAAATTTTATGAATTTTTTTTTTAAATCTCTTGTAATAACTCTTTACTCCAAAACTCAAAAAAATGTTTTAAGGACTCAGAAAATTTAAAAAAAATTTTTTTTTTTAAACAACATAAATCCTCGTAATAAAATCATTTTTACAAAATAACTGTTTTTTTTTTGTAAATTAACTAAAATCCTCGTAATAAATTTTTCAAAATTTTGTCAACTTTTTTTATTTTTTTTAAATCCTCGTATAACATAATTTTTGTAATATAACAGTTTTTGTTTGTAAATAACTAGAAAAAAACTTGGTTGTAAATTTACAGTTTTTTTTTTTGTAAAATAACCTTTCAAAATGGTAGAATACAATTACGAAATAAATTTGTTAAATTACCAATAAAACTGTAAATCTCGTTTGTGCAAAGTACAAGATTTTTGTTAAAAATTGGTACATATTGGTAGAACGGGATTACAAGGCATTTTACCAGGCGTTTTCCCAGTTTTTTTTTTTTTAGTGTAGGCATTTTTCTCAGAAAAAAATCTTAGAATATTTATTTTTCTGTTTTTTTTTATTTAAGTCGATCTAGCGATTTTTTTTTTCGATAGTCGCGATGTCGGTCTGTCTTTAGAAACAAGAAAAAAATTTTACACTAAAAAAAAATAATTTTTTAAAGTTTTTTACTCAAAATAAAAAAAAAAAATCTAATAAAAATTGTTGAATTTTTTTGAACTTTCCGACTTTTAAATCAAAAAAGTAACCCAAAGACAGGTCCAATATTTTTGTGTGTTAATATTGACCTAAAAAAGCAACTATCACGATGATTTCGAAATCGAAAAAAAGTTAAAAGTTCTCCACCCTAGTGTGTGTAAGTGTCTGTATTTCTGTGTGGCTAAAATTGACATAAAACCCATACTAATATTTTGTATTTTAAATTGTCACATACAATTTCTTACTGGTTGGTACAAAATGCAATAATTTCATTTGTTTGTACTGGTACATATAACATCCCTATGCAAAATTATATATTTTCAAAAATTTCAATATGCATGTAATACGAATACAAAATTTCAAAATCAAATTGTATTTTCATGTTGAGAGAACTTGTATTTTAAATTAATATTTGAATTGATGCCACAATGATCAATGTACTTTAGCTGATAGAGTGACAATAGTTTTTTCTTGTTTTGTTAAATAATTTTGGAAATTTTAAAGCTTGGATAATTACATTGTGCTAGTTGTAAAATTTAACAAGCTGGGCACCTTGCTGGTAAAGCTATTTCGGTTACGCTTAACTTAGTGGGGCTAGCCGTTTTTCAAAGTTAGCGCTTTTATTCTCGATTTAAAATTATAATGCTTAAAATGCTTAAGTACCACAAAAATTGACTTTTAATGCTTTTGGGATAATTTTTAAATATAAATTTAGAAAATGCATTGTTTTTTTCGCGGAAAAAGAAATTTCGCGAAATTTTTTTTTCAAAAACTTTTGTTTGTATTCTACACATTTGCGTGTTCTAAACATTTTCATAAATTAATATTAAAATGAAAAAAATCCCGAAATAAAAATTCGCGAAAAAAAAAAATCGCTAAAAAAAATTCGCGAAAAAAAATTTCGCGAATAAAATTTACAGTACTATACTTTTTGTTCTATATTAAATAGAGTTTAGATGATAAATATTCAGCAATTGTGTAAATACCCGTGTAAAAAAATAATTATATCAAAACATATCTCCTTTGATAAAAACATATATGGATCATATCAAAATGGATGTAATTAGATCTAGTCCATATATACTCATATCTACTTCAGATATGTTTTGATCCGTAAATTGAGTCTATCTGACAATTTTACATATATGAACATATCTGAAAATGGCTGATCATATATGCCATATATGCCAGATAGACTCAATTTACGGATCAAAACATATCTGAAGCAGATATGAGTATATATGGACTTGATCTAATTACATCCATTTTGATATGATCCATATATGTTTTTATCAAAAGAGATATGTTTTGATATAAATATTTTTTTTTTTTATTAAGAATTACCATATAATTACAAATCATATACTAATTTTACCTAACCGAGAACTGGTAGCAATGACCTTCGTCTCGTTGTAGCGAAACAGACCAAGGCCTCTGGTGGGAATCGAACCCACGACCCCCAGACTCATAGGCTAGCACGCTACCAACTAGCCTACTGGGGCGCCTAAGATATAAATATTTTTTTACACAATTTGTGCTTTTTACTTAAAAATAAACAAAAAATGAATCGCGAATATCGCAAATACATACGCTAACTTAAAAAAAAATTATATTACAATGGGATTTAGTGTACACGACCTAGCTTTACTAGATGTCCCAGCAGAAATTTTGCTGAACTGGCAGCAGCTTTTGGAAAGGAAACTCGAGTCAAGGAGCGCATCCAAACCTGCTGAATTCATGCATGATTCTCTAAGGCGATGTCACACTTTAGAGCGCTAGTTGGATACACCGAAAAAGCGCTCTTAAGATGCTCTGAATTCACACCTTTAAGAGCGCTGAAAAATGGCTATAAAGATGCATTGAATTCATGTGTCTTTTTAGAGCTGATTTAAGCAGAATAAAGATGAAGCACATTTGACTATTTCTGAAATACAAATTACAAAATCTGAAATACAATTGACTATTTCTGAATACAATTGGAAAATCTTAAATACAATTGACTAATTTTGAAAATCAGTTGGCTCCCTGCTATGATTGGACATTTTTTGTAATATAATTTGTATTTTCAGAAACTAAAGTGGAAATGGTGTACTATTTTTTTTTTTCTTTCAAAATGTGTTAAAGATGTTATGATTGAAGCACTCTTTGCAGCGATGATTAATGCGCAATAACGATGCAGTGAAATCATGTGTCTTTATCCAAAACTCATGGTTTTTTATTCAAAAAGTGTTAAATATATTTAAAAGGAAAGCATGTTTGAAATTTTATCAAAATATAATTTTATATTTTAGGTTTTATATAAAAAATCATAACAAAAAATTTAAATTTTTACCCCTTACTTTTACTGCATCCTCAAGAGCGCTAAAAATATGCTGTGTCGCCAAAATCTCGATTTATTTTTACTGGGGTGTGTTGTAAATTCAGAAAAATAAAAAACATGTATTAAATCAATTTTTTCACAAAAAAAAAAAAAAAAAAAAAAAAGATTTTTCGCTAACAAAAAATATTTTTCGGGAAAAATTCACAGTATCATGATTAGTTGTGTTTATTCAGCAGTGTTGAATGGGTTTCAATTATTTAAAAATTTTAGCAAAAGTTTAAAAAAATTTTAGCAAAAGTTTAAAAAAATATGTACTTGTTTTAAATCGCGAATATTGCGAATACGCTAACTTTGAAAAACGCACCATTGAATTCGGCGTACTGGAACTAACTATACTAGTAGAGTACCCAGCTTGTTAAAAAAAGGTGTCAAATTCGAGCACAGTGTTATTATTGGCGCATTTGCTTCCAAATTTAAAAAAATAAGTTAATTTTGCTTTTCCATAAAATTATTGGCCGTCTAATGAAAAATTCTGGATTTATGGACACTTTTAAATAAAACTGTGTATTGTAAAAATTCTCCATGGTACCGTCACTTGATTAAAAAGTATACTAGCAAACAATGTTGCAAATTCTATTAATTTTTAAATTTATTATTGGCCTACACAAAAATATAAACTTATGGAAAATTGCATATCCCCAATTGTAAAACGTTTGAAAGAATCAAATCTTTTTTTTTAATTGCTTGCTATAAACAACACAGAAAAAGTTACACTCTTTGGTAGAAAAAATTCTCAATTCATAAAGATGTGTAAAAACTAGGGTATTCAATTAATCGAGGTTCTGGTTTAATCGGTTAATCGAGCAAATTATTAATCGAGGTTGAGATTTTATCGGTTAATAAACGGTTAAGTTTGAATTATTCGGTTAACCGAATAATATCAATTTTAAATTAAAATTGAATATAAAACCACGAACTGTATATACTTTTAAGAATTTTAATAATAAGAAATCTATATCCACTATAACGAAGCTTTAAATACTCTCTAAAATGTTAGCCCAAATAAAGAATTTTTGTATGGCACCCTGAAAAATTATCCGAATCCAAATCAATGTAAAAAAATGTAAAAAAAGAAAGCAATTTTTATAAAAAGGAAAAATTAACCCAAATTGGTACCGGGCTTAGATGCACCCCTAAAAGAGTTTCGAATTCGGTACTAAAAATATCAACAAAAAATTGTTTGGTTTCCAAATTTGTTTTCTTTTATTTCTTAGGGCCGGAATTGCAATAATTTTATTGGTTGAAATAAATTTTTTTAAATGTAATCCTTTAAAACTTTGAAGCCCTTTTAAAAGGAATTAGAATCTCGAAATGAAAAACTGTAAATGCAGTTTTACTTCATTTGATCACTACTTTCAGATATATATCATCCAGTTCATGTTTAATATTGGCTGTCGGACGATGTTATACATCATAAAATAAGTCGCGGTTTTATAGGGTCCCGAACATTGCGAAAAACTGATTTTATGCAGAATTGTTAATCCAAAATCTGTATATCTCAAGATTAGATAGATCAGTTCTAAGGTCAGATTCGGATATCATGAAAAATTATTAGAAAAATATATAAAAAAAATTGTATAAAAAATTGGCTAGGGTTACTAAGTTTTTTTTTTTTTTTTGTTAACCGAAATATCTTTTTAGGACCTCGATAAAATATTTTCGTGACTAACAAGGGAAGTCTCCCTAGTGTCACCCGCGGATCTTTATGGAATTGGTTTTATTTTGTAGATCAGAAAAAATAAAGGGACACGTATTTTTTTTTAGCGGCCCAAATTCATATTTAGGGGGTAAAAAGGAGGGGGGAAGACAAGTCCATTTTTCAGTTTTTTTTGTTTATCTCCTATATTATGTAAAGAAACCCAGTCATGTTACATACCAAATGAAAGGTCTTTAGAAAACCTATCTACGTGTGCTAAGAACGTGTCCAAACATGCACAACTTTTCGTCATATTGAGTAAAATACCAAAATTTTTGGACACTTTTGTTAATAAGTCGAAAAATATTAACTTCTGTCGCCCGATGTTAGCACCACGAGATAGATATTTTAAATACCTTTAATCTGATACCACACATTTTGTTTAAGTAGGCGTAAAACGTAAAAAACTGAAAAAGGTCAATTTCCCCCCATACAAATCGACCCCCCCTAAAAATGAATTTGGGCCGCTAAAAAAAAATACGTGTCGAATTAATTTTCGTTCTTAACAACATATCCAAATTTCATGAAGATTGGAGGGTGACACCAGGGAGACTTCCCTTGTAAGTTTTTACACATTGCTAAACGAGAGTTTGATCATTTTTTTTAGACCTAAACTTTTTCCAGCAGAACCGTAATTTAAATTAAAAATGAAACACAAATAAAGCAAGAAAAAAATAGGTAAAAGTACTAAAAAAAGAAATTTCGGTTAATCGACACAAATTAATCGGTTTATTTGTTATTTGAAAATTGACAATTTTCCATTATTCGAACAGTTAATCGACCAAAATTAATCGGATAATCGATTAAATAACCTACTAAAAACGTCATTATACAAAAATTCCGTCGTGGGCCTACAATTAAAAAGTTTTTTTTTTTTTAAATCGGGAACACATCCGAAAGTTTTAGTTTATGACCTATTAGAATCTTTTTAAAATTTTCAATCACAAAACCAGCCAAGGCGTTTGATAGTTATATTCTATTTCCTTAAAACACTTTTCTGAAGTTTGGAATATATGTTGGGCATTAACTTGGTCAGGTTGGTATTGCAATCCATCGAAATCGGTCCAGTGGTTTAAAAGTTATTAGCAAAAGAGTATATTTCGGTAAGGGTTTTTTTGTGAATTTACGAGATAAAAAACACGCTAACTTTCAAACGATAATTCTGAGGGTGCGGACGCTTGGCATATAAACTTTTCGTTCCCCTGGTCTATTTCGTTTCGAATTTCAGCCAAATTGGTCCAGTGGTTCAAAAGTTATTAGCCGGGTTAAAAAAAAACAAGCTTCAGAAACAATGGTAAGCCACATAATTGTTTTACAGAGTTTTTTGTCACTCAGAAATATTTTTATACTAAAAAAAAAATTACATTCGAAAAATATTTTACACTCACAAAAAAAATTAGTAAATTATTTTTTTTTTACAAAAATGAAAAAAGTCTTTTACTCAAAATAAAATATTTCTAATCAAAATTGTTAATTTTTTTCACATTAAAAAATTTACTATCCTTTAATTGTGGAGGGTATTCATAGATTCGGCCAAATCGAATTTAACTTTTGTACTTGTTTACTCTACTTCTTCTCTTAAAATTTTATTTCTGGAATTTTAACATGATAATGTTTTTAGGCTTGTTCCAATTTCATAAGTGACACAAGACACCACTCAGTTTGGATATATAAGAATTACTGTCTTCATTTTCTTAAAACTAAAAAGGTTTGTAACTTAGATGACAATTCACCAGATGGTGAATAAAGTTAACCACCTGGTGAATAAAACATAACATACACTCAGAAAATTATGTAAGTTACTACATGTTAGTTGTTTGTATATTTTACAGTAGTTAGTTGTTTTTAACTACAAAGTCAGTTGTTTTTGTATGAAAAATATCAAACAACTATTTCTGTTAGTTATTTTAAGTAGTTTTTTTGAATAACTAACAAAAAAGTACTGTGATGTAGTAACAGTTATTTAAAGTATGTATATTCATGATCGTCGATCGATTTTAAGACGATCTAGCGATGTCCGTCCGTCCGTCTGTCTGTCTGTTGAAAACACGGAAACTTTTGAAAGACTTTATGGAGGCTCCTGAAATTTGGCATATATGGGCATTTACCTGGTCAGGTTGGTATTGGAATCCAGCGAAATTGGTCCAGTGGTTCAAAAGTTATAAGCAAAAGACTGAATTTCGGCAAGGGTTTTTAAGATTTTACGAAATAAAACACACGGTAACTTTCGAACGACAATCCTGAGAGTGCTGAAGTATTGCATATATATTTATTGTTCCTCTGTCCCAGTTCGATTCAAATCTCAGCCAGATCGGTCCAGCGGTTCAAAAGTTATAAGAAAAACCCTGAATTTCAGATTGGTTTCACCTTAAATTCACGTGTTGAAAACCCAGAGTTTTAAAAACAAGCTTTAAAAACAATTATAAGCCACAAAATTACTTTACAGAGTATTTTTGTCAATCAGCAATATTTTTAAACTAAAAAAAATTTGCACTCGAAAAAAATTTTACACTCAAAAAAAAAACTTAGTAAATTATTATTTTTTTTTTTTTAATGACAAAAAAAAAGTTTTTTACTCAAAATAAAATATTTCTAATCAAAATTGTTAATTTTTGTTTTTACATTAATTTTTACATTAAAAAATGTACTACCCGAGTAAAAAAATTAATCTGGTCCTTTATGTAATTATATCTTAATTAATCTGGTAGCAGCTCTTAATTGATCTAATCTGATCTCAAAATTGGCTGTATCAGAAATTATCTAAAATTGTCAAATAATATCATAAATGATATTGTTAGATTTAATTAGATCCGAATTTTGGTCTAATGTGGATTTGTAAAATTTTATCAAATTGTATTAAAATTGTATATAATCTGATATTTCATATAAATTTAAAAAAAAAAATAAGGACCATTTATTTTAAAACTTAAAACAAATATTTTTATGTAGTTATTGAATTCATTAGGGCTTTTTTCTTTTTGGGTTATATGTATTAAAATTTGAATAAGCAACAATCTTCCAAGTTTTGTTTTTTTTTATCATTTTAATTTGGTAAAAATATAAATTAATTTTTGTTATGATTTTTATTATTTGTTTTTCTTCAACAATTTTTATTTTTATTTTTTTTTTGTATAAAATTACATAAAATAATATCAAAATTAACTTAGAAAATTTTTGCTTTTTTGCTGTAATATAATAATATATTATTTGACATGGTACCACATATATTTATATGCGGAGTTGTATTCAATTTGGCCAATCTTGTTTATTTATATACGGCATATATAATAATATATGTGACCACATATAATAATATATAACGCTATCTGAGACTATATTGGAAATTATTGAAATATTTTTTCCAATGCATAATTTTATCTAGAAACATATAGTGTCAGATATAAACATATACAAATCTATATTCCTATACAATATTGTATATGACTATATCATTTCTTTTTTACTCGGGTATCCTTTAAAAAGGGCATTGTGGAGGGTATTCATAGATTCGGCCAAGTCGAATTTAACTTTTATACTTGTTTTTTCATAAAATTTTTTTTGTCATAAATTTTTTTTTTTCATCCATTTTTTTATAAATTTGTTTGTCTTTTTTGGCAAAAAACTTTTATTTTCATAAATTTTTTTTATAATTTTTTTTTTTTATCAACAAATTTTTGTTTTAATTTTTTTTAGTAGATTTATTTTAGCTCGCGACTTATTCCTACTCAAAATTTAATTATTTGTAAAGTCGAATAAAACAATTTTTATTTTTTAATAAAAATTAATTAACATTTTTTTTCTAAAATTTTTTTTCCGTCAAAATCTTTTTTTTTTATCAAAACATTTTTTATAAGTTTTTTTTACCAAACCTTAAAAGTGACACAGGGCAACCTCAGTTTAACGACAAAAAAAAAACTAAAATAACTGTTTTAATTTTTTTTTTTTTTAATTTGTAACTTGGACGACAATTCAGCTACTGGTGAATAAAAATAAAGTTCACCACCTGGTGAATAAATCATTACATAATTATTTTTCATCAAAAAAAATTTTTTATCAATTTTTTCTATCATATTTTTAAAATTTTTTTTCATCAAATTTTTTTTATCGAAGTCTCCTTTGTATCAAAATGGTTTTTTATCAATTTCTTTTTTTATTTTTTTCATCAAAATGTTCTTTTACCCAATTTTTTTTTTGTCATAAAATTTTTTTTTCGCCAATTTTTTTTTGCCAAAAAAAAACTTTTTTTTAATGATCAAATTCTTTTTTTTACCAAAGCTATTTTTGATCAAAAATTTTTTTTACCAAAGCTTTTCAAAAACTTTTCTTATCAAATTTTTTTTCATCAAAATTTTTTTTTTTCGTCAAAAAAAATATTTTTCTTCAAACAATTTTTATTCATTATTTTTCATCCAAACATTTTTTATCATTAAAATTTTTTTTTTCCATAAAAAAATTTTTTAGTATTTTTTTTTACCAAAAATTACTTTTTCAGCAAGCTTAAACTTCATCTGATATAAAAATGTTAAATGCATCTGTGCCGAATACTCTCTAATATGGAAAAAAAATTGTTTACACTTCAGTACAATTTAATAATTTTTTATATCCACGCCCACAAAAGGGTCGAAAAAGTCCAATTTGTCAGTACTCTGGGTCCAACCAAGTTAGAGTTTTTTAGAGGTTCGTTAAGTTTTTTAATGGGAATTTTTTTTTTCCAGTTCCACCTACGTCAATTTAAAAACTTTTTCAGCCTATAAATACAAGATATATTCGGGCCAAATTTCGGAAAAAGCAACTAGAAAATTACATGAAAAACATGCAATTTTCTAGTCCCTTAAACATGAATATAGTTAGTTTGTTAAATAAAAGTACAAAAAAATTTAAAAACATGCTCTTTTCAGAGGTTGCACACAGGTCCAGCAAAATCCAATTCCGGCCAAAAGTCTTTATCGTTGTGGGATCCGTCTGAAAATGTGCTTCTAGAAGAATTCGAGGTCGCTGATTTCAAAATTTAGCTAAAAACCCCAAAAAATCAAAATGGCGGATCCAATAAGGTTGACAATTTTTTTTTTTAAATTGTCCGATTGAACTCAAATTTTGTTTTATGCAGGTCTTGGAGTTATTAAATAAGAATTGTTACTCCGAGTTTTGAAAAACAAAATGGCGGACTAAATGCTTCTTAAAGATTAAAGAATGATCCAACTCCGGCCAAAAGTCTTTATCGTTGCTGGATCCGGCTGAAAATGTACTTCTAGAGTATTTCGGGGTCGCTGATCTCAAAATTTAACTAAAAACTAAAAAAATCAAAAAAAAAAACTAGAAATGTATATAATTTTTTTTCTACACTTAAGGCACTCTCTGACGATAAAAAAAAAAACTAATCAAGCTGTAAAACATTATTTTGGGTTAAATTATTTTTTTAAAAACAAATCTCGGAGCACTGCATATTAGGGTGGGTCGATGAAATGCATATTTGCGAATCTCGTTAACTAATAGCAAAATCTCGACGCGCATTTTCGAGCAGATAACGGGAAAAATCATGAAAAAATTTTAGGAGGGTACTTTTAGGCCTCTACAAGCGGGTTTAGTTCGCGGTTTTTGGAAAAAAAATATTTTTTTTAATTTTTTAAAAATATTTTAAAAATTAAGTAAAATAATTCTTATTACGAAACAAGTTCCAAAAAAAAATTATCTCGCCAATTTAGCCCGTGGATGCATTTTTATACCCAGGAAAGTTCGATTTATATATATAAAAAAAAATATTTTTTATTTCATAATAGCACTCAAATGGTGCATAAGGCCGATTTAAGAACATGAATGATAAAAATAAAAAAATTTCGGGTGTTTATAGCAATTCGCAAGTGCGAAAAATTCGTAAATTACAAAAAAAAAACTAAAAATGGGCATCAACATTTTGGTAAAATAAAGCGTTTTAAGAAAATGATAAAAAAAAACAAAACAAATTGGAGGCTATTTATAACAATCCGCAAGTGCAAAAAATTCGCAAGTACCAAAAAAATTAAAAAATGGAAAAATGGGTTTCAAATTTTTGATAAAATATAGCGTTTTCAGAAAAAAAACAAAAAAATATATTAGAGGATCAATATGGTCCATGGATGCGTTTTGAAAATTTTATGTTTTTTTGTTTAATATTTAAACGCTATAAATACCCGCAATTTTTTTATTTTTATCATTCATGTTCTTCAATCGGCCTTATACGGAGTTCACACTAGAGAATTTGTACTCGTTTAAGCCACTTGTTTAAAAAAGTAAACAAAATCGTTCACACTACATTTTGCTCGTTTAACGCTGAGTGTTTAACGTTTGTAAACAAACGCACATAACCTAATTCTGAAAAAAATTGCAAAAATATTTCTAAAAACCTTTTAAACTTTGGCGGAAGACAAGATATATAATTTTTTGATAACGTTAACATAACAGCACTACACGGAACACCTTTTTATTGACTCCTCCCAAGTAAATAGGAAGATTTTTCTGTTTTTTGTACCGGACCTGTCCGAAGCTGTTTGCATATTTATACTTCGATGGAAGGCAAAATTCACTTTAAGTGCAGCTTTTCCAATATTATTATAAATAAAACACACACTTTTTTCTGATTTTTCAGTGTTTTTATTAGTTTTTTAAATATTTATAATTTCTCAATTTAACAATGTTTTGCTAAAAAAATGGCGGACCGATACAGAAGCTGGTTGCTATGAAATATTTTTTTTTTTGGCATAGAATAAAGAAAAATTAAAAGGAAATATACCGAACCCTGCCTTTGAAATGTTTAGCGAAATGTTCAACAGGGAAACAAGTCGAATTTGATTGTTTAGCTAAACAACCAAATGTATGGGGAAACAAGTCAAATTTTGATTGTTTAGCGCTTAAACACTCATGAGATGTTTAAAGTCGGTAGTGTGAACTCCATATTATGCACCATTTGAGTGCTATTATGAAATAAAAAATATTTTTTTTTTTATATATATAAATCGAACTTTCCTGGGTATAAAAATGCATCCACGGGCTAAAATTGGCGAGATAAATTTTTTTGGAACTTGTTTCGTAATAAGCATTATTTTACATAATTTTTAAAATATTTTTAAAAAATTAAAAAAAAATATTTTTTTTCCAAAAACCGCGAACTAAAACCGCTTGTACAGGCCTAAAAGTACCCTCCTAAAATTTTTTCATGATTTTTCCCGTAATCAGCTCGAAAATGCGCGTCGAGTTTTTGCTATTAGTTAACGAGATTCGCAAATATGCATTTCATCAACCCACCCTACTGCATATATAGCTGTAATTTCGCCATTTCGAGCAAGTTTGGGCAACTTTTTTCGAAAGGTATGGATCCATTCTATATAAGAAAAAATATAGACTGATTGTATCGAACTGAGGATCGCTGAGGATTTTTTCGGCGCGAAGTAAATAACTAAAAAATCATAGTTATTTTCACAAAAACGCGAATTGCTGTCAGGAAAATGAGTTATATTTTTCCATATTATTTTCATTACAAAGGCTAATATATAAGGGTGAACCCTGCAAATCAAAAGTTGATCATTAGCAATAGAAATGTGTACAAAAAAAATAAAAAAGTATCTCCACTTACAATTTTTTTTTTTTCAACTTTTTTAACTTTGAAGACCTGTCGAAGGAAATGGTGTAGTTGGATCATAAAGATAAGTTCAAGAAACCTGCTTCTATATATGCTCAACAAATTGGAATATATATTTTTGAGATTTTAAATATAAGGACTTTTGGCCGGAAATCGATCTGGCTGGCCCTGTGTGGGTAACTTTTCCCGATCTGGACCGATTTTTCCCATTTCCGAACTTGACCAGGCTATGATCTAAAAAACGCATTTGTAACATATATAAAACGTTTGTATGCCAGAAGGAGTTTACTGATCCTGACTTGGACAAAAGGGATTTGGAAATCCCATTCATTTTTGCACTCAAAAAAGTCATGCAATCTGAAACGAATCAAATCTTTTACAATCCTTATTTTCTGGTATAATTTTCTCTATTATTATTATTCAATATTTATTAAACATTGTTGCATTATAATTTAAAATCAGATTTTTTTGTTATTTGATGCCAACAACACAATCAGATATTTTATATTTTGTTTCGAGATAATTGAAATAATAACAAAGAAAACATAATAATAAGAGTATGAAACAAATTATTTTTACCTTTTTATTATAAATTTTTTATTTATTTTATTTTTACAAGACAACAATTGCAAATAGTGTACCATATCAAAATCATAGAAATCTAACAATAAGTTTAGTTTTACTTTTGATCAGAGAAGAACAATATTCGAAACCAAATTGACGGAAGAAGATTTTTTAGAATTTGGAATTGGGAAATTCATAATTAAAAATCGGAAAAGAAGAATTTAAACTTAGAAACTTTAATACTCGAAAAACTACATGTCAAAAATTAAGTAAAAAATGTTCTTCAAAAAAATTTCCAACAATTTAGTAAAATTTTTTTAAAATTTGGGAAATTTTCTTAACTAAATATTTTTTATATTTTCTTGAAAATTATTCTATGAGAATATCATTAGTAAAGGAAATAATGACCTCGAGCTAGAATAAACCTATTCAAAATATAAGGAAAAAACTTAAAGACTAAAAGAGATGAGGCAAAACGGATTTTATTTTTAAAAGGGAGTACCATTAAGAAAAATATACAAAAGCCTTGCTTTACTCAACTGAGTAACCCCATTTAAATTCCCGAGATTTTAAAAAATGCATATCTTGGTAAATACAGCCGACACGACAAAAAGTTCAAAATAAATTTGTAGCTCCTAGTTCCTAGTACAGCAACAAAGCTTACCGATTAATAATTCTTTAGCAAACCAGTTTTTAAAATCCTCAAGACCCTATTGGGCTGCTAAACTCCCGTATCTCGAAAACTTAGCAAAATAGCGCGAAACGGTTAAAATATGGTTGAAAATCTATTGTTATACAATGATCTGAGCCCATGGGGTTCGAAATATAATAAGGTATGTACCTAATAGGGTCTTCAAATATGTATGAGCTAATTTCAAATAAAATTTTTGCCATTTTGTAGTTGAAAATCTACCATTATAACGTACAATAATTTCCCCATTCCCGGTCTAAATAAAAAGTATTTCAACCCAAAGAGATTTAAAAAAAAATAAATAAAAATCAATTGTTATTCTTATAAATACATGATAACTAGTATGATTGAAATATATCTACTTGTACCACAGAGGCCGTTCTATTTCCAGTTGGTTGCTGATATCGTTGTTGCAATAACATTGTTATTATTTGTTGCTGCCGCATTTTCCAATATTAATGTTACTTTCTAAAAGAGATGAGTGGGTGATATGGTATTTGCTATTTTTAATAACTCGATTATGAAAGGTCTCACAGAAAAAAATGTATTGTAGGTTCATTTTCAGTTAAACCGTTGTTGTATTAACAAACAATTTAATTGAATTGGCAAATAAAATTATTGATTTTTATTCAACAACAAAATTTGTTTATATAATTAAATTGTTTGTTAATACAACAACGTTTAAATTGAAAACGAGCCAACAACGAAATTTTTTCTCTGCTTTGTATGTTACCGCACATAAATTTATAATTTTTGCGAGAACACAACCGAAAATACAAATTATTTATGTACTACTATATTTTTTAAAACTTTTTATTAGTTTTTTAGGGTTTTTCCCTATTTTTTTAGGTAATTCTGTAGTTTTTCTACAATTTTTTTTTAAATTTTCGATTATTTTTAATCATTTTTCTAATTTATTCTAAACTTTCCATCGCTGTACACTCAAAAAATAACTGTAATGTTAGCAAAAAAAGCTTGTAAACCTACAAGAAAATTTGCTGATTTTGAACCCACAAATTTTTTGCTAAAGTTAGCAAAACTGTTTTGCCAAAAATTAGTTAACTGAATTTTTTTATTTCGACTTAGTTCATACACATTTGAGGACCCCATTGGGTTCGGACCCGATAGGTCCAGACCCCAATGGGCCTAGACCTAGTTGGGTTCCATAGTTTTCATAGTTTTTGATCCAAAATTTTTGTCCGTTTCGCTCTACCTTAGTTTTTGAGATACGTGATTTTAGGGGACCACTAGGGCTTTGAGAATTAAAAAAATCGATAACTTCAAAAATATTACTCGGAGAGCTTTTGGTTATTTTGTGGTCTTGTTCTACGTGTTGAGGGCTACAAAAATGCTTTTGGATTTTTTATCCTGTCGGCAATATTTACCGAGATATGAGCATTTTAAAATTTTCGGGAATGCTAACTTTTTTTGATCCAAAGTTAGGACCCATTAGGGTCCACACATGTGAAGAGGACCGGCGATACTATGGAGAGCTCGAGAACCAAAAATGGCCTCCGTTTTGCTCTATCTGGCTTAGTTTCCAAGATAGAGCCATTTTAAGTTTTCTAAAAAAAAAAAATTTACCATTTATTTTCGCTAATATTAGCAAAAAAGCTTGTAAAAATTTGGTCAACTCAATTTTAAATTTAGCAAAAAATATTAGTTCAAATTTTGTTTAAAATTGCTAATGCGCTAAATGAAGTTTACAAGATATTTTTGCTAACATGCTAATCTCAACTAAAAATTTGCTAAAGGTTAGCTTACTAGCATTAGCAAAAAAAAATTAGTAAATGTACTAATGCATTATTTTGAGTGTATGCACTATAATAGCAATTTTTACAAGATCTGTCCCGTTAAAGACTTGCCTTGTAATTTTCATCAGAAAAAACTTAACACTTCAAGAAATTAACATTCAAAAACAGCTTTTTAAAAAACTGCACATAACACATTTTGTTAGAACATTTTTGGTATTAATTTTTGTATTTTTGGACATTTTTATACACATGACCCTTTTTGTTCAAAGAACTTAAGTTATAAAATTTGATAATTGTGCAAAAAAATTTGAATATTCACTAAAGTGATAATAATTACACTTTTTTAACCCATATTTTGTACAAATCTGCATCCAAGTGCTGTGTTGTTTCAATGAATTTTGTTGTTTTAGCGAAAAATTGTACTCAAAAAATTTTACTTAAATTTGTGCCATGAGATCTGGCCATCATTTCTATATAATTGGGGCATGCTAATTTCAATGGTGAAGTCCGTTTTTGAATCAATGGAAAAGTTTTCTTGCAAATCGTTAAAATTTTGCACATTTTGTTGCAGTTTTTTTTTTTGTACGATAATTAAGTACAAATTTGGATAAAATTGTTTGCGTTTAAATGGTAAAAATATAATTGGTGGAGCGAGTTCTTTAAAACACTTGGAAATCGTTTCCTGGCTTGCGGGGATTATAATGCTAAGCACACCTATTGGGGATCACGTCTTATAAACCCCAGGGGAAGGCAGCTTTACTACTTGCTAGTTGATCGAAAAAACAGGTTCGATATTATATCACCTGGTAAACCAACCTATTGGCCTTCTGATCCTAGGAAAATCCCAGATCTTATAGATTTTGGAGTCTCCAAGAATATTGATAGAAATAAAGTATCACTTGAAACATCATTCGGCCTCTCTTCCGACCATTCTCCTGTCATAGTAAATTATTATAATGATCCTAAGGAGCTGAAAAAACCCTGTGTATTAACGTCTTATAGAATCAATTGGTTAAAATATAAGAAATATATAAGTAGTCACATCCACACTGATCCAACATTGGAGTGTGAGGGGGATATTGAAGAATGCGTACAGGACTTAACGTTCATTATGAGGTCAGCATCTGAACACTCGACTCTTCAGAGTAAAATAACTTCAAACCGTGAATCATATCTATCAAATTCTGAGATTGAAAAACTTATAACGCAAAAAAGAAAACTGAGAAGAGCATGGCAAAATTGTAGATCACCTGCTGCAAAGCAGAGGCTGTCAGAGGCTACAAGAAAACTGAGAGAAGCCCTTCATTTAGAAGAGGATCGTAGAAATATGTCGTATATAGAGGGACTGGAAAATTCAAGCTCCACCAATTATTCGTTGTGGAAGGCTGCAAAAAATATGAAAACACCGGTAGAGGGCGAACCACCACTTAGAAATAAAAGTGGAAATTGGGCACGGAGTAATGAAGACAAAGCGTGCACCTTCGCCGAACATTTATGTTCAGTCTTTGAACCAAATCCACCGGATCATGACTTTACGCTCCCTGAACCGCCTAACAGAGCTGATATGACTAATTTTATAATCAACCCTTACGAGGTTGAGACTATAATTAAGGATAATTTAAATCCTAAAAAAGCTCCTGGATGAGACCTCGTCACGCCGAGAATGATAAGAAACCTACCATTCATAGCAGTTATAACCCTTACAAAACTGTTTAACGCGATCTTGCTTCAAGGATATTTTCCAGATATGTGGAAAAATTCTGAAATTAAAATGATATCCAAGCCAGGAAAAGATTTAACTTTACCTTCATCATATAGACCTATTAGCTTGCTTCCGTGTCTGTCGAAATTATTTGAAAAAGTTTTTCTTAAAAAAATTATGCCTTCCCTGGAAAACTGTAACGTTATTCCTGCTCACCAGTTTGGTTTCCGCGAAAAGCATGGAACAATAGAACAAGTAAAACGCATTACAAGCGAGATAAGAAAGGCCTACGAGGAAAAGAAATATTGTTCAGCGATTTTTCTTGACGTCGCACAGGCTTTCGACAAATTCTGTCACGAGGGTCTATTAATTAAGGTAAAAGGTCTTTTACCCACCTGTACTCATTAGCTACTTGAATCCTATCTTCTTAACCGAAAATTCAGGGTAAAATATAAGGATACTACATCTGGAGATTTTGAAATGAAATCTGGAGTTCCGCAGGGAAGTGTACTTGGTCCTATTTTATATTTGATTTTTACATCAGATTTGCCAACTAACGACCGTCTGCTAACGTCAACTTTTGCAGAAGATACAGCAATTATTAGTACACACACCAATCCATCCGTTGCATCAATTGAACTTAATAACCATCTTAGAATTGTGGAGACGTGGTTTAAAAATTGGCGAATAAAATTCAATGCTTTGAAAAGCAAGCACGTTACTTTTACACTAAGAAGAGGAACTTTTCCTCCTGTCTCCCTAAATGGAGAACATATCCCACAATCTGAGAATGTAACATACCTTGGCATTCATTTGGACAGGCGATTAACATGGCGAAAGCACATAGAAGCCAAGAGGCTACAAATGAAGCTGAAATCCAGCAATTTACACTGGTTAATTAACAAATATTCCAAACTTAGCCTTGACTCAAAAGTCACCCTGTATAACTGTATATTAAAACCAATTTGGACCTACGGTATCCAACTTTATGGTACTGCAAGCGCATCCAATATAGAACTTATACAGAGGGCACAATCAAAATAAACGGTTTAGTGGGCAGACGGCTGACCTATAGAGGTTTCAAATTATGAAATAAAAAAAAAACTTAAAAATGTCACATACCAAATCACGATGGAGCAGCGACGATTTGTTTAGTAAAAAATGTTTCTGCGTTCAAATTCAATTACATTCGTTCAAGTCGAATTAAACTTTTTCACTTATTGTTTAAAAAATTATTAAATTTAATTTTATTATTCTTTGAGGGTACCAAAATTGAGAAAAAGCGTCACTTGTTTTAGTATCATCTCTGCTTCTAAACTACAAATCGCTCATTGGCTGCAATATCGCCATAACTCAAAAAACCTGATATAGTAGAAAACAAGTTTAAAATTTTCATTTAAAATAGGTTTCAATCGAAAAAGGGCCGCTATGTAACGGCGATATTTACCTCTAAAGCTGTGAATTTGAAAGATATTAATACGAATTTTTTATACAATATAAATCATGCTACACACTCTTTTTCTTTTTAGAAATTAGGACAAAGTTAAAGAAAAAAAATATTTTTTTTTTCAAAATAAATTTTTAAAATTTTAAATAGTTTTTGAAACAAATATTTTCAATTTGTGTTTTTGCTCATTTATGCCAAAATATGCAAAAATATGCACTTAAAAGATGGAAATATGCATTTAAAACAAAAATATGCAAAAATATGCAATTTAACCAAAATATGCAAAAATATGCAAAAACAAATCGATGCTATTTTTACGCAAATTTCTTAGTTCGAAAGATAGTTGGTCGATATCGATTTTAGACTATCGACATGCATTTGCATGGAAATCACATCCCTACTTATCATGCTCTAAAAAACTGAACTCCTACTATAAATTCGATGGTTTTACTCTGCGTGTGTAAATAAAAAATATAGTGGGCAATTAAAATAAATGAAAGGAGAATAAAAATAAATTAGTAGTAGTTGTTCGACAATTTTACAAATACTATAAAATGTTAGTATATTTACACACTATATGTCTAATATTTCAATTAACGGATAATATGTTTAATTTTCTTTTTTAAGTGCTTTGAAGTTATTTTACAAATTTTGTTCATACATATATTAACGCAAAATGAGCGCCATTCAACAAAACTGTACCCAATTTAAAGTAGTTAGTTTACAGGCATGTTTTCGGGTGTAGCGAATAATTTTGCGTCATTAATTTAAAAATCACTTTTTTTACTTATGACGAACTTGCAGCAAATGAACGAAACATAAATACTCAGAAATGGTTATAAAATATTGTTGTTCATTTTACTATAATATTTTTCTATTTATTCCCTAGACTTTTTTGCAGTACAGGAGATTATTAGTTTATGGTGAAGTTTGTATCTCTTTAAAAATGCGTGGACAAAACCTAGAATCTAACATTTTTTTAACGATATCCGACTAAAGAAATATGGACTATGTCCAGCAACACATGTATATCAATTGGCCTAAAACTGAAGTCAATTCATACGATAAGTCAAATGTAACCGTAAGAAATAGTCCCTAAGTGAACGATTCATAAGTGTTCACTCAGCAAAAGATAGATCGATCCAGTCAGAGGAAATTCATTTTGTAAAAAATGCATTTGATAAAGAGTATATAAAATTCGGTATTGCCGAATATAAACCTCTTACGTGTTTCTTCTTTTATTTATAATGATTACTCGTTGGTTGCATTCAGTAGTAATAACTACAAAATGCAATCGAATCAAAAATCATAATATCATGTATTATAATAGAATATGAAATGGACTTTTCTATGATTTCATATATTTTACTGCAGAATTTTTTAACTTTATAAAAAATAGATATAAGTAGGTATTTTCTTTAAAACGATTTATAGCTGAGTCCATTCTTGTTTTTGAGATCTACTTATATGTGCACAGAAAAAAACTAAAACAAATAATTAAAAACTTCGTTGATTTAATTAAAAAATTAATTAAATCCAGACCAATTACCAAAATGAGCATATAAATAAAAAATGTTTGTATGGCGTCCCGACTAAAAAAAAATAATACGGCGTCATATATCATATGATCCCAAAAATGGAGGATCCAAAAATATATGGTTATATCTTATTAGATCAAATTTGATATAATTAGATATAATTTGATCCCAAAAATGGAACGGTAAATATTATCTAATTTGATATTATAAAAAATTAGATCTAAGAAGATATAATAATATATAATTATGTCATATTAGATCTAATATGATCTTCAATATCAAATTGGATGAAATTTACCGTTCCATTTTTGGGATCAAATTATATCTAATTATATCAAATTTGATCTAATAAGATATAATCATATATGTTTAGATCCTCCATTTTTGGGATCAAATGATAGATCAATTTATATATAATTATATTAAAAATTATATGATTATATCAAAACTTTTTTACTCGGGGTTATTTAATAATAAATATATATTTTGTTATCTAAAACTAAATACTACACTCAAAATAAATTCTCTGTCCAATCAGCAGAAAAATCTGCTGAAAATACACCCATTTTGAGCCATATGAGAAATCTGCTGATTTTAGAAGACACGGTTTGCTAAATATCTGTCATAAGAGGTGAATAAATATAACAAGAAAAAAAAAAAAAAAAAAAAAACATACGCCGCCAGCCAGCACCGAACTCGCCACCTTCCGATTTGAAAGTACACTTCTTAACCACTACGCTACGGAAGCTTATACTTTTATCTGGCGTTTTAGTTATTAAACATGTGTGTTGTTCGACAGCAGAGAAATCTGATTTTAGCAGAAATATCTGCGGATTTTTGCGGAAAAATCTGCTGATTTTAGCAGAACAATCTGCTGATTTGAGCAGAATAATCTGCTGATTTCAGCAGAATAATCTGCTGATTTCAGCAGAACAATCTGCTGATTTCAGCAGAGCAATTTGCTGATTTCAGCAGAGCAATCTAGTGATTTCAGAAGAACAATCTGTTCTGCTTTTTTTTTATATAAAAAAATTTCTTGAAAAAATAATGAAATTCAGCAAACAAAATCAGTATAAACATAGTAAAATGTCTGTTATTTTCTTAAACTGAATGACAGAGATTTTACTGAAAATATCCTTCTCAGCAGAACAATCTGCTAAAAGATTGCTAATTGAAAGTCGTTTTACAGATTTTTTGACAGAGTTTTTCTTTTGAGTGTATTAATTAAATTAAAAACTTACAAGAACAAAATAATTAAAATTTTAATTATATAAATTAAAAACTTAATTGAAAAAAAAAATTGGAAACCTATTAAAATTTTATTTGCTTAAATTAAAAAAATAACTAAAAATAAAACATTTTTAAACAAATGATTGAAAATAAAACATTTTTAAATAAATAAATAATTTAAAAACTGTATTAAAAAAATGTTTCTTCAAACTTTACTAAAAATACTTATGCCGTAAAGTTGATTATAAACCTTGCACATACATATGGGGCATTCCATGTCAAATCGGACACTTTGAAAAAATTTTTTCCCAATTTGCCTACAGTTTTTAGTACCCTTCGAAAACTCCTTCGTGGTAAATTTTCAGATTTTTTTGATGAACCGTTCAAAAGATATCGAATTTTTAAAAATTGGTAGTTTGTTCCTTTACTCAAACTTCTTTTACTCATAACTTCTTCAATAATGGTCCAAATTTCAATTTTTTTTTCAAAATTTTTGTTTTTTTATGTACTTTTAAAAAAATAAATCCCAAAAAATTCTTTAACGCGCCCTAGTATGCCATTTTTAAGTTTTAAAATTTAAATCTCATTTTTGAAAATGTTTGTACTCTTCGATTTTTTTGTAATTTTTTTGTGTAAAACCTCTATCGATTCTACAATTTTTTTGCCCAGGAGGATCGTGGGATAACGATTATTACTATTTGTTAAAATTTTTTGAAAAAAATTTATTGTAATTTTCCAATCTTAAAATCTTTTCTACTGCTCTACTAAGACCGACCTCCATTAATTTTTACGTCTTAACATTTCTTTGGAACAATCTAATACCCTATCTCCAATTTCTAAGTGGGCTCCCACACAAAACGACATTTTTTAAAATTTGCTCCAACCGCTCTAACTGCCCTAATAGTGCCCTTAGAGCAACAAAATGTATGACCGGCCCACAATATTTTTTTAGTCCAAACATTTTCTCTGAACAAGCCTACCCTCTATCTCTAATTGTTAAGGCGGTCCCAAACAATTTTTTTTTATTTTTTGTAAATTTGTTTTATTTTATCAGCTTCTACCGGTCCAATGGTGCGTCCGAGAGGGGTCATTTGTGAGATCGACCCCATTTATTTTTACCCTACAACATTTTTTTAAAACATACCTACGCCCTATCTCCACTCCCTAAGTAGGCTTCCATTCAAAAAATTTGCTCCAACTGTTTTTTGTATAGGAGCCTACTTAGGGAGTGGAGATAGGGTGTAGGTATGTTTAAAAAAAATGTTGTAGGGTAGGGTGTTTTCCGGAAAATGGGTCCCAAATCCAAACATTGACCGATTAGATCTAAATATCTTTCGTTAGAGCTTTAATTAGTGTACAAAACACACACAAACAAAATTTGAGTGAAAAAAGATCGGACGGACATCGCTAAATCGTCTCAGAAAGTGATTCTGAGTCGATTGGTATACTTGAAGGTGGGTCTAGGCAGGCCCGGATTACCCTTAAGGCAAAGTAGGCAACTGCCTAGGGGCCCCGTATCAGCTAGGGGCCCCGTATCAGCTAGGGGCCCACGGGCCCCTATTTTTTTTTTTATTATTTTTGTTTTTTAAAGCACACGTGGGGCCCACGTGGCTTTTTTTTTTTAATTGTTACACTGAAAAAAAAAGACATTAATAAAATTAAGGAAAAAATGTCTTTGAAAATTTATCATGAAATTTTCTAAAATTTAGTTAAATTTAACGAAAAAATGAGAAATTTTCTTAACTATGAGGAAAAAAGTTTAGTTCATTAACTTATAATTAGTTCATAGTTTTCTTTAAATGGAATTTTTTAATATTAGAAAAAAAATTCTTACTGCCAAAGAAATTTTCCACAAATCTAAGAAACGTATCTTTATTTTTAAGACATATTTCTTAAAAAACAATTTAGTTCAAGTTTAGTTAAAATTTACTAAAAAAAACATCATCGTATTTCTCTTCTTTGAATTGAGGAAGTGTACTTCTTAGAATTTAGTAAATAACTTCTTAGAATTTAGTTAAAAATTCAAAATGGCGATATCTCGAAAACTAAGCGAGATAGAGGGAAACGGATGAAATTTTCAAAAGAAAGACTACAAAGAAAAATATGGAATATACTAGCTCTGTATATCTGTCGGGGTCACAAGACCCTAATTTTAGATCAAAAATTTGAAATTCCCGAGATTTTATATATGCACATTAGAGTGTCCCTTATTTTGGAAATGTTGAGACGGTACCCCCTCATTTTTTTCATTTTGACTAAAAAATGACTCAGGAAAAATTTTACGCCCCTACGACCACGCCTTCCCTACGCGACGGGGCCGTAAAGAGCGGGGCCTTAAAAATCATTTTTCCATACAAAGCAAAAAAAAATTTTTTTGATTTTAAATTTTTTTGTTATTAATTATAATATTACTTGGTTAGCTTATTCACGACAAAAAATTTGATTTTGGTGGGATGAGGCTTTCAGTTCTAAAAAATTTTTCGAAAAAAAAAATTTAGAGCTTTTGGGGTCCTACAGTAAAAATTTTTTAAAAAATATTTTTTTTTAGTTTTGACAAGCAACCGTTTTAGTTGAATTGTTGCTTTTAATGATATATTTTCATAAAAAAATATTATTCCTATCTGTGACATCTTTATCGTGATCTAAAAAAGGGTAAAAAAATGCATTTTTGATGTTTTTCGATACACGATCAAGATGTCACAGATATGAAAAATATTTTTTTATGCATATATATCATTAAAAGCAACATTACAACTAAAACCGTTGCTTGTCAAAACTAAAAAAAAAAAAATTTTTAAAATTTTTACTGTAGGACCCCAAAAGCTCAAAATTTTTTTTTTCGAAAAATTTTTTAGAACTGAAAGCCTCATCCCACCAAAATCAAATTTTTTGTCGTGAATAAGCTAACCAAGTAATATTATAATTAATAACAAAAAAAATTAAAGATCAGAAAAAAATTGTTTGGTTTGTATGGAAAAATGATTTTTAAGGCCCCGTTCTTTAAGGCCCCGTCGCGTAGGGAAGGCGTGGTCGTAGGGGCGTAAAATTTTTCCTGAGTTATTTTTTAGTCAAAAGGAAAAAAATTAGGGGGTACCGTCTCAACATTTCCAACATTTCCAAAATAAGGGACACTCTAATGCACATAAATACCGCCAACACGAGAAAAAGTCCAACGGCATTTTTGTAGCTCTTGACTCGTAGACCTCTGAATAATAGTTTTTTAGATATCCAGTTTTTAAGATTCTCAAGACCCTATCAGACCCCTTATTACCGTATCTCAAAAACTAAGCAAGTTAGAGCGAAACGGACACAAATTTTGGGTCAAAATCTATGGGGACCGGGGACTTGAGTTAACAAGGGGCTGGCTAGGGATCCCTAGCTTTTAATTTAATTTAATTTAATTTAATTTTTTTTTTTTATTTTATTTTATTTTATTTTATTTTATTTTATTTTCTTTTCTTTCATTTGTTTAATTTATTGGTTTAACCGAAAAGTGGTAAAAATTACCTTCATGTCGTGGTAGCATAACAGATCAAGGCCTCTGGTGGGAATCAAACACTGTTTCTATTTTACCCCTTTTTTGAGTTCTTTTATGCTTTTTTGGCCTTTTTCTTTAAAAAGGGTTTCAGGAAATGAAACATTACTTCTAAGAAGGTCAAAAAAGGAAAAGAGAATTCCAGAAAGGGGTAAACTATTCACAAAAAACAGCGTAATTTAGAAAATATTTACATTGTGCTTGGAAATTTTTTTTTTTTTTTATTTTTTTGGAATTACAAAAAGTTTGAAGGGGCCCTGAGACATGCATTGCCTAGGGGCCCCGACATGGCTAATCCGGCCCTGGGTCTAGGACCAATATTTCGGATAGTTACAAACATCAGCTCAATCTCATTATACCCTGTACCACAGAGTGGTTTAGGATATAAAAATGTATGTGGAACAAATTAAGGGTTGAAGATTGAGGGTATGTATGTTCTGAGAAAATGATGGTATAGAAAAAATATTGGAGGTATGTTATACTCTTGACTCGTCTAGGGGCAACCCTATGATAGCTAGAGAGGTGAGAGCAAATTTCATAAAAATCCCATTTTGTATGGGAGCCCCCTTAAGGTTGAAGTTGGAGGTCGGTCTTTCATTTTACCCCCCAAGAAGCGATTCCGAGGAAGGATTTTTGTGTTTTTCAACTCTACATTTGATACGATGAGGAGCCATTTGCCCCACAATTGCCTCGGAGTCGCTTCTGGATTTCTGCATTGTTAGACCGACTCCCATTAATGTTTACACCCCAAAAGTTTTTCTGAACAAACCTACTTCCTAACTCCAACCCTTAATTCGGCTCCCATACGAAATGGAATTTTTATGAAATTTGCTCCAACCTCTCTAACTGCCCTAAGGTTTCCCCTAGACGAGTAAAGCCTATGACAGACCTCCATTATTTTTTCAATACCAACATTTTCTCGGAACATACCTACCCTGGGCCAGGATCGGGAAAAAATTAAAATTTTCGCTATTCAAATGGCTATAAATCAGAAAGTAAAAAAGATAACGACTACCTCAAGCATGGTTTTTAAGCCTTTTTAAGCGCTTTATAAAAATCAAAATTTTATATAAATCGGATAATAAGCTACAAAACACTTAAAGCTTTTGAATGCAAAAGGTTTCCTACTTTAGGGGCTCCTGGCGGTGCCCATATTGGACATGTGGGGCCCACCGCTTAAACTTAAGCGTTGGCTATAACCGTTATAAATTTCACTGCAATCGGTTCAGTACTTACTAAATGGCCGAATTATTTAAAAAAAAAAAAAGATTTTAAACCACTGTGCAGATATACACATTAAACGTGTAAACACACGTTTAGATGAATACCACTAATGTTATTTTAAAAATAACGGTTTTTAAATATAAAAATAAAGTTGGCAGCTCTGAATACATAACCACAGAGTTGTATTTCATCAAAATAGTTGGCATTGTTGTATTTCGTAATCAAGTTACGAAACTGATATTTTTGTTTAAATATCATAAAAACTTATCAGGCTAAAAAAACAATCTGTACAAAAAAAGCAGTAACTCACAACGATAATCAGTATCTTAATTATAATTAAACAATGGTGGTGGAACACAATGTTAAAGGTTACGATGAGTTTACAAAACTGGTGACAGAATTAGAAGGCTCTGGCCTACCAATATATATATTATTTTGCGGTGGCAAAGATGAAAATGGTGAAAGTTGGTGTCCATATTGTGTTACAGGTAAGTTTAATAAAACTAAATTTGAACACAGAAATAAATGTGAAAAATATATATTTCAATAGCGGAACCGGTGGTTCATGAGGCATTGTCTAAGGCTCCGGAAAAATCTTATTTCATACATGTAGATGTGGGACAACGTGCTTAGTAAGTACTAAAATTTAATTCGTTTAATTATAAACTGATAAAAATTTTTTTTTCTTAAGTTTATGATGCAAGTTATAAAGATTACGAATTATAAGAATATTGGGACAAGATATTTAGGGAACTTACACACCATTAATTCAATTGTACAACACTGCAAATTGTACAGTATTATTAAACGTTAAATGGGTTACCCCCATAATTTGTTCATTTTAAAGAAAAAAATTTTCTTTTTTTTTGGTATTTTTAAATAACATCTAGAGATCGTGCTCGCGGCTTTTATACGAAAATACACGAATTTAAGTTTTTAAATTATTTAAATTGTTAAAATGCATTAAAATGGTCAAATCAAAAAATTTCATCAAAAAACAGAATAACGCTAAAAATATCAACTGACTTGAAATTTGAAACTTAAGCTTCTTTTGGCCTCAGCACAAAGCCTATTCAAATTGGAAAAAATCGGTCCATGTTAAGACTTAGCCCCTATACAAACGACCCCTTTGAATTTCGCTTAAATGCCTCTAATAACCGTATTATAATAGATATCGTTTTAAAATTTAACAGATAATAAAATGCACAACCATCATATCAAATTTCAAAGGAATCGGGTCAGTCCTTCCCGTAGTCCCCATACAAACCACCCTCCCGATATTCACACAATTTCCTAAAAATTCATAAAATGAAAATATTTGATTACAATTTTATTTGTATGTGTTAAACGTGTACTTTGGTAACCTAATCAAATCGGAATACATTTGGACCATTTTTGGACTTACAAGGGAAGTCTCCCTAGTGTCACCCTCGGATCTTTATGGAATTGGTTTTATTTTGTAGATCAGAAAAAATAAAGGGACACGTATTTTTTTATAGCGGCCCAAATTCATATTTAGGGGGTAAAAAGGAGGGGGGAAGACAAGGCCATTTTTCCGTTTTTTTCGTTTATCTCCTATTTTATGCAAAGAAACCTAGTCATGTTACATACCAAATGAAAGGTCTTTGGAAAACCTATATACATGTGCTAAGAACGTGTCCAAACATGCACAACTTTTCCTCATATTGAGTAAAATACCAAAATTTTAGGACATTTTTGTTAATAAGTAGAAAATTATTAACTTCTTTGGCCCGTTGTTAGCACCACGAGATAGGTATTTTTAATACCTTTAATCTGATACCACACATGCCTATATTAATTTTGTATAAATAGACGTAAATCGTAAAAAACTGAAAAAGGTCAATTTCCCCCCATACAAATCGACCCCCCCTAAAAATGAGTTTGGGCCGCTAAAAAAAAATACGTGTCGAATTAATTTTCGTTCTTAACAACATATCCAAATTTCATGAAGATCGGAGGGTGACACCAGGGAGACTTCCCTTGTTAGTTCCCTATATAAAAATTTCGAACGATATTCAGTTAAATCGGTCTATTTGAAAAAAAAAAAATTACCTAATCCCACTTAAATTTGGTCTGTGTGTGTTTTCTACACTAAATAAAGATCTGACAAAAGATAGGTCCAATCGGTTCATATTTTAACTTGGGACACATTTTCCGGAAAACACTGGTGTAGGGTATCATATGGTCGGTCTTGACCGACTATAACATTCGTACTTGTTTTAATTTGTGCTATTAACCAAATTTATTATATTTTAACTAATTCATTCATACACTCAGAAAATTATTGCAGTTACTACATGACGGTCGTTTGTGTAGTAAGTAGTAGCTGTTGTTTTTAACTACAATTTCGGTCGTTTTTGTATGAAAAAATCTCAAACAACTTTTTTTGTAGTAGTTTCAAAAAATAACTACAAAAAATATACTACACTGTAGCAATAGTTGATTTATGTAGTTGTTTTTAGTTTTTTTTCTAAAACTCGTTTTTTTCTAGAAATTTTTATTGCAAACGAATGTGTCGAGCGAGTTGGTCGTGCGGGATGCGGAAGGAATTATTTTTATACCAAATAAATAATATCTAAATAAATTAAATTACAATTTATTAAATTTAATAATAACAAAAAATATGTTTTTGGAAAAATATTCTTGAGCGAAAGAAAATAAGTGGATAAATGAGATAACAAGTGTGTATAATATAGCGCTCACATAAGCGTGCGTAAAAACCAATCGGAAAAAAACAAAATAAAATGTGTGCAGTGTTTTGCTTTCTTATGAGCGCGCCATCTTTCTTTTCTTTGTATACACCACTGATGCCAACTATTTTTAAAAAAATGTAGCTAGATTGGACAAAAAAATAGCTACACTCAGAAAATTATGTAAGTTACTACATGTTAGTTGTTTGTATATTTTACAGTAGTTAGTTGTTTTCAACTACAAAGTCAGTTGTTTTTGTATGAAAAATATCAAACAACTATTTCTGTTAGTTATTTTAAGTAGTTTTTTTGAATAACTAACAAAAAAGTACTGTGATGTAGTTACAGTTATTTAAAGTAGTTAATTTTATTTTTTTTATCTCTGAAAAATTTTCAAAGTTTTTTCAAAAAAATAAAAATAAATTTTCGTTTTTTTCACAACTTTAAAAAAAAAAAAAAAAAAATTGAAAAAATTTGTCTTCAAATTTTTTTCTGAAAAATTTTTTGACAAAAAAAAAATTATTTATTGATTATTTTATTTTTACTACATTTTAGTTGTTTTGACTACAAATGTAAGTAGTTTTTACTACATAAGTCAGTTGTTTTTTTGTCAGTTAAAATAACTAACATTGTTAGTTGATTTAACTGAAAAAGTAGTTGACCCCAAAACAACTTACAAAGTAGTTATTTTAACTGACATTTTCAGTTGATTTTACTAACATAATTTTTTGAGTGTAGAAATAGCTAAATTTAAAAACAGTTAAAAAATCTAGCTATTTTGTAGCTAGATTTGTATAAACAGTTGAAAAATCTAGCTATTTTATAGCTAAATTTTGGATTTGTGGTTTTTAAAAGGTTTTATTTGCAAAAGTTTTTAATTAAATAATAAAATAAGTTAGTTTTGGTATTAAAACGAATATTTTCAAATATTTTTATTAAATTTTGCAAACAAAAAGTTTAAATACTCATATTTTATATCGCAGATATAATTTATAACGCATGAAACTTTAGAAATTGCTTCCAACGCTTAAGTTATTAAATTAAGCTTTTAAATCAATTTCTTTAACAAAGAAACATTACTAATCTATATGTTATATGTATGTATTTCTGGATTTGCAGATCCTGTGAACTATTTCCTGTGAATTTCTATTTTCTGTGAATCGGCACCTCACTATTTTCTGTGAATCAGCACCTCATTTTGTATACGTAAAAAGTACTCATAATAGATATAATTCCTGTAATGGGAACTTATTTTATTTTTTTGGACTTATTTCGTTCGGAGTTCTTTAATTTTTTTGGGAGTAAGTATTTTGATTTTAAATAACTCCCAAATATTGGGACTTGTTTCATTTTTTCTTTGGGACTTATTTCATTTCTTAAAGTTGGGAGTTAATTCATTCCTCTTAGGACTTATATCATTAGGAATTATTTCATTGGGATTTATTTCATTTGGGAGTTGTTTCGCAGTACCAAATTTTTTAATACACAATTATCTGAATGCGAATTAAAAGCTCGATTATAGCCACTCGTTTTTTTGGTTATGAATTCTGGTGTAAAATTTTATCCGTTATTGGAGAGATGAAAACTATTATATTTTAAACCCATACACTACGAAAAAAAATGTTAAAATCAAACAGAAACAACTTTAAATTAAATATAAAACAGTGACGAAATAGAACAAAGTTTGTTTTTATTTAATTTAAATATGTTTCTAGTTGTTTTTAACATGCCACGATTTGTAGACAACATTTTAAAATTAAGATGTAACAATATTGTTTTAAAATTGGTCATGCTAAATTTAAATATGCAACAAATTTTAATTTAAAGTTGACCAATATTAATTTAAATATGGGACATTTTTTTCTTTTGCAGCTTTTTACTTACCTATAAACCATGAAATTTAAAATAAAACAATATATATTTTTGTTTAAGTTTTTTTTTTATTTTCAAATTATTTTTACAATATTTTTTAATAACGCAGCAAAAAAAAAGATTAACACTACTCTAATTGTACATCTAAGGGTAGAATTACATCCAAGGCTTTGGCTTTAAATATTGCTTGTTGGCTTTGGTTTTCGCTATACATAAAAAAATCAAAGCCAAAGCCTTGAATGTACTTCTTCCCTTATTATAGCACTACATCTAATTACAAGAAATGTAATTAAATACCAAAAATAAAAAATAAACACATTTAGATTAATACGTATATTCCATAAATGAAAAACTAAAGTCTTCATTTTCTGCCAATTACAATTACAGATACGTCGACTCCTCGTTCTCAGCACTTCCCTTTTTATATTTTTTGCACTTTGTTTTTAGCTTTTTCAGTTTTTTTTTTGTTTTTATTGTTAATAATTTTCATTTTCGCTTTTTTTTTTACTTTTTTTCTTTATTTTATATTAGTTAATTTAATGAATTTCACTTAAAACTCGTCACATCTAGAGAAGTGAAAAATGCACGTCTTTTTTTAATGAAACAATATTTTAACATTGTGTCTACTTAAAATAAAATTGCCCAACTTTATTATATTTCTTGAAAAAAAAAAACTTTAAATGTCAAAAATAAAATTGTTCAACTTTAAAATAACCATGAAAAATATTGTTTTTAATACAAATATTTGAACAAGATTTTTTTTAAATTTTTAACGGCTTTTAATGACAGCATATTAAATTTAAAGGGATCAATTTTAAATCAAAATTGTATGCAATTTTAAAACAAGCATGTTATGTTAAAATCAATCAAAAACAATATTAAAATTTAAATTTTTTCCAAAAATATGTAGCATACTTAAAATAAACATGAACATATTTGATTTAAATATGTTTTTTTCCCTCAGTGTAGCTGTTTTTTCTTTATGTTGGTACTAAACTACATTATCTATGAATTATGCCAATACGTACTTGGTTGATGTTGAAAATTTTAAGTAACTTTATCATGGAGAGATTTTTGATAAATTTAACATTTTTGTTTGAAGTTAAAGGAAATATCATAGAAAACCCCTGATAAAACTTTTTGAAAAGTTGAAAAACTAGCAGATGTCATACACACTTAAATAGCACGTTAACGAAATGTCAACTTGAAAATATGGCTAATAAAACGGTTTAAAAAAAACAATTTTTTACGAATTCTGCGAACAAAAAAAGTAGCTAGATTTGTAGCTAAGAGCTAAATGATTTTTTTTGTTGCTAGATGCAAAAAAAAATAGCTAAATCTAGCTACAAAATAGCTAAATTGGCAACAATACATACTTTTTTGAAACATTTCAAATTAATTCTTTTTTTTTTATAAATCAATTTTGCCAAAGCATTTCGTTTTTTTTATTCCAGACAAATTTTGATCAGTAGCGGTGAAAATTTGAAATGAACTATTAAAAAAACAAAGGTAAATACAATCAATTTATTTTGTTTAACATTTTATTAATATAATTTTTTTCTTCTATAATTCCAGATAAATACATCAAAAAATTGTCATCATGTCGAAATTCTATACAACCAACTGAAATGTATTGCTTTTTAAATAAATAAATATCAATCATTTAAACGTTTAAGAAATTTTTTAAATAAAATTTCAGGCAATTGTAGAAAAAACAACTGTATTAAACAGTTTTGTAGTAGTTTTTACTACATTTTGTAGTTGAAAATCAATAGTTAAAAACAACAACATGTTCAGTTGTTTTTACCGTTTATGTAGTGGACGCCTTTTCAACGACAAAATGTAGTCAAAACAACTGTCTTTTGTAGTAGATTTTACCGACATACTTTTTTGAGTGTAGGTTCTACCCAAAAAAATTTTAAATGGTAAATCAATGTTAATTTTTACATCTTATTTTTTTTTAGCTGGAAAGACATCAATTGCCCCTTTCGCACTGACCCCAATACACATTTGATATTTGTACCCACTTTAATGCGTTGGAAATCACCTCATCGCTTGGATAGTGTACATTGTTCTAATAAGGATTTGGTTGAAATGATATTTGATAATGAAGATTAATGTAAAATTTAACTAATATTCCTTATAATTTTATTTAGAAAGTGATAATAAAGTTCAGTCCCGTTTTTACAAAACGTCTATTAAAATCCCTTAATCGAATTTATCTTCTCATTGGACAATAGACTGGGTCGAAATCCTACAAAGTGTAAGGATCGATTGTCCTTAGTGCGGGAAAGTAGTAATGGGGTAATATAAGCATTTTATGGAAGACAACTTTTTAATCGATCAAAAACTCTATTAGCGCATCGGTGGTCAAAATTGAGATTTTGGTCAAAATGGTCAAATTTTCAAAAAAATTTTAAAAATATAAATTTCATTTTATTGGTTAGCATATACGGGTTAAAGCTGCCCAAAAAAATTTATGTTTCAAAATAAGGTCAATATGATTAAATAAAAGAACATACAACACAATATTCAACACAAACACGATTTTGGAACCATTAATTTCATAAAACAGTAGTTAAAACCTAAAAAAACTCAGTAGGGACACTTTTGGCCGCTGACCGATTAGGGTTAAAGACGTCCTATAAATCTATCGTTTCAAAACTAAGTTACCACGATCAAATCGAACAAGATATAGCATAATATTGGTCAATTTGTACAATAATGTAGCTGACAAAAAATAAAAACTCAAAAAAATGGCAAAAAATCCGATTTCCTTGAAATCCGCTCAATTGAAATCGCTCCCCACAAAAAACCACCGAACGGATTTTCGCAAAAATTTAAATCTTTAGTATTTATGATGTTTTTAATAACATTGAGTAATAAAATCGACATATTTTGCAATTTTAATAAAAAAAAAATTAAATAAAAAAAAAGTGGCAAAAAGGCATAAAATTCCAATATTTAACACAAAAGTTATTAGTATCAAATGCAATAAAAAAAATTTGTTTACTAACCAATAAAATGAAATTTATATTTTTAAAATTTTTTTGAAAATTTGGCCATTTTGACCAAAATCTCAATTTTGACCACCGATGCGCTAATAGAGTTTTTGATCGATTAAAAAGTTGTCTTCCATAAAATGCTTATATTACCCCATTACTACTTTTCCGCACTAAGGACAATCGATCCTTACACTTTGTAGGATTTCGACCCAGTCTATTGGACAACTATTTTTTTATGCATCTCAAAATTTTTTTTTTTTTTTTTTTTTATATACACTTTATTTTGGCTATTATTGAATCGCCTTTCTTAGGCCTAACAATAAGTATTTAAATCTTAAAACTCTAACTTAAAATAGTAGACACTCCAAAGGAGCCATTTTGTCATATGGGCCTCATAGTTACAAGGGCGGCAAGTCTGCACGACGCAGTCTTGAATGTCCCTGAGTTCGTGTCAAGACCCTAGCCAAGGGGTTTGGGTGATTTTCCAGTTTATCAGCATATCTTGTCCTTATTGTGATAAACTCATCCTTCACAAATGGTATGTTAAGATCCCTGTGTATATTCTCGTTGCGAATAAACCATGGCGCGCCGGTCATAGTTCTAAGAATTTTTGATTGTGCCCTCTGTATAAGTTCTATATTGGATGCGCTTGCAGTACCATAAATTGGATACCATAGGTCCAAATTGGTTTTAATATACAGTTATACAGGGTGACTTTTGAGTCAAGGCTAAGTTTGGAATATTTGTTAATTAACCAGTGTAAATTGCTGGATTTCAGCTTCATTTGAAGCCTCTTGGCTTCTATGTGCTTTCGCCATGTTAATCGCCTGTCCAAATGAATGCCAAGGTATGTTACATTCTCAGATTGTGGGATATGTTCTCCATTTAGGTAAATGTAACGTGCTTGCTTTTCAGAGTATTGACTTTTATTCGCCAATTTTTAAACCACGTCTCCACAATTCTAAGATGGTTATTAAGTTCAATTGATGCAACGGATGGATGGGTGTGTGTACTAATAATTGCTGTATCGTCTGCAAAAGTTGACGTTAGCAGACGGTCGTTAGTTGGCAAATCTGATGTAAAAATCAAATATAAAATAGGACCAAGTACACTTCCCTGCGGAACTCCAGCTTTCATTTCAAAATCTCCAGATGTAGTATCCTTATATTTTACCCTGAATTTTCGGTTAAGAAGATAGGATTCAAGTAGCTTATGAGTACAGGTGGGTAAAAGACCTTTTACCTTAATTAATAGACCCTCGTGCCAGACTTTGTCGAAAGCCTGTGCGACGTCAAGAAAAATCGCTGAACAATATTTCTTTTCCTCGTAGGCCTTTCTTATCTCGCTTGTAATGCGGTTTACTTGTTCTATTGTTCCATGCTTTTCGCGGAAACCAAACTGGTGAGCAGGAATAACGTTACAGTTTTCCAGGGAAGGCATAATTTTTTTAAGAAAAACTTTCTCAAATAATTTCGACAGACACGGAAGCAAGCTAATAGGTCTATATGATGAAGGTAAAGTTAAATCTTTTCCTGGCTTGGATATCATTTTAATTTCAGAAATTTTCCACATATCTGGAAAATATCCTTGAAGCAAGATCGCGTTAAATAGTTTTGTGAGGGTTATAACTGCTATGAATGGTAGGTTTCTTATCATTCTCGGCGTGACTAGGTCACATCCAGGAGCTTTTTTAGGATTTAAATTATCCTTAATTATAGTCTCAACCTCGTGAGGGTTGATTATAAAATTAGTCATATCAGCTCTGATAGGCGGTTCAGGGAGCGTAAAGTCATGATCCGGTGGATTTGGTTCAAAGACTGAACATAAATGTTCGGCGAAGGTGCACGCTTTGTCTTCATCACTCCGTGCCCAGTTTCCACTTTTATTTCTAAGTGGTGGCTCGCCCTCTACCGGTGTTTTCATATTTTTTGCAGCCTTCCACAACGAATAATTGGTGGAGCTTGAATTTTCTAGTCCCTCTATATAAGACATATTTCTACGATCCTCTTCTAAATGAAGGGCTTCTCTCAGTTTTCTTGTAGCCTCTGACAGCCTCTGCTTTGCAGCAGGTGATCTACAATTTTGCCATGCTCTTCTCAGTTTTCTTTTTTGCGTTATAAGTTTTTCAATCTCAGAATTTGATAGATATGATTCACGTTTTGAAGTTATTTCACTCTGAAGAGTCGAGTGTTCAGCTGCTGTCCTCATAATGAACGTTAAGTCCTGTACGCATTCTTCAATATCCCCCTCACACTCCAATGTTGGATCAGTGTGGATGTGACTACTTATATATTTCTTATATTTTAACCAATTGGTTCTATAAGACGTTAATACACAGGGTTTTTTCAGCTCCTTAGGATCATTATAATAATTTACTATGACAGGAGAATGGTCGGAAGAGAGGCCGCATGATGTTTCAACTGATACTTTATTTCTATCAATATTCTTGGAGACTCCAAAATCTATAAGATCCGGGATTTTCCTAGGATCAGAAGGCCAATATGTTGGTTTACCAGGTGATATAATATCGAACCTGTTTTTACGATCAACTATCAAGTAGTAAAGCTGTCTTCCCCTGGGGTTTATAAGACGTGATCCCCAATAGGTGTGCTTAGCATTATAATCCCCGCAAGCCAGGAAACGATTTCCAAGTGTTTTAAAGAACTCGTCGAATTGGTTTTGTGTAACCGAAAAACGTGGTGGGCAGTATATTGCCGATAGAGTAAGGCCACCATGTCCACAATAAATGTGAATTGATGTAGCCTGAAGGTAGTTCTTGGAAAAGTCTTCTAAAGCATGATGTTTAATTCTATTTCTAATAAGAATACCAGAGCCACCATGTGCCTTACCGTCAGGGTGATTTGTTTTATGGAATGTATATCCGGGAATGTTAAAGCAATATCTATTTGTCAGATGTGTTTCTGAAAGTAGCAACACATCTATATTTTCACGCGATAGAAAACTAGATATCTCAGCCTTATGCTGGGTTACGCCGTTAGCATTCCAAAAACATATTTTCAAGAAACTCATTTTTGTGCCAGTAGGGTGAGCAAATTATTATTTTGCTCTTTTAGTTCTTGCATTGTAGTTTGCATAGATACCATGAAGGCATTCATCGAATTTTGCATGGATGATACAATTGTATTCATGGTCTGCATTAGGGCGTAGAACATCGATTCCAACCCTCCCGCATTCGGGGGACTACTGGGCTGCTGAGAACCCGATCTTAGTGTATTTGCATACGAAGAACCTGAAGTAGGTTGTGCTTGCTGTACCGTTGGCGGTACTGAGGATGTTTCAGTTAATGGTACTGATTGAGGGCGCAAGGTGGGTTGCACAGCTGGCGCAGAAATGTTTACATTCTGCTTAGCCAAGGCTGGTCCGGAACCCGTATATGAAACTGATGATGTTTCAGAAGATGGTACTGATCGAGAACCCCTAGGTTGTTGCACTACTGGTGCTGATAAGTTAACATTCTGGTTATCTAAGGTTGTCCTGTATTCTACTATATTGCCCCTGGCCTGTTGCCGTTTTTGCCTAAGTTTCAGCTGAAGTTCCTTGTATATGGGGCAGCCCCGATATTTAGATGAGTGGTCATTTCCACAATTTCCACACTTTTTATTGCCATTGCCATTTTTAATGATGGGGCATTGAATGGCTGGATGCAGATCCCCACATACTGGGCAAACCGTACTGTGGGTACAGTAGGTTCTAGTGTGCCCAAACTCCTGGCAGTTTGAGCATTGGACAGGACCACTTCGCTTAAGCGGCTCTTCTACTGATACTCTACGATGGAGAACATATCTCTCAGAGTAAATCGGATGAGTTTCGTTTTTTTTCAATTTCCTGTTTTCAGGCTCCAACTCAACTCTAAACATTGGTTGGGGAACTTTATTCTTATTAAAAATATTTACTACTACCTTGATCTTGTAGCCCTTTTCTTCTAGAGCCTCCTTGATTTCAATAGGGTCTACACTGGATTCAATTCCCTTAATAACCACGCTTAACCCCTTACTACTTTTAAGCTGGTAGGTATAGTAACTTTTTTCGTTATCACGTAAGAACTTTTCTATTACTCTATAGTTCTTCTCAGTGTAGACCTGAATTTTCGTCTCGTATATTTTACCTTTATGGATCGGAATAATATGAAATGTATTCTTACCAATAATTCCGGTAAAATCAGACACCAATTTATTGGAGCTACGCTCACGAAGGAAGATTGGCGGAGGTCTATAATTGACCTCTTTACGGGCACTACTCGGATTCTCTGGATTTATATCCTGTTCTCCAAGAAGTGCAAAACGATTATTTATCAAGGGATCTTTATTTTCATTGTTGTTAGCTACTTTCTGTTTTTTTTCATTATGGTTTCCTTTTTGTGGACTTCTAACTCTTTTGATATTAAAAATGACATAATTTTCATACAATAATCAATTTTTAATGCTGATAAGTTTTTGATAAGTTACCAGCCTTATACCCAATTCACACCTGAGGTGAAATCTTGTTCGAATCATATGGTTGTGAATTGGGTATAAAATGATACAGACCATATGATCGTAATCTAGTTCGAACGAGATTTAACCTCAGGTGTGAATAGGATTTTTGTTCACTCTGAAACCGATTTTGTTGCGTGCAGTGACGGTCTGTGAGGCTGCCACTGGGTGTTCTCTACTTCCTTAAAATATCAAAATTATGTGTATAAATCATTATTTTCTGGACGTAATACCTTTTCGTGATAGACAAAGTTTCAATTTTATTATTTTTAACTGACATGCAGTCAAAACTAAATTTGATTCACTAATTCTTATGGTAAAACCCAATTCATACCCAATTCACACCTGAGGTGAAATATCGTTCGAACAAGATTTCGATCATATGGTCTGTATCATTTTATACACAACCATATAATCGAAATCTCGTTCGAACGAGATTTTACCTTAGGTGTGAATTGGGTATAACACCTAAGGTGAAATCTAGTTCGAACGAGGTTTTGATTATATGGTTGTGTATAAAATGATACAGACCATATGATCGAAATATCGTTCGAACGATATTTCACCTCAGGTGTGAATTGGGTATGAATTGGGTGTAAGCCAACAAAACGAATATAAAATAGAGTTTGTTATTATTATTATTTATCTCGGGAACGCGTTAGGAACAAAACACACGAAGTTAATAAAGGTGGTATGATAATTGCTAGTTTCTGTATTGGATTTTTTTAGGATTGATCGAATGAAACAACAAATGCGAGAAAGAATAAGAAATACAATAAAATAAAAACAAACCGCTTCATTCGAGCAAAAACTAATAAAATTGGCAACACTGTTAACATTATATTCTGGAAATGTCAATTTCAAGTTGAAAATTTTAATATTTTTTTTTGACAGTCACTGCAAAATTATATATAATACACGTATAGTTTTTGAAGTTTAAAGTTTTTTCATGATATTGTCATACTCTTTACACTTGGTCAGTTTTCCTATGAAAATATATTTTTCCCTGTTCTCCAAAATATAAGAAATACAAAAACTAGCAAGTATCATAATAGTATGTTTCCAGTGGCATGATTTGGGAAAATCAGAGTGTTTTGAGGAAATCATGTCATTTTCTACATGTTTTCCCATACATTTTTCATATGCGCAAAACATCTCAAATTGGGTGTTTTGGTACAAAACATGTCGACTTTTTAAACTCACCTTTTTTTTGGTCAGTGCAACACTGTATTTTATATTCGAAAATAAAAGCTACTCATTCGTAGTGAGTATTTGCTAGAAGAAGAAGACATTTTAGTTTTTTTATTATTAAAATAATTTACAATTAGTTGTTAAACATCTTTATTTAATTATAATAAACTCAAAATTAATTGTTTTTGGTAATTATTTTTCCTAATTTTGTTGTTTTAACTATTTTCTGGAGAAAACGTCAAATTAATTACGAAAATTCGTAATTAGTTTGACGTTGCAAATCACTTCAACTTGAGTGGAAACATCTCGAAGTGTTTTGCTCAAATCAAGTGTTTTTGAACTGTATGGAAACATGGTTTAATAAGACCTTAAGTAATTTAGCTGTTTTTGAAAATTTAAGAACATCGAGTGACAAGTTCACGGACCTGAGGTAAAATCTTGTTCGAACGAGATTTCGATCAAATGATGCAAAACCATATAATCGAAATTTCTTTCGAACGAGATTTCACCTTAAGGTACATAAGTTGTTTGAGTTCACGTGAAAAAAAAATCTGTCAAACTCCATATAAAAAAAACATTTTTGGCAACGCGGCTTTATAGTGGGGCTTTATAGTACTTAAAATCATTTTAAACGATTTCCCCACTATAAAGCCGCGTTGCCAAAAATAATTTTTTTTATATGTATTTTGACAGATTTTTTCACGTGAACACGAACAACTTATGCACCTTTAAGCTAAGTACTCTGTTTCTTATGGCGAAAATTTGACCTAAACTTTAAACGCCTCAAATCGCAATAAAACATTTAAAAATCAAAAACGTTTGACAATCAAAGGTTCGAAAGAATTAATTCTTTAATTCAATTTTCTAATTCGAATTAAAAAAATAGAATTTGGCATTCCCTAAAATCATTCAACTTTCAAAATCACTGAATTAATTCTTTTTAATTAATTCTATTTTTTTATCCAAATCAATCTACTACAAATTGAATGGTGAAATTTTTTTATCATTCAATTTTAAACAGTGAAGCGCAACACACATACACACACATTTATGCTTGTGTGGGAAGCAGTTGACGAGACGTCGACAAAACAACAGCCAATCGTTTACACACGAAGATGCTTAAAATGCACACAAGCAACACATTTTTGAAAATATAAAGGGAATGAAATAAAAAAATCATCATTCAATTTGTAATAGATTTGAATGCTGAACAATTTTGATCATTCAATTGAATGATTAGCTTGCAAGGAATTAATTCTCTTGGGAATTAATTCAATTTGATTTAAGCTTTGGGAATTAAGCCTTTGAATTAATTCGTGTTGAATGCTAGTAAGGAATTATAATTCAAAACTTTTCAAAACAGAATTGAACTTTTTGGGAATTAATTCTCAATAGAATTAATTCGTTCGAAGCTCTGTTGACAATTATAAGAAAGAAACGATCATAACAAAACTGAAATGTCACTTTTTCACGGCAATTTAAATTGTCTTGTATAATAAAAATGCGTGAAAACTTTTTTATCAATTTCCCTATAATTCCTCGCGTTGCCAAATTTTTTTTTTTATATGGAGTTTGATAGATTTTTTCCCGTGAAATCGAACAGACTACAATGCTTTATGTGTGAACAATTTATTTGTTTTACAAATTTTCACCAACCGTCACGTAATAATCAAATTTATAGATTTTACATATTTACTAACTTTTTCCTTTGGGTGTATTCTTGCTTTTGAAAAGTACCGGTTATTTTTATATAAGATAGTTGGCAACTCACGGTTTATCAATGCATAGTTGTATTTAATGAAAATGGCTGACAAAATTTGCAATTTGTTATCAAACTACTTTGACTAAAATATTTAATACAAGTGATTCAATTTTTTTTTCTAATAAATATCATAAAATCTTATCAAAACGACACTATTAAAGCAATTATTGGGTGGTATTTATAAAATATCCCAACGTCATCTATATAGAACAGCATACAATAGCAGCACTAATAAACTTTCAAGTAAAACAATGGTGGTGCAACATAATGTTAAAAGTTACGAAGAATTTACAAAATTAGTGGAAGAATTGGAAGGTTCTGGTCAACCGGTACATGTATTGTTTTCCGGTGGCAAAACTGAAAGTGGAGAAAGCTGGTGTCCATATTGCGTTAAAGGTAAATATGATGAAATTACTTAGCAAAGATATAAACAAAGTAAATTTTGTTTCAACAGCTGAGCCGGTGATTCATGATGCTTTGGCAAAGGCTCCAGAAAAGTCTCATTTTGTACACGTAGATGTTGGTGAGCGTGCTTTGTAAGTATATATTTGCAATTAATTAGCTAAATTATAGATAAAAAGCAAGTCATAAAAAAAAAATCATGGTAAGATTACCGAGATAACAATTGCAAGTACAGTTGAACCTCGATTATCCGGGTTGCACGGGACCGGACTAAGCACGGATAATCGAAAAACACGGTTGAAAGAGGTTATATATTTTTCTACATTTGTATATGTTCGTGAATATATTGCACGGATAATAGAGGTAAAGCACGGTTAATAGAGGTAAAAACAATAACAAAAATACAATATGTACGTCCATGTATGAATTGCACGGATAGTAGAGGTAAAGAACGGATAATAGAGGTAAAAAACAAACACAGAGCATGCCGGTTAATAGAGGCACCGGTTAATAGAGGGCCGGATAATCGAGGTTCAACTGTACATACTTGTGAATACAGTAGAAGCCAAAAATATTAACACAAAAGCTGAAAAGTCCGATAAAGTGCACTTTATCGGGAACACAAAATTTAAAAAAACGGGATCAGAAAATGACAAAAATGAAATTTTTTTTGCCATTTAACTAAGGCGACCAGATTTTGAAAATAAAAATAGAGGACATAAAGAAAAAAGTAAAAAAAATATTCGAATTAAACAATTTTTACATACTTTACAGACAAATTTACATTCACATAAACGACCGCGAGTACCATCAAGCGGTGGTCACCACATTTTTAATAATGTATGTATTAGAATTTTCGGTAAAATTGAATTTGAATGAATAAAAATGAATCTCGAGTCAGTGGTTATATTTTAAAAATCTTTTAATGCAGAAAAAATTTATCGATTTTTTTAATAATGAACGATACAAGATTTGGAGCCTTTTTGACGCGGTTTAGCTCACGATAGATTATCGATAGAACCCAAATATTTTGGGAATCATCGTAAAAAATATCAAAGTTAATTTTCAGTGGGGTACAACTTTAACGTTTTTCCCATATAAGAGAGTCTAATACATGTCCATCCTACAAGTTATAAAACGATACTACAAGTCTATGGTCACTTTTACAAAAAGAAAATTCAGTAGAAGTATGAACAGAACAAGCATAAGATTTGCCAGTAACAACCATAACCATAAGATTTGCCAGTAACAACCGGTGACAGCCGTAAAATAAAATTTGTTTTAATTTATAAAAATAAAAAAAATATTGATCATGCTTTTAAAAATAAAGAGGACAAAGTGGACAGAATTTGAAAAAAGAGTACAGAAAGAGGACACAAATTTTATAGAGTACAACCAGTTAAAATAGAGTATTGTCCTCTAAAAAAGAGTACGTATGGTCACCTTAATTTAACGCAATATCCAGTTATCTGAAAGTAACCATTACCTTTAATATCTTTGTGTTATTGGCCATAAACCCTAACTATCATGGGAGATTCCAGGCCAAACCGCACAAAAACTGACATTTTAACAAAATTCGCCAATGATTTTAACAAAATTCGCCAATGATATTGTAAATGCGTAGTGTTCATAAATCTCCAAAACCTCTCGGTTTTCGAAATTGAAAATAGGCAAAAAGTAAAAATTTCAATAAAGTACACATGCAAAGCGACAGAGCTTCAAAGAATTTCATTCCTTAATTCGATTTGGCATTCCGAATGAAAATTTAGTGATTGCATTTTCCAATCACATTTTAGCGAATTGAATGAATTCACTCATTCGATTTATAAATATCGAATGCATTTGATTTATTTTTCATTCGACTTTCAAAAATTGAATGCATTTGATATTTATTCATTAGAATTTTAAAAAATCAAATGCATTCCTTTGCGAATTTTTCGGGAAATACCAATTTTTTTTGGATTCAAAATTAAGGTCATCACATGTAAAGAAGATCGACGATACTATGGACCAAAATTTGGCTCCGTTTTGCTCTATATATTTAAAAAATCGATTGCATTCGAAGAGGAATGATAAAAAATCGAATGCATTCACTGATTATGCAAATTGAATGAATTTTTTGGTGAATTCATACAAAAAGGATTTCATATTTTGAAGCTCTGCAAAGTGACCAATAACTTAAAAACTATACAACTTACAATTTCCAAATAGGTACCTTTTTAAAGGTGAAAAGATTACCTTTAAAATAGCATGTACACTTTTTTGTATTGAAAGTTCCAAAGTCATATTTCAAGATCTATTGTTGAAAGATCTAAATCTCAAAATCTGATATTTTAAAAATGTAAAGAAAAATATATGACAAGAATCAAGTCTTCAAGACAGGGACATAACGGTTATAATTTATATTTAAAAAAATTACTAACTTTTAAATACTTAAAAATTTTTATATTTCAACAAAAACCAAACAGTTTGCTAACGATTTTTATTTTAAAATTTAAAATATTCAATCAATATTTTGATTTTTATTATTTGAAATATAATAACGGTTATTTTATAACCAAATATAAAAATCAAAATAAATAACAAAAATAAAACAAACAAATTTATTTGACTTTCAAATAAATAAAATAAAATTTTAACAAAATTGAAAATATGTATGTATGTGAAGCGAAAATTGTTTAACAAAAAGACATTTTGAAGCATCCGCAAATAGTCTTTAAGAAAATTGACGATGGATTAAAGAGCGGATTGTGTAATAAATTTTTGAATACATAAATGTTTGAGACAAACTGCGCGCAAAGAAATTTAGTTGTTGATCAAAGTTCGTATGATTTGTTTTGTTAAATTTGCTCAAAGTTTCGCGTAATTTATGGACAAAATATTTTAATAATCCTAAAACCGGGATTTGGTCCACAGATGTTGCTTTCTGTAATAAACTAAAATTTTTAAAATCTTGTGTAAACAATGGCAAAATATTTTATGATCCTAAAACAGCGATTTTAATCATATTTTTCCCTAAATCAGCATTATGATTTTGCCCATAATGCTGATTTAGGACATCGTTAGTTTTCTCAATGATTACTTCCGGATGCTTCGTTTTTGAATGTCCATTAATATGAAATGTCTTGAAAATATGATCAGAAATCTTGTATAGATTACAAAAAAAAAAAAATATTTTAGAATCCTGAAACATGCGAATTTGGTCCAAAGATTATAATCAAAATTTTGGACCAAAATTTGTATTTTTAATTTGACACATTTTCCCTAAAATCAGCCTTTAATGGTCAACGTCCGGAATGTATTTTGATATAATAGGGCTTTGCAGATCTTGTAGAGATTATGGAAAAGGATAAAAAGTTTTGAATAAAATTCTCACATTAAATAATCAGCTCTTTAATTCATATTCACATACATATTAGTTTGTAAAATACATCTACAAAATTGATTGAATAAAATAAAAATCGAAATAAAAGTTATTTTTTGATTAAATAAACAAATCAAAAAATAACTTTTATTTTTAGGTTGAAAATAAAAATCAAAATATTAACCGAAAAGTTTGAATAAAAAAATAAAAATTAATTTTAAGAAATCTTTGCAAATTTTTGTTAATTTTTAACTAAAATGTGTCTTCATATATTTGCTGTTAAATAATTAACAAACTTTTTTAAATTTTTTTGGCTGATTTTTTTGAAATCATAACGGTTATTTTTGGTCCCTGCTTCAAGATGCAGTCCAAAACAAAAAAAGAACTAGGGGGTTACCGCGTATTTCGATTCGAAACGGACACGTTTTCAAAAAGAATTTTCTTTTGGAAAATAATTAAAAAAAAAAAATTTTTAGTAACAAAATTCTTAAAACCTGTCAGGTCTTTTTTAAATAATGTAAAAATATATAATTTTACGTAAATGAACTTCTTGTTACGACATGTTGAAAATTTCCGAATTCGAACGATTTCTTTCGAATAAAGTTTTGCCAATTCGGAAATTGGCAAAATTGGACCAGGGAAAAAGGTTCCCCTTGAATACCTAAACCAACCTCTAAAAACATGATTTGTTATTTTATACCCTCCAACCACAGTATGGGGGTATACTCACTTTTTCATTCCGTTTGTAACGCATAGAAATATCGGTCGGGGACCCCATAAAGTATATATATTATTGATCTATGGTCGATTATAAGTCATTCTATGAATGTCCGTCCGTCCGTCTGTATAAAGCACGATTCAGTCCAAATTAAAAGAGCTAGACTCCTGATAATTGGCACGAATGTTTCTCATAATCATAGGCCGGTTAAGTTTGGAAATGGGTAAAATCAAATATGGGGCAAAAAAGTTCCCCCTTAAAGAACTAAAAAAACCTCTAAATAAACGCCATTTTTTACAGCTTTTTTTGTGGGCGTGGATTAAAAAAAACCATAAAAATTATGAGACAATGGTATAATTAAAGTTCAAAAAACATAAATAATATAGTAAACATTTATCGCGTTGGGGAAGGTATCCCCCAGCACCCCCACACAGCCCCTCCCTAAAAACGCCTCTGAAATTTTTTATATGTATTTTAACTAGTGCCACCCATTTCCCGGTTCTCGGTATTCCCGGTTCTGGAACCGGTTTCCCGGTTCTAGATATATTCCCGGGAATACCGGTATTCCCGGTTCTGATCCTGGTACCGGTTCTCAAAAAACAAAAAAATACCATACCATAAAATATTTAAATTACAACATTTAATCAATATTTCAGAAATATTTAGTTGTGTTTGTAAAATTATTTATAAATTATGTAACGATTTTCTTCTTAAATTCATAAAATAAATAGAAATGGTGTTTTTCACATGTTTTGTATTTTTTTTTGGTAAAAGCGAAGAAAAAATTTTAATTATGTATACAAAATTTTACAAAATATTCATACCGGTAGTCCCGGGAATACCGTCAGAACCGGAACCGGGAATACCGGTATTCCCGGGAATACCGGGAATAATTCAAGAACCGGGAAACCGGTACCATTTCCCGGTAATACCGAGAACCGGGAATACCGGTATTCCCGGTTCTACGGTACTGACCGCAGGCACTAATTTTAACATGTTGGAGGGTATCAAAGGTTCGGCACAGCCAAATTTAACACTCTCACTTGTCTTTGTAGTACTTTGTTAAATCAAATGAATTATTTTAAGCCAGTAGAAGATAAGAGTTCTGTCAGGGGATTAGAAAATGTATACTCACTTTTTCATTCCATGTGCAACGCATCGAAGTATGTATATTATTGATCCTTAAATACCCTTAAAGTTAAGCATGAATATGTATGTCTTATGGTTACATGCTGTTAAAGTTCGTAAATAGGCAAAATCAGACCAAGGGGAAAAGTTCCGCCTTGGAGAACTAAAAAAACCCCTAATATAAGACTATTATTAGAGATTTTTTTTTTGTATTTTTGTTAATTAAATGAAACAGTTTGACCCAGAGGATTGGAAAATGTATTTTTTTCGGTCCGCCCCTTTTTGTGGGCGTGTATTTTAGAAAATAATTTATTAAATGATTAAATTGTTTTAATTTAGTGCAAAATGCATAATAAATGAATTTCTTAACATTTTTTGCACAAGAGAAGGTGTTTCCCAACGGTACCCGCCGAGCTCTCTCCTCTGACAAAAACACGCCTTTGCAATTTTTTCATGTTAGAAGATTCGACACAGTCAAATTTAACACTCACTTGTTTTGTTTAACATCAAATCATTTCTTAATCATTTTGCTTGTCATATATTTCACTCACTTTATTCATTCGGTCCCATTTTTAAATAAAAATATTTAATTTTCTTGATTTTTTTTTTTTCAACTTTTTAGCTGGAAAGATTTAAATTGTCCCTATCGCAAAGATCCCAATACCCATTTGATCTTTCTACCCACTTTATTGCGTTGGAAATCACCACAACGTTTAGATGGTGAACGTTGTTCTAATAAGGATTTGGTTGAAATGATGTTTGAAGATGAGGATTAAAGTTGTTGATTAATCATAATGCTAATAAAAATTTACTTTTGATTTTACATAAAAGTTTTATTATAAATATTTTTCTTATTTTGTATCTAGCGGTTATTGGAATTGTCTCTCTCTGTACATACTTAAAAACACAATCAATTACTGTTTTCAATAATTACATTTATACTTTTTCATTTCGACCATTACCACATGTATATTGGTCAATTGTGCCCGGGCATTGGGTGTTAAAAGTTTATGGAATCTATGATAATATTGCACTAAACTAGCTAAAGCCAATTGTAATAATTGTGAACCCGTTAGAAGAGAGGGAAATGATAGTAAAACTTCACGATTTAATTCTTCCAAAGATTTTTTCCAATTTGCTGAAAAACTAGCAACTAAAGCTAGACTACGACGTTCTTGTTTGCGCAGTTCTTCTAATTGTTCTTTTTCATAGTAGGGTTCACATTCTTTAACAAATTGTATGATGCCACCAAAATGAGGAGCTAATATTTCTTCCACATATTCAGCACTACGTGCATTTAATTGTTCACGGAAAGCTTCAGCTTCTTTAGAATTATCACGAGTATGTTCCATTAGTACACCCAAAACAAGATCATAGTTATTTATTAGGTATATCAATTGTTCCTTGCGGGTAGGAAAGATGGCAGCCATTCGTAAAATGAAACATTCTACTTCATTTTGCAATTCTAATAAAAGACGGCTTACTAATTCGTTAGGGAAATGTTCCGAGATTCCTACAATAGCGGCAGAAAATTCCGCGTAACGACGAGTTATCTGAAAATAAAATTAATTTTTTTCAAATATGAGTTTTCTCAAAAGCTATTGATATTTTAAGATTTAGACTCAATAATAACATAGGGCAACACTTTTTTTTGCCCGGGTTCTGATAGCTAATTTTGAGTATTAGGGATACGCTGATTTCAAATCTGGCTACCGTTTTTTTGGGTCAGCTCTAGTTTTCGAGGTATAGCCTAAGGAAACTTTGAAAATAGGCTGTTTTTGGCATGTTTGTGAGTCTATATTTACCAACACTAGTCTTACATCCAAAAAGTGAATGACGATTTTAAGTATGTTGGATATACTGATTCCAAAAATGCTCTTACTTTTGACGAGTCATCTTTAGTTTTTGAGATATCGCTAAAATAAAATTTTTAAATTTATGACCTCTTTAATTTTATCTGAATATTTATGCCCTTTTTATTAACTCGAAAACTAAAGCTGTCAGAAAAAAGCTAATACCAGTTTTGGAATCCTTGCATCCAATATAGTTAAGTTCGTGTTTAAAACTGAGGCACTAAAATTTTTTTTGGAAATTATAGCCAAGCAAAATTGGTAAAAAAACGCACTTTTTCGACTCTTTAACAGCGATTTGCTTGCGAACGCGAGCTGATGGAAACAATTGGATAACAGATTTGGAATCAGCACACTTAAATCCATATAAATCAGTTGTCAAAGGTCAGGAAAATTGAAAAAGTTAAAATTTTGTGAACCTGTGTAATCATTCCTCAATTTGCTTTGTTATAAAACGTTTGGATTTTAATTCCTACTTACATAATGTGGTCCCATTTCTTTGTTGAATTTTGTAGGATCACAATCTCTTATACTTTGTATATTTAAACGAAATACATGTTCAAAACGCGGCCAAAATACCGCCTGTAACGAGTCCCAATATCTGTAAATTACATAAATATAATTTTTTTGGGGTTTTACAAAATTTTCAATTAAAATTTACTTATCCAAAGCGGGTACACATCTTTTATGACACATTAATTGATAACGGAATATCAATTGAATACAAAGAAACATAGCAATAGTATCAAAACAATCTTGTATGCTTGTTTCTAGATTTTTCTGTAATAGAAATTAAATAATTTAGGATTATTTGTTTACGAAATGTATTTTACAACTTACAATCATCAGGGTTAAAGTTTTGCCTAAAATTTGGTTAAAAAGATCCTGAGCTTGAGCACCACGTACCATAAAGAATTCAGTTACAAATAGATATTCACGACACGCATTGTCAACCAAAGCATATTGTTCGGAACGAAATAGGGCTTCAAAAGTATACTGGAAAAAAAAAATATTAAATTAACAAATATTATTTTAATTATTTTTTTAATTCTCATATAGCGACTATTGCATTCTCCGCTCCATTCAAACAACTTTTGTTTTCAATAATTATGTACTTTTAAAAAAATACGAATGCTTCAATCTTAAATTTGTATACCCTCCAACCACAGTATATGGTATACTCACTTTGCCATTCCGTGTGTAACGCATCGAAAATCGGTCTAGGACCCCATAAAGTATATATATTATTGATCAGTAATCGATTCTAAGACATTTTTCCTATTTCCGTCTGTAGAGGACACGATACAGTCCAAAATAAAAGAGCTAGACTTCCGAAGTTTGGCAAGGGAAAAAAAGTTTCCCTTGGAGAATTAAAGCAACCTCAGAACAATCGCATTTTTTTGCAGGATATTTTTGTACTTTTGTTAAGCAAATGCAACATTTTTGTGTCAAAAGAAGTTCAAAATCCTGGATGTGGACCCAACGGATAAAAAAAAAATTTGCCCGCCTCCTTTTGTGGGCGTGTATATAAAAATGTATTTAAATAATTAATTGGATTAATTAATTGCGAAAATCATAATAAATTTCAACTTAGGAAAAATGTCTCAGAATCTAAGAATTTTTCTATATGGAAAAAATGTCTCAGAATCTGAGGATTTTTCTATATAGAAAAAATGTCTTAGAATCTGAGAAATTTTCTATATAGAAAAAATATCTCAGAATCTGAGAATTTTTCTATATAGAAAAAGTGTCTCAGAATCTGAGAATTTTTCTATATAGAAAAAATGTCTCAAAATCTGAGAATTTTTCTATATAGAAAAAATGTTCAGAATCTGAGAATTTTTCTATATAAAAAAAATGTCTCAGAATCTGAGAATTTTTCTATATAGAAAAAATGTCTCAGAATCTGAGAATTTTTCTATATAGAAAAAATGTCTCAGAATCTGAGAATTTTTCTATATAGAAAAAATGTTTCAGAATCTGAATCTCAAAATTTTTCTATATAGAAAAAAATCTCTGAGAATTTTTTTATTTAAAAAAAAAAATGTCTCAGAATATGAGAATTTTTCTATATAGAAAAAATGTCTCAGAATCTGAAATTTTTCTATATAAAAAAAAATGTCTCAGAATCTGAAATTTTTCTATATAAAAAAATGTCTCAGAACCTGAGAAATTTTCTATATAGAAAAATGTCTCATAATCTGAGAATTTTTCTATATTGAAAAATTTCTCATAATCTGAGAATTTTTCTATATAGAAAAAATTTATCAGAATAAGATTTTTTTTTTATATAAAAAAATGTCTCAGAATCTGAAAATTTTTCTATATAGAAAAAATGTCTTAGAACCTAAGACATTTTTTTCTATTTTCTATTATACAAACTTTCTCAGAATCTGAGAATTTTCTGTATAGGAAAAATGTTTAGAATACAGAAATTTCTCTATATAGAAAAAATGTCTCAGAATCTGAGAATTTTTCTATATAGAAAAAATGTGTCAGAATCTGAGAATTTTTCTATATAGAAAAAATGTCTCAGAATCTGAGAATTTTTCTATATAGAAATAATGTCTCAGAATCTGAGAATTTTTCTATATAGAAATAATGTCTCAGAATCTGAGAATTTTTCTATATAGAAATAATGTCTCAGAATTTGAGAATTTTTCTATATAGAAAAAATGTCTATATAGAAAAATTTTTTATATGAAAAAATGTCTCAGAATCGGAGAATTTCTCTATATAGAAAAAAATGTCTCAGAATCTGAGAATTTTTCTATATAGAAAAAATGTCTTAAAATACCTTGGAGTTACCCTTGATAGAACACTCTCTTTTAAAAAGCACATAGAAAATACTGCTAACAAAGTTAAAACGCGTAACAATATTATCCAAAAACTTGCGTCAACTACTTGGGGAGCTTCTGCAAAAACACTGCGCTCAGCATCACTCGGACTGGTTTATTCTTCTGCAGAATACTGCGCACCGGTCTGGCTTAATAGCCCCCACGTAAACAAATTAGATATCCAACTAAATGCATGTATGCGACTAATAACAGGTACAATGTCTTCAACCCCAATAAGATTTTTACCTGTTCTAAGTAATATTCTACCACCAAGTCTAAGACGTCAGAATGCACTACTCCGCGAACATCGAAAAATAATCGCCAATCCTAGCCTTAAAATACACCAATATATTGAAGCTGCTAATGACGACCGTCTCATATCTCGAAAACCTCCATTAAAACTAGCTGAAAGTCTCGCAAACAATAATTATGACCCATATAACATCTGGTTTAATAATTGGAACCAAGCTTCATGTGATGACTTAATGAAAATACAGGACTTGACCTGTATGCCTCCGGGATCAGAATTGCCTAGGCCTATATGGGTTAGGCTTAACCGTATACGGACAAACAATGGAAGGTGCGCAGCTACTCTTTTTAAATGGGGCTCCGCTGTTTCGCCATTATGTGATTGCAGTGATGTTAATCAAACCATTTACCACATTATAAAAGACTGCCCCCATCGTAAATTTCTTGGCGAACTACACGAACTAAACAATGCTGGCCCAGATGCCGTCCGGTGGCTGAAGAATATTGACATCAATATCTAATTATTATCTATACTATTTTTCTATCAAAATATGCTAAACTTTGTTGTATAATCTGTTAAACTAGTAATGCTTATATCTCTAAAATTGTAATTGTTTGTATCAATGCCATACGATAAATAAATAAATAAGAATCTGAGAATTTTTCAATATAGAAAAAATGCCTAAATCAGAAAATTTTTCTGTATAGAAAAAAATATCTCAGAATCGGAGAACTTTTTTATTTAAAAAAAAATGTCTCAGAATCTGAAAATTTTTCGATGTAGAAAAAATGTTTTAGAATCTGACAATTTTTCTATATAGAAAAAATGTCTCAGAATCTGAGAATTTTTCTATATAGAAAAACTGTCTCAGAATCTGAAAATGTTTCAATATAAATTTTTTTTTATAGAAATATTAATTGCAAACATTTGAAATTTCCTTACCCTATTCTTCATTTGAGCATGTGGTACAATTATTGGAGCTTCCAGTTGTTGATTTAAAATCTCCCCTCTTTTCCCAATAGTAAATATGGTACTCTTATTCTTTAAACTGGTAGTTTTAGCAAATAAACCTTTAGAGACGTTATCTTCGATTCCCATTAAATCATCTTTTGTACAAGATTCTTCAAATTTCAAGTTGGATAAACGAGAAGAGTAACTCTAAAATAAAGAAAATATATAAAAATAATTTTTCCACAACGAAACGTATTTCCCAATTACCTTAAAATAACTATAATAAATCTTACTCATCGTATCAATATATTCATTACAAATTTCCTGGGCCACTTGTCGTTCATTGGAGAGTATAAATTCAAAAAAGAATTTATGCTTCAACATGGCATTTTGTGGTATTTGATAATTTGTCATGGGTTTGCGAAACTTATAGATTTGTTCCAACATATATTGTCGTATTTTGGACATGGCTTTTAGTCTTAACTTGTGCAAAACATCTGCTACATCTGCCGTAGATTTGGATTCTTTGAAACTAAGCTCCTTTACCAAGGATAACTTGTGATTTAATATATTCAATTGTTTTTCAAATTCCTTTTCCGTCACTGGTGTTTCCATTATAGACATGATCATTTCTTCCGACACTGCCATATCTTCTATAAATTGTGATAGTTGTGCCTTAACAGATTGACGATTTGTCAATTGAACCGACATGGCCACCGATTTCTTTTGCAGCTGGGTAATTTCTGTACTTATGTTGCTTAAAACACTTTGAAAACTCATTAGCATATTTTCCATACGTTCCAGTACATCATCGCAGTCGCCAATTTGATTGTGTAAAGCTGCTATATTTTGGGATTCCTTGATGTAGTCTTCTATTGATTTGTTTTCAACTTCTTTGAATTCTTTTTCAATTTGCCTAGAATATTGTCGCAAATCTGTAGTATTTTTTAATATTTCTCGTACTTCCTCATTATCTAATTGTTCCGGAAGATTTGTTTCCGTTTGTGCCATGTTGGTTTATTAGATTTTTTTAATTTTTACACAAGTTTTTTTATTATAAATTCTTTACAATTTTCACTTTTCTATGATAAACAAAAAAAAAATCCAATTTTCTTTTGTTTAGTAAACGTCAGTGGGCTGATGTGTCATTTTTTTTGCCCAGCTGTCACTGTTGCCAATTTGGTGTTTTTCCCGCTAAAACTAGCGTTTTTATTTTGCGTCTAGCGGGAAAAAAAGTGATTTAGCGGGCAGCGGGAAATCTAGCGATCTTTACCAGCCACACTTAATTAAAAAAACTTGAAATTTTTCACACTTTTGGTTTTTTTTTTTTTTGTTTTTATTAAAGAGCCGTTTAGATGAGCTTTTTTATCGTCATTTGTATATTTGACCTTTTTCGTTTTTTTACGATTTACGCATATTTAATCAAAATGAACATAGGCATATTTGGTATCAGATTAAAGGCATTTAAAATACCTATCTTCTAGTGCTAACAACATGCCAAAAAATACTTTTTTACAAAAACTTTGGTATTTCCCTCAATATGACGAAAAATGTCCATGTTTGGACACGTTCTTTACAGACTTGGATAGGTTTTCCAAAGACCTTACATTTGATATACATATATGAATAGGTTTCTTTGCATTAGGCGTGACATATGCAAAACAAAATTACTGTTTCTTCCCCCCTCATTTTCACCCACGAAACCTGAATTTGGACCGCTAAAAAAAATACCTGTGCCATTATTTTTCTGCTCTACAAAATAAAACCAATTCCATAAAGACTCGCGGGTGACACTACTCTCCAAACATGCACAGCTATTCCTCATATTGAGTAAAGTAGCAAAATTTAAGGACATTTTTGTTAATAAGTCGAAAAAAATACGTATCCAAATTTCATAAAGATTGGAATGTGAACCAGGGATACCTCCCTTGTAAGTCTAATTTAACTCTTTCGCTTGTTTTTCCTACATAATTAATTGTTTTTACTATTCGAATTCGGTTTTGGCTGTATAGTAACAATTTTACCGAATATTTGGTATGGCCAAAACAGGTGTATTCGATTCTGTAATTTTTTAACTTGCTATTAGAGATGGACGCGTGAGTGAATATTGACATACGCACGCTCATGAAATCAAAATATTGATCACGCACAAAATTGTTTTTTCTGCTCACGTTCACGCACTCTCAAGTGAATAATTAAAATTTTTCTCATGCTCACGAAGACTCACGAAATTTAAATTAACAAATTTTTATTTTACTGTTTTCGATTTCTTTTACAAAATGTATTTAATTTCCTTAAAACAATTATAAAAATTTATTTAAATCACAATTTTGTATTAATTACCCATTAAATTCCATATAATGAAGATTTTTTACTTGTTTTCTGTTTCAAACAGCACAAAACTATCACGAAAAGTCACGAAACAAAAGTTACTCACGCACGCTCACGTACGAACATATTTTTTCTAATCACGCGCACTCACGATCACGTGAGTAAAATCAAATTTCACTAACGATCACGCGTGAATCACGAAAAATTCGTGTCACGCTCTCATCTCTACTTGCTATGTTAAAAAAACTCTCGTTTTATAGCATTTTTATAACATTATTTAAAAAAAAAAAACGTTATATTTTAAAAAAAAAACCGTTACATTTCAAATTTCATGACATTTAGCTATTAAATAGCTAAATTTATTTCCTGTTTTTGAATCTGGTGTTTTCTGGAGATTTTTTTTCCTGATTTAGCGGGTTTTTGTCAAAAAAAGTTGGCATCAGTGCCAGCTGTTAATGACAATGGTTTGTGTCATTGCTAAAATATTAACGGTTGTATTAAAGCGTAGTAGAAAAATTACAGTACACTCTAATTAAAATAATTTCAATTTCCTATTACAAAATATGTAACATTAAACAAATTAAACAAAATGTGTAGTTTAACTTAAAATTAATTGGATTTTAGGATCTAGTTGACTTTACTCACATAGCCCCGATTTTTTCCCCCAAATACATTGCGACCTCGATTATCCGCTATGCGAATAATCGGATATGCGGAATGCGGATAACCGGAAGGATTTAATTCATTAATTCGATTTGGCATTCTGAATGAAAATTTGGTGAATGGATTCTCCAATCACATTTTAGCAAATTGAATGAATTCACTTTATAATAATTCGATTTATTAATATAGAATGGTTTCCATTTATTTTTTATTGTTCTTTTCATTCAATTTGAAAATCGAATAGCTTATTCATTCATTGCATAAAAAAACTTAAAAAAAACTAACAAAGGTAGATCAAAATGTAGCCAATTTTTTGTCCATAGCATCGCCGACATTTCACATTTTTAAATCCAAAAAATGTTCATGCCCGAAATTTTAAATGCGCATATCTCGCTTAATACTGCCGACACGACAAAAAATCTAAAATCATTTTTGTAGCTCTTGACTCGTATAATACGACCAATAAATACCTGAAAGCTCTCCGAGTTATCGTTTTTTAGTTAGGCCCCTAAATTTCTGTACATTGAAAATTAATAGGTAGACATTGATTTTAATACAAAATTTTTATCTTTTGCATTACTTTCCTTTGTTTTTAAGATACTGGAATTAAAGGGCCCTGTAGGGTCTTGAGAGTTAAAAAAAATCTGAATAACTAAAAAACCATTGTTCGGAGGGATTTCGGGTATTTGGCGGTCGTGTTCTACGAGCCAAGAGCTACAAAAATGCATTCGAACTTTTTGTCGTGCATAAATTTTGTTTAAGTTGTTTTCTAAAATAAAGTTAGAAAAACTTTTTAAAAATTTATTTTTTGGGTCATAAAAAAATGACAGGGACTAGTAGGGATTAGTAATAGGTTTACAGTCCCGTGGTATCACAATGGACCTCAGAGTCTAGGTTGTTGACGTAAAACGTCAGCAGCCACTTCCAACCTAACCTTGGATCATTAAGGGCTAATTATATGGAATTATCTCCTTTATTAATTGAGATAGAGTAAAATAAACAAAATCTGAGGATCACTAATAAAAAAATCTTAAATGTCTATTTTTAACTGGATTTTTTTTAAATTCGGTTTTCTGAAAAATAACTGTTGTTGGACCATGAGAAAATCAGAAAAAAATTAAGTGGCAACACAGGCTAAGTGGAGATTTCAACTGCATTCGGAAGATCTCACCCTTTCATTGTATTCATTTGGCCAAGTGGGTATAAAAAATTTTGTATAAAAATTTTGCTAAAGTTTTTTTTTGTAATTATCTCCTTAACTAACTCTTAGAGCAAAAAAAACATATTTTTTTTTTTAAATTATTGTTAAAATCTTTGGCCCTTACCACAAGAAAACAAAAAGTATATTTTAACAAAAGTTTTATTTTAAATTTCAAATTGCAATACATTTTTTGAAAGTCGATTTTAAAAACAAAAACAATTTGTATGGAAATAAAATTAAAAGCTGATTTTAAATATATTTTATTTTTCTATGGTAAGGCTTTTTATTTGTAATTATCAAACATTTTCAAAAAAATCTCCTTTATTAAAAGAGTTAGACTAAATCTGGATATCACTACCAAAAATTAAAAAACAACTATTTCTGTTTGAAATTTTTCTTAAAAACTTTATTTGCTATTATCTCCTTATTTAAAACAGTTTTGAAAATAAATATTTTCTATGAAATTTTTGTTAAAATCTTTATTTGAAATTATCTCTTAAATAAAAAGAGTAAGAGAAAAATAGACAAAATTTGGTTATCACTATAAAAATAAAAAATAAATGTATAAGCTTTTCATTAAAATCTTTAAAATCTTAATTTGCAATTAGCTCCCTAATTTAAAGAGTTAGCAACAAAAAAAAAAAGAAATCTGGAAATCACCATCAAAAATTTCAAAATATTTATTTTGCATGACATTTTTAATAAAATCTTTATTTGCAATTATCTTTTAAATTAAAAGGGTTAAAAATATTTATTTTTGTATAAATTTGTGTTAATATCTTTATTTGTAATTATCTCCATAATAAAAAAGTATAAGAGGAAAATAATGGAAATCTGGGTATCACTTTTGTTAAAATCTTTAGTTGCAATTATCCCCTAAATTAAAAGGGTTCGAAATATTTATTTTTGTATAAAGTGTTGTAAAAATCTTTATCTGGGATCATGTTAATAATAAAATAAGTTAAAAATTTTAAAAAATATTTTTGTTGGAAATTTTTGTTCCAAAATGTTGCAATTTGCAATTATCTTTTTAATTCAAAAATATATTTTGTATGAAATTTTTATTATCTCTTTAATTAAAAGAGTTCTAGCAAAATAGACAAAGTATGGAAATCACCGTCAAAAATTTTTATTACAATTTTATTACAATTTTAATTTTGAAATATCTCCTTTGTTAAATGAGTTAAAGACAAATAGGGATATTAACCCTTAAATGCGCAGTGTATCTTTAAAGATACAACCATTAAAAAAATTCTCACATCTTTATTTTCCGTTCAAATTGAATTTTGTAAAGCAAATTTTATTTAAAATATTCAAACCATTTTTTAAAAAATATGTTGTTATGAATATTTATAGAAATGTTGGTTAAATTGACGACGAAAGTCAAAAAATGTAAATCATGTAATTTTTACGAAAATTTTCAAAATCTTTTTTTTCAATAACAATAAAAAAAGGGTAATAGGATTTCGAAAATGTATAATCAAACTACATACATATAAAGAATAAACTATAAGCAATTTGAAAAAAATATTTTTGAGTTCCTCTGTTGGCTACATTTCTGTTTATTAGGTATCCAAAATTTTTGAATTTTTTAGTTTTTCACATATAAAATCTTTAAAAAAAAATTATTTCGAAAAACGTAGTATGCAATAGTTATTTGTTCATCATTCTGCATATAATATGTTATTTTCATCAAAATCGGCATCGTTGTGCATTTAAGGATTAAAATATCACCATCAAAAATTTCACAAAAATAATGTTTGTATGAAATTTTGGTGGAAATTAGAGATGCGCGCGTGACACGAATTTTTCGTGATTCACGCGTGAATCACGCGTGATCGTGAGTGAAATTTATTTTTACTCACGTGATCGTGAGTGCGTGAGCGTGTGTGAGTAATTTTTGTTTCGTGAGTTTGCGTGATTGTTTTGTGCTGTTTGAAACAGAAAACGAGTAAAAACATCGTCATTATATTCAATTTGGAGGGTAATTATTTAAAAATTGTGATTTTTGTTATTGTTTTAAGGAAATCCAAAACTTTTTGTGCAAAAAATCGAAAGACGTAAAATAAAAATTTGCTAATTTTAATTTTGGGAGTCTTCGTGAGCGTGATTATTTCGTGAGCGTGAGAAAAATTTTAGTAACTCACGTGAGTGTGCGTGAACGTGAGCAGAAAAAATAATTTCGTGCGTGATCGTGCGTGAGTAATATTTTTATTTCGTGAGCGTGAGCGTGCGTGAGTCAAAATTCACTCACGCGCCTATCTCTAGTGGAAATTAAAGAAGTTAGAGCAAAATAGATAAAATGTGGGGATCACCATTACAAATTTTCAAAAATATATATTTTGTATGAAATTTTTATTACAATTATCTTCTTAATTAAAAGAGTTCTACACTCAAAAAAAGAAAACTGTAAAGTTAGCAAAAAAATTAGTTAAATTTAACTAAAAAAGCACCTGATTTTGAGCCTACTTAATTTCTAGTTAATTTTACTAAAAATATTTAGCTAACTTTTCGTAAAATTAATGTATCAAAAAAAACGTTACTTTAACCAAAAACTTTGCTGAAAATTTCGTAACATTTTTATGTACATATTTACAAAAAAATTAGTTGAATTCAGCTAAACTTTTTGTTACTTTTCGTAAACTAAAATTAACAAAATATTTTGTAATTTTTTTTTTTACATATTTGACATTTTTTTTTATTTCACCGAACACTTTAAACACTAACACTTCACTTATTTTTTTCTTTTTTTTCACAGCATTAAGTTTAGCTTAAGTAGAACTTATGAGATTTGCATAGCAGGCTACACAAGAAATTTCTTAAATAGTAATCACTCTTTTCACTTAACAAATATGTTACGAAAAATCAGCAAATTAATTAGTAAAAATTCGTTAACTCAGTTTTAATGTCAACAAAAAAAATTAATTCAAAATTTGTTCAAAACTAGTATATTGAACTTAACTAAAAAAAGTAGTTAAAACGCTGATTTTAACTAAAAATTTGATAAAAAGCCAGTTAACTCAACTTAACTAAAAAAAATTGTTAACTTTACAGTTTTATTTTTTTGAGTGTAGCAAAATAGACAAAATCTGGGTATCACCCAGATTAAAATCTTTATTTACAATTATCTTTATAAAAAAAAGTTGATGGGATCACTATAAAAAATTTCAAAATATGTATCTATTTTGTATGAAATCATTATTAAAATCATTATTTTCAATTATCTAGTTAATTAAAAGAGTTAGAGCAAAATACACCAAATCTAGGTTTTACCATCAAAAATTTTCAAAAATGGGGATCACCATCAAAAATTTCAAAAATATCTATTTTTTATGAGATGTTTGTTAAAATCTTGATTTAAGGACTAATCCTTTTAAATTAAAAAAAAAAATTGGTTCATGTTTAGATCTATCCCCCATACAAACGAACCCTTCCAAATGGGCTTTAATGACTCTAAAAACCGTATTATAATAAGGTATCCATCGAATATAACTGGAAAATGTATTTTTTTTTGTTTTTGTTTTTAAATAATTTTTCCAAATTTAATCGGAATCGGTCCAATATTGATATAATTTTCTTAAAATACATTAAAATGAAAATACTTCATGTATTTAATAAGAAATATTTGAATTAAATATTGTTTGAATGTGATTTACGTGTACTTTGGTTACATTATTAAATGTAAAAATAATTTCAATGGCCGACCCAATAGAAAACCTTTGTCAAAAAAATCTGTAAAAATACATGTCTCATTTGAATCAAACTCGATGTAATTTCAGCAGATTTTTCTGCTGAAATCAGCATTTTCTTTTGCTAAAATCAGCAGATTCATCTGTTGTCTGGACAGTTTTATCTTCGACCCAGCTTATTACTACAGAAATTAAGCAAACCGCGCCTGCCAAAATCAGCCGATTTCTCATATGGCTCAAAATTTATGTAAAGAATCTTTCTTTTTGTTTTTTTTTAAATAAAACCACATTTGCATGTGGTTTTAATCGGAGGGAATAATTTATAGAAGCAAATATTTCTTTCGGCATGAAAACATTTTCCATATCCACGTTTGCAAGTGGGTTTAATTTAAAAAAAAATGTTTCTTTTTTCAAAGGAAACATTCAATTCCATTTCCGAATGGAATTGACTCTGTGATCTGCCCCTATAAAAATCATAAAAAACTACTGTTTTTTTAATTTCATTAATAATTTTCGTTTATTCTTAAATAAAATAAATACTTTTTGTTTCGTTTAATTTATACAATAAATAAATATATAAATAAATTAATAAATAAAATAAATAATTAGCAAATAATAAAGTTTTCAAAACCAAAAAACTTTTTTAATTTTAAGAAACTCTAGACTTACAATTAGAAAAGCATTTAAGTTCGTAAATAAATATGTAGTAGTTTATTTTTTAACTACAAATGTAGTTGTTTTTCTATGACAAACATTAAACAACTATTATTGTTAGTTGTTTTTAGTCGTTTTTTTAGAATAACTAACACAAAAGTACTGCTATGTAGTAACAACTGTTAAAATAGTTATTTTTTTTTTCTTAGTTATTTAAATATTTTTTTGTTGAACTTTTTTTGTGTAGTACATTTACTGATTTTAGCAGTTAGTTTTACTAGATTTTTTTTTGTCAATTAAAACAACTACATTAGTTTGTTGTCTTTACTGAATTTGTAGTTAAAACCAAAACAAATTGTTTTTTGATGTTGAAAACTCTCGCAAATACTAAATAACTTAATAGTATAACTGCACCATTTCTAATTGTATTTCAAAAAGTAAGTTTTAAAATATTTTCCCCTTGTGCAGGATTTTACCTAGCTTTTGAAGATTTCTGAAATTCAATTAAAAATGTTATAGAAATGAAGGGCTTTTTGCAAATCAACCTGATATACTACATGATTTCAAAAAGTTTTTTGTATTAATATATCCTACACTCAGAAAAAAAAGAAGTTACTACATGTTAGTTGTTTGTATATTTTACAGTAGTTAGTTGTTTTCAACTACAAAGTCAGTTGTTATTGTATGAAAAATATCAAACAACTATTTCTGTTAGTTATTTTAAGTCGTTTTTTTGAACAACTACGAAAAAGTACTGTGATGTAGTAACAGTTATATAAAGTAGTTAATTTTATTTTATTTATCTCTGAAAATTTTCAAAGTTTTTTTTCCAAAAAATAGAAAAAAAAAATAATTTTTTTATTTTTCACAACTTTTTTTTTAAAAAAAAAAAAAAAAACTCGGAAAAAATTTGGTCTTCAATTTTTTTTTCTGAAAAATTTATTGAAGAAAAAAAATTATATATTAGGTCCATTCGATTACTTTTTTTGTAGTAAAAGTAGTAAAAGGGGAACATTTTTAAAATTTAATCATTGAGAGAAAAAACCAAAAAAGTAAAAAAATGAAAAGTAGTAAAATAATAGTAAAAATATATTTGTCATTTTATTTATTTTTTTATATTTTGTTATCTGAATATTAAATTTTAATAATCCTCAAAACTTTTTCCAAATAAGTTTCTTCAATAAAAAATCATAAAAAAATTCTGCTAACTTTGGGATCATGTTCTTTAGAGCAATCTTATATCGCGAGCCTTTTTTCTAGATTTGTAGAACTTTTTTCAATGGAAAAAACGTCTGCAAAGTTTAAAGAATTGTTCAATTACAAAAACCTTCGGAAAAATCTTAATAATCTAAAGATTGTTTTGAATATAAAAGCCGCATGAATCATATGACCAGGGGCATATCCAGGACTTTTTTTCGCAGGGGCCCAAACATATTTTTTGTTTTAAATTTATTTGTGTATCTGCACATATTTTGGAATCTTTTCCCGTCGTCTTTCCCTTGGAGACAAACGTCTCAGATGCTGAGACATTTTTCATATCCAAAAAAATCTCAGACTCTGAGACATTTTTCTTATAGAAAGTCTTAGATTTTGAGACATTTTTCCTATAGAAAAAGTCCAGATTCTGACACATTTTTCCTATAGAAAAAGTCTCAGATTTTGATACATTTTTCATATAAAAAAAGTCTCAGATTCTGAGACATTTTTTCTATAGAAAAAGTTTCAGATTCTGAGAATTTTTTTATTTAGAAAATGTCTTAGATTCAAGAAATTTTTCCTAAAGAAAATGTCCAAGATTCTGAAACATTTTTCTTTTAGAAAAAGCCTCAGATTCTGAGACATTTTTCCTATAGAAATAGTCTCAGATTCTGAGACATTTTTCCTATAGAAATAGTCTCAGATTCTGAGACATTTTTCCCATAGAAAAAGTCTCAGATTCTGAGACATTTTTCCTATAGAAAAAGTCTCAGATTCTGAGACATTTTTCCTATAGAAAAAGTCTCAGATTCTGAGACATTTTTCCTATAGAAAAAGTCTCAGATTCTGAGACATTTTTCCTATAGAAAAAGTCTCAGATTCTGAGACATTTTTCCTATAGAAAAAGTCTCAGATTCTGAGACATTTTTCCTATAGAAAAAGTCTCAGATTCTGAGACATTTTTCCTATAGAAAAAGTCTCAGATTCTGAGACATTTTTCCTATAGAAAAAGTCTCAGATTCTGAGACATTTTTCCTATAGAAAAAGTCTCAGATTCTGAGACATTTTTCCTATAGAAAAAGTCTCAGATTCTGAGACATTTTTCCTAAAGAAAAAGTCTCAGGTTCTGAGTCATTTTTCCTAAAGAAAAAGTCTCAGATTCTGAGACATTTTTCCTATAGAAAAAGTCTCAGATTCTGAGACATTTTTCCTATAGAAAAAGTCTCAGATTCTGAGGCATTTTTCCTATAGAAAAAGTCTCAGATTCTGAGACATTTTCCCTATAGAAAAAGTCTCAGATTCTGAGACATTTTCCCTATAGAAAAAGTCTCAGATTCTGAGACATTTTTCCTATAGAAAAAGTCTCAGATTCTGAGACATTTTTCCTATAGAAAAAGTCTCAGATTCTGAGACATTTTTCCTATAGAAAAAGTCTCAGATTCTGAGACATTTTTCCTATAGAAAAAGTCTCAGATTCTGAGACATTTTTCCTATAGAAAAAGTCTCAGATTCTGAGACATTTTTCCTATAGAAAAAGTTTCAGATTCTGAGACATTTTTCCTATAGAAAAAGTCTCAGATTCTGAGACATTTTTCCTATGGAAAAAGTCAGATTCTGAGACATTTTTCCTATAGAAATAGTCTCAGATTCTGAGACATTTTTCCTTTAGAAAAAGTATCAGATTCTGAGACATTTTTCCTATAGAAAAAGTCTCAGATTGTGAGACATTTTTCTATAGAAAAAGTCTCAGATTGTGAGACAGTTTTTCTGTAGAAAAGATCTCAGATTCTGAGACATTTTTCCTATAGGAAAAGTCTTAGATTCTAAAACATTTTTCCCATAGAAACAGTCTCAGATTCTAAGACGTTTTCCTTATAGAAAAAGCCTCAGATTCTGAGACATTTTTCCTATAGAAAAAGTATTTGCTAATGATCAGAACCTAAACAACATGTACTTTTTGCAAATACTCTCAGAATCCTAAGATTTTTCTCATTTTTTTTTTATCTTTGATAAGTAGAAACAAACTTAAGACTGTTTTCTGAAGAAAAACTAAACTGAGGTAGTTTCTCAAAAGAAAAACCCTCAAAATGTATAACCTGGGTATTTTTTATAGAAACATTCCACAGCATCTTTGAAATCTTGAGGATTTTTCAAGACGGAAGCTCTTTAAGAAAAAAAGACCACAGCCGACGGACAAATCAAGTGTCTCTGGTTCTAAAAAAATTATCCATATTCCTAAGAAATTCCACGTTCTGTTCATGTTCGTTTTGGGAAATATGCATCCCATTGCAATTTAATTGGTTTTTATGGTGTTTTTCATCTTTAATAACAAATTTGCAGACAAAAATTTATTTTATGTACAAACAATTTTTTTTTTTTAATAAATAAAAAATAAAATTTTGTCAATAATTTTTTTTGACATAATTTTATTTTTACTCATTGAAATTTTGCCGGTAAATTGTAGTAAAATTTTAGTAAAAGAGAAATACGTTTTCTCTTAAATTGATTACTACATTTATTATTTTTATGTGTACTCGAACGGATTTTGAGCAAAAATAGTAAATTGAGTAAATAAAAGTAAATTGTAGTAGGTAATCGAATGGAGCTATTGATTATTTTATTTTTACTACATTTTAGTTGTTTTAACTACAAATGTAAGTAGTTTTTACTACATAAGTCAGTTGTTTTTTGTCAGTTAAAATAACTAACATTGTGAGTTGATTTAACTGAAAATGTAGTTGACCCCAAAACAACTTACAAAGTAGTTATTTTAACTGTCATTTTCAGTTGATTTTACTTACATAATTTTTTGAGTGTACAACAAAATGTTACTGATTTAAACAATTTGTTAGACTTTTTTTTCAAAAATAATTGCAATTTCTATCTTTTGCCGTTTTAAGGTATGGCGGGGCCTTGGGCACACAAGAATCTGGGGCCCTCTAGATTGTAAAAAGTGGCATGAGAAGAGAAAAACCTTTTTTTATGATTTTACATAGAAAAAAAGTTTCCAATCGAATTTCTCAGATGTATCAACCCAAAATTCGGCTTATGCTACTATGTGACAACCAAATTTTTTCTTTGCCTCAATTAAAAGCCAGTTATAACAACCGAATACAGTTGTGACTACTGATATTCAGTTGTGACTACTGATATTCAACTGTGACGACCTATATAAAAATGTTCCAAACGATTTTTTGTTACAATAACTAACTTTCAGATGGATAATTTCCAAATTTGTTTTGCTAATTCGTTTTCTGTTTGTTATTATGGTTAATTGGTTTAATTTTCCTGTGCGAAAAATGTCTTAGAATCTGAAAATTTTGCTATACGAAAAAAGATTCAGAATCAAAGATTTTATGCACAAACAATTTTTTTAGAATCTGACACTTTCATTTCGCGAAAAATATGTCAGAATCTGAAACCTTTTCTGTACGAAAAATGTCTTAGAATCTTCGACTTTTTCTATACGTAAAATGTCTCAAAATCTAAGACTTTTTCTATATCAAAAATGTTTCAAAATCGGAGACTTTTTCTATAAGAAAGATGTCTCATATTTTTCTATAAGAAAAATGTTTCAGAGATACATTTTCCATACACTCAGAAAATTATGTAAGTTACTACATGTTAGTTGTTTGTATATTTTACAGTAGTTAGTTGTTTTCAACTACAAAGTCAGTTGTTTTTGTATGAAAAATATCAAACAACTATTTCTGTTAGTTATTTTAAGTAGTTTTTTTGAATAACTAACAAAAAAGTACTGTGATGTAGTAACAGTTATTTAAAGTAGTTAATTTTATTTTTTTTTTTATCTCAAAAATTTTCAGTTTTTTTCCAAAAAATAAAAATAAATTTTCCTTTTTTTTTATTTTTCACAACTTTTTTTTAAAAAAAAAAAAAAAACTTTGAAAAAATTTGGTCTTCAAATTTTTTTCTGAAAAATTTTTTCAAAAAAAAAAAATTATTTTATTTTTACTACATTTTAGTTGTTTTGACTACAAATGTAAGTAGTTTTTACTACATAAGTCAGTTGTTTTTTGTCAGTTAAAATAACTAACATTGTTAGTTAATTTAACTGAAAAAGTAGTTGACCCCAAAACAACTTACAAAGTAGTTATTTTAACTGACATTTTCAGTTGATTTTACTAACATAATTTTTTGAGTGTACGAAAAATGTATCAGAATCGAAGAATTTTTCTACAATAAAAATATCTCAGAATCTACGAATTTCTATACGAAAAATTTCTAAGAATATGAGATTTTTCTATACAAAAAATGTCTCAGGATCTGATACTTTTTGTAAGAAAAATGTTTTTAGAAAGTGAGACTTTTTCATTACAAAAAATGTCTTAGAATCTGAAATATTTCCATATGGAAAAAATATCAGAAATTGAGACTTTATTTGTGCAACTTAAACATTTTAAAAAGTTTTTTAGAAATCATAGAATCTGATACTTTTATGATATTAGTAGCAAAAGGATCTCAGAATCTATCACTTTTTCCGTAGGAAAAATATCTTGGAATCTGAGACTTTTTCTTTAGGAAAAATTTTTCAGAAACAAAGACTTTTTTGTAGGAAAAAGGTCTATGAATCTATGGAAAAAACGTCTAAGAATTTAAGACTTTTTCGATACCAAAATGTCTCAAAATCTGAGACTTTTACTACAAGAAGTATGTCTCAGAATCTTATACCTTTTTTGTAGATAAAATGTCTCAGAATCTAAAACTTTTTCGGAAGAACCTGAGACTTTCTGTACGAAAAATGTCTCAAAGCATACACTCAGAGAATTATGTAAGTTACTACATGTTAGTTACAGTAGTTAGTTGTTTTCAACTACAAAGTCAGTTGTTTTTGTATGAAAAATATCAAACAACTATTTCTGTTAGTTATTTTAAGTCTTTTTTTTTGAAAAACTAACAAAAAAGTACTGTAATGTAGTAACAGTTATTTAAAGTAGTTAATTTTATTTTTTTTATCTCTGAAAAATTTACAAAGTTTTTTTCCAAAAAATAAAAATAAATTTAATTTTTTTTTATTTTTCACTGCTTTAAAAAAAAAACTTGGAAAAAATTTGATCTTCATTTTTTTTCTGAAAAATTAAAAAAAAAAAAAAAAAAATTATTGAATATTTTATTTTTACTACATGTTTGTTGTTTTGACTACAAATGTAAGTAGTTTTTACTACATAAGTCAGTTGTTTTTTGTCAGTTAAAATAACTAACATTCTTAGTTGATTTAACTGAAAAAGTAGTTGACCCCAAAACAACTTACAAAGTAGTTATTTTAACTGACATTTTCAGTTGATTTTACTAACATAATTTTTTGAGTGTAAGACTTTTTCTATACGAAAAATGTGTAAAAAAAAAATATTCAAAAAATGTCTCAGAGTCTGAGACGTTTTCTATACGAAAAATGTTTTAGAATCTGAGACTTTTTCTACACAGAAAATGTCTCAGAAACTGAGACTTTTTCTATACAAAAAATCTCTTAGAATCTGAGGCTTTTTCTATACGAAAAATGTCTTATACTTATTGTTAGACTTTTTCTATACAAGAGAATGTGTTAGAATCTGAGACTTTTAGGGCCCCCGTGAGGTCGGGGCGCTGGGCACAAAGCAGTCATGAATTGGCCTGACACTCCCTGATTACCGGTGGTGTCTAAGTTTCCACTTTGCGATTCGAAATCAGAGCCCTTGTTGGGCGCCATTTACTTACACATTTTATTAGTAAATTTATATGGAACGAATTTCTTAATTTTTTTGAAAACCGAATTTAAACTGAAACCAATTGGTTTTGCGATTTTGGAAAACCAAAACCGCGTTTTCGAATTAGTTGGTTATTGAGAATCTTTAGTTTGCTAGCACGAATGAGTGTTTAAAAAGTCTAAATTAGTACAAATTACTTGAAAAGTCGGGCATTTAAAACCCTTGTGGTCGGCCTCTACAGTCCAGCATTTGAAAAGCGATGGTGTGGACTTTGAGTTTTATTTTATAGAAATCCTGATTTCTTCAAAGCTTTTAAATATAATTTCTTTTTCGATATTTTGATTTAGTGGCATATCAAGTTTTTTGCAACAAGACCTTCAAATTTTTTCCTATAAAAATATGTTTAATAAATAATAATGCTAATACTTTTAAAAATTACGAACACTTCGATGGCAAGGTACACATAGTAGATTTTGGACAAAATAGTAAACTCTTGGAACAGGTCATTTTATGGCCTTTCATTTGACCCTGAGCATTTTTATAACAAACAAAATAATTACTAATCGATGTTTGATCTGGTATCTTATCGCCCTCCTTGCAATAGTATTTACGTTTCTTCGCCGTCGTATGCATAATATGAGGTCTCGACGTCGTACTATAAGAAGAATGTGAGGCCAAGGATGCTGCCTGTTGCATATAAGATTGTAACATATTTTGTTCAGCACTTTCTTGAGATGATGATGATGAAATGTGATTGTTATGTGACTGTAAGGGAGATGAGACATATTTATTTAAAAGAGCTTTTAAATTTTGTTGTTGCTGCTGTAGAGCTTGACGTCTATTAGCATTTTGCAGAGTCTTAAGAGTTTCCATTTGTATACGCTTGTTTTCCGAGACACTATAGGCAGAGACTAATGATGACTCGGGCGTACAAAGAGCATATGTTTTAGCATCACATATACGAGCTTCAGTATTAAAGGCCGTATATGGAGGACAGGAGTAGGATAAAACTTTACCATCTTTTTTACTGCAGACATAATAACGGGTACAATCTGTACTATTGGGTTGTCTAACACCAGCGGCACAGGTGATTACTTCAACGTTACTAAGAGAAGAAGAGAGAGCACTTTGACTGCCACCCACTAAAGGAAGTATGGAATTTTGAAAAACATCATAACTTATAAAATTACCACCCACATTTACCAACTGAGCACCTTCTCCATAGGATGAGGAAGAAGATGATATGGGTGAAACTTGAGAGGAATACTTATTTTTTCCGGTAGTTGAGTAAGAGTTTGAGGTTATTTGTGGTCTTGATAGATAAGGATTTGAGGCTGTGCTAAATACTGAGTTGATAGAATTTAAAGAAGTTTGAGGTGGTGAATTCGATGACCCATATAATGACGGTGACGGGGCTGAATATTGTGTATCTAAATATTGTTGTTGCACTGGATTTTCCTGGGGTTTAGTATTACCATATGTATAGGTTATCAGTTGACTAGATTCTTCTTCACTTTGATCATCATTATAATTATTATTTATCACATCCTCACTTTCCGTTTCCATACTTTCAAATTTCTGAGAATTCGGTCTGTCTAGGTGCGGGTATACAGAATGTGATGAACCATAACCATCATGATGATTCGATTGACTTGGCACTGGTTTATAAATTTGTACATTTGGTCTCTTGCCCTTCATAGGACGTGGTATATTACCATAATTATCAACCGATTGAAAAACATTATTAACATTTTGATTATTTAAATGTTCACTGGGTGTAAAATATTGATTGATGGTTGTTGCTGTTGGTGGATGAAAATTATAAGGATTAGGAGTAGTAACGGTTGTTGGCTTTTTAGTTGTTGTTCCAGATCCATATCCCTGAGAATAGGGTGAATTTGAATTAGGTCTATCTAGATATTCTGAATTGGAATCTGGTCTTTCTTCGTGATGTTCATGATGCTGATGAATTGGTGGGTATAATCCTAAACTTTGACCATAACTATCGATAATTTCTTTTTCCCCGGAATTTGAAGATGAAACATGTACTGGTATAACATTATTGTGTATAATTGTAGTAGGATTTTTATTATTTCCATAACCGTTATTTTTATTGCCGTAATTACCGTTATTTTTATTCTTATCATAGCCTCCATTGTGTGAATTTCCGTAATCATTGGAATTTCCATAACCATTATTGGAATTGCCATAACCTCCACCGTTATTATCATGTCCGTAACCTCCACCATTATTATCATGTCCATAACCTCCACCATTATTATCATTTCCATAACCTCCACCATTATTATCATTTCCATAACCTCCACCTCCTCCATTATTATTATTATGATGTTGCGGTCTCTTTGTCGGTTTTTTATATTTTTTATTTTGATTATAAACTTGACCATTATTAAATCCTCCCGGATAGTTAGAACTATCCAATCGATCATTAGAAGACTGACCAAAATAATTTGATGAAAATGGACTATTAACATGTGGTGTTAGCAGTATAGGTTGCATTATCGGTGAACCATAATATGCTGGATTTGGTATTACCTTGGGTACATTTTGTGAAGCAATCATTTGTTTAGATAACTCTAACACTGTTTTCAAAGTTTCTTCAGAAATTTTGGGTGCATTATCGGCTGAATAATCGGTATGTTCTATAAAATGATGTTCGGCAGGTAAACTAAATAATACCGAACCCTCGGGACGATTAACTACAATTTGCGAGTTGGAATAACCGCCAGAATTTGGATTTTGATTACTATAACGTTGTGGTAATAAATTATTTAAAACTACTTTAGTTTCTGGATTTAAATCGGAGCTAAAAACACTACTAAATGCTAAAGTGGTATTAACATTTGGTTTAGGTGTGGTCGTAGTCGTTGTGGCACTGGAAGTGCTCGTGCTAGTAGTTGTATCAGAAGTTGTGCTACTCATATCAACTACTTCATATCCAGCATTTGGATCCATGGGATTAAATTTATTTTTTATATTAAAATGTGCCAAGAAGGCATTTAACTGATCTGGTCTCATTTGATTTTCTTGTGGTTTAGTTTCGGGTTTCTGATAGGTTTTCTTTAAACCATCTATAAGCTGTGACAGTCTTTGCAAGTGAGCAGTTAATTTCGGATCTATATTGGTAGAAGGCTGCCCTATGTCTGCCTTAGTTTGAATAGTTTGCCACATTTCTTCTAATTCTTCTTTTTGCTCCATTACATCCTCTTTTTTCTTTTCCCCTTCTTCCGGTTCTTTTTCGTTATCCCGATTTTCTGTTTGCATAAAACCATCTAATTCTACCAATTCTCCTCCATTACCACTGCCTTCATATACGGCCTCATCACTTTCAGCTTTCTCTTCACCACTTATATCAGTTCCTATAATAATTTCAACTCTACCATCATCAAATTTACTATTAATATAATTTTCTTCTTCATCAGCATTGGACACTATATAATAGTCGCCATCTTTATTATTTGTTGGCTTTTCTGTTTGTTTTTCGTTTGTTGATTTTTTAGTGGTGCTCTGTTCGCCCATTAAACATTCCCAATCATCGGCTGGTAGCACGCATACTCCTAAGCTATGCTCGTATATTAATCCTTCTTCACAACGTGCCGGTACCCATACATGTTTGTCGGTTAATTGGGTACATTTGTAATAGGCATCGCAGCGTGTTTTATGGGGACGTGTTTTTTCTGGACATGGTTTACCTGTGGAAAGAGAAATTTCGATGATAAATTATAATAATAAAATCTCATAATAAATCCTAATAGTTAAAGTGCATTGTCACAGACTAATAAAACTCGTTCAACCTATTTATAAATGACTGAAATAATAACACCGGGTGCTTACAGTCAAGACCCGGTCTTTCGGTAGACTGGCCTAATCGGCTGACCGGTTTACTCTGTTTTTTACGTTTATTTATTTATTTGTTTATTAGGTTGTGAGGATTAGAAAGTGGAAGTAGTGTTGGTGGAAATTTGACTTGAATTTATCTACATTAAAAGAAACTGGGAAGTCTTATGCGGGAAGTTTATTCCACCTACGGCTAGTTCGACTTATAAACGAACTTTCTCTGTAATGCAATCGACGACAAGCGTATGTGATCTAATAGACAACAAAATGCTGTAAATAAAAACTCGGGCTTTGGAGATAAGTTCATTCATATCTGCAGAACATTTTCTATGATAATATCGATAGAACAGAGTCACACTACCCACATTCCGACAATGCTCCAATGAGTCTTTTTTTCAAATATTTCCTTTTCATGAGTTTTGAGATATTTTTACGAACATCGGAAGGGTGGTTTGTATGGGGGGCTACAAGGAGAACTGGGAGTCTACTGCGTAACTCAAATCGAAACGAAAATCGATTCGAACAGAATTTTTATTTCAAAAATAATGTAATAAAAAATATTTTTTATTTAAGAAAAATTGCTTGGAACTTGTAAGCGCTTCTCCAGACAATGTAAAAAGAGAAAAATATAAAAATTTACATACACGGTTGTGTTGTTTTTAAGGGGTTAAAAATTTCCGAATTCGAAAGCTTTCTTTCGATTCGAATTACGCAGTAGACCCCCTGGTCCGATTTCTTTAAAATTTGGAATTATTCTTTGTAAATACTTTTACCTGCTAAATTTCGAAAGCATAATTATTATAATACGGTTTTAAGAGTAGTTTTTGCCAAATTTAAAGGGGAGGTTTGTATGTGGGCTATATGTAAATATGGACCGATTTTTTAACACAGTTTTTTTTAACATTTTAGCTGTTTTCAAAGTCCCCAATTAAGCAAGGATGCTGATAGCATGTCCTGCCGATCATATCCTGAAGTATTCAAATTTAAAAATTTTGCTTTTTAAACATATTAGATAATTTTGAAGCCCTTACGAGCTATGAAGCATAAAATGGCGCATACCCTAAAGTTGTCTGATTTAAAATTGATGGACTTTGAAAGGAAAAATAATATAAATTATGGTAAGGGTGGAAAGACGAAAGGAAAAAGGGGGTAAATTTAATTCTGTTTTTTCCAAAGTTTTTTTGAAGCCGACTGATAAGCTGAAAAGCTAAAAATAAGCAGATCCTAACGTAGCCGTATATTTTAATAACTCGCAGTTACCAACAAATTATTCTTTACTTTTTTTTTAGAAATTTTAATTTTAATAATTTTAGCATGATGTTTACTAAACCCCCTAGAAATGCTTCCTAGGGGTCGCGACCCATCGTTTGAGAACCATTGCCCTATCATCATTGATAAGAATCAGCGCCTTTCATGAGACAGGGTCCAAGATCTCAAAAATAGACTTTAAATAGATATTTCATCTTCGGTCGGATATAGGTCGTATAAATGGTAAGGATTACTTTTTACCTATTTCGACACTTGAGAAACGTGCTTATTTAAACGGACATCACACTGAATTTTCATGCCCAGAACATCAAGAGCTTCCGATTCTTCGATATTTATACCACCCATATGCACAGACCTGAGGGTCAACATACAACATTGGGTAAAATGTGAATTGAAAATGACTCTATTCGGAAAACCCCACTCACAAGGAAAGTCACCCTGGTGTCACCCCCCGCACAGTGGGAAAAATGGACTTTTTTGTCCGATTTTGCCTACAGGTCGCAATTCTTAATCGATTTTAGTTTTTCTTTTTTTGAATTTTAGCTAATAAAATTCCTCATCGGTCTGTCATGGTGGATTTCTGAAAATCGGTTTTGTTTTATTTGAATATTTTTTTAAAGTTCAGAAAATATAAATTTTTTTAGAATTTTTGCTCTAAAAAATGTAATAGTCAGGGGACGAATAAGCTGTATGGACAAAATTAAAGGTATTTCAACCCCTTATAAATGACATTAATAGCATTTGTTAATTTATTATTATTTTTATAGACCAATGGTTCTCAAACGGTGGGTCGCGACCCCCAAGGGGGTCGTGGAAGAGTTTCAGGGGGTCGCGAACAATTTTATTAAAATCCTAAATTTTGGTAAATTTAAAACACATTTTTTTATTGTTATGTAATAAATATATACAAATACTTTTATTAAAGAAATGTAATTTTTCCATCACTTAAGGTCCATCCGTAATCACTGTGCAGTTGTTAATTTCCCGGGATGCCCATCACTAATTTGTAAGGTTTTTTGGCTGAGTCTGTGATCTGACAGTTCGTTTTCTATTAACTTTTCAATGCTGATTCTGAATCTGGGTTCCAATTTTTTCTAGAACGTTAGGTTGTTGAGAAAACTAAAGGCATAGTTCAGTAAAACGTACACACAAAAAAAAACTTTGTCAAATTACTAGGAAAAGTCTCGAAACCCCATTTTACTAATATTTGACAGTTTTCCTTGTTTTTAAACAAATCAAAATTTAATTTTTTTTTGTAATTTTACAATTTTTTTTTGTAATTTTACAAATTTTCAAGATAATTTTACAAAAAAAACCTAGTAAATTCTCGAGAATTCCTTGTAATTTTAATTACGCCAAAAAAATGTAAACTTACAATTTTATTGGTAAAAAGCTTGTAAAATTACAAAATTATTGGTAAAAAGCTTGTAAAAACTAGGAATTCTCATAAAATAGGAGGTAGCAAAAAATATAGTAAAATTACGAAACATCCTTGTAAATTTTATCGTGTCAAATAATTTGTAAATTTACAATTTTATTGGTAAAAGACTTGTAAAATTATAAAATTATAAAAACCGAATGACAAAATTTCTTTAAAAAAATTAATGCTGTTTTAATTATTAAAATAAAAGTGTTTAATATTAAAGAAAGATAGCTTTTATTTATAAACAAATTTAATTCATCACAAAATTTGACATTTATTTTCATAAAAATATGACGTGGATGGAATAACACTCCTCAAAAACGCGCTTTTGTAAAAAATATGGTTTCTGAACATAAACCATATTCTGAAATAGGAAAATTGGTTGGATGCGCTTATAAAATGATTGGAAATTCAACAAAATTAACTTTAGAGCTTGAAAAACTCAGTCACAAGCGATGTTGTTGTTGTTGTTGTAACGTCCACTGGAGGTTCACATGCAGATACAGAGAAATGTTAGTAGTAAATTATTATTATATTATTATTAAAAATATATTTTGGGATAGGGATGGGAAGGGGATTGGGATAGGAGACATAAAGCAAGTTACCCTTCCAGTTCGAGGAAGCGAGCTGCCTCGACTGGATTGGTCCATAATGACCTGGGTGTGAGTGTCGTGGGCCGAACCGGGCACTCGAAGAGGTGTATGGTGTTGTGAGGTGTAGCGTTGCAAAGAGGGCAGGCATCAGAGATGTCAGGGTTAACTCTGGCCAGGTAACTATTTAACCCCCTAGAGTAACCTGACCTGAGTTGGGACAATGTCGTGCGGACCTTACGTGGATTCGGAAAGGGGAGGGGGCCTGCCACCTAACACAACATTGTCTCGCATCCTCCCAATGGATTCCGAGACGATCTCCGTGTGTAGGCGAGCCTGCGCCTCTTTTAAGTCGCCACTCTGCACAAGACCGATGAGGTGACCCACGGCCGATTTCTCGGACCGTAGCACAGTGGTCAATTTCGCGAGATAGCGGTCAAAACTCTATAACTTTTGACCGGATTGGTATTTTTTTACGCAATTTGTTTTGTTCAATAGGAGGGACTTTAAGCTTCAATTTGCGTGTTCAAACGTAAAAATCGACTGATAGGAACGTAAGTAATGTGGAGTTAAAAATGCATTTTAATTTTTTGTTGAGTTTCCATGTAAAAGTTGAATATTTTGACATTTTAAATAGATATTTTTTTTATAATTTCTTATTTTCTTCAATCGTATTTTACAACCAATACTTATTTATTATTCCTAAACTTAATTTTGGTCAGAAAATGCCAACATTTGGCCACTGACATTTATTTAGTCTCAATATTCACAGGTCCTTTGTCCTTTTGATAGGTCCTAGGATAGGTGCTTTTGATAGGTCCAGGGATATGTCCTTTTGATAGGTCCTAGGTAGGTCCTTTTGATAGGTCCTTTTGATAGGTCCTAGGATAGGTCCTTTTGATAGGTCCAAGGATAGGTAATTTTGATAGGTCCTTTTGATTGGTCCAAGGATAGGTTCTTTTGATAGGACCAAGGATAGGTCCATTTGATAGGTTCAAGGATAGGTATTGTAAAAGGATAGGTCCTTTTGATAGGTCCTAGGATAGGTCCTTTTGATATGTAAAAGGATAGGTCCTTTTAATAGGTCCAAGGATAAGTCTTTTTGATAGGTCCAAGGATAGGTCCTTTTGATAGGTTCAAGGATAGGTCCTTTTGACTGGTCCTAGGATAGGTCATTTTGATAGGTCCAAGGATAGGTCCTTTTGATGGGTCCTAGTATAGGTCCTTTTGATAGGTCCAAGGATAGGTCCTTTTGATAGGTCCAAGGATAGGTCCTTTTAAAATGTAAAAGGATAGGCCCTTTTGATAGATCAAAGGATAGGTCCTTTTAATATGTAAAAGGATATGTCCTTTTGATAGATCAAAGGATAGGTCCTTTTGATAGGTACAAGGATAGGTCCTTTTGACTGGTACTAGGATAGGTCCTTTTGATAGGTCCAAGGATAGGTCCTTTTGATAGGTCATAGGATAGGTCCTTTTGATAAGTCCAAGCATAGGTCCTTTTGATAGATCCAAGGATAGGTCCTTTTGATAGGTCCTAGGATAGGTCCTTTTGATAGGTCCAAGGATATGTCCTTTTGATAGGTCCAAGGATAGGTCCATTTGATAGGTCCAAGGATTGGACCTTTTGATAGGTCCAAGGATAGGTCCTCTTGGTAGGTCCAAGGATAGGTCCTTTTAATAGATCAAAGGATAGGTCCTTTTGATAGATCAAAGAATAGGTCCTTTTGATAGGTCCAAGGATAGGTCCTTTTGATATGCAAAAGGATAGCTCCTTTTGATAGATCAAAGGATAGGTCCTTTTGATAGGTCCAAGGATAGGTCCTTTTTATAGGTCCAAGGATAGGTCCTTTTGATATGTAAAAGGATAGGTCCTTTTGGTAGGTCCAAGGATATATCCTTTTGATAGGTCCTAGGATAGGTCCTTTTGATAGGTGAAAGGAAAGGTCCATTTGATATGTAAAAGGATAGGTCCTTTTAATAGATCAAGGTCCTAGGATAGGTCCTTTTGATAGGTCCTTTTGATAGAGCAAAGGATAGGTCCTTTTGATAGGTCCAAGGATAGGTCCTTTTGATTGGTCCAAGGATAGGTCCTTTTCATAAGTCCAAGGATAGGTCCTTCTGATAGGTCCTTTTGATAGGACCAAGGATAGATCCTTTTGATAGGTTCAAGGATAGGTCCTTTTGATATGTAAAAGGATAGGTCCTTTTGATGGGTCCAAAGATAGGTCTTTTTGATAGGTCCAAGGATCCACAGGTTATTTCCATTGGTTTTAAATTTATTTGCAATTATCAGGTATTTAAGTTATGTAATATTAGGTGGCAATAAAATCATTTTTTATCTTTTCCAAATGAATTGCCAGATACCACATAATTTGAGAGTTCTATTGTCATTTTTGACAAAATTTTGATACACCCTTCTATGTGGACTAGGTCCAAATATGGGCCAACTTCTCCTAATTTCAACAGAATTATTTTTTGGGTCATTAAGAACTCTTGTACAAAATTTCATCAAAATATATGCATAATAGCCACTTTCAAATAAAAATAACTTCTCAAAAAATATGACGTGCATTTGTACCGAATATCTTACATTGGGTCAGAAAAATTGCTGTAGCTCAAAAAGTGCAGCCCCGATGCATGGACATGTATATATAGGAATGTAGGGGAGAGTTAGGACTACAAAATAGTAAATTTGTGTTTTGACTCAGCTTGACTCACAGGAGTTGTGCTCTATGAAGTAGGAAATTTCCGAGAAATTTGAACTTTTTTAAAAAAAATATTTAAATTGTTCTGAAAACAGTAGAGCTTCAATTTTTTTACCAGTAATAGGAAATAAGTTAAGTTACAATACAAAATTTATTTCGTCCAAAAATCTTGAAAAACAAAAAAGTTATGATCATTTAAACTTTAAAAATTAACTAAAAATATCATAAATTTACTAAATTCTGAAAAATCCCATTTTTGACCACCCTGTTCTCAGTGAAATAATTGAAATAGAGTTCTAATTTTTTGGCTCCCGAGGTTTACTACTGTCTACTTTCATATGAGTCTAATAACTTTAAAATCGGAGAACAAAAACCAAAAGGAGTTTTGGCCGCTATCTCAAAATATTGACCACAGTGCGTAGGTCAGATCTCACCTGTCTCACCTCCGGTGCCGACGTACCAACGACGCTTGCATGGTTGGGGTGCTCGGTCATATGACATCCAAGTACAAATTGACGAGTGAGAAGGGAGCAATGGCTCCGAACGGGCAGAATTTTGGTCCCCTCATGTAGGTGGTCTTCAGATGCCATGGAATGACACCCTGTTACCACCCTGAGGGCCGTGTTCTGCACCGTTTGGAGCTTTCTCCATTGTGTGTCGCTAACGGACGGCGACCATACCGGGGAGGCATAATCGATAAGGGGACGACCTATGGCTTTATACGTAGTCAAGATCGTCTCCTTATCTTTACCCCAGGTGCTGCCCGTTAGCGCTTTCAAAATGGAGTTCCTCCCTTTCACTTGCCTGGTCACCTCTTCAGAATGCCTCGCGAACATAAAGAGGCTATCGAAGTGAACCCCAAGAATTTTGGGGTTTTTCACCGTGGGAACTCTCTGCCCACTAATGTGGACATTGAGTTCCCTGTTAACCTCTTTAGTCCACGTCGTGAAGAGCGTGGCCGTCGACTTGGGTGTCGAGAGCTGGAGGTTCCTATCTGCCAAAAATTTTGTCAGGGTTGGCAGATAGCTGTTAAGCTGTTCCTCCAGGGCTTCGATATCCCTGCCTGTGCACAAAATTGTGCAGTCATCGGCGTAGGATATCAATTTCAGTCCTGGAGGTGGGGTCGGGATTTTGGAGATATACGTGTTGAACAAGATGGGTGAAAGGACACCCCCTTGTGGAACACCCTGCTTATTTCTCCGCAGTCCCGACCTGGAACCTCTAAACTCTACATATGACTGCCTCCCAGCCATGTAATTCGCCAACCATCGTTTGTGGACATTAGGGAGCGTAGAGTCATACAGGTCTTGCAGAAGCTGCATGTGGCAGACCGTGTCGAAGGCCTTAGACAGATCGAGAGCGACCACAATGGTCCTCTCGTGTGGGCGTTTGCTGTTAAGGCCTCCGGCTATGGCTGTCGTGATTTCGCACAACGCAGTTGTTGTACTGTGACCAGAACGAAAGCCATGTTGGTGGTCCGCCATGGGGAGATTCTCCCTAAGAGTAGGGAGAAGGACAGATTCCAGGACCTTAACCACTGGTGACAGTAGTGTTATCGGCCTGTAGGAGCTCCCCAAATTATTGGGCTTCCCAGGTTTGGGAAGGGGAATAATCTTCCCGAGCTTCCACATGTCTGGAATCTCCAAGGAGTTAACACACAGGCTAAACGTTTCTGCCATGTATGTCAACCCTTTCTCCCCCACGTGTTTAAGCATGATCATAGCGAGACCATCTGGACCTATTGCCGTGGAGGCTTTCGCTTCTTTGATAGCTTTAGAGATGTTTGTCACCATTAGTGGTTAGGTGTTTGTAAAGACAATGGAAGAAAGCCGGCAGCTCCAGAGCTAAAAAGGACAGCAAATGGCGAAAATGTTCGTCAAAAATTACAAAACAACAGCATTAACGCTTGTAGATTTGGAAAAGTGCGCCTACTCTCACTTAAGAATGCTGCAAGTCGTTTGAAGTTTGCTAACAGTAACTCAGAATGACCAGCTTAAAAGTGGATCAATGTTCTATGGACAAATGAATTCATTGTTGTTTTATTTGGAGACATGGGATCATATACCTATGTCAGAAGACTCTATAACGCGGAATTCAATCCAAAATTCAAAATAAAAATAACTTAAAATGGTGCTTATGGTGTGGGGGATATTTTCCTACTGCTGAGTGGGGTTCATATATTGGACTATGGCTCACATATTGAACTAGATCAACCGTAGATATACACTTAACGTTTATATCCTCCAAAAAATAATGTTACCATAAGTTTCTGAGCAAATGCCACTAATTTAGGTCTTTTAGCACGTCAATTACCCACAGCACGACGGGAAATTGGCGAAAAATTGGGTCTGGACAATAAAGTAAACGTGATGGAATGGCCTGGTCAGTCCCCAGATCTAGACCAAATCGATAGTTAATGGACAGATATAGAGAAGGGAGTGTCTCGAATACAACCAACTTGTAATGAAGCTCTTTGGGTGGCTGTTCAGCAAATCTGGAACTCAATTTCGAATTAAAGATCCCAAAATCTCGCGAATTCGGTACAAAAACGTTGTACAGAGGTAATTGTCAACAATGAGCACTCGACAATTTTTTTTTTTAATATTTAAAGATATCAAAACAATACTGAATTCATAATCGTTTCGTTTTTCAAATTTAAGAATTTAATTTTAATACAAAAAGTATTGTGGTGCTATTTTTATGACTGAGTCTTCTGGAAGTTTTTTTTAAAAACTTTGTTTCACACTCTTGTAAGTATCTTATGAATGGTTTTCAGTGGCATAAGTTGAAATTGTTAAAAAAAACCAACGAAGAAAATTTTGTTTTATCCTGGTGCTATTTTTTTGACCGCAGCTGTATATATTTAAATCTCACTGATAAGTGAATATGTGATGAATTTACATCTGTATAAAAAAATGTTAATGCATTTGAAAGAATATTTGTAATTCTTTTTTTTTGCCCGCCAAAAAAAAGCGCCTAGTACTTTTTTGGCTCATTTTCCTTCATTTATAGTCTAAAAACATAATCCGCCTAAAAATTGGAGTAACACCAACATTTTATTTAAATCCACTCCAGGGCACCGTGTCCAAGATACAAAATCGTGTTGCACAGTGTTATTCGTCGCGTTAATAATTTTTATTGTTTTATATGGAGTTTGACAGACTTTTCCCGTGAAAGCGAACAGAGTACTATGTCTTAACCAAAAACCACAAAAAAAAATTACACTCAAGAACAATTTTTACTTTAAAGAAATTTTTTTACTTATTTTTTTTTTCACTCATCAAAAATTACGTTAAAAAAGTTTTTTTACTTAAAAATAAATAAAGTAAGGGCGGGTTACTCAATGTCCAGTTAGCAACACACAAAAAGAAAATTTGTCAAATTACTAGGAAAAGTCTCGTAATCCCATTTTACCAATATTTGACAGTTTTCCTTGTTTTTTAACAAACAAATTTTGATCGAAATTTAAATTTTTTTTGTAATTTTACAATTCTTTTTTTGTAATTTTACAAATTTCCAAGATAATTTAAAAAAAAAAAATCTAGTAAATTCTCGAGAATTCTTTTTGATTGGTAAAAAGCTTGTAAAATTACAAAATTATTAGTAAAAAGCTTGTAAAATTACAAGGAATTTTTGTCAAACGGATCCTTATGCCAAAATTTGTATGCAAAAGTTAAACTTTATGATAAGTTATTTTATAACGGAGCATTGACTAATACAGCCTTAGTCGAAAAAAAAATTACTTAAAAATGTTATTTAGGACACCGGAGGATTTGGCTAAGCTAAACTTAAGTTTTTTTTCTGGGTTTACTTAATTTTTTTCACAATTTTTTTTTTTTATCAAAAATCACTAAAAAAATATTTTACTTAAATTTTTTTGCACATTTGGAGGATATTTATTTATTTATTCGGTCAAGCCGAGTTCAACTTTTTCAATCTATTAGAAAATGCACGGACTGCAATAAAAAATATTTTTAAATACACAATTTTTTAATAAGTCAAATTGCAAATTTTCTATTAGGCGAATTGCGAATAAAACTCTTTTACTTCATATTTATGTATTTTTTTAAGTAATATTAAAAATAATTTTCATTTTCACATTTTAATGTTATTTTTTTTGTTAATTTTCACAATTTTTAATAAAATTTCACAATTTTTATGTTTTTTTTTTGTCTTTTAATTTATAACCAAAATTTAAATGTTTTATGAAAAATTCTATTACAATTTTTGTGTTACTCGATTTTTCATTTTTGATTATCTATTGTGTAGATTATAATTTTTTTAGAAAATTTTATACCTTCGGAAAAATAAAATAATCCAAATAACAAGATTGCAAATAAACCGTAACGATATTTTTCCATTTTAATTTTCAAAATATATTTATTTTTGAATTCACTTTTTTAAATCCTTTTTAAATAACCGTTATATCCTTTAAAACGACCATGAACGACTTTCCGTTAATCCGTAATCCACAATTATTATCTGCCGTAGTCCGTAACGTTGCGACTGCGCGCATTAAATGACAACGATATATAATTTGTGGCTATTGTTAAAAGAAATTTTAAATTGAATACTAAAAAAAATTGAAAACGAAGTTTCACAAAAAGTGTTACACATTTTCAAGTTTAATATTAAGTGTTAAATGAAAAACATTTAACTAAAATTAAAAGAAATGAGCTAAAGTCGTGTTTTAAAATCGAGCAAAGTGCTAAAAAGTTGCTACCATACCGCTTCTGCTATACGAGTACTACACAGACTGTATTGACAGACAAATAGATGAAGAATTTCCATTTCTTTTATGACTTACAAATTGCTGGTTTGGTTGGTTTGTGGCAGCAGAAGTTGTTCACAGAAAAAAGTACTTACCGTGAAATCAAAAATAACTAAAACAAATTGTTAACAAAAAAATTATAGTTCAACAATGTTTTTAATTGAATCAGCAATGTATATTGTTGATATTACAAAATTCAATTTTTATTTCCAATTAAATGCATCAATTAAAATAATTGTTAAAAACGCACAAAATGCACATTTATAACACGAACACTTTATAAATTCATTTATTGAAGCACATATAAGTGACGATAGCACGGTGGTAGTGTGCTAGACTCGAATCATAAACTATGCGGGTTCGCTGCCGGTTGCCGGAACTCTTTTTTATTTCCTTCTTTTGATAGACTCGACCAGGATAGTTCTCGGTTCGACTCCAAGTTCTATATTTAGGCTTTTTTAAATATGATGATATTAAGAGCAGGTTTATTTCTAGAATATAATTTACTTTTCAATTAATTTCATTGTTAATGTAACAATGAATTTGATTGAAAAAATAAGTTGATATTTTTTCAAAAGTTACAAAAATCATTGTTGTATTGATAAAATGCAAAATATACTCAGTTTTAACTAAATGTTTAATTGTATTAACAATGAAAATAATTGTATTGACAATTTTTTTTTCTGTGTTTGTCTACCTTTCCGTCATATCATTTCGTATGTTCGTAGGTCGGAAATTTAACAGTAGCTGCAGCAGCTGTATTAGCAGCAACAGCACATGCCTTAATAGTTCTTCTAAATATTGTGCGTTACAAGTGAATATAAATGTTTGTATTCAAATTTAAATTTTTTTAAGATATGCTAGTAGATTTAGCTACTGTTTTTTCGCCGTACTTGTGGTTTTTATACCCTACACAGGGTATTAAAGAATCAGATTCTTTTTATAGAAAAAGTGTCTCAGAATCTGAGACTTATAGAAAATGTCTCAGAATCTGAGACTTTTTCTATAAGAAAAATGTCTCCGAATCTGAGACTTTTTCTATAAGAAAAATGTCTCAGAATCTGAGACTTTTTCTATAAGAAAAATGTCTCAGAATCTGAGACTTTTTCTATAAGAAAAATGTCTCAGAATCTGAGACTTTTTCTATAAGAAAAATGTCTCAGAATCTGAGACTTTTTCTATAAGAAAAATGTCTCAGAATCTGAGACTTTTTCTATAAGAAAAATGTCTCAGAATCTGAGACTTTTTCTATAAGAAAAATGTCTCAGAATCTGAGACTTTTTCTATAAGAAAAATGTCTCAGAATCTGAGACTTTTTCTATAAGAAAAATGTCTCAGAATCTGAGACTTTTTCTATAAGAAAAATGTCTCAGAATCTGAGACTTTTTCTATAAGAAAAATGTCTCAGAATCTGAGACTTTTTCTATAAGAAAAATGTCTCAGAATCTGAGACTTTTTCTATAAGAAAAATGTCTCAGAATCTGAGACTTTTTCTATAAGAAAAATGTCTCAGAATCTGAGACTTTTTCTATAAGAAAAATGTCTCAGAATCTGAGACTTTTTCTATAAGAAAAATGTCTCAGAATCTGAGACTTTTTCTATAAGAAAAATGTCTCAGAATCTGAGACTTTTTCTATAAGAAAAATGTCTCAGAATCTGAGACTTTTTCTATAAGAAAAATGTCTCAGAATCTGAGACTTTTTCTATAAGAAAAATGTCTCAGAATCTGAGACTTTTTCTATAAGAAAAATGTCTCAGAATCTGAGACTTTTTCTATAAGAAAAATGTCTCAGAATCTGAGACTTTTTCTATAAGAAAAATGTCTCAGAATCTGAGACTTTTTCTATAAGAAAAATGTCTCAGAATCTGAGACTTTTTCTATAAGAAAAATGTCTCAGAATCTGAGACTTTTTCTATAAGAAAAATGTCTCAGAATCTGAGACTTTTTCTATAAGAAAAATGTCTCAGAATCTGAGACTTTTTCTATAAGAAAAATGTCTCAGAATCTGAGACTTTTTCTATAAGAAAAATGTCTCAGAATCTGAGACTTTTTCTATAAGAAAAATGTCTCAGAATCTGAGACTTTTTCTATAAGAAAAATGTCTCAGAATCTGAGACTTTTTCTATAAGAAAAATGTCTCAGAATCTGAGACTTTTTCTATAAGAAAAATGTCTCAGAATCTGAGACTTTTTCTATAAGAAAAATGTCTCAGAATCTGAGACTTTTTCTATAAGAAAAATGTCTCAGAATCTGAGACTTTTTCTATAAGAAAAATGTCTCAGAATCTGAGACTTTTTCTATAAGAAAAATGTCTCAGAATCTGAGACTTTTTCTATAAGAAAAATGTCTCAGAATCTGAGACTTTTTCTATAAGAAAAATGTCTCAGAATCTGAGACTTTTTCTATAAGAAAAATGTCTCAGAATCTGAGACTTTTTCTATAAGAAAAATGTCTCAGAATCTGAGACTTTTTCTATAAGAAAAATGTCTCAGAATCTGAGACTTTTTCTATAAGAAAAATGTCTCAGAATCTGAGACTTTTTCTATAAGAAAAATGTCTCAGAATCTGAGACTTTTTCTATAAGAAAAATGTCTCAGAATCTGAGACTTTTTCTATAAGAAAAATGTCTCAGAATCTGAGACTTTTTCTATAAGAAAAATGTCTCAGAATCTGAGACTTTTTCTATAAGAAAAATGTCTCAGAATCTGAGACTTTTTCTATAAGAAAAATGTCTCAGAATCTGAGACTTTTTCTATAAGAAAAATGTCTCAGAATCTGAGACTTTTTCTATAAGAAAAATGTCTCAGAATCTGAGACTTTTTCTATAAGAAAAATGTCTCAGAATCTGAGACTTTTTCTATAAGAAAAATGTCTCAGAATCAGAGACTTTTTCTATAAGAAAAATGTCTCAGAATCTGAGACTTTTTCTATAAGAAAAATGTCTCAGAATCTGAGACTTTTTCTATATGCAAAATGTCACAGAATGTAAGAATTTTTCTTTATGAAAAATGTCTCAGAATCTTAGACTTTTTCTATAGGAAAAATGTCTTACAATCTGAGAATTTTTCTATAAGAAAAATATCTCAGAATCTGAGACTTTTTGTATAAGAAAAATGTCTCAGAATCTGAGACATTTTCTATAGAATTTTTCTACAGGAAAAATGTCTCAGAATCTGAGACTTTGTCTACAGGAAAAATGTCTCAGAATCTGAGACTTTTTCTATAAGAAAAATGTCTCAGAATCTGAGACTTTTTCTATAAGAAAAATGTCTCAGAATCTGAGACTTTTTCTATAAGAAAAATGTCTCAGAATCTGAGACTCTTTCTACAGGAAAAATGTCTCAGAATCTGAGACTTTTTCTATAAGAAAAATATCTCGGAATCTGAGACTTTTTCTATAGAAAAAAATGTCTCAGAATCTGAGTCTTTTTCTTATAGAAAAAGGCTCAGATTCTGAGACATTTTTCCTGTAGAAAAAGTCTCAAAATCTGTCTGAGACTTTTTTCTATTGAAAAAAAAAAATTCTTAGAATGTAAAACTTTTTCTAGAGAAAAAAATTTCTTGAATCTGAGACATGAAAAAAATGGCTCAGAATCTGAGACCTTCTACAGAATTTTTTTTTTCAGAATCTGAGACTTTTTCTATAGAAAAAAGTCTCATAATGTGAAACTCTTTTTTGAGAAAATACTGTCTCAAAATTAGAGACTTTTTCTTAAGAAAAAAATTTCTTAGAATCCGGCCTTTTTTTAGATTTTTTTTTTTTAGAATCTGAATATTTTTCTAAATGAAAAATGTGTCAGAATCTTTGACTACTCGGAATCTGAACCTTTTTTCTCGTTATCGTAGTGCATCATTTGGTTGTTTTTGACTGAATTTTGATTTTAGTACTTGTTTTATTTGTCTAAAAAATTACAGGAACTTGTCATAAACAGACCCATTTCTCTGCCACTAGATTAAAAACATTTAACTGTGGTGTTTTATGTTTTTTTTGTTGTCTTCTTTTTATTAATTGTTTACACATTTTTTTCGTCATTTTATTGTTGGCTTTAGTTAACACTTGATTTTTTTTCATACTCAGTTTTGGTTGAATTTATAAAATGTATCAGAAAATTTCACTTTTTTTCGGACTTTAGTTTTGTTTAAAGAACTTTAATGTTTACATTTTTATTATGTTAATAAAATTATTAGTGCTATGCAGATTACAAGATATTTTTATTGTAATATTAAGCATTTACATTATAATAATAGTTTTAAAAATGTAGTTTTGATGAAATCAAAATATTATTTATTATGTTATTAACAAAATTTGATAAACGTGCGGGATTCAGATTTGATTTAAGATGATTAAACGACATTTGTAATCCTACACATTACTATTGTAATCTACTTTTAAATCTTAATATGAGTTTTGTTTTACCCGATTTTTTATTTACGTTTTCATTTTGGTCGGACCAAAAATTTTAGATTTTAAAACATTTCGTCAGCTTATTATTGTTTTGCTCCATACGCCAACAACTCGGTTTCGAGAAAAACGATAAAATAGGTTTACCACAAATTTTCTCGAAAAGTAATCGATGGATTTTGTTTTAATGTTTACCATTTATTGCTACATATATTGTTAACAAAGCTTCTAGTTTTCAGACTTTTACATACAATAGATCAAAAGATTTTAAGCTTTTAAGGAAATAAGATTTTATGGTATTATGCTCCATATCCAATTTTGCTTACACATTTGGGACTTTTGTGTGATATGGAGCAAATGAGTTCTCAACGCCAAACCAAATAACAATGAAACAAAAAGAGCTAAATCGACAAAACTGGGTATTTAGAACACTTATATAGTCAGGTTGCATGGTATTAAAAATGGGGATGATCGGTCAATGGACACGCCTACCTCCCACACAACCTAAATGACAAATATGACATTACTTGAAATGTTTAGAAGTTACGGTATTAAAATTTAATACGTAGAATAGTACCAACATAATTAATCTTCATGCCAAAAATATGCAAGATCAGTTAATTTTTAAATAATCTAGAGCCTTTTCTATAACGTAAATTTTCAAAAACGTCAAAATGGTGTGTTTTTTCTTAGAAAATGCTGGATATCTCAAATTTGAAAAGATGTTTTAAAAAACGGACTTCGGAATAAGAAAGAGGATATTTATATTATATATATTCCATTCGTAACTCATTTTTTTTCAAAAATGGCGTATGGAGCAAAACAATAATAAGGTGACGATTTATTACAGAAAAAGTATCGAGTTCTAAAACAGTTTGCAAAAGTAACTAAAGTGGCATCTAGTGGGTAAACCGTTTTTCCCTATTTCATAAGCCTTCGTCCTTGGATTTAACTTCCAAATTTCATATCGTTTTCATGGACAGACATCGGTAAATCGATTCAAAAAATGATTTTGATTCGATCGGAATACATGAATGTGGTCTAGAACCAATATTTGGATTAGTAATAAACATCAGCACAAACTCATTATACCCGGTAGAACAGAGTGGTGAGAAATTTGAACAGTTTAATCGAAAAAATGTTCACGCTTTAATTACAACAATAAATTTATGTAAAATATATCAAAAATTATACCCCAACTAAAGTCTTTTTAATTAGACATCCACGTGCATATCCAAACTAAAACATGTTTTAGGCTTAAATTTAAAATAATTAGTCAACACACATATAAAATCATTTTATTGTCGTTTTAATTATATAACGATATTTCACACAATTTACATTCAAAAATGCATTCCGAAAAAACAACTAATTTTTTTTTCTAAACATAACAAACAAAAAATGCGTTAAATATTTATTAACATATCGTCAAATACACAAATGGAAATGAAAAACAAAATATTTAGTTATGTTGTACCACTATCAACACACACTTTTTTACGAAATCAAACTTTTTTTTTATTAAATGTAATTTATGACCCTAACATACTTACCACAAAAACCAGTAAGAATATTTAAGCGGGCTTATACTGACCACAAAGTTACTCTAATCAAATTTCATTTAAATATTTCCACTTCTTTTTGTTGTAATCTGCAAGGTGTGCAGTGTAAACCGCGTACAGTGGAAAATTTTGATATTGAGCATTTTATTTTTCGATTTATTTCAAGTTATACCCACCTGCTAATTCTAACTCAATTTGAAAGCCAAACCTGATTTAAAAACAATTTTTTAATTTCGCACTTTGGTTATCCACTGTTGCAGATTCTTGCAAAAATAGGACTTGATTTCATATAAAATGGACCTCCGATTGTAAAACTGCAATCCAAATTGTTCTAGCATGTTCCGTTTTTGAGTTAGGTTAGGTTAGGTTGTAAGTGGCTGCTGACGTTTTTACGTCAACACACGTCAACACACGTAGACTCTGAGGTCCATTGTGATACCACGGGACCGTAATAGGTTTTCCTACTAGTCCCTGTCGTTAAACCAGTTTGAGCTTCTTATGAAACTCCTTAGATGTTGAATTTTGACATCCGACAAATCAAAAAGATCGTACAGCTCCCTAGATCCCAGTGAAGCAAGTCTCTGACCAGAAAGTGCCGGGCAATGGCAAATAAAGTGTTCGATAGTTCCCAACTCCTCTTCATCCATGCAACTTCGGCAAAAGTCATTCGACGGCACATTTAACCGCTCTGCGTGCTTCCCTATAAGACAGTGTCCGGTAATTATAGAAACCACCGTCGAAATCTCACCTCTTGGAAGCGATATCAGCTCACTTGTGCGCCCCTGATTAAGAGAAGGCCAAATCAGTCGTGCTGTATCACACGTCCATCCATTTGCCCATCTTTGATTGGTCTCCGTCGCAGAACAAAGCCGTAGGTTTTGCTTGCAAGTTTCTAGAGGCATACCAACACATTCCAATTCTGTTGGAACCTGTAAGCTCATCGGCTTTGCAATTCCCTGGAATGTCTCTGTGCCCTGGGACCCATATGAGTCGTATGTTAAACTGCTTGGCCATCTCATTTAAAGACGTGCGGCAGTTAAGGGCAGATCTTGTTTTCAGAAACATTGAATCCAGGGACTTTACCGCGGCTTGACTGTCAGTATAGATGTTGACTGCGGTTGTAGACAAGACATTGCAACTCAACCAGTCAGCCACTTCCTTTATTGCCAGCATCTCTGCCTGGTAAACACTGCAATGATCTGGCAATCTTCGAGCCAAGCTCAATCCAAGCTCTTCCGAGTAGAATCCAAAGCCCACTTGTTCGTGCAGCCTCGATCCATCTGTGTAAAAATTTATGGTGGCTCCACTACCCGGAATGTTCCCCATCCAAGACTCCCTGGATGGTATCATAATGGTAAGGTGGCGCTCAAAGAGGCTCAAAGAGGGAGCACAGTCCACATTTTGTGGTATTGTTATCTTCTTCAAGATCGCGCTATGGCCACAATCGCTGCTCCTCCATTGCCGTAGGTATAGTACGAAGAGCACCAGTGATGCACATCGTCGCCATTCTCTGTACCTTCGTGATAAAGACACAGTTCGCTTTTGTTTCTAAAGCAGGCCACCAGACAATGATTCCATACATCAAAATTGGACGCACCACTGCTGTATAGATCCAATGAACGACTTGAGGGCTAAAACCCCATCGTTTTCCAATGGCCCTTTTACAGGAATATAAAGCAATCGTTGCTTTTCTCACCCGTTCCTCAATATTACGCTTGAAATTCAACTTCCTGTCCAGAATTACTCCAAGATACTTGGCTCCATCTGAGAAGGCGATTTCAGTGCCGTCCAGAGAAATAGGATCAAAAGCAGGAATCTTATTTTTCCTTGTAAAAGCTCTGTTTTACTTGGATTAACTCCTAGTCCACAGACAGTCTCTTGCCCATTTAGACAGATCTTTCAGAGAATCCTGAAGAATGTCCCTCAATGTTGGCAGATGCTTTCCCTTTACCGCTATCGCGACATCGTCAGCATATGCGACAACATGACAACCACGTGCTTCTAGAGATAGCAGCATTGAATTCAGTGTCAGGTTCCAAAGAAGCGGCGAAAGAACACCTCCTTGCGTTTGAAAATTTTTCCACGCGAATATCTCAAAAACAGAACATGCTTGAAAAATTTGGATTGCAGTTTTCGAATCAGAAGGTCCAATTTATATAAAATCAAGTCCTATTTGTTGGAAGAAACATAACAGTGGACCCCCAAAAAAGCGAATTTGTTAGTTTTTGACTTTTTAATAGCGAATATCTCAAAAACGGTACTTGCTAGAAAAAAATGGATGGCAGATTTGTATTCAGGTCAGCAAAATTTATAAGAATCAGTTGGATATTTTACTGGGAGGTTTTTGATGCCGAACAGTGTAATTTTTTAGCAATAACTCGAAAACAGGATTAGCTAGGATTATTGTGTTAACGATTTTTAAAGTTCAAAATAAAAAGGAGTGAAATGCCATTACCCGATTTGGTCACCATTTTAACACAACTTTAAAAGGGGTGTGTGGCAACACTGATGTTAACAGTAAATACAAGTACCTACTATGGTCATGTACCGAAGTACTTGTCAAGTTTCACAGTACTTAAAAGGTAATTTTCTAAGTACTTGCCACTAGTCAAGTACTTCTTGTACTTATTTTATTTTCGAGCACAAGTACTTAAATACTTGCATTTTTTAGTGTACACAGTAAATAAATACTCAGTATTTCCCACCCATGGATACAAGGTTAGGTTAGGTTGAGAGGTTGACGTATTGTCCACAAGACCAGATCCTGATCCATAGTGATACCTCATGAAAAGGTGGTGTTGAAGGGGGGGAGGGGGTATTGTGGTGGGGGTTGTTCTTTTTTACACATTAATTCACGTTCTTCCGTCTTCCTGTCCCATAGCATGACTATTTAAGTCCACACATGTGTTTCATCAAATTTACTCAGCTTGATATATTTTAACATCTTCCACGGGCTGATCCCTCTTAGTTCCTCCACATTCTGAAAGAAATAAGTTCCAAAACAATTAAATCGAGTGCGAGATAGTGCAGGGCACTGACAAAGATAATGTAGTGAATCTTCCACTGTCTCTTCGTCCCCGCACCATCTGCACAATTCATCTTCAATTAATCTTAACATTTTTAAATAACATTTCAAGCCGGTATGACCTGTAATTAGACCTACATACTTCCTTAGATCTGCTTTTCCTTATGTAAAAGTGTTTTCTGAAGACGCTTTTCGCCGCGAGTCCATATAGCCTTTGTTTGGATACAGTCATGTCTGCATTCCCATTTTGAGTCTTCTTGGCGTTCAAAGTTTTGCCTTATCTCCATATAAATAGCATCCAGGCCCGGATGCACATCGGTCCTAATTGCGTTGGATGGTAGAATGGCGCCCATACTTTCTAGCTTGTCCGCTTTTTAATTTCCTAGAATATTTTTATGACCCGGAAAACAGCACAGTCTTAACGAGTGTTGTTCGATAAGAGCCTGAAGCTCTTAGCGACAACGGCTGACTACCCTAGATCGTATATTCCTATTTCCCAATGCCTTTAAAGCCGCTTGACTATCAATGTATATAATGATCTCACTAGAGTAGATCGGTCTCATTGAAATGAGTCAAGCAGCCTCCGACACTGCATACAGTTCCGCCTAAAAAAAATATTATAGCCGTCCTGTATCCGTAAGCTATATTCAATTCCCCGTTTTTCACAGTAGACTCCACTACCTGTTCGATGTTGCATTTTTGATCCATCAGTGTAGACCTTAATTTGATGTTCCCCCACAGGTGGATTTTCCCAAAATTCCCTAGATGGTATTTCAATTTGTACGCTCTCATCCCATACAGTATGAGGAATCATATAGTCAGTCACACAGTTCTCATATCGATAATTTCGAATAAGTTTTGTGTGGCCATATTCCCGCACCCTTAGCACACGATTTTGTGCCAGCCTTAGCTGTGTCCTAAGAGCGTATTCCTGGATGTATAGGTCCAAAGATGGCAAATCCAGAATCCTACACAGCGCATGTGTAGATGTCGTCCTGCGTGCTCCAGTAATACTCAAGGTAGCTACTCTATTCACCTTGTTCAGATACGCAGCGTGTGTGGCCATTTTTACAATAGGCCACCACACTAGTGCACCATGTGCCAGTGTTGGTCTTTCAATTGCCGTGAAAATTCAGTGTATGAGCTTCGGTTTAAGACCCCATGAGTTCCCAATCATTTTCTGGCATCCATACATAGCTGCATACACCTTTTTGACTCTCTCTTTTAGATTTTCAAGCCAATTTAATTTCCTGTCAAAGATTATACCTAGGAACTTGGCACTGTCCGAAAGTGTCAGACATGTTTCCCCAATGCGCGGTAGTCGAAATTCAGCAATTTTTCTTCTTGTGAACAGAACTGTTTCCGTTTTCAGAGGATTTATTCCTAGCCCACAGGCTGTAGCCCACTTGTGGAGCGGTGAGAGAGCACGCTCCATAATGTCGGATATGGTGTCCAGTGATATCCCTCTTGCCAAAATCACCAGGTCATCAGCATAAGCTATTACCCTAACCCCGTGCCTTCTTAGTTCTAGCAAAACCCCATTTAGAACAAGAATCTACAGGGTCGCACATTGGATCCTAGACGCGCATTTGAGAACCAATAAAATGTTTAGTTATTTACAATAAATGCTCGTATTTGCTAAGTAGACACCCTAGGAGAAAGAAAACCGTTCATAGAAAGAAAATCCATCGTTTAGTTTAGTCAGGACATAAATTCAAAGTAAGGACTTTTTGCATAAATTTAAAAAAAATAATTTTTTTTGAAGACATTTTTTATTTTATTTTTTAAAACTACTTCTAATAATGCGATTTTCCTGAAATTAAGTGGAGATTGTAGCTACAACTATTACCTTTGTTACCCATTTTATGGTTTTTAAAGTTACTCTTTGTAAGTAGGAAATACAGGCTATCAAAAAGTGTAAATTTTTGAAAAATCAGAAAAAAACAGTTTATATTTTGGATTGCAACTTTTGTGGGGAACGAAAGGGAATGGCGATTCTTTTTGTACAATAAACTAGAAGTATTACTTAATACTCCTGGGGTAGAAACTTTTGCAGCCAGTTGCAGCTGCGCCCTGAAATGAGGTTTAAATTGGGGTATATTTACGAAAAAAAAAATATTTTTAAAGTGATTATTTTTAAAATAATTTAATTGTTAATCGTTTTATTACAAACTTTTACTTAAATGACCTATATTGTTAACAGATAACCGAGGTTTTCAATAAATACTGATTTTGATACCCTACCTTACTTTATTAAGGCATAAGGAGTTTCACCTAATGCTTGTAACGAAAAGGCTTTCTTGACCGCGGTTACGGCCAAAATAACTGGAATAGAAGATGATATTATAAAACGGGTTGTTATAATACTTCTGTGTATCAACGCAAATGAAATAAATTCCGTTAAGTTTAGAAAACACATACATGGAACTGCAAAATTATAAGTTGAAAAGCATGGTTGGTGAACCATGAGTCCCACTATGCATACAATTCTAGCTCATGACATTATTTATACAAGAATTGTGATTGCCCGTTGTATTAAAATAACATTTAAAAAATATTTGCCTTCTTTCATGACAATTATCGGAGCAGGCTCTGTAAAGATTACATAGACATTTTAAAAACTATAAAAAAAACTTAAACAGAGAAAACTCAAAAACCAACAACCTGCAAGACGTTTTTAGTATGTTTATGATTGAGTCCAATCCAAATATATCCCTAATAAGACAGACAGAAATGTTGGAAGTACTGATTATAGAGTATTGTGTTTAAAATATTTTTTTTTTTTTTACAAAATAACTTAACAATTATTGCAAATAATGCGCATTTACCGTGTGTTGCTTCTTTGTTTGATATCTTTTCCCATTATTTTGTTTAAAAATTTGAAAATGATAATAGATAGAAAACAGTTAATTTTGCTGGTTATTTTAGTGTAGGGTGTAGACTTTACCAAAATATGAAAGAAACACTTTGATTTGAATGGTAAGCTGTTATATTGTCGCTTAAAATCCGTAACTATTTTAAATAATTGACCTCCATTTTCTTTTTTTATATGAATAAATTAACCAACTTTGCCTTAAATTTACAAGTAGGGTACTAATGCAAAAAATGTCCAATCCACATGTGTGAGTTCCTTAAGGTCTCCAGTTTTTATAATGGTAAAGAATGTCGTCAAATTCCTATCCGTTCAAGAGTTATAACAAAAAAACGTCGATGCGCGCCTTTTCCATACAAAGTTCCCAATGTGGGTCGGTGAGATGACGCCACCTTGGGGAGTGCCTCTAGTTGCCATCGCTCTCACTGATGCCCCTCCAATTTCCGCCTCAATTATGGGGTTCGTGAAAACTTTCATTATCCAATGATTCGCCAATGGGTCATTGCCTGACTGTGTTAACGCTTCCTCTATTGCCTGAGATTTTATGTTATTAAAGGCTTCCTCAATATCCAGGAAGCATGCCAGAGTATATTCGGCATAGTTTATGGTTTCCTCAATATTCACTGCCAGTTCGTGAAGGGCTGATTCCACTGATTTATCTTTTGTGTATGCATGCTGGTTTTCAGAGAACTCCTTTGCACCCATACTATTTCTCAAGTGGTAGTCCTGAATCCTCTCCAGTGTGTTTAGTAGGAACGATGATAGACTGATTGGTCTATAGTCCTTAGCGCTGCTGTGTTGTATCTTACCAACCTTGGGGATGAAAATAACTTTTACTTCCCTCCATCTCTTTGGTACATATGATAGCCTAAGGCATTATGTAGAAATCTGTTTCAAGAGCGATGTGATAGTTTTCATGGATACAAACTTCTCTGTCTCAAATCGATCAAGGATCACAAATATATAAATTAAAGTACTGCTCAAAATTATAGCGCCCTTTAAATTATTTTTTACAACTTATTGTTTCTATTCAAAATATCAAAAAAATTTCAAGTTTTTTTGTGTCAATTAAACATTTTTATTCAAATTTATTTAATTAAAGTAACAATTCAGTTTTAAATAACACAATAAAAATATCAGAGGTGATTTTATAAAAAAAAGTCTTAAATAGACTATTCATAATTATAGCGCACTAAAAAAAATTAATTCATTAAATGAAAAGTTAATCAAAATTTAAACACATCTTGATGAAATACTTGTTCCTCTAGCTTTTAAAAATACATTAAATCCTATTTGAAATCGATTTGGGGCACTCATTTATGGTTACTTTCGATTTGATATCCTTCATATCGCTGATCAATTCACTTTTATAGTTATTTGGTAGATTTAAGGGGCACTATCGGTGTTTTCAATTGGGCTAATGTCTGGTGACTATTTTAGTATCTTTTGGCCAATATAATTAGGGAAAATTGTTGTTTCCGAACCAGTCCATCGAGAATTTCGCCTTATGACAGGGGTAAATATCTCTTTGAATTCAGGCCTGGGTCGATTTATACCCAAATATTTGATCAAAATATGAAGAAAGTACTTCAGAAATTGAATCGATATAGGTTCTGGCAGTTGAAAGTCCTTCTTAAAAGAGTAATAAGCCAGTACCTTGGGCTGTAAAACATTTGCATACACAGAAAAAAAAAATTGTCAATACAATTAATTTCATTGTTAATACAATTAAACATTTAATTGAAACTGAGCCTACATTGGATTTTGTCAATACAACAATGGCATTTGTAACTTTTGAAAAAAAAAATCAACATCATTCATTGTTACATTAACAATGAAATTAATTGAAAAATTTGTAAAATCTAAAAATAGAATAAAAAATAATCTGAAATCTAAAAATAGAATAAAAAATAATCTAAAAATAGAAAAAAAAAAAAAAATAAAATAAAAAAAAAAAAAAAAATGTCTGCCGCCATCTGGCATCGAACCCGCAACCTTCGTGCTACGCGTCTAGCACGCTACCACTGTGCTATCCTTATACATATTTATATTTGACTAAACGTCATATTTAAAACAGTCTACAATTAGAATGATAAAAAAAAAACTAAAATTGGAAATTAAAAAAAAAAGTTCCGCCAACTGGCGGCGAACCCGCAACCTTCATGCTTCGAAGCTAGCACACTACCACCGTGCTATTCCTCATGTATAATTAAAGTTGACTACAGGCGTACATAAGGTGTCTGTGATTTCAATATGCACTTTTTGCGTTTTTAAAAATAAATAATAATCTCAAATAAAAAAAAAAACAAAAATAAAAAACTGTTCCGCCAACTGGCAGCGAACCCGAAACCTTCATGATTCGAGTTTAGCACACTACCACCGTGCTATCGTCGCATATATTTGTGCTTGATTAAATGAGTTTATAAATTGTTTGTGTTATTAATGTGAATTTTGTGGAATCTTTAACAATGATTTTAATTCATGCGTTTAATTGGAAATAAAACCGGATTTTTGTCACATTAACAATACACATTGTTGATACAATTAAAAACGTTGTTGAACTATTATTTCGTTGGTAACAATTTGTTTTGTTACTCTTGATTTTACGATATTTTTCTCTGTGTACGCTAACAGAACCACCACCACGTTATGTGCTTGGCTGGAACCATTATGGTTGATCCTTATCGTGCATTGTACATTGGAAAAATAATTCATTTTTACAATTAGTCAACTAATCAATTATTCGTCATGAATAAATTATTATAATGAAGTAATAAATGGTTAAAATCCATCATTTGTTCGATGTACAATGCAGGATAAGGATCAACCATATTGATTCCAGCCAAGCACACAACGTGGTGGTGGTTCTGTTAGTGTATGCAAATGTTTTACAGCCCATAGTACTGGCTTATTACTCTTTTGAGAAGGACTTTTAAATGCTATATCGAATTTCCGAAGAATTTCCATCATATTTTGATCAAATATTTGGGTCTGAATCGACCCAGGCCTGTATTCAAAGTGATAATGCACCCTGTCATAAGGCGAAATTCTCGATGGACTGGTTCGGAAACAACAATTTTCCCCAATTATAATGGCCAAAAGATATTAAAATAGTCACCAGACATTAACCCAATTGAAAACATTGGGTCTACTACCGATCGTGCCCCTTAAATCTACCAAATAACTATAAAAGTGAATTGATCAGCGCTATGAAGGATATCTAATCGAAAGCAACAATAAATGACTGCCCCAAGTCGGTCAAATCGATTTCAAATAGGATTAAATGTATTTTTAAAAGCTAAAGGAACAAGTATTTCATCAGGCTGTGTTAAAATTTTGATCCACTTTTCATTTAATGAATTAATTTTTTTTAGTGCGCTATAATTATGAACAGTCTATTTAAGACTTTTTTTTATAAAACCACCTCTGATATTTTTATTGTGTTATTTGAAACTGAATTGTGACTTTAATTTTATAAATTTGAATAAAAATGTTTAATTGACACAAAAAAACTTGACATTTTTTTGATATTTTGAATAGAAACAATAAGTTGTAAAAAATAATTTAAAGTGCGCTATAATTTTGAGCAGTACTTTATATGGTCTAATACTGATATTTCAATGAGTTACAAACGGAATGACAAACTTATATGTACCCTCTAACAATAAGTGTAGGGTATGCAAAATACTAAAATATTAAATGTAAAACAAAATTAGATTAAAAACATTAGTCGGTGCAAAGAAAGTAGTGAATGAAAAATTTATAAAAAAAACTGGTTGGTAGTAATTATTGTCTAATTATGCTAAAAATAAACTTTAAAATATTTTTATAAAACAATAAAAATTAAAACAAGTGTTTGTAAGTTTTTTTTTATCATATTCAAAACTATATGAATGTACTTTGACCTTGTCACATAAATGACGCTGTTTTAAATAAATTTTATAATTTTAATATTTATATGGGATATATTTTATCATAATCCATTTGATAGGCATTTTGAGTTAAATCACTTTAAATTATGCTATGGTGGGAAACCTTCTGCTAGTATATCAAGTGCCTTCCCCAAAGTCTTATAAAAAATCCTGGGGCACCCATATCGCGAATTAAATTAAGAGACAGAAGGAAATTTTTGATTTTCACGAAAATTTTATGGAGTCACTCCCAATCGAAACTTTTTGGAGCCCTTTCAGTTCATAAAAATCGATACGGCCTATTGTATAGTATAGTTTTTTTTTTAAATTTTTACTTATATGAATTTTAAATAAAAAGTGTAAATTATGGAACTGATTTTTGATGCATGCCATTAGTGCAATGGTTCTCAAACGAATTTGTTAAAACCTTAAATTTTGGTAAATTTAAAATACATTTTTTAATTATTGTGTGATAAAAATATGCAAATACGTTTATTAAAGAAAAATATTTTTTTCCATCACTTAGGTCCCTCCGTAATCACTTTTTGTTAATTTGTTAAGTTGTTAATTTCTCGGGATGCCCAACTCTTATTTGTGAAGTGTTTTGGGTGAGTCTGGAATCTGACAGTTCGTTTTCTTTTAACTTTTCAATGCTGATTCCGAATCTGGGTTCCAAATTTTTCTAGTACGTTACATGTTTGAGAAAATTAAAGGCAAAGTTCACAAAAACGTATTCTTGTGCATTTTAAAGAGCTTTGTTTGTAAAATTTTCGGATGCGTCTGGGATCTGACCACTTTTTCCGATTTATTTTTTAATGCCGATTCCAAATCTGGATCCGAATAACGGATCTAGATTCGTGATCGAATAAAATTTAGATCAATACCAAACATTGGTACATAATTTTGAAAAAAGAATTAAATTACTCCAAATTGGACTAAAAATGCTTTCTTGGTAAACATTTTTTCATTTCTGATCAGGTTTAACAAGTGTTTTTCTTTTATTTTCGGAAATAAAAAATCGATGATAGTAAGTTTCGATATAAAATGCCGTAGTTCGGAAACTGGTTTCCAAATTTTTGAGAAAATTTAAATTTTTGGTATACGTCTAGGATCTGACCACACGGTTTCGATTAATCTTTCAACGCTGCTTCTGAATTTGGTTTCCAAATTTTTCCATTACTTCAGGTTTTTGGAAAAACTGAGGTCAAAGTTCACGTTAATTATTTTTTTTTAATATTGCGGGGTCGCGAAAAATTAGAAATATTGAAAAGGGGTCGCAAAGCAAAAGTTCGTGAGAAGCTCTGAGGATACCTTCCACCTCGCTAAAAATGTTGACAAATTGATTAATTATGATTTTTGCGCTTAAGTTTAATAGTTTTGTCATTATTTACATTAATATTTTATATCTGCGCCCATAAAAGGGGGCGGGCCGATAAAAATGGCAATTTATTATCCCCTGGGTCAGGACTTTGAACTTCTTCTGAAGTAAAAAAGATTTATTTGCATAACAACAGTATTTAAAAATTACGTTTTTTAGAGGTTGGCTTGGTTTTTCAAGGGGAAACGTTTTTTCCCCTTTTCCGATTTTGTCCTTTACAAAATTATCCAGTCTTTGACTATTAGACATATTTGTGCCAAACTTCAGGAGTCTAGCTTTTTTATTTCGGATTGCATCGTGTCTTCCACAGGCGGAAGAACGGGCATACCTTCTAAGCGAGTAGGTATGTGGTCATTTCTCCAATGACATCGCCATGTCAAAAGAATGGTGTTTTCACCACATACTACTTTGATTCTACGTCTTTAAGCCCATTATTTGGTAATCGACGTTTTTAATGAGTAATTGTTTAACTTAGATAACACTGTACAACAATTTCAAACTTTTTACAAAATTATGGGGTTCCGACGATTGATTCTGGTAGATCACATCGTAATTATATTTTAGAGGCGGTTAAAGTTTTGCAGAATTAGCCTCTTCGTGCAGCATATCGGCATATAAAACTATGTGCTCGATTCTCGAATACGACTTCACCATTCACCCAATTTTTAAAAATTTGATATTCTTTCGAATTTTAAGATCGCATATTATTTACATCTGAGGTGTAGGGTGTGTTTAGCAGCTTTGTAGAAAATATTATGGCAAATATTTTTGTGGAACATATTAACCCTCACAACGATATTTTTTGGCTCTATTCTAACCATAATACACCTTAGATGTAAAGTTAATAACGTTTTATATAGCGATATGTTGCAAAAACAGGGAAACTATAACCGTTCTTAAAATAAAATTCTGATGTGATCTTGCAAAACACCGACACGTGCCTTTTTTTTTTGGTTTTAGATTTTTTAGGCAAAAAAGAACCATAATTTGCCAGCAATCGTCGAAACGCGAATAAGTAATTTTTTATGCCACCCTATTCCACATATCGTCACCTTAAATGCAAAACAACGTAACAACAAAAAAATCAAAATCGAGTTTTTGATTGATTATGGTGCATTTGACTAAACTACATGTCTCTGGAAAATTTTGGAAGTCTAAGTTCAAAAATTGCGAATTTATTAACAATAAACTAAAAAACGTATCAGCAAGTGAATGCATTTCATAAACCAAAACAACGCAACAGCAGTGTTACACACACAACTTTATGTAAACGGGCAAATATTAATATATTTCAATATATTTATACCCTACACCACACTGTGGTACAGGGTATAATGAGTTTGTTCTGATGTTTGTAACTACCCGAAATATTGGTCCTAGACCCACCTTTAAGTATACCGATCGACTCAGAATCACTTTTTGAGTCGATTTAGCGATGTCCGTCCGTCCGTCCGTCTGTCCGTCCGTCCGTCCGTCCGTCCGTCCGTCTGTCTGTCTGTCTGTCTGTCCATGTAAACGGTGTAAACTTAAGTCTCTCTTGGCCCAAGGACGAAGCCTATTGAAATTGGAAAAAATCGGTCCATATTTAGACCTAGCCCCCATACAAAGGTCCTCTTTAGTTTTGGCTCAAATGACTCTAATAACCGTATTATAGAAGGTATCGCTTTGAAATTTGGATGGTAAACATGTTTTGTCTTCACATATCATCATTCCGAATTTCAAAGAAATCGGACCAGTTCTTCTTGTAGCCCCCATACAAACCACCTTCCCGATTTTCACATAAATGTCTCAAATTTCATGAAAATAGAAAATATTTAATTAAAATTTTGTTTGTGTATGTTAAACGCGTACTTAAATAACCTAATCAAACCTGATAATCATCGGACCAGTTTTGGACTCAGGCCCCTTGTGAAAATTTCGCCCGATATTCAGTTAAAGCGGTTTATTGTCAACAAATAGAAGCCTATTTCACTCAAATTTGATTTGTGAGTGTTTTCTTCACTTATTATAGGTTTTACAACATATAGATCTAATCGATCCATGGGACCCATTTTCCGGGAAACCTTGGTGTAGGGTATTATATGGTCGGTCTTGACCGACTATAATTTTCTTACTTGTTTTATATATTGAAATCGCATAAATATTTAAGACATTCACCATACAAATTGAATAAATATTTCTGATTAAAATTTACATAAAATTTTCAAAAAATGTATCTTTTAAAATTTTCCAAAATTGTGTAATTTTTTTTAATTTGTTGTTTTTTAACAAAATATTTTTTCTTTAAATTTAATAGGTTCGTTCGATTACGTTACGACAATCTACTCTTTTTTACTATTTTTACTACAGCTGGAAATTTTTAATACAAAAAGTAAACAAAACTTTCCAGTTGTAGTAAAAATAGTTTGAATTTTTGGTAATCGAATTGACATAACGTTATGGGGTATTTTTTGTTGTAAATATAAATTGCTAGATCCACAGGTTTTGTGAATCCTGTTTCAAATTCTGTGTAGTTTACCAGTACAATTGGAAAGTTTTTCCTACACTCAAAATAATTCTACAGTAAAAGATTTAGTGAGAGATTTTGTATCAAAATCTATTAATAATCTTCAAAGTACTAAAATTAATAATTTTTACTGGTTTTCAATAATTTTAGTAAAAAGTTGTAGTATTGGTTACCAATTTCTGCACTAGGTCCTTTTGGACTAAAATTTAGTTAAATTTTTAGTATTGAATACCCACGTTTTTTTTTTTGGTGTAAGAATACACAGAGTTTTTTTAAAAATGTATCGTTTCTTCCTAAAACTTTTCCTATACCAAAACCAATTTCAAGAACTTAAAATAATGCTTAAACTTCAACATTTTCTTTCCAAAAACAACCCTTTGATTCTGAGGTAAAACTTTAAGTTAACAAAAAAATCATACAGGGAGCCCGTTTTCTTATAAAGAAACCTTCGGGTTCTAAATATTTTTTTTTAACCAAGTGAGATCAAAAACTTTAATTTTTTTGGATCTTTACTACAGCAAAATTCTTTAAATATGTTGATAAATCCTTACCTTTTATAAGAACTCTTAAGTATTTTATAGAAACTGAAAGATTTTATATAAAAAATGTTAAGTATAAAGATTTTTTTAAAAATTTTTGAAGATCTCGAAGTTTTTTTTTGAAAGATGTAAAGCAAATACTTAAGTTTTGTTTTTGAAGATATTGACGATATTATACCATATTCGCATTCATTAAAACTAGTTTATTTATTCGTTTTCTCTATACGTTAAACGTCAAATTTAAACGGCGTTTTATTTTGACAGATAAATTGTATAGGAAAAACGAAAAATGTATCTAGTTTTAATGAATGCGAATATGGTATTAAATCAATTTAAAATGTTTAAGAACCAAAAACGAATGGAAAAAAAAATCAAAAATTTTGAAATCATGTATGTTAAAATCTTTGCTGGCTTGTAAAAATGAGTGAGGGTTTGGTTACATTGCACCCCTCTAGAAGGGACTCTTAGGCAATTGTTTTGGCAAAAAAAAGTGGCGGTAAAGGGGTAAAAAAGCACCAACGATTGCCTCGGGGTCGCTTTTAGAGAAGTTCATTCATTTTTAGAACCCAACCCTTTTCCTAACAGTTCTACTCCTTCTCGTTACTCCCGAAGGGAGCATCCATACAAAATGACATTTTTATAAAATTAACTCTCATCTCTCTAACTGTCCCAAGGATGCTTTTACACTGAAAAAAAATTTCATGAATTTTTATAAAATTTTGTTAAATTTAACTAAAAAATGGGTAATGTTCGTAACTATGAGGAAAATAAAGGCGGCAGCCAAAATTAGGTCAATTTTGGATGGTGCTGGCGGACGCAATATTTACACCTCGGATTTCATTATTGATTTAAACTCATCTACACGAGCTTTCAAACTAATAAAAATAATCAACATGATCTGAACGAAACTTTTTATCTAGAGTCAAAAGAGTGTTGGTACTTTGTACAAAAAAAATCGTGTTTTTTTTTTAATTTTAACTTTAAAATAATGTATTTTCGGACTAAAACAAGATATCGGTTTGTTATTTTTTTTTTTAAATCAGAAATCTATATACATAGTTTTCAAATGAAATTAGTTTAAAATAAATTGGAATAAATGCGGTTTTTCTATTAGCAAAAAACTGGAGCCGGATCGGTAAAATTTTAAAATAATACATTTTAAAATGGTTCTATCTCGGAAAGTATAAGAGATAACCACACCAACTAAAGACATTTTTTAGGCCGCTACTAGCACATTGTCCGCACATATTTTTTTAAGAAATATGGTAACAAACAAAAAAAATGGCAAATGTTTTAAGTGTTCGTATACAAAAGGTTCCCTACTTTGGGGGGTTCTGCTGCCTCCCCCGTTCAACCGCTGGACTCCAACTTCCAAACTTAAGCTCGAAAATACGTTAGCTATAACCACTACAAGTTTCATGGCTCTCGCTTTAGTACTTTCTGAATGAATGGCTGAATTATTTTCAAAAAATTTGCAATTTATTCAACTTTGTGATGTTACGTCGTTTTGTTTTACAAAACACGATTCCACGAAAAACGTAACCCACATATCTCAAAAAATATTTACAAAAATTACTTTTTTATTTCAGAAATGGATTTATCGCTGTATTTTAAGCTAACACTTCACAAAAGTCTTTTATATTGCAAATATATTTCATTTAATAACGTTTTTTGCTTCTCCTGTAAAATTGTGAAAAGTGTTGTTACGTTGTTTTGCATTTGTGGTGACGATATGCAGCTCCATCTAAAATAGTTTATGACAAAAAAAAATATCACATCACTAAAATTGCAGTATTATCAATAATTTCACACGTTTCTTATTTGAAATTATTATTTTAATAAATTTTATTTACAAAGCCCTCGTGCATTTTATTTGATTGGCGCTGATGATATAAATCATGATTATGATGATGATGATCGAATTTAGAGTGAGAGTTTTTCAAAATCTATTTATGCGTGACTAACAAATTATAATGGTTAACACTACAAATTAATACAAAAGATAAGAAGAAATTATTTTACATAAACTTATCTATGTAAAACTACACATATGCATTTGTTTGTTTTGTTTAAATAAATCCAGTTCATACATACACTTAGAGAATTTCTAAAGTTATTACATGAATGCCAAAAAAAACTATTTATGTACAACACTACTCTGTTTGTGGCACTGGGTAGAATAACATTTTGCTTTTGTTTTAAACTACCCAAAATATTAGTCCAAGACCCACCCTAAAGAATACCGATAAATATTTCGATGTAGATAATATCGATAGACTTATTTTTGCGTAGAGTTATTAACCCGAGGTTGATTTCGACAACAAACAATGATGGGTCTTTAGCCATGGAGTCGTTCACTGGATCGTTCACTGAAAAAAGCTCTATGAGCCTTTTCCAGCGCCACTTTACCACTATGATACCATCCAGGCAGTTTTGGATGAGGGCCATTCCGGGTAGTAGAGGCTTTATAAATGTCTACACAGATGGATCCAAGCTACATGAACAACTGGGCTCTGAAAGATTCCCAAATCATTGCAGTTTTTACTAGGCAGAGATGCTGGCAATGAAGGAATGGACTGGTTGAATTACAATGTCTTGTCTACAACCACAGTCAACCTCTATTCCGACAGACAAGCCACGGTCAAGCCACGGTCAAATCCCTGAAGTCAATATTTCTGAACACAAGGTCTGCCCTTAATTGATGAACTTCTTAAAAAGAGAGATTGCCTAGCAGCTTGGCAACCGAGTAATATGGGTCCCAGAGCGCAGGGATATTCCAGGGAATTGTAAAGCCGATGAGCTTGCAAGACTACCCAGGCAGAAAAATACAAACGGGCCAATACTGGCCCAGTAACGTAAACGGTGGTACAAGTATTGCCAGGACGTAGAATTTTTTGTATTTCAGTACTGACCCGGTTACTCAAATGATAACTCTGATCTACGGTTGGCCCAGACGTTCAGACAGCATCGTAAAAGCACTGTAAAACCAAAAAAACAACGTTGTCCCAATACTTCAAATACAAAAAAATCGGTATTTATTTCATATTTTTATTTATTTATTTTATATTATTTTTTCAAGGCATACTGGCATATTTAATAATAATAGTTTCTTTATTCAATTCTATACACAAGACTAAGAGCCTCTTATTGCAGTATAGAACATTTCATTAGCAAAGGATAATGTTTACAATATTTCTTAAAATTAACAATAAAAAAATAAAATTAAAATTGTATTATTAAAATAATTAAAAATGACAAAATGGCATGATTATAAAGAATCAAAATAATTGAAAAATCAAACCAAACTAAAATCAGAGAAAAAAAAATAATAATTGAAATAATCAATAAGATGAATAATTTAAATTGTTTAATTGAGAAAAAAAAATTATTTGGAAAAATGTATAAAAAGTTCTTTTTTAAAGTTCTGTGCGTCACTTATAATTTGATTGTCTTTTAATGGAAAAGATTTTAAATTGAATGTTTTAGCACTTTGCTGTGACATCCCAGCTAGGGTTCTCTTTTTTGTCTTAATCGACTTTATGATTTGTTTTACTTGTTGCCAAATGAAAAAAATATATTAAAAAAAAAAAAATACAACGATTATTACAACGATTGCTCATAATCTTATCCACATAGCGGATGAGGTAATTAATACGAGGTCCCCAATAACAGAGTGTTCAGCTTTTTAAAATAGCCAAGAATATATTAAATTACTTATAAATTTACCAACCAATAATATATGTTTATTAAAGTGCTTATTAAAGTGCTAATACTTGCTTTTTTCAAGTTACTTGATGCTGCATTTATTACGGTTTTTGTAAAAAAATTTCGATAACTTCAACCAAAATTTTTGAATTTATCGTAATTCCCATAGAAAAACCCTTATAAATGCAGCAACATGTACAACATTAAGGGCGGATTACTCAATGAAAAGTTAGCTGCTAACTGTCGATTTAACGGAGCCTTATGTCAAAGTTTGTATGAAAAAGTTAAATTAACGGAGATTTATTTTATAACGGAGCATTGAGTAATCCAGCCTAAGTAATGGTAATATAATGATGGTAACGGAAATTTTTAGTGCTGAACTTCCGGTTAATAAATAGAATATTTACAAAACAAATAGTTTTAGTTCACACCAAAAAATGAAAAAAAAAAAAATATTAAGCGATAAGATTTTTTGCAATAAAGTACTGGTACATCACTTTTAGGGTTGTTATTTCCAACACTGGCAAAGTACTCAATTTTCATAAAAAAGGTACTTTGCCAGTACTATATTTTTTGTACCGCTGGCAAATTCTGGCTGGGTAGGAACTACCTCACAGGTTCCAAAGGAATTTTAATGTGTTGGTATGCCTCTAGAAACTTGAAAGCTAAATCTACAAATTTGTTCCGCGACGGAGACTAGCCAGAGATGGGCACATGGATGGACGTGTGAGACTACACGACAGATTTGGACTTCTCTTAATCAAAATCGCACAAGTAAGCTGATATTGCTTCCAAGAGGAGAAATTTTGGCGTCTGTAAATAGCGAACACTGCCTAATAAAAAATTACGCTAACAAGGGAAGTATCTCAACCCTTATGAACCGATTTGCCTGAAACTTAAAATATATATATGTAAAAGAGACAATTTTAAGGTCGGGGTGTCTCGGCTTATTGGTAGAGATGGGCAAAGGGTAACTACCCAAATGGTAAATACCCGGTGAAATAGGTAAATTGGTTAAAAATTGTTAAATACCCGGGTATTTTTCAAAACGGTGGGTATAAATTATGTTGTAGAAAACTTGGTGAACAAAAACCTTTTGCAGCAGAATTTAATGAATTTTATACTAAAGTTTATCAATAAAAATAAAAATGCTTACAGAGCAGTTGGAAACTAAGAACTTAAGTCAATAACTATATCGCTCATTTACTTGTATAGTGTCATAACTCAAAATATGACGTTTTTGCGTAAACCATACAGAATTATTTGTTATATCCTGCTTTATATCGTGTTAAAAATTCGTATTAATATCTTCTAAACTCACCATTTGAGAAGAGAACACGCCATTATAGCATTTTCTAATTAGGGGTCTTTTGCAATGTAAAACAAGTTTTAATTGTAAACTTTAACCAGATTTTCTGTAAAATCAAACATTTTGCGTTATGACACTATACAAGTAAATGAGCGATATGAATATTGATTTTTTTTAGATTTTCCCAATTTGTTAGTATTCAAGGGGTCAGAAGTGAGACCGACGCCCAATGTTTTAAGAAATAAAATACTTTTTTAAGAAAAAATAGTACTTTTTTTTTTACAAAAAATAGTACTTTTTTAGATAAAATAGTACTGTTTTAAAAAAAATAGTACTTTTTTTAGAAAAAATAGTACTTTTTTTAGAAAAAATAGTACTTTCTTGGAAAACATTGTGTTTAAAAAAAAGACAAAGTGTTTTTTTTAGAAAAAGTAGCACTTTTTTGGTAAACAAGTATTGTTTTAGAAAAGAACCTTTAAGACAAAAATGTACTTTTTCAGGAAAACGTTACTAATTTAAAAGAATGGTACTTTTTTCCTAAAAAGTATTATTTAAAAAGTATTATTTAAGAAAATATAGTACTTTTTAGAAAAAAAAATAATTTTTAGAAAAAAATTTACTTCTTGGACCAAAAAGTACTTTTTTTAAAAAAGTAAGTTTACTACTACTTTTTAGAAAAAAAGTATCTTTTTCAAAAAAAAGTACTTTTTTTCTAAAAAATTTTACTTTTTCTAAAAAAAGTACTTTTTTCTAAAAATAGTTCTATATTTTAACTATCACAAAAAAGTACTTTTTTTTAACAAAAAGTACTTTTTCCGAACAAATTACTTTTTTTATCCAAAAAGTAAATTTTTTTCTAAAAAGTACTTTTTTTCTAAAAATTTTTTACTACGTTTTAGAAAAAAAATATCCTTTTCTAAAAAAAAGTAATTTTTTTGTAAAAAAATTTCCTTTTTCTAAATAAGTACTTTTTTCCTGAAAAAAGAAGTACGAATTACAATTTATCTTTTACGAATTACAAATGATCTTTCTCGAATTACAATTGATCTTTTACGAATTACAATTGATCTTTTACGAATTACAATTGATCTTTCACGAATTACAATTGATCTTTTACGAATTACAATTGATCTCTTTCGAATTACAATTGATCTTTTACAAATTACAATTGATCTTTTACGAATTACAATTGATCATTCACGAATTACAATTGATCTTTTACGAATTACAGTTGATCTCTTTCGAATTACAATTGATCTTTTACAAATTACAATTAATCATTTTTGAATTACAATTGATCTTTTACGAATTACAAGACCTTTTTCGAATTGCAATTGATCTTTTACGAATTACAATTGATCTTTTACGAATTGCAATTGATCTTTTACGAATTTCAATTGATCTTTTACGAATTACAATTGATCTTTTACGAATTACAATTGATCTTTTACGAATCACAATTGATCTTTTACGAATTACAATTGGAATCTTCGAATTACAATTGGAGTATTCTATTTACAAATGGAATCTCCGAATTACAAATGGAATCTTCGAATTACAAATGGACTCTTCGAATTACAAGTAGAATCTTCGAATTACAAGTAGAATCTTCGAATTACAATTGATCTTTTACGAATTACATCTGTTAATGGTGTAGAGCAAAAATACATTTTCATGAAAACAAATATTTCTTGAACCATATGATCTATGTCTCGGCCGATAAGCCGAGACAACCCAACCTTAGAATTGTCTCTTTTATATATATTTTAAATTGCAGGCAAATCGGTTCATAAGGGTTGAGATACTTCCCATGTAGATGAGGAGGAGGAGGTGGAAACTATAGAACACATTATAGGACATTGCCGGGCACTTTCTGGTCAGAGACTTGCTTTACTGGTGTATAGGAGGCTGTTCTGATATTTAGTTAAAGCGATGAACAATAAAACAAATAGAACCCTATTTCAGCTTAATTGGGTTTGTGTGTGTTTTCTACACTAACTAAATGTCTAACGAAAGATAAATTCAATCGGTCCATGTTTGGACTTGAAACCCATTTTCCTCAAAGCACTGGTGTAGGGTCGGTCTGGACCGACTTTTACTCGTTTTTTCTGCGTAAATGGTGATTGTTTTTTTTTTAAGCCAAATTCTTTAAGTGTAGATTATTTTGTTTATAATTTTCATTTATGATTTTTATAATAAATTAAGTTATCATGATCTCTCTAATATTTGAGACATTACGAACAACAACACAAAAACATCATCCAAATGAAAAAGAAAGTGTTCCTGATGTTATTTTTGTGTTTTTTGTTACCCTTTTAAAAAAATCCATAAAGTTGGGTTAAATTTAACACTGTCACTTGTTGGTTGTAAGTAAAAGTGTCATAAAATTCGTTTTTTTTTTTCTCTCTGACTCAAGGGGTCAAGTAATTAAAATACTAAAAGTAGAACCAACAGGTTAAAATGTAAAAACATAAGAGTTAATGGTAATTTGTTGTGTCAATTTTTTTAAAACTTAAAAAAAAAAACAAAACAAAGATTTTATGAGCCTAAATTATTATAAAGATTACAAATATGTACTTATGTCACATGAATTTCATTTAATCTTTTTAATAATAGTTTAGATGGAGAAATCTAAAACTTTTTTCTATCGCCTCTAAAAGACCATTTTAAAATATTTTAAACATTTCTCACACGAGAAAGTATCAGGTTCTAAAGCATTTTTCTGCCAGTAAAAGTCACAGATTCTCAAAACAATTTTCAATAGAAAATTTTGAAATTTTTGTTAGCAATTTCCTTCGAAAAAAATTTCAAGATTCTTGAATAAGATTCCATTTTAGCGACATCGGTTCAGTGTTTCAAAAGTTATGAACGAAAATGTATGAACACCTCGAAAATTTGGGTACATTTTACATAACCTCAAGATGCTTTAATTCAGCTGCTGGTTGGCACATGTGAACAGAACTTCTTTAACCAATTTTTTTACCCCAAATATTTTCTGCGGATTTTTTTATACCCTCCACTCTAGTGATAGAGGGCAGTGATGCCAACTTAGCACTTTTGGGGCTTTTTTCAGCCCTTTTTGATTGCTCTCAACGCGTATTTTTTTCTTTTAGCCCTTTTTTTTTAGGGGCTAACATGGCTCTTTTTGTTATATTTTTTTAGCCCTTTTAGCCCCTTTTTAGCCATTTGTTAACTTTTGGAGTCGTTTGTTAATATTTTGCCACAATGTTTGCTGTTTGGCCACAATGTTTTCAAAAATAAAGTTGCATATTTTTTATACATGAAATTATAAACCATGAAAGGGAATCAAAGATTTGGAAAATCTTAGATAAAACAGATTAATTTTTGATCGAAATACACTGTTTCAAAAATTTTATGGTTGAAAATCCGATTTTGAAGTTGTCATCGTTTGTTCTGATTTAATTGGAAATCCTTATTCAAATACAGAAGTGGAGAGAACTTTAAGTGTCATGAATTTCTTTAATAATAAAAATTGGATGTCAATAAATACATCAAATTGTTTAAGTATTTCTGCAAAAATTAAATGAAACCAATATTACGAATAGTCAAATTATTATATAAGCGCACTTTTATGGCCCAAAGAAACAATTTAATATTGTTGGAAAACGCAAATTTTAGCGATTTCTTTTAAATTCTACATTTTTAAGTCAAACAGTTCAATAAATTTTTTTAATAATCCCATTTTTATATTAGAACGTAAGATCGATCTCTTAAAAACACAAATTAAAAAAAAAAAAATTGCTGAAAAAAACAAAAACTGATCAATTTTTGAGTTTAGCCCTTTTTAGCCCTTTTTAACTGCTCAGCCGACGCTTTTTGGTTTGAAATAGTTGGCATCGCTGATAGAGGGTATATATAAGTTTGTCATTCCGTTTGTAACACATCGAAATATTAGTCTAGGACCCCATAAAGTATATATATTCATGATCCTCGATCGATTTTAAGTCGATCTAGCGATGTCCGTCCGTCCGTCTGTCTGCCCGTCCGTCCGTAGAAAACACGCTAACGTTTGAAAGACTTCACAGAGGCTACTGAAGTTTGGCATATATGTTGGGCATTTGCCTGGTCAGGTTGGTATTGCAATCCAGCCAAATCGGTCCAGTGGTTCAAAAGTTATGAGCAAAAGAGTAAATTTCGGCAAGGGGTTTTCGCGAATTTACGAGATAAAAAACACGACAACTTTCGAAAGACAACAATGAGACTGCTGAAACGTAGCATGTATCTTTGCCGTTCCTCAGGTCAGTTTGGTATTGAATTTCAGCTCAATCGGTCCAGTGGTTCAAAAGTTATAAGCAAAACCCCGAATTTCAGATTTTATTCATCTTAAATGCCACGTGGTAAACAAGTTTTAAAAGCATTGGTGGTAACTTAGCAATGCTTTTCAAACTTGTTTAGTTTTAAAGCAATGCTTTTTAAACTTGTTTAGTTTTAAAAGCATTGGTAACTTAAAAATTACAGTCGCAAAAAATTTTACACTCAAAAAAAATTTTACACTCAAAAAAAAATTTAGTTTTTTTTTTACCAAAATGTCAATATTGTTAGTATTAAATAATTTTGTAGTCAATATTTTGTGCATTCACTCAGAAATATTTTTACAGTAAAAAAAACATTACACATTACACTAATCAAAATTGTTATTTTTTCACGTTAAAAATGTACTATCCCAGCAAAACTTAGATTACCAAATAAGGTATAAAATAAGGTATAGGATCTCTTATTTTATACATTGCAGCATTGATGATTTTAACAGGCGATGAGACTCAAAGTAATGCATCCACATTATCACAAAGAATACCAGTAAGGTATAAAATAAGTCATAAATTTATAACGAAGAATACGAGTAAGGTGTAAAATATATGATATTTTATAGGTTACGAGAAATGAAATAATATAGCATACCAGAAGATAATATATAAGGGTTACGAGTAGTGAAAAAGTAATTTTGTATTAAATTTACTCACGTGATTGTGAGTGTAAGTAGATAAAATATGCTTGTGAGTGTTTGTCGTTAGAAATTTCCTGTCGTGAGCCCATCTCTAGTTTAAACTTATGCATTTTTTTATAAAATAATTATTTTTTATGTTATTGTAATGCATTATGCATCCAATTATAAATAATGCATTATTTCAAACTTTCAAATAATACATAATGTAACCAAATATAAGTCATCCATGATTTAATGATAGAAATAATAAATATGAAATACATTTTTTCCAATAATCATGCATTACGTAGCAAATTATTAGTAATGCATTATTTTTCACTTGAAAGTAATACGTTGTGGAACAAATGTTTGGTAAGACATCCTAAAATAATGCTACAAATAAGGTATATACATTACCTGGTAATGTGTTATATAATCACTACCCATTACCAAAGTTTTGCTGGGATCCTTTAAAAAAAAGGCATTGTGGAGGGTATTCATAGATTCGGCAAAGTCGAATTTCACTTTTCTACTTGTTTTTTTTCACCAACAAATTTTTTTGCGAAATTTTTTTTTTACTAATTTTTTTTTTTTACATTTTTTTAAATGAAGTTTTTTGCAATAATCTTTTTTACATAGTGAAAATAAAAATGCGGCAAGGCCGAATTTAACTTTTTTACTTGTTGCTTCCCCACAAAAGTCATAGAGTAAGGAAAGTAAGAGAGTTTGAAAGGACCCAAAGCCAGTCTGCAAGTTTATGAAAATTGGTAAACTTAATGTATTGCAGAAATTTAAAAATTTTGTATAAAGATCAAAGAGAATTTGAAAATGAGTAAATTTTCCCACTATTAGTGAGAGGATTACCTATATATATTGAGACGATTACCAATATTTCCGTTATTAAAATTCTCTCTTAACTAATTTCCCTACTTTTTCCCCTGATTGTGAAGCATTTTGCCTACTCTTTCTACTTTTTCCCCTGATTTTGCATAATTTTTTTTAAAAATTTGCAGATATTTTCATACATTAAGAGAACCATTTTTTCCGTTGTAAAAAAATAGTGCATTTTTTTCGACCCCATATAATCTGACACCAACTGACAAAAGTCACCAAATTTAGTGATGTATTTCCTAAATTTTTGTATAATTTTGAAACTCTCTACATTAAACCGGAGTATTTTACATTATTAAAACTATTTTGTATATTTTCTTTTCTAAAGTTCGGTTTTTATTTACGTTATTTTTTTGTTTTTTTAATCACTCAACATCTTTATAACTTCTTTTATTGCTTAACTGTAGTATGATAAATAACATTTTCTTCAAATTCCTAAAATTTCAACTATTTATGTATTTCGAATTTGTGTTTGAGTTTCGAGCACAAAAACTTAAAATCTCAACAAAAATCTTGGTAATGTATGAGTTTCTTAATATACTAAATGCTAAATTTAAGCTTTTTATATTGATTTTTTTTTTGTTCGATTTTTTAAAAATCTTTTAGGAAATCGCTTATTACAGGCCAAGAAATTATAATAAGGAAAATAATTAAATTAAAAATTTATTAAAATTTTTGTTAATGGTTTGTGTATCTTTACAATTTTATCACAATATTTGCTGTTGATACGCATTTTATGTATTTTTTAATGATTTATTTTTTTGTTTTCTACAATTAGAGATTCTTAAGAGTTTCTAAAAAATACATGGATTTTAAAATATATTCTATGATTAAGACAGTGTTTTCTTTTTTCAAAAATAAAATATTAGAGGTATTCAGAGTCTTGCTGCCAGCCCTGGCAATGTAGCAAAAGAGTACTTCTTTCAAAAAATACATGTATTTTGAAAAGTAATTTTGAAAAGTGCTCTTTTACCACCAGTGCCAGGGCTGGCAAGCAAGATTCTGAATACCACTATTGTGTTTTTTTATTACGTATGTATTGCTTTTAAAATTGTTTATCAGTTTTTTATTTATTATTTCCAGCTATATTTTATATATGATAACCTCTTACGTAATGCATTACCATGTAATGCATGATCTTAATCACAACTCCTTCCGTAAACATTACTTTTTTGGATTTTTAATGCTTTATGTAATTTACACCCATTTTTTCAGTTTCATCCCACATAAATACACTAGTTTAAAAATTAAAAAAAATTGCGATCCACGACATTTTGCATTTATTTTTCATGCAAAATCTTGCGCTGAATCCGAAAATAAATTCCAAAGGTTCAAAAGTAAAACTGTTTTCAAGATATTGCTAACTTTTCAAATTTTCAACTTTTTAAAAATTTGGTTTTACTCAAATAAAAATGTCTCCGGACCAATTTTACTGAAATTTTGGAAAAAAGTAAAATCAGTTGAAAATTTCAGGTAGAAACAAACTTTTTCAAATTTATTATTTTGTCCACATGGTTATGCATTACGTAAGTGTAACCATTTTGAAAGGTTTCTCTAGGTCAGTTCCCATAAATCGTTTTGTTTTAAACGATTAAACGAAACGATGTTTTTTTCAAATGATCTTTTAGTTTTTTATTTACGCTATTTAATCCTCGAGCCGTATATTTCTTACATCAAAATCAGATTTTTAATTTTTTTTACAAAATAAATTTTGATTTTTTTCTTATCTACACCATTTTCAGATATAATTGTAAAACATCTAATAAAGTTCGATTGATCTTTTAGAATTAAATTTGTAAATTTCAAATAAAATTCGGAAATTCGATTTTAAAGATTCGTAACTGTCCAATCGTAGTTCCTATACAAAAAAAAAACTTAAAATTTAACTTAAATTTTTTGTTTGTAATTTTAAAAATTTTCAAGGTTTTTTTACAAAATAAAATCGAGTAAATTCACGTGATTTCCTTGTAAGTTTTATTGCGCCAAAAAATTTGTAAATTTACAATTTTATTGATAAAAATTTGTAAAATTATGAAAAACCTCGTAATTTTTACTAGGAATTCTCGTAAAATAGGAGGTAGCAAAAAATCTAGTAAAAACACGAAACCTCCTTGTAAGTTTTATCGAGTAAAAAAATTTGTAAATTTACAATTTTATTGGTAAATACTTTGTAAAATTACAAAAATTATTGGAAAAAAGCAAGGAATTGTTGTCAAATAGGAGGTAGCAAAAAAAAATTACAAACTTTTCTTGTCGTTTTACTAGGCTTTTTTTGAGTGCACATTTAATCAGTGAATACTTTTATTAATTTCATGAAAAAAGTTCATAAATGGTTTTAACAAGTTCTGCGAATATTTTCATTCTTTCCATGTAAGTTTTCATTGAAAGGAGCTTTAATGACACCAGTTTAATAATTAAATGAAATGTCCCTTTTGAACGAAAACGTGAGTCATTTTTCATTAAGCTTATGCCAATTTTCATTACTTTCACGAAGCTTTATTTTCATTGTACAATGGATCTTTTATTGAATTTCAATAGTTTTTTTACAATTTACTTATTTAGAATTTTAAAAGATCTTTTACGAATTACAATTGATATTTTAGGAATTACAATTGATCTTCTACGAATTACAATTGATCTTTTATTAATTTCAACTGATATTTTCAATTGATATTTACGAATTACAATTTATCTTTAAGGAATAGCCATTCACCTTTTTAGGTTTTCCATTGACTTCCATTGATCTTTTTCGAATTTGAATTATAATTTTTTTTTGTAAATTTCAATTGTTCTTTAACGAACTTCAAATGAAAATTTTCAATTTCAATTGGAATTTACGTATTTCAAATGAAGTTTTTGAATTATAAGTAAAATCTTCGAATAAATCGATTCGAAAATCTTCGAATAACAAGTTTCAAATAGAATCTTCGAGCTTCAATTAATCTTTTTAGAATTTCAATTGATCTTTTACGAATCACAAATGATATTTTAACGTACTATTTGAAATGGAATTTTCGAAATATAATTGGAATTTATGATTACACTGTGGAACAAATTCAGGTTAGCAAAAGTTAGGTCGATTCTGAGAGTGATGGGTGAAAATAGAGGCTAAATTAGAAGACCCATATTGCGGCGTTTGTTTATGTTAGTTCGAATCTTTTTTTAATCGACCTTCGAACTTTGCAGTCAAATGCCGGCTATAACTTGTCGACTAATTGATATTTTTCAATCTGTAAAAGCCAAATTATTGCTAGAGACCTGTCCAACAATTAAATTATTTAAAAACATTGATTTTGAAAATGTTTGTGGTGCTTATGAAGCAAAATATTTTCAAAAAGCATGAAAAAAAATAATTTTTCCAAAATTTTGCTTCATAAGCACCACAAAAATTTTCTAAATCAATTTTTTAAAAAAATTATAATTGTTAGACAGGTGTCTAGCAATAATTTGGCTTTAACAGATTGAAAAATATCAATTAGTTGACCAAAAAACATAAAAACATCATGCTGAAAATCGGCATTTGACAGCAAAATTCGAAGGTCGATTAAAAAAAATTCGAACAAACATTAACAAACGCCGCGATACGGGTCTTCTAATTTAGCCTCTATTTTCACCCATCACTCTCAGAATTTACCTAACTTTTGCTTATCTGAATTTGTTCCACAGTGTTATTAAATGGAGTTTTCGATTTTGTGGAATTATCAAAATTGAAATCAAATCTTTGAGTTGCAAATGGAATCTTCAGATGTTAAAAACAATCTTTTAGCCTTGCCATAGAAAAATAAAATATATTTAAAATCAGCTTTTAATTTTATTTCCATATAAATTGTTTTTGTTTTTAAAATCGACTTTCAAAAAATGTATTGAAAATTTGGAATTTAAAATAAAACTTTTGTTAAAATAGACTTTTTGCTTTCTTGTGGTAAGGGCCTTTGAGTTTCAAATATAGTCTTCGAATTTCAAGAGATATTTTACGAATTACAATGGATCTTTTATGAACTACAATTAGTCTTTTTCGAATTTCAATTTATATTTTACGAATTACATTAGATTTTTTTTTAATTACAATTGATCTTTTATGAATTACTAGCAGGCCCGCCCGGAACTTTGTCACCGGTAATAATAAATACGGTATTAAAGAAGGATCGGGAATAGAGTCCCCATTTCTAAAATTGTCCCCTGCAGAATCTTTATTTAATTAAATTTTTATCATTGAAGTCTTTTATAAAAACTATTTAGAACAAACAATAAAATTCCATTAAAAAAAATTCTTTAACATTTTTGAGCCCTTATATTGTTATTATTGAAATCATTTCATTCCCCGCATCATTCAATTTCGTTTCCCGTTCTATTACATTTCATCCCCTATTCTATTCTATTCATTTCAATTCATTGAAATCCATTTCGTTCCATTTGGGCTTTATTCCTTTCTGTATAACATCCTAAGTAAAAATGCGAAGGATCTGTGCTGATCCGAAAAATGGATCGCTAAGATTAGATCAGTTTTAATCGGACGGATATAATTTCATCCGCAAAATGGGTTTATCTATCCGTCTGACTAAAACTGATCCAATCTGAGCAATGTATTTTTCGGATCAGTACTGATCTTACTCGAATCAGTACTGATCTTTCAAATCTTGGAGAAGATGTGATATATATAAATATATATCTAAACGTTTTTACTCGGGATGTGTAAAATAAATAAAAACATATTTGGGTCGTTATCTCAATTGATATAAAAAGTACCATATTACCCTACCTTAACCAATTGTTTACTCCTTTTAACCTTTAATTTCAAAATATGTCCTTTTCTTCATTGTAAATTCTTCTCGAGGATTTCAGGGGATAGTAAAAGTACCACAGTACAATTATTTAATCTTATAACCCCATTAAAATCTAAATTTCCAGAACGTACTTTTTCAGAATGAGTTTTTGGGATGGAGGGTCCCATATTTCAAGTTTCTATGACCAATTTTTCAGGAGATAGAAAAGGTTACAAAGTTTATTACTTTGCAACTATTTGCTCCATTAAAATCGGAATTTTCAAAAAGGACATTTTTCAGAATGTTTTAAAATCGGATGAGTAGTCTCGGAGGTTTTTAAATTTGAAGTCTTTTGACCAAGTGATCTTTTAAATTGGTGCGGTCTGAAGAACTATTGGAGATTTTAAAATTTTAAATTTTTTGACCAAAAGTAAGAGAAGAAGTGGGCGTGGTCGATGAATGCTATCCTTTGTCCAACCTGGAGGAACACTCTTAATATTGGTGAAAAGATTTTTGAAATCGGCTGAGTAGTCTCATAGACATTTATTTTTTTTTTTTTTTGCCAAAAGTGGGCGTAGAAGGGCGTGGTTAATGAAACCTAGACTATGTCATACTGGAAGAGCACTCTAAATATTGGTAAAAGTATTTTTTTTAAATCGGATGAGTAGTTTCATAGATATTTAAATTTTGAGTTTTTTTGCCAAAAGTAGGCGTAAAAGTGGGCGTGCTTGATGAAACCCAGCATATGTCCATCATTAAGGACCACTCCAAGTATGTATTTGTAAAAAAAAATATAAATCGGTTTAGAAATTTTGCAGATTTTTAAATTTTACGTTTTTTGGCAAAAAGTGGGCGTAAAAGTGGGCGTGGTCGATGAAACCTAGCCTATGTCCGTCCGGGAGGAATACGCTAAATATTGCAGAAAAATTTTTTGAAATCGGATGAGTAGTTCCGGAGATTACTTTCTACAAACAAACAAAAAAACATACAAACATTACCTCTTTATAATATTATAGTATTATTAGTATTAGTATAGAAGTATAGATAAAGGATCAATTATAATTGATTTAATACAAATTACAATTGATTTTTACGAATTACAATTAAGCTCTTACGAATTTCAATTGATCTTTTATGAATTACAATTAATCTTTGACAAATTTTAATTATTCTTTTTTAAATTTCAATTGATCTTTTTCGGATTCCAGTTGATATTTTACTAGTTACAATTGATCTTTTACGAATTTCTATAAATCTTTTTCGAGTTACTATAAATCTTTTCGAATTTCAATTGGTCTTTTACGAAGTTTAGTTACACTAAGAAAATTATGTCATTAACTGTTTGTAGGTTATTTTTAAAAGTAATCAGTAAAGTTATTTTAAAAGAAAAATCATTAATTTTAATAAGGACTTCCTCTTTTCTACTGTTTCTGTAGTTTAAAAAAAATAATTTACTGTCTCAAAAACGAATTTTCTGTAACATTCAATTTCGGCAGTAAAAAATTTCTTCTATAGTTTTACTGTTTTTCGATACAAAATAAGTGAATATTCACTAGTTTTTTAATGTTTTGGTTAGTCATTAATTTAACATTTAAAATTGACTGTAATATGTTTTTATTTTAAATGAAAAAACAGTGGAATGGTTTTTAAATAAAATTTCATTTGTTTTAAGTAAATATTCACTGGAATTTGCCTACATAATTTTTTGAGTGTAATCTTTAACGAATTAAATTTTTTTTTTCTAATTCCAATTGATCTCTTCGAGTTTCAAATGATTTTTTACAAATATTAATTAATGTTTTTGAAATTTTTTTTTTCGCATTTTAATTAATAATTTACGAAGCACGAATTTTAATAGACCTTTTACAAATTACATCTAAAAATGGTGTTTAAAAATCTTAAGGTTTTTTTCTTGAAATCTGTTGATTTCTTTTCCTATATCCAGTAGAATTTTGTAAGAAAATCTTTAAGTGTTTTATTTTGCCCAAAGTCTTTACATTATTTTGTTTAAAAATCTGAAGATTTTTTTTCTCAAAATTAGTTTATTTTTTTTACTTGTCTTATATTTTTGTTTAAAAAAAATCTAATTTAAAGCATGTTTTGTACGCCAGTAACTACAAATTAAATTTAAGGAACACACACACATTTTTTTTAATCTTAGAACCCAAAAAATGAGATCACAAATCTTTAGTATTTTTTTTAGACCATGCCAAAACCCTCGGTACCTTCACTTATGGCCAAAAGTAAGGCTTTTTCAAACTGTTCATAACTTTCATAGTCGGGTAAACAAAGTTGATTGAAACTGTAATAAGAACAAGAAACAAATTTATTAAATTATAGAATAAATTTTACAAATTTTCAATTCTACCAAGTATGCGCTGTAGGAAGATTTCCAAAAGTTGGTGCGGCTGTTATTTGAAATTGTGGATTTAATTCTTGAAATCCTCCTGGTGGCAGTTGTGAGCAACCTGTAGTAAATTGTAGCAGTCGTGCCATTTCTGTTTGACTAAAATTACTAATACCAGCCCAAAACCAGGCTAGAACTCTACGAAATTCTGAGGAATTACCATTGGCTATGTGATGGGCCTTAAAGTCGGCTATCGAATATTCGCCAGTACCACACATAAGAAGCTAAAAGAAATAAGCAATTTATCAAGTCTATGAGGGTGGGGGTCATGGGTTCGATTCTCACCAAAGGGAATCTCAGTTAGGTTAAATGAGTAAATAATTAATATATTTTTTTATCCATTTTTCTCCATCTCACTTACCTCTAATTCATTCTCATCAAATATGCTCAGCAGATTATCTGGTATAATACCATTCAGGCCTTTAAGAAAACTATCCACTTCATCCTTAACACTATTACATAGTCTCTGCTGGGCTAATAAATCTAAATATTGATTTTTAGTGGCATTTGTCACTCGAACTTTAGAACCATTCGGTATAAGTTCTAAGGTTTTATTTAATTGTCCACTATTATCATAAATATCTTCTATAAAATATAATTCCAATGAATCTGTAGTATCCAAATCCGTATCAAGTATATATTTAATTTTAGAAAGATATAAATCGGGATCATCTTGTTCAAAATACTAGAAAATAAATCAAAAAGATAAATTAGTTTTTAAATAGTGTTAAAATTATTCACACAATTTTGAGATGTTATTTGAAAGAAGTTTAATTGGAATTTAAAAATTTCAGTCTAGGAGCCCCTAAATTCGATTCTAATACATCATCGATTCTGTGATACATCATATTTATTAATTTTGATGCGCTGAAGAATATTTAAACATTTTTAGAATCGTTCAAATGGTTTTCGAGATATCGATATTTCAAAATTTAAAAAAATGTCGGGGATTTTCCTACTCAAGAAATTTAAAAACAAAAATCTCAAAATTTCTTTCCCTTGACCCTTTCATAGAGCTTGAGACTAGCTTTCATTTAAACTTAATTTGCGGAAAATTCGATCATTTTTATACCCTACACCACTCTATGGTACAGGGCACCGCAGGTTAATTTCATCCGTTTGGCCTTAAATTTGTTATGCATACGTTTTAGTTCTAGGAGAATTAAAATTTGCTCGGAAGTTTAAAATCGGAAGAAAATTTAGACTCCTAAAATTTAACACGAATCTATCTACACAGAAAAAAAAAATTTGTCAATACAATTAATTTCATTGTTAATACAATTAAACATTTAATTGAAACTGAGCCTACATTGGATTTTGTCAATACAACAATGACATTTGTAGCTTTTGAAATAAAAATCAACTTCATTCATTGTTACATTAACAATGAAATTAATTGAAAAATTTGTAAAATCTAAAAATAGAATAAAAAATAATCTGAAATCTAAAAAAAAAATAAAAAATAATCTAAAAATAGAAAAAAAAATAAAATCAAAAAAAAAAAAAAATGTCTACCGCCATCTGGCATCGAACCCGCAACCTTCGTGCTACGCGTCTAGCACACTACCACTGTGCTATCCTTATACATATTTGTATTTGACAAAGCGTCATATTTAAAACAGTCTACAATTAGAATGGTAAAAAAATATAAAATTGGAAATTAAAAAAAAAAAAAAGTTCCGCCAACTGGCGGCGAACCCGCAACCTTCATGATTCGAAGCTAGCACACTACCACCGTGCTATTCCTCATGTATAATCAAAGTTGACTAAATGCGTACATAAGGTGTCTGTGATTTCAATATGCACTTTTTGCGTTTTTACACAGAAAAAAATAATTCATATCTGGAATAAATTTATTCATAAATAGTATGAATCGAACATGACTTTTTTTTCCCAAACCATTTTCATTCTGAGAATGATTTTGTACATACATGCAATGAATTCGAACATGACTTTTTCCCTAATTTTGTTCATACTATTTATGATTTTTTCGTTTATATTACGAATCATTATCAAAAATCTGTTGCTAAATTTTATTGCGAAATACTAAATATTGTTTGTTTTTATTAATGTAATGCTTTTTATTAATAAAATTCGTGTTTTTTTTAATAATCTTACAATTCACATACAAAATATCAAAAATAAACATAAAATATTCCTTGTTTAACAAACGTTTTGGCCTTGTAAGCTGTAAATCTTCACACAAGCACTTAAAAGGTAGATATCCCACATACTGATTCCCTATTTTGGGTAATTGAGGACGTTTGTTTCAGCGCCTTGACTTTCTTGGTATTTTGTTTACATCATACAATCAATATCCATTTAAAATAGCACAGTCTTGTGCAGATCATTTTGGGGGATTCCAGCACCTTGAAAAATAAAAAAGAGCAGTTTTTTACAAACAAAATATTGCATTTCAGAAATAAATTATATTTACCTTGACGTATGCTTGAGATTGTGTGTTTGATAATATTTCTTGCGGCATTTTTAAAATATTTTATGCAAATTTTAAGGTTTTTGATATTATTTTCGTAAAATATTTTTTTTATAATTAAAATAAAAACAATTGTTTGACAAATAAACCATTTTTTTTTTGGATTTTCTTTTTTTAATTTTAAAATATAAAAATGTTTATAAATATCATGAATTTGATTATAAATAGTATGAATTGAATTCAATGAACTCAGTTCATACTATTTATGAACAAAATTTGTTCTGTGTAACAATAATAAAAAATGTGGCATTATACATATTTAAAAATAAATAATAATGTTGCATCACACAAATTTAAAAAAATCTAAAAATAGGATAACAAAAAAATAATCCCAAATAAAAAAAAAACAAAAATAAAAAACTGTTCCGCCAACTGGCAGCGAACCCGAAACCTTCATGATTCGAGTTTAGCACACTACCACCGTGCCATCGTCGCATATATTTGTGCTTGATTAAATGAGTTTATAAATTGTTTTTGTTATTAATGTGAATTTTGTGGAATCTTTAACAATGATTTTAATTCATGCGTTTAATTGGAAATAAAACCGGATTTTTGTCACATTAACAATACACATTGTTGATACAATTAAAAACGTTGTTGAACTAGTATTTCGTTGGTAACAATTTGTTTTGTTAATCTTGATTTTACGATATTTTTTTCTGTGTATGAAAGACATCAAACACTTTTATACCCTACACCTCTCTGTGGTAACTACCCGAAATATTAGTCCACGACCTACCTTTAAGTATTCCGATCGATTCAGAATCAGTTTTTGGAGCGATGTCCGTACGACTTTCTGTCTGTCCATGTTAACTGTGTAAACACGATACGGATCGCAGTTTTGAATCTATTGATCTGAAATTTAAACATACGTCTCTATTGGACGAATCCTGTTGAAAATGAAAAAAACACAGGTTAATTTTTAGACCCCTTCCAAACGTCCCCTTTAAATTTTGGCTCAAATGACTTATAACCGAATTTTAATAGATAGTCATTCGATATTTTGGCAGGCAAACGTTCTTTGTATATACCATTTCAATATTTAAAGGAATAGGACCAGTTCTTTTCCTACTCCACATACAAACCACCCTCCCGATATTCAAATAAATACATAAATCTCTCAAAATTCATCAAAAAAGAAAATCTTTGATTAAAATTTTGTTTATAGGTGTTAAACGTGCACTTTAGTTACCTTATCCATCTGAACAGAAAAAATTGAAACGAATTTCAATCAACAAAAAACGCGGATTCAATAAATTTTTTGATTTAAATTCCTCCAATTAAGAAAATTGTTATACTAATCATCAAATTGTAGATGATTGATTGAAAATTTTTCAATCAAAAAATTTTTCGATTTTAATAAAAAATTTGCTCAATTTTTTATTTATAGTCAATCAAAATAATGATTGATTTATCGAATGAATTGTAAGCTTATTACAAAATTATCAATAAAATCATCTTTTTTTGCTTTCCAATATCGCGACCTTGGAACAACAAGGTTCTATTTGCACCAACACAACTATTGAGAAAACTAAGGTTGAATATTGTTAATCGATTTACTAAGTCAGTTTTGATTTAACTAAAAAGCGGTTTTTGAATAATTTCATATTAGTCCTTAAATATTATTATGTATTTGAAAATATTCGCGCTACTTTATTAGTTTTTGCACAATTTGAGTCTCAAAAATCAGATAGAACTTTGTTGCTCAACGATAAGGCACATGAATTTGGACAACATGGTTCTAACTGCCAAATAGAACTTTGTGTGTCTGTAAGAAATATTTTGTTTGCAGATAGAACCATGTGTTATTTGGATTAATATTAATATTAAAATTAAAATTAATTAATATTAATATTAAATTTAATAATACAACATTTTTTGTAGAACAGGAAAAATAACGTCAAACGTTATTTAGGGGGGGGGGGGGGATAAGAGGGCAAAACGGCCAGTTTTTAGTCCCTGCAATGAGTAGTATATTGTAATGCTTTCATCATCGGGATGAGTTTTAATAAAATACTTTATTACTAGGACCGCAATGGAATTTTAATGTTAACAGTTTGGTGATATTCTTGTCTTCGAATACTTTTTCACTTTTTTTTTGGAAGGCTGATGCAATATCGTTCACACTTCTTCCGCCAATATACTCAGCACAGAAAAAAAAAGTTCATGCATGGAATAAATTTATTCATAAATAGTATGAATCCAACATGACGTTTTTTTCCCAAACTTTATACATACTATTTATGAATTTGGTCATACATTGTATTAACAAGTTCATGTTGGATTTACTTTTTTTTCGCTTCCGTATTTTTTTTTCGCACAAAAGTCCATCTTAATTAGTAAGAAAAATGCGTGTGTTGAATGATTTTCTGCGCTTTTATTATTGCAAATATTTTTCTGACAACAAATATATTCAATGCATACAATTTTTAACTTAAATCTTACACAGTTTGCAAATTTTCTTGGTATTATCATCTTCTACTAATTTTTTGATAAATATTGAAGGTAAAGGATTCCATTTTGGGAGTATCTCTTGATGGTTTCTTGCAGGATATATTCCAGTCACAAACTTATGACAGATTGGTAAATTTCTGAAAGAAATACATACATACGTTTGTCAGAAAAATATGCCGAATTATAATAATTTATGAAATAACAAATTTTACTTACCTTTTTATGGCTAAAATTGCAATTTTACGTATAATTTATTTTATTTTTACCAAAAAGAAACCAAAAAATTTCTGACAAATATAATTTTTAACATATCTGTATTATTGATTTTTTTTATTTGGATTTTTTGGAAAAAAATAAAATACTTTGATATTTTAGTTGGCTATCAAAAAATAAAATGTTTTGTTATTTTATTTATTTTGGTTTGAATAAAATAAAATTTTATTTTATTCAAATTCATAAAAATGAAATAATATTTCTTTCCAAAAAAATCAAATAATTTTTTCTGATTGCTTATTCAAACAAACAAAATAGAATTTTTCAAAATAATCAACAAAAATTTGTGATTTTTTTTGGTTATTCACAAAAATTCAAATGAATAACGTATTATTTAAACAAAAAAAAGAAATATTCTTGAAAATTTTGTGTTTGAAAAATAATTTTTTTTTTATTTATTTTGAATTTTATTATACAGTAAAACACACAATTATTCTTACAAACCACTATTGTTTTACTTATTTAAGGTTTTCTTTACTAAAACATTAATTAGATTATTTTTAATTTTTTCCCAAATTGACTTTTACTGATTAAAAAATATTCTTAAAACATTTTCTTATGGAAAATACTCTAGTTGATTAGACTTTTCGATATTTTTCTTAAACAATAAAAAGTCGTGAAAGGATGTATAATTACTTAAATACCCTTAATTGTAAAGGTTTATTTTGCAAAACATTGAGATTTTTAAGGGTTTTTGCTTTGGTGACATTTTTAAGAAAATATTCTTTAGTATTAACTGTGAAATGTTTCTACTACACAAAAATTATTTTAATCGAAAAAAATTTCATTCTTTATACAATTGAACATTTTTGCAATAGAAAATGCATTATTCTATTTTTAAAATTTAAATGCATATTTGCTTATAATATTTTTTTATTTTTGACTACTTTTGAGGTAAAACTGATGTTGTACTGATGATGTAATTTATTGTGATTCTCTAGCACATAACGATCTATCCTTCTATCCCTCATTTTACGGATTAACTGTTATATTTTTTAAGCGAGATACATTGAAGTCTACCAAAAGGGAAAAAATATTCTACGAATTAGTGCATGAAATTTCACTGGGGAAGTATCATATTGAAAATAATTAAAATAATAAGTTATAATATATCAAAAATGTTTCAAATTTACTTTATAACTATATCACATAGTCCAGGTAAAATTTGTGACTTTGACCAACCAAGTAAAACACGGGTGCTTGGAAACAGTTTTTGCCTAAAAGTGCGAATACTATATTTTCTTTTTTGAATACTTATTTGGAATGTCTAAGAATAATATAGGAACAAAAACCAAAACATCGATCGAGCACTTTTTTCAAAAATCGCGGTTGAATTGCAAAAGATTATTATATTCGAATTTTCTCGAAAACTAGAGATATCAAAAAACAAATATTATTTGGAATTATGCATTTATATAAAGTATTCAAAAAAATTTACATTGCAGTATTCAAACGGTCAAAAAATAAACATAATTATTTTGAATGTATTTTATATGGTATGGAATTGGGCACATTTTTAAGCGCGAAAAACACAAAAACGAAACAAGCTACAGCATTTTAGATGACAGATTTGGATTCTACAGGTCCATATTATATAAAATCCACTCTTAGTTTTTGACATTAACGCAATAATGTCTAACAGTGGTGCTACAAAAACGCTTATAAATAACATTTTTTAAATTTCTATTCCGAATATCTCGAAAACGAGAAGCTATAGAGAAATTGCATATTTCATAGAGTATGCGGTACGTTTACGTTTTTATTTAAAAATTTCTAAAATTAAAATTTTTTTTTTTTAATTTTAAATTCAAATTTAGTTGCTTAAAATATAAGTAGCTTGTGGCACAGAGGGTAGCCTGCTGGGCTATCAGCCCGAAATTATGAGTTCGATTCTCCTCAGGTTCGATGTTTTTTAAAATTATTTCTAAAAAATCAAAAATGAATGTACATTTCCGTAATTTTAACCGTTTTTATAGTAAAAATTTTTCAGTCAGTTTTTACGGATTTTTACAGTTATTTATATAAGTAGTGTTTTTTTTAAATAAAGTTTCATTAGTTTCAAACGTATTTTCTGTTGAATTTACTGACATAATATTTTGAGTGTATGTAATAAATAAACATTTCGGTATTTATCATTATTATCAGATATCATTCCATTTCGCAAATCGCATGTTTTTAAATTTGGTTATATGACCGCTAAATTTTATCATAAAATTTCATTTTCTAGTCCCCTGGATTCAACTGCAGGACGTTGAAGTTCTTCTGCCATAGAAATATTTCATTTGCTTCTGCCTTTTTTCAAATTTTTAAATATGATCCGATTTGGCCCATTTCCGTACTTAACCAGCCTCAGACCATAAGATATATTTCTGCCAAATTTTCGCAGTCTAGCTCTTTTATTTTGGATTGTATCATGTCTTCCACAGACGAACGGACGGACATCTGCAGAATGTGTAACAATCGATCACTAATAAATAATATATATTTTATGGTTTGTTAGATAGATATTTCGATGCTTACACACGGAATGACAAAGTGAGTATACTCCTTAAACCAACCTATGAAAGTCGCCAATTTTTACAGATTTTTATACTTTTCTTTAAAAAAAAAAGTTTTGTTAAGTAAATATTTGCATAAGTTTATAGCTCTGCACTTGGAATTTCCTAAATCACAACTTAACTTTTCTGAATTCAAATGGACTTTTTATAAATTACAATTTATAAGAACCTGATATTAAAACAAAACTGTTTTGTAAGAATAATTTTTTGTTAAACTGTACAAAATAAATAAAATAGTTTTTTTTTTTCAAACACAAAATTTTCAAGAATATTTATTTTTTGTTGATTGAATAATACGTTATTTATTTGAATTTTTGTGAATAACCAAAAAAAATCACAAATTTTTGTTGATTATTTTGAAAAATTATATTTTGTTTGTTTGAATAAAAAAAATCAGAAAAAATTATTCGATTTTTCGTTATTCAAATAAAATCAAAATAAATATTATTCATTTTAAAATATTTAAATAATCTGTTATTTGATTATTTTTGAAAAAATATTGTTATTTATTCATTTCGTTATTTCAATCATAGCATACAGCTATGATTTTTAATTTAAACTAACTTTGTTTTTTTTTTTAATTTTTAGAATTTTAAATGTTATTAAAATTTTTATAAATAGTATGAATTTGTTCATTTATAGTATGAACTGAAATCAATGCAAGCAGTTCATTCTATTTATGTACAAAATGTGTTCTGTGAGTACACAAAGTACAGTAAATTTTTTCGTTATTGCTGTTGGACTTCAACTGTGTGTTTTTACTTCAAAAACCTTGCTTCAGGAATTCGTTTGGCGGATTTTAACTACCCGCATCTTTTAGCTACCCCAGTTACATTATTTTTCTTCTCGTGTGCGTTAAAACTGTTGTCAAATTACTAGAAAAAGTCCAGTTATCCCATTTTACAAATATTTGACCGATAATTAATTTTTTCTTTGTAATTTTACATTTTTTTTCGTAAATGTACGAATTTATAAGGTAATTTTACAAAAAGAAAAATCTAGTTAGGTCACGAGAATTTCTTGTAAGCATTATCGCATCTAAAAAGTTGTAAATTTACAATTTTATTGGTAAAAAAACTTGTAAAATAACTAAAAAGCTCATAATTTTTACAAGAAATTATCGAAAAATAGGAGGTAAGCACAAAATCTAGTAAAGTCACGAGAAGTCCTTGTTATTTTTATCGCGTCAAAAAAGTTGTAAATTTACAAATTTATTGGTAAAATGCTTGTAAATTGTTTGTAATTTTACAATCTTTTTACCAATAAAATAGTACCCAGTCAGAAAAATACAATCGCAAAAGCGTTGTGAAAGCGTTGTGAAAGCGTTGTAGACGGTTGTACGAGCGTTCTGTATACCAACTTCAAAGCGCCTTCAGATGATCCGAATGATAACATCGATCTACGCTAGGTTTAAAGCGTTTTAAAAGCGATGTAAAAAAGTGCTTTGAGAACTTTTTTTTTAAGTCATCAAAGCGCTTTAAAAACCCAAAGTAAAGAATTTCTGTTTTAGTTCGGTTATAATAATTTGTTTGATACAAAGTGAAAACCGAAAAAAAGTTTTTGTACTCAAAAAAACTTAAAAAAATTTTCAAAAAAATTTTCGAAACTTAGAAAATTTAAAAAAAAAATCTAAAAACATTTTTTATGATTTTTTTTACTTAAAAAAAAAAAAATGAAAAAAAATTGTTATTCAAAAATAATTTCGAAACTTCCCAGCAAAACTTTTCGGAGTCATTCAAAAATAACTAGTTCTAGAAGTACTTCAAAGCTTGTCATGATAGGTTCTCAAAGAGCATCCTGGAACTAGTGATGTCACAACTAGTTCTAGAAGTGATCCAAAAGGGTAATATGTTGATTCCAAAGGGTTTTTTTTTGGGGTAGTTTAGGAACTAGTGATTTGGAAGTAGTCGTTCATGACTTCTGCATTACTTCCATGAAACAAATACTGGTTCTCAAATAACATCTTAGAAGCTGTTTCAAAAACTTATAATTTTTTTTCAAAAAAGAAAAAAAAATATATATTTGATTACGTATTTCTCTGTTGCATCGTCTATTTGGAAAAAGTCAAACCTTTTGAAATGTGTACAGAGGGGCTAAAAATATTATTAAGTATTGGGTAATTTGTTAGCTATTATTAAGTATTGGGGCATTAGTGCAAATAGGTTTTTATAGATCCATTCAATTACCTTACTACAATATGCAACTTCCCAAGTAGAAATTCATGACGGTTATAAAATAAAAGCGTTTTTAAAGCACTCCAAAGTAGAAACTCATGACGGTAATAAAAAAATAGCATTTTTAAAGCACTTCCAAGTATAAATTCATGACGGTAAAAAAAAAGTCGTGACTTATCAAAAATAAAGCATTTTTAAAGCATTATTTCATAACGCTTTATGAACGTTTTGAAAAAGCCTTTTGAGATTACTTTTTCGCCAAATTTATGTTGGTTTAGGAATACATACATTTTTTTACAAAATTTTTTTACACTACTTTTTAAATATGGTTTACGACGACCAAAACGCCGTCGAAATTATTAACTTTTATAAAATAATATTCACATACATTTTTCTTTATTTTTAATAATTTTAAGTTTTATTATCATTTATGTAAAAGAGTTATAGCAATTGTTTCGTTACAAAATTTAGAAAGAATACACTTAACTTCTACCATATTAATGTTTATTTCAATTACATTTTTATCCAAATGTTTAACCTTATACAGCCCTGTATCTTTTGATGAAATTGGATAATCAAAAAACTCGTTCATTTCATTGAAAACATTGCCTTTCAAAAATATACTATCAGATTTGTGTTTAGCTCGTTTTGTACTAAAAATTTGATTTACTATCATAATTTTCCCATTACTAAGTAGGCATACGTTATCATTTTGGTATAAAAAAACAGTAATTTTTTATAAAAAAAATATATTTATCTTTTGTTAAAACAATAAAAATTAAAACAAAAATAAACTTTCATTTGGTTTTTAAATTGGTGGAAAATTACTTTAGGTTTTGTATCTGAAATGCTTGTAAATTGCTTTTTTTTGCATATAAAGCACTTTAAAATTGCTTTACATACCGTTTCAAAAGTGATACATTTTTGGTTTTTGCAATGCTTTAAAAGCGCTATAACGAAGCGTTCTAAAATCATTATTATAAATGTCTTTAAAAACGCTTCAAATAAACCGTCTAACGGTGTTATCATTAGGACAGTCTGAAAGCGCTCTGAGGATGGTTTTCAGTATGGTCTGAGAGCATTCGTACTACCATACAAAGCGCTTTAAAAGCGTTTTAACGGTTGTATTTTTCTACCTGGGTTTATTTTCTACAGCTGGAATTTTTTATTACAAAAGGTAAACAAAACTTTCCAATTGTAGCAAAAATAGTAAACAATTTGAGTAATCCAACTAAGTATATAATCGTATATTTTTTGGTCCCTACAATATTTTTTTTTTTTCAAAAATCCCTTATTCTCCTTCTAGATAATTTCCAATTGCATTAATGAAATAATAAAAATAATACGGAAACAAAAAATACTACTAATTTTGTTCAGTAAAGTGCTGATATTGCGTAATATTTTCAACAAAAAATGTTTTTTTTTTTGCTAAACAAAATGTACAAAATGTTCCTAGACTGCTTCGCTAGAACTGGTGACAATTTCAAACAAAAATCATGGGTCTAAGAATAGGATAAAAAATTGGTTCTAGAATGACTTAAAGACCCGTTCCATACATGGGTTCCTAGACTACTTCCCTAGAACTAGTTCTGATGGTGACAATTTCAAACAAAAATCATCACTCTGAGAACGAGATAGAGAACTAGTGACTAAGAACTAGTCGAACATGACTTCTACACCACTTCTATAAAACAAATTGTACTATAAAACTAAAAAAAAAATTGTGTCAGGGACTTACAAGGGAAGTATCTCAACCCATATGAACCGATTTGCCTGAAACTTAAAATATATATTAAAGAGACGATTTTAAGGTTGGGGTGTCTCGGCTTTTCGGCCATATCAGTGTTTAAAAATTTCGTTGTCCCCTTATGAAACCATGTGGACCTTCGGGAAAATTTCGATAACTTCCGAACTAATAGGAATATCGTCTAGGGCAAAAATATGTGTCGACTTAAATTTAATAAGGATTATTTCTTATTCATATGGATATCGTAGGTCAATGTCTTCATTTAAATACCCCCCAAAATTTACACATTTTCCTAAAAAAAATATTTAAAGAAGCCGAATTTTTACAAGGTTATGCCACCATCGGATAGGCATTAAAAAAACCTTTCTTCTCATATGTAAACATCATATAGTTTCTTAGAAAGAAATGGCTGAAAAATCCAAAAAACGATTTTTTCGTCATTTTTTGACCCACGTTTTGAACCCCTAAATCTCCGATATGGCCGATAAGCTGAGACACCCCAACCTTAGAATTGTCTCTTTTATATATATTTTAAGTTTCAGGCAAATCGGTTCATAAGGGTTGAGATACTTCCCTTGTTAGTAAATTTCATAATTTTTTTTCGGGACTTATAAGGAGTTCACACTTACGACCTTATACCCTGTTCTCACGTACAGCTAAAACCCGTTTTAAACAACAATATTTCTAGGATTTTCTTTGCCATCTTTAATTTTGAAAAATATGTATTGTTCATTATTAATATGTTACGAGTATACCCTAAAATTTTACATTTCTCGTCAGTTAGTGGTTATCTTGTTTCTTGATTATACTAATTTGTTTCCGTTTTTTGTGACAACTTTTTTAAACTCAATTTGTTGTTTTTTAGTTTGCTATTTTAAAATTTGAATTTAAAACTATTTTAATGAATTTGTTCAGAAAAAAATTAATGATTTTTTAGTATTTAAACTGGTTACACATTTATGCTCGAACTAGTTTTATATAGTAAAATAGAATTAGTGAATATACAACTTCTAGAAGGCATTCCTGAAGTACTTCCACATTCATGCCACAATAGTTTCTTGGAAGTAGTTCCTGTCGTGACCATTTTAAAGAAAAATCATGGGTTAAAGAATGGGATAAAGAACTGGTTCTAGAACTAGTTCTGGTGGTGACAATTTAAAACAAAAATCATGGGTTACAGAATGGGATAAACAATTGGTTCTAGAATGACTTATGGAACCGTTCCATAGAAGTTGTGATTGTTCCTAGACTACTTCCCTAGAACTAGTTCTGAGGGTGACAATTTCAAACAAAAATCATGACTCTGAGAACGAGATAGAGAACTAGTCGAGCTAAAAAGAAGGACTCTAGCACTAGTTCTGGAAGTCCTCCAAGTTTTGCTGGGTTAGAAATTTTTTTCAAAAAAAAAAATAAATATAAAGAACTCTTAAAACGCTTTTCGAATACGCTCGCAAAGCGTTCCAAAAAAACGTTTTGAGATTGCTTTTTTTTGTTATAGAGCTTTCAGAACACTTTTCAAAAACGATCGCAAAGCGTTTGAAAATAGCGTTTTGAGAATGCTTTTTTTTTTGTTACAGAGCTTTCAGAACGCTTTTTTTTTAGAACCGTCGTCAATTTCTGCTTGGGTAATTTTTACTAGGAACTAGGTAGAAAACAATTATGTTATTTTACAAAAAAATTTTTTGAGTGTACACTCAAAAAAAAAAACCTTGTCAAATTACGCGAAAAAGTCTCGTTATCATATTTTACCAATATTTGAAAGTTTTTCTTGTTTAAAAAAAAATTCTTTTGGTTAATCGAAATTTACATTTTTTTTTTTGGAAATTTACAATTTAATTGTTAAAATGTTAGTTATCCGCAGCCAAAATTTACGAAAAAAATTAAAATTTACAAAAAAAAGTTGTTGCTCACAAAGAATTCTAGTAATTTTATAAAAACAAAAACATAAAATTCGTAATTTTTACAAGGAATTCTCGTAAAATAGGAGGGAGCAAAAATCTATTATAGTGACGAGAATTTCTTTTAAGTTTTATTGCGTCAAAAAAGCTATAAATTTACAATTTTATTGTTAAAAAGCTTGTAAAATTACAAAAAAAGCTTGTATTTTTATTAGTAATCCTAATAAAATAGGAGGTAGAAAAAAATTATAAGCTTTTCTTATCATTAAACAAGTTTTTTTGTTTAGTGTATTTGTTCAATATGCAATTTTTAATCTGTGCAACATGGTTCTGTTTCCAATTAAAGTGTCCACATGGTTCTATCTGCAAAATAATGTAGCCTTTATTGGTAAACAAGGTTCTATCAGCCAGTTAGAACCTTGTTAACTGAATCTCAAACCAAAAGAGCGTAGATAGAAGAACCTTGTTGTATTGGATATCTCGGAAGCTGTAAGAGATGGACAAAAACTGAGAACGCCAATCGAAAGAGCTTTGGTGCTTTAGATATATATATATAACAAATTTTTGAAAAAAAAATGTCAGTTAGAACCTTGTTGTCCCAAGGCACGGTGGTCAAATCCGGCCAAAAATCATTTTATTTTTTTATTAAATCTTAATGAAATTTTGATGCTATATTATAGCTAATACTTCAAAACATACAACTTAAATCTTTTTTTGGGCCTTGTAACACTATATTATTGTCCATAGCGGTGCAAAGTGGAGTATTTTTTGCTTCTCATTTAACCTTTTTTAAAAATGTATATTTTAGTGTTCAATAAAAGTTGGCCATGCATTTTTCTTCACATTATTTTTGTAAGTTCGCTGATGGATTTTAAATTCCTATAGTAAATAATCATTCCATGTGGTTTTTGCAGATTTTGTGTGCGTTTTTGTCTTAAAGTGATGGGTATGAAAATTAGATAAAAATTAAAAAAAAACTCTAAAAAAAATAAATTTTGAAAGACCATAAAAATCAATTAGAGGCTATTAGAGGTTAGCTATAAAAAGCAGCTTGTACTTTTAACTATTAAAAGTAAGTATTTTAAATTTCAGCCCCTACTTTTACCGATTCTTTAAACCAGAGCATTTTCAGTGGACTCATTTTTTACAAATGGTGGACTTTTTTACACCTACAAACTCCACCAAAATGGGGAATGTGAAGAGATGCTAACTTAAAACCTATAGATTTGAGTTAAAAAAACTTAAAAAAAGACGAAATAAAAAAAAATGTGGTTTAAGGGGGGTTGGAACTAAAAAACTGCCTTAATGTTAGCAATTTATAAACAGCTAAAAAAATAAATACGTAATATTATTAAATTCTGTTTTTTCATTTGAAAGAAAGAACATTTTAGTATTTTTAAAAATTTCAAAACACAAAATTTGGTCAACTAGAATTTTCAGGGTTGCCAGTTAATCGTGTGTTATTTTTTTTTTTGAAGATATGCTAACGTAAACTTAAAAAATAGAAAAATTTCAATTTCTTCTTTCATTCAAATATTAATTTGGTCAAATTTTAAAAAAATTGTCACGATAAGTATTAGAAAATTAAATAATCTACAAATCAAAAAAAATATGTCATCAAAATCGGTTCAGTAGTTTTTGCTGTACAACTGCGGCCATTTTGTTTTTTTTTTTAAATAGCATCCCACAATTACCTGGAAACCCTGGCGATTCTTTGTCTTTTAAACTTTTAAAAATATTACGATTGTTAATATTTCAAATAAAAAAACAGAATTAAAAAGTATTGCGTATCTATTTTTTTTTAAATTGCTAACACTAAAGCTGTTTCTCTTAGTTCCAACCCCCACCTTAATTAGTTTGATACATTTGACACGTCCATGCTTAGTTGGCCAACCACTATATTTGTATGTCCAACGTTTTGAAAAGAGATCAGATATATTGTTCTTAATTCGGATATAAAATTTTTGCTGGATATAAATGTCTGCATATAGCAGACATGTTTGATACATTTGGGACGTCCATGGTTATTTGACCAACCCCTGTATTTGTAGGTCCAAAATTTGGGCAAGGTATCAGATATCTTATTCTTAATTTGAATTTTAAATTTCAGCTATTTACATGCAGAAATAAGGAAGTTATTGATTTTTGGCCGGAATTGACCACCGTGCAAGGTCGCGATATGTTGTCAACAATAAAAAAGTAAAACCCGATTATTTTGTATATTTTTGAATTAATTTATACAAATAAATTAAAGCGAAAAAAACCTGGTGTGCTGAAAATTTGTAATTTGACAGTTGAAGAAAATAACAAAAAAACGTAAAATTCGGAAATTTTGCGTACTTTATTTAAAAAATATTAAAAAAAAATCCAAAACCGCGATTTTGACCTACAGATGCTAAATTTTTAAGCATATAAATAATTTTTTATTCAAATTGGTCTTAAAAGTTGGGAAATGTGAAGTATGTTCAGTAAAAAATATTTAAAACAAGTAAGAAAGTTATAGTCTATCAAGACCGACCATATAATACCTTACACCATTGTTTCCCGAAAAATGGGTCCCAAATCCAAACATTTACCGATTGGGTCTATCTTTTGTCAAATCCCTAATAAGTGTAGAAAACACTTAAAAACCAAATTTGAGTGAAATAGGCTTTTTTTTGCCAAGTGAATATCGGGAGAAATTTTGATATGGGGCCTAAGTCCAAAAATGGTGCGAATATAATCAGATTTGATTGGGTTATTAAAGTTCGCGTTTAACACACACAATAAAAATTTTAACAATATATTTTCTATTTTCAAGAAATTTTGGAGATTTATGTGAATATCGGGAAGGTGGTTTGTATGGGGGCTACTAGAAGAACTCGTCCGGTTCCTTCAGAATTTGGAATGGTGATTTGCAAAAACAAAACACGTTTACCTGCATAATTTCTTAAGGATACCAATTAGGATACGGTTGTTAGGGTCACTTGACCCATATTTAAGGGGGACGTTTGTAAGGGGGCTAGGTCAAAACATGGACCGATTTTTTCCAATTTCAATAGTGTTTGTACTTGGGTCAAAAGAAGCTTCAATTTCAAATTTCAGACAAATCGATTGAAAAATTCGTATTTTGGTCAAAAGAAGCTTAAATTTCAAATTTCAGACAAATCGATTGAAAAATACGACCTGTGCTAAATCGACACAAGTTATTCTGAGTCGATCGGTATGCTTGATGGTGGGTCTAGGACCAATATTTCGGATAGTTACAAACATCAGCACAAACTCATTATATCCTGTACCACAGAGTAGTGTAGGGTATAAAAATATAAAAACTTGATTTCATTCCAAAAATGCTGATCAACATCTCTGGACCAAATTCGATGATCAGCATTTTTGGACCAAAATCGCGTTTTTATATATTTTAAATATTTTTTAAGTAACATACTTAACATTATCCAACTTTTGAGACCAATTTGGATAAAAAATAGTTTTTACGTTTAAAAATCAGCATCTGTGGACCAAAATTTCGGTTTTGGAATATTTAAAATATTTTTTCAATAAAATACGTAAAATTTCCGAGTTTTGGAGCCGGATTTGGTAAAAAAATTCGGACATGAATTTTTGGTCGAAACACGTAATTTTTTGCAACTTTGACCGCTGGTTGTCGACAGAAGATGACCTTGCAAAAATTTTTCATAAATTTTTCCATAATCAGCTCTAACGTGGCCATCGTTTGGCAGGTATTACGACACAAAATTCGAAAGTTTTAATTTGAAGGGACGCCCTAATTGCCTTAACAGTTTTAACCTTAGCTTTTCAAATAACATCTAAAAATAGCGTAAATAAAAAATACCTATTTTCTTTTATTTACCTTGTAGTGTACTCTTAAACCTATAAGTTGTGCCAAGAAAGATCTGGTAAAACGTGCTCTCACCAATTGTCGGTATGTACCGCCTAAGGCACTTTCATACAAACATTTACCCACTATTTTGCCAGCAAATTCAAAATGTTTTAATTTCAAATGTGACGGCCTATTAGGATTTGGATGTACTAGAGCTTGGTGCTTATCATGAAAACTACAAAATAGACCACCACGGGGATCAAATAAAGCACTGCAAATTAATTCAAACCATTCACGACGTAAACCACCCCAATCGATGCCTAGAAAGATTAATAGAGTAAGTATTGATTGGTTATTTATTTAAGCTTTAAAACATAGAAAAAATAACTTGAACTGTTGTTTTATTTTCAATTAAAATGTTGGTTATATTAACAAAATAGTTAATTGTATTGACAAAGAAAATAATTAAATATTTATTTGACGACACAGTTTGTTAATACATTTAAATTGTTTGTTGATATAAACAACATTTTAATTGATTCATACCTTGTTCTCCTTGAAATGTCACCTCAAAATTACCACACCAATCGGACACCGAAAAATGTTTGGTTGACTTCATACTACTCTCCATGATCTTTTCACGTTGTACTTTCAGCGACAATTTCTCATGATAATAATTGGAATGAAATTTACGTACTTCATGATAAAAGAAATCCTGTTTATCCTTAAATGTCTCCGAACCACCAATATTTTTTAATAAAAAGTGTGTAAAGGTGGCCGCTATTATATTGCGATCACGCGAAGCCAATTCTATTTTCGGTTGGGCTCCATCGTCTATTATGAAAATTGGCCCGTGAACATGTGCGGGTAGTTGAGGTAAAAAATGAAATTTCGTCGAAGGACACAGACGGAATGTTGCTATACGTTTAGGTATAAATTTTAAAATCATTTCTTTGATTGTAACCTGAAATATTAAAGAATTCTTTTAGAATTTCCGGAAAAAACAATTTATGATGATTGATAATCTCTTAAAGAAGACTCACTTGTTTGGGCCCCACATAACAGAGGACTTTGCGAGGTTTTGATTTGGAGGCACCAAAAATACTTAAGAGTCTTGCTTCGTAGCATATGTTGTGCTTACGAGAAGCAATATTTTTATGCACCAATGTGGTGTCACTACCTGTGAAAGCGTTAAAAAGGATTAATATAATAAAAATAGAGTCCCAGCAAAATTTTTTTTTATTCCGTCATATTTCAATAGTTTTAAGTAATATTATCGCCGCACTTGACTAAGCTTTATCATTTTGATATCTATATATATAAAGTAGTTGCGTGACTGACTGATGACTGACTGACTGACATACTAATCACGCATCATCCCACAGCCCAAACCACTGAAGCTAGAGTCTTGAAATTTGGATTGTAGTTTCACCTCCTGGAATACATATCCGCTAAGGCCGGGTTTTTGGAAATGTTGATTGTAAGGGGTTAAAACGAAGGGTTGAAAAAGGAGAAAAAGCGAGTACTTTGGTACTTTTTATTTTTTCTGAAAAAATTCAATTAATTTGAAATTTGAAATTTAGGATCCTCTAACGGAAAAACATTCCCAAAAAAAGAACTTTCTGGAAATTCGGATTCCTAAGGGTTAAAAGGGTAAAAAATGGTACTTTGGTACTTTTTATATTTTTTGAAATTAAGGTCCTACAAAAATATTAAAATTTGCAGTTGTGGTTCCAACAACGGAAAAAATTCTGAAAACGTACTTTTTCGAAATTCCGATTCTAAGGGGGGTAAAAAAGAGAGTACTTTGGTACTTTTTATTTTTTCTGAAAAAAAATCCTATTAATTCGAAAATTGGAATGTAGGATCCTCTAACGGAAAAACATTCCCAAAAAAAGTACTTTCTGGAAATTCGGATTCCTAAGGGTAAAAAGGGGTAAAAAATTGTACTTTGGTACTTTTTATATTTTTTTAAATTAAAGTCCTACAAAAAAATTAATCCAACAATGAAAAAAATTATGAAAAAGTACTTTTTCGAAATACCGATTCTAAGAGGGATAAAAAGCGAGCACTTTGGTACTTTTTACTTTTTCTGAAAAAAAAAAAATCCTATTAATTTGAAAATTGGAATGTAGGATCCTCCAACGGAAAAACATTCCCCAAAAAAGTACTTTCTGGAAATTCGGACTTTGGTACTTTCTAAATTTTTTGAAATTAAGGTCCTACAAAAAAATTTTAAAAAGTTAGATCCAACAACGGGAAAAATTTTGAAAAAGTTCTTTTTCGAAATTTCGATTCTAAGGGGGGTAAAAAAATTTATTTTGGTAATTATTATAATTCCTAAAATAATAATACTGGAAACTTTAAATTTGGAATGCAGATTTCTAAAGAAGGCAAAGAATTTTTTGTTTTTTAGCGCATGTAAACGCATATTCGAAACGGAATGAAAGCCACATGGGACTAATCGGAATGGAACAGGGAAACAAATGGAATAAAACAGGGAACCAAATGGGGACTTGAGTTTTTGGAAAGGTTGATTCTAGGGAATAGGGGTAAAAAAGGTATTTTGGTACTTTTTATATTTCCACAAACCACTGAAGCTAGAGACTTGAAATTTGGAATATAGATGCACCTCCCGGAATATAGGTCAACTAAGGCTTGGGTTTTGGAAATGTTGATTCTAAGGGGTAAAATGTGCAAAAACAGGTACGTTAGTACTTTTTATAGTTCCACAAACCAATGAAGATAGAGATTGGAAATTTGAAATGTACACTCAAAATAATTCTACAGTAAAAGGTTTAGTAAGTGATATTGTACAAAAATCTACTAATTAGTTGCTAATTTTAGTATCTTCAAAGTACTAAAATTAGTAATTTTTACTGGTTTTGACTTATATTAGTTAAAAATTTTAGTATTGGTTACCAATTTCTGCACTAGGTCCTTTTGGACTAAAAATAGTTAAATTTTTAGTATTGAATACCCACGTTTTTTTTTGGGTGTAGCTGCATCTCCCGGAATATAGATCCACTAAGGCTGGGTTTTTGAAATAATGATTCTATTGGGGTAAAACGGGTAAAAAAGGTATTGTGGTACTTTTTATATATACTTAAATAATGGTTTTATTAGCTTGAAATTTGGAATGTAGCATCCCATGCTTAAATAAAGGTCATAAAAACTTAAAATTAGGAATGTAAGATCCAACAACAGAAAAAAACTATTTCTGGCAAATATCAAACAATCAATTTAGCTGCGATTTTGGAAATGTTGATTCTAAGGTGGTAAAAGGGGTAAAAAAAGGTATTTTGGTACTTTTTATATTTCCACAAACCACTGAAGCAATACACTTGAAATTTGGAAAGTAGGTGGACCTCCTGAAATGTAGATCCAATAAGGCTGGGTTTTTTAGAAATGTTGATTTTAAGGGGGTGAAAGGGGTAAAAAAGGTACTTTGGTCCTTTTTTTATTTCCACAAACCACTGAAGCAATACACTTGAAATTTGAGACCTCCTGAAATGTAGATCCAATAAGGCTGCGATTTTGGAAATGTTGATTCTAAGGGGGTAAAAGGGGTAAAAAAAGTACTTTGGTCCTTTTTTTATTTCCACAAACCACTGAAGATAAACACCTGAAATTTGGAATGTGGGTGCACCTTCTGAAATGTAAATCCGATGGGGCTGTATTTTTAAAAAAATGCTGATTCTAAGAGAGTAAAATGGATAGAAAAGGTACTGTCTTTGGCACATTTTATATTTCTACAAACAACTGAGGCTATAGACTTGAAATTTGGAATGTAAGTGCACCTCCCGGAATATTTTATTTTTTTTTTACTTTGAGCCAACACTTAGGGGATGCCCCTACTGATGCAATGCATTGTGTTGGTATTAGGAAAATAGGTTATGAGGAGAAGGAAAGAGGGAGTTGTGTTTGTGGACGTTTAATTTGAATTTTTCCAAATTGTAGCTGGTTGGGAAGACTTCTGCGGGGAGTTTATTCCACATACTGCTAGTATTTCATAAATTTTCGAAATAATTCATCATAAATGGACCAACATTTCAAAATTTGTCCAGATACAATTATTGCTCAGATCCCAAACATGGGACCCAAATTTGAGATCTGAAAGATTTGATCAAATACAGCTGTATATAATTAGATATTAATGGATCAGAGCAGATGTGATGCATTTTTGCCCTGGAGCTTATGCAACCGTTTCATCAGTATAATTAAACATGTTTTTTCAGTGTACTAAAAACCTTTTTATGGCAGCACGTTTTAGAACTAATGAAATAAAAACTACTTTCTTTTTTGCTAGAAGAGGGAGGTTTTTGTTTTGTGGCAATAAACTTACAGCTTAAAACTATAATATCAAAGTCACCATTTGGTAATTTTTGTTCAAGGTAACTTATAACTGCACGCAGACAAACTGGCTCTGGAAAAAGTGCAGTCACGGCAATACGTGCGTTCACGCGATCATAAGAAAAGGCAATGGCATGGCGTAACTTCTCCAATGGTTGACCATTCAAATCATAAATTTCCACGTGATAACCCTGAAAAATAAACAGAAATATTTTTTTTAACTTCCGTCTTCTAAATAGGAAATATGCCTCAGAATCTGAGAATTTTTCTATACAAAAAATATCTCAGAATCTGAGAATTTTTTCAGAAGAAAAATGTCTCGGAATCTGAGAATTTTCTCTCTATAGGAAAAATGTCTCAAAATCTGAGAATTTTTTTATAAGAAAAATGTTTTAGAATCTGAGAATTTTTCTATAGGAAAAATGTCTCAGAATCTGAGAATTTTTCTATAGAAAAAATATCTCAGAATCTGAGAATTTTTCTATACAAAAAATGTCTCAGAATCTGAGATTTTTTATTTTATTAAAATAAAATGTCTCAGAATCTGAGAATTTTTCTATAAGAAAAATGTTTCAGAATCTGAGAATTTTTCTTAAGAAAAATGTCTCAGAAGAAAAATGTCTTAGATTCTGAGACATTTTTCTTATAGAGAAATTCTCAGATTCTGAGACATTTTTCTTATAGAAAAATTCTCAGATTCTGAGATATTTTAACTACAGAAAAATTCTCAGATTCTGAGAAATTTTTCTATAAGAAAATTCTTTTTCTACAGAAAAATTCTCAAATTTGAGACATTTTTCCTAAAAAAATATCAGGTTCTGAGACATTTAAAATTATTTTAAAATTTTGAGGCATTTTTTGTGTAGAAAAATTTTCAGATTCTCAGAAATTTTTTCTACAGAAAAATTGTCAGATTCTAAAATATTTTTTCTGTGGAAAAGTTCATAGATTCTCAGAAATTTTTCCTGAAGAACATTCTATAAGAAAAATTTCTCTGATTCTGAGAAATTTTTCTTACAGCAAAGTTCTCACATTGTTCTTAAAGAAAAATTCTCAGATTCTGCGACATTTTCGAGACGTTTTTCGATGCGACGAAAATTTTCAGATGTTAAGTAATTGTTTTTATAGAAAAGTTCTCTGATTCTTAAATATTTTTCTACTTTCAGATATTGAGAAACTTTTTATACCGAAAAACTCTCAGATTCTATAAGAAAAATTTCTCAGAATCTTCAGATTCTGAGACAATTTTTATATACAAAAATTCTTAGATTCTGAGAAATTTTTTGTTTAGAAAAATTCTCAGATTCATAGACATTTTTTGTATAGAAAAATTCTCAGATTCTGAGTCATTTTTTGTAAAGAAAAATTCTCAGATTCTGAGAAATTTTTTGTTTAGAAAAATTCTCAGATTCTGAGAAATTTTTTGTGTAGAAAAATTCTCAGATTCTGAAATATTTTTTTTATAGAAAAATTCTCAGATTCTGAGACATATTTTGTATAGAAAAATTCTCAGATTCTGAGACATTTTTTGTATAGAAAAATTCTCAGATTCTGAGAAATTTTTTGTTTAGAAAAATTCTCAGATTCTGAGAAATTTTTTGTGTAGAAAAATTCTCAGATTCTGAGATATTTTTTTTATCGAAAAATTTTCAGATTCTGAGACATATTTTGTATAGAAAAATTCTCAGAAAAAAAATCTTTAGGAACAATACCTCAGAATCTGACAATATTTCAATAGGAACAAGTAAAAAAGTTAAATTCGGCCTTGCCGAATGTAGTGATACCATCCACAATTTCAAAAAGATTATTGCAAAAAAACTTTATTTAAAAGGAAATTACTTTTGAAAAAAAAAAAGTTTTTTGAAAAAAAAATTTCCGCGAAAAAAAATTTTGGTAAAAAAAAATCCGCGATTTTTTTCTTTTTTTGTCAAAAAATATGTTCGTACTTGAACACCATAATTGAACACCATTTGGTGTTCAATTATGTTCACATATGTCAACCAGAAGCCGAATTAAAGCATTTTGTATTTTTAGGTTATGTTGAATGTACTGAAATTTTTGAGGTGTGCTTACATTTTCGTTCATAACTTTTGAACCGCTGAACCGATATCGCTGAAATGCAATACCAAACTTCTCGGGAGAACTTCCAATAAATATGTTGAGTTTCAGTCATCTCTGTGCAATATTTTGTCCGCGACAGCATTTTCCACAGACAGACAGACAGACGGACATCGCTAGAATGTCTTAAAATCGATCGGGCATCATGAATATATATACTTTATGGGGTCCCAGATCGATATTTCGATGAGTTACAAACGGAATGACAAACTTATATATACCCTCTATCACTAAGTGGAGGGTATAAAAATGTCTCAGAATTTTTCTATGTATCAGAATCTGAAAATTTTTCTATACAAAAAATGTCTCAGAATATGAGAATTTTTCCACACAAAAAATGTCTCAGAATCTGAGAATTTTTCTATAAGAAAAATGTCTCAGAATCTGAGAATTTTTCTATAAGAAAAATGTCTCAGAATCTGAGATTTTTTCTATAAGAAAAATGTCTTAGAATCTTAGAATTTTTCTATAAAAAAATGTCTCAGAAGCTGAGAATTTTTCTATAAAAAAAATGTCTTAGAATCTGAGAATTTTTCGATTTTAAAAATGTTTTAGAATCTGAGAATTTTTCTATGGAAAAAATGTTTTAGAATCTAAGATTTTTTCTATAAGAAAAATGTCTCAGAATCAAAGAATTTTTCTATAAGAAAATTGTCTCAGAATCTGAGAATTTTTCTATAAGAAAAATGTCTCAGAAGCTGAAAATTTTTCTATAAGAAAAATATCTCAGAATCTGAGAATTTTTCTATACAAAAAATGTCTCAGAATCTAAGAATGTTTCTATTCAAAAAATGTCTCAGAATCTGAGAATTTTTCTATACGAAAAATGTCTGAGAAATTGAGAATTTTTCTATACAAAAAATTTCTCAGAATCTGAGAATTTTTCTATAAGAAAAATGTCTCGGAATTTGAGTATTTTTCCATTAGAAAAATGTCTCAGAATCTGAAAAATTTTTCTATAAGAAATTTGTCTCAGAATCTGAGAATTTTTCTATAGAAACATAAATATTAGAATCTGAGAATATGTATTTCTATAAGAATTTTTCTGTTGGAAAAATGTCTCAGAATCTGAGAATTTTTCCATACAAAAAATGTCTCAGAATCTGAGAATTTTTCTATACAAAAAATTTCTTAGAATCTGAGAATTTTTCTAAACAAAAAATGTCTCAGAATCTGAGAATTTTTCTATACAAATTTTCACAATCTGAGAATTTTTCTATACAAAAAATATATCAGAATCTGATAATTTGTCTATACAAAAAATGTCTCAGAATCTGAGAAATTTTCTATACAAAAAATGTCTCAGAATCTGAGAATTTTTCTACACAAAAAATGTCTCAGAATCTGAAAATTTTTCTATACAAAAAATGTCTCAGAATCTGAGAATTTTTCTGTACAAAAAATGTCTCAGAATCTCTGAATTTTTCTACACAAAAAATGTCTCAGAATCTCAGAATTTTTCTATACAAAAAATGTCTTAGAATTTGAAAATTTTTCTGTAAGAAAAATGTCTCAGAATTTTTCTATACGAAAAATGTCTCAGAATCTGAGAGTTTTTCTATACAAAAATGTCACAGGATCGGACAATATTTCTATACAAAAAATATCTCAGAATCTGAGATTTTTTCTACAACAAAAATGTCTTACAATTGTTCTTAAAGAAAAATGTCTCAGAATCTGAGAATTTTTCTATAAGAAAAGTCTCAGAATCCAAAAATTTTTCTGTAATAAAAATGCCTTAAAATCTGAGAGTTTTTCTATAGAAAAAATGTCTCAGAATCTGCGAATTTTTCTATTGAAAAAAAGTTGCAGATTCTGAGAATTTTTCTAAGGAAAAATGTCTTAGAATAGCAATTTTTCTATAAGAAAAATGTCTCAAAATCTGAGAATTTTTCTATAAGAAAAATGTATGTCTCAGAATCTGAGAATTTTTCTATAGGATCAACGTTTTAGAATCTGAGAATTTTTCTATAAGAAAAATGTCTCAGAATCTGAAAAATGTTCTATGAGAAAAATATCTCAGAATCTGAAATTTTTTCTATAAGAAAAATGTCTCAGAATCTGAAAATTTTTCTATAAGAAAAATGTCTCAGAATCTGAGAATTTTTCTATACAAAAAATGTTTCAAAATCTGATATTTTTTCTATTCAAAAATTTCTCAAAATCTGAGAATTTTTCTGTACAAAAAATGTCTCAGAATCTGAGAATGTCTCAGAATTTGAGAATTTTTCTATACCAAAAATGTCTCAGAATCTGAGAATTTGTCTACAAAAAAATTACTCGACATCTGAGAATTTTTCTATAGAAACATAAATATTAGAATATGAGAATATTTCTATAAGAATTTTTCTGTTGGAAAAATGTTTCAGAAACCGAGAATTTTTCGTTTGGAAAAATGTCTCAGAATCAGAAGAACTTTTCATAGGAAAAATATCTCAGAATCTGAGAATTTTTCTATAAAAAATGTTTCAGAATTTGAGAAGTTTTTTATGAGAAAAAAAATGTCTTAGAATCTAAGAATTTTTCTTTTTTTGTTAAAAAAAAAATGTCGCAGAATCTCAAAATTTTTCTGAAGAAATAATTTCTGATTTTTCATAAACAAATTTTTTCTCGTTAAAAACAAAATCTCTTACCTTTCCTGGATCTTCATTTTCTTCAAATTCACAAGCATTACCAAATTCATCTCTTGGTTCGATATGCAATAATGTCGGTGAACCAGCACAACATACTACCGTACTTGCCGGTCGTATAAAACGTGATCTTCTAGCATCTATACAACCGGGTATAAATTTCTTAACGAACGGAGAACCCGCTATATGACTAGAGCCAATCATAACGGAAATTTTATATTGACCCGCTGTTCTAACGGTAAATTTAACTTTAGCTATATTAGCATTATTTGGATCGGTTGGAGAACCCAATTCACTAATGGTCACCATTTTACGGGTACCTTCGGTAACTTCAACAAAAAATTGATCTGTATCACAGATGGGATAAGGCTGACCGTTACGTTGATAGAATCGCACTACAAAACACATGGTGCCACCGACTGTGGCCGGATCTTTCCAGTCCCATTGGACATTACAATTTGCCGGCAGTAAATATTTACCGGTTACATACTGTAATAGTGAATGTCTAGCTTCGGGTGCTAATGACGGTTGAGTCATGGCAGCTAGTGTTACCAAACCGGCCACTGATACAGAGACCACCAACATACCGCCCCATGTCCAAGCATCTTGATGTTGTGAGGACTTTACCACAGTTGACCATAGATCAGCTTTTAGGGCATCTAATTGTGACTTGGAGGTTGGTAGTTTTTGACGTGCCTGTGACCATAGTTGCCAATCTTTTCCTAATATTTTACTAGCTCTAGAATCTTCCAACCAATAGACATCTTCTAGGGAAGCAACTTCAACATTTAATAAACGTTGATAGTGATTTTGAAGGCGATGATCTTTTAACCATTCTCGTAATATAAGTTTTTGTTGTAAATGTAAAGCTGCCCTTTGTAGGCGCTGTTCATCACCGGGCGGCAGTTCTGGTAGGCGTTCCGGATCGCCACAACTCGAGAGTGATGAAATGCCTGTAAATGAAAAAATGCGAAAGCAACGATTAGGTTATTTGCAAGCAAATGTTATATTAAAGCAATTAGGGGATAATTTTTTTTAAACTTTTTTCCTGTAGAAAAAGTCTCAGATTCTGAGACATTTTTCCTATAGAAAAATTCTCAGATTCTGAGACAGTTTTCCTATAGAAAAAGTCTCAGATTCTGAGACAGTTTTCCTATAGAAAAAGTCTCAGATTCTGAGACAGTTTTCCTATAGAAAAAGTCTCAGATTCTAAGACATTTTTTGTATAGAAAAATTCTCAGATTCTGAAACATTTTTTGTATAGAAAAATTCTCAGATTCTGAGACATTTTTTGTATAGAAAAATTCTCAGATTCTGAGACACCTTTCTTATAGAAAAACTCTCAAGTTCAGAGACATTTTTTGTATAGAAAAATTCTCAAATTCTGAGAAATTTTTGTATAGTAAAATTTTCAGATTCTGAGACATTTTTTGCATAGAAAAATTCTCAGATTCTGAGACATTTTTTGTATAGAAAAATTCTCAGATTCTGAGACATTTTTGGTATAGAAAAATTCTTAGATTCTGAGACATTTTTGGTATAGAAAAATTCTCAGATTCTGAGACTTTTTTTGTATAGAAAAATTCTATGATTTTGAGACATTTTTCGTAAAGAAAAATTCTCAAATTCTGAGATATTTTTCGTATAGAAAATTCTGAGATTCTGAGAAATTTTTCCTATAGAAAAATTCTCATATTCTGAGACATTTTTGTATAGAAAAATTCTCAGATTCTGAGACATTTTTTATGGAAAAATTCTAAGATTCTGAGACATTTTTTGTATAGAAAAATTCTCAGATTCTGAGACATTTTTTGTATAGAAAAATTTTCAGATTCTGAGACATTTTTCTTATAGAAAAATTCTCAGATTCTTAGAAATTTTTCTTATAGAAAAATTCTCAGATTCTGAGACATTTTTCCTATAGAAAAAGTCTCAGATTCTGAGACATTTTTCCTATAGAAAAAGTCTCAGATTCTGAGACATTTTTCCTATAGAAAAAGTCTCAGATTCTGAGACATTTTTCCTATAGAAAAAGTCTCAGATTCTGAGACATTTTTCCTATAGAAAAAGTCTCAGATTCTGAGACATTTTTCCTATAGAAAAAGTCTCAGATTCTGAGACATTTTTCCTATAGAAAAAGTCTCAGATTCTGAGACATTTTTCCTATAGAAAAAGTCTCAGATTCTGAGACATTTTTCCTATAGAAAAAGTCTCAGATTCTGAGACATTTTTCCTATAGAAAAAGTCTCAGATTCTGAGACATTTTTCCTATAGAAAAAGTCTCAGATTCTGAGACATTTTTCCTATAGAAAAGGTCTCAGATTGCGAGGAATTTTTTCCTATAAAAACATTTTGTTTCTTTTTATTTATCATATTTTAAAATGTCATTTTCATAGTTCCTAATTACCCTCCAACTACATCATTAATCATTTTCCTATTTTTATTGTACAAATATTTGTGTAATAAGACTCCTTATTGTGATTGCGAAATGGAACTTAATGAGACCCTTAAATAAGTAATTTCGAACTAACCAAATTGAATTGCTACACTCAAAGTAAAATGTTCGTCGAATTAGCTAATAAGTCTGCTGTCTTTGTAAATATGGTGTAAAAGGCAAGTTATGGGCCAATCGGGTCAAAACTTGCCCAATGTGAATACCTCTTGTCAGGCTTGGCCCAAATCTTGTAAGCTAAGCGAGATTGATAAAATTAGACTGATTTAAAAAAAAACGTTTTAGTCAACGGGATCATACTAGAGACGAGCGCGTTTGTGATTTTTGTCTCAAGCTCACCTAAGCGCATATAAGAAAAATTTAAAAATTCATGACACACTTCAATTTTTAATTAGGTACTCACACTCTCTTACTAATCACTTTTATAACTCGTTCATACGTTGTAAACTGAGTAAATGAAGATCACCCTTGCCGCACATGAATCGCAAGGGCCTGTAGCTCCTCAACTATGAGATAAAGCTAAAATTTGATTTTTGTCACTTAATAAATTTCAAAATTAAATTATTATGTGATTCTCATTTTTATTATGAGAATATTATAAATATTTTTGGGCCTCGAGCTAGTATAATACTCTAATCGAATATACTAATTTGTCACTTATAAAATTTTAAAATTAAATTATTATGTAATTCTCATTTCTATTATGAGATTATCATAAATAGAAATATTTTTGGGCCTCGAGCTAGAATAATACTCTAATCGAATATAATTATTACGTAAGTATTTCTTAATTCATATTGCAGACCTGATAAAATTTATTTTTACACTAGGACTGAGTATTTAATATCTGTAAAAATATTTCCTTATTTTTTTTTTTTGCATTTAATTTTACACTAATTTTAACTGTATTTGACAGAGTTTTTCTTTTGAGTATACATTAACAATCATAAAACTATTGCTTATTGCTGCTTTCAAAAACTGTAGAAAATTATCACAAATTACCTAAAATGTAATTTGCGCTTTTTGTACGGTTAAGCAACAAAAAAAAATTTTTATAAGTAAAATGCCAATCAATTATAAGTAATTTCGCCTTAACTTACAAGTTTGGAAGGCGACAAATTCATGTTTGAAAACAGGATAACACACAAACATTCGCAATAGTTAAATATACCCCAAACTAATAGCAGGACAAAAGAAAAGGACGAAAAGTAGTATAGTTAAAATTTTTCTACAAAGAAACAGTAAAGTTTACGAAAAACTGACGCATCCTTTTTTGAAGGATAGTTTTGGAAAACACATTTACAAAAAAATTCTCCCTAAAGCGGAATTTTGCAAATTGCAAATGCAGTGAACGAAAATCTTTCGGCAATATTCCTTTTTCTACCCTTCGTTATTTTGTTGATTTTCGATTTTCCAAATTCGGAGACAACTTTTGTTAGTTTGAAAATAATTTGTGAGAATGAAATTTGGGCAAAATAGAGAAATTAATACATACATATTTATATAGTATGTTGATGCGCTTACCACAAATATCATAACATTTTTAAAATCGGTCAAACGGTTTTCGAGATATCGCTATTTGAATTTTTTAAAAATGGCGGTTTTTCCTAAGTTCAAGAAATTCTTTTAAAAAAAATCTCAAAATTTATTTTCCTCGACAATCTCATAGAACTTGAGACGAACTTTCATTTAAACTTAATTTGAATCAAATTCGATCATTTTAAACCGTGGCGCCTTCGATTAAAATTCCAGATTTTTTTGATTTTCATTTCAACTGGAAGCTCTGCTTTCTAGACAATAATGTTGACTCTGCAGCAGAAATGATAGTAAATATAGTAATGCTAGGAATAAAACTATTTATTCCATCTAAGCAAATTTCGGCTAAACCAAAACATAAGTGCTGGTTTAACCAGACGTGCAGAAATGCAGTCAGATCCAGAGAGGATACGTTTAGTAATTGGCGTAATGACAAAAATCCAGTTACTGACGCGTTACGCAAACAGGCGAGAAATGAATGTGCCAGAGTACTTAGACGCGAAAAGCTTCTGTACGAACAGCGTTGGCGTGCTAAGGTCCTTGCTGCTCCGCGGGGCAGCAAGACCTTTTGGTCATTTGTTAAAAGGGTAAAGAATAATACTAGTTCATCCATTCCAACCCTTATAAGGAATGACCAAATATTCACAGACTCGGTTGATGAGGCCAACCTTTTTGCTGAAATGTTTGCAAGAAACTCATTCTTGCCGGAAAGCAATCAATCACTGCCCGATCTCGAGAGAGTATCCTTTACTATGTCCAAGATATTTTTCCGAGCACGAGCAGTAAAAAGAGTCCTTGAAGATCTCAACGTTAATAAGTCCCCGGGGCCAGATGGTATTTCGGCACTGGTGTTGAAGCATTGTGCTTCGTCATTGTCTCGTCCCTTGGCAAAACTTTTTAGCTACTCGTACCGTATAGGAGTTTTCCCCTCATGCTGGAAGGTGGCTAACGTTCAGCCAATCCCTAAAAAGGGTGAAGCCTCTAATCTAGATAACTACCGCCCAATAGCAATTTGCTCTACGCTCTCTAAGGTGATGGAGACCATGATTAATTATCACTTGGTTAACTATCTGGAGTCCAACTCACTTTTGTGCGATCGGCAGTATGGCTTTCGTAGAAGTCGTTCCACGGGAGACCTGTTAGCGTTTCTTTCGGAACGTTGCACACGTGTAGAACAAGCCAGCGGGACAAAATTAGAAATATAAAGTTTGATATATTTATGACCCTAGGAAATGAAAAATGTTAAAAAAAAATATTAACTGTTACATGCACTATCATATAGAGGGTATACCGAACGTAGAGTGCACAAGTCAGATAAACATATACAAATTGGAAACACATATGACCTAAGAAACTTAAATATGGCAAAAAATAATTTTGTCCCGCTAGCTTGTTCTAGTCGTCACAGTGTGCGTTGGAGTCGTTCCATCCACCAATTTGGTGAGAGCAAAGTGGTTGCTCTGGATATTTCTAAAGCATTCGATCGTGTGTGGCACGGTGCCCTCGTTTCAAAGCTTATTGCTTTTGGTGTCGGTAGTGAATTTTCTAGATTTATATCGAGCTTTCTCTGTAACCGCACTATACGTGTTGTTATAGATGGGGTTTCATCAGATGAATTCCATCTTAATTCGGGGGTACCGCAAGGTTCCGTTCTTTCTCCCACACTTTTTCTTATTTTTCTAAATGACCTTCTAAGTCAAACTTCCAATCCTATCTATTCTTTCGCAGATGACAGCAACATTTGTCATTCATTTTCCTTTAATCATAGACCAAGCCTTACCGAGGTTGAAGCTATGAGGCAGAACATGAATGACACACTCAATCACGACCTTTCGACGATCACTGAGTGGGGTCTTGCTAATAGGGTCGATTTCAATGCTCGTAAGACCCAGTGTTGTATGTTGACCCACTGACGGTCTGTGGAATCAACGTCATCTGTATACATGGGGGGTATAGCTATCGAGGAATCAGACACTCTTGATGTTCTAGGCATGAAAATTCAATATGATGTTCGCTGGAACCAGCATGTTTTTCAAGTGTCGAAAGAAGCATTCAAGTGCCTTGGTTTTTTAAAACGGTGCAAGAATTACTTCACTACGTCTGATCTCCTTACTATCTATACCTCCTATATCCGACCGAAAATGGAATACAACTCCCATATCTGGGCAGGAGCTTCAAGGTCTATCTTGGAGCTTCTGGACCGGGTGCAAAGGAGTGCGTTGAAGCTCATCAATGACAGTAGGGTATCCACCTCTATTGACTCATTGGAGAATCGTCGGAATGTGGGTTGTGTGTCATTGTTCTATCAATATTACCACGGTAAGTGTTCTGCTGAGATAGGCGAACTCTTCCCGGAGACGCGGGTGCATGCTCGTAGTACTCGTCTATCCAGTAGATCACATCCATTCGTAGTAGAATGTCCAATATATCGCACAACGCATTACAGAGAAAATTCGTCTCTCAGTCGAACCAGCCGTATGTGGAATAAATTTCCCGCAGTTATCTTCCCAGTCAGCTACGACCTAGAAAAATTCAAATTAAACGTCCACAAACACTACTCCCTCTTTCCTCCTCCTCATAACCTATTTTCCTAATACCAACACAATCATTGCATTAGTAGGGGGCATCCCCTGAGTGTTGGCCCAAAATAAAAAAAAAAAATAAAAAAGATAGACCCTTGGGAGAATGACGTCCAAAAATAGTTATAACCCTACTGTGCAGGCCTCAAAAAAATGCAAAAATCGAGTTTTTTCGCATTTTCAATCGCAAATAATTAAAATTTCATATGAGAGCGGTGTAATCAATAACATATTTTCTTTGTTTACAAAAAATTGGTGGCCAAACGAATTGAAGGTCAAAAATGCGAATTTTTTATACTGTATTTAAAAAATTTCCTTTTTTGTTTGGGTTGTTGGAAAAACTAGTTGATAACTGAATAAAACTATTGGACCATTTTTTAAATTTTCAATGTTTGAACTTAAAAAAAATCGACTTAGAAATATTTTTAAAAATTTTTTCTAAAAAATGTCTTTAAATAATTGTATTTTCCAGATCGACCCTCGTAGCACATTTATTATTTACTCAATCAGGACTCTATCGAGCTTAAATTAAAGCTTGATAATTACCTACATAACTTTTTGTTTAAATTATAATCGTTTGATAACACAGGTCAACACTTTTTTTTGCCCGGGTTCTGAAAGCTAATTTTGGGTAATTGGGGTACGCTTATTTAAAATCTGGCTACCGTTTTTTGGGGTCAGCTCTAGTTTTTGAGATATAGCCTTAGGAAACTTTGCAAATTGGCTATTTTTGGCAAGTTTGTGAGTCCATATTTACCAACACTGTTCTTGCATCCAAAAAGTGAATGATCATTTGAAGGAATGTTTGATATGCTGATTCCAAAAATGCTCTTCCTTTTTTTGGATTCGTCTTAAGTTTTTGAGATATCGCTAAAATAAAATTTTAAAAATTTCCATTCATGCCATTTTTAAATCTGAGCACGTTTATCACGTTGACAGAGTTTTAGGACACAATTTAGACTAATTAAGGATTTAAAAAATTCTTTTAGTTTTATCGTGCAGGCTTAAGTTTTCGAGTTATAACGCAAGTAAATTTCGAAAAATCGTTCTCAGTGATAGAGGGTACATATAATGTTGTCATTTCGTTTGTAACACCTCGAAATATTGTTTTAGGACCCCATAAAGTATATATATTCATGATTCTCGATTGATTTTAAGATGATCTAGCGATGTCCGTCCGTCTGTCTGTCTGTGAAAACACGCTAACTTTTGAAAGATTTTACTAAGGCTGCGAAATCGAAATTTACGATACTTTCGAAAGACAACTCTAAGGCTGCTGAAGCTTGGCATATATATTTGCCGTTCCCCTGGTTTTTTTGGTATTGAATTTCAGCAAAATCGGTAAGGTGGTTCATAAGTTTCAAACAAAACTAGAATTTCAAATTGGTTTCACCTTAAGTTCACGTTAAACAAGTTTTAAAAGCATTGGTAAGTCACAAACATTTTTTTAAACGTATTTTTGTCACTCAAAAATATTTTTACACTAAAAAAAAAAAATTACACTAAAAAAAAATTTTTTACAAAAATGACTAAAGAAAATTTTTTATTCAAAATAATACATCTCTAATAAAAGTTGTTAAAATTTCCACGTTAGAAATTTTACTATCACTCAAAAAGGGCATTGTGGAGGGTATTCACGAATTCGGCCAAGCCGAATTTAACTTTTCTACCCACATCCATAGATTTCACTGTACCAAGAAGTCCTTTAGTTTATAAAAGGAAGTCAAAAATAAGGACCACAAAAAAATAAACGTTATAAACTTTAAGTATCCTTTCAAATATTTTATATGACCCACCCACATCCATAGATTTCACTGTACCAAGAAGTCCTTTAGTTTATAAAAGGAAGTAAAAAAAAAGGACCACAAAAAATAACGTTATAAACTTTAAGTATCCTTTCAAATATTTTATATGACCGTTTCAATGTGTTTCGTTTTTTTTTACAATCACAACATTGTTTGGTCATTTTATGATATTTTTCTCTAATGTTCTTAAAATATATTTATTTTTTTTACAATGATGATGATTTCATTTTGCTAAGTGTCATTTACAGAATAGTGGAAAAATGGCAGTTAAATATGAAATGTCATTTTCTTTTTTAAACTTGTTGTTTTTTTAATTTTCATATCGCTGGGTATTATAAACACAAAAACCTATCATCGTAATTGTAATTGTCAAGGTTAGTAATAACGTAATCACGGAGCGTAGAAATAAAAAAATTGAAGGGGACAAAATTAATAAAACAACAAATTGGCCAAACATTTACAATAGGGGCAACTTATTGTTAGTAAAATCTACTTTTTTGTTATAACTTTAAAATGGTACTTTCTTGGGCGCCAAAATGTTTTTCATTAAGAGTTAAGACGTCTCCATTCAACAGATAAGTTTAACTCACCCCCCTTCAAATTTAATGGAATTCAGTACCGGGTTTTATTTTAATCAATAAAGATTATGGTAATTTTCGCACGTCTGGTCATTTTAGTATTCAAGATATGGGATCTTGAAAATTAGGAAAATAGTATATATTTGACAAAATTGTTCTGATCTAAATGCAGTTATCTCGCATAGTACTTAAGATACAGGCCTTATTTAAGGCATGGCAGGGCCCTGGGCACACAGAAAATTGGGGCCCTCGGAAGAGTAAAAAGTCGCATTACATTTTACACTTTAAATTTTTTTTTGATACAAATTAAACTCATGTTATTATCTGTTCTAAGACAAAGAAATTAAAAAAATATATATTTCAAGTAGAGATATTCTAGCTCGAGGCAATTTTTCTTTACTAATTAAAATAAAAATATTAGTGTAGAACAATTTGGTTTTAATGAGATCTTTTATATCTCAGAATCTGAGACTTTTTCTATACGAAAAATGTCTCAAAATCATAAACTTTTTTATACGAAAAATGTTTCAGAATCTGAAACTTTTTCTGAATGAACAATTTCTCAGAATCTGAATTTTTTTCTATACGAAAAATGTCTCAGAATCTGCGACAATTTCTTTACGAAAAATGTTTTAGAATCTGAGAATATTTTTGTACGAAAAATCTCTCAATATTTGATATTTTTTTATACGAAAAACGTCTTAGATTTGATACTTCTTCAATACGGAAAATGTATCAGAATCTGAGATTTTATCTGCACGAAAAATGTCTCAGAATCTAAGACTTTTTCTATACGAAAAATGTCTCAGAATTTGAAACTTTTTAATACGAAAAATGCCACAGCATCTGAGACGTACGAAGCATATTTTAGAATCTAAGACTTTTTCTATGCGAAAAACGTCTCAGAATGTGCTACTTTTCTGAGACTTTCTAAACGAATCTGAGACTTTTTCTAAACGAAAAATGTCTCAGAATCTGAGACTTTTGCTATATGAAAGTGTCTCATAATCTGAGACTTTTTCTATTAGAAAAATGTCTCAGAATATTAGATTTTTTCTTTACGAAAAATGTCTCAGAATCTGAGACTTTGCATACGATAAGTGTTTCAAAATCTCGGGCTTTTTATTTTGGCAAAACTTCTATGAACTTTAGACTTTTAAAATCTCAGAATCTGAAACTTTTTCTGTACGAAAAATATTTTACAATCTGACATTTTTTATGTAGAAAAAATTTCTATGAATTTAAGACTTTTGAAGTAGGATAAATTTCTCCTTTAGAAAAAGTCTCAGATGTATACGAAAAATCTGTTAGATTCTGAAAATTTTTCAGTAAGAAAATGTGAAATTTTCTTTAAAAACAAATTTTAAAAAATATTCCTCCATTTTCGTACGAGCGAATTTATTGACATTTTGGGTCCCTTATGTCGGGGGCCCTGGGCACGTGCCCAGTGTGCCCTAATGGTTAAAACGGTAATGCTCATTTGGGTTTCAAATATAAAGTAACGAAATCACCTTAAAAATGGCGTGCGCCATGATTTTTTCTTTTAACGGTTAAAGGTTATTGTTAAAACCCTAATTTTTGAAAAGCTCTACCACAAAAAGCGATAGGTTAGGTTGTAAGTGGCTGCTGGCGTTTTACGTCACGGGACAGTAATGGGGTTCCCCTACTGTTGTTAAACCAATTTGAGCTCTCTATGAAAGTTATTGAATTTTGACATCCGATAAATCAGAAAGATCGTGCAGCTCCCTAAATCCCAGAGAAGTTAGTCTCTGGCCAGGAAGTGCGGGATAATGGCAGATAAAGTGTTCTATAGTTTCCAACTCCTCCTCATCCATGCAACTCCTGAAAAAGTCACTTGGCGGAACATTTAACCGATTTACGTGCTTTCATATATGATAGTGTCTTGAAAGCACTATCAGCACACTTGTGCGCTTCTGATAAAGAGAAGGCAAAATCTGTTGTGTAGTCTCACAAGTCCATTCATATGCCCATCTCCGTTGCGGAACAAAGCCGTTTAGTTTCTAGAGGCACACCAACACATTCCAAATTCCGTTTGAACCTGTGAGGTAGTTCCCACTCTTGCAAGCTCATCGGCTTTGCAATTCCCTGGAATGTCTCTGTGCCCTGGGACCCATATGAGTCGTATATCAAACTGCTTGACCATCTCATTTAAAGACGTGCGGCAGTTAAGGGCAGATATTGTTTTCAGAAGCATGGACTCCAGAAACTTGTGTGCGTCTTGACTGCCAGAATAGATGTTGACTGCGGTTGTAGAAAAGACATTGAAACTCAACTCCTCCGCCACTTCCTTTATTGCCGGCATCTCTGCCTGGTAAACACTGCAATGATCTGGCAATCTTCGAGCCTGGCTCAACCCAAGTTCTTTCGAATAGACTCTAAAGACCACTTGTTCGTCTAGTTTTGATTCATCTGTGTAAAAATTTGTAGAGGCTACATTACCCGGAATGCCCCTCATCCAAGACCCCTAGATGATATCATAGTGGTAAAGTGCTCAAAATGGCTCACAGAGGGCGCATAGTCCACATTTTGTGGTATGGTTATCTTCAAGATCGCGCTATGGTCACAATCCTTGCTTTTCCATTCAAGCGCACTTTTCAGTCGAATTGACGACGCAGCCCCATACTGCCTACCCAATATGTCCAATGGTGTTAGGTGGAGGAAGATTACTAATGCAGCCGGAGACGTAGTACGAAGAGAAACTGTGACACACATCGACGCCATTTTCTGTACCTTCGTGATACACAGTTCCCTTTTGTCTATTAAGCAGTTCACTAGACAATGATTCCATACAGCAGAATTGGACGCACCACTGCTTTGTAAATCCAAAGATCGACATTAGGGCTAAAACCCCATCGTTTTCCAGTAGCCCTTTTACAGGAATATAATTATTTCCATTTAGTAAATGCTATTGTTTTCAACTTTAAATAACTGCCCCAGCTTGGGCGCCAAAATGTGACATCTAAGTTTTCGTATACATTTTGTTTAACTAAAAAAATTCTTAGAATTTGAGAGCTTTTCTAAACGGAACAGGAGCCCCTTTGAGCTACACCACTGTTAAAAGTTTCATGTTCATATTTGTGCATACAGACATACCATCTGTTTGAGTGTTTAAAATGTTAGTAGGGGTGTCATGTTACTCTAGAATTCGTGTTTAGGTTGATTTTCCCGATCTCCCCCCTCTCCAGGACACACAATGAAGTTTATTTTGTAACAAGTTTTTAAAATAGAAAAAAATTATTACACACACTGTGATTTGTTGGTGTAGGTTGGTTGCATGCTATAAATTAGAGATGAGAGTTGCAGTGACTTATTACAGTCACGCACACTTACAAACTCGTGGTCACTATAATGAGAGAAAATTTAATTATGAACCAAAATTTTGCCACGTTCAACATAACCTAAAAATACAAAAAGCTTTAATTCGGCGGCTGGTTGACATATGTGTATAGAATTGAACACCGAGTGGTATTTAAACAAGTGCGAACATATTTTTTTACAAAAAAAAAAAAAAAATTGTTCACCAAATTTTTTCTTTGCGAAAATATTTTTTCTAAATTTTTTTCTCAAAAGTAATTGCATTTTTGAATTAAGTTTTTTGCAATAATCTTTTTTACATTATGGAGGGTATCAATACATTTGTCAAGGCCAAATTTAACTTTTTTACTTGTTTTCACTCTCAATCAAGATTTTTTAACTAATTGTGAGTTTAAATCACCCTCACGTGTGACTCACGTGCACATCTCAACTAAAACTACACTTGAACACAAAAATACGTAAAACGAACAACTTCCGGCAATTTTTTATTTCCGACTTTAGAAAAACTAATGAAAACTTTTTTCTTTGCTTTGAAGAAAAAGTTTTTCATTTCTTAACAGCAAAAGTAATCAATAGCAAATGAAAAAGAAAAATAAAATGAAACACAACTTAAGTAGTTTTTTTTCAGCGTGATTTTGATTGTAAATGAAGAAAAAATGCTTTTTAATTAAAGGTTTGTTCTAAAGTGGAAAAATTTTAGAAAATTATGGTTGTAAAAAAGAAAGAGAAGGGATAAATACTACTTAGGAAAATACTATGACCTATAACAAGGGTCATAGTTAGTTGAAAGTAAATGGCATTGAATAGTTGTAATATTCCAATACATATTAGAATAATCATTCAATCAGATTCCGATTCATAAAGGAAAAGTCCCACATTCTGAGACATTTTTTCTTCATAAAAATTCTCACATTATGAGACATTTTTCTTATAGAAAAAGTCTCAGATTCTGAGACATTTTTCTTATAGAAAAAGTCTCAGATTCTGAGACATTTTTCTTATAGAAAAAGTCTCAGATTCTGAGACATTTTTCTTATAGAAAAAGTCTCAGATTCTGAGACATTTTTCTTATAGAAAAAGTCTCAGATTCTGAGACATTTTTCTTATAGAAAAAGTCTCAGATTCTGAGACATTTTTCTTATAGAAAAAGTATAATTGTTAAATTGATATATTTTTAAAAAAAAAAGTTATAGATTTTGATATATTTTTCTTATAGAAAATGTCTCAGATTCTAAGACATTTTTCTAATATAGAAAAAGTAATTACAGAATAAATCTCAGATTCTGAGACATTTTTCTTATAGAAAAAGTCTCAGATTCTGAGACATTTTTCTTATAGAAAAAGTCGCAGATTCTGAGACATTTTTCTTAAAGAAAAACATGTAAATCTCAGATTCTGAGACATTTTTCTTATAGAAAAAGTCTCAGATTCTGAGACATTTTTCTTATAGAAAAAGTCTCAGATTCTGAGACATTTTTCTTATAGAAAAAGTCTCAGATTCTGAGACATTTTTCTTAAAGAAAAACATGTAAGATGTTGACATTTTTTTTTATGTGTAAAACATCTCGGATTCTGTGGATTTTTTAAGTTCGATTCTGAGGCATTTTCTGTTGGAAAAATGTGTACACTCAAAAAAAAAATACTTGTAAAACGACAAGAAAAGTTTGTAACTTTATTTTAGCTACCTCCTATTTGACCAGAATTCCTAGTAATTTTATAAGATTTTTACCAATAATTTTGTTATTTTACAAGCTTTTTACCAATAAGATTGGTAAATTTACAATTATTTGAGGCGATAAAACTTACAGGGAGGTTTCGTAACATTACTAGATTTTTTGCTACCTCCCATTTTACAAGAATTCCTGAGAAAAATTACGAGATTTCTTGTAATTTTACAATATTTTTTCCAATAAAATTGTAAATTTACAACTTTTTGACAGTGTTTCTTGTTTTTTAACAAAAAATGTTCGAGCAAAATTTACATTTTTTTTTTGTAATTTTTCAATTTTTTTGTTGTAATCTAAACATATATAACAACATATAACTTGATACAAACATAATAAATCATATATGATTATTAGAGTGTCCCTTATTTTGGAAATGTTCGAAATGTTGAGACGGTACCCGCTCATTTTTTTCCTTTTGACTTAAAAATAACTCAGGAAAAATTTTACGCCCCTAGGACCACGCCTTCCCTACGCGACGGGGCCTTAAAGAGCGGGGCCTTAAAAATCATTTTTCCATACAAACCAAAAAAATTTTTTTTTGATTTTTAATTTTTTTGTTATTATTTATTATATTACTTGGTTTGCTTATTCACGACAAAAAATTTGATTTTGGTGGGATAAGTCTTTCAGCGCTAAAAAATTTTTAGCAAAAAAAAATTTTGAGCCGCCGGGGTCCTACAGTAAAAAATTTTTAAAAAATATTTTTTTTTAGTTTTGACCAGCAACGGTTTTAGCTGCTATGTTGCTTTAAATGATATATATTCCAAAAAAAAAATTATTCATATCTGTGACATCTTTATCTTTTTCGAAAAAAAAAATTTGAGCCGTAGGGATCCTACGGTAAAAAATTTTTAAAAAATATTTTTTTTTAGTTTTGAAAAGTAACGGTTTTAGTTGTTATGTTGTTTTTAATGATATATATTCCAAAAAAAATATTTTTCATATTTGTGACATCTTTATCGTGTATCGAAATAAATCAACAATGCATTTTTTACCCTTTTTTAGAACACGATAAAGATGTCACAGATACAAAAAATATTTTTTTATGAATATATATCATTTAAAGCAACATAGCAGCTAAACCCGTTGCTGGTCAAAACTAAAAAAAAATATTTTTTAAAAATTTTTTACTGTAGGACCCCGGCGGCTCAAAATTTTTTTTTGCGAAAAATTTTTTAGCGCTGAAAGACTTATCCCACCAATATCAAATTTTTTGTCGTGAATAAGCAAACCAAGTAATATAATAAATAATAACAAAAAAATTAAAAATCAAAAAAAATTTTTTTTGGTTTGTATGGAAAAATGATTTTTAAGGCCCCGCTCTTTAAGGCCCCGTCGCGTAGGGAAGGCGTGGTCCTAGGGGCGTAAAATTTTTCCTGAGTTATTTTTAAGTCAAAAGGAAAAAAATGAGCGGGTACCGTCTCAAGATTTCCAACATTTCCAAAATAAGGGACACTCTAATGATTATACATCCCGTGAGGTATTTTCTAATTTTTTTAAATGCAGTCATATGTTGTAATATATAATTTAATCATGATTCGGATTAAAAGGTATACGGTTGATATAAATATATGAAATAATATTAGGGCCAATACAAAATTTGTTTTTCTGTATAATTTAATATAAAATTTTATATAGCTTATTCTGTTCCATATATAAATGTTTCCAATTAACCAAAAATGTTCTAAGTTTTTTAAGCTAAATATAAGAAACTTTTAAAATGTTCCTAAACATCAGACATATGCACGGATGGTGTTAAAATGCGTTTAGAGACATTCTAAAAAATTTAGAATGTGGACAATATTCTATTCTTAGCGTTCAAAACGAATGAGTTTTTCATTCTATGCTCACAGTGCATGAGAAAGCTACACACACTAGTGTTACGACATTCGTAACACGAATGAACCAACGAGGGAGTACATAGAGAGCCAATGATTTGAAAATACTGTACTCTGAAGCGTGTACTTAGAATGATTTTTATAAAAAAAAAAAAATATATTGTTTGGCTATTTGGGGGAATTCTTTTATAAAAAAAATATATGTATGTATGTATGCAAGTGCGAATTAAAATAAACATTTTGTTATCTAGAATAAATGAAGAGGTAAATAAAAAATAATTACGGGGAAAATTAATATATTAATAAGAGTGGATAAAAAAAAATTAATACATGAAAATAAATATTATGGTGGATTAAAAAAATATTTTTCTATTTCGAAAAATAATGTAAAATGTGGTAAAAATTGTTTTGTTTTATGGCGGAAAATGTAAGGGCCTATAATGATGAAGTATATAGTGTGTGACCGAATACAATTTTTTTTGCCTACGCCGAATGTATCAAAAGTTTGTCTATTTTTTTTTTGTATGTGCATTAGGGTGGAGCAAATTATACTTTTTTTGCTTAAAATATTAGTTTAATTTGGAGATTATTGAAATTTGTTTTTATTGTAAACATTTTTTTTTTCTGTAAAAAAATTTAAAAAAAAATGTTATTTTTTATTTTATATTTATATTTTCAGCAAAAAACTAATTAAAAATATTTTTTTTGCAAAACAAGAAAAAAATAAAAAAAAATTTCCAGACAAAAAAAATTTTTACAGACAAAAAAAGGAGCACACAGACAACAAATAATTTGGAAATACTGTACTCTGAAGCGTGTGAATAGAGTAAATTTTTTAATAAAAAAAGAGCATTAAAAAAATATCGTTTTGCTGTTGGAAAGAATTCTTATATAAAGGAAAATATTGGGGCGAACTAAAAAAACGTTATAAATGTAATGGTTAATAAAAAAATCATTATGGGGAAAATTAAAAAAACACCGTTTTGTTATTAGCGAAAATAAAATATATTTGTACATACATATGTACATAAGAGTAGATAAAAAAGGTTTACCATTGTACACTCGTTAATCTTACCCACACACAATCAATATACTTGCATATTGTACATAATTTTGCGTCGTCTGTAGGTACATTAAGACACGAAAATAAATATTAGAGTAGATTGAAAAAATCTTTTTATATTTCGAAAAAAAAAAGAAAAATATGTAACGTCAACAAAATTATTTTGCTTTATGGTACAAATTGTAAGGGCATATAATAATTAAATATACAGTGTATGACCAAAAACACCTTCTTTGGCCAACGCCAATTATTCGGTTACAAAAACAAAATTATTGTTATTGCAAGTTCACAAATTAATTACTTTCTTGATGCACAAATTTTTTGGTCTCAAATATTTTTACGAGAGGCAAAATATAGAAAAAAAAAAATATATTGAGAAAAATAAGACTCAATAAACAATGCAAAATACAAAATACATAAATAAAAAATAACTGTCATACTCATTTTTTTTAAAGACAGAAAACAAGTGAACAATTTCAATAAGAGGGAGAGAAAAAATGCCAGCTAGAGTTTGCAACGAAAAATATTTGTTTTCTTATTGTAGTTATGATCTTTTTAGTTGATGGTAGTTTTTTATATTTCGTGAGGCAACGACATGCGCCAAAAATCACAACAGAAGCTTTGGCTTCGAACGAATGGTTTTGGCATTTGTTCTATTATTTGAAAACGCAGAAGAAAATAATTTTATTGTAATAGAAAGAAAATTATTTGATGAAAATTATTTGATATTAGTAGATATATAATATTGTTTTAATACATAAATTAAACAAATGTTAAGATTTTTTTTTAATTTTTATGAAATATTTTTTTATTAATAGAAATTATTGCACCCGAGTAAAAAAGTTTTGATATAATAATATATAATTTGATACAATCATATTAAATTATACATGACTTTTTATATGTTCAGATCTAATTTTATTTAAGATTTGATGCGGCTCCATTTTCGTATCTGAGGTTATACATAAATATATCTGACTTTATATAATTATATAAATCTACATTTATTTATATAAAATAAGATCAACTGGATTTATTTGGATGTGACCAAAATTCGGATCCAATTGTATAATTTTTTATATTTGTGTATCTAAAATAATACAATTAGATAATTATTTGATACAACTTTTTTTTTTTTTTTTTTTTTTTTCTCATTAATTTTTTATTGAATCTTCACTAAAACTATGTGAACTAACAATAAGTTTTCAAATCTTAAAACTAATATAAATAGCTTAATATTAAGTCCGGCCAGTGCCAGACAAAATTTCACTTGCTCATAAATTATCCAATGTTTTCAAAAGCATCATCCTTCATTTTATAGTACCAGGTCAGTAGTGGCCCTCCTTCTTAGGCGTTGGTGACCACTATTATTTAGAAGATTACGCGCTAAATTGTTTGGATGTGATTCTAGTCTCCGTAGGTAGTTCTGGGTATGTCTCACAATTTCATCTTTAACAAATGATACATTTAGATCTCTGTGTATGTTTGAGTTTCTAACGTACCAGGGGGCATCAGTAATCATTCTTAAAATGTTGTTCTGTTTTCTCTGTATTCTTTCCACATTAGACGCAGAGGCAGTGCCCCATAACTGAATACCATAGCACCATATAGGTTTTATAATAGAGCTGTAGATCAATAGTTTACAGTCTAACATAAGTTTCGAGTTTCTCCCAATTAGCCAATTTACTGCAATAGTTTTTAATTTTATCTGGGTTAATTTTGCATCTATATGGTTTTTCCACGTAAGACGACGATCCAGATGAATTCCGAGGTACTTAACTGTTGTGTGTTGAGGTACGATGTGATTATTAATCTGAATTTGGGGACATGTTTCTCGTCTCAACGTGAAAGTTATGTGGATGCATTTCTGCTCATTAACTTTAATCTTCCACTTTTTCAACCAGTCTTCTAATTCAAGAATGTGACTTTGCAAAATACGAGTTGCTTCAAGTGGGTTATTATGAGAGCTCAAAATAGCTGTATCATCTGCAAATGTGGAAGTATGCGTATTTCGATTAGTTGGCATATCAGAGGTGTACAAAATATACAAAAGCGGTCCCAAAATACTACCTTGTGGAACTCCAGCTTGTATGATTTGTGGGGTACTAACAAAATCGTTTTCCTTAACTGTAAACTTACGATCTGTAATGTAATTTTCGAGTAACTTATGTGTATTTGGTGGTAACATATTCTTTATCTTATAGAGTAAACCCTCGTGCCAAACCTTATCGAACGCCTGCGAGACATCAATAAAAAGTGCAGAACAATATTTCTTTTCCTCATAGGCTCTTCTAATTTCATCTACCAGTCTATGAACTTGCTCAATTGTGCCGTGTTTTTTTCTGAATCCAAACTGGTGATCGGGGATAGAGTTGTTTTGAGTGACATAAGTTGTTAATCTGTTCACTAACAGTTTTTCAAAAAGTTTGGATAAATAAATTTGATACAACTTGATACAGCCAATTTTGAGATCAAATTAGATCTAAAAATTTTTTTTTTACTCAGGCAATTCTTTTTTAATTATTTTTCAAATATGTGACTTTTTTCCTATTAAACGTGTATTATTAAACTTAAACAATTTTTATACAAGCTTAAAAATGTATTTAAAAAGTAAAACAAAAAATTCTGACTGCCCGAGTAAAAATTTTAATATTGCGTCACATAAAATTATATAACGTTTGATCTGTCCTCGAATACAATTAGATATAATTTTATCCCAAAAATGGTGGATAGAATTGCATTAAATTAGATTTATTAATATCTTATTTTATTCATTTGTATACAGTATAATACAATTTTGTCCGAAATTTGTCTCTATCCAATGGCATCAAATTATATGTGATTGGATACAATAAGATCCAATTATATCTAATTGTATAACATTTTATCGGGTTATAGTGAATCTTTTTTTGGTTGAAATAACATACATATCACAGGCCAACGATACATACACCAAATAAAGTTTGTGTACGCTTCGAACCAGAAGATGTAGTTTATCAAACTGTAAAAATACTTGTAAAATTTTTAAACTGTAAAAAAAAAAACTTTTCTTTTTTGGAAAAAGGTACTTTTTTAGGATAATTAGCACCCGCTGATCTCAAAAATCTTGTCAAAAAAAATTGTTCAATGTGCCGTTTTCTCAGAAAAGCCTGCATTTCAACTTTTTATGCAATTTTAATATTTGGATTTATTTGCTATTTTATTAATTTATTTCATTATTTTCAAAACAAATCATTTCAAAATAATTCAAATTAGTGGAATTTGATCATTAATTAAATCTAAAAAAAATTTAAATTAGTCAAAAAAGTTAAAAGCCGAAAATTAAAAAATGCTAAATTATCGTTTTTGCTTGAAACAATTTCTGTGCTGATTTGCATTGCACTTCATGGACATAGAAATTGCGGTGGTCAAGCGGGGATATTTTTTTTAATTGCAGAAAGATGAGACTTAACATTCCTAATCATATTTAAGGTCTGAACAGAACAAGCCCGGCACGACTTTTTCCATACGATTTGACAGTTAAAAACCGTGACCGGCACGACAAAAAATTAAAACTTATTTTATTTTATCTCCGGGTTCTCTCAATCTCCCTCCCTCTCACACTCCAGGGTTGCCGCATTTTCTCAACAATTTTTTATTTTTTCATTCACAATGGTGTAACAAACTTAATCACATTGACGATTTTTTTCTGTAAAATTACTCTAATTTTATAAAAAGTTAGCACCATTGAACAAACAAATGACATTTTTTGCCGTCGCCGTCCCCCGTCATTGTTTTGGGCCTATATTCTCCGGCAACGGCAACCGTCCCCCGTGCCGTGCTTGTTCTGTTTCTACCTTTACCCGAAATTCCACCTCATTCATGCAAAAATATTTTTTGGAAAAAGATGTTCTCTACTGTTCGAAAAATCGAACAGAGGATCGAAATGGGATAATTAATTATATAGCACAAAGATGTTTTTTTTTTTTATTCTTAAATTTTTCCATTTTTTTATCCAACCTTATAATAAGTTTTTGTTATTTAAGCCATATGTTTGTGTTTTCCAATTTAAAAAACGCCATATTACATAAAATAAAAGAAATAATCTATTTTGATATGTCTTCTCATATAGATGGTTATTTTAATTTATCCTAATATTATTCACATAGTGAAGTCAGTTTTCCTTAAATTTATTTTTTTTGGTTCAGCCTAATATATTTTGTCTTTTAAAATTAAGCATTTTTGTTCCGTCCCCCTTAATGTTTTAACTTTCATAATACGCTAACGCATGTAGAAAATCATTTTTTTTTCAATCCACTATAATATCTTTCATATAAAACCTTTTTTTGTACACCCGTGTAAAAAAATAGATATTGAACTATATATAATCATATCTTCTGCTATATCTGATACCATATATAATTTGATATGCTAGATCCGAGAAATGGGGACAAATCTCGGATCTAAATATATCTGATCAGATCTAAACTGATACAAAAAGATATGTAAGTTTTAGATCTAATTTGATCAAATTTAGTATATATTTTTTATATCCGTATTTTTTTCGTACGCGAAAAAAATATTTCTTCTTAATTCGCTTTCAAATCTTTTAAACTTTTATTGAAGTAATTATTTTATTTACATAATACATACAAAACTCATTAAATATAAACAAATTTTGAGATAAAAAAATGTGCTCGATTCTCGAATACGACTTCACCATTCACCCAATTTTTAAAAATTTGATATTCTTTCGAATTTTAAGATTTAAAATTTTTTTTCTTGTAACAATTAAATATCTAGTTAATATCTTTAATAATTACAAGAATAAATTTAAAAATCTTAAAACTCGAAAGAACATAAAATTTTTAAAAGTTGGGTGAATGGTGAAGTCGTATTCGAGAATAGGGCATTACCGCATGGGTATCCTTATTATAGGATAACGGGAGTGACGACCCCGCGGACCCTGAGTTGTCACAGGTATGGAAAGCGTATCTAAAGTAGATACATGTGCTTAAAGAAGTCCTGAGTCAGGGCGAGTGGATGCCGCCCTTTAACTAGGTATCCAACCACAGGGGTACCCTCAAGAGAGGAGTAGTTGGGAGAGTGACGTCTCCGTGGTTTCCCCCACGTTTCATCGAATGATTTTCTATCTGTCGCAACCTGTGATCTTCGCGATACATCCGTGGTTTTTTATACCTGTGACCCCCCCGCCGAAAGGCATCAAGATTAATCCCAGCACGATCTTGATTATGGCATTACTGGAATATGATTTGGAATTGACGAAACCCTGGGCTGACGGCTGTGGTATTCTTGAACCTGAGTATGCAAAGGTGAAACTTTGCAGAAATGGCTTCCAGGTTAATGCCACAGCTGCCTCCGTCCCGTTAAAACCTGGCAAGTCTCAAAGTACGTTCAATGCTCGTCACCATTCGGTTGGCGGTGCAGGAATCGGTTGCAGGATTATCTCCCGACTTACACGGATCTGGCACTGGCGGAAGTTCCCATAAGGTCTTTCGTCAACCCTCGCATGGACCTCACTGCTTGCAAAGGGACCCATGGGATCTTTAACGTGACTGCACATCGAGCGGAGATAGCGGCTTTGAGTTGGGACCACTTTAGAATGAACAATAATCAAGCACACTCACAACAACAACAACAAAAACAACAGGACGAAATGGGTGAAATATCTAATCCATTTGAGAGGAGTTCGGTGATTGTAAGATCACCCAAAACAAGTGAACAAACACCTTCTGTTATTGCTGATAAGCCTAATAGCATGGTCAAACTAGGAGAGAAAATTTCGAAAATGGTAGATTTTTTGAAAAGTAAAAGCAACGTGCACAAGGAGATCGTCTCAATGTCGCGGGAGATCCAAGCATTATTTATGCAGGCATCTAAAGAGTTAAACAGTGGACCTATCAACTCCATTGAACCAACACCCCAGGAGGATAAGCAAACTCAAACTGATGAGATAGCACGGCCTAACCTACCGCAGCTACTGACCCCAAAGCGTAAACGAGACCCAGTCTCTCAGAGCCCCAAGGGAAATAAGCCCAAGAAGAAGAAGAATACTACCGTAAATCAAACAAGAGATGTTGAAGAGGCAAGCACGTCGACTGTTGCAAAAGGTGGAAAGCCGGAGCAGGTCGTAACGGATCGAGCCTGGAGTGAAGTTCGCCCGAAGGCAAAAAAGAGAAGAAAACTTGCCAGGCCTGATGCCCTGGTCATACATACATCTGGGGAAACGTCTTACGCTGACATCCTAAGAAAGGTTAAAACTGACCCAAAGTTAGCCATGCTTGGTCAGAACGTCAAGGGTATAAGGAAAACTGCCAAAGGCGAGTTACTCCTTGAGCTTAACAAACCTGGCCACCAAAGCACAGTTGAGTTTAGGCAATCAGTTGAAGAGGTTCTTGGTACTGACGCTGCTGTGCGTTCGTTTACACACGAAATATTTATTGAGATAAAAGATATAGACGAGGTTACATCCAAGGAAGAAGTTTTTGAGGCCCTCGTGAACCAATCCGAAGACTTCAAAGAGCTGCAAATAACGGCAATAAAATCCATGAGAAAAGCCTATGGAGGTACACAAACTGCCACCATTGGTATGAGTGCTGTCTTAGCAGGCAAACTATTGGAGCTTGCAAAGTTGCGTATAGGATGGGTGGTATGTCGAATACGTGAAAAAATCTCACCGAAAAGATGTTTCAGATGTCTAAATTTTGGACATCCAGCTGCTAAGTGCAAGAGTCCAAATGACTACACAAACAACTGCATACGTTGTGGGGAAGTTGGACACAAGATTGGAACCTGTTCGAATAGTCCAAAGTGTTTACTGTGTAATGATACTACATCCAAAGGAGACCATGTAACGGGAGCGACTTCCTGTCCCCAGTACAGAAAAGCGCTTCAGGAACTAGGTAAACGAATATGAAACTGCTACAATGTAACTTAAATCATTGTCAAGCAGCTCAAGATTTGTTAAAACAGAGTGTCCGTGAGCTGAACATTGACGTCGCGCTTCTTAGTGAACCATACTGCAATATGGATTCGCCAAGATGGGTTGCTGATAGTTCAAATACGTCTGCTATCTGGTCTGTGCGTAACCAAACGTTGCAGAATGTGATGACGACGCAACAAGATGGTTTTGTTCGTGCAGATATATCTGGAATATCCATTTACAGCTGCTACATACCACCGAGATATTCCAACGACGATTTTGAAGTTATAATCGAAAATCTGGTCTCCGATGCAATTAATAAGAGCGTGGTGGTGATAGCTGGTGACTTTAATGCGTGGGCTACAGAGTGGGGCTGTCCGAGTACAAATGAGAGAGGTAGAATTCTTTTGGAGCTATTCGCTGTGCTAGATGTGGTTTTACTGAACACTGGTAATCAGCGTACTTTTAACCGCAATGGTGGAGGTTCGGTAATAGATATAGCTTTTTCAAGTGCTAGTATCGTAAATCGTATTGATTGGTCTATCTGTGATATATACACACATAGCGATCATAGTGCTATCCTCATGGAAATAAGAGATGCTCCGCTGGCAATCGCTTGCAGACAGAACCGTACTGCGATGGGCTGGAAAACAAATACCTTTGATAGCGAGATATTTAACCTTTACGCTGAGGACATAACACTTGATGGTACACCAGAGAATATGGCAGGTCAGTTAATTAACCAGGTGACAAATGCATGCAATGCATCTATGAAGAGGAGAGGACAAGGTCCAAATAAAGCACCGGTTTATTGGTGGAACGAAGAGATTGCTCAATTGCGAAAATGTTGTATACAGGCCAGACGAGTTTACGTTAGAGGTAGAGGCAGGCTAGGAAGTGAAGCTAACCACCAGGAGCTTAAATCCAAAAAGAAAGCCCTCAAGCTGGCAATACGTCGAAGTAAGAGAGCATGTTTTTTGAATATATGTGATGACGTTGATAGTAACCCATTTGGAATGGCATATAAACTAGTAACGAAAAAACTGAAGTGCTTTAGTGCAACACCACCACGAGATTCTACTACTCTACTCGAAATAGTTAAACATCTTTTTCCTTATCAAGGATCAACCACGTGGGAAAACCATATCTCTGCGGAAATATTCAGCTTCCCAACGACTACTATAGAAGAGATACAGCATGCTGTAGCCAAGTTTGAAGACAGAAAATCGCCTGGTCTTGATGGCATACCAAACATCGTCCTGAAGGAGATTGTAAAGTGCTGCCCCGAACAACTAGTTAAATTGATTAACTCCTGTTTTGAGAATGCGTCATTCCCAACATTGTGGAAGAGACAGAGGCTGGTATTGCTACCAAAGGACCAAAAGCCCTTGAACAACCCATCGTCCTATCGTCCCCTGTGTATGATAGACACGTGTGGAAAGTTGTTGGAGAGCATAATTTGCGGAAGGCTTGAGGCAAGCATTGAGACGACGGGCGGTCTATCTGAAACACAGTTTGGTTTCAGAAAAGGCAAGTCAACAGTCGATGCAATAAGATTAGTGGTTGGCATTGCCAACGATGCTATAGAAGGTAAAAGGTGGAAGAATGGCTCCAAAGAATACTGCATAGTTGTAACACTCGACGTGAAAAATGCTTTTAATACTGCGAACTGGGAAAAGATTGTGAATGCCCTAAATCACTTAGATATACCGCGATATCTGGTAGCGATAATTAAGGACTATTTCCGAAATAGAACCCTTGTATACGATACCGACGATGGAATGAAAGAGTACAAAGTTACGGCAGGTGTACCGCAAGGGTCTGTACTTGGACCACTACTTTGGAACGTGATGTACGATGGTGTTTTGAGACTGGTACTTCCAGAAAATGCTAGAATCGTAGGCTTTGCCGATGATATAGCTCTGGTAGTTACTGCAAAACACACTGAGGAAGCGAGGAATGTCGCAAACAGTAGCATATACTTGGTGCGGTCATGGTTAGATTCAATGGGGTTGGCACTTGCTGAACAGAAAACAGAGGCAGTTCTAATCAGCAGTCGTAAAGTCGTTGAAAGCATTACCCTAAATATTGGTAGCTGTTCAATAGAGACAAAGGAGCACCTTAAATACCTAGGTGTAATGATAGACAACCGTTTATCATTCAGACACCACTTAGAGTATGTCGGTGATAAGGCGAGGGCAACATGTACAGCACTGTGCCGTATAATGCCTAATACTAGGGGTCCTAAATACCTACGAAGGAAATTGCTGGCGAATGTAGTAAAAAGTATAATTCTTTATGCGGCTCCAATATGGTCGGACGCGACTAAATTTAAATCATATCGTGATAAAATCTCATCAGTGTTCAGATTGGCAACCCTTCGTGTATGTTGCGCGTTTCGAACCGTGTCAGACGAAGCAGCGTTGGTCATTGGTGGTATTATACCCATTGACTTACAGGCGGAAGAAGCACAGTATGTCTTCGACTTCAAGGGTGTGTCTGATAATACTGCAAATCGTATTACGGCGAGGGGTTTAGCTGTTGATAAATGGCAATCTCGTTGGTCATCATCAACGAAGGGTAGGTGGACGCACACATTAATTCCTAATGTGAGCGTCTGGTTGCAAAGGAAACATGGTGATATAAATTATTATCTCACCCAGTTTCTGAGTGGACATGGCTGTTTTAAGGCCTACTTGTATCGTTTTGGACATGACAGTGATCCGTTTTGTCCGTATTGTAGTGGTAACGTGGACGAAAATGCCGAACATGTCTTCTTTGACTGTCCACGTTTTACAGTTGAGAGGGAGAACCTCAAAGAGGTTGTCAGGAGTAGAATTTTTCCTGGGAATATAGTAGAGATAATGTTAACATCAGAGCGTAACTGGGAACATGTATGTAACTATGTTAAATTGGTTCTTTTAGAACTTCGTAGGCAAGAGGAGACTCGAAGAAGAGTCTAGGTTAGAGTAGTGGTGGTTTATCCCTTCCCCCCTCCGTGAGGAAATACTTAGCGGTGGTACCGCGGGGATTGTGGATCTGTGAGAGGGTGTTTAGCGTGTTAAAGTCTCGCACTCTGGCAATTTTCAGTGTGTGCCAAGTCTTTTGATGATTTTTGCCTCTATAAAAAAAAAAAAAAAAAAAAAAAAAACATACATACATACATACATACATACATACATACATACATACATACATACATACATACATACATACATACATACATACATACATACATACATACATACATACATACATACATACATACATACATACATACATACATACATACATACATACATACATACATACATACATACATACATACATACATACATACATACATACATACATACATACATACATACATACATACATACATACATACATACATACATACATACATACATACATACATACATACATACATACATACATACATACATACATACATACATACATACATACATACATACATACATACATACATACATACATACATACATACATACATACATACATACATACATACATACATACATACATACATACATACATACATACATACATACATACATACATACATACATACATACATACATACATACATACATACATACATACATACATACATACATACATACATACATACATACATACATACATACATACATACATACATACATACATACATACATACATACATACATACATACATACATACATACATACATACATACATACATACATACATACATACATACATACATACATACATACATACATACATACATACATACATACATACATACATACATACATACAACCTGGCAAGTCTCAAAGTACGTTCAATGCTCGTCACCATTCAGTTGGCGGTGCAGGAATCGGTTGCAGGATTATCTCCCGACTTACACGGATCTGGCACTGGCGGAAGTTCCCATAAGGTCTTTCGTCAACCCTCGCATGGACCTCACTGCTTGCAAAGGGACCCATGGGATCTTTAACGTGACTGCACATCGAGCGGAGATAGCGGCTTTGAGTTGGGACCACTTTAGAATGAACAATAATCAAGCACACTCACAACAACAACAACAAAAACAACAGGACGAAATGGGTGAAATATCTAATCCATTTGAGAGGAGTTCGGTGATTGTAAGATCACCCAAAACAAGTGAACAAACACCTTCTGTTATTGCTGATAAGCCTAATAGCATGGTCAAACTAGGAGAGAAAATTTCGAAAATGGTAGATTTTTTGAAAAGTAAAAGCAACGTGCACAAGGAGATCGTCTCAATGTCGCGGGAGATCCAAGCATTATTTATGCAGGCATCTAAAGAGTTAAACAGTGGACCTATCAACTCCATTGAACCAACACCCCAGGAGGATAAGCAAACTCAAACTGATGAGATAGCACGGCCTAACCTACCGCAGCTACTGACCCCAAAGCGTAAACGAGACCCAGTCTCTCAGAGCCCCAAGGGAAATAAGCCCAAGAAGAAGAAGAATACTACCGTAAATCAAACAAGAGATGTTGAAGAGGCAAGCACGTCGACTGTTGCAACAGGTGGAAAGCCGGAGCAGGTCGTAACGGATCGAGCCTGGAGTGAAGTTCGCCCGAAGGCAAAAAAGAGAAGAAAACCTGCCAGGCCTGATGCCCTGGTCATACATACATCTGGGGAAACGTCTTACGCTGATATCCTAAGAAAGGTTAAAACTGACCCAAAGTTAGCCATGCTTGGTCAGAACGTCAAGGGTATAAGGAAAACTGCCAAAGGCGAGTTACTCCTTGAGCTTAACAAACCTGGCCACCAAAGCACAGTTGAGTTTAGGCAATCAGTTGAAGAGGTTCTTGGTACAGACGCTGCTGTGCGTTCGTTTACACACGAAATATTTATTGAGATAAAAGATATAGACGAGGTTACATCCAAGGAAGAAGTTTTTGAGGCCCTCGTGAACCAATGCGAAGACTTCAAAGAGCTGCAAATAACGGCAATAAAATCCATGAGAAAAGCCTATGGAGGTACACAAACTGCCACCATTGGTATGAGTGCTGTCTTAGCAGGCAAACTATTGGAGCTTGCAAAGTTGCGTATAGGATGGGTGGTATGTCGAATACGTGAAAAAATCTCACCGAAAAGATGTTTCAGATGTCTAAATTTTGGACATCCAGCTGCTAAGTGCAAGAGTCCAAATGACTACACAAACAACTGCATACGTTGTGGGGAAGTTGGACACAAGATTGGAACCTGTTCGAATAGTCCAAAGTGTTTACTGTGTAATGATACTACATCCAAAGGAGACCATGTAACGGGAGCGACTTCCTGTCCCCAGTACAGAAAAGCGCTTCAGGAACTAAGTAAACGAATATGAAACTGCTACAATGTAACTTAAATCATTGTCAAGCAGCTCAAGATTTGTTAAAACAGAGTGTCCGTGAGCTGAACATTGACGTCGCACTTCTTAGTGAACCATACTGCAATATGGATTCGCCAAGATGGGTTGCTGATAGTTCAAATACGTCTGCTATCTGGTCTGTGCGTAACCAAACGTTGCAGAATGTGATGACGACGCAACAAGATGGTTTTGTTCGTGCAGATATATCTGGAATATCCATTTACAGCTGCTACATACCACCGAGATATTCCAACGACGATTTTGAAGTTATAATCGAAAATCTGGTCTCCGATGCAATTAATAAGAGCGTGGTGGTGATAGCTGGTGACTTTAATGCGTGGGCTACAGAGTGGGGCTGTCCGAGTACAAATGAGAGAGGTAGAATTCTTTTGGAGCTATTCGCTGTGCTAGATGTGGTTTTACTGAACACTGGTAATCAGCGTACTTTTAACCGCAATGGTGGAGGTTCGGTAATAGATATAGCTTTTTCAAGTGCTAGTATCGTAAATCGTATTGATTGGTCTATCTGTGATATATACACACATAGCGATCATAGTGCTATCCTCATGGAAATAAGAGATGCTCCGCTGGCAATCGCTTGCAGACAGAACCGTACTGCGATGGGCTGGAAAACAAATACCTTTGATAGCGAGATATTTAACCTTTACGCTGAGGACATAACACTTGATGGTACACCAGAGAATATGGCAGGTCAGTTCATTAACCAGGTGACAAATGCATGCAATGCCTCTATGAAGAGGAGAGGACAAGGTCCAAATAAAGCACCGGTTTATTGGTGGAACGAAGAGATTGCTCAATTGCGAAAATGTTGTATACAGGCCAGACGAGTTTACGTTAGAGGTAGAGGCAGGCTAGGAAGTGAAGCTAACCACCATGAGCTTAAATCCAAAAAGAAAGCCCTCAAGCTGGCAATACGTCGAAGTAAGAGAGCATGTTTTTTGAATATATGTGATGACGTTGATAGTAACCCATTTGGAATGGCATATAAACTAGTAACGAAAAAACTGAAGTGCTTTAGTGCAACACCACCACGAGATTCTACTACTCTACTCGAAATAGTTAAACATCTTTTTCCTTATCAAGGATCAACCACGTGGGAAAACCATATCTCTGCGGAAATATTCAGCTTCCCAACGACTACTATAGACGAGATACAGCATGCTGTAGCCAAGTTTGAAGACAGAAAATCGCCTGGTCTTGATGGCATACCAAACATCGTCCTGAAGGAGATTGTAAAGTGCTGCCCCGAACAACTAGTTAAATTGATTAACTCCTGTTTTGAGAATGCGTCATTCCCAACATTGTGGAAGAGACAGAGGCTGGTATTGCTACCCAAGGACCAAAAGCCCTTGAACAACCCATCGTCCTATCGTCCCCTGTGTATGATAGACACGTGTGGAAAGTTGTTGGAGAGCATAATTTGCGGAAGGCTTGAGGCAAGCATTGAGACGACGGGCGGTCTATCTGAAACACAGTTTGGTTTCAGAAAAGGCAAGTCAACAGTCGATGCAATAAGATTAGTGGTTGGCATTGCCAACGATGCTATAGAAGGTAAAAGGTGGAAGAATGGCTCCAAAGAATACTGCATAGTTGTAACACTCGACGTGAAAAATGCTTTTAATACTGCGAACTGGGAAAAGATTGTGAATGCCCTAAATCACTTAGATATACCGCAATATCTGGTAGCGATAATTAAGGACTATTTCCGAAATAGAACCCTTGTATACGATACCGACGATGGAATGAAAGAGTACAAAGTTACGGCAGGTGTACCGCAAGGGTCTGTACTTGGACCACTACTTTGGAACGTGATGTACGATGGTGTCTTGAGACTGGTACTTCCAGAAAATGCTAGAATCGTAGGCTTTGCCGATGATATAGCTCTGGTAGTTACTGCAAAACACACTGAGGAAGCGAGGAATGTCGCAAACAGTAGCATATACTTGGTGCGGTCATGGTTAGATTCAATGGGGTTGGCACTTGCTGAACAAAAAACAGAGGCAGTTCTAATCAGCAGTCGTAAAGTCGTTGAAAGCATTACCCTAAATATTGGTAGCTGTTCAATAGAGACAAAGGAGCACCTTAAATACCTAGGTGTAATGATAGACAACCGTTTATCATTCAAACACCACTTAGAGTATGTCGGTGATAAGGCGAGGGCAACGTGTACAGCACTGTGCCGTATAATGCCTAATACTAGGGGTCCTAAATACCTACGAAGGAAATTGCTGGCGAATGTAGTAAAAAGTATAATTCTTTATGCGGCTCCAATATGGTCGGACGCGACTAAATTTAAATCATATCGTGATAAAATCTCATCAGTGTTCAGATTGGCAACCCTTCGTGTATGTTGCGCGTTTCGAACCGTGTCAGACGAAGCAGCGTTGGTCATTGGTGGTATTATACCCATTGACTTACAGGCGGAAGAAGCACAGTATGTCTTCGACTTCAAGGGTGTGTCTGATAATACTGCAAATCGTATTACGGCGAGGGGTTTAGCTGTTGATAGGTGGCAATCTCGTTGGTCATCATCAACGAAGGGTAGGTGGACGCACACATTAATTCCTAATGTGAGCGTCTGGTTGCAAAGGAAACATGGTGATATAAATTATTATCTCACCCAGTTTCTGAGTGGACATGGCTGTTTTAAGGCCTACTTGTATCGTTTTGGACATGACAGTGATCCGTTTTGTCCGTATTGTAGTGGTAACGTGGACGAAAATGCCGAACATGTCTTCTTTGACTGTCCACGTTTTACAGTTGAGAGGGAGAACCTCAAAGAGGTTGTCAGGAGTAGAATTTTTCCTGGGAATATAGTAGAGATAATGTTAACATCAGAGCGTAACTGGGAACATGTATGTAACTATGTTAAATTGGTTCTTTTAGAACTTCGTAGGCAAGAGGAGACTCGAAGAAGAGTCTAGGTTAGAGTAGTGGTGGTTTATCCCTTCCCCCCCTCCGTGAGGAAATACTTAGCGGTGGTACCGCGGGGATTGTGGATCTGTGAGAGGGTGTTTAGCGTGTTAAAGTCTCGCACTCTGGCAATTTTCAGTGTGTGCCAAGTCTTTTGATGATTTTTGCCTCTATAAAAAAAAAAAAAAAAAAAAAAAAAAAAAAAAAAAAAAAAAAAAAAAAACATACATACATACATACATACATACATACATACATACATACATACATACATACATACATACATACATACATACATACATACATACATACATACATACATACATACATACATACATACATACATACATACATACATACATACATACATACATACATACATACATACATACATACATACATACATACATACATACATACATACATACATACATACATACATACATACATACATACATACATACATACATACATACATACATACATACATACATACATACATACATACATACATACATACATACATACATACATACATACATACATACATACATACATACATACATACATACATACATACATACATACATACATACATACATACATACATACATACATACATACATACATACATACATACATACATACATACATACATACATACATACATACATACATACATACATACATACATACATACATACATACATACATACATACATACATACATACATACATACATACATACATACATACATACATACATACATACATACATACATACATACATACATACATACATACATACATACATACATACATACATACATACATACATACATACATACATACATACATACATACATACATACATACATACATACATACATACATACATACATACATACATACATACATACATACATACATACATACATACATACATACATACATACATACATACATACATACATACATACATACATACATACATACATACATACATACATACATACATACATACATACATACATACATACATACATACATACATACATACATACATACATACATACATACATACATACATACATACATACATACATACATACATACATACATACATACATACATACATACATACATACATACATACATACATACATACATACATACATACATACATACATACATACATACATACATACATACATACATACATACATACATACATACATACATACATACATACATACATACATACATACATACATACATACATACATACATACATACATACATACATACATACATACATACATACATACATACATACATACATACATACATACATACATACATACATACATACATACATACATACATACATACATACATACATACATACATACATACATACATACATACATACATACATACATACATACATACATACATACATACATACATACATACATACATACATACATACATACATACATACATACATACATACATACATACATACATACATACATACATACATACATACATACATACATACATACATACATACATACATACATACATACATACATACATACATACATACATACATACATACATACATACATACATACATACATACATACATACATACATACATACATACATACATACATACATACATACATACATACATACATACATACATACATACATACATACATACATACATACATACATACATACATACATACATACATACATACATACATACATACATACATACATACATACATACATACATACATACATACATACATACATACATACATACATACATACATACATACATACATACATACATACATACATACATACATACATACATACATACATACATACATACATACATACATACATACATACATACATACATACATACATACATACATACATACATACATACATACATACATACATACATACATACATACATACATACATACATACATACATACATACATACATACATACATACATACATACATACATACATACATACATACATACATACATACATACATACATACATACATACATACATACATACATACATACATACATACATACATACATACATACATACATACATACATACATACATACATACATACATACATACATACATACATACATACATACATACATACATACATACATACATACATACATACATACATACATACATACATACATACATACATACATACATACATACATACATACATACATACATACATACATACATACATACATACATACATACATACATACATACATACATACATACATACATACATACATACATACATACATACATACATACATACATACATACATACATACATACATACATACATACATACATACATACATACATACATACATACATACATACATACATACATACATACATACATACATACATACATACATACATACATACATACATACATACATACATACATACATACATACATACATACATACATACATACATACATACATACATACATACATACATACATACATACATACATACATACATACATACATACATACATACATACATACATACATACATACATACATACATACATACATACATACATACATACATACATACATACATACATACATACATACATACATACATACATACATACATACATACATACATACATACATACATACATACATACATACATACATACATACATACATACATACATACATACATACATACATACATACATACATACATACATACATACATACATACATACATACATACATACATACATACATACATACATACATACATACATACATACATACATACATACATACATACATACATACATACATACATACATACATACATACATACATACATACATACATACATACATACATACATACATACATACATACATACATACATACATACATACATACATACATACATACATACATACATACATACATACATACATACATACATACATACATACATACATACATACATACATACATACATACATACATACATACATACATACATACATACATACATACATACATACATACATACATACATACATACATACATACATACATACATACATACATACATACATACATACATACATACATACATACATACATACATACATACATACATACATACATACATACATACATACATACATACATACATACATACATACATACATACATACATACATACATACATACATACATACATACATACATACATACATACATACATACATACATACATACATACATACATACATACATACATACATACATACATACATACATACATACATACATACATACATACATACATACATACATACATACATACATACATACATACATACATACATACATACATACATACATACATACATACATACATACATACATACATACATACATACATACATACATACATACATACATACATACATACATACATACATACATACATACATACATACATACATACATACATACATACATACATACATACATACATACATACATACATACATACATACATACATACATACATACATACATACATACATACTAATCTGCAATCATCTTTGCCACACATAATTTCCATGTGGACATGTATGTATCCTAACAGCCCCAACATTCATTACAAGAAAAATTAATAATCCCAATGTTTCGGCTACTTAACAGCAGGAAAATAGATTCTTAAAATCTAAAAAAAACTTCAAACACAGCCACGAAATATTTTTATAATTTTTAACGTTTTTTTTTACAATTTTCACTTAAAGAATCAAAATTTTCTGTATGTACAAAAAAAAAATTCTAAAATAAATATTTTATTTTGAAAGACATTTCAAATTTTGAAATTGTTTTTTTCTGATTTGTTTTGAATTGATTTTTTTATTATGATAATAAATAAAAACATCAAAAATATCGATATTTGCAAAAATCAAAATGATATCGAAATTGAACATTAGGGGTTTTCATTTAAGCTATTTAAAATATGAAAAAATAGTGGTATTCAGAGTCTTGCTTGCCAGCCCTGGCACTGGTGGTAAAAGAGCACTTTTTAAAATTACTTTTCAAAATACATGTATTTTTTGAAAGAAGTACTCTTTTGCTACATTGCCAGGGCTGGCAACAAGACTCTGAATACCTCTAATGATTTTGGTATTTATTTTTATTAATGATAGATATATAAGTAGGTCTGATCATATCTACTAGATATAAAAATCTTGACACAAAACGTTTGCAGATGTTAGACGAGATATGATTATATATAGGCCCATATCTCGCATATCTTGCAATATATAATTTTATCAGGTATCAGATATAATCAGATATGTTCATATATAATTAGATCTAAACAGATCTAATTATTTTTACACGGGCATACATACTACTTATTTTTTTCTACAAAACATACATACATATTTTCTCTTACATACAAAACGCTTTTTTTTTTTGCTACCCCCATATTTGTAATTTTTTTTCTACATTTTTTTTTTATAAAACATTCTAAATGATCAGTGTATATAAAAAAAATTCTAACACACGGTGAAATTTTTAGATCTCTACTATGTTTGATATTCTAAAAACGATGGTTTGTTTACATTCTAATCGTTCAAACACGACATGTTGCGCGTTCGTTTAAAAAAGCATAGCAAATTTTTTAATTTGCTGTTTAGCATCATAGTAAACATTCTCATTCCCAAACACTGTACTCTAAAAGTAGTGTACTCTGAAGCGAATGATTTGGTGTCAGCGAAGAAGGGAGTACATTTGAGCTCATGTCTGCTAAACATTTCCTTGTTAGGGTTATGTATATCACCTATCTGGTTCGAAGCGTACCCAAACATTTTTTTTGTTTTAGAAAATTATATGTTTGGTGAATGTATCGTTGACCTGTGGTGTAACTCAAGCCAAACCAAAAAACACCAGGATTTTACATGTTTTTATGCAATTAGATCTAATTAGGTCCACTAATATATGGCAATGTCTGGTCAAAACTCGGATGAAATCGAATCATATTTTATACAAGTTGATCTTTTTTAATGCAAAAACATCCACCATTATTCGGATTAAATTGCGTATAAATATATATTGTGTTATATATCATTATGTATTGCATCATATAAAAATTTTTACTCGGGATTTTACAAATTTCCAAGGCTTTAAAAAAAAAAATCTAATAAATTCACTACAGTTCCTTGTAAGTTTTATTGCTCCGAGAATTTTATTGGTAAAAATCTTGTAAAATTACGAAAACCCGAGTAAAAATTTTGATATGATGCAATATATAATGATATGTAACACAATATACATTTATACGCAATTTGATCCGAATAATGTTTTTGCATTAAAAAAGATCAACTTGTATAAAATATGATTTGATTTCATCCGAGTTTTGACCAGACATTGTCATATATTGGTGGATCTAATTAGATCTAATTGCATAAAAACATATAAAATCCTGGTGTTTTTTGGTTTGGGTTGAGATACACCACAGGTCAACGATACATTTACCAAACATTTAATATTCTAAAACAAAAAAAATGTTTGGGTACGCTTCGAACCAGATAGGTGATATACATAACCCTAACAAAAAAATATTTAGGAACATTTTAAAAAGTTTTTTATACTTCGCCTAAAAACTTAGAAAATTGTTGGTTAATTGGAAACATATATAGTTTTATATGGAACAGAATAAGCTATATATAATTTTATGTTAAATTATACAGAAAATCAAATTTTGTATTGATCCTCTTATAATTTTATATAATTATATCAACCGTATACCTTTTGATCTGAATCATGATTAAATTATATATAAATACATATGACTGCATTTAAAAAAATTAGAAAATATCTCACGCGATGTATAATCATATATGATTAATTATGTTTGTATCAAGTTATATATTGTTATATATGTTTATTTTTACTCGGGAAAGCTCATAATTTTTACTAGGAATTCTCGTAAAATAGGAGGTACCAAAAACTCTAGTAAAAACACGAAACCTCCTTGTAAGTTTTATCGCGTCAAAAAATTTGTAAATTTACAATTTTATTTGTAAAAAGCTTGTAAAATTACAAAATTATTGGTAAAAAGCTTGTTGTCAAATAGGAGGTAGCAAAAAAAAGTTACAAATTTATCTTGTCTTTTTACAAGTTTTTTTTTTTGAGTGTAAAATTACAAAAAAATTGTAAAATTACAAAAAAATTGTAAAATTACAAAAAAAATTGTAAAATTACAAACAAAATTTTAAAATTACAAAAAAAATGTAAATTTCGATCGAAAATCGGAAAACTGTCAAATATTGGTGAAATGGGATTACGAGACTTTTTCTTGTAATTTGACAAAGTTTTTTTTTTTTGTGTGTAGAAAAAAAAAATTGATAAAAAAAATTTTGGTTGTAAAAAAAGTTTTTGATGAAAAAAAAAATTGATAAGAAAAAGGACAAAAGAAAAAAAATTTTAAGGAAAAAGTAAAAAAATTCAATTCAGCTTTGCCGAATGTATTGATACTAGAGATGGGTGCGTGATTGGTTTTTGACTCACACTCACTTACGCTCACGACAGGAATTTTTGAATCACGCACACTCACTCACGAGCAAATTTTTTCTACTCACACTCACTCACAATCACGTGAGTAAATTTGATACAACTCACACTCATGTGAACTCACGCAAGCTTCACTCACACTCACTTTGACTCACACTCACGAAACTCTTATTTATAAAAAAAAAAAAATTCAAAAAACAAAAATTTCAAAAATCTTTCAAAGTTGTGAACAAAGTTCAGTGAAATTTTACATTTTTTTTGCTTTTTTCAGGACAAAATCTTAAGCCAAATTTTAAAATTTTTTGTTGCTTTTTTTGGTACAAAAGGAAATTTGTAGAGTATATAAATCACGCAGACTCACGCAAAAAAATAGACTCACGCACACTCACTCACGAAAAAATCTTGTTCACGCACACTCACTCACGTAATTTTTTTCTCCACTCACAATCCCTCACAATCACTTGAGTAAAATTGAATTCAGTCACACTCACGCGTGATCATGCGTGAATCACGCTCTTATCTGCCCATCTCTAATTGATACCCTCCACAATGTAAACCATATATAAAATGATTAAAAAATTATAATACATAATTATAATTAGAGCCTGAGCTCAACTGTCTTTACAGAAAAACAAAAATTTGAAAATAACGACTTTAAGTCGGCCTAAGTGGCAATAATAGTATCTTTGGAAAGTGGCAACACCTAACATTTGTGTCTACAAAATATAGACCATGTTCTGGCAAGGTTGCAAAATAAGTACTTAGATCAGAGTTGATGAAGGAGTGGAGGACGAATGATGATTACTAAAAAATTGAATTTATTCACCATAATGCAATTTCACCTTCTTCTGTACGAAAAAACAACAGCAACAACCACACAAGAATTGAAAAACCATGATTTAGTTGATACTTGCTTAACAGCCAACTTAGCGTATCGGTCTAGAGTGATCGTACCTAAGAGGCAGTTAATAGCAAAAACATTACAGATTCATAGGTTCAATTCTTGGCGGCTGCGATCTGTTAATAATTTTCACATATAGAATAAAATTGACTATTAACTGAATAAATTTGACATTAAAAGTTTTTCTGATGATTATAATAACTGGATTATATAAAACTAGTAAAAAACGAACCAGGATGTCTTAAATTTTTAGAAAAATAAATTTTTCTTTCACACCTTTCTCAATTCAAACCATATACAACATGATTAAAAAATTATAATACATAATTATAATTAGAGCCTGAGCTCAACTGTCTTTACAGAAAAACAAAAAGTAAAAAAAGATTATTTGCAAAAAAATATTTAAAAAAAGTTCTACGGAAAAAAAAAATTTTTGGTGGAAAAAAAAAACTCCGATTTTTTTTAAACCCTTGCAATAGTGCAATATTGCAACCTTTTAAAAAAAATCGTTAATCAATTTTTTTTTCTATAACCTTTTATATGATGCGTCGTTGCAAGAAAATATTCGCAATTTATTTTAATAGTAAAACAATTGCTTCTATTCACAACGAAACATGCAAATTAAGTAAGTTGCAATTTTGCAAGACTAAAACTCCATTAATATGTTTATACTTGTTTTAACACCATTCTGTATCCAGTTTTGTTCACATACGTCATCCAAAAGCCGAATTAAAGCATTTTGTACACTCAAAAAAAAAAAAACTGTAATGTTAGCAAAAAAAGCTTGTAAACCTACAAGAAAATTTGCTGATTTTGAACCCACAATTTTTTTGCTAAAGTTAGCAAAAATGTTTTGCCAATAATTAGTTAACTAAATATTTTTTTTTTAACTTAGTTTATACACATCTGAGGACCCCATTGGGTTCGGACCCGATAGGTCCAGACCCCGATGGGCCTAGACCTAGTTGGGTTCCTTAAAAATCGTCATAGTTTTTTATCCAAAATTTGTGTCCGTTTCGCTCTACCTTGCTTAGTTTTTTGAGATACGTGATTATAGGGGACCACTGGGGTCTTGAGAATTAAAAAAGTCGATAACTTCAAAAATATTACTAGGAGAGCTTTTGACTATTTTGCGGTCTTGTTCTACGTGTTGAGAGCTACAAAAACGCTTTTGGACTTTTTGTTGTGTCGGCAATATTTACCGAGATATGAGCATTTTAAAAATTTCGGGGATGCCAACTTTTTTGGATCCAAAGTTAGGGCCCATTAGGGTCCACACATGTGAAGAGGGCCGGCGATACTATGGAGATTTTAAGAACCAAAAATGGCCTCAATTTTGCTCTATCTGGCTTAGTTTCCGAGATAGCGCCATTTTAAGTTTTCTGAAAATAAAAAAAAATTTACCATTTATTTTGCTAATATTAGCAAAAAATCTTGTAAAAATGTAGTCAACTCAATTTCAAATTTAGCAAAAGAAATTAGTTCAAAGTTTGTTTAAAATTGCTAATGTGCTAAATGAAGTTTACAAGAATTTTTTGCTAACATGCTTATTTCAACTAAAAATTTGCTAAAAGTTAGCTAACTAGCGTTAGCAAAAAAAAATTAGTAAATCTACTAACGTATTTTTTTGAGTGTATTTTTAGGTTATGTGGAAAGTACCAAAATTTTCTAGGCGTCCTTACATTTTTGTTCATAACTTTTGAACCGCTTAATTGATTTCGCTCAGCTGCAATACCAAACTGCTCTGGGCAACAACAAATAATTATGTTAAGTTTGAATTATATCTTACAAGGGAAGTATCTCAACCCTTATGAACCGATTTGCCTGAAACTTAAAATATATATAAAAGAGACAATTTTAAGGTTGGGGTGTCTCGGCTTATCGGCCATATCGGGGATTTAGGGGTTCAAAACATGGGTCAAAAAATGGCGAAAAAATCGTTTTTTGCATTTTTCAGCCATTTCTTTTTATGAAACTATATGATGTTTTATTATGAGAAGAAAGGTTTTTTTTAATGCCTATCCAATGGTGCTATAACGTTGTATAAATTCGGCTTCTTTATATATTTTTTCAGGAAAATGTGTAAATTTTGGCCGGTATTTATGTGAAGAAATAGACCTACGATATCTATATGATTAAATTTCAATCGACACGTATTTTTGCCCTAGACGATGTTCCTGTTAGTTCGAAAGTTATCAAAATTTTCCGGAAGGCCCACATGGTTTCATAAGGGGACAGCGAAATTTTTAAACACCGATATGGCCGATAAGCCGAGACACTCCAACCTTAAAATCGTCTCTTTAATATATATTTTAAGTTTCAGGCAAATCGGTTCATAAGGGTTGAGATACTTCCCTTGTTAGTATTACTTTGGCCGCGATTGTCATTTCAACAGACAGACGGTCATCGTTAGAATGCGCTTTGAAAGCGCTTTAAAAACAAAAAATATGTTACTATTATAACACTTTTAAAACAAAAAAATGGGACGTATCTAAATTGTATACATAAGTCCATAAGACGCAACTTTTTTTGGTGTTTAATTGAATAAAGAAATTTATTAAATTAGGATAAAAAATTTATTGACTCATTTATTAGGATAAACAAATTTTGAACAATTTTCTAAGTCCCGGAAAAAATTAGTTTGCAGTTTTCTTTGCGTTTTGGAATAAAAAATTTATTAAAAATGCTTTTAGAAAAAAATTTGGAAAAGTCCCGAAAAAAAGTGGTGTATTGAACCGAAACGGGTATGTATCCGGAGTTTAAGGGTGATGCATCCGGAGTTTAAGACTATCAAGGACCGGCCACTTATACTGCAGGGAAATAAAAAATATTCCAATTGTTATGAAAATTAATAAATTTTAATAAAAAAATTTATACTTTGAACGGATTTAAATAGAAAAACATTGGCAAAGCGCTTGGAAAGCACTTTTTCGAATTCATACTACCTTCTACACAAAAAAAAATGCTTTGCCGAGACTTTTTATTTGGAACGGTTGGCAGTTTCTGCCTGGGTTATATATACCCTCTCTCGTACACAGTACACAAATATAATTAAATGTGTTTTCCTCTTTATAAGATACACTTTAATTTTAAATATAATCCAAATCCCAGTGACTTTAAAAACTGTAATTAAGCTTTCGATATTTTTAATTAAATTAACATAATGAAAAGTCTTTCTTTTATTTGCTATAAAATATTTTGGCATAGTTTCAAAAATTCACCCACTATAAAGGAAAGAATTTTGGTTATTTTGCACTGTACTTTCCTTAATTATTTGTATTTGACAAATGAAGTCTTTAGTGTTTAAACATATTTTTCTTTTATTCTTTTTTTGGCAAGAAAAATAAATATAAAATGGCATTTTAAAGTTAGATTAAATCAGAAAAAAACTTGAAAATAATCGATTAGGAAGAATTTAAGTGTTAACTACACTTTAATTAAAATGATTTCAATTTCCTACTATAAATTTGGTAAATTTACACAAATTGCGTAATTCTACTTAAAATTAATGGAAATTTACACAATTTATAGTATATCTTTTGAATTTGTTGAAATTTACCAAATTTATTTTAGGAATTAGCTACAGATACACAGAAAAAAATATGAAGGAAACAAATTTGAGTAATCACTTGTTTAAATTTAAAAACAAAAATTGAGTAATTTTTTAATTGACGCAATTAAAAATTTACTCAAAAATTTTAAAAACAATTTAAGTAAATAATTTACTAAAAATGTAATAGTTTTTTTATTTTTTTTAAACTCTCATAGTTTTTTTAACTCTCGTTTACACAGAAAAAAATATGGAGGAAACAAATTTGAGTAATCACTTGTTTAATTTTTTAAAAAAAATTTGAGTAATTTTTTAATTGACGCAATTAAAAATTTACTCAAAAATTGAAAATAAAATTTGAGTAAATAATTTAATACAAATTTAATATTTTTTTTTATTTATTTTTTTTTCTCTTGGTGTTTTGAATTCTCATTTAGTTTATTGTTTTTTGTATATGTATATGAAAGTTTGAAATCATCTTTATAAAATTTTACTTTGTCTTGAAGACATAAGTATATTTGGTAAAGGTTGTAAAAGCAATTTTTTTGGAAAAAAAATTAGAAACTTTTCAAACTTTTTAAAAAAATAATTTGATACATTTTGCGTAAATTTTTACTTGACACAATTAAAAAGTTACTTAAAAATATTAAAAAATTTTAAGTAAAGATTTAATTGTGTGAATTAATAATTTACTCAAATTTTTTATTAAGCATTTAATAATTTTTTATTAAAACTTTACTCAATACTATTAAATCGTTTACTGGTGGAAAATTGAGCAATTTTTTACTCAATAGTATTAAAAATTTACTCAAAATTTTTTTTTATTTTTTTTTGTGTAGTTTATAGTTTTTTGTGTATGTATATGAAAGTTTGTAATCGTCTTTATAAAATTTTCCTATGTTTTTGAGACATAAATATGTTTGGTAAAGTTTGAAAAAACAAGTTTTTTTTTTTTTTTTTTTTTTTTTTAAATGTAAAACTTTTTTAAACTTAAAAAAAAAAAATAGATAAATTTTGAGTAAATTTTTAATTGTGTCAATTAAAAATTTACTCAAATTTTTTTTCAAACATTTAATAAATTTTTATTAAAAATTTACTCAATACTATTAAATCGTTTACTAGTGCAAAATTGAGTAATTTTTTACTCAATAGTATTACAAATTTACTCAAATATTTTTTTTATTTTTTTCTTTGTATGCTTGCACACAAGCAAAGTGCAGGATGCTGGCATAATAACTTGAATTTTCTTTTGGCATAAATTACCTAAGGTTTGTACTGTAAAAAACTTGGGTAATTAATGAATATCACTTGTCGATTTTGCGTTTGGTGGGTTGAATTTTTATCTAAAATCTTTAGTTTTTTAAAATAAAAATCATATTCGAAAACTTATGATTCTATTTAATTTCCTAAGCGATGTCACCATGTTAAACATTCTAGTTTATCTTCCGCACCGTTTTGCCCATTCGTAGACTTTTATTTTATGCAAAATTTGAGCTTCCACGATTTAAGACTCCCTAACGATATTTACAAAAATCACATAAGACATGACAAAATTTATGCACTCCTTTATATCGTAGGGCATACAAAATACACATCAAGACTTATTGCTTTTTCCGCACTTTTGTGCTGCATATAAAACTTAACTCAACTTAAACAATTCAAATTTATTCATTTTGGTAAGAAAAAATAAATCTTAAAAATAATAATATAATGCACTGCAGCAAATATTGAAATGTTTGGATAACTAAACACAAGTCAGTGGTTAATGCCAGAGGGTTTAAAGTTATTAACTAAGGTCTTAATTGGTTTTATTTTAAAACTGCATGTATGAATTTCATTTAATATATTTAATTATTTCGCTTTGGAATTTGGTTGATACTTAAATGGTTTAATTGCTCTCAAAACCAAGACATTACATTAGATTATATTAAAGAGGTCATATGCACTGCGACCAGAAAGATCTATTGTGCAGCCTAAAAAGGGTGCCCTAAATTTTTTTACTAAAAAAAAATTTTTTTTACTCAATTTTTTATTATGATTTTTTTTCTGTAGAAACATTTCAAATGTTTAAAAATTTATTCCTATAAAAAATGTTTTACAATTTAAGAAAATTTTTGATATTTGAAAAAATGTCTCCTTAAAAAATTTTTCATTAGAAAATATATAAAATTTGCGACATACATATTTAATTCAAAAAAGTTTCCTAATTTCAAATTTTTACAGTGCCATTTTCTTAAAGAGGAAGCTTATATGAGTCTGGGACATTATCCCAATAGAAAAATTCTGAGGTTTTGAGCCATTTTGCTACAGACAATTTTTAAAAATTTATAAAATTCTGGCAATTGAAAAATTTTTATATTCTGATAAACATAGAAAATGTTCAGAAACTTAGGCAATTTTCCCACCAAAAAATTCGTATTTTAAGAAAAAATTTTCAATTAGATTTAGTGAGATTTTTCCCCATAAAAAACCTCTAAGGTTCTGAAATATGTTTTTCTTTTCTACTTTTCCACCGAAACGTTCTTTCTTCACCAAAATTTTCAGGTTTTGAAAAACTAAAACCAGAAAGTACCTACACTCAAAAAAAAAATATTGTAAAACTTGCAAAAAATGGTTAAAATTAGCAAAAAAAAAACTGTAGTTTTGGACGTTGCAAAAATTTTGGTAATATTAATTAGCAAAACCATTTTGCTAATCAAAAAATTAGGAAAAAAATGGTAAAATTACAAGAATACCATTTTATTTTTGTAAAAAATCAACCTTGTAAAATTATCAAAAAATATGGTAAAATTACCAAAAAAAAATGGTAAAATTGAAATAGATAAAAAAATTTATAATTTGGTAAAAAAACTGTTTTATTTAGTAATTTTTTTCTCTGATTAGTAGTTGATTTAAAATTTGGTGAATATACTAAAAAAATTTTTGCCTGTTTTTGAGCACCACGTTCTTTAAATGTAGTAATAGCAGCATCAACTATTACTTCAGTTGTTGGATGGTTTCTTCGGCTTGATGGTGGCAGCATCTTCTTTTGCCTTCTTCTCAGCAGCTGTAGTTGCAGTAACTGGACTTCCAACAACATCAAAATCCAAAATGATTTTTTTTTTCACTTACCCCCTAATTTTGTAAAACGCAACGCGCCGCGTTGTCAAAATTTCTGTGTAATTTGTTTTTGTTACAACAACAAAATGTATTGAAATTTTGACAACGCGGCGCGTTGCGTTTTGCAAAATTAGGCCATTAAACAAAAAATTTAAAGAACAACACTTCACTTTTTTTATTTTTTTGCGTCATTTTTTTAGCTTAAGTAGAACAAATGAGAATTGCGTAGTAGTCTACACAAGAAATTTCTTACATTTTCAGGTAAAATTTGTAAAAAATTAACAATTTTTTTTCGAATTTTTAATTTTTTTCACATGTATTTAAAAAAAAAAATAAAAAAAAAAACTTTTGGATATTGAGGATTAGATATCTAAGTATGTGTTAAAATTTAAAAAAAAAAATATTTTTCAAAATTATCAACTTTTTATTAACAATTTAGGTGGCAAATTTTAAAAAATTTTCATATAAAATTAGCAAAAAAATATGGTAAAATTAGCAAAAAATATGGTAAAAAATACTAAAAATTGTGTAGCCTATTTTTGAGCGCCCATGCAGTTGATGGATGGCTACTTTGCTATGGTGTTGGCAGCATCATCAATCTGCAATGATTTTTTTTTCACACTAGAACACTTTAAACAATTTTTTTTTTAAACTAAGAAAAAAAATAAAAAGTATTACCATTTCTTTAAGGAAAATACTAATATTTTTGCTAAAATTATAGTAAAATAAAAAAAAAAACTTGCAAGAAAATATAGTAAAAGTACCAACAAATTGTTGTATTTTACCAATAGTAAATTGCCAAAAAAAAAACTGTAAAAGTTAAATTTTTACAATTTTTTTTGCTAAAGTTTGGTTGAAGTAAATTACAACACCTTTTACTAATATTTTGACTAAGTTATTTTTTGAGTGTACCTGAGATTAACATTTTTTAAGCCAATTTCCTAGATTCTGAGACATTTTTCTAAAGAAACAGCAAAGGTTTTTGAGACACTTAGAAAAGGTCTAAGATTCTCAAACATTTTCTGAGACATATTTTCTTCTGAAAAGTCTAAGAATCTAAGAAATTTTTCATACAAAAATTTTAGATTCTAAAACCTTTTTCCTACAGAACAGGTCTCAGCTTCTGATACATTTTTCCTATAGAAAAAGTCTCAGAATCTAATTCTCACACATTTTCCTAGAGAAAAAGATTCTGGGACATTTTTCAAATAGAAAAAATTTCAGAATTTAAGATATTTTCTTAGATTCTGGGACATTTTTCCTAAAATCTCAGATTCTAACGTTTTTTTCTATAGAAAAATTCTCATATTCTAAGTAATTTTTACTTTACAAAAAGTCTCAGATTCTGAGGGGTTTTTGAATAGAAAGATTGTCATATTCTGAGTCATTTTTACTTTACAAAAAATCTCAGATTCTGATATATTTTTCCTATCGAAAAATTCTGAGATTTTTTTATCTTAGCCAAAGACTTCATCTTTATTTTTGATAGAAAAAATTTTCTTATTATTTCATTTTCTTTTTCTCTTTACTTTTTACCCATCTTCTCAGATTTTTTCGAAAAAAGAATTATCAGATTTTCTCTATAGAAAATTCTCAAATTTTTTCTAAAGAAAAATTTTCAGACTTTTCCTATGAAAAATTCTCAAATATTTTATTTTAGAAAAATTGTTAAATTATTAAAATTCCCGAGACTTTCTTCATGTCAAAAAATTTTTACAATCCGAAAAAAATCTAATATTTGTCATGTAAAAAAATTAAACATTCGATACATTTTTCCTTTAGAAAAAATTTTGAGATTATTTTCTTTTTTCTTTTTTCCTCTCCCTTTTTCTTTTTTTTGTTCTTTATTTTCTTTTTCTTTCTTTCTTTCTTTCTTTCTTTCTTTCTTTCTTTCTTTCTTTCTTTCTTTGTTTGTTTGTTTCTTTCTTTCTTTTTCTTTCTTTCTTTTTTTTCTTTTTTTTTCTTTTTTTCCTTTTTATTTCTCTTTTCGAATTCGGTTTTGGGGGGGGGGGGGAATTTCCTTTTTCCCCCCGTGGATCCGCGCCTGATGGAAAGTTAGGTAGCACGTACACAGAAAGAATAGAAATCAAATTTCAATTAACAAAAACGCGGTTTCAATTAATTTTTTAATTGAAACTCTTTCAATGAAGAAAATTGTTATATCAATCATAAAATTGTAGGTGATTAATTGATTTTATTTTCAATTAAACACTTTTTCGATTTTGATCACAAATTTAATAAATTTTTTATTTAAAGCCAATTAAAATAATAATTGATTTAACGAATGAATTGTAAGCTTATTCTAAAATTATGAAGAAATTCATATTTTTTGCTTTCCAATATGTTGCCAACAATTAAAAAAGTAAACTCCGATTATGTTGTATATTTTTTAATTAATGTATTCAAAAAAAATCTGGTATGTTGAAAATTTGTAATTTGATAGTTAAAGAAAATAACAAAAATGTTGATCAAAACAATAATTGACTTATTTAAATCATGTTGATCAATAGATTTAATTAAAATTTTTTAGCCAATAATTTTTTGTGTGCACAGAAAAAATTTGAAACGAATTTCAATCAACAAAAACGCGGATTCAATCAATTTTTTTATTGAAATTCCTCCAATTAAAAAAATTGTTATACCAATCATCAAATTGTAGGTGATTGATTGAAATTTTTTTTCAATCAACAGTTTTTCAATTTTAATCAAAAGATTAATAAATTTTTTATTTATAGTCAATCAAAATATTGATTGATTTAACAAATGAATTGTAAGCTTATGACAAAATTATCAAAAAAAATGCATATTTTTTGCATTCCAATATGTTTCCAACAGTAAAAAAGTAAAACGCGATTATTTTGTATATTTTTGAATTAATCTATTCAAATAAATTAAAGCGAAAAAAAAATCTGGTATATTGAAAATTTGTAATTCGACAGTTAAAGAAAATAACAAAAATTTTACTCAAAACTTTCATTGACTCATTTAAATTTTGTTGATCAATAGATTTAATTGAAAACTGTTAGCCAATAATTTTTTGTGTACACAGAAAAAATTTTAAACGAATTTCAATCAACAAAAACGCGGATTCAATAAATTTTTTTATTGAAATTCGTCCAATTAAAAAAATTGTTATACCAATCATCAAATTGTAGGTGATTGATTGAAAATTTTTTCAAACAAACAGTTTTTCAATTTTGATCGAAAGATTGATAAATTTTTTATTTATAGTCAATCAAATATTGATTGATTTAACAAATGAATTGTAATCTTATGACAAAATTATCAAAAAATGCATAGTTTTTGAATCCTCGCCTCCAATAGTGTTAGCAATTATAGCCTTGCAAAATTGGTAAAAACGTACGTTTTTGACTCTTTACCAGCGATTTGCTCGCGAACGAGAGCTGATGGAACAAATTGGAAAACAGATTCGGAATCAGCACACCAAAGTCCATATAAATCAGTTGTCAAAATTCGGGCAAATTGAAAAACTTTTGTCAACCTGTGAAATCCATTCATGAAAAAGTTGAAGGAAATACATATTTAAAATTCAATTATCAGTCTCAATGTGGAAAAAAAGTATTTAGTTTTTGTTAATTACAGAATAATGATACAATTGCCTAGATAAATTTTGAATTAACTCTTAAACAAAAAAAAAATATTTTTTTTTCTGGATTCATACAAAGTTTTTAATATGATACTAGTAACTAATTCCAAATGTTAGCAAAATATAAAATTTTTATATTATTCATAATTATTTCAACAATAGTTTGCCATAATGAATCCAAGGTACAAATAATTTCCCACAATTAGCAAATTAGTTTTATTTAAAAAAAAAAAAAAACTTTTTATATTACAGAAACCCACCAAAACTATTTACTTCCTATCAAACGAAGCTTTTTATGATCCTTTAAATTTACAAAATCTGTCAGTAACTATCGGTCAAAATGGTCTAACTCTTAATGTAATTTTTAATATTGCAAACAATTTTGTTCATGATCCGTGGGCCAATATATTGGTGTCCATCAAAAATCGTAAAGAAAATACATATCGGAAAATTTTTGCATATGATGTAAATATTTGTAATATTTTGGGAAAAGATGGTCCACAATTGAATAATTTCATTTTTGTATGGATAAATAATATTTGGAAATCTGGTAACTTACCAGAAAAGTGTCCAATTATAAAGGTACTATGGGAAAATTTTTTGTGTTTTTTACTAATTTTAATATTTCATTTAATTTTTAGGGTAATTATTCTTGGACTGATTTAAGAGCAGATAACATAAATATACCACGATTTTTAGCGGACGCGAAATATCGAGCAATTATTTATACATATTTTCGGAAGGGCGATTTAAAAGAGACCTTAACAAATTTAACTTTGTTTATGGAATTAAAGTGAAATCAAAATTTTTAAAAAAGATAATTCTAGCTCAAGGTCATATTTCTTTACTTATTATTATGAGCAAATTTTATAAAAACTTAATTTTGAATGGGCGCCTACTTAGGGAGAAAAAAAAATATTTGCCAATGAACGAAATTCATAGTATTTATGAACAAACACATTAATATTATGAACTTTTTCATTAAATTTTTTGGAACTTTTTCATAGTATTTATGAAAAAATTTTGAAAAGTTCTTATATTTCACATATTATGATTTATTCATAAATACTATGAAAAAGTTTATAATATTATGAAAAAGTTAATAAATTTTATGAATTTGTTCATAAATACTATGAAAGTCGTTCATTGGATTTTTTTTTGTGTATGGCGTAGGTATGTTTTAAAACATGTTGGAGGGTAAAAATAAATGGAGGTCGATCTCACTAATGACCCCTCTAAGACGCACCATTGGACCGATAGAAGCTGATTAAACAAAATAAAATTATAAAAAATAAAAAAATAAATGTATGGGGACCGCCTTAAGATTTAAAGATAGAGGGTAGGTGTGTTCAGATAAAATGTTTAGATTAACAAGTAGAAAAGTTAAATTCGACTTGACCGAATCTTTGCATACCCTCCACAATGTTTTTTAAGTTATAGTAAATTTTCTAGAGTGAAAAATAACATTTTTGATTAGAAATATTTTATTTTGTGTAAAAAAACTTTTTTTTAAACAAATTTTTGAAAAAAAAAATAATTTACTAAATTTTTTTTTGAGTGTAAAATTTTTTTCGAGTGTATTTTTTTTTCTTTTAGTGTAAAAATATTTTTGAGTGACAAAAATGCGTTGTAAAATATTTTTGTGGCTTACCAATGTTTTTAAAACATGTTTAACGGGTTTTCAACACGTGAATTTAAGGTGAGGCGAATCTGAAATTTACGGTTTCGCTTATAACTTTTGAACCACTGGACCGATTTGACTTTAGAAAGTTATCGTGTTTTTTATCTCGTAAATTCGTGAAAAACCCTTGCCGAAATTCACTCTTTTGCTCATAACTTTTGCACCACTGGACCGATTTCGCTGGATTGCAATACCAACCTGACCAGGTAAATGCCCTACATATATGCCAAACTTCAGGAGCCTCCGTAAAGTCTTTCAAAAGTTAGCGTGTTTTCAGCAGCCAGACAGACGGACAGATGGACGGACGGACGGACGGACATCGCTAGATCGTCTTAGAATCGAACGAGGATCATTAATATATACACTTTATGGGGTCTTAGACCTATATTTCGAGGTGTTACACAAGGAATGACAAACTTATATATACCCTCTATCACTAGAGTGGAGGGTATAAAAAAATATTGTGGGTCGGTCTTACATTTGACTGCTCTAGGGGCACTCTTAGGGCAGTTCGAGCGGTTGGAGCAAATTTTAAAAAATGCCATTTTGAATGGGAGCCTCTTATAAATTTGAGATAGAGTCTTAGTTTGTTCTGAAAAAATGTGTAGGGGTAAAAATTAAAATGGATCTTTAAATCAGTAGACCTGATTTAAAGATTAGAAAATTATAATACATTTTTTCCCAAAAAAATCAAAAAAATATTAATAATCGTTATCCCATGGCAAAAATCTGTGCAAAAAATTGAAGAGTCAATAGAAGTTTTCCACAAAAAAAAAAAATTAAAAAAATCAAAGAGTACGAACATTTTCAAAAATGAGGACCATTTTTAAGTTAAGAAGTTATGAGTAAAAATTTTGAGTAGAGGACCATACTACCAATTTTTGATAATTCTATATCTATTGAACTGGTCATCCTAAAAAATCTGAAAATATACCACGAGGGAGTTTTTGAAGGGTACTAAAAACTGTAAAAAGAGGAAAATTTTCAGATTTGGAGACTTTTTCTTTATTCTAAAATTCCGATACACATTTCCTATAACAAACAAGTAAGAAAATTATAGTCGGTCAAGACCGACCATATAATACCCTACACCAGAGTTTCCCGGAAAATGTGTCCCAAGTTCAAACATGGATCTATATTTTGTCAAATCTTTAATAAGTGTAAAAAGCACTCACAAATCAAATTTGAGTGGAAAAGGCTTCTTTTTGTTGACAATAAACCGCTTCAATTGAATATCGGGCTAAATTTTTACATGGGACCTGAGTCCAAAAATGGTCCGATGATAATCAGATTTGATAAGGTTATTAAAGTACGCGTTTAACATACACAAACAGAATTATAATTAAATATTTTCTATTTTCATGAAATTTGAGCGATTTATGTGAAAATCGGGAAGGTGGTTTGTATGGGGGCTATAAGAAAAACTGGTGCGATTTCTTAAAAATTCCGATTGGTGATTTGTGAGGATGAAACATGATTACCTGCTAAATTTCGATAAGATACCTATTAAAATGCGGCTATTAGAGTCATTTGAGTCAAAACTAAAGAGGACCTTTGTATGGGGGCTAGGTCTAAATATTTATCGATTTTTTCCAATTTCAATAGGCTTCGTCCTTGGGTCAAAAGAGGCTTAATTTTCAAATTTCAAGTCAATTGATTAAAAATTGCGACCCCTGTATCGTGTTTACACCGTTTACATGGACAGACGGACGGACGGACAGACGGACGGACGGACATCGCTAAATCGACTTAAAAGTGGGTCTAGGACCAATATTTCGGGTAGTTACAAACATCAGCACAAACTCGTTATTCCCTGTATCACAGTGTGGTGTAGGGTATAAAAACTTAGATTTTTAGAAAAAAATTTTTTGAAAAAAATTCTCACATTGTTAACTTTTCTCTTTCCACGCAGAAAAAAAAAATCGAATGAAAAAATTAATTAAATCCGACCAATCACTAAAATGCGCATATAAATTAAAAATATTTGTATGTCGTTAATTAAAAATAAATGGAAATTTAGTTAATTAAAAACTTAATAATATACATTAAAAAATTTAATTAAAATTAAAAAAAAAAATATTAAAATTTTAATTATATAAATTAAAAATTTAATAAAAAAAAAAAACGGAAACCAATTAAAATTTTAATTGTATAAATTAAAAAAAATTATTAAAAATAATAAATTTTTTAAAAAATAAATAAATAATTTATTTTTTTTTTTTTTATAAAAAGGGTGAAAAAATTTGGTTATAAAAAATAGTTAGTGAGACAATAAGGGTGGGATAGTGATGTGTGAGATTTTAAGCAGCAATATTTGGAAGCGCTAGAACCGCTCATTTTGTGAGGTTGGTAAAAAAAGTGTATGAGCCAAAAAATGGGGGAGGTCGGATAGGATCTAGGGGTCGCTCATCGGGGTCAAAGTTGGGCGTAGAGGGGAAAAAATCCACAAAAAGCCCCAAAACTCCCGTGGTTTTGCTCCTAGAGGGGTCAAATGTGAGACCGGCCCCCATTATTTTTTCCCCCTGAACACTTTTTCCAAACATACCTAAGCCCTATCTCCAATCCCTAAGGGGGGTCCCATACAAAGGTTCAATTTTTAAAAAATCTTTCTTTTACCGCTCTAGCTGTCCTAGAAGTCACCCTAGAGGAATCAAATGTATGACCGACCCCCAATATTTTTTCAACCCCAACATTTCCTTAGAACATACCTACCCCCTATCTTCAATCCTTAGGGTGGTCCCCATACATTTTTTTTTATTTTTTCTTAAATTGTCATATTAAATCAGCTCCTACCGGTCCAATGGTGCCTCCTAGAAGGGTCATTATCAAGACCAACCCCCATTAATTTTTAGCCCCCAACACTTCTTCTGAACATACCAATTCCATATCTCCAATTCCTAAGGGGTCTCCCACACAAAATTACATTTTTGTAAAACTTGCTCTCACCGCTCTAACTATCGCAGGGGTGACCCTAGCGAAGTTAAATGTGTGACCGACCCCCAATATTTTTTCAGCCCCAACATTTTCCCCAAACAAACCTACCCTCTATTTTAAAGCCTTAAGGGTGTCCCCACACATTTTTTTTATTTTTAATTTTTTTTTATAAAATCTGCGCCTACCGCTCCCATTCTGCCTTTTAGGAACGGTAAATGCAGACTGACCCCCATTAATTTTTGCCCCCTACATTTTTTCCCCTATGCCGTATTTCCACTTTGTAGGGGTGCTCCCCTGGGGAAAACTAAATTAGTAATGTATGTAGAGAAGTCAAATGTATGACCTTCCCATATATTTTTTTAGCCAAAACATTTTCTTCAAACATACCTACCCTCTATCTTCAAGGTGTTACCCCACAATTTTTTTATTTATATTATCGAGAAATCCGAGGTCTTTAATTTGTAATTTAATAGTAACTTTTGTTAAGCGTAAAAAAATATTTTTTTTAACTTGAAAATAATAAAAAATGATAAATAATATAACTATAAATCAAATTAATTTATTTTTATCGTGTGATGGATATTGTTTCCGATTTTCGGCCACGACCTGAAGCAAAACTATTTTTTCCTCCTCGTTACGGCACAACACGTTGTTATAGTCTTCTATTAATTTTACGCCTCTTTCGGCAGCGTCGTTGACAACATGTAATTTACGTAATATTTGCAGCGCTCGCTGGTAGTTCTGACGATTTTCCCAAGTATTTGGATCGGAAGCAATGAAATTTGTTGTTATTCCGAAGCGTGCAAAAAATTTTGGAGTCTCAGGTGTGCCGTAGTGGCTTAAATCAGTTTTCATGAGTTCTTGATTCACTTGTTTCGATGCCATGTTAATTCTTTTCACACCTTCGAATCCAACAACATGTACTGGAGGATTACAATCCTTGTTGCTACTATCGCCGCTATCCTCTGAGTCATCTTCTTCCCCGATATCATCGTCTTCTTCTTCCTCGCTGTCTTCGTTAGACGATTCGTCCATCTCATCGTCAGATAACTCTTCCTCCAATTCCTCTTTCTCTTCTTCAAATATACGAATTGCATTCGACATTTTTCGTTTTATTTCACAAGAGATATTCGGATCAAATAGTGCGAGAGCAACAGCTTCGCCACTGAGATACCAGAGATGTCCACAGAATCTCTTGACCAATCGTTGCGACAGAATCTTATCAATTGAAGCATAATTGGCAATCGCTTTCAAAAAATTCAAATCATTATTTGGAGCTTCTATTGCTTTGGTAGCGCTAAACCAAGCTTTTACGTAAATTGTTATGATGAAAACGGTCACATCAAGAAGTGCATTTAATTCTTTTTTGGCCAAACCGATATATTTTCGGAACAAAAACATTTTTAGGCAATATATGCCTTTTGCCATCCATCGAGCATGACTGATGGGTCCTGGTGGGCTAAAATGCTTATTAGGAATATTTTCGCCAAGGTATAATAAAACAATTTCAAGAAACTCCTTGTAGTCGTCTCTGGGTTGTTGAATGCCACTTCCTCATCTTATATGCCAAGACTGTACGGTTTGTCTTTTATATTTTCCCACTGCTCTTTAAAACGCGCAAACATTAGCACTCCTGGTCCAGACGTTTTGCCGAATTTGGTTTCAAACACTTAGTTTTCCCCAGGGGAGCACCCCTACAAAGTGGAAATACGGCGTAGATATGTTCAGAAAAAATGTAGGGGGCAAAAATTAATGGGGGTCAGTCTCCATTTCCCGTCTCTAAAAGGCACAGTGGGAGTGGTAGGCGCAAATTTTATAAAAAAAAATTTAAAAAAAAAAAAAATGTGTGGGGACACCCTTAAGGCTTAAAAATAGAGGGTTGGTTTGTTTGTGGAAAATGTTGGGGCTGAAAAAATATTGGGGGTCGGTCACACATTTAACTTCTATAGGGTCAACCCTGCGATAGTTAGAGCGGTGGGAGCAAGATTTACAAAAATGTCGTTTTGTGTGGGAGACCCCTTAGGAATTGGAGATATGGAATTGGTATGTTCAGAAGAAGTGTTGGGGGCTAAAAATTAATGGGGGTTGGTCTTGATAATGACCCCTCTAGGAGGCACCATTGGACCGGTAGGAGCTGATTTAATATGACAATTTAAGAAAAAATAAAAAAAAATGTATGGGGACCACCCTAAGGATTGAAGATAGGGGGTAGGTATGTTCTAAGGAAATGTTGGGGTTGAAAAAATATTGGGGGTCGGTCATACATTTGATTCCTCTAGGGTGACTTCTAGGACAGCTAGAGCGGTAGAAGAAAGATTTTTTAAAAATTGAACCTTTGTATGGGACCCCCCTTAGGGATTGGAGATAGGGCTTAGGTATGTTTGGGGGAAAAAATAATGGGGGCCGGTCTCACATATGACCCCTCTAGGAGCAAAACCACGGGAGTTTTGGGGCTTTTTGTGGATTTTTTCCCCTCTACGCCCAACTTTGACCCCGATGAGCGACCCCTAGATCCTATCCGACCTCCCCCATTTTTTGGCTCATACACTTTTTTTACCAACCTCACAAAATGAGCGGTTCTAGCGCTTCCAAATATTGCTGCTTAAAATCTCACACAACACTATCCCACCCTTAATAATCACACCCAAAATGCCAAGAAATATATACTTCTAAAGAAGTGATGAAAAAAGTGCTTCCAAAAGGTCAAGTTATATTAACATCCGGATCACTACTTCAGAAGTTGTGATAAAAACACTAGTGATATATGTTATACTTAAGTGTCAATCTTTCGCCACTGAAAAGTGGCGATAAAAAGAACATACTTTGTGTGTCACGCCCATATTAAATTCATCAATGTTTCAGTTGAAGAAGAAGTACATCTGGTTCATAAGTAGTGGTGAATTTTGTAGTGAATGGTAAGCTCTTTTTTTGCTGGGTAAAATTATAGTTGAAATTTTGTATTTTGGTTACGAGAAAAAAACACAAGTATTTTTATAAAATCTGTATTTAAACAAAAAAAACTCTATTATCTGTAAAATAGAGATTACAAAGTAAAAAGTAAAATTACAGATAAAATTTTGTTATTCGGTTAAAAGAAAATACAAAGTTTATTCTTAAAATCTGTATTTCGACAGATAGCTTTGTCAAATATCTGTTGAATTGAGATTACAGTCATTTTACAGAGATTTTAACAGAGTAATTATTTTGAGTGTAGTTTATCTACCGCACCGTTTTCCCCATTCATAGACATTTATTTTCGATGTAATAAATTTGAGCTTCAACGATTTAAGACTCCCAAACGATATTTTCAAAAATCACATACGATATGACAAAATTTGTATACTTCATTATATTGTAGGGTGTACAAAATACTTATCAAGACTTATTGCTTTTTCCGCACTTTTGTGCTGCATATAAAACTTAACTCAAATAAAACAATTCAAATTTATTCATTTTGGTAAGAAAAAATAAATCTTTAAAAAAAATAATTTAATGCACTGCAGCAAATATTGAAATGTTTGGATAACTAAACACAAGTCAGTGGTTAATGCCAGATGGTTTAAAGTTATTAACTAAGGTCGCAATTGGTTTTATTTTAGAACTGCATGTATGAATTTCATTTAACATATTTAATTATTTCGCTTTGGAATTTGGTTGATACTTAAATGGTTTAATTGCTCTCAAAAACATTACACTCATAATATTTTGTAGGCAAAAACAAATGAAAAACACACTTAAAACAAGTGAATAAACAATTGAAAACCATCCCAGTAATTATTCATTTATTTTAACAAACATCAACATTTATTTTTTACTGTTGACAAAATTTTCTAAAATAAATAACATTAAACATTAAAAAATTACGTTTTTTTCACTCTTTTTTACTAACATATTCGAAAAAAATAACCTACGAAAACATTAAAAATTAACGATGGTTCTGTTATTTTTACCAACAAATTCCAAAAAAATAACCTACCAAAACATTAAAAATTAATGATTTCGTAGGTTATTTTTTACAATTTTCTATTGAAATATTTTTTTAAAAATTTTTAATAAAATTTTGGGGAATCGATCCCGCAATCAACTACATTCTGGCCAGACACTCTACCCATCGTGCCAAAGTCACTTAATACAAACATGTTTTTATATTTCTATAAATAATTTTTCGAATTTTTTTCTACAAAAAAATAACCTACTTGTGTAGGTAAAAACTAATGATATCTCATTAAAAAATACCAACAATTTAAAAAAAAATTACTTACGCAATCATTAAAAATTTAAAGAATAATCAGTTGTTTTTACTTACATAACAAAAATAAATGACTTTAGAGATTAAATGTTAATGAAAGTCTTTATTTTTTAGTGTGTTATTTTTGAAACATAGGAGAGAAGTAGTCATTAATAAAAACTGAACATCAAACAAATGTTTTTTCTTTTAAAAACGACTAAACGGAAAACTTTTTAAATAAACTACAAACAGTTAATGACATAATTTTTTGAGTGTACATTAGATTATTATATTAAAGAGGTCATATGCACTGCGACCAGAAAGATCTATTGTGCAGCCTAAAAAGGGTGCCCTAAATATTCAGGCTTTTAATTAAGCCGGGAATCCTATTTGGTAGAGAGTTCCATACGTCAGTCGGAGATATTAACCCCTAGTTTCTGTAATACGAACGCCATTCGTCTGCGACGAATTTGCATGTCATGTATTTTGTTTTTGTTACAATTACAATAACACACAAATTCGTCATGAACGAATGGCGTTCATATTACAGAAACTGGGGTAAATGTCCCCCCAGACGTTGAAGTCTTGTACCAGTCAGTCTTGGGCATGTACAAAGTATATGGGTCATTCCATGTGAAATCGGACACTTTGAAATTTTTTTTTTTTAGATTTTCCCAATTTATTTACACTTTTTAGTACCCTTCGAAAACTTCTTCGTGGTAAGTTTTCAGATTTTTTTTGATGACCCGTTCAAAAGATATCGAAGTTTTAAAAATTGGTAGTTTGTTCCTTTACTCAAACTTCTTTTACTCATAACTTCTTCAATTATGGTCACATTTCAAATTTTTTGTTTCAAAAATTTTGTTTTTTTGCGTACTTTTTAAAAAAAATCCCAAAAAATTCTTAAAAGCGCTCTAGTATGCGATTTTTAAGTTTTTAAATTTAAATCTCATTTTTGAAAATGTTTGTACTCTTCGATTTTTTAGATTTTTTTTTTTTTTAAAAACTTCTATCGATTCTACAAATTTTTTGCCCAGGAGGATCGTGGGATAACGATTAGTACTACATATTTTTTAAAATTTTTTGAAAAAAATTTATTGTAATTTTTCAATCTTAAAATCATTTCTACTGCTCCAATGGTGCGTCATAGAGGGATCATTTATAAAACCGACCCCCATTAATTTTTACGTCTTAACATTTCTTTGGAACAAACTAATAGCCTATCTCCAATTTCAAAGGGGGCTCCCACACAAAACGAATTTTTTTAAAATTTGCTCCAACCGCTCTAACTGCCCTAATAGTGCACTTAGAGCAACAAATTGTATGACCGACCCACAATATTTTTTTAGTCCAAACATTTTCTCTGAACAAACCTAACCTCTATCTTTAATTGTTAAGGCGGTCCCCATACAATTTTTATTATTTTTTGCAAATTTGTTTTATTTAATCAGCTTCTACCGGTCCAATGGTGCGTCCGGGAGGGGTCATTATTGAGACCGACCCCCATTTATTTTTACCCTCAAACATTTTTGTAAAACATACCACAGCCCTATCTCGACTCGCTAAGTAGGCTTACAAATTTCCTTTCAAAATTAAATTTTTATAAAATTTGCTCCAACTGTTATTTGTATGGGAGCCTACTTAGGGAGTGGAGATAGGGAGTAGGTATGTTTTACAAAAATGTTGGAGGGTAAAAATAAATGGGGGTCGGTCTCACTAATGACTCCTCTCGGACGCACCATTGGACCGGTAGAAGCTGATTAAATAAAACAAATTTACAAAAAATAAAAAAAATGTATGGGGACCGCCTTAACAATTAGGGATAGAGGGTAGGTGTGTTCAGAGAAAATCTTTGGACTAAAAAAATATTGTGGGTCGGTCATACATTTTGTTTCTCTAAGGGCACTATTAGGGCAGTTAGAGCGGTTGGAACAAATTTAAAAAAAATTTCGTTTTGTGCTTTGAAATTGGAGATAGGGTATTAGTTTGTTCCAAATAAATGTAAAGACGTAAAAATTAATTGGGGTCGGTCTTATAAATGACCCCTCTATGACGCACCATTGGAGCAGTAGAAATGATTTTAAGATTGGAAAATTACAATAAATTTTTTTCAAAAAATTTTAAAAAATAGTAATAATCGTTATCCCACGATCCTCCTGGCCAAAAAATTTGTAGAATCGATAGAAGTTTTACACAAAAAAATTTCAAAAAAAAATCGAATAGTACAAACATTTTCAAAAATAAGATTTAAATTTAAAAACTTAAAAATCGCATACTAGAACGCTTTTAAGAATTTTTTGGGATTTTTTTTAGAAAGTACGCAAAAAAACAAAAATTTTGAAAAAAAAATTTGAAATTTGGACCATTATTGAAGAAGTTATTAGTAAAAGAAGTTTGAGTAAAGGAGAAAACTACCAATTTTAAAAAATTCGATATCTTTTGAACGGGTCATCAAAAAAATCTGAAAACTTACCACGAAGGAGTTTTTAAAGGATACTAAAAACTGTAAACAAATTGGGAAAATCTAAAAAAAAAATTTTCAAAGTGTCCGATTTGACAGGGAATGCCCCATATGTTCTGCCGTCTCCTCCTCTATCTTGCAGAATCTGCACGTGTCCGTGTCAGATAGATTTTTCTTTCTAAGTTGGCAACGTAGGGTTGAATGTACAGTTAGGTAAGCACGTACACAGAAAGAACAGAAATCAAATTTCAATTAACAAAAACCCGGTTTCAATTAATTTTTTTTATTTGAAACTCCTCCGATGAAGAAAATTGTTATATCAATCATAAAACTGTACACTTAAAAAATTATGTCATTAACTGTTTGTAGTTTATTTAAAAAATTTTAGGTTTAGTCGTTTTTAAAAGAAAAAACATTTGTTTGATGTTCAGATTTTATTAATGACTACTTCTGTCCTTTGTTTCAAAAACAGCATACTAAAATATAAGGACTTTCATTAACATTTAATTTTAAAGTCATTTATTTTTGTTCTTTAAGTAAAAACAACTGATTATTCTTTAAATTTTTATTGATTTGTGTAAGTATTTTTTTTTTTTTAAATTGTTGGTATTTTTTAATGAGATATCATTAGTTTTTATCTACACAAGTAGGTTATTTTTTTGTAGAAAAAAAATTCAAAAAATTATTTATAGAAATATAAAAACATGTTTGTATCAAGTGCCTTTGGCACGATGGGTAGAGTGTCTGGCCAGAATGTAGTTGATTGCGGGATCGATTCCCCAAAATTTTATTAAAAATTTTTAAAAAAATATTTCAATAGAAAATTGTAAAAAATAACCTACGAAATCATTAATTTTTAATGTGTTCGTAGGTTATTTTTTTTTTGAATTTCTTGGTAAAAATAACAGAACTATCATTAATTTTTTATGTGTTCGTAGGTTATTTTTTTCGAATTTGTTTCTAAAAAAAAAATGAAAAAACGTAATTTTTTAATGTCTAATGTTATTTATTTAAGAAAAATTTGTCAACAGTAAAAAATAAATATTGATGTTTGTTAAAACAAATGAATAATTACTGGGATGGTTTTCAATTGTTTATTCACTGGTTTTAAATGTGTTTTTCATTTGTTTTTGCATACAAAATATTTTGATTGTAGGTGATTAATTGATTTTATTTTCAATTAAACACTTTTTCTATTTTAATCACAAATTTAATAAATTTTATATTTAAAGTCAATTAAAATAATAATTGATTTAACGAATGAATTGTAAGCTTATGACAAAATTTTCAAAAAATGAATATTTTTTGCATTCCAATATGTTTCCAACAGTAAAAAAAGTAAAACCCGATTATTTTGTATATTTTTGAATTAATCTATTCAAATAAATTAAAGCGAAAAAAATCTGGTATGTTGAAAATTTGTAATTCGACAGTTAAAGAAAATAACAAAAATTTTACTCAAAACATTGATTGACTCATTTAAATTTTGTTGATCAATAGATTTAATTGAACATTTTTAGCCAATAATTTTTTGTGTGCAGATTCGAAATCAGCACACCAAAGTCCATATAAATCAGTTGACAAAATTCAGGCAAATTGAAAAAGTTAAACTTTTGTCAACCTGTGTAATCATTCATGAAAAAGTTGAAGGAAATACATATTTAAAATTCAATTATCAGTCTCAATGTGGAAAAAAATATTTAGTTTTTGTTAATTACAGAATAATGATACAATTGCCTAGATACATTTTGAATTAACTATTAAACCAAAAAATATATTTTTTTTACTGGATTCATACAAAGTTTTTAATATGATACTAGTAACTAATTCCAAATGTTAGCAAAATATAAAATTTTTAAATTACTCATAATTATTTCAACAATAGTTTGCCATAATGAATCCAAGGTAAAAATAATTTCCCACAATAAGCTAATTATTTTTATATAAAAAAAAAAAACTTTTTATATTACAGAAACCCACCAAAACTATTTACTTTCTATCAAACGAAGCTTTTTATGATCCTTTAAATTTACAAAATCTGTCAGTAACTATCGGTCAAAATGGTCTAACTCTTAATGTAATTTTTAATATTGCAAACAATTTTGTTCATGATCCGTGGGCCAATATATTGGTGTCCATCAAAAATCGTAAAGAAAATACATATCGGAAAATTTTTGCATATGATGTAAATATTTGTAATATTTTGGGAAAAGATGGTCCACAATTGAATAATTTAATTTTTGTATGGCTAAATAATATTTGGAAATCTGGTAACTTACCAGAAAAGTGCCCAATTATCAAGGTACTATGGCAAAAATGTTTGTGTTTTTTACTTATTTTAATATTTCATTTAATTTTTAGGGTAATTATTCTTGGACTGATCTAAGAGCAGATAACATAAATATACCACGATTTTTAGCGGACGCGAAATATCGAGCAATTATTTATACATATTTTCGTAAGGGTGATTTAAAAGAGACCTTAACAAATTTAACTTTGTTTATGGAATTAAAGTGAATTCAAAATTTTTAAAAAATATAATTTGTAGCGCCGCTATTTTATTGTAAATTTATTATTTTGATTTTATTTTTGTTTTATGTAATTCTTGTTTTAATTTTGTTAAAACTTTGTAATTATTGTTTTGTTTTGTTAATGAAATAATTTTAATTTCAAACTTAATTTAATTAACGATTATTATTTAAAAAGTAACGTTTAATATTTTAATTTACGTAAAATAATAACCGGTTACTTTTGTTTAATATAAATGCAACCTTGTTTAAAGTAATGACATTGACAGTTTAATCTCTTTCGTTTATTATCCTTTATTCTGTTTTATGTCATGTTCGTTTAATTATAATGAGAGGTTTGTTGTAAGACGATCATTGTAATAAAAATCATTCTGCATGTAGCCTTCAGTCAATAAAGAACTCAAGCGCATACAAATTAAAAGGCGTTTCATTTAACTAAAATAAAATAAATAAAATATTAAAAAAAACCTTTAAGACACTTGCTGACTTTAAGTCTCTTGTGGATACTGGTTTTACTGAGGACAGAAGCTGACCCAGTGTCTCTTTTGGACCAGTATTAATATTAATAAATTAATTACTTTTCCCCCCGCTACATTGGCGCCCAACGTAAATTAAAAGTTTTTAAATTTTTTTAAATAAATAAAAAATTAAAAAAATTTGACAAAAATTAAAATAATTTGTCACTCATCAACATAAATTGCGTTAAGCAAATCATTATTACAATTGTTGTTGGAGATAAACCGGTTGCTGTAACGTTGTTGTTTTTGCATTTTAATCCACTCATCGTTGCTAATTAATTTGTTGTTCTCCTACATATTACGTTGTTGTTGTTGCTACGCTAAAGTCACTGTTGGTGTTGTTGCTAACTTTTTTCAACAAGAATTTTGGAATTCTAATTTTTTACATCACTGTGTGTGTTGTTGCTAATATTTTTGTTTTTAACAAATTTTTACATCACCGTGTGTGTTGCTAATTTTTATTCAACAAGAATTTTTATATTCTCCTTTGACATTCCTTCGTGCATACGATCGTATTAAATACTGTGACGTCACGTCTACGCTCATTTTGTTGGTGTTTTAGTATCACTATACTTATATTGCTATTTTTTATGCCCTTTAGTGTTTGCTAAAAAAAAGTCTCTCTAAAAGGGTTGCCATTAAACATTTTATTACCAATTTATAGTGCAAAATGCCAAGAACTACAATGAATTCTCTAAGCGCAGGTAGTTCAGTCCCAGAACAAACTACGAATAATGTTCCTCATACCCCCATTACATCTACAAATTCTACAGCATCTTCACAAAATATTATGCAAAATCAAAATAGGGCTAATTTAGCTCCAAATAATAATCAGCCCCAAAATATTAATCAAGCTCAAGGAAATCCGAGAATGAATCCTCCCATGATAGGCCTTACAGAACGCCAGTTTTCTGATCTGCTAGGTAGCCTTAATGTTAGACAGGAAAAGTCAACATTTAGCTCTTGTAACGCTAGATTTAACGGTGGTCGTAACGCGACAAAAGTGGAAGATTTTATTGCCACAATTCTCGTATATAAAGACGCAGAAAATGTTTCCGATTCCTTTGCTCTTACTAGTCTTCCCCTTCTTCTTGAAGGATATGCATCGTCTTGGTGGCAGGGTGTAAAACACGAAGCTAAGAATTTTGATGAAGCCATAATACTGTTAAGAAATGCATTTTCGCCTCCAAAACCTGACTGGAGAATTTTTTCTGAAATTTTTCAAGATAAACAAAAACCCCTTGAAACCACTGATAGTTTTGTTTGTAGAAAACGAAGGCTTTTCGCCGAATTAAAGGATAGATTACCTGAAAAAACAATTATAAATATGATATTTGGTCAGATAAATGTTCAAATACGAGAAAAGATAAAAAAAGAAAATATTGAATCTTTCCAGGATTTATTGAACCGGGCTCGTGAAATCGAACTGACCATGAATGAAAACAAAGATCCAATTAAAAAACCAGTAGAATCTAAAGAAAAATCTGCTGTTCGTTGCACATTCTGTAGAAAAAAGAATCATTCCGCAGAAGTTTGCTACAAAAGAATAGAATCAGAAAGAAAAGGTAAAAAAGAAGAAACTAAATTGAACTGCTACGGTTGCGGTGCTGCAGGATACTATAGGTCCAATTGTCCAACCTGTAATAATAAAAATAGCATGGAAAGTCCTAGACAAATTGACTTTAATAGCATTCAAACCACTGTTGTAGGTAGAAATGTCCCTACTATAAGTATTAATGTGAACGGACTTAACGGAGAAGCCTATATGGACACGGCTGCTAGAACCAGCGTTGCAGGTTACTATTTGTTTCAAAAACTAAAAGAAAAAGGTGTCGTTTTCGAAAAAGTATTTGCTGAAATTACCTTAGCAGATGGTATTGCTCGTAAAGATATGGTTTTTTCAACAATTGCAAATATTACAATAGGAAATCGGTTTAAAAGAATCAGATTCATATGCTTGCCTAAAGCAAGAGACAACAGAACTCTGCTAGGTATAGACTTTTTAGAACAGGTTGGAATTGTCATGGATTTGGCACAGCGAACTTGGCACTTTAAGGATGAGCCTCAAAAAATATTTGAATTTAAAAATAAGCCATCAAAAGTAGCACAAAATGTATCCATAAGTCAAACAGATATCGAAGAACAACCTACAACATCAAAACCAAAAGCCTTAGATGATTTTTTGTCATGGTTTATAGAAAATAATAGAACTCCCAATAGAAGTTCACCTTTAAAAATGGAATATTCACCTGATGGTATCAACAAAATATTTTACAATTGTCTACCAGAAACGTATCAAACTCCAGAAGCATCCGATTTATTTCCTCCCCTGAAAAAGGTAAAACAAAATGATGAGTTCACATATAATCAGGAACTTGAGTTGTGTCGTATCGATTTGAACTCCATTGATATTCGTTTGAGGGCAGATGAGGCCCCAAATTTAAACAAAAAAGAAAGAGAAAATCTGCAAAAACTTATTTTTGAACAAAATGATATTTTTGAAAACATTACTAAACCTATAAATGGTGTTGAACATATCATAAACACTGGTAATCATGAGCCTATCGCTACAGTTCCATATCGTATTTCACCAGCAATGAAAGTAAAACTTCGTAAGGAGCTTGATGATATGCTTGAGAAAAAGATTATTGAGGAGACCGAATCTCCTTGGGCATTCCCAGTTGTACTTATTCCGAAAAAGGATGGTAACATAAGATTGTGTGTAGATTACAGACGCCTTAATTCAATAACAGTAACAGATACTTACCCACTACCAAGAATGGACGATATACTTGACGCTGCCAAAACTACGCCTTTCATGACCACCTTAGATTTAAAATCAGGATATTGGCAAATTGAAATCGCTAAAAAAGATAAACTTAAAACAGCATTTACCACACCTTATGGCATTTTTGTTTTCAACCGCATGCCTTTTGGTCTTAAAAATGCGCCAGCTACTTTTCAGCGCGTTATAGATAAGTTTCGATTGAGTTTACCAAATGTCCTTATATTGGCATACTTAGACGACATTATAATTTGTTCAAAGGACTTCGAGTCACATTTAAGTGATTTAAAAATCACATTTGAGAAGTTGAAAAAACTTGGGTTTCATTTGAATCGAGAAAAATGTTTCTTTTGCAAACCGGAGGTAAAATATTTGGGTCACATTTTGACTACAAGTGGACTTAAAATCGACCCCGAAAAAACAGAAGCTATTTTAAAAAGACCAGAACCCAAAAACTTAAAACAACTTATTTCTTTTCTTCAAACATGTTCTTGGTTTCGACGCTTTATTCCAAATTTTGCTGAGGTTTCAAAGCCACTTTCTAATCTTACAAAAAAGAAATCTATTTGGAAATGGTCTTCAGAAGAGCAAAAATCGTTTGATAAACTAAAACAACTTTTAACCTCACCTCCTATTTTACAACAGGTAAAGGAAAATGAGAAGTTTTATATAAGAACCGATGCTAGTAAATATGCCTTGGGAGCAGTGCTAATGCAGGGGGAGAAGCAAGACGAAAAACCCATAGAATATGCAAGTCGTCTATTGCTTCCTGCCGAACGTAATTATTCCACAACTGAAAGAGAGGCATTAGCTGTAGTATGGGCAGTACAAAAATTCAGAGGTTATATTGAGGGAGCAGAAATCATGGTATTAACAGATCATCAACCGTTAAGATGGCTTTTTACTCTAAAATCTCCTACTGGTAGATTAGCTCGATGGTCGTTATTATTACAAAGCTACAACTTGAATTTTTCATATACTCCTGGCAAGCAAAACGTAATTGCTGACACTCTGTCTAGACCACCCTGTACTAATGAGCAATGCATCGAAACGTGTGAATGTTATCACATTGAAATTGATTTCCCTAGAAAAGGATCTGAAGATTATCGTGATTCACAACTTGGAGATGAACAACTAAAGAAAATCATAACTTCATTTGAAAATAATGATGAAAACGTAATTCGTTATACTAATCGCGGATATATAATGGTAGAGGGTATTCTATATAGATATTGTTCGGAACAAGACTCGGAAAATGGTCAATTAGTAGTTCCTGAATCCCTTCGTCAAGAAATTCTCTACAAATATCACAATGATCCAATATCTGGTCACTATGGTATCGACAAAACTACAAGCCGTATCACGCCTTTATTCTATTGGTCTGGCATTAGAGCAGATATTGAGAAATACGTAAAATCATGCGATGAGTGTAAAAAGTACAAGCCAACAAATATGAAACCTGCGGGCTTGTTACAAACGTTGAGTAGTAACAAACGGTTTGAAATAATCGCCGTTGATTTATTTGGACCTTTACCAAAAACCAATGATGGCTACCAATGGGTTTTAATAGTAGAAGACTTATGTAGTCGCTGGGTTGAATTATTTGCGTTAAGAGAAGCTTCAGCTGAAAATTGTGCACTTACCCTACTGAATGAAGTTATTTTGAGATACGGTATTCCAAGAAGAATACACACCGACAATGGGACACAATTTATATCGTCCTTAATGCAGAAATTAACATTTTGTTTGGGTATTCAACAATCATTTACGCCGATTTATCACCCAGAGGCAAACCCTGTTGAAAGGAAAAATCGAGACTTAAAGACTCAATTATCCATTTGCGTAAAAACTGAACATACAAAATGGAATTTGATGTTACCGTCTATAAGATTCGCCATGAATACAGCTAAGTGCGATAGCACTGGGTACACAGCTGCCTACCTATCGTTTGGAAGAGAGTTAAGAACGCCGATAGAGGTGCAATATGATTTTAAAGCGATTGTAAAATCCGAAAACTTCATACCTCAAATTACTCCTCATTTGCTCCGTTTGGCAAACATTTTAGAAAAAGCAAATGAATCTCAAGAGCGAATGCAGGATAAAAACAAAAATCTTGTAGATCGTAATCGTAAACCACAAAAGACCATTAATGTTGGTGATAAAGTTTTGGTTGCAACTCACATACTAAGTAAGGCAAGCCAAGGATTGACATCTAAGTTTACACCACGTCGAGATGGGCCATATATAGTGATAGCTAAGAAAGGATCATCGTGTTTCGTCATAGCAACAGTTGAAAATCCAGATACACCTATAGCAACACATCACGTATCAGCACTTACTCCATATGAAGGTAATGCTGAAAAGCCTATATATCCGATTCGTCAAAGAGGTCGTCCAAAAGCTTCCGATAAGTCGAGCAGCACAAGTCAAAGCACCACCAGCAACAACAAAAATAACAACAACAACAGCATCAGCAACAAAAACGTATCAGAGCAACGCAACGTGCAAAACAACATTTCAACAAGAGGCAATGATACGAATGCAATGCAACAAAACAACTCTACAACTACAAAAAGAAGATCAGTACGTCTACAAAATCAGCAATCCCAGTCTGATAAATGATGATGAAGCTTTGAGTCCTGTTGCAATATCGAGACGAGTACATGCAACAGAGGGGGAGGTTGTAGCGCCGCTATTTTATTGTAAATTTATTATTTTGATTTTATTTTTGTTTTATGTAATTCTTGTTTTAATTTTGTTAAAACTTTGTAATTATTGTTTTGTTTTGTTAATGAAATAATTTTAATTTCAAACTTAATTTAATTAACGATTATTATTTAAAAAGTAACGTTTAATATTTTAATTTACGTAAAATAATAACCGGTTACTTTTGTTTAATATAAATGCAACCTTGTTTAAAGTAATGACATTGACAGTTTAATCTCTTTCGTTTATTATCCTTTATTCTGTTTTATGTCATGTTCGTTTAATTATAATGAGAGGTTTGTTGTAAGACGATCATTGTAATAAAAATCATTCTGCATGTAGCCTTCAGTCAATAAAGAACTCAAGCGCATACAAATTAAAAGGCGTTTCATTTAACTAAAATAAAATAAATAAAATATTAAAAAAAACCTTTAAGACACTTGCTGACTTTAAGTCTCTTGTGGATACTGGTTTTACTGAGGACAGAAGCTGACCCAGTGTCTCTTTTGGACCAGTATTAATATTAATAAATTAATTACTTTTCCCCCCGCTACAAATTCTAGCTCAGAGTCATATTTCTTAACTAATCATTACGAGCAAATTTTATAAAAATTTAATTTTGAATGGGCGCCTACTTAGGGAGAAAAAAATATTTGCCAATGAACGAAATTCATAGTATTTATGAACAAATACATAAATATTATAAACTTTTTCATTAAATTTTTTGGAACTTTTTCATAGTATTTATAAAAAAATTTTGAAAAGTTCTTATATTTCACATATTATGATTTATTCATAAATACTATGAAAAAGTTTATAATATTATGAAAAAGTTAATAAATTTTATGAATTTGTTCATAAATACTATGAAAGTCGTTCATTGGATTTTTTTTTTTGTGTATGGCGTAGGTATGTTTTAAAACATGTTGGAGGGTAAAAATAAATGGAGGTCGATCTCACTAATGACCCCTCTAAGACGCACCATTGGACCGATAGAAGCTGATTAAACAACATAAATTTATAAAAAATAAAAAAATAAATGTATGGGGACCGCCTTAAGATTTAAAGATAGAGGGTAGGTGTGTTCAGATAAAATGTTTAGATTAACAAGTAGAAAAGTTAAATTCGACTTGACCGAATCTATGCATACCCTCCACAATGTCCTTTTTAAGTTATAGTAAATTTTCTAGAGTGAAAAATAACATTTTTGATTAGAAATATTTTATTTTGTGTAAAAAAACTTTTTTTTTAACTAATTTTTGAAAAAAAAAATAATTTACTAAATTTTTTTTTGAGTGTAAAATTTTTTTCGAGTGTATTTTTTTTTTCTTTTAGTGTAAAAATATTTTTGAGTGACAAAAATGCGTTGTAAAATATTTTTGTGACTTACCAATGTTTTTAAAACATGTTTAACGGGTTTTCAACACGTGAATTTAAGGTGAGGCGAATCTGAAATTAACGGTTTCGCTTATAACTTTTGAACCACTGGACCGATTTGACTGAAATTCAATACGAAACAGCCAAAAGGAACGACAAATATATATGCCAAGCTTCAGCATCCTCAGAATTGCCTTTAGAAAGTTATCGTGTTTTTTATCTCGAAAATTCGTGAAAAACCCTTGCCGAAATTCACTCTTTTGCTCATAACTTTTGAGCCACTGGACCGATTTCGCTGGATTGCAATACCAACCTGACCAGGTAAATGCCCTACATATATGCCAAACTTCAGGAGCCTCCGTAAAGTCTTTCAAAAGTTAGCGTGTTTTCAGCAGCCAGACAGACGGACAGATGGACGGACGAACGGACGGACATCGCTAGATCGTCTTAGAATCGAACGAGGATCATTAATATATACACTTTATGGGGTCTTAGACCTATATTTCGAGGTGTTACACAAGAAATGACAAACTTATATATACCCTCTATCACTAGAGTGGAGGGTATAAAAAAATATTGTGGGTCGGTCTTACATTTGACTGCTCTAGGGGCACTCTTAGGGCAGTTCGAGCCGTTGGAGCAAATTTTAAAAAATGCCATTTTGAATGGGAGCCTCTTATAAATTAGAGATAGAGTCTTAGGGCGGATTTTACAGTCAGCACTAAGTGGTGACTTAAGCTAAGAAATTTCTTAAATCCAAAAAACTATTTTATAAAACCTACTTAAGTAAAACTTAAGTCATCTATTATCATAACTTAAGTTTTACTTAAGTAATTTATTTTGATTTGACAATTTAAAAAAAAAAATACAAAACAAAATTCAATTAATAATAAAAACATACAAAAAAAAAAAAAAAATCCAACAATTGCTCTTCTTTTCCTTTAAAATCTCCATCCGAAACTCTCAAATTCAAGGTATTACCATCAAATTTCAAGATATTTCCATCATATCGAAAAAAATAATTAAATAAATAAAAATCTGTAAGGAATTTGAGATTGGCGGAAATGACCCATCAAATGGATAACATCCAATATTTTTCCTCAAGATTTTGTTGAAAATAATAAAAACGTTTGTTGGTGTAGAAATCCGAAGTCAATCGGATAGATAATTTTTCAATGATGACCCTAGCGCCTTGGTCGTTTTGGTTCTAACAAGACCCAAGGCAGATGATTGTATTGGAATAGAAGAGCAATTGAGTGATGTGATGAGTATGTGATGAAGATTGTAATTACTCAAATTATTTGTCCCAGACCCACATTTTAGAATACTGATCTACTGTTCGTCCGTCTGATTGTCCATGTATCGTTGAAAATGTGTCCGTGAAAAGGTTGCTGTTATTTCCAACAAGAATTAAGATTACCGGTTATGTTACCCACTTGATGGACCCTATCCAAAGCTTTAACATTTCTTAAACATTATTTTTTTTTATGGTTATATCACTCAATTTTATGGAAATACCTTTTATTTAAGAGTGGCGGAGATTTCCTATCAAATAGGTAACATAATCGTAATCGAAAAAAGTTTTGGTGGAAATAACAGCAACATTTTCATGGAGGCGTTTGTTGGTGTGCAAATCCAAAGTAAAGCGGTGGAGTATTTTTTAATGATTCCCTTAGCCGCGTTCTTAAATGTTATGGTTCTAACAATACCCACGGTGAAAGATTTTAAGGGAAAATAACAGCATTTGTGGGATTTTTCGTTAATTTACATAATTTTTGTTTTGTATATTTTTATTATTTTATTTTTTTGTATTCTTTTTGAATTGTCAAATCAAAATAAATACCTTGTGTTACCATATTTTTAGCATATTTTCTTTTTAACTTAAGTACAAACCGAAAAATCGAATTTAACTTAAGTAATAAAAAATACTTAAATAAATCTTAACTAAGATTTTACTTAAGTTAGCACTTAGTTTAGACTGTAAAATCCGCCCTTAGTTTGTTCTGAAAAAATGTGTAGGGGTAAAAATTAAAGGGGATCTTTAAATCAGTAGACCTGATTTAAAAATTAGAAAATTATAATAAATTTTTTCCCAAAAAAATCTAAAAAATATTAATAATCGTTATCCCATGGCAAAAATCTGTGCAAAAAATTGAAGAGTCAATAGAAGTTTTCCACAAAAAAAAACTAAAAAAAAATCAAAGAGTTCAAACATTTTCAAAAATGGTGACCATTTTTAAAGAAGTTATGAGTAAAAATTTTGAGTAGAGGACCATACTACCAATTTTTGATAATTCTATATCTATTGAACTGGTTATACTAAAAAATCAGAAAATATACCACGAGGGAGTTTTCGAAGGGTGCTAAAAACTGTACAAAGAGAAAAATTTTCAGATTTGAAGACTTTTTTTCTTTATTCTAAAATTCCTATACACTTTTCCTATAAAAAAAACTTTGATTCTGAGATTTTTTTTTTTTAAATTCTCAGATTGTTTACTTTTCTCTTTCCACACAAATAAAAAACGAATGAAAAAATTAATTATATCCGACCAATCACGGCTATAAATTAAAAATATTTGAATGCCGTTAATTAAAAATAAATGGAAATTTAGTTTATTAAAAATTTAATAATATACATTAAAAATTTAATTAAAATTAAAAAACAAATATTAAAATTTTAATTATATAAATTAAAAATTTAATTAAAAAAAAAAAAATGGAAACCAATTAAAATTTTAATTGTATAAAGTAAAAGAAATTATTAAAAATAATAAATTTTTAAAAAAATAAATAATTTAAATTTTTTTTTTTTTAAATAAACAGGGTGAAAAAACGTTGTTTATAAAAAATAGTTAGTGAGACAATTTTATAATGTTCATTATAAAACTTTTATACACTCAAAAAAAAAAGAAAACACTTGTAAAACGACAAGAAAAGTTTGTATCTTTTTTTTGCTACCTCCTATTTCACTTAAATTCCTAGTAGTTTTACAAGCTTTATACCAAAAATTTTGTAATTTTACAACTTTTTTACCAATAAAATTAAAAATTTACAACTTTTTTGACGCAATACATCTTACAAGTAGGTTTCGTAACTTTACTAGATTTACTAGGTCTTTTTTTGTATGTATACATAAAACTATAAACAAAATGAGAATTCAAAAAACTATACGAGAAATAAAAAAAACTTTCAACAAACTGTTTATACTTTGTGTTTGTTACTGTGTGTAAAACAATGCAAGAGAAAATGACATACTAACACACACACGGAAAACAAAACAAAAATAACTAAAGCTTGAAATTTAATAAAACAATTAATTATATTAATTAAATAGTTAATTAATATTAAATTTAAAAACAATTAAAATTTTAATTAAAATTTATTTAAAACAAAAATAAAAATTTAATTAAAATTAAATTAAAAATTTAATTAAAATAAAATTAAAAATTTAATTAAACAACGATTTAATAATAATTAAAAATTTGATTGATATATATTTAAGAAAACAATAAAACGTTTAATTAAAATAAAATTTACGATATTATTTTCTGTGCATGTTATAATGAAAAAAAAAAAAAAAATTAAAAAAAAAACTAATCAAAATTGTCTCTCAATTATCCATGAAAATCGATTATCCGGTATGTTTATCCGGTCCCGGCCATCACAGATAATCGAGCTTGCACTGCATTTATATACCCTCCAACCACAGTATGGGGGTACACTCACTTTGTCATTCCGTGTGTATCGCATCGAAATATCAATCTAGGACCCCATAAAGTATATATATTATTGATCAGTGATCGATTCTAAGACATTCTAGCGATGTCCGTCTGTCCGTCTGTCCGTCCGTCTGTCCGATTGTGGAAAACACGATACAGTCTTTAAAAAAAAAAAAAAGCTAGACTCCTGAAGTTTGGTACGAATATGTCTTATGGTATTGGGCTGGTTAAGTTCAAACATAGGCAAAATCGGATCAGGGGGAAAAAATTTTCCCCTTTAAGAACTAAACCAACATCTAAAAAAACGCCATTTTTATAGGTTTTTTGTACTTTTGCTTCGCAAACAAAACAGTTTTATGTCAGAAAAAGTTCAAAGTCCTGCAGTTAGATCCAGAAATGTTGTCTCCGAACGCCAAAACCTTACCACCCCCCCCCCCCCCAAAAAAAATAACGTCCCTGTTTTTTTAACGTGTTGGAGGGTATAAAAGATTCGGCACAGTCGAATTTAACACTCTCACTTGTTTTTTAAAAAAAAATCTACGATTTCGAAACATTTTTCCAAAAAAAAAAAAAATATTGATATTCTAAGACATTTCTTTTCACCAACATTTTGGATCAAAAGCGATGGCAACCCTATAAGAATGTACGCACCTACTTATGTGTGGACCCCATATTAGACTGGCATTTTTTTGTCATCTTTCAATTTTCCGAAGTGTGCGGGCAAATTTTTATTGTCCTAGGTCTAAAACTTACAAATTTGAGGTCAATCGGATTAAATTAACCCGTGGCGCCCGGCGGTCAAAGTTTTGGATTTTTGAAAAATTTTTAAAAATAAAATTAAAAAAATTTTTATCTTTCGACACATCATATTTGTTAATTTCGATGCGCTGAGCACGAATATAAAAAAATAGAAATCGCTCGATCGGTTTTCGAGATATCGCCATTTCAAATTTGTAAAAATGGCGGTTTTTTCCTACGTTCAAGAAATTTTTTAAAAAAAGTCTCAAAATTTTATTCCGCCGACCCTTTTGTAGAGCTTGAGACAATCTTTCGTTTAAAACTAATTTGAGCCAAATCCGATCATTTTAAACCGTGGCTCCCATCGATCAAAGTTTTGGCTTTTTAGAAACTTTTTACCACAAACCTTAAACTTTGATCGAAGGGTGCCACGATCGGATTTGGCTCAAATTAAGCTTAAATGAAAGATTGTATCAAGCTCTATGAAAGGCTTAAAATAAAGAAATTTGTACAGTTTTTTTAAAAAAAAATTCTTAAACGTAGGAAAAAACCGCCCATTTTGCAATTTTTTGACAAATTTTAAATGGCGATATCAGAATGCTAAAATTAATAAAAATAATGTATCGCAAGATATTTATTATTTTATTTTTTCATTTTCAAAAATCCAAAATTATGGTGGAAATTTTCCAAAAGTCCAAAACTTTGATCGAAGGGCGCCACGGGTTAAAATGATCGAATTTGGCTCAAATTAGTTTTAAATGAAAGACTGTCTCAAGCTCTACAATAAAGTCGGCGGAATGAAATTTTGAGACTTTTTTTAAAAAATTTCTTGAACGTAGGAAAAAACCACCATTTTTTTGCAAATTTCAAATAGCGATATCTCGAAAACTGTTCGACCGATTTTAATTTTTTTTTGATATTCGTGCTCAGCACATCAAAATTAACAAATATGATGTGTCGAACGATATATTTTACTTTTTTTTTAATTTTTAAAAAATCCAAAACTTTGACCGCTGCGCGCCACGGTTTAATTTAATCCGATTGACCTCAAATTGGTACCACATGAGGCTTAGACTTTGAAAATCGGAGAAGACAAAATTTTGCTATACCGAAAAATACTAGTCTAACGTGGCATTTAAGATGAAACCAATCTGAAATTCAGGGTTTTGCTTATAACTTTTGAACCACTGGACCGATTGAGCTGAAATTCAATACCAAACAGACCTAGGGAACGGCACAGATAAATGCTAAGCTTCAGCAGTCTCATTATTGTCTTCCGAAAGTTAGCGTGGTTTTTATATCGTAAATAAGCCAAAAAAAACCCCTTTCCGAAATTTACTCTTTTGCTCATAACTTTTGAACCACTGGACCGATTTGACTGGATTGCAATACCAACCTGACTAGGTAAATGACCAACATATATGCCAAACTTCAAAAGCCTCTGTAAAGTCTTTCAGACAGACAGACGGACGGACATCGCTAGATCGACTTAAAATCGATCGAGGATCATGAATATATATACTTTATGGGGTCCTAGACCAATATTTCGATGTGTTACAAACGGAATTATATATACCCTCTATCACTAGAGTGGAGGGTATAAAAAAAATATATTTTGATTGTGATAATCAATAATTAAAATTCAATTATCAGTCTAAATTAGGAAAACAATTTTTGTTAATTACTTTTGATAAATTTTGAATTACCTCATTAACCAAAAACATTCAAATTTTTCAACTGAATTTATAAAAATATTTTAATAAGTATATTTGTGTTACATCATTCAAAATGTTAGTAAAACGTAGATTAATTTTGTTTATAATTATTATTTCAACAATAATTTGTTGCAATGAAGCTAAAGTAAGAAATGTTTTACAAAATAAAAAAAAAAAATAAAAGTTTTAATTAAAAAATTATTACAGAAATCCACCAAAACTGTTTACTTTCTATCAAGAGAACTTTCACATAATCCATCGTATCTGCAATACCATGCAGCAACTATCGGAAAAGATCGTGTATCTCTTAAAATACTTATAAATATAACAAATGATTTCACTCAAGATCCGTGGGGCAGCATATTGGTGTCTGTCAAAAATCGTAAAGGAAATACATATCGAAATCTTTTTGCCAGTGATATAAATGTTTGTAATGTTTTAAGAAAAGACGATCCGCAATTGAATAATTTCATATTTTCATGGATTAATAGTGTTTGGGACTATGGTAACTTACCAACAAAGTGTCCAATTGTTAAGGTACTGAAGGAATAATAAATATTTTTTTTTTTGCGTTTTTAATATTTTATTCCATTTTAGGGTAATTATTCTTGGTCTAATTTCAGAGGAGATAATTTAAATTTACCACCATTTTTAGCCAACACAAAATATCGTGCAGTTATTCATACATATTTTCGTAAGGGTGGTTTTAAAGATACTATAGCAAATTTATCTCTGCTCATGGAATTAAAGTAAAATACAAGTTTTAATCTACTAAAAATTTTCAAATGTATTCCTCTAAAATATGTATTAATTAAAATTTTAAGATTCAGTTTGATATTTGAATATACCATTTCGAATTTAAATTTCAATTTTGTATAGAGATATATCAGTTCTGAAAAACTTCTCCAGAGAGATCTACCTGAGATTAGAAAATTTTTCTAGATTCTGAGAAATTATTCCTGAAGAAAGAGTATAATTTTCTGAGACTTTTTTTCGGTAGAAAAAGATTTTTAAACATTTTCTGAGATATTTTTCCTATAGAAATATACATAGGTTCTTAAACAATTTTCTATAGGAAAAAAATCAGATTCTAAGACATTTTTCCTACAGAAAAAGTATCAAATTCTAAGTTACTTTTCTATTTAAAAAAAAGTTTTAAATTCAGAGACATTTTTCATAAAGTAAAAGTCTCAAATTCTGAAACTTTTTTGAAAAAATGTCTTAGATTCTGAGACATTTTTCCTTTAGAAAATGTATCTTAGGTTAGGTTGTAAGTGGCTGCTGACGTTTTACGTCAACACACGTAGACTCTGAGGTCCATTGTAATACCACGGTACCGTAATAGGTTTCCCTACTAGTCCCTGTCGTTAAACCAGTTCGAGCTTCTTATGAAACTCCTTAGATGTTGAATTTTGACATCCGACAAATCAGAAAGATCGTACAGCTCCCTGGATCCCAGTAAAGCAAGTCTCTGACCAGAAAGTTCCGGGCAATGGCAAATAAAGTGTTCGATAGTTTCCAACTCCTCTTCATCCATGCAACTTCGGCAAAAGTCATTCGAATGCACATTTAACCGCTCTGCGTGCTTCCCTATAAGGCAGTGTCCGGTAATTATAGAAACCACCATCGAAATCTCTCCTCTTGGAAGCGATATCAGCTCACTTGTGCGCTCCTGATTAAGAGAAGGCCAAATCAGTCGTGTTATCTCACACGTCCATCCATTTGCCCATCTTTGATTAGTCTCCGTCGCAGAACAAAGCCGTAGGTTTTGTTTGCAAGTTTCTAGGGGCATACCAACACATTCCAATTCTGTTGGAACCTGTAAGATAGTTCCTAGTCTTGCGAGCTCATCGGCCTTGCAATTCCCTGGAATGTCTCTGTGCCCTGGGACCCATATGAGTCGTATGTTAAACTGCTTTGCTATCTTATTCAAGGATAAAAACCAAGTCAACTGCTCCTGTCGTCAGGCGCAGCAAGAGTGCAACTGAGGCTGCCTTACAGTGATGGAGGTTTATTTGTAGGAACCGCAACATCTTGCTTTTTTTGCACCATCCTTTCCACCACCGTGTTATTGACTCAGTGTTATCATAGTGGTCGCATTCGTTCCCAGATTCGGTTTCGAATAAGCCAGATGTGTGTCCCATCTGTTTTGAATCGGAGGCAACAAAACTCTCCGAATTCCTCACTGCATGGGCCACGTCCTGAATGTCACCCATCGTGGCATCAGCTTTTTCCTCAGTGCCATCACAGAGGTCGCATTCGTTACCAGATTCGGTTTCGAAAATGCCAGATGCATCTCCCATCAGCCTAAAATCGGTCAGCTGAATATCAACCTTTTCCAGATTCCAAAATAGGCTTCTGATCGCCCTTGTAGACATTGACTCTTATATGAAAAAAGCCAAATCTGATAATGCCGTCAGTCCTGGCTAAAAGCGGAAGCGATTCCTGATTAACCAAGACCACTGCTAGACGACGAGCGCCCTCCATCTCACCTCCATCTCACCCAATTTGCCAATTCTGAGTTGGAAGATCAGAATTGAAGACTTTTATCATCTTTATAATCACCTCAGTGTCACTTGTAGCCATTGGAATCCATGCATAAGCTCTGGGTTGCGAGGGGATATCATGTAAAAATACAGCCAACATAAAACAGCTGGACTGAAGTTTGGCACAAATATGTATCATGTTCATTGGATGGGTAAGTTCGTGAATGGGCAAAATCGGACCAGGGGGAAAAAAGTTCCCCTTGAAGAACTGAACCAACCTCTGAAAAAATATACTTTTTATACCCTACACCACACTGTGGTACAGGGTATAATGAGTTAGTGCTGATGTTTGTAACTACCCGAAATATTGGTCCTAGACCCACTTTTAAGTATACCGATCAACTCAGAATCACTTTTTGAGTCGATTTAGCGATGTCCGTCCGTCCGTCTGTCTGTCTGTCCATGTAAACGCTGTAAACACGATGCAGGTCGAAATTTTTAATCAATTGACTTGAAATTTGAAACTTAAGCCTATTTTGGCCCAAGGACGAAGTCTAAAAAAATCGGTCCATATTTAGACCTGGCCCCCATACAAAGGTCCTCTTTAATTTTGACTCAAATGACTCTAATAACCGCATTATAATAGGTATCGTTTCGAAATTTGGCAGGTAATCATGTTTCATCTACACAAATCACCATTCCGAATTTTAAAGAAATCCGATTAGTTCTTTTGGTAGCCCCCATACAAACCCCCTTCCCGATTTTCAAATAAATCTCTAAAATTTTATGAAAATAGAAAATATTTAATTAAAATTCTGTTTGTGTATGTTAAACGCGTAATTTTAATAACCTTATCAAATATGATTGTCATCGGATCATTTTTGGATTTAGGCCCCAAGTGAAAGTTTCGCCCGATATTCAGTTAAAGCGGTTTAGTGTCAACAAAAAGAAGCCTATTTCACTCAAATTTGATTTGTAAGTGTTTTTACACTTATTAAAGAGTTGGCAAAATATAGATATAATCGGTCCATGTTTGAACTTAGGACCCATTTTCCGGGAAACTCTGGTGTAGGGTATTATATGGTCGGTCTTCACCGACTAATTTTCTTACTTGTTTTTACTGTTTTTTTTTTGTATTTTCGTTAAATAAATTAAACATTTGGTATATTTATCGCTATGGGAAGGTGCTCTCAACGTCCCCCACTGACACAATCACCCCCCCCCTAAAAAAATCAGTTCCAGAACGCATCATTTTACCCTGCAACCGATTCTACTTAACGTTCCAGAATCAATGAATTTTGTTTGAAATTGTCCCGAAAGCAATCGATTTTTAGAGCAAGTAGTTTTTTTGAAAAATAATTTTACATAGAAAATTTCGTTGTGATTACCATAGAATTTATTTAGGAATCTATTGTAGTAGGAATAGATTCCAAAAAATTTTCCTGGGAACAACAATATTGTTGTTTCATAATCAATAACACTGTGCTACAGTGAAAAAATACTTCTAATGTGACATAGTATAGGTTGTTGGTTTTGTCGAGTAGATCACAAAAATGCCCATTTAACTTGCCAGACACCCTCAAATTTTAGAGTTATTGTCAAAAAACGTTTTTTTGGGACTTTGCTCACTAAACCTTGTGTAATTCAGAAAATTTTCAACCGATTTTAAATTTTTTACCTGTTTTGAATAGAAGAAGGATAGGGCTTTCCATGTGTGTGGATTGGTCTACACATATAAGAAAGATATCTATTGATTTTTTCTATAATATCTAATTTTTTTGTTATTTTTTGAAAATTTTTCGAGTTTATCGATTTTTTTCTGCTATAGTTCGTTTAACAACCTTTATATTTATAAACATATTTTTAAAGAAAATTTAGTTGTGAATTCGATGAGCTTTATCCTGTAAAAATCAGACAATAATTGACAGAGTTGTGATAAGTTTTCTAAAAAAGAAAATTAAGATTTTTCAGGAAATCGCTGTTCAGACAACCCAGGCAAAAAATATAAATTTATCATAAGAGGTCATGTACAATATTTTTAAATGTTTTTGGCGCGCTGAATCCGAATCTGGCCTTTAAATTGCTCTGTCTCGTCAGGTTTTTGAGATATTAAACATAAATTGATATATCAAAAACTTAATAAGATAGCGCAATTTCAAGGTCAAATTCGAATTCAGGGGGCCAAAAACCTTTAAAATAATGATACGCGACCTCTCAGTATGTTCGTTTATTTTTTTATTTTTTTGCCTGGGTTGTCCGAACGGCGATTTCCTGAAAAATCTTAATTTTATTTTTTAGAAAAATTATCACAACTCAGTCAATTGTTATTTGATTTTTTCGGCATAAAGCTCATCGTATTAACAATTAAATTTTCTTTAAGAATACGTTTATATATAAAAATATTGTTGAACGAACTATAGCAGAAAAAAATCGATAAACTCAAAAATTTTTCAAGAAATAACAAAAAAAAAAAAAATAGATATTGTTGAAAAAATCAATACATGTCTTTCTTATATGTATAGACCAATTCACACACATAAATAGCTCTAAATTTCTTCTATCCAAAACAGTTAAAAAATTGAAAATCGGTGGCAAACTTTTTAAGTTACACGTGGTTTAGTGACAAAAGTCCCAAAAAAGCGTTTTTTGACAATAACTTTAACATTTGTGGGTGTCTGGCAAGTTTGATGGGCATTTTTGTGATCTTTTCGACGAGACCTACAACCTTAACTACCTCATTTCAAAAGTATATTCGATTTTGTGTTTTTTGTAGCACAGTGTAATTAAAATTTAATGGTCAGTCTCAATTTGGAAAACAACTTATTTTGTTAATTATAAATTTTAAATTACCTCATTACCACCAAAATAATCCAAATTTTATACTGAATTTATACATTGTTTTAAATACGTCAGTACCTCATTTAAAATGTTACCGAAACGTAGATTCATTTTATTATTCATTATTATTTCAACATTAGTTTTTTGCAATGAAACTAAAGTATGAATAATTTTTAAAAATCCCCCCAAAAAAATAACTTTGTTAATAAACATTTCAGAAACCCATCAAAACGGTTTACTTCCTATCAAAAGAAGTTTTTTATGATCCATTATATCTACAATATCATTCAGTAACTATCGGCCAAGATCGTGTAACTCTCAATATAATCCTTGATATTGCCAATGATTTTACTAATGATCCGTGGGCCAATATAATATTGTCCATTAAAAGTCGTAAAGGAAATACATATCGGAATCTTTTTACATATGATATAAATGTTTGTAATGTTTTGGGAAGAGATGGTCCGCAATCGAATAATTTTTTATTTATATGGATAAATAATGTTTGGAAATATGGTAACATGCCAAAAACGTGTCCCATTATAAAGGTACGGGAGTAAAATAAGTTTAATTATTATTTTTTTTTAATGTTTTATTATATTTCAGGGTAATTATTCTTGGTCTGATTTTAGAGGAGATAAGCTAAATTTACCACGATTTTTAACGAACGCAAAATATCGAGTAATTATTTACACATATTTTCGTAAGGACAATTTAAAAGATTCTATAGCAAATTTAACTTTGTTTGTAGAATTTAAGTGAAATAAAAATTTTGAGTAAACCCCAGTTTCTGTAACACGAACGCCAATCGTCTGAGACGAATGACATCTCAGAATCTGAGACTTTTTCTATAGGAAAAATGTCTCAGAATCTGAGACTTTTTCTATAGGAAAAATGTCTCAGAATCTGAGACTTTTTCTATAGGAAAAATGTCTCAGAATCTGAGACTTTTTCTATAGGAAAAATGTCTCAGAATCTGAGACTTTTTCTATAGGAAAAATGTCTCAGAATCTGAGACTTTTTCTATAGGAAAAATGTCTCAGAATCTGAGACTTTTTCTATAGGAAAAATGTCTCAGAATCTGAGACTTTTTCTGTAGAAAAAATATCTTAAAATCTGAGACTTTCTATAGAAAAAATGTCTAACCTGAGACTTTTTCTATAAAAAAAATGTCTCAGAATCTAAAACTTCTTCTATAGGAAAAATTTCTCTGAATCTGAAAAACTTCTCAGAATCTGAAAAACTTTTTTGGAATCTGAGACTTTTATTTGCAAAGAAAATCTAATACATTTAATTCCTTTCATGATTTTTTAAAACTTTTTAAAACATTGGGATTTTCAACTTGATTTTCTAAATTTTGTGCCAACATTCCAAATTTACGTGTCATCTTATTTATATAACGCGTATTCTATTACCATAATGTCACCTTTATTAAAATTTATAAATAGCGTTTTTGCGACACTATTGACAATTACCGTTAAGCCGTTAAATGTCGGCTAAAGTTTTTTCTCTTAACAATTTGTATAGAATTTGTTATTACAAAATTATCCACAACAATTTTATTTGTAAATTGTTTATATTGACTGCACAAACAAACACTTATACAAAAAGCATACATGCAAACATTTACTTACACACACACACAACACAATTGTATTGAAACAATTGAATTGAAATAAATTTCTACAAGTAACGGAAGGGTTTCATTACAATACAATGATTGTTCTACTATGCAAATGCCATTTCGCATTTCCTTACTTTAGTTTTTTGATCGTTCCTTTTTCCTTTTCCTGTGACTTAACAGACCAAATAAATATTTAATACTCTTTTCTTTCTTCTTCTTTTGTTACCCATGTATTGCTAGTTAAATTAAGTAAATTTTACAGTATTGTTTAGCAAATATTTGGCAATGATTTTTCATTTATTTTTGAATCGAAGCCAATTTTTTTTAAGGAAAGATAATATTATATGAAGTGAACTTTACATACAACGTGAGTTGAGAAATTTTATACTGAAGATTTTTTTGAAATACCCTACAGTATTTGTCAAGATTTTTCAAATAGAAAAATTTTTAGAATTTAAGACACATTTCCCACAGAAAAATTTTGAGACATTTTTCCTAAATAAAAATTCTCAGATTTTGAGACATTTCTCGTATAGAAAAATTCTCATATTCTGAGACATTTTTCTTATAGAAAAAGTCTCAGATTCTGAGATATTTTTCTTATAGAAAAAGTCTCAGATTCTGAGATATTTTTCTTATAGAAAAAGTCTCAGATTCTGAGACATTTTTCTTATAGAAATAGTCTCAGATTCTGAGACATTTTTCTTATAGAAAAAGTCTTAGATTCTGAGACATTTTTCTTATAGAAAAAGTCTCAGATTCTGAGACATTTTTCTTATAGAAAAAGTCTCAGATTCTGAGACATTTTTCTTATAGAAAAAGTCTCAGATTCTGAGACATTTTTCTTATAGAAAAAGTCTCAGATTCTGAGACATTTTTCTTATAGAAAAAGTCTCAGATTCTAAGACATTTTTCTTATAGAAAAAGTCTCAGATTCTGAGACATTTTTCTTATAGAAAAAGTCTCAGATTCTGAGACATTTTTCTTATAGAAAAATTCTCAGATTCTGAGACATTTTTCTTATAGAAAAATTCTTAGATTCTGAGACATTTTTCTTATAGAAAAATTCTCAGATTCTGAGACATTTTTCTTATAGAAAAAGTCTCAGATTCTGAGACATTTTTCTTATAGAAAAAGTCTCAGATTCTGAGACATTTTTCTTATAGAAAAAGTCTCAGATTCTGAGACATTTTTCTTATAGAAAAAGTCTCAGATTCTAAGACATTTTTCTTATAGAAAAAGTCTCAGATTCTGAGACATTTTTCTTATAGAAAAAGTCTCAGATTCTGAGACATTTTTCTTATAAAAAAAGTCTCAGATTCTGAGACATTTTTCTTATAGAAAAAGTCTCAGATTCTGAGACATTTTTCTTATAGAAAAAGTCTCAGATTCTGAGACATTTTTCTTATAGAAAAAGTCTCAGATTCTGAGACATTTTTCTTATAGAAAAAGTCTCAGATTCTGAGACATTTTTCTTATAGAAAAAGTCTCAGATTCTGAGACATTTTTCTTATAGAAAAAGTCTCAGATTCTGAGACATTTTTCTTATAGAAAAAGTCTCAGATTCTGAGACATTTTTCTTATAGAAAAAGTCTCAGATTCTGAGACATTTTTCTTATAGAAAAAGTCTCAGATTCTGAGACATTTTTCTTATAGAAAAAGTCTCAGATTCTGAGACATTTTTCTTATAGAAAAAGTCTCAGATTCTGAGACATTTTTCTTATAGAAAAAGTCTCAGATTCTGAGACATTTTTCTTATAGAAAAAGTCTCAGATTCTGAGACATTTTTCTTATAGAAAAAGTCTCAGATTCTGAGACATTTTTCTTATAGAAAAAGTCTCAGATTCTGAGACATTTTTCTTATAGAAAAAGTCTCAGATTCTGAGACATTTTTCTTATAGAAAAAGTCTCAGATTCTGAGACATTTTTCTTATAGAAAAAGTCTCAGATTCTGAGACATTTTTCTTATAGAAAAAGTCTCAGATTCTGAGACATTTTTCTTATAGAAAAAGTCTCAGATTCTGAGACATTTTTCTTATAGAAAAAGTCTCAGATTCTGAGACATTTTTCTTATAGAAAAAGTCTCAGATTCTGAGACATTTTTCTTATAGAAAAAGTCTCAGATTCTGAGACATTTTTCTTATAGAAAAAGTCTCAGATTCTGAGACATTTTTCTTATAGAAAAAGTCTCAGATTCTGAGACATTTTTCTTATAGAAAAAGTCTCAGATTCTGAGACATTTTTCTTATAGAAAAAGTCTCAGATTCTGAGACATTTTTCTTATAGAAAAAGTCTCAGATTCTGAGACATTTTTCTTATAGAAAAAGTCTCAGATTCTGAGACATTTTTCTTATAGAAAAAGTCTCAGATTCTGAGACATTTTTCTTATAGAAAAAGTCTCAGATTCTGAGACATTTTTCTTATAGAAAAAGTCTCAGATTCTGAGACATTTTTCTTATAGAAAAAGTCTCAGATTCTGAGACATTTTTCTTATAGAAAAAATTCTCAGATTCTGAGACATTTTTCTTATAAAAAAAGTCTCAGATTCTGAGACATTTTTCTTATAAAAAAAGTCTCAGATTCTGAGACATTTTTCTTATAAAAAAAGTCTCAGATTCTGAGACATTTTTCTTATAAAAAAAGTCTCAGATTCTGAGACATTTTTCTTATAAAAAAAGTCTCAGATTCTGAGACATTTTTCTTATAAAAAAAGTCTCAGATTCTGAGACATTTTTCTTATAAAAAAAGTCTCAGATTCTGAGACATTTTTCTTATAGAAAAAGTCTCAGATTCTGAGACATTTTTCTTATAGAAAAATTCTCAGATTCTGAGTCATTTTTCTTATAGAGAAAGTCTCAGATTCTGAAACATTTTTCCTAGTGGAAAATTTCAAAAACTGGTGTAGTGCATTATATGGTCGGTCCTGCCCACCTTTAATTTTCATACTTATTTTCGTTACAACAAATATTCACATGAAAATCAAAAATTATAATATAAAATCTTAATGAAAATTTATGACAAAATAATGCAAAAAAATAAAACAAAAATTATTACAGAAAGTTAAAAAAAATGCTTTTGTAGTCAGACAATGAATATAAAAAGTTTATTAAAAACACATCAACAGTTCTTCTTTTGTTATTATAATAATGATAGTTAAAAGGTTTTTCTGTTGTGTAATTTATTTTTTTGCAGATTATTATTTTTACCTCAAACCTACAAAGGTAGCCTTGAACTATTTACGGGGTGTGCCTAAATAGAAAAGTAGACCGAAAAAGTAGATTTACTTTATTTTAAACCACTTAAGGGGAGTGTTTACATACAAAACAGCCTTAATATTATCAATTTTAAAACAGCTGTTTTTTTTATTTGAAAGATTAACGATTAATTAATTTTTAAACCTTTAAAACTCAAAATTTGGTTAATTTGAATATCCAGAGCTGTCACTTTATTGTGGGATGCCTTTTTTAACGGACAAAATCGGCTGCAGTTGTACAGCAAAAACTACTGAACCGATTTTGATGAAATTTTTTTATTTATTTGTTGATTATAAAATTTTCTAGTACTTACCGTGGCCTTTTTTTGACATTTTGGCAAGAATATCTTTTTTTTTTTTGAAAGAAGAAAAGTGATTTTTTTTTATACCCTCCACTCTAGTGATAAAGGGTATATATAAGTTTGTCATTCCGTTTGTAACTCATCGAAATATCGGTCTGGGACCCCAAGAAGTATATATATTCATGATCCCCGATCGATTTTAAGACATTCTAGCGATGTCCGTCTGTTCTTCTGTCTGTCTGTGGGAATGGTGATCACGGCCAAAATATTACACGGTGATGGCTGAAACTTAACATATTTATTGGAAGTTCTCCCTAGCGATATCGGTTAAGCGGTTCAAAAGTTATGAACGAAAATGTAAGGACACCTCAAAAATTTTAGTACATTCAACATAACCTAAAAATACAAAATGCTTTAAATCAGCTGCTGGTTGACTTATGTTAACATAATTGAACACTAAATGGTATTTAAAAAAAGTAAGAACATATTTCTTGACAAAAACAGAAAAAAATCGCGGATTTTTTTTTCGCGGAAATTTTTTTTCAAATTTTTTTTTTTTCAAATGTAATTTCCTTTTAAATAAAGTTTTAGCAATAATCTTTTAGAAATTTTGGAGGGTATCACTACAATCGGCAAGGCCGAATTTAACTTTATTACTTGTTTAGTCTAAATTAGCATAACTCAATATTATTACCACGATAAGTACTAGAAAACTAAATAATCTACAAATCAGAAAAAAAATCATCAAAATCGGGTCTATAAGTTTTTCTATACGTCTGCAGCCAAATTTAGCTCAGAAGTAAATTTAATAAAAATTTTTCGACTTATTTCACACTACTTTAGTAAACCGCAATTTTACAAATTGTTTTTCAGAATTTTTGTTATGCTCCATGTATACAGCCAAAAGTTGAAATTTGTCGAACGGTGTTATTAAGAATTATTTCTTGCCATAAAAACAAATTTTCCAGGGAATATGTGTTGCCTTTTAATTTTTATTTTTCAGACCACTCTATTTATGTTTTAATAAAAATGTTTATTACATGAACATTTGCTGTATTTTTTTTTTGTTTCGATATACAGATTTTTCCATTTGTAAAATTATACATTTATTTTGTAATTCAATTGAAATTATTTTAAAATGAAACACATACACAAAAAAAAACTTGTCAAATTACAAGAAAAATTCTCGTAATTCCATTTTACTAATATTTGACAGCTTTCCTTGTTTTTTAACAAAAAAATTTCAATCGAAATTTACATTCTTTTTTTCTTTAATTTTACATTTTTTTTGGTAATTTTACAAATTTCCTAATTTTTTTTTACAAAAAAAAAATCTAGTAAATTCACGAGAATTCCTTGTAAGTTGTAAATTTGAAAAATTTACAATTTTATTGGTAAATAACTTGTAAAATTACAGAAAAGCTCGTAGCTTTTACTAGGAATTCTCGTAAAATAGAAGGTACCAAAAAATGTTCGATCGAAATTTAAATTTTTTTGTAATTTTACAATTTTTTTTGTAATCTTACAATTTTTTTTTGTAATTTTACAAATTTCCAAGTTTTTTTTACAAAAAAAAATCGTCTCCGAAACTGAAAATGCAAATTCCTTCATTTGTGTCTGCAATTCCAGATCATGTTGGTAACCCTTGCAAAATAATGTAAGAGACAAAAAAGTTGAAAGAAAGTATGAAGTGAGGTTGAGATTGCTAGAAATTGAATTGTAGTGTTGGAAACTGTCAAAATTTATTCTGTAGAAACTATAAATATTCACATATATAAAAAACAGTTTTCATTAACAAGACAAACCGACATTTAAAATCCTACTGATGATGACACTAACTGGGGTGTTTGAAACCGGTATGGGAAATACCAGAAATGTCTATAATTTTTAGAAATTCAATTTTTCTTCTGCATTTTTTCAACTTGAACCCTTATAAAAAATCTAGTAAATTCACGAGAATTCGTTGTAAGTTTTATTGCGTTAAAAAAGTTGTAAATTTACAATTTTATTGGTAAAAAGCTTGTAAAATTACCAAAAAAAAAAGCTTGTAATTTTTACTGGAAATTCTCGTAAAATAGGAGGTACCAAAAAATCTAGTAAAGTCACGAAACCTTCTTGTAAGTTTTATCGTCTCAAAACAATTGTAAATTTACAATTTTATTAGTAAATAAAATTGCAAATTTTATTTACCAGTCTCAGAATCTGAGACTTTTTCTATAAAAAAAATGTCTAGGAATCTGAGGCTTTTTCTATAGGAAAAGTATATCTGCATCTCAGACGTCTTTTAAAGAAAAAATGTCTTAGAATCTGATACGTTTCCTATAAGAAAAATGTCTCCGAATCTGCGACTTTTTCTATAGGAAAAATGTCTCAGAATCTGAGACTTTTTCTATAAGAAAAATGTCTCAGAATCTGAGACTTTTTCTATAAGAAAAATGTCTCAGAATCTGAGACTTTTTCTATAAGAAAAATGTCTCAGAATCTGAGACTTTTTCTATAAGAAAAATGTCTCAGAATCTGAGACTTTTTCTATAAGAAAAATGTCTCAGAATCTGAGACTTTTTCTATAGGAAAAATGTCTCAGAATCTGAGACTTTTTCTATAGTAAAAATGTCTTAGACTTTTTCTATAGGAAAAATGTCTCAGAATCTGAGACTTTTTCTATAAGAAAAATGTCTCAGAATCTGAGACTTTTTCTATAAGAAAACTGTCTCAGAATCTGAGACTTTTTCTATAAGAAAAATGTCTCAGAATCTGAGACTTTTTCTATAAGAAAACTGTCTCAGAATCTGAGACTTTTTCTATAAGAAAAATGTCTCAGAATCTGAGACTTTTTCTATAAGAAAAATGTCTCAGAATCTGAGACTTTTTCTATAAGAAAAATGTCTCAGAATCTGAGACTTTTTCTATAAGAAAAATGTCTCAGAATCTGAGACTTTTTCTATAAGAAAAATGTCTCAGAATCTGAGACTTTTTCTATAAGAAAAATGTCTCAGAATCTGAGACTTTTTCTATAAGAAAAATGTCTCAGAATCTGAGACTTTTTCTATAACAAAAATGTCTCAGAATCTGAGACTTTTTCTATAAGAAAAATGTCTCAGAATCTGAGACTTTTTCTATAAGAAAAATGTCTCAGAATCTGAGACTTTTTCTATAAGAAAAATGTCTCAGAATCTGAGACTTTTTCTATAAGAAAAATGTCTCAGAATCTGAGACTTTTTCTATAAGAAAAATGTCTCAGAATCTGAGACTTTTTCTATAAGAAAAATGTCTCAGAATCTGAGACTTTTTCTATAAGAAAAATGTCTCAGAATCTGAGACTTTTTCTATAAGAAAAATGTCTCAGAATCTGAGACTTTTTCTATAAGAAAAATGTCTCAGAATCTGAGACTTTTTCTATAAGAAAAATGTCTCAGAATCTGAGACTTTTTCTATAAGAAAAATGTCTCAGAATCTGAGACTTTTTCTATAAGAAAAATGTCTCAGAATCTAAGACTTTTTCTATAAGAAAAATGTCTCAGAATCTGAGACTTTTTCTATTGAGAAAATGTCTCAGAATCTGAGACTTTTTCTATAGAGAAAATGTCTCAGAATCTGAAACTTTTTCTATAGAAAAAATGTCTCAGAATCTGAGACTTTTTCTATAGAAAAAATGTCTCAGAATCTGAGACTTTTTCTATAAGAAAAATGTCTCAGAATCTGAAACTTTTTCTATAAGAAAAATGTCTCAGAATCTGAGACTTTTTCTATAAGAAAAATGTATCAGAATCTGAGACTTTTTCTATAAGAAAAATGTCTCAGAATCTGAGACTTTTTCTATAAGAAAAATGTCTCAGAATCTGAGACTTTTTCTATAAGAAAAATGTCACAGAATCTGAGACTTTTTCTATAAGAAAAATGTCTCAGAATCTGAGACTTTTTCTATAGGAAAATTTTTGTTTATCTTTTTCAAACATCAGTTGATCTTTTCTTCAATAATTATTTTTGTTTCATTTCAGATTAAATTTCACTTGATGAGTCAAAAAAAATTTAGAACACTTAAAAAATACAATTAACTTACCCGATGATGATGATTGCGAATGACGCATTGTCGCCATTGCAATTGAGTTAATTTCTGATTCAGGTGACCACATGATTTCGTTGTATAAACTTCTTTAAAAAGTGATTTTTATCCAGGTGAGATTTTTTTTTTAGTATTTTTTATTTTTGTAGTAAAGCACGTATTACATTAAGTTTTTATGCTAAAAACTAATTTTAACAACATTTTTTCGGTTCGTTTTTCTTATTTTCTATACGAAATTTTATTTGCTAAACTTATTTTTTATTTAAAACTATAAACATGTAAGTTGAACTGTTAAATATTTATAAGTTAAAAAAAAAATAAACTGTGATTATCTTCGAAGGAATAAGTTGAAAAACTAAAGAGAGAAAAACTTAAAATACAAATCCTTTCACTTACATACAATGAGTGTCAAAAGAAAGAGTACACGTATAAACAAGATGTAATTTGTTGACGACAAATTTAGCAATAAAAGAGGTTATTATTAACAATCGAGTATTACTAAAAAAAAGTGATGCGTTCGTTATTTATTAAGCTTTAATTTAAGCTTAATAGCGTACAGATTAAATAAATAATAAATAATGTACGAGAATTGAACTGAAAATGATTTTTTTATAGACGTATTTAAAAAAAAAATAAAAATTATTTCTAAATTGAGTTTTTCCAAGCTCTAATTTTAATAAAATTGTCCACTAGCTTATATTCGGTTATCAATTAATTTTTTTAACGACCAAAACAAGAATTTCAATTTTTAAAATGCAGTAAAAAATCTGCATATTTTTGATCTTCAATTCTTTTGTCCACCAATTTTTTGAAAAAGAAAATATTTTATCTTTTATAAATTTGAGTGCATCTAAGTGTAAAATAATGAGATATGAAATTAAGTAAACATTTTCTTTGTTTACAAAAATTCGTGGTCAAAAAACTAGAGGTCGAAATAAATGTAAATTTTTTTACTGCATTTAATTTATTTTTTTTAACTTTTGTTTGGGTTGTTGGAAAAATTAGTTAACAACCCAGTATAAACGACTGAATTTTTGTTTTAATTTTTATTGTTTGAACTTGCAAAAAATCAATTTAGAAATATTTAAAAAAAAAAAATTAAAAAATTTCTATAAAAAATATAATTTTCCAGTTCTACCCTCGTAAAACATTTATTATTTACTTAATCTAGACGCTAGTAAGCTTAAATTACAACTTAATAAATTGCCAACACAGTAATTTTTTTTAATAACACTCGTTTGATAATAATAAAGGCTTTTATTGTTAAATTTGTCGTTTTCTATTGACATCTACTTTAGATCTGTCTTTCTTTTGTCTTTCTTTTGGCACTCACTGTATAGTGTATGGAGTAGATTATATAAATGAACAAAATGCAACCAAGTGTTAAGATAAAACTTTTATACTCAACAAAAAAAAGAATCTGGGTGCCAATAGATATATTTACATAGTACATACTTGATTATATACACTCAAAATAATTCTACAGTAAAAGGTTTAGTAAGTGATATTGTACCAAAATCTACTAATTGGTTACTAATTTTAGTATCTTAAAAGTACTAACATTAGTAATTTTTACTGGTTTTTACTGATATTAGTTAAAATTTTTAGTATTGGTTACCAATTTCTGCACTAGGTCCTTTTGGACTAAAATTAGTTAAATTTTTAGTATTGAATACCCACGTTTTTTTTTGGGTGTACAAAAATTAAGGTGACACTTAAGTATTAAGGGTAAAAATTTTCAATTTTTTAAAAAAATAGGTTCACTTGGACGTTAATTATGCTGAAGGATCTTACATCCTTTTAAGTTCAATAGAATCTAAATTTTAAGTTTATAAGGAAGGTTGGAGAATTAACACATCAAAAATACTAGAAATTTCATCTACTTTCATAATCGCTTTTAAAAATGTCCATATCTTTATTGGTTGCGGTACAATAGCCAAATACCGTTATTCTGGGTGGGTATCGATTGCCATCTTTGTTTATAAGACATCATTTTAGAAATCGAAAAGTATCAAAGTGTAATTGTTTAACCTATTTAAGCCTCTTAGTAGGACCTGTTGGTATAAACCCGGCTGAAATGCAATAGGTGTAGGACTATATATTGTATAATCTCTACACGGCATGCATAAACTGGTCGTGTAATCCCTTAAAATGGTATAAAACCGACTCTGGTCGGTTTTATCCCGAAGGCTGGGGAAAAATTCCCACACATTCCGCAGTTTTTCAGACCGATTAGTCTGTCTTCTTTTTTGTTAAAGGCAATGGAACGAATGTTAGAATCATATTTGCGTAGACTGATTGACCTGAAGGTTGCACTGAAAAAAAAAAAACTAAATTTTAGGAAAAAATTTCTTTGAAAATTTTTCATGAATTTTCCTAAAATTTAGTTAAATTTAACTAAAAAATGGGAAATTTTCCTAACTATGAGGAAAAACAATTTTAGTTATAGTACTTATAAATAGTTCATAGTTTTCCTAAAATGGACTTCTTAAATATAAGGAAAAAAATTCTTATTTCCAAGGAAATTTTCCTCAAATCTAGATAACATATATTTATTTTCAAGACACATTTCATAAATATATGCTCACATAAGATTTAGTTTAAGTTTAGTTAATATTTACTACAAATAACTGAACCGTTTTCACTTCTTAGAATTGCGGAAGTGAACTTCTTAGAATTGAGTTAAAAATTTCTAAGGATTTAGTAAAAACTTCTTAGAATTTAGTTTAAACTTCTTAGAATATAGTAAAAAATTCAAATTTATTTTTTTTAGAAATTAGTTTAAAACTTCTTAGGATTTATTTAAAACTTCTTAGAGTTTAGTTTAAATTTTTAGAATTAAGTTAAAAATTTCTTATGCTATGTTCAGATTGGCCTCGAAACCCCGTTGAAAGCTCGTATTTTCAATTTAAAAACTCACCTGTTCACACACAACAATTTTGACACTTATGTAGGTTTCGAAAAATATCACACAAAAAATATATTTTTTAAACTAATTTAATTATGCGGAAATTATTTTTTGCACGTTTACATATTATTTTTATTTCAAATAAATAAATATTTTAAAGAAATTTTGTAAACAAATTGATTTATTTATTTTTTTATTTTTGTCATTTTCCCATTTTCCCTATTTCTCATTGTCGCACAGTGGTAAAAATTTGAAATTTATACGGTTTCGATCGTACTTTCGTTGAAACCTCACTACAAAAAGGTTTAATTTTGTAAGGGAAAATATGTATTTTCAAATGAGGTTTGGCTCGAAACCTCGTTAAACGGGGTTTCGAGGCCAATCTGAACGTACTATTAGAATTTAGTTAAAAACTCATATTGTTTTCTCAATATTTAGTAAAAAAACTTCTTTGAATTTGGTAAAAACTTTTTAGAATTTAAAATTTGGTTTAAAAAATATTAGAATTTTTTTAAAAACTCTTATTTTTTTATAGATTTTAGTTAAAACTTCTTAAAATTTAGTTAAAATTTGTTAGAATTTAGTTAAAAATTTCAAAATGGCGAAATCTCAAGACCCTCAAGACTTTATTAGACCCCAAATTCCCGTATCTCAAAAATTAAGCACGGTAGAGCAAAACGGACAAAAATGTTGGATCAAAATCTATGGCGACCCTTAACAATCCATCGGGTCCGAACCCAAAGAGGTCTGGACCTATGAGGTCTGGACCCATGGGGTCCAATCCCAAACTTCTTAGAATTAAGTTAAAAATTTCTTACAATTTAGTTAAAAACTCATATTTGTTTTCTTAGAATTAAGTTAAAAACTTCTTAGAATTTAGTTAAAACTTCTTAGAATTGAGTTAAAAACTCATATACATTTTCTTATAATTTAGTTTAAAAATTTTGTAAAAAATTCTTAAAATTAAATTAAAACTTCTAAGAATTTTTCTATTTCTTAGTTAAAATTAGTTTCCCTATATTTAAGAAAAATATGAACTAAAACGAATGAGAAAAATCTTTGGTGCCATATCATTCCCTATTGTTCTTAAAATTTAGTTAAGTTCCCTAGTTTTATAAGGGTTCAAGTTGAAAAAATGCAGAAGAAAAATTGAATTTCTAAAAATTATAGACATTTCTGGTAATTCCTATACCGGTTTCAAACACCCCAGTTTGTGTCATCATCAGTAGGATTTTAAATGTCGGTTTGTCTTGTTAATGAAAACTGTTTTTTATATATGTGAATATTTATAGTTTCTACAGAATAAATTTTGACAGTTTCCAACACTACAATTCTATTTCTAGGAATCTCAACCTCACTTCATACTTTCTTTCAACTTTTTTGTCTCTTACATTATTTCGCTAGTTTTAAGTTCACTTTTTTTTTTGAGTGTGCCTACAAGGCAACATGCATACAGCAAGGGTGGATCAACAGAAACAGCTCTTCATGAGCTCGTTGGTACCATCGAGAGATCGCTTTCGGTAAAGGAGTACACTATGGTGGCCTATTGATAATGTCATCCAGACTCGATAATTGTGGCATTGTCTAGTCTGGGAGTGAAGTATGGGATCGTTTTAATAATGGAAAATCTACTTGCCAATAGACGTCTAAATTGGGAGGGTCTGTCATATCTCCATTTGTTAATAGGGGCACACCACAGGGAGGTATTTTTTCGCCACATCTTTCGAACCTGGCACTAAATTCAATGCTGCTCTCTCCAGAAGCACGTGGTTGTCATGTTGTCACATAAGGTGACGATGTCGCGGTAGCGGTAAAGGAATCTTAGATGGAGCCAAGTATCTTGGAGAACTTCTAGATAGGAAGTTGAATTTCAGGTGTAATATTGAGGAATGGGTGAGAAAAGCAAAGCTGCACGAAAAAGTGGGCTTTGGAGTCCATTCGAAGGAGCTTGGGTTGAGGCGCGCTCGAAAATTGCCACATCATTGCAATGTTAAGCAGGCAGAGATGCTGGCAATAAAAGAAGTGGCTGACTGTTTGAGTTGCAATGTATTGTCTACAACTGCAGGCAACATCTATTCTGACAGTCAAGTCGCGGTTAAGTTCCTGACATCAATGTTTCTGAAAATAGGATTTGCCCTTAACTGCCGCACGTATTTAAATGAGATGGTCAAGCAGTTTGACATACGACTCACAAGCACTGGGAGATTCCAGGTCTCAGAGACATTCCAGGGCACATTTCAGAGAATTGCAAAGCCGATGAACTTGCAAGACTGGGAACTTCATTACAGGTTCATTCTATTGTTGGCATGCCTTTAGAATCTTGCAAGCAAAACCAATGGCTTTGTTCCATGACGGAGACTAATCAAAGATGGGCAAATGGATGAACGTATAAGACAGATTTGGCCTTCTCTTAATCAGAAGCGCTCAAGTGAACTGATATCGCTTCCAAGAGGAGCGATTTCGACGGTGGTTGCTATGATTACCGGACACTGTCTTATAGGGAAGCAGGAAGAGCAGTTCAATGTGCCGTCAAATTACTTTTTCCGGTGTTGTATGGATGAAGAGCAGTTGGAAACTGTCGAACACTTGGTGCACGATCTTTCTGATTTGTCGGATGTCAAAATTCAATACCTTGGCAGTTTCATAAGAAGCTCAAATTGGTTTAAGAGTTAAAATTTTTCAACATGAACCCCTGATTTCCTTCAATGTCTCCGAATTTGATGAAACTTTGTGTATATGTTGGGACTTATAAGACTTATACTCAGACAAAATTTGAGACCATTAACTTCCGTGGTTCCAGAAATATGACCTGTCAAAAGTCAAGAAAATCTTTTAAAGGATTAAATATAAACATTTATATCTTCAAAAGTATTTCAGCTATATTACTTCCTGATAGCTTGTTTTGAAGGTAAAACCATGACCTTTCATATAACATTTTGCAAAAATTTTTATTTTCGAAATTTTTTTTATTTCTGCAAAATTCGCGATTCGCGAAAATATATCTGAAAAAGCGACATTTTTAAAAATATGAAAAAAATATATGTTAACGGCTGTTATCTTAGCTACAAGCTGTAAAAATTTTTGGGTTGGTGAACGTATTAAGACCAGAGATATGAATAAAAATGTGTTGCCAAGTAGGAAATTTTTATCAAATTGATGAATATTTAATTTTTATTTTTGAATATTTTTGAAAATATGTACATATAATAAAACGGTGAAAAAAGTAAAGTTTATGGTACAGACGGGTACTACACATAGATACAATATAACATGAATATTTATCAATTACACTACTCTGCAAAAATCAACTTTTTTTTTGCACAGACTCCTAGAATACATTTGCTAAAGTATTTTGACCTCCTTAACACGAATCTGTCATCATAAAAAAATTATAACATCCCCTTTTCGAGATAAGACCTTTTTTGCGGTCCATGCCTATAAAAACCAACGAATGACTTTATATTGCATTTTTTTATATAAACAAATTCAAAATGCATATTATTTCAAATTCATTGAGTTTGTCCGAAAATCTTTGCAAAAAATCAAAAATACTTTTTTCCCTAATATTTTTATTTTGTAATTTTCATTGTTTAAAATACATTTTCTTAAGTCTTTTGCCCTCTTTAACGTGAATCCATTAAACGCGAATCCACTGTCATTTTTATATAATCGCGTTTTCGAAATTTGCCCATTTAGTTTTTGCACAGAGAAAAATAAATTTCCAACTGAATTTTTCAGTTGTATCAATACAAAATTCGGTTGCTCCTACTACATTTCGATGTGGCAAACAAATTTTGTAGTTGTTTCAATTAAAATACTGTTGTATTAACAATATTTAGTTGTAACTGTCGATATTCAGTTGTTACAACCTAAATACAAATGCATCAATCGAATTTTCGTTGCAACAACTGATTTTCAGTTGGAAATTAGCAAATTTGTTTTCTATGTGTGCAGCTGAAGCATACAAAAATATTAAACGAACAAATAATATGAGGTATGTCAATGTGAAACATTTATTATTACCTTTATTTTTTGGGTTTGAGGGTTTAGTCTGTAAAAAAGGCCTATATGTTCAGAAGACAGTTTGATAAAATGTTTATGATGACAGATTCGTGCAGGGCAAATACTTTCAAAAATGTGTTCTAGAAGTTTCTGCAAAAAAAGTTGACGTTTGTTAAGTAGTGTAATTGATAAAAAGTTATGTTACATTGTATTCATGTGTAGTACTCGTACATTACCATCGACTTTACTTTTTTCACCGTTTTATTTTATGTATTTGCAAAAATATTCAAAAATAATAATTAAATATTCATGAGATTTGGAAAAAATTTCCTACTTGGCAACACATTTTCATTAATATCTCTGGACTTAATACGTTCACCAACGCGAAATTTTTAGACCTTGTAGCTAAGACTCAAACCATTAACATATATTTTTTTCAGATTTTTAAAAATGTCGCTTTTTTGATATATTTTCGCGAATCGCGAATTGTGCAGAAATACAAAAAAGATCACAAAATAAAAATTTTCGCGAAATGATATATTAAAAGTGATGGTTTTGCCTTTAAAAAAAGCTATCTGGGAGTGATATAGCTCAAATACTTTTCAAGATATAAATATTTATAATTTACCCTTTAAAAGATTTTCTTGACTTTTGAAACGTCATATTTCCAAAACTACGAATGTTAAAAGTCTTAAACTTTGTTTGAGTATTAGTCGAGTAAGTCCCTACATATATACCGAATTTCATGAAATTTGGGTCGATTGACGTCAAAAATTCAAATTTTTTTGCTATGTTGATATGGATTTACTCTTAACGGCAGTGACTAGTAGGGGAACCTATTATAGTCCCGTGGTATCATAACGGACCTCAGAGTCTATGTGTGCTGACGTAAAATATCAGCAGCCATTTATAACCTAACCCTCTTAGAAGAACCTTGCTAATATTTTCCAATGCATAAACCAATAAAATGCATAAACCAATAAAATGCATGAACCAATCCAAATTGACAACATTCATAGGAAATTTGCAGAAACAAAATCAGTTCACGCACTACAGAGAACAATCATTAATTACATACACAATTAAACTTATTTGTATTTATAATGCACTAAAATACATTTAACTCATGAAACAATTAAGAAAAGAAAGCTTTAAAAAGCTTGATATGTCAGCTTTGATGGGAAATTCGCAGACACAAATCGGTTCATGGTTTACAGAGAACACCCATTATACAGGTAGTGCACTTAATTGCATATAACTCATGAACCAATAAATCTACAAAAGACCGCAAACACATAACAACGTTGGTATGTCCGTCCCCTTTCATAGAAAATTTTCTGAAACAAAATTGGCTCACGCATTACAGAAAAAACTAATTGCAAACATACTTATTTTTTTATTATAGATCAAAAAGCCAGGAAACAAATTGTGCGACAATTTTGTAAAAAGATTTCTTGAACCTAATTTTTAGAAAATTTTAAATGGTATTATTTTGAAAACCATTTGACCGATTTCAAATTTTTGTTTAATTTTTGATAGTGTATTTCAAGTAAGCAACGTGTTGGTATTATTTTACTTAGCATTTGGATCAACCCATAGTTACATATACATAAATACTTATAAGAGCCATAAAACCTACACAAATTTGTTCATCTGCAAATCATAAAAAACTGTGATGAGTATAAACGGACCAGATCACAACAAAATTTTCAATGTTAAATAATTAAAAAAAAATAACTTGCTCTAACAAACGAATTCTTTTGTGAAATGTTAAACAAAAATGATCGATTCTGCAATGTTAAGAATCGATCGTTGAAAGGAACGAATTAGGTTAAGTTTTTCAGTGAAGTAAATATTTCAATTGTACTAGTTCGTTCATGACCGATACAAGTCTAGAGAGGTGATAGTCCGTAAAGTTGTCACTGTGTGTCCTCTATTTACAAAAACCTAACGCATTCCTGAAAACGTCCAGAAAAACATGATGCATATACATAATTTTGATATTTAAAGAAGTAGAGAACACCCAGTGACAACCTAATGGAACGTTACTAGTCTAGAGTATACTCTTAAGAATACAGTGTGAGACCAGAAAAATTCTTAAAATTGAATTCGCAGATTTTTGTCAACTTTCAGATATTCATTTCCAACTCACCTAAGAAAATATTTTCAAAGTTTTAAATTGAAATTTGAAACTCCTGTTCTAGCATCTAACCCAACTAACTGGTCACCTTTTTCATCTAAAAACATTATGAATATAGTGTCGGTTTTGGAAACACGTGTAAGTCATTTACACTGCCAAATACATTTACACTACACATGTACTTCAAACATAAATGCTAACATACACTCTCCGCCACATGAATAGGACTTCCTTACTTGGTTTTTTAAAAACTCAATATCTTCGACACCAACAATATTAGCAACTTGGGTATAATATTTTAAGAAAGATAATTTTGTATAGAAAAAGTTGTGAACATATGGATCTCCTCAATGGACCTTAGAGTCTACGTGTGCTGACGTTAAACCACAGTACAGACTAGTATGCAAACAATGGTGTTAATTTCGTACTTTCCAATATGGTGGCATGGGTTTTAGTACAGAATTATCATCGCTGCCTATTGTTTGTGTGCCTGTCGTGTGAGTATTTGTGTATGTATTTTTGTTGTTTGTTTACGTTTTGTATGAAACGTCAAAAGTTACACCGTGTGCTGTCACTAATACTTCACATCAAATACGACTCTGTGAACCTACTACTCATGTACTGTGCGTTAAACTTCGGCAGCCACTTACAACCATGGATCTCCACTAACAAGGGAAGTATCTCAACCTTTATGAACCGATTTGCCTGAAACTTAAAATATATATCAAAGAGACAATTCTAAGGTTGGGGTGTCTCGGCTTATCGGGGATTTAGGGGTTCAAAACATGGGTAAAAAAATGGCGAAAAAATCGTTTTTTGGATTTTTCAGCCATTTCTTTTTAAGAAACTATATGATGTTTTCATATGAGAAGAAAGGTTTTTTTAATGCCTATCCAATTGTGGCATAAGCTTGTAAAAATTCGTCTTCTTTAAATATTTTTTTGAGGAAAATGTGTAAATTTTGGGGGTACTTGTATGAAGACATAGTCCTACGATATTCATATGGATAAGAAATAATCTTTATTAAATTTAAGTCGACCCGTATTTTTGCCCTAGACGATATTCCTGTTAGTTCGGAAGTTATCAAAATTTTCCCGAAGGTCCACATGGTTTCATAAGGGGACAACGAAATTTTTAAACACCGATATGGCCGATAAGCCGAGACACCCCAACCTTAAAATCGTCTCTTTAATATATATTTTAAGTTTTAGGTAAATCGGTTCATAAGGGTTGAGATACTTCCCTTGTAAGAGGAGAATCAATTAGATTGTTAACATAGTCGAGTGGATGGATCTTATTGATTGTCATCTTTGCGATGATCGTTTACATAGGAGAGTAGTGTAATGGTTTGTCCGCAATCCCCTATTATGGCACTTGCAAACTGCAATTTTTATCCACCACCATAAACGAAAATTGCTATAATGGAGTGCTGCAACAAGCTTTTCCCCACTTCAGCAACCTTTTCGGAGACTTGCAGTGTACTTCTTGGCATGACAATGTGCCAATTCGCACACGGGATCCAAATGATAGATTTCTTGATTGGCCTCCCTACTTGCCTGACCTTTTTAAAAAAGCTTAGTGATGGCTGGCAAGCAAAGTTTACGCTATTGGAAAGCAGGTCAGCAACAAAAACGAACTTCTTGATGTAATCAAAAGTTATCTTTCTTAAAAAATTATACCAAGTTGCATGTTGTTGGAGTCGAAGAAATTAAGTTTTCAAAAAACGAAGTAAAGGGGTCCTATTCATCTGGCGAGGAGTGTATAAACCGTATAAATTTCGGCATCGTGAGATGAAGAATCCCAAACGAACATTGGAAAATAAACAAACATCACATCATCTTCATACACAGTCACATTGACATTTCCGTTCTATGTTCATTATAGCATTCCACATTGTCACTTAAATATAAAACTATCCAACACGATTGTTTTTAAACATACACTAATGTCGAAAAGTAGTTAGATAAAAATTTAGGATGCCCGAGGAACAAACTAAAAAAAATAGATGACTGCAATTTGAGACAGCGGTCAAAAAAATGTTACCAAAATTTCCAGTCGGCTCTGCTCAAGAAAAAATATTTTGTCAGAAAGCAATCAACGACTGTTCGCACACTAAGTATTGTGGAAGTCTTTCAAGACCGGGGCAAACTCGTGTAGTCCCAATTTGTCCATTTACATACTCAACCAGCAAGGGACCATGGAATCTACCTATTTGGTTTGAATTGTACACACAGATGGGCGAACTCTTGTGATGTCCATCTATCTAAGAACCGATCATCTTTAGATATCTTAGACGATTTTGTCATCATGGGCTAGGAGTTGTGGTTTAAATGTAAACACAACGAAAACTGAGTTGGTTCTTTTTAGAAGAAAACGAAAAATAAGAAATGTTGATACTCCTAAAATCGATGGAACTGCGCTGGTTTTATCACCATCAACAAAATTCTCGGTGGTTAGCTCAGGGATGGTGGAGCTTAAAATGTTTAACTCCTTGCTGGTCGATAGCAATACTACATGTTCCTTCAGCGACGAGGATAAAACGCGTTAGTTCATGTTGCAAAAGGACATAAGGTCCATAACTGCAATTTCCTCCAGATTCTCGAATTCTGCGTTGCCAAATATTTGCTCGCGATGCCTAGCCAATGCGGTGCATTTGCACTGGATATGTTCAAATGTTTCATTCGTATTCGGTTCATCGCATCTTATAAAACTAAAATCAGAAATGAGCCCAAAAGTTCTTGTGTGGAAAGCAATTCGGCAGTGTCCTGTGACCACTTCCGTGAGTAAACTACATTCCCTTATGTTTCCGAGGTCGTAAGGCGGCCAGATTTTTCTGGTAATTCTGCTTGTATTTAACTCTCTCCATTGCCTGTTCGCCATGGAAATACACTGACAATCACTTCTCGATATGTAGTACTGCATCGGGGGTTCAATATGAACAAAATCTCTTACAACATCTGCAACTAGCTTTGCAACCTCATCAGTCTTCTCGTTTCCGTCTACTCCCTTATGTCCTGGTCCTGGTAACGAGTTTTGATTTTATAAAAAACCTATTGAAACTTTTAGTGCAGCCTGACTGTTAAGGATTACACTGGACTCTACACTAACAATAACAAACTTAACGAAGTCGAATTTGGACACGACCGATACACCATTGGATGGGCCTTCAAAAAACCTTTCGACCTGTATAAAATGTACATATAGTTTCTTTTGAAGAAATAGGGAAAATCCTCAAAAAACGAAAAACTCCCGTTTTTCTCCTCCCTTTGACCCGCAAAATGTGAAATTGGGCAGCTATAAAAAACAGGTAGCTTACAAGACCTTCCTTGTAAGTTGAAATGAAGTTCTTAAGGAGTGAACAAAGATGGCGTACGCGGCCTTTATTCATGCCGAAAACTTATGGTTGGAAATTGGGGTTGACCTCCACTTTACCACTATGATACCATCCAGGGAGTTTTGGCTGAGAGGAATTCCGGGTAGTTGAGCCTCCATAAATTTTTAATCGGAAGGATCGAGGCTACACAAACAAGTGGGCTCTGGAGACTATTCGAAGGATCTTAGGTTGAGCCTGGCTCGAAGATTGCCGGATCATTTCAGCGTTTACCAGGCAGAGATCCTGACAATAAAGAAAGTGGTTGACCGGTTGAGCTGCAATGTACGAGTATTGTCTACAACTGCACTCAACATCTATTCTGACAGTCAAGCCGCGGTTAAGTCCCTGGAGTCAATGTTTCTGAAAATAAGATCTGTCCTTAACTACCGCACGTCTTTAAATGAGATGGCTAAGCAATTTGACATACGACTCATATGGGTCCCAGGGCATAGACACATTCCAGGGAATTACAAAGCCGATGAGCTTGCAAAACTGGGAACTACGTTACAGGTTCCAACAGAATTGGAATGTGTTGGTATGCCTCTATAAGCTTGCAAGCAAAACCTATGGAGACTTATCAATGATGGACAAATGGATGGACGACCGATTTGGCCTTCTCTTAATCAGAAGCGCACAAGTGAGCTGATATCGCTTCCAATGTTTTGAGGTTGGCGTCATCAATAATATATTTACATGGTTCTACATTTCTATGTGTTCCACACGGAATGGCATAGAGATTATGCCAACATACTAACGACACTTATGACATGTGTCAAAACAGTAACTTTTTATTTAATTTTATTGTTTCACTCACTCCTTAGTTAGACAGGACACTTGTGTCCAAGCTTATTATTATGGTGTGGGTGATGACTTAATTGGACTTATATATAGACTTTCCAAGACCGCACATCACATCACTTATCTCAGATAAGATTTTATTTTAAAAATGTGTATACTTTTTGAGCATTGTTTTCTTGTACTAAATGTGGTTATTTTGATTTATATCGAGTTGGTAAATGCAGTATATACGTCGAGTGAACAACTTTATAAACCCCAATCGAAATCGATATTTATTACGATTCTAGTTGTTAATATTGTGCAATAGGTGTCTGGTTTTTATTGCCAATTTTCATCATCACTAGCCTCATTTCGTCAGTCGTCTTCGTCAAACTCATCATCATTCATTTTGGCACACGTTTTAATGTAATTGAAAACAGAAATCTAGATGACATTGGTACAAGGCATTATTAAGTTTGTTTAATAATTTCGATAATGTGGTATTTTGTAATCTTTCATTTATACACTGAACAAAACCCTTTGTGATATAAATGAAACGAATGTATTATTTTGTTTTCATTGAACCTATGAAAGAAATCATAATCATATGAAATTTTGAATTTTGACATCCGACAAATCAAAAAGATCATACAGCTCCCTAGATGCCAGTGAAGCAAGTCCCTGACTAGAAAGTGCCGGACAATGACAGATAAAGTGTTCGATAGTTTCCAACTCCTCTTCGTTTATGCAACTACGGCAAAAGTCATTTGACGGTATATTAAACCGCTCTGCGTGCTTCCTTATAAGTCAGTGTTCGGTAATTACAGCAACCACCGTCAAAATCTCTCATCTTGAAAGCGATATCAGCTCACTTGTGTGCCCCTGATTAGGAATAGTCCAAATCAGTCGTTTTGTCTCACACGTCCATCCATTTGCCCATCTTTGATTAGTCTCCGTTACGGAACAAAGCCGTAGGTTTGCTTGCAAGTTTCTAGAGGCATACCAACACATTCCAATTCTGTTGGAACCTGTAAGGTAGTTCCCAGTCTTGCAAGCTCAACGGCTTTGCAATTCCCTGGAATGTCTCTGTGCTCTGGGACCTATATGAGTCGTATGTTAAACTGCTTGGCCATCTCATTTTAAGACGTGCGGCAGTTAAGGGCAGACCTTGTTTTCAGAAACATTTACTCCAGGGACTTGATCGCGGCGTGACTGTCAGAATAGATGTTGACTGCAGTTGTAGTCAATACATTGCAGCTCAACCAGTCAGCCACTTCCTTTATTGCCAGCACTCTGCCTGGTAAACACTGCAATGATCCGTCAATCTTCGAGCCAGGCTCAACCCAAGCTCCTCTGAATAGACTCCAAAGCCCACTTGTTCGTGCAGCCTCGATCCATCCGTGTAGGTTAGGTTAGGGTGGCGGTGCCAGATGGGCACTCCGCATAGACCAGTTGGTCCATAGCGATACCACAAAACTCTTTCCGCTTATCGATGTAAACTAAATACATTGACCTTCATCGCGAACTGTTTCAAACTCTTCAGGTCTATCATCGTAATTTCCTCCAAAGTCTCGAACTGTGAACTTCCCATAATTGATAGTCGAGTTCGTGCCAAAGCCGGGCAGTGACACAGGATGTGTTCAATGGTCTCCTCGACGTCTGGTGTCTCGCACCTTTTACAGCTTGCGTCCGTAATAAGATTCATGTTCTTGGCATGTTTTCCGACAAGACAGTGTCCCGTTATTAGACCTGTCAACATACGACATTCGATTCTCGTAAGTGTTAGTAAGAATTTTGATCCATCCGTGTAAAAATTTATGGAATTTCCACTACCCGGAATTCCCTTCATACAAGACTCAAACCCTTCATACAAGAATCAAAGTGGTGCTCAAAAACGCTCATAGAGGGAGCACAGTCCACATTTAGTGGTATTGTTTTCTTCTTCAAGATCGCGCTATGACCACAATCGCTGCATTGCAGTGTGATGTTAAGTCGCATTGCCGACGTAGCCGCATACTGCGTACCCAATATGTCCAATGGTATCAGGTGAAGCATTATTTTTAATGCAGCCGTAGATATAGTACGAAGAGCACCAGTGATGCACATCGACGTCATTTTCTGTACCTTCGTGATGAAGACACAGTGCCCTTTTGTCTCTAAAGCAGGCCACCAGACAATGATTCCATACAGCAGAATTGGACGTACCGCTGCTGTATAGATCCAATAAGCGGCTTGACGGCTAAAACCCCATCGTTTTCCAATGGCCTTTTTACAGGAATATAAAGCAATCGTTGCATTCTCCCCCGTTCATCAATATTACGCTTGAAATTCAACATCCTATCTAGAAATACTCCAAGATACTTGGCTCCATCTGAAGGTAATTTCAGTGCCGGCCAGAGAAATAGAATCAAAAGCAGGAATCTTATTTTTCCTTGTAAACAAAACAAGCTTTGTTTTACTTGGATTAACTCCCAAATCACAGCCTCTTGCCAATTTAGACAGATCTTTCAGAGAACCCTGAGGAATGTCCCTCAATGTTGGCAGATGCCTTCCCTTTACCGATATCGCGACATCGTCATATACGACCAGTTGATGCATGCTGTGTATAGATTATACAGCCAAGGCGCTTTATAGTACGACAATTGCTCCATCTCAGCCGGGATTATACCACGGGATTTATAGAGCCTGAAGCTTTTAATCGCCCAGATTAATGTTGGCATATTTATTATTTCCGAAGCAATTTTAGATGCTTGGGCGTCAGAACGTTCCAAAGCTTGAAACGGCGTCATGGAATTGCCCGGAAAATGCGTGTTTAGAAGGAGATCCAGCGACTCTCTATTGGAGGAAGACCACACCCCATTAGAATCTTTCAGGTATCCCAGGGTGGAAGGAGAAGAAGCCAGAAACTTGCGCAGCCTGGATGCCTCAGAAACGTCTTATATTTTCACAGAAGTTTTTCCAAGAATTACATTTGCCAATTCTAATCATCTTATAACTCTTAAGTTGCAGCCTGAATGCAGACCAGTCCTCGTCCAATCTTGAAGATTTAGCCTTATTAAAGAGTTTCTGCTGGAATCTCTGCTCGTCTGCCACTCATTTGACCACCAAGGCGGTTTTTTTTTCACCTAGGCTTTGTAGAAGGACAAGACGCATCCAGGGACCTATTACAAACATTTGTTATATGGTCAACCAGACAGTCAATTTCCGCCAAACTATGCGGTTCAGATAAGGGTGCTTCACCCAAAAGCAAAGAAAAAGTTTCCTTATATTTCACCCTGTTTGTTCTCCTCAGATTTCTAGAGACTGTCTCAACCGGGACAAGCTCCCTGAGTAAAAACTCAATGTAGCGATTATCTGAGAAAGAATGTCCTTCCAAAACTCTCCAGTCATCAATTCTATCAGACAGTGTATCTGATACAAGTGTTACGTCAAGAACCTCTTGCCGCGTACTTGTAACGAAAGTTGGTTCACTACTTTTGTTACACATATACAGGTTAGTGCTTAACAAAAACTCCAAAAGTGACTCGCCTCTATCATTTGTGTCTGTACTTCCCCATATCGAATGATGTGCATTAGCATCACAGCACATTACTAACTGGTATCCCCTAGATTCAGACTCCCGATCAGACCGCCAACCTTCTCCGGGGTATTGGCCCCGGATTAGAAAAATACGCAGAGGCGAGCCAAATAGACTTCCCATAAAGCTCTAAGCTAGCCACTGTAACATCCATATCATTAAAAGTTGATAAAAAATAATATATTTAAGCCATTTTTCACCAAGATGCAGGCTCTTAGTGAGCCCTCACCCTTGACAACCATCAACTTAAACCCAGGGGTCTTAAATCCGCAAACCCTACCACCCCGCACCCAGGGCCCTTGGATAAAAACCAAGTTAGTCTTAGAATAGCATAAAGCAAATCAAAGAATTTGTTTTAAAATGGCATCGATTCGTTATATTTTGAGTCATATTTTGTTAAAAATTTTATTTTAAGCTTTTTTTTTCCATTTTTTATGAACTTTTTTGTAACTATCATTAATTTTGGTCAAATACGAAATACTTGTCTTGCCGAAGTATGTTCTTTTCTTTTAAGCTAATAAAGTAAAAAATTATTTAATTTTTTTTCAATGTAAAAATGTACTATTTTTATTTTTGCAAAAACAAGACATTTTCTTATCCCCTGGGTTTAAGTGCTGGACTTTGAACTTCTTCGAACTTAAAAATGTTGCATTTGTTTAACCAAGCCACAAAAAACATCTTAGAGATTGCTTTAGTTTTTCAAGGGGGAACTTTTTTCCCCAGGTCCAATTTTACCCATTTGCGAACTTAACCTGCCGAAGACCATTATACATATTTGTGTCAAGCTTCAGGAGTCTAGCTCTTTTATTTTGGACTATGTCGTGTTAACTACGGAAGGGCAGACAGACGGACGTATGGGCGGACATTCATAGAATATCTTAGAATCAATCATGGATCAAAAATATATATACTCTATGGGGTCCCCGAACCATACTGTGGGTGGAGAGTAATTATGAAAGAAAAAAATACATTTTGGTATAAAAAAAAAGTTTAAGGAAGTATGAAAAGGCTAAAGGACCCCGAGGCATGCATTGCCTAGAAGCCCTGACATGGTTAATCCGGCCCTTATTACATAGAGAAACTTACGAGAGATTTAATACCACTTATGACTTGATTTTTAATATTTTTTTTTAATTCCAGTCTTCTATAATCTAATCAGGTGTTAATTATAAAAAAAAACAATCTACATTAATAATAATTGAATATTTCAGGTATGTTAAATAAATAATTCTATATAAATTATCACAGACATTAAAAATTTTGTAATTTTATAATCATCATTATATCCATAAACCTTAAAGGAGCTACTTTATATACGCATTATATCTTTTCACACATTAAAAATCATACATGAGACTAAACAACAAGAAAAAAAAGGCCTACAACAGAAATGATTAGATTAAAAATTAATTAACAATTTAATTTTGCATGATAAAACAACACACAAAAACAATAATAAAAGTTACGTTGTATAGGTAAAAACATTAAGACAACAACAACAAACACATCAACGACAACAACAACGACAATAACAACTCTGAAAGATAAACAATGACGCTAAATATAAACACGTGTATGAAACCAAAAATACACATACACACGCAAACATATTGAGTAAGAAACACATCCATACACTAAATGTATGTGAAAAGGACATCATACTAAAAAAAACCGTTAAGAGAAGCACAACAAGACTAAATGTCTGTGTGTGCTGAAAAAAAGTAAAAGTTGATTCATTCAAGTATACAACCAAAACATTATTCATACACAGAGCTTTAAAGAATGAATTCGTTTTAGTTACAAAAAAAAATAATTTTCCAAAATTTTGAGAATTTTTCTGCGAGACATTTGAGACATTTTTCTTACAGAAAAATTTATTTGAATCTGAGACATTCTTCCTGTAGAAACATTTTCAGAATCGGAGACACTTTTCCTATAGAAAAGTTTTCAGAATCAACGACATTTTTCCTATTGAAAAGTTCTCAGAATCTGAGACATTTTTCCTATAGAATAGTTCTAAGAATCTGAGACATTTTTGCTATAGAATTCTTAGATTCTGAGACATTTTTCCCATAAACAAATTCTCAGAATCTGAGACATTTTCCCTATAGAAAAATTCCAAGAATCTGAGATATATTTCTCATAGAAAATTCTTAAAATCTGAGACATTTTCCCTATAGAAAAATTCTAAGAGTCAGAGACATTTTTCCCATAAAAAAATTCTCAGAATCAGAGACATTTTACCTATAGAAAAATTCTCAGAATCTGAGACATTTTTCTTATAGAAAAGTTCTAAGAATCTGAGACATTTTCCCTATAGAAAAATTCTAAGAATCTGAGATATTTTTCTCATAAAAAAAAATTCTAAGAGTCGGAGAAATTTTGCCTATAAAAAAATTCTGAGATTCTAAGAAATTTTTCCCATAAAAAAATTCTTAGAATCTGAGACATTTTTCCTATAGAAAAATTATCAGATTCTGAGACATTTTGTCTGTAAAAAAATTCTCAGATTCTGAGAAATTTTTTCTATAGACAAATTTTCAGCGAATCTGACAACAGGACACTGTTTCGGCCTCGTCATCGAAGTCTGTTAAAAGTAGCAATCACCAGACGAGAAACCTTTTTCTAAGAGGTCTAAGGTGACCGGCAACGTCTGAACTCAGTCGTTTAGTGAGGTGGTGAAAGGTAGTCTTATTATGGCTGTCATCAACAGGGAGAGTAGGGATGGTATCCCAAAATACAAGTAGAGTTTAGTGGAAACTAAATTAAATGAAATCTGAATTAGGCTCCTGATTTTCTACCTACTACTGTCAACGTAGGTTGGTGTCGAGAGCGACTAAAACTTGTTGCTTTTGGAAATAAAAGGTCAGCAGCCATGTTGAGGGTTGTCATTAGCCAAGTGGGAGAGTTATGGCCTGGAGCCAAACTGGAGGTCGTAAACACCCATGATTTCCCGTCACAGCCCAGAGCTCATGCATGGAGTCCGATGGCTACAAGTGACACTGAAGTCATTCTAAAGTTAGTCAGGGTCTGCAATCCTGATCTTCCAACTCAGAATTGGCAAATTGCCAGATTGGGTGAGATGGATGGAGCTCGTCGTCAACCAGTAATCTTGGTTAAGAATCACTTCCACTTTTAGTCAGGACTGAAGGAATTATTAGATTTAGCTTTTTTCATATAAGAGTGAATGTCTACAAGGGCGACTAGAAGCAAATTCTGGACGCACCCAAACAGAGTTGATTGCGGAGGAAAATCCGAAAATTAAGTGAGCACCCATACAGTAATGAATGTGGATGGTGTTGATGCCACTAATTCTAAGCTGATGGAAATGAATGTGGTGGTATATTCGAAACCGAATCAGGTAACGAATGCGATCACTGTGATAACACACAAGACAAAGCTAATGTCACAGTGGGTGACATTCAAGTCAAAACCTATACCATAAAGAATGCGGAAAGTTTTGTTGCCTCCGATTCGTAAAAATAAACTTCAATCACTGTAAGGCAGTCTCAGTTGTACTTTTGCTGTACCTGACGACAGGACCTGTTGAGTTTGTTTTTATCAAGAGCTCTGGATGCGGGTGGTAGGGTTTGCGGATTGAAGACCCCTGGGTTTAAGTTAATGCTTGCTAATGGTGCCAACATAAAGAGACATTCTTTAGGGTTATCTGAAAGAACTGTCTAAATGGCCAAGAGACTGTGGTCTGGAAAAACCGAACTAGTCTTGCTTACAAGGAAACATAAGATTCCTGCTTTTGATCCTATTTTTCTGGATGGCACTGCAATTGCCTTCTCAAATGGAGCCAATTAACCTGTAGTATTTCTAAATAGGAAATTGGATTTAAGGCGTATTACTGTGGAACGGGTCACAAAAGCCACGACTGCTTCATATAACTATAAAAGGGCCATTGGAAAACGATGGGCCTTTAGCCCTGAAGTCGTTTACTTGATTTATTGTCTTGTGATCTTCTTTAAAGACAAAAGGGAAAAGGGTTTTTATCACAAATGCGTTGATGTGTATCACTGGAGAATTAGAAATCCTTCTTTACCTTATAAGTACTATTGGACATATTGGGTTGGCAGTATGTGGAAATGTCGGAAATCGGACTTAATATCACACTGCAACGGAAGAGCAGTGAATGTGAACTGTGCTCCCTCTTTGGGAGCGGTCCTTTACCAGGGAGTCTTGTATGAAAAGTTAAAAGTTTACATAGATGGATCGAAGCTACACAAACAAGTGGGCTTTGAAGTCTATCTGAAAGAGCTTGGGTTGGGCCTGGCTAGAAGATTCCCAGATCATTGCAGTTTTTACCAGGCAAAGATTCAGGCAATAAATTAACTGGCTGACTGTTTGAGTTGCAATGTCTACACTCGCAGTTAACATCTATTCCGACAATCAAGCCGCGGTCAAGTCCCTGGGGTCAATGTTTCTGAAAACAGAATCTGCCCTTAACTGCCTTAACTGCCAAGCCGTTTGACATACTACTCATATAAGTCCCAGGGCACTCAGACATTTCAGGGAATTGCAAAGCCGATGTGCTGGGAACTACCTTACAGATTCCAAAGGAATTGCAACGTCTTGGTATGCCTCTAGAAACTTGAAAGCAAATAATACGGCTTTGTTCCGCTACAGAGACTAATCTGAGATGGGCACATGAATGGACGTGTGAGACTACAAGACTGATTTGGACTTCTCTTAATCAGAAGCGCACAAGTGAGCTGATATCGCTTCTAAGAGGAGAGATTTCGACGGTGGTTGTTGTTGTTGTTGTAACAGCTCGACCTGTAAATGCATGAAAGTTTATGGTTAGTATTTTGTTATGTTGACTCATCCAAATCGAGCTCCAAATAGCGTGCCACCTCTATGGGCTGGGTCCATAAAGATGTTGGATTCAAACGAGTCGGGTTTGCCGTGCAGTTGAAGAGGTGTGGTACGTCATGTGGAGAATCTCCGCATGCAGGGCACGTATTGGGTATAGTCGGGTTAATTCTCGACCAATAAGAATTGAGCCGACTACAATACCCGGATCTTAATTGTGCTAGTACCACTCTTGTTCTTCTTGGCAGACTTCTCTCTTCTTCTGCGATGGGTGGGGGACGGCCACCAAGTAAGACATTCACTCGGTAGTTGGTTGTTGTCGATTCTACCGTATCCCTGTGAATGTCATTCAGAGTTGCCCGTAAGGTGATGAATCGGATAATCCCTCCGATGACACGCCAGAAGGAACTGTTTCGCCAACATGTGACTGTGTTCCTTAACCGGAAGTATCTTCGTCTCCTCATGTAGATGGTGTTCTGAGGACATCTGAAGGCAGCCCGTTACGGTTCTTAGGGCTGCATTTTGACAATTCTGAAGCTTCTTCCACTGCGTTTCGCTCACACAGGGTGACCACACCGGCGCTTCGTAGTTTGCCACTGACCGGCCAATCGTTTTATAGGTAACCAACAAGGTTTCTTTGTCTTTGCCCCAAGTGCTGCCGGCTAGCGACTTGAGGACCTTGTTTCTACTGCGCAATTTATTGCACGTTGCAGTGGCATGCGCCGAGGACGAATACAAACTGTCGAATGTTACCCCCAATATTTTGGGGTGGTTCACTGTCGGAATTTTTACGCCATCGACTATAACATTCAGTTCCAGTTGTACCTCTTTCGTCCATGTGGTGAAGAGCGTCGCCGATGATTTGGCGGGGGAAAGCTGCATGTTCCTTGCAGTGAAGAAATTCGTAAGATCATGGATGCATGCATTTACCCTACCGCATAGCTCATCAACGTTATGACACCGTGCCATTAATGTACAGTCGTCGGCATAGGTGATCAATTCCACCCCTTGGGGTGGTACCGGGAATTTAGAAAGGTAGAAGTTAAACAAGATCGGAGAGAGAACTCCACCCTGTGGGACTCCTTGTTTAACTCTACGGGGTTTTGACTTCTTGTTTCTAAACTCCACAAACGACTGACGGCCACACATAGAATTTACCACCCACCTCTTGGTGGTGTTGGGGAGACTGGAGTTGGCGATGTCTCCGAAGAGGGTGGCATGACTGACCATGTCAATGGCTTTTGACAGGTCTAGCGCAACCATCACTGTGCGCTCACATGGTTTACTTTGATTCAGACCATGGCTTATATGTGTGGTAATGGCAGGTAATGCTGTTGTTGTACTGTGGTGCTTTCGGAATCCGTGCTGATGTGTTGCCGCTTGCAGGTGTGTTGTGAGGCTGGGGAGGAGAAGTACCTCAAGTGTCTTCGCGACTGGTGACAGCAAGGAGATCGGTCTGTACGATTCACCTTGGCTCGCGATTTTCCCGGGTTTTAAAATCGGGACCACTCTACCCTTCGAGGGTGGTTGCTGTAGTTGCCGGACACTGCCATTTAGGCAAGCACGCTGAGTGGCTAAATGTGCCTTCAAATGACTTTTGCCGAAGGTGCATGGATAACAAGGAGTTCGAAACTAAAGAAAATTATTTCTGACATTGCCCGGCACTTTCTGGGATATAGAGAGCTACACGATCTTTTTGATTTAGCGGATGTCAAAAATCCATATCTTAGAGTTTCACAAGGAGCTGAAATTGGTTTAAGGGCAATGACTAGTAGGGGAACGCCATTACCGTCACGGGGTATCACAACGGAACTCAGAGTCTATGTGTGCTGACATTAATCGTCAGCAGCCACTTACAAACGAACCTAACTGCACGAGCTCGAAGTAGTATCCTGGGTATAGGATATGGCTCAAAATTTGGAAAATCTTGCGTAGATTATGTTAAAATATTTTTATATCTTAAATAACGGGATTTTAACTTTGACCGCTGGTTGCCAACTGAAAATACCCTTCCCAAAATGTTTTCAAACATTTTTCCACAATCAGCTGGCCATCGTTCGGCAGGTATTCCGACACGATATTCAAAAGTTATATAATTGTCGGGACGCCCTATTAAACATGTTCAAGTGTTTAAACATTTTTAAAAAATTAATGCGAATACGGTATCAGGTTATTTTTTTGTTGCTACAGTGGAGTCCAAAAATCAAACGTTGCGTGCTAAAAAAAAATGGAAAGCGGATTTAGGTCAAATCCTATCTGTAGTATTTTGTTTTCGGTAAATTTTGGAATTCGTATAACAGTGTCATTTTCATATTAAAAAATATTAGATTAAAAATAATAAAATAACTTCCTTCAAATCTCTGATTCTGACATATAAAGATAGACTCACATTTTATAATGCGTGTGAAAATACATGTATAATATATACTTTTGGCAAACTATAAATGAAATTCATAAATTAGGTGAAGGAGGTGATGGAGGTACAGGCGGAGCAAGAGAAATATACTAAAATATAAAAGGAAATCAAAAGGAAAAATATGTTTAAATGAATGAAAAGCCTAGGGAAATTGAAGATAATCACAAAATGTTGATATAATATTTATTTTGTTGGATCTGTGGTCTTGCTTTTGATTATATATTCCCATAAAAGCGCGGTTACAAACGATTTTTATTTAACAAAAAAAATAATTAATTTTCATATCAAACAAAATGAAAAAAAAAAAAACACACACACACATAAGTTTGAAAAATGGGTTAAAAACTTTTTAACACATACACAGTCTAAATACAACTTTGAAAAATTTGTTATAAAAAACCAAAGAAAACCACAAGAAGACAAATAGTGTCTGTTTTCGAATATATAATCACAGCACGAATTATTTTATAGTACAAAAAAAAAAAAGGAAAATCATACGTCGTAGTTATAACCACTTCCGGTGTATGTCCTTTTAAATAACAAAGGATTAAACTTTTTTGTTTTTTTTTTTTTATTGTTGAAGGGTTTCCTAGTGCGTTAAAAGTAGTAATATTTAAAAATATATAATTTTCTTTTTTAACACAAACACCACAATCTCATACTTATACATTTACAACCGTTTTGTATAAAATCCGTTTAAGAACGTTAGCTCACGACAAAAGAAAACACAAAACTAAATCTTTAAGGACACAAGTTCATAGGTTTTTATAATGAAACAACACTCACACTCAGTGAAAAAAGCTCATATTACAAAGTTCAAAAGTTCTCTTTTTACGAAGTATCCTTTTTTGTTTTTACTACGAAAAAAAGAGCAAGAATATTAGCTTTGGCTCTATCAAGTGAAACCAGTATTGCCAGATGAGGGACTTGTCCCTAAAACGCTTTTTTTGGGGGGGGGGGCAGGTTTTTAAAAGGAAGCGATTTGGGGATCTCACAAAGTTTTGGGGATTGTTCCTTATTGTCAAACAAAGTACTTTTTAAGAAACAAATAGATAATCTTGAGAACAGTGCCAGGCAGAACAAGTGTTAAATTCGGCTATGCCGAATCTATGATACCCTCCAACGTGTTAAAACATATAAAAAATCCAGGGTCGTTTTTTTGTTGGGAGGGGGCTCGGTGGGGGATACTTTCCCCATCGCGATAAATGTTAACTAATTTATTTATTATGCTTTTTGCAATTTAGTAATACCATTTTCTCATTATTTTAATGATTTTTTACAACCACGCCCACAAAAGGGGGCGGGCAGAAAAAAACTAAATTTTCCAGCCCCCAGGGTCTAAGTGCAGGAGTTTAAACCCCTTCTGACATAAAAAGGTTTCATTTGTTTAACAAAAATGTCAAAAAAAGATGTAAAAATGTCGTTTTTTAAGAGGTTTTTTTGGTTCGTTAAGGGGGAACTTTTTTCCCCCTAGCCTGATTTTGCCCATTTCCGAACTTAACCGGCCTATGAACATTAGACATATTCGTGCCAATTTTCAAGGGTCTAGCTCTTTTATTTTGGACTGAATCGTGTTTTATACAGACGGACGGACGGACGGACATTCATAGAACGACTTAGAATCGATCATAGATCAATAATATATATACTTTATGGGGTCCCCGACCGATATTTTTATTCGTTACAAACGGAATGACAAAGTGAGTATACCCCCATACTGTGGTTGGAGGGTATAAAAATACGGAAGGGACAGGGCTGTAGTTAAAATGTACTTTAAATGGTCGCTTATGTGATGGAAAATTATCACGGTTATGTACTCTCCCAGCACACAGTGCCACATTTGGCCAATCTAGCACGACAAAAATCAAAAAAAAAAAGTTCCCAGATTTTCATGATATGTTTGTATGTATTATATAACATTCCTAATAGCACGGAAATAATCATATAAGATCGATAATTCTGTTCGTTACTAACAGGTGGGTGCATAAAGTTGCATCTTGTAAAATCCTGTAATTAGTGTACATTATTTCGCATAAATTACGTCGAGTTTAAACTATTGTAACTTTTGAATCAAAAGAGATATTTATCCACTCTTTTTTTGTAATTTTAAAGGATATTTAAATGTTTTAAGTCATGTCTTTTTTTTTTTTTTTTAACAAATTTTTCTATTTTTTATTAAATTTTTAACAAAATACAAATTTTTGAAAAGAAAATTATATATTTATTTTTTTTTGATGGAATAGAACTTTTGTGTTTGGTCCGTATTGGTCGCCGGACTTTTTCAGATATATTGACTAATATCCATAGTACTTATTTCAATGGCTAACTTTTGCGACCGTCTGCGACGCCGACTACAGTGGGGCGATATGTAAACCTTGTTTTTACATATTTTTTAAACATATTTTAAAAAAGTGGGCGTGGCATTTGTCTGACCGCCCCCTTTTTTTGTTTGTATTTGTACAGTCATTGAGAGTATATATACCAAATTTAAAGAAATTATGACCAAAATTACAAATTTTAAAAAAAGTGGGTGTGGCCCTTAACCGGCCTCCCACATTTTTCATAATGTTATTTTCGAAGTCAAAACGAAAATTTATACCGAATTTCATGTCAATATAATTAAAATTGGATTTTTGTCGTCCTAGATTGTCCAAATGTGGCACTGTGCAGCGTTTTGAAAGAGCTTTCAAACCAAAAATTATAGTATAACACTTTATTTGATTTTTTCTGTAAGTACAGATCAAGCACGGGCTCTAATTATATTTGTTATAAGGGTTCAAGTTTAAAAAATGCAGAAGAAAAATTGAATTTCTAAAAATTATAGACATTTCTGGTATTTTCCATACCGGTTTCAAACACTCCATTTAGTGTTATCATCAGTAGGATTTTAAATGTCAATGGAAACTGTGAATATTTATAATTTCTACAGAATAAATTTTGACAGTTTCCAACACTACAATTCTATATCTAGCAATCTCAACACTGTTGAACAAATTCCATGAATCAGAATACATGAATTAAATAGATTTTGACCACCTGATTCCAAATCTGCCTTCCAAATTTTTATATCACGTAAGGTTTTTAAGATATTCGCGTTTGAATATTGTGTCATAAGTTTCTCACACAAAATATGACTAGATTTAGTATAAATATAACCTCTTGATTCCAAATCTGTCATCCAATTTTTTCTTTGCATGTGCCGTTTTTAAATATTGGCGTTTAAAAAACTCAAACTCCACTGTCACGCACTTATATTCTTTATAAATCACACTAAAATTTTCAAACGCGAATATCTCGAAGACGGAACATTCCAGAACAATTTGGATTGCAGTTTTGGAATCAGGAGGTATATTTTATTTAAAATTAAGTCTTATTTTGTGGAAGCAACTTAAGAATACGTAACAGTGGATCCCCAAAAGTGCTAAAATATTGACTTTTTGAATTTTTAACAGCCAATATCTCGAAAACGGTAGGTTAGGTTAGAGGTGGCGGAGTCAAAGACTCCTCACATAGACCGGATGGTTCATAGCGAAACCACAATAATTCCTCAGCGACGCTGATAGAACGCGTTTGTCCTCATCGCGAATTGTACTATTTGCCTTAGGTCGACATTCTAAACCGTTTCCAAGCTCTCGAAGTCATGTCTGCCTAATATGTGCAGTCGGGTTCTGGCCAAAGCAGGACATTGGCAAAGAATATGTTCGACCGTTTCTTCAGTGTTAGGTTCATCGCACCTTCTACAGCTTGCGTCAGAAATAAGTCCCATCTTCTTTCTATGATAACCTATTAGGCAGTGCCCGGTGATCACTTCAGTAAGTACACGGCAGTTCCATCTGGTGAGTGAGAGATTGTAGCATGCCCACAATCTTCTACTGATCGAACTTGTTGTTAGCTCTCCACACTTTCTATTAGCCATTGCAGTGTTTTAAATGTCGCGTAGAGATCTAAAGTGCTGGATTGGTGGATCAATATGTACAGAAATACCAATACCATCAGCACCTTGTTTCGCGAGCTCGTCCGCTCTCTTGTTCCCTTGAAAACCTATGTGACCTGGTACCCATATTAGTATCACCTTGTTCATACTCCCTAAAAATCATCACCGAACTGTAAAACTACCCTGCTTATGGCAACTATTTCGGCCTGGAAAATGCTAGAGTCCAATGGAAGGATAAAAATCTTCTCTAAATCTCGCAAACTCGTTAAAAAACCTTCACCGACTCCCATGGATTGTTTGGAGCCGTCTGTGAATATGTTTATAGCGTTCATTGCGGGGGTTTTGCCAGTTTGACCAAAATTCTCGAGTCGGAAATTCTACGTCGTATTTCCGGTCGATAATAAGTTTGGGCACTCTGTAATCGGTGGCAATATCATATAAATTGTCCATGTTACTGTGTCCAAAATTGCGTTGCCTGAATAAATTTGACTCTTTGAGACGAAGGCAGGACTTATAGGCCTCCCCCTTTGCAAAGATGTCAATTGGTATCAGGTGCAGTAGCGTGTCAATAGATTCAGCTGATGTTGTTCTCAGAGCGCCTGTGATGCATAAACCCATGAGACGTTGAATTCTCTGAAATTTTAAGTGCGTCACATTACGCTCCAGTGCGTTATACCAGACCATAACACCATACAGTAAGATTGGTCTTACTACAGAAGTATAAATCCAGTAAGTGATCCTTGGTTCCAGTCCCCAAGTTGCGCCAAACATTTTCTTGCATGCGTAGAAGGCGTTGTATGCTTTCTTGACCCTTTCTTCGGTGTTTTGTTTCCATGACAGTTTACTGTCTAAAATGATTCCTAAAAATTTCGCTTGGTTTGATAAAGGAATTCTAACTCCGTTTATCTCGACCTTAAACGTAACTATTTTGTACCTGTTTGTAAAAAGTAGCATTTCCGTTTTTTTCGGGTTAACGTTTATGCCATTATTATTAGCCCATTTCCACATTTGCCTCAGTGACTTCCAAAAGTTCCGATACTGTGCCCAAAAACTTTCCGCACGACATAATGACAACGTCGTCTGCATAAGCTACCACTGATATCCCTTGCGAGTTCAACTTCTTTAAAATGGGGTCCACTACTAAAAGCCAGAGTAGTGGTGACAAAACACCACTCTGTGGCGTTCCTTTTGACGCGTATCTTGTAACTTTTGCTGGTCCCCATTTTGTGATACATGGGTTGATCAATGCCGTCTCCATTGCGTTAAAAAATGAAAACGGTACGTCCTAGAAAAATTTGGATAGCAGATTTGGAATCAGGAGACCAAAATCTATAAAGACCAGTTAGACATTTCACTGGGAGATTTTTGGTGTCGAACAGTGTAATGAAAAGTATAATGCATTCTGGAACCAATAATTTGAAACGTAGTTTTCTTATCCCATAATTGTGACCAAATAAATTGATTTAGAAATTCTGAGGATTTCCAAAATTGGAATTTAACTCCAAATTTATATCTGGCAACACTGGTTGAAACAGAAAACTTTCCTTTTTTAATTTTTCACTAAAAGAGTATTTATTAGTTTAATGCATTTTTAATGGTTATTTACTCACTCTCACTTTTAGTTACAGTTTTTTTTGTTTTTGTTCCTTGTTGTCTTACTCATTTTGAGGTCCTTTATATTACACTATAAAGGATATTATATTCATGATTAGTTTAAAATAATATATCCTTATTGGTAATTACTCTCTTTCACTTTATAAATATTTAAAGTATTCATATAAAATTTTTATTCAAATCCTTTTTGCAGTCATTTTATGTTGATGAAATTTTTTCATTTTGTAGAAAGTTAATTAAGCTTTTGTTTTTGTAATTTAAAATGAACATTGGGTCAGGATTAATACAGTGGTGCTATCATAGAGGAATAAAGTAGTGCTATTTGAATATTTTGTATTTATGAAAGGTAAAGATTTTTAGAGACTTCTAAGGTCCCAATAAAAAATTTCACAAATCTAGAATTAACACTCTCACACGTTGGTAAAGGTATAGGTTAGGTTAGGGTTGTCATTTTTATTTTGAGAAAAAGAGGACATCAACTTTTTAATAAATTAGTTTTAAGAATATCAACAACGCGATACATTAAAAAATGTATTTTTGTTAAGATAACTATTATTTGTTTTCTTAATAAAAATACAGGAATGTACATTTCTCAACCATTTCCAATTTTATTTCAAAAAATACAAATTATATTATAAATATATCTCTGAAATTTCAAATTGTATTTTAGAAATATAATTTTATAATTCAAACATTCAATTATATTTCAAATATTTCTAAATATTTATAATCAAAAAATTTTCTATTTGGTTTTCAAAATTTTCTAAATGATTTTAGGAAAATTACTTTCGAATTTTAAAAAATTCAATTTGTATTTCAGAAATTTAAAAAACGTCCATTTTTATTAAACAATTTTCTAAATGCTTTTCATAAAATTTCATTTGTACATAAACATTTTCTGAAAAGCATTTGAAAAATTTTGAAATATAAATGAACACTTTTTTAATACACAGAAAATAATATAAAGAAAAACAATTTGAGTTATCACTTGTTTAAATTTTTAAAACAAATTTGAGTAATTTTTTAATTAACGCAATTAAAAATTTACTCAAAAATTGAAAATAAAATTTGAGTAAATAATTTAATACAAATTTAATATTTTTTTTTGTATATTTTTTTTATTCTCATGGAGTTTTGAATTCTCATTTAGTTTATAGTTTTTTGTATATGTATATGATAGTTTAAAATCATCTTTATAAAATTTTCTAAATTGAGTAATTTTTTGCTCAATAGTATTAAAAATTTACTATTTTTTTTTAATTTTTTTCTGTGTATAATTGGAACTTTATAAAAAGCATTTTTGAATTGAGAAAGTTTTTTCCCCAGTTTTAGTAAAATTTTACCAACTGGAGGAAAATTGTTTTTTAAAAAACTTAAAATGGCAGTATCTCAAAAACTAAGATAGATAGAGCAAATTAAAAGAATTGTTTGATTCTAAAAATTGGTATAGTATCTCCATGGTATCGCAATGGGTTCTAATTAACAAAAAAAAATTTTAATGCACCTATCTTGGTAAATTTTTCCGACACAAGAAAAACACCTAAGGCATTTGTGTAGCTCATAACACCCCACCAAATCTTTGGTAATGGGTGGTGATTATATAACACATTACCAGATAATGTATATCCCTTATTTGTAGCATTTTTTTGGGATGTCCTACCAAACATATGTTCAACAACGCATTATTTGAAAGTGAAAAATAATGTATTACTAATAACTTGCTGCGTAATGCATGATTATTGCAAAAAATGTTTTTGATATTTATTATTTCTAAACATTAAATCAGCGATGCGCACACACATAGTAGCAATCGAAAAGTCAACAAATTTGCTCAAGCAACAGAATTTTATAGTGTTCGTGTGTCGACAGCGCACAAGCAGAATTTTTTAGCCTATTCCCGCGGGAATAGGAATTACAAAAATGCGCATGACTGCATTAAATCATGAATCAATTATAATTGGTTACATTATGTATTAATTCAAAATTCGAAATAAATCATTATTTATAATTGGATGCATAATGCATTACAATAAGTAGGAATTTACACACGGACTTTTTTCCTTGCATGTCTGCTACTGCATTCGAGTTTGTAGGCAAAAGAAGTAGAATACGAGAAGAGAACGAAGAAATTTCAAAAGGAAATTGAAAAAAATCAAGGAAAAAAGTCTGTGTGTAAATTCCCACTAACATAAAAAATAAATATTTTATAAAAAAATGCATAAGTTTTTAACATAAAAAATAAATATTTTATAAAAAATGCATAAGTTTATACTAGAGATGGGCTCACGACAGGAATTTTCTAATGACACACACTCACTCACGAGTAGTGTTTATAAACCGGTTAACCGAAAAACCGTTTTTTTCCTAAAATTTTGTTTTTTTTTGCAAACCGGTTAACCGGAATTGAAGATTTCCGGTGCACCGAAAACCGGTTTTTTCTGTCGGTTAACCGGTTTTTAAATACATTCAAAACGGAATATTTTCGCAAATATTAAGGGATTACACTTATTTTTTTATGATATTTTCAAAATTTCGTTGAAAACACATTAAAAATCCGCGAGAAAGAACGTCTAAAATATTTTTTGTCTTCAAGAAACAATTTTCTAAATAGGAATTTTATTCTGAAACTGATAAAAATTTGAAATACTCTCCGTTGTAAGCGTTTTTTTTTTTTTGAACATTTCATGAAAAACTTAATAAGTGACTGTTAACCAGATACTAAAATCCCTGTTAATGGCGAAAATGTCATTAACAGAAAATAAAACTAAAATTCGGAACTGAAATTTACTTATAACAAATAAATGTATTTTTCTAAATAAAACCAATACAAATTAAATTGAAGTTCTAGTGAATATGGTCAATTAAAGTACATTATTTAAATATCGCTTTTTTTATAGCGTAATAGTTGCAAACCTTGCTGAAAGAAAGAAATATGTTAACTTAAGCTATATTCGCTTTATTATTTAATAAAAATAAGCTATTTTCAAGTATTTTTTGGTTTTTTCATTTTAAGAAAAAAAAACGGTTAACCGGTTTTTTTATTCCGGTTTAACCGAGAAAACCGGTTAACCGAAAAAGCTTATTTTCGGTTAACCGAGAAACCGGTTTTCCAAAATGTCGGTTTTTTATAAACACTACTCACGAGCATATTTTATCTACTAACACTACTTACAACCACATGAGTAAATTTAATACAAAATTACTTTTTCACTACTCGTAACACCTTATATATCATGTTCTGGTATGCTATATTTTATACCTTTTTCGTATGCTTTGTTATAAATTTGAAAAAACGCCCTTGTTATACCCTCCAACCACAGTATGGGGGTATACTCACTTTGTCATTCCGTTTGTAACGCATCGAAATATCGATCGGGGACCCCATAAAGTATATATGGGGCATTCCAAGCCAAATCACTCACTTTTAGACCCGACCCCTTTCGATTTATTTTATTTTTTGATATGTTTTAGTACTTATTAAATGCAATTTGGACACCAAATTTCAGCCTTTTATTCCAAGATGGTGTTGAGTAATCAAAATGGCGATTTTCTCAAAAAAAATAAAAAATTGAAATTTTTAATTAATTTTGACCATTAAAAAATATAGATATTTTAAAAAAAGTTGGACAGCGTTTTGTTGGTATTTAAATGTAGTTTTAGAAAAAAAATATGAAAAAATTATTCGAAGTAATTATCACTTATTTTTTGACGTTTAAAAATTAAAATCGACTTTTTGAAAAAGTCCGAAACCTTCGATTTTTTTGTAAAATACTATAAAAATTCTACTCTAAATTACGCAACTTTCAAGCCATAATTCGAGATGTGATCACAATTCTTTCTATTTTTTTTTAAATTTTCAAAATTGCACCTTTAATTTTTTTGGCTCTGATTTATTTTATATGGTGCTCCAAAAAAATAAATTAGTACATATTGACCCTAACTTACCCTAGATATATTCACTTCGAGGTAAAAATACGACTCACAAAAATTTAGGACGATCGGAGATGGGTAGGGCGTTTAGTATGGTCCTTGAAGTTTAAAAAAACGGATTACAAGGAAAAATATGAATTTTTTTCTGTTTTCGCAATTTTTTTGGTATTTTAAGTTAAGTTTTAATTCAAGTGATTACAGAATTATGATGTGGAGTAAAATGCCTTTCTAATAAGGTACTAACAACTAAAATCGGTTGAAAATCAGCCAAGTTATTACAACTTCCCCAGGCATCTAGCGTGTGCCATACCACTTGATTAAAAAATACGAGTCCCTTTTTTTAAATTTATTGAATTTTTCTACTGTAATAACATTTTTTTATTATTCATGTTTCAGTGTAATATTTTTTTGGTTTTTCCAAATTTTAAAACAAAAAAAAGAATTTTTTTTTTTAAAATAGAGATTTTAAAAGGGTGTTGAAAATGCAGGCATTTTTAGCACTAATTTAAAAAATGTTAGCAAAACACAATATGAAAAATACTTGTCATCTAATTACATTTGAACTTGAAGAATAAAAAAATGTTATTACAGTAGAAAATTTCAATGAATTTCCAAAATCGTATTATATTGCTTAATCAAGTGTTCTGCCATACGTTAGATGCCTGGGGAAGTTGTAATAACTTGGCTGATTTTCAACCGATTTCAGTCTATGGTACCTTATTAGCAGTGATGCCAACTTTTTACAGGCAAAACGCGCAAAACAGTGCCTCAAAAAGCGCTAAAAACCGCAAAATTTGAAAAAAGTAAAAAGCGCCTAAAAGCGCTAATAAATTATTTTGAATTTAACGGTTTTACTACAAATTTTTATAAAATCATCCGGCCAACTCACAGAATAAGTCTAAAAACTTGCTAAACATAATTTTTAAACTAAATTTTTTCCGTTTTTATTATGAAAAAAATTTGTTTTTTTAATTTTTAACAAAGTTTTACATTTCTATGGATGTCCTACAACAATTACGTCAAAAATGTGGATTTTAGACTGTTACTAGGACGTTTCTGTTGTAAAATCTGCATTTTTTCTCAAAGTAAAAGAAAGCGCTAAAGGCGCTAAATGAAAAAGTGAAAACGCGCCAGTTTAGCGCCTTTTTTAAAAACGCGCTAGATTTAAAAATTGCGCTTTTTGGGTGGTCAGAAAGCGCTAAATCTAGCGCGAAAAGCGCTAAATTGGCATCGCTGCTTATTAGAGAGGCATTTTACTCCGTATGTTAATTCTGTAACCACTTAAATTAAAACTTAACTTAAAATACCAAAAAAATTGAGAAAACAGAAAAAAAATCATATTTTTCCTTGTAATCCGTTTTCTAAACTTCAATTCCCATGCGGAACACCTTATCCATGTCCGATCGTTCTTAATTTTTGTGAGGCGTATTTTTGCCTCGAAATTAATATATCTAGGGTAAGTTAGGGTCAGTATCTACTAGGGTGGCTCGTTTTTGGGCTTTTCTCTCTGATCAAATTCTAATACCCGCCAAAAGTGTCGGTCCCCTAAGGGTAACTCACATGCAAAATATCACTCCGATCGGAGTTTATCTTCTGTCTCCACTTTGAGCCTCAAAATTGGGGTTTTTGGAAAAAAGGACTTTTTAAAAAAAAAAAAAAATTAAGTTTTTTTATTAAAATAATGAAAAAAATTTTTTTGTATAATATTTGATCATAAATACTTAAATATGAAATTTAAAGATTTTACGGTACCATTAACCCGTTCAAACTTGCTACCAAAAAAATGGCATGATTTTGGGGGCGTTCTCAAAACACCTTTTTTCAAAATTTGAAAATTTTATTAAAAAAAAAATTTAAATATACCATTTTTTATTTCTGAATTCATTAAGAACACTTTGGAGAAGAAAAATTTGAAATATGGCGGTTATCCGTCGAGCCACTTTTTGGGAATCGCGGGGGGAAGTTAGCGGATTTCAAGGAAATGTTGGTTTTATCAATAATTTGGATTAATAAAATCTTATAAATTTCATTTTTGGGCAAATTAACTGTTTTTTTGGTGTCGTGGCATTCAATTAGATAACTTTAAGTCTGTCATAAAATCTTACCGATCTAGGACGTCTTTAACCCACATTGGCGGGGGGTCAAAAATGACCCCCGCAGGAAATTTGAAGTTTAGAGCTTAAATTTTGTGCTATTAACAAGTATAAAACGGCTTTTGTGTTTTCTACCCTAGCTATTATTTCGTATTAATATATTATCTTTAAAAAAATCGTTAACCCTTCTTGGTAGGGGGTCAAAAATGGCCCATTCAATAAAAAGTATATATTTTTTACAGAAAATTAATTTGTGGCAGTCTATTAGATAACTTTAAATCAGCCCTGAAATTTAACCTGTTTAAGATATCTTTAACCCACATTGGCCAGGGGTCAAAAATGACCCCGGCAAAAACTTTTCGGCATAGTGCTTGAATTTTTTGATATCAACAAAATTTTTATTTTTTATTGAATGGGTCATTTTTGACCCCCTACAAAGAAGGGTTAACGATTTTTTTAAAGATAATATATTAATATGATATAGTAGTTGAGGTAAAACACACAAAAGCCGTTTTATACTTGTTTATAGCACAAAATTTAAGCTCTAAACTTCAAATTTCTTTTGGGGGTCATTTTTGACCCCCAGCCAATGTGGGTTAAAGACGTCCTAGATCGGTAAGATTTCATGACAGACATAAAGTTATCTAATAGAGTGCTACGACACCAAAAAACAGTTAATTTGCCCAAAAATGAAATTTTTAAGATTTTATTAATCCAAATTATTGATAAAACCAACATTTCCTTGAAATCCGCTAACTTCCCCCCGCGATTCCCAAAAAGTGGCTCGACGGATATCCACCATATTTCACATTTTTCTTCTCCAAGGTGTTCTTAATGAATTCAGAAAGAAAAAATGGTATATTTAAAATTTTTTTTTAATAAAATTTTCAAATTTTGAAAAAAGGTGTTTTGAGAACGCCCCCAAAATCATGCCTTTTTTTTGGTATCAAGTTTGAACGGGTTAATGATACCGTAAAATCTTTATATTTCATATTTGAGTATTTATGATCAAATATTATACAAAAAATTTTTTTCATTATTTTAATAAAAAAACTTACATTTTTTTTTTTTTTTTTTTAAAAAGTCCTTTTTTCCAAAAATCCCAATTTTGAGGCTCAAAGTGGAGACAGAAGATAAACTCCGATCGGAGTGATATTTTGCACGTGAGTTACCCTTAGGGGACCGACACTTTTGGCGGGTATTAGAATTTGATCAGAGAGAAAAGTCCAAAAACGAGCCACCCTAGTATCTACAAATTTAATTTTTTTGGAGCACCATATAAAATAAATCAGAGTCAAAAAATAAAAGGTGCAATTTTCAAAATTTGAAAAAAAATAGAACAAATTGCGATCACATCTCGAATTATGGCTTAAAAGTTGCGTAATTAAGATTAGAACTTTTAGACGTTTGTAAAAAAAAAATCGAAGGTTTCAGACTTTCTCAAAAAGTCGATTTTAATTTTAAAACGTTAAAAAATAAGTCATAATTACTTCGAATAATTTTTTTAATATTTTTTTCTAAAACTACATTTAAATACCAACAAAACGTTGTCCAACTTTTTTTAAGATATCTATATTTTCAACTGGTCAAAATTAATTGAAAATTTTAATTTTTTCATTTTGTTGAAAAAATCGCCATTTTTAAAAATTGATTACTCAACACCATCTTGGAATAAAAGGCTGAAAATTGGTGTCCAAGTTGCATTTAATAAGTACTAAAACATATCCAAAAATAAAATAAATCGAAAGGGGTCCGGTCTAAAAGTGAGTGATTTGGCATGGAATGCCCCATATGTATATGATAGTTTGAAATCATCTTTATAAAATTTTCTATTGTCTTGAAGACATAAGTATATTTGGTAAAGTTTGAAAAGAGAATTTTTTTTTGAAAAAAAAATTCGAAACTTTTTAAAAAAATAAATTGATATATTTTGAGTAAATTTTTACTTGACACAATTAAAAAGTTACTTAAAAATATTGAAAAATTGTAAGTAAAGTTTTAATTTTGTGAATTAATAATTTACTCAAATTTTTTATTAAGCATTTAATAATTTTTTATTAAAAGTTTACTCAATACTATTCAATCGTTTACTGGTGCAAAATTGAGTAATTTTTTGCTCAATAGTATTAAAAATTTACTCATTTTTTTGTAATTTTTTTCTGTGTATAATTGGAACTTTATAAAAAGCATTTTTGAATTGAGAAAGTTTTTTCCCCAGTTTTAGTAAAATTTTACCAACTGGAGGAAAATTGTTTTTTAAAAAACTTAAAATGGCAGTATCTCAAAAACTAAGATAGATAGAGCAAATTAAAAGAATTGTTTGATTCTAAAAATTGGTATACACAGGAAAAAATATGGAGGAAACAAATTTGAGTAATCACTTGTTTAAATTTTAAAACAAAAATTGAGTAATTTTTTAATTGACGCAATTAAAAATTTACTTAAAAATTTAAAAAAAAATTAAGTAAATTTAAAGTAAATTAATATTTTTTTTAATTTTTTTTAAACTCTCATAGTTTTTTGAATTCTCGTTTAGTTTATAGTTTTTTGTGTATGTATATGAAAGTTTGTAATCGTCTTTACAAAATTTTCCTATGTTTTTGAGACATAAATATGTTTGGTAAAGTTTGAAAAAACAAGTTTTTTGTTTTTTTTTTTTGTAAAAAAAAAAATAAATTTTTTTTTAACTTTTAAAAAAATAAATAGATAAATTTTGAGTAAATTTTAAATTGTGTCAATTAAAAATTTACTCAAATTTTTATCCAAACATTTAATAAATTTTTACTAAAAATTTACTCAATACTATTAAATCGTTTACTGGTGCAAAAATGAGTAATTTTTTACTCAATAGTATTAAAAATTTACTCAAATATTTTTTTTATTTTTTTCTGTGTAGTATCTCCATGGTATCGCAATGGGTTCTAATTAACAAAAAAAAATTTAATGCACCTATCTTGGTAAATTTTTCCGACACAAGAAAAACACCTAAGGCATTTGTGTAGCTCATAACACCCCACCAAATCTTTGGTAATGGGTGGTGATTATATAACACATTACCAGATAATGTATATCCCTTATTTGTAGCATTTTTTTGGGATGTCCTACCAAACATATGTTCAACAACGCATTATTTGAAAGTGAAAAATAATGTATTACTAATAACTTGCTGCGTAATGCATGATTATTGCAAAAAATGTTTTTGATATTTATTATTTCTAAACATTAAATCAGCGATGCGCACACACATAGTAGCAATCGAAAAGTCAACAAATTTGCTCAAGCAACAGAATTTTATAGTGTTCGTGTGTCGACAGCGCACAAGCAGCATTTTTTAGCCTATTCCCGCGGGAATAGGAATTACAAAAATGCGCATGACTGCATTAAATCATGAATCAATTATAATTGGTTACATTATGTATTAATTCAAAATTCGAAATAAATCATTATTTATATAGGATGCATAATGCATTACAATAAGTAGGAATTTACACACGGACTTTTTTCCTTGCATGTCTGCTACTGCATTCGAGTTTGTAGGCAAAAGAAGTAGAATACGAGAAGAGAACGAAGAAATTTCAAAAGGGAATTGAAAAAAAAAATCAAGGAAAAAAGTATGTGTGTAAATTCCCACTAACATAAAAAATTAATATTTTATAAAAAAATGCATAAGTTTTTAACATAAAAAATAAATATTTTATAAAAAATGCATAAGTTTATACTAGAGATGGGCTCACGACAGGAATTTTCTAATGACACACACTCACTCACGAGTAGTGTTTATAAACCGGTTAACCGATTAACCGAAAAACCGTTTTTTCCTAAAATTTCGGTTTTTTTGCAAACCGGTTAACCGGAATTGAAGATTTCCGGTGCACCGAAAACCGGTTTTTAGTAATTTTATTCTGAAACTGATAAAAATTTGAAATACTCTCCGTTGTAAGCGTTTTTTTTTTTTTGAACATTTCATGAAAAACTTAATAAGTGACTGTTAACCAGATACTAAAATCCCTGTTAATGGCGAAAATGTCATTAACAGAAAATAAAACTAAAATTCGGAACTGAAATTTACTTATAACAAATAAATGTATTTTTCTAAATAAAACCAATACAAATTAAATTGAAGTTCTAGTGAATATGGTCAATTAAAGTACATTATTTAAATATCGCTTTTTTACAGCGTAATAGTTGCAAACCTTGCTGAAAGAAAGAAATATGTTAACTTAAGCTATATTCGCTTTATTATTTAATAAAAATAAGCTATTTTCAAGTATTTTTTGGTTTTTTCATTTTAAGAAAAAAAAACTCGGTTAACCGAAAAAGCTTCTTTTCGGTTAACCGAGAAACCGGTTTTCCAAAATGTAGGTTTTTTATAAACACTACTCACGAGCATATTTTATCTACTAACACTACTTACAACCACATGAGTAAATTTAATACAAAATTACTTTTTCACTACTCGTAACACCTTATATATCATGTTCTGGTATGCTATATTTTATACCTTTTTCGTATGCTTTGTTATAAATTTGAAAAAACGCCCTTGTTATACCCTCCAACCACAGTATGGGGGTATACTCACTTTGTCATTCCGTTTGTAACGCATCGAAATATCGATCGGGGACCCCATAAAGTATATATATTATTGATCTATGATCAATTCTAAGACTTTTCTAGAATGTCCGTTAGACCGGGTCGAAAAAAAAAGTTCCTCTTGGGCGGGCTTAATTTTAAAGCTTACCTCGAAAAAGTTCCATAGCCAAAATATTAGATTTTTAGGTCGCGATTTGGTACCGCCGAAATCGTTATTAGTTCATAGCATTTTCATTTTATGTCCGATCTTTATAAGAAAAAAATAGTTAGAAAGTCCTCAGCGAGTACTAAATTTGACCCATATCCGGTTCGAACCTCTGAGGGCATCTTCGTGTTATGAGCACTGTTGCCAGATTTGACGATTTCTCTGCATTTTGACGATTTTTACTCCCCAAAATAGCAAAATGACGATTTGACGATTTTTGCCCAAAAAATGACGATTTTTAAAAATAAAAAAAGCCTGACAATTTTGTCAACTTTTCAAAAAATTTTTAATAGAACATGAATGACACAGAACATGAATGACACACTCAATCATGACCTTACGAAAATCTCCGAGTGGGGTCTTGCGAATCAGGTCGATTTTAATGCTCGTAAAACCCAATGTTGTATGCTGACCCACAGACGTCTTGTGGAATCAGCGTCATCTGTATCCATGGGCGGTATAGCTATTGAGGAATCAGACACTCTTGATGTTCTAGGCATGAGAATCCAATGTGATGTTCGATGGAACCAACATGTTTTTCAAGTGTCGAAAGAAGCATTCAAGTGTCTTGGTTTTTTAAAACGGTGCAAGAATTACTTCACCCCGTCTGATCTTCTCACTATTTATACCGCCTATATCCGACCGAAAATGGAATACAACTCCCATATCTGGGCAGGTGCTTCAAGGTCTATCTTGAAGCTTCTGGACCGGGTACAAAGGAGTGCGTTGAAGCTCATCAATGACAGTAGGGTATCCAGCTCTATTGATTCATTGGAGCATCGTCGGAATGTGGGTTGTGCGTCATTGTTCTATCGATATTACCACGGTAAGTGCTCAGCTGAGATGGGTGAACTCATCCCTGAGACGCGGGTGCATACCCGTAGTACTCGCCTTTCCAGCAACTCACATCCGTTTGTTGTCGATTGTCCAATGTATCGCACAACGCATTACAGAGAAAATTCGTTTCTCGGTCGAACTAGTCGTATGTGGAATAAACTCCCCGCAGAAATCTTTCCAGTAGGCTATAATTTAGAAAAGTTAAAATTAAATGTCCACAAACACTACTCCCTCTTTCCTTCTCCTCATAACCTTTTTTCCTAATACCAACACAATGCATTGCATTAGTAGGGGGCATCCCCTGAGTGTTGGCTCAAAGTAAAAAAAAAAAAATGTAAAAAAATATAGAGAGCTTTTGGCGGAGGACCTTTCTTTTATTTGATTTATTATGATATTTACGCAATTTTATCATTATTATTTTTTTATACCCTCAGAAAGGGGTGGACATAAAAAAATACATTTTCCAATTAACTTGACCCAACTGCATGACCTTTACTTTCACAAAAATATTTCATATGCTTAAAAATATAACAAAAAATGTAAAAAAAATTTCAGTGTTCTTCCTGGTCTGATTTTGCCAATTTTCGAACTGAATCATCCAATGACCATAGGATATATTTGCCAAACTGCATGGACTTAGCTCTTTTGGAATTGGACTGCATCATGTCTTCAGCATGAATGACTTAGAATTAATCTTTAATTAAGGATAAATATACCTTTTTTTTTACGATTTTTTGACGATTTTTGTAAATGGGATGACGATTTTGACGATTTTTTTTATAAAAATCGTACATTTTTGACGATTTTGTACCCAACAATTCTGGCAACCCTGGTTATGAGTGTTAGTTTCTCAGCTTTCTACCCACCTAAATGATTTTTATTTTTCCATTGAATTATAGCACTAAAAAATTCATGAAATTCTTGCCTTTGACGTACCCTCTTAAATTAATTAACAAAAAAGTTACATTCGATTTTAATTTTCCATAGAAAAAGATTCGAAACACTTGTTCGTATTTATTTAAATACAAACTAAAAAATTTAAATATAGTTTAAAGGCATAATAACAAGTGTTTTTTTCTAATTTTCTTTATATTGTATATGAAAATCTTAAATCAAATGTAACTTTTTTGTTAATTAATTTAACTGGATACTTCCAAGGAAAGGATTTTATGATTTTCTTAGTGCAATAATTTAATGGAAAAATAAAAATCATTTAAGTGGGTAGAAAGATGAGAAACTAACAATCATGACAAGAAGATGACCTCTGAGGTTAAAACCAGATATGGGTCGAATTTAGTACTCGCTGAGGACTTTCTAACAATTTTTTTTTTATAACGATCGGACATCAAATGACAAAGCTATGAACAAATAACGATTTCGGCGGTACCAAATCGCGACCTAAAAATCTAATATTTTGGCTATGGAACTTTTTCGAGGTAAGCTTTAAAATTAAGCCCGAGGTAAGCTTTAAAATTAAGAACTTTTTTTTCTCCTTTATGGTCGACCCAGTCTAATGTCCGTTAAGTTTGGCAGGAATATGTCTTTTGGTCCTAGGCAGTTTAAGTTCGTAAATGGGCAAAATCGGACCAGGGTTCCCCTCTGAAGAACTAAACTAACCTCTGAAAAACGCCATATTTTCTCAGGTTTTTTTGTATTTTTGTATTTTATAAGCAAATTATTTTTTTGTAAGCAAATGAAACAATTTGATGCCAGAAAAAGTTCAAGGTCCTGCACTTGGACTTGGGAAATAAAATTTTTTTTTTTTTGCCCGCCCTCCCTTTTGTGGGCGTGGATTTTAAAAATGTTTTTAAATAATCCCGAGTAAAAATAATTTAATATGATCTTATATACTTTTATATAGTCATATTATTTGATATATGATCATGTGTGACACTATGTATTGCAAGATAAATTTATATAATAAATTTTGATGTGGGATTTTATTAAGATATCGCCATACATAACTATATGTTGCAACATCTGGTCCCATGCATCATTTTAAATTTCTAAGTGTTTTATATAAAATTTTATATGCTCCATTATTTTTTAATATTTTCAAAGTGATTTATATAAAATTTCATATGACTTCATATTTTTTTATTTTTCTAAGATTTTTCCTCCAAGCACCACTTTTTACCACGAATATTTTCTAAGTGTTTTATAGCACCACTTTTTTATCACGAATATTTTCTAAGTGTTTTATATAAAATTTTATATGACTCCATCTTTTAAATTTTTTCTAAGTTTTTTTCAAGGAACATTTTTTTTATCGCAAATATTTTCTAAGTGTTTTATATAAAATTTTATATGACTCCATTTTTTTAAAATTTTCTAAGTTTTTCCAAGGACAATTTTTTTTGAAAATATTTTCTAAGTGTTTTATATAAAATTTAACATGACTTAATTTTTTGAAATTTTTCTAAGTTTTTTTCAAGAACAACTTATTTTTATTATTTTAGTTTTTCAACTTTTTATTAAAAACTTAAAAAAACATCCGATTTATAAAATTGTATAAATTTTAATATAATTGGATATAATTTTATATCATTGGATTAGACCAAAACTCGTATCAAAGTCGATATAAAGTTATATAAACTGATATTATTAGATATTATTCGATCAAATCTTATGAAACCATTTTTCGTATAAGATTATATCAAAATAGACACGAACCCATATTAAATTATATATTGTGTCATATCAATTTTTTTACTCGGGATGATAAAATTGTATTACCTAAGCTCAAAAAGCATAATAAATCAAATTCCATAATAAATCAAATTTTAAACATTTATCGCAATGGTTTATGTGTCCCCCAATGACCCCTTCTGACCCACCCCCCCCCCCCCCCCCCCCAAAAAAAAATACGCCCCCGCCATTTTTTTTTTTTTAATTTTTTTTATCTGTTGGAGGGTATTATAGATTCGGCACAGCCGAATTTAACACTCTCACTTGTTTTTTTTTTTTTGTTTTTTAATGTGTTGGAGGGTATAAAAGATTCGGCACAGCCGAATTTAACACTCTCATTTGTTTTTTCTAATTTTATAAAATATCTTTTAAAACTTTAAAGACCTTTAATAATTCGGAAAATACGAATTGTATTGAAAACTCTTTAAGTTTCCCAATTCAAATTTAGAAAATCCCAATATAAATACATTTCAGACTAGCGCTTCTGAATTTAAATTTGGCTTTTCAAAATTTCAATTGGGCTTTTTGTATTTTAATTAGAATTTTCTGAATTCCAAGTGGGCTTTTCTTAATTGTAATTAAGATATTTGAATTTGGCTTTTCTTAGTTTTAATTGAGATTAATTTTTGAATTTTTATTTAGTTTTTCTAAATTCAAATTCGGCTTTTCTGAATTTCGATTGCCCTTTTCTAAGTTTTTTAAACGTTTCTAAAATGAAATTAAAATTAATAATTTCTGAATTTTACTTTTCCGAATGGCAATACACTCAAAAGAAAAACTCTGTCAAAAAATCTGTAAAACGACTGATGATAACACTAACTGCGGTGTTTGAAACCGGTATGGGAAATACCAGAAATGTCTATAATTTTTAGAAATTCAATTTTTCTTTTGCATTTTTTCAACTTGAACCCTTTTATCAAATATAATTAGTGCCCGGGCTCGATTCGTACTTACAGAAAAAACACTAAGAAAAAACATACTGTAGAAAATCTAGTACTTTGCTTGATAAATTCAAAGCAAAAGGCTCCACTCTAACATCTTTCCTACGATCCATAAAAAATTATTTCACATTTTAAAATGTCAATGTGACTGCTCTATGCTCATGTGGATTGTTTCCAGAACAGCTGAAAGAGTTTATGATGGCTAAACATAATGACAGAGGATCTACAATACCGGAATGAAAGACAGAAATTGAAGAGCAACCATCTGCAATAATAGAAACAGCTGAAGAGAGCCACGGTCTAACAAGGTCTAAAGAAGATCAGAATATTAATTATGAGCATTTCAACTTTATAATCAACATTGGCAGCATCTCTTATGTAAGACATTGGCTTTGTTCATTATTTGTCTTAATTTCGATATAGGTCGTGATTTTTAACGCTGAACATTTTGGGCTATTTAAAATTTGGGGTTGCTTTATGAGAAAGTCAAATATTCGTCAAATATTCCCAAAAAAAAAGCCGATAAAATCAAAAAAATTGAGTTCCTAGACTCAAAAAATCCCCACATACGCATTTTGCTACAGGAAATATATTTTTTGTACCTTCATTCTTGAATATTTAGGTAAAATATATATTTTGAAAAATCCGGGGGCTCGAAATTAATTTTTGAGATATGGTTTCTTTGCAAAGTTTCTTCAAATGACCCACAGATCAAGAATCTCGATGAGCCTCAGCACATTTTTTCGGCCCCTACAATTTGACCCACCCTAATGTACAACAATTTCAATTTACGTGTTCTCTATTAAGGCAGAAAGGTCTGCGTTTAAATTGTAATTTTATAAATTTTAATTAGACTATTTAAAATTTCAATTATTTTTTGGTGAATTTTAGGTGGGATTTCTAAATTTAAACTTGGTTTTTCTTGAATCGATTTTTTTATTTCGATCTGATTTTATTTCTTAATTTCAATTGTTATTTTCTGAATGGTAACTTTTCTTTGCTGAAATAAATTAATTCAATAAAGCAGGGCGTAATTATGTAACTTGATAGTCGTCAATCGTATCGTTTCCATTACCATCGTTATTCCATTACCATACAGTGCAGTGGTCGGCAGAAAGAGGGAACATTTTTACATTTTTCTAAAACATAGCTTCATCTCCCCGCTTTTTTAAATGCTACCATGACAGTAGCAGTTGCGAGTTTCGTTGACGTTCGGGTTGTCTACGTGCAAATAGCCAATTTCAAAATGCACCTGGGTGCAATGGGTGCCGACCACTGATATAGTGTCATTTTATGGTAATAGAATAATGAGCTAACGATGACGATTGACGATTATCATTTTACATAATTAGCTCCCTATTTTATACATCTTCTGCGTTCTAATTTTAAATCGAAAAAAAAAATTAACCAAAATCGGTCCGGCTTCAAAAACATGCAATAGGAAATGGTGTAAAAATATTTCTATAAAAATATAAAATTTAATAAAAATTTAAATTAAAAAAAAATCTCCTTTTTACACCACAACTGTAACTGTAATTATGGCTAAAACAAAAATGTTAATTAATGTCTGCAGTAACACAAATTTAAAATTCATGAAATATACAAAATGAAAATTGTACGCTTATATTTAGGTCAACAATAAATATAAATTTTTAATAATTTTCTTTTTTTTTTAATATACGAAGCATACAAATTTGCGCAATTTTTATTATTAAATATTCTAATATTTGTATTTAATAGTAGAATGCTCTTAAGATTTAAATACACATTCTGCCAGTTGTGGTGGCAAAGGTTCCATGGTGTAATGGTTAGCACTCAGGACTCTGAATCCTGCGATCCGAGTTCAAATCTCGGTGGAACCTAAGTACATTTTTTTTATTTATTTTTTTTTTGAAATTACAATTGCTGTGTGCTTGTTTGCAGTCATTGTGTATCTTTCAGTTATAATTTTAGTGTAACACTAATAGAGAGAAAAAGTTAAATTAATGAGATAGAGAAAAAGCTTTTTACCGAAAAGCTTTTTTTGTTTTGTTCTCTTTAAGGGTTAACATACTTCTTATATTATATGAAAAAATGGGATTATAAAATGTTGGGAATATTTTTTTCGAGAATTTGTGTGTTTTGTTTTTGTAACAATGAGAAATTACACGAAGAAAATTAGTTAATAAATTTATGTATAATAATCGTGGATGTGTTTGTTTGTAACGAATAATTTTAGGAAACCCAAAAGCTACCCGAGTAAAAATAAACATATATTACAATATATAACTTGATACAAACATAATAAATTATATATGATTATACATCCGTGACATATTTTCGAAATTTTTGTAATGCAGTCATATGTAATAATATATAAATTAATCATGATTCGGATTAAAAGGTGTACGGTTGATATAATTATATAAAATTATATGCGGGTCAATACAAAATTTGTTTTTCTCTATAATTTAACATACAATTATATATAGCTTATTCTGTTCCATATAAAACTATATATGATTCCAATTAACCAAACATTTTCTAAGTTTTTTAGGCAAAGTATACAAAACTTTTAAAAATGTTCCTAAACATTTCCTTGTTAGGGTTATGTATATCACCTATCTGGTTCGAAGCGTACCCAAACATTTTTTTTGTTTTTGAAAATTATATGTTTGGTGAATGTATCGTTGACCTGTGGTGTATCTCAACCCAAACCAAAACACACAAGGATTTTATATGTTTTTATGCAATTAGATCTAATTAGATCCACCAATATATGGCAATGTCTGGTCAAAACTCGGATGAAATCAAATCATATTTTATACAAGTTGATCTTTTTTAATGCAAAAACATCCACCATTATTCGGATCAAATTGCGTATAAATATATATTGTGTTACATATCATTATATATTGCATCATATTAAAATTTTTACTCGGGTACTTACAAATTTATATTTAGAAAATACAGTTGTTAAAAAGAAAAAAAAATATGTTTCATGAATTTTTTTAAAATTTAGTAAAAAAAAATATCTAAAAATAGGAAATTTTCCTAACTATGAGGAAAAACCTTTAGTTTATGTACTTGAAAATAGTAAATAGTTTACTTTAAATGGGTTTCTTTAATTAATGGAAGAATTTCTTACTGCCAAAGAAATTTTCCCTACATCTAACAAGGGAAGTATCTCAACACTTATGAACCGATTTACCTGAAACTTAAAATATATATAAATGAGACGATTTTAAGGTTGGGGTGTCTCGGCTTTTCGGCCATATCAGTGTTTTAAAATTTCGCTGTCCCCTTATGAAACGACGTGGACCTCCGGGAAAATTTCGATAACTCCCGAACTAACAGGATTATGCTCTAGAGAAAAAATACGTGTCGACTTAAATTTAATAAAGATTATTTCGTATTCATATGGGCATAGAAGGTCTAGGTCTTCATATAAATACCGCCCAAAATTTACACATTTTCATGAAAAAAGTATTTAACGAAGCGAAACTTTTACATGGTTATGCCACCATTGGATAGGCATTAAAAAAACCTTTCTTCTCATATGTAAACATCATATAGTTTATATATGAGAAGGGTGTCCCGGCTTTTCGGCCATATCAGTGTTTTAAAATTTCGTTGTCCTCTTATGAAACGACGTGGACCTCCGGGAAGATTTCGATAACTCCCGAACTAATAGGATTATCCTCTAGAGAAAAAACCTTAGAATTTTTTTTTTATATATGTATATTTTACGTTTCATGAAAATCGGTTCATAAGGGTTGAGATACTTCCCTTGTAAGAAACATATCATTGGCTTATTGTTAGTCGGCAAACCTGTCAAGTCCATTTTTAATTTTTGATTTTAGGAGGGACAAAAAACTTTCTAACTTTTTTTTCGGTTGACTTTTTTTTAAGTTTATAAACGTAGTTTTTATAGCCTACACCACTCTGTGGTACAGGGTATAATGAATTTGTGCTGATGTTTGTAACTACCCGAAATATTGGTACTAGACCCACCTTCAAGCATACCGATCGACTCAGAATCACTTTTTGAGTCGATTTAGCAATGTCCGTCTGTCTGTCTGTCCGTCTGTCCATGTAACGGCGTAAACACGATACATGTCGCAATTATCAACCGATTTGAAACTGAAGCTTCTTTTGGCCCAAGGACGAAGCCTATTGAAATTTGAAAAAAAAATGGTCCATGTTTTGGCCTAGCCCCCATACAAACGTCCCCTTTTAATTTGCCTCAAATGACTCTAACAACGGTTTTATAAAAGGTATCCTATCGAAATTTGGCAGGTAATCGTGTTTTGTATTCACAAATCAACATGCCGAATTTTAAAGCCATCGGACCAGTTCTTCTTGTAGCCCCCATACAAACCACCTTCCCGATATTCACAAAAATCTCTCAAATTTCATGAAAATCAAAAATATTTTATAAAAATTAAGTTTGTATGTATTAAATGCATACTTTAATAACCTTATCAAACCTGATTACTATCGGACCATTTTTGGACCTAGACCCATATAAAAATTTCGCCCGATATTTTGTTAAAGCGGTGTATTTACAACAAATAGAAGCCTAATTCGCTAAAACTTGATTTGTGGGTGTTTCTTACACTTATTAAGGATTTAACAAAAGATAGATCCCATCGGTTAATGTTTGAACTTGGGACCCATTTTCCGGGAAACACCGGTGTAGGGTATTATATGGCCGGTCTTGACCGACTATAATTTTCTTACTTGTTTTTCTTTAAATCACCATATTTAAATTTATATTTATTATTTTTTTTTTTTTCAAATGATGTATTTTGAGTTACACAGTACATACTACATTGAAATCTCAATGTTTATAAAAATGGACTTGACAGATTTGCCGACTAAGCCAACGATATCTTATTTTTTAAAACATATGTATGTACTATAGGGGTGGGATAGTGCACGAGTTTTCTATTTTGACGCGCTAGAACCGCTTATTTTGTGTTCGTAAAAAAAATGCATGAGCCAAAAAATGGGGCAGGTCGAATAGGATCAGATAGGTCGCTCATCGGGGTCAAAGTTGGGCATAAAGGGAAAAAAAATCCACAAAAAGCCCTACAGCTCTCTTGGTTTTGCCCCAAGAGGGGTAAAATGTGAGACCGACCCCCATTATTTCCCCCCCTCCCCAAACACTTTTCTCAAACATACCTAAGCCCTATCTCCACCCCCTAAAAGGGCTCCCATACAAAGGTTAAATTTTTAAAAATATTTGTTCCTACCTCTTTAGCTGTCCCAGAAGTGACCCTAGAGGAATCAAATGTATGACCCAATATTTTTTCAACCCCAACATTTTCTTAGAACATACCTACCCTTTATCTTCAACCCTTAGGGTGGTCCCCATACATTTATTTTATTTTTTCTTAATTTGTTTAAATACATCAGCTCCTACCGGTCCAATGGTGCCTCCTAGAGGGGTCAATAGCAAGGCCGACCCCCATTTATTTTCAGCCCCAACATTTCTTCTGAATAAACTACTTCCCTATCTCTAATTCCTAAGGGGTCTCCCACACAAAATGACATTTTTATAAAATTTGCTCCTACCGCTCTAACTGGCGCAGGGATGACCCTAGAGAAGTTAAATGTATGACTGACCCCCAATATTTTTTCAGCCCCAACATTTTCCCCAAACAAACTATTTTTTATTTTTTTATAAAATCAGATCTTATCGCTCCCATGGTGCCTCTTAGGGATGGGGAATGCAGACTTACCCTTATTAGTTTTTGCCCCCCCACATTGTTTTCGAACATACTTACTGGTATTTTTTTACTTAATTGTACTTTTTTTTTATTTTATTTTTTTGATTTGAAGTCTGTATTTTGTTTATCAAAAATATTATATCGAAAACAAAATTTATTTTTTTAGAGCTGATATTTAAGAATGCTAGAGGTGACAAATTTTCGATATTTCTATCGGGTTTTTTTTCTCGTCTGAACGCACCTTTAAAGAAATTTATTTTTATGATCCTGATGCATAAGTTTTAATAGATAAAACCAATATTATGTGTTTTTTTAAACATACATATTTAACTGATATTTCGATATAAATGACTTTTTAAAAACGAAATTAGCTCAAACTTTAGAATATTTATAAAAAAAAAACAAAAAAATTTTTTGTAACCCAATTAATTAGAATGTATTGTTGTGTGTTAAATTTTAAAATTTTTCAAATCGATAAGGGGGGCACGTGCCCACCCCCTGTATACGTCCATGGTCATAGGGCATTAATGGCAGAGCTTCGAAGAATGAAATCCTTTTCGAATGAATTCTCAAAGAAATCTATTCAATTTTCAAAGTCAGTGAATGCATTCGATTTCATAAATCAACATTGAATGCAGTCCTTGGAATTCATTCGATTGAATGAAAAAAATGAATGCATTCGATTTCTTGTTCATTCGATTTTTTTATCATTCCACTGCGAATGCAATCGATTTTTTAAATAGATAGACCAAAACGGAGCCAAATTTTGGTCTATAGTATCGCCTACTCTCTTTACATACGATGACCCTAATGGGCTCTAATTTTGAATCCAAAAAAAAAATGATGTTCCCGAAAATTTTAAAAACGCACATATTAACTGCCTATACGACAAAAAAATTTGAATAGTGTTGGCGATACTATGGACAAAAAATTGGCTCCGTTTTGATCTTTCTTGGTTAGTTTTTTAAAGCTTTTTATGCAATGAATGAATAAGCCATTCGATTTTTCAAATTGAATGAAAAGAAAATCGATTGCATTCACAAGTAAATGCATTCGATTTTTAAAAGTCGAATGAAAAAAAATCGAATGCATTCGATTTTTGAAAGTCGAATGAAAAATAAAACGAATACATTCGATATTTATAAATCGAATGAGTCTAAAGTGAATTCATTCAATTCGCTAAAATGTGATTGGCGAATGCAATCACTAAATTTTCACTCAGAATGACATATCGAATTAAGGAATGAAATCCTTCGAAGCTCTGCTCATCGGGGTCAAAGTTGGGCATAAAGGGGAAAAAATCCGCAAAAAGCCCTACAGCTTTCTTGGTTTTGCCCCAAGAGGGGTCAAATGTGAGACCGACCCCCAAATTTTCGGTGAAGTTCTCCTAAAGACATACCTGTTTGTTCAACACATGATATAAACTGCCAAAAAGTAAGCTATAAGTGTATTTTTTTTTTTAAAAAATTATGGAAATTCATACGTTTGTTGAAATCCGCCATTTTTCAACACCAAAGTCCAAAAAAGTGCAAACGATATTGACAAACCTCGAACTACGATCTGTCTCTGACAATGTATTCTATTCACATTTTTGCGACCCTGTGCGACCGTTCATAAACTTTTGATCTAGAGGCAATAAACCAAAATTTGACGTTTAGAAATGCCCTAAAATGGAACTTCAACATTTTTTTGATATTTTTGTTTCTATTGATTTCTTATAAAAAATGTCACACTTTGACAACATTGGCGTGATAACTAGTGATGAGCACGTGAGTGAATTTTAACTCACGTTGACTCACGCTCACACAAAAAAAAAATAAATAATTTACTCAATCGTTTTTTTCTCACACTTACTCACTATTTACGTGAGTAAACAAAACACCACTCACGTGTGACTCACGCTCACTCGTAACTCACGCTAAACATTTAAAACACGAAAAAAAATGTAAAAACTAAATCAATACAATTAGATAGTTCTGACTCACGCAAAAAAATTGCACTCACTACGAATCACTCACGCAAAAAATTGTCTCACTCACTTATCACTCACGAACAACAAATTTTAATCACGCTCACTTTCGATCACGAGTAATTCACGTGACCAGCGTCCATCTCTAGTGCTAAACATTAAAGCTGGTAAAGCATTTAAGCGGGCATATTTTGGCAATAGCATTTTTAATATTTTTTACGAAATTGTAAGCTTGTAGCAATATTTGTACATTTAGGATGGCAAATGCTTATTGGAAATACAAAAGTTCTCTCTTAAATGAGCCACTGAATATATGAACTTTTTGGCGCATTTAAAAGAGAAATATTTTGTTAAAATCTTCTGATAAAAGCAGTGTTGCCACCAATAGAATTGGAAATTACACAAAAAATTATCCAAAATCTTACAAATTACACAAAATTTTTTATTTTGTTATTGCGTTATTGCGTTTAAAACCCCTTGTCTACACCTGATTTTTATTAGTGGCAATAAGCAATTACGTATGCAAAATGAACATAAAAAAACCGCCTTGCGTCTATTTTGATGAATTCCAAACAAAGATGGTGTACGATTTTGATGTTTATTTGCCAGCAATAGTTGCTTAGAAAAATTGCCAAGCAATTATTGCTATACAAATTTTGACGTCATATCAGCTGTGGACACTAAATTATCGAAATATCGGTCAGAGAGCCTTTAAAGTATTTTTACATTATTGATCCTTGGTCGATTCTAAGACATTCTCTGAATGTTCGTCAGTACGTCTGTATAAAACATACTGCAGTCCAAAATATAAAAATCTGGACCCCTGAAGATTGTCACGAATTTGTCTTATGGTCATAGGTAGGCTAACAAGGGAAGTCTCCCTAGTGTCACCTTCGGATCTTTATGGAATTAGTTTTATTTTTTGGATCAGAAAAAATAAGGGGACACGTATTTTTTAGTGGCCCAAATTTATATTTAGGGGGTAAAAAGGAGGGGAAGACAAGGTAATTTTTCAGTTCTTTTCGTTTATCTCCTATATTATGCAAAGAAACCTAGTCATGTTACATACCGAATGAAAGGTCTTTGGAAAAGACTACTTGTGCTAAGAAAGTGTCCAAACATGCACAACTTTTCCTCATATTCAGTAAAATAACAAAATTTTAGGACGTTTTTGTTAATAAGTCGAAAAATATTAACTTCTTTGGCCCGTTGTAAGCACCACGTGATAGGTATTTGTAATACCTTTAATCTGATACCACACGTGTTTATATTAATTTTGTTTAAATTGGCGTAAATCGCAAAAAACTGAAAAGACCAATTTCCCCCCATACAAATCGACAACCCTAAAATTGAGTTTGGGCCGCTTAAAAAAAAAATACGTGTCGAATTAATATTCGTTCTTAACAACATATCCAAATTTCATGAAGATCGGAGGGTGACACCAGGAAGACTTCCCTTGTAAGTTCGTAAATTGGTAAAATCGATCCAGGTGGAAAAATGTTTTCCCTTGAAAAACTAAACCAACCTCTGAAAAACGAAAAAATCATTATAAAACAACTTGCCAACATTTATCGCGTTGGGAAAAGTGTCCCCCTGTATGAGGATATTAAAAGATATTGAATAACAATTTTTAGATTTGGGAATAGGGATTTTCCAGAACAATTTTTAATTTAAAAAATTTTAGAGCGTTGTTTTTCGACTTCTAAGTCATGAAGATAATTAAGGATTTAATGGTCCAAATATGCATGTTCTTTATTTATTATCTTGTATTTAGTAATACACATTTTTAAAGTCGATGTTGTCAATGATTTTTTTAAGCCAAAAATTTCGATAAAATGATAAAAAAAGTAGGAACTTTGTTTAGGTAAAATTACACAAAAAATATTATTATCCTAAAATTTTTAAAATTGTCCCACTTTTGGATAATTATCCAGAAAGTGGCAACACTGGATAAAAGCAAAAAGAGGGATTTATAAAAACTTAAAAATTTAAACATTGTACATTTTTTTAAAAAGCTATGTCCTAAATTTTGGATCCGCCATTTTGATTTCAAAAAATCTGAGTTCGAATTCGTGTTGTGCAATCATTTCCTAGTGATATTTTGAAACATTAATCAATAGGGCAAGTACTTTCATGCATCTAAAAATCGAAAATATGTGCCTATAATATGCATCTAAAAATCCAAAATATGCACTAAAAATTTAAAAAATATGCATTTAAAAATTTTTGTTTTACCAAAAAAAAAATAATGTTGTTAACATAAAATAGGGGTTTTTTAAACATTTGATGTCCCCTACAATTTTTAAAAAAGTTTTGTTACTGTAAACCATTTTTAATTGGTAAAACATTTTGTTTCATAGACACATTTTGTGATGTGTCTATAAAACAAAAATTTCCGTTCCAAATATTCGGTTCTAGAACACAACATATTACCCTGCAGCCGATTCTACTTAATATTTCAGAATCGATGATTTAATATTCCTGGGGCGCAAAAAAAAATTTTATTCATTTTTGTAAAAAAAAAATTAATTATTTTTTTTTTTTTTTTGAGTTTATAAAAACGGAATGACAAACTTATTTACATAAACCTTCCCAGAAAAATTTTCCGTTTAAAACAATTAGTTTCAGAACCCAGTATATTATCTTGAAATCGATTATACTTATCGTTCCAGAATCAATGATTTTTTAAATTGTCAAAAAAGCATTCGCTTGAATAGGTATTTCAGAGACATTTTTTTTTGTTAATTTGTAAATGTTTCAAAATAGGAAAATTTTAAATTTTAATATGGGAAAAAATTCTCAGAATCTAAAAACTTTTTTACCTGAATCCAATTTTTGCAAGAAATGCCTTAGAATATCATTTCTATAACAAAAAATAATTTTTCTCCAAAAAAAGTTGATAGAAATTGATTTTTTCTAATGTGAGTTTTGAAAAAATTGATAAAAATTAAACAAAAAGTGCAATTTGTATGAAAATATGCAAAAATATGCATTTATACCAAAATATGCAAAAATATGCAACTACAAATCGATGCCATTTTATTGCAAATTTCTTGATTCGGATAGATATTTAGTTTGTTGTATGATAAAAGTGACGAGTAAAAATATGCATTTTCATGAAAGTACTTGCCCTATTAATCAATAATTTAAATATTTTGTCCGCCATATTGGATCCGCTGTTTTGAATATTTGATTCTAAAATCAGATTTGGCATTTCAAAAACCATCAAAATCAGACAACATAGAAAAAAACGTAATATTTTATTTGACGCCATATTGGATCCGCCATTTTGAATTTTAAAAATCGGAGCTCATATTCGTAATTACTGACCCTAAATACATCAAAAATTACTAATTTAAGTACAATTAGCTAAGAATTACAAAAGCATATTCGCCATATTGGATCCGCCATTTTAAATTTAAAATCTTTAATTCCAAAATCAGTTTTAACATCCGAAAAACCATTAAAATCGAAGTTTTTGGCCAAAAGGACAACATATAAAAAACTTTAAATTTAAATTTGTCACCATATTGGATCCGCCATTTTGAATTTTAAAAGTCTGAGCTCATATTCGTTATTAACGACCCCAAATACATCGATAATGATTATATTAAACATAATAAACAAAGAATTAAAAATTCATGTCCGCCATTTTGGATCCGCCATTTTGAATTCAGAATTTTTTTTTCCAGAATCGTGATCAGCGATCCTTTAACACCCATATGCAGTACTTTTTTGACATATAGGTTAAGCGGTCTATTTATGGCCAAAATTCAGGGATGCTGGCCCACAGTGCACCCTGGATTTATATAATTATATGAATATCCCTACTGTTTTCTCCCTTTCTTCCCCCTACATAATTATATTACATTTTATCTTAGTATCTTCTTTTATTAAATTCAACTTTAATCTCACAATTATCTTCGTTTTATTTATAACACACTTTTATTCTTTAATTTACTTTGTACTTCTTTATTATAACTCTTTGACATATCGTTATTTTAATTCTCATTTTAAAAGCTTTCCTTACCGTTATTTTAAATCAGTATAAAATACCTAAATTAGACTTTTCAAAGTCAGTCTATAATTTTTAGTTCTTAAGATAAGTTGATGTCAAGATTATATAAAAAATGATTTAATAATTAATTAATATAATTAAATAAAATTAAACTAAAAAATTAAATAATTCACGCACCGATGTTTTATTCATTTAATTCTGGGTTTACTCTCAAAAATTTTATTGAAATCATATTTCATTGCGTACGCCCACTAAAATCCCACAAATTTCCACAGTGGGGACAACATATTCAGATACTGAAACTCTGCTGTAAAAAACAGCTTTTAATAACCACATATTGCACTTAATAACTATTTTTAAATCTCTTAAATGCAATTTCTTTTCAACACAAGTATACAAAAACAAAAAGGGGACAAGGCAGATAGATAAGAAAAGGTAAACAAAAATAGATTACAAAAAAAGTCAAGTTTCTTTGAAGAAAAGGCGACTTCAACTCACACTTTACTTTTTAAACAAACACTTACTGCACTTACCTTTATCATAAAATAATTGCTTAAATTCTGTAAAATTATTTTCCTCCAACCACTGGTCCACCGTTGGCAATGCGGGATCACCAAGAAAACCGTACTGCACAAATGATGGATACTCATGCCAAAACAATAGGACAAGTTTGACAAGTGATGTGGTAAACATGAGACTTAAAATCAATGCAATTAGAATTTTCATGGCACTAATTAACATACTTTTTTGTGGAGTACAAATTAAAGAAACAAACTGTCAAAAGTGACAACAACGGCAAAAGTAAATAGAATAAAAAATCCCAACAACAATGCACTGTAATGTGAATGCAAAGTAAAGCAACAGTGTTTTTTTGTTTGTTTTGTTGTTGTTCGTAGTAATAATTTAAATATTTGGTTTGTTTATAGAAATGCACTTTAAATTGTCTTGTCTGTCTGTCGTCCGAAGTACTTTTTCGCACGCGATTTACACAAAACACAAGACACTAGAGAGTTACAGTTGTTGTTATTTGTTTGTATCAAAAAAAATATAGTTAAAGCAGAAGAAGAGGAGGAAGGAAAAGTTATAGACGGTGGTATTTTGTTGTTTTGTGGCTGTTTCAATAGCGTTTAAAGGCGTACAAACTGTGAAGGTTTCACTTTATTTTTTGTGCTTCCTGTGATTTCTGAAGGTTTTGAACACAATTAGCAACCTGCCATTTATTTGTTTTATTTGTTGCACTTGTCAATTTCTTTTATTTTATTCTCATTATTTATTTATGAAAATTGATTTTTCTTTAAATGCTTTTAAATCATTTTATTTTTTTTTATCACTATTTTTGCACTTATAATCTTGCAATTTTCTTTTTTTTCGTTCTTCCTTTCACTTTCACTTCCGTTCTGTTTACCGTTAAAAATCCGTGTGTGTTTGTTTATTCCCGTTGCTTTTTTAGATGTGATGGTTGCTGTTATGTCGTTTTGATGTTATGCCTCCTCTCAATTTACAAACTGATAAGGTGTTGCCAGACTGTTTGAAAATATTCGCTTACAGCTTCTTGTCCTTGGTTATGTGGACATTAAAGTAGTACACTCAAAAAATTACTGTTATTTAAAACTTGATATCTGCAATGTTATCGAATAGGAGTTTTTGATAACAATCTAATCACTGATTTAGTTGTCATCAGTCATTTTCTTTTTAAACAAAAAAAAAATATTTAAGAAACTATAGCGGTTCTCGACCTTGATACACTGATAGAAATTTGTACATGACAATAATGATAATCTACATTAATGTTATGAAAAATGGCGTTAAAAAGGAACCTATGTAGGGTTTCATTGAATTAATGAAATAGGTATCATAAAATGTAATTGGAAGAACAAGTTTCATTAAATTAATGAAAATTGTTCATACAAAATATAAATTGTATTTATGAAAATTGTGCATTACTTTAATGAAAAAAGCATTTAATTCTTATGAAATACTTTCATTGAATAAATCCTACTTTTTATTTTTGAAATGAAATACTTTCATTCAATAAATGCTACTTTTATTTTTAAAATTAAATATATTTATGAAATGGTAAAGATCTTTTTATAAAATTAAAAATAATAAAAATGGTTTTCACTTTGTTTTATCGCACAAAATTAAATTGTAATACGTAATTAAAATCACGAACTAATATAAGACAGCACGAATTTAGTAAATATAAAAATAATAATTTACTTTTTTTTTCAAATTTCATAAAAAAGACTGAAAAAATCACAAAATCACCAATTAAAAAAGCATTTCACATATTTTTTATTTTATCTATAGATTTCACTCAGTTTTCTCACACAACATTTTACTAAACATTTACTTTTAATACATAAGTAAAACCACGAAGTAAAACAAAAAAAAATCACGCTGCACTATGCTTCGACCCATGGACAAAAGTCAAAAAATAAAATTTTGTCTCAAATTGTGTTCAAATGCAGATTTTTTGAAAGATAATAAGGTATCTCAAATAAATATTATCAAAAATATTTTTCCTGATTGCTTTTGCCACCACGAGAGGGCGCTAAACTCAGAGAATTTTATGCAAAAACTACTTAGCAGGAAAATGTTTTTTAGCTGTTTCACAAAAATAATTTTCAAAAACCCATTTTTTAATAAAATGGTTCGAAATTTTGTTTTAAAGTACTTTGATATATTTGTAGTAAAGTTAAAGTATAGAATTTTGTATATATTTACAAAAAAAAAAAAAAATTATTGCGCAGAAAAACAAGTTTTTTTTGTTGAAAATCCAAAAATAACTAAAGTTTGATGGAGTGTAAAAAAAAAATATAAAAAAATAGATATATTTTTTTTCTTTTTTTTATAAGTTTAAACTCTTATCCAACAGCGTATTCAAAAATTAGCGCCTATTTTTTACCACAAATTAGAAATGTCTAAATCAGTCATGCGCATTTTTGTAATTCCTATTCCCGCGGGAATAGGCGCTGCTTGTGCGCTGTCGACACACGTATACTATAAAATTCTGGGGGGTAATTATGTAAGGTGATAGTCGTCATATCGTGTCGATAAATCGTCAGATTACCTTTATGTAAGTGTATCGTTTAATCGATAATCGGGCTAACGATAGATTTTTAGCTTTATATAAAAAGTAAACAATCGTTTATACGTCAAAAATATTTCGAAAAATCTAATTTTTTGACGATTGTAAAACCATCATCGTTTTTAGAAAGAAACATATTTTTATTAACAAAATATAATGTTTCATCGGGCGTTAAGCATTTGTGCTGAAGAATATAGTCAAGAAAAGGAAAGGCAAACAGTTTTACGTAGACAAAGAATAATTTTGAGAAATAAATCCGACCCAATGTCTCTTCCATCCAAATGGTTAGTATGTGTTTAATAATTTTTCTTGTATTAATAAACTTCAATACATTAGTTTCATCCAACGGTTTCGATTGAATAAAGATGCTTTCAAATATGTGTTGGACACAATTGATCTTAGCCCTGGAGAACGCTCCACATACATCCCACCAATATTGCGTTTAGCAGCCACTTTGGAAACGTTGGGATCAGGAGGATACCAGTGGCTGACTGGCAACGATTTTGGTTTAAGTATGGCACAATGTACCCTTTCTGTAGTAGTTACAGAAGTTGTTAACGCATTAGAAGAAAAATTGTGTCCTTTATGGATTAAGTGGAACTGCGATAACATTGAAAAAAAAAACGAAACAAAAAAATGGTTCTACAAAAAATATGGAATACCAGGAGGTTAATAACAGAAACGCTAATACAATTAAATAATGTTCACTAATGTAATTTTCATTTAGTTGTAGGTTGTGTGGATGGTTGCCACTTATATATGTTGCGTCCAAGCAAAAATGAGCAGGATTATTTTAACAGAAAGGGGAAACACAGCATCAATGCAATGATTGTAAGTTTCGGCTAAAGTCTAGTTGGCAGACATTGCTCTGATCCAAAAAAAAAATACTACAGATAGATCTTTTAATAATGAGTCAAAAAAAAAAAATTTGTCGGCGCCCCATGGTTCCCGAGTTATGGGCCTCCAAAGTTTGGAGCTATAATGGGATATATCTTCTGAAATAATGGTCCGATCTGGTAGAGATTGGTTTCATTCGAAAGCTTATTGAAATACCTTTCATATGACATTTACAAAAATTGGATCCATTAACCCATTGGGGTGCAACACCAAATTTTAGATTTTTTAAGTGGCCATTTTGCAGTAAAATAATTTTATTTCAAAATTATGCATTATTAACCTATATATTTATGCAACCAAGCTGAAAGCTTAGAGCTTAAGCTTTAATTTGACATTAAGTTCGATCCATTAACCCTTAACCGCGATTTTTTTGGAGGCCCATAACTCGGACACCATTGGCCTCCGACAATTTTTTTTTTTTTTTTGGACTTACCTATTTTATCCCTATTTCTGAAAAAAGGAGCAATGTCTGCCAACTAGACTTATTCCCTAACCGAATGTCTCTCTGTTAACTTATTTCTTTTAAGGTATGTGATCATGAAATGAGGATTTTGGCAATAAATGCAACTTATGCTGGTTCTTCTCACGACTCATTGGTATGGAAACATTCAAGTGAACGAAATTTTTTTGATGAATCATTCAACGATCAAGAACATAATTCGTGGCTTTTAGGTACCTAAAATAAATGTATTTATATTTTTAATTATGATCAATGTTTATATTTTGTTAATAGGCGACAGTGGATATCCCCTAGAACCTTGGCTCATAACACCGTTCAGAACTTCAACGGACGAACTTAAAACTAAATTTAATGACGTTCACGCTAAAGCGCGAAACATTATTGAAAGGTGCAATGGAACTTATAAAGGTATTTCAATGTCGTACAATCTGACACATTTTTTCTTTAGAAAATATAATGTCTATTCGATTACCAAAAATTCAAAACTGGAAAGTTTTGTTTACTTTTTGTGTTGAAAATTTCCAGCTGTAGTAAAAAAGAGTAGATTGTAGTAAGGTAATCGAAGGGACTTTTAGACATACACTTTTTCTAAAGAAAAATTCTGAGACTTTTTCGATAAAAAAGTTTCACTTTATAATACATTTTTTTTATGGAAAAAGTACAATGATCTTCTTTAGAAGGTTTCTTAAAACTTGAGACATTTTAAATAGAAAAAATGTCTCAGAATCTTGTACCTTTTCAATAGAAAAAATGTCTCAGAATTTGAACTTTTTCGGCATATGTAAAGTTTAGAGCCCTGACTCCTAATTTAATAAAACTATGTGGGTTGGTAAAGGGGTTAAAGATAAGTCAAGTGGTACCAATTTCAAAGAGCGGTTTCGACCCGTTTTGAGGGACGGGGCTCCAAAGTTAAAATTTAAATTTTGAGGATGTTTATTTTACATATGATAGTCCATTGGACTACAACAATATGTTATTTGTTGTTGTAAATGAAATAATACCATATTAGGGTTATTCATCACTATGGCGCACATTGGTTGATGTTCATAGAACGAGCGGCTAAAAATAGAAGAAGTTTTCGAAGGACAATGAAACTTGGCACATAGGCATTTTTCGTTTGAACCAAAAAAAAAATGCAAAAAACAAAATGATCCGCCCACTTTTACGCCCACCTCCCATACAAAGTGAAAATAAAATTTTGACCTACGGCATCCTTTTTCGGCACATATCATTTTTAAACACTCAGAATCATTTGTGTGAAATTTGAAAAATATCCGCCCACTTTTACGCCCACTTCTCATACAACTTGTATTGAAAAAGTGGCATAACTCCCTTGATTTTTAATGCATCAACAAAATTTTCACAAAAAATAAATATTATAATTGTAGAATGGGCTCCTGAAAATATATACCTTATCCGCCCACTTTTACGCCCACCTCCCATAGAAAAACAAATAGAAACAAGTAAGAGTGTTAATTCGGCTGTGCCGAATCTTTTATACCCTCCAACACGTTTAAAATAAAAAAATAAATCGCAGGGGCGTCCTTTTTTTTTGGTGGGGGGTCGACGGAGTTGGTGGGGGACACCTGTATCTCCGCTATATATGTTTACAAATTATTTGTTTATTATATTTACGCTTAAATAATAAATTTTTATCGTTATTTTTAATTAATTTCTATAACCACGCCCCGAAAGGGGGCGGCCTGAAAAAAATCGAATTTTTTAACCCCCTTGGTCCAAGCGCAGGTCTATGAACATAATATGGCATACAAATGTTACATTTGTTTAGCAAAAATTAAAAAAACTCGTAAAAATATCGTATTTTTCAGGGGTCGTTTTAGTTCTTCAAGGGGGAACTTTTTTCCCCCTGTTCCGATTTTGCCCATCTCTGAACTTAACCTTACCAGTAACATAAGAGATATTTTTGCCCAATTTCAGGGGTATAGCTAGTGTTGTTTGGATTGCATCGTTATTTCTACAGACGGATGGACGGACGGACGCACATCGCTAGAATGTCTTAGATTCTTTCATGGATCAATATTATTTATACTTTGTGGGGTCTTCGACCGATATTTCGATGTGTTACACACGGAATGACAAAGTGAGTATACCCCCATACTGTGGTTGGAGGGTATAAAAATCAGAGTTTCTGAAGCATGAACGAAAATTCATGTTTTGTTACTTTATTATTTTGTAGTTTTAACTGTTTTTTTTTTTTGGAAAGGAGCAGGTATGAGCAGCTGAAATTTTTTTAGCTTTTAGCTGAGACTTCAAGCTGTAATTTGACATCTTTCGTTAAACAGCGCTCCACAGCGCTAAAAAGATGCAGTCCACTGAAGTTTATGAACATTGAAATTTTGATGTTGTTTATATTTTGTTCTACGAAATTTTTTATATGGCACTTTTTACCACTTTTTTTAATGCAAATCTCATCCACGACAATTGTCATTTACGAAAATATACAACAAAGTCAAATGATAAGTTTACTATGATTGTAACAAAAGATTGAATACACAGTAAATTTGCATGCCATTTCAAACTAGCGAACATATATGAACTTTGAGCGTGTCTGTCCAAACAAATAATAAATATATCAGCCTAATATTACGGAATCATAATATTCAGATATCTGACAACAAAATACCAAAAAATTATCCAAATCGGCGAACATGAAAAAAATGAATTTCGGACACTCTTCAACCAATGTGTGGCGTGCCAACCATTATGTTCAAATTCTGATTAATTTTTATTAAATTGGTTTGTACACAAACGATTTGTCATTAGACTCGTTTGCTACTTTGTAGTAAATCGTTTCTATTTTTGCTAAATAATCTTGACAATGGAATCTGACAAATTCCGAAACACGTGTCGATTAAGTCTTGCAAAAATGACCAATATAAATAAATTTAAAACGAAAAATAATTTTCTTGAAAATTATGCTATGAGAATATCATGGTTTTAATTAGTAAAGAAAATAATGACCTCGAGCCAGAATAAACATCCTCAAAATATAATATTTTAAAGGTCGAATAAAACAATTTTTATTTCTTAATAAAAATTAATCAGAAGTTAAAATTTAAATATAAAATTAGGCATTCCCAAAATTTTAAAAATGCAGATTTCTCAGCAAATATTTTCGAAACAACAAAAAGTCCAAAGGCATTTTGTAGCTCTCGACCTCCTTAAGCCCTCCGTGTAATAGTTTGTTTAGTTATCCCGTTTTTAAAAATTCTCAAGACCCTTTTGGGCGCCTAAAATCCCGTATCTTAAAAACTAAGCAAGGTAGAGCGAAAAGGACAAAAATGTTTGATCAAAATCTATAACGATCCTTAAGGGATTCAACTGGAACTAGGCCTAAGGTGGTCTAGATTCATGGCAATGCACTATAGGAAATTTTACCCTTTTTTTGGCCATAATTATTTACAGCCAAACGGCTGGACCGATTTGACTGATTTTTTTTATTTGACTTTTGGAAGACTCTTTAGAGGGAGGGAGTGACTCTTAAAGGTTTTCATACACTCAAAAAAAAATTAGTAAAGTTACCTAAAAAATTACCTAATAATTAGTTCCAAACAGGGTTCCCGGGTTATAAGTTGCCGCATCTAAGATTTTTTAGATCCTTGATAGATTATATGGTTTTCTATACTGTTTTTACAATATTTTTTTTTTTTGAGTGTACACTTACTTTCGAAGATAACAGTAGAAATTTATTTTAACAATGTTAAGAAGTGTCAAACAAATCTACTTTTTAATAAGGATTTTATTTAAAAATTTTATTTTTGAGTTCCAAGTCGTCAACTACATTTCAAAATGCCACTACGGGCAGCCGTAGATGATGCAAGAGCTAGGGGCTCAACTTCCCTATTTAGATCTTTAGAGATTTCTGCTGTAACTCGTATTTTTGTTCTTGCAGATTTTGACAAAAAAGTTAATTGCGGTCGCCCAGGTTTCGATTTAGTGGAGGCAGGCTGCGTTTCAAGTTTTTTTTAGCCAAGTATTGCCTTTAAGCCAAACAGCATGCTGTCTTTCAAAAATTTTCAAACTCCTACAACTTTTAATCCTTTTCATATTTATATTTGAACAAAATATTCTTAATTCCTCCTTTATATATTGTTTAAAGTTTTCGAAACATTCACTCTCAGCAATGTATGAAAAGAAATGGTCAGAAATAGCGGCTCCTTATCCACCTTTGCTTTATTTCTCTCGCCATGTATTAAATAACTCTGAATTTGGCACTCAGTAGTCACCTGGAAAAATGGGTATAAAAAAAAAGTTTGCACATATCCGACCTTGAAATTTTTTAAATTCGGAAGGTAATTGATTGTCCTAGAGAACTTTTATGGTTTTATAGCTAACATATGCTATCATTTTTTTTTAAAGTCAAAATAAAATTCCAATACATACTTCAATAAGTTCATCTTAAGGTCACTTCAATTTTTCCAATAAAATCGATCTAATATATGAGTTCACCAACATTTCACTATTTATCATTAAAGTACTCACCTTTGACATTATTTTCCATTTTTTAGTTTTTAAAAACTATAAATTCTTAATATAAAAACTTTTGTTAGAAGCTATCACAAAATTCGCTGCTCTCAATCGTTATTTTATAACTAAGTAAGAAATTGCAAGAAAAACTACTGATAAAGTGACAGAACATCAATTCTGTCGAAAAATTGCGAAAGAATTGTTTACTTTGTTAAGTTTTTTTATATTACTGTGAAAAAAAATAATGTTTGCAAAAATTTAAATTTTGACTTTTGGCCAAAAAATGGGTAAAATTTCCTATAGTGCAATGGAGCTAAATCATCATTGAATTTAGTGAAGTTTCCAAACATTTGTTTGTCATCGCCTATTTATATTTTTGACTAGGACTACACCCTCCCCCCCTCGTGAGTTTATCTTTATTAACATAAACAAGTACAGAAGTTAATTACATCCTTGCCAAATGTATTGATACCCTCCACAATGTAAAAAAAGATTACTGCAAAAAACTTTATTTAAAAAAGAAATTACTTTTGTAAAAAAAATCCGCGATTTTTTTTCTTTTTGTGTAAAAAAAATATGCTTAGGTTTCTAAGTTTTCTTACATTTTCATTCATAAGTCTTGAACCGCTGAACCGATATCGCTCAAATGCATTACCAAACTTCTCGGTGTAATATTTTAGCCGTTATCGCCATTTCCACATACAGACAGACAGGCGGACATCGCTAGAAAGTCTTAAAATCGATCACTGATCAATATACTAGGCTGGTTCATATATGGCACTTTTTTTTTGATTTTCGTATTGGCCACCCGGAATATATCTGTGGCAAAAACCCATAACAACATAAGTCGAGTTATGTCCAAAACGTGTTTTTGCATTTTCTGAATCTCCTTGTCCTTTTTCGTATTGTATCAAATTTTTATGAAAATCGGACCATTACTTTCTGAGATATTGATTTCAGAACTCCACAACTCATTTTTTTTTAAAGGAAAAATAAAAATCGTAACAGCATATCTGAGTTATGTTTTTATTCTTTATTTTAAAATCAGCATTCGTTGAAGACGCTAAAATGTATTTTATAGGGATACATAACTGCATATCTCGACATATGCTTGGATTAAAATGCAATTTAAAAAAAAAAAAATAACACGTGATTTTTTTCAAAATTTTTCATTAAGTTTTAGGGGTCGCTACCGGGCCCTAAAGTTTGGGTATAAAAAACATTTTTTTTCACACAATCAAAAAAAATTTTTCGATTTTTTATTTTTTTTATTTTTATTACAATTAAGTTTGATTAGCTTATTAACGACAAAAAATTTCATTTTAATCGGACAAGTATTTCAGTTCCAAAAGTGACCACGAAAAAAAAAAATTTGGATGGTTGGGGTCTTACTCTAAAAAATTTAAAAATTTTTTTTTTTTTAGTTTTAGTAAGCTTACATAATATGTCTTTAGTTGCTCTTGCTAATACATTCCCTATAACAAATTTTGTTTGTTCTGAAATATCGTTTAGTTGCGAATAATACCAAAGGGATATTAAAAAAAAAAAACAATGAAAAACATTAAAAATTTTTTTTGTGTTTTTTATTATATTTTGTTTTTGTACTAATAAAGTAAATTAAAATTATAATAAAAACTAAAAAAATTGAAAATATCAATTTTTGGTTTTGGACGCAAGTGAACGTAGTTTCCGAAAAAATAAAACTTTTTAGGCGGAATATACTATCAAGAGCAACTAAAACCCTATTACGTAAGCTTATCAAAACTGAAAAAAAAAATTTTTGGAAAATTTTTAGAATAAGACCTTAACCAGCCTAAAATTTTGTTTCATGGTCTCTTTTAGAACTAAAATACTTGTCCGACCAAAATGAATCTTTTTGTCATTTATAAGCTAATCAAGCCAAATTATAATAAAAAAAAAAAAAAATCTAAATTTTTTTTCATTGTGTGAACTTTTTTTTAGGCCCAATGTTAAGAGCTCGGTAGCGACCCCTAAACCTTAATGAAAAATTCTGAAAAAACTCACGTGTTATTTTCTCATTTTCATAATTCCTGAAATCATTCTATACTCTTGGTATTTAGAATACGGAATCCTTTATTTGAAAAAAATACTTTTTTGAAATTCAGTTTTTAAGGGATCCTAAGGGAGTAAAATAGAGTACTTTTTATATCTTCTAATAGAAACTTGAAATTAGAAATACAGGTTCCTTCAGCTAAAAACTCTTAAAAAAATACTTTTTTAAAGCAGTAAAAGTGAAAGTTTTTCATACACATAAAACTGGTACCACTCGAAGTATCTTTGACCCCTCTATCAACCCACAATTTTTTTTATCAAATTAGGAGTCAGGATCCTCAGCTAGTTTAGAATCTGAGACTTTTTCTATAGACAAAATGTCAATCATGAAATAAAAAAAAATATTTTCAGGACGTTGGAGAATATTGATTGAAGAACGAAAAAGTAGATATGGTCCTCGCAAAATTACATCTTTTGCAAATGCATGTGCGGCCTTACACAATGTTTGCATACATTTTAAAGTAGAATTACAACATTCAATAACTGTTGATAATATAACCGAAGACTTTGATAGAGTTTATAATGCTACCGAAGGAAGGACTAGACAGTTAGCGGAAAAAATAAGAGATGACATAAAGAATTCTATTTAATTATAATATATTTTATTCACATATTTATATTACATTCATAAATATTTAATAACATTTTTTATAAAAAAAATAATTTTAAAACTAAATAATAATTTTTTCAGTTCTTTAATTAACATTTAAAAAGAGTATCGTTAGAGATCAAAAATGTTCCTCAAACTTGGGAACAAAACAAAAATATTAATAATATTAATTTTTTATTTACATATTATATTCAAATAGTGCAATCTGCAAAATCAAAACAGTTGTGCAGTCAAGCAATTGTTGATTTTAGTTAATGCTACAGTGGGTCAAACATATATATAAACATATATTTAGTAGATAGCAATTCGTTAATGTAAATAATGTTGATAATAACACAGTACAACAAAAGTAAAAAAAAAAAAAAATATGCAGGGGTTCTCATATAAAAATTCCGGTTGGTTGGAGTCCACAGAGTACGGAAATACTCATAATTTTTCTCTATCACTTCGTTTAGTACTTTTTTTTTAAGCAAATGTGTTGAGCACCCGAAATTTTATATATATATTTTTGTTTTTGTAAAATAGTATGTTAAAGTAGTTTCCAAAACATCAAAAAATATAAAAATCAACAAAAAAATTAATAAGTTTTGTGATAACACGTACATTTATTTTTGGAGGGTACTTTAAAAGAGGATTTTTAAATTTACACTAAAAAAAAATTTACACTCCCAAAAAAATTTTGAGAGCAAATATTTTTGAGTGTAAAATTTTGATGAAGGTGTAAACATTTTTTTGAGTGACAAAAACACTGTTTTAAATATATTTTTGAAAAACATATATCTTTCTACAACAATAAAGTTACAATTTTTTAAAAGTTTTTTTTTTTAAGAAATTTGGGTGCTCAACACATTTGCTAATAAAAAAAGTACTAAAGTGATCTAAAATACTATTAGTATTTCCGTACTCTATGGATCACAACCAAGACAAATTTTTTATATGAGAACCCCTGCACATTTTTAGTGTAGCACAGTGTAATCAGTAGCGCAATTTACTAACTTTTTAACGACAAAAGTCGATTGTTATATTGCTAAAATCGTTAATTATAGACAATCATTTAAAAAGTTACAGGTTGAGTATTAATAACTTTGTCTTTAACGAATTGCTACCTTCTATATACTGTTCCATTATAAGTATTAAACACTGTAAGTGTAATAGATAATCTTTTTTAATTTTATTTAAAAAGTATAGTTTAATAATATGTTTTAGTCTAAAATGAAGTTGATAAACGACAACTAAATTGGTGATCAGATTTCTATTTTTATAGCAATACACATACAGTAACTCAAACTAATAATGAAACAGCATATATTTGATAGCAGTTCATTAAAGGAAAAGTTATCAATACTTATGTAATCTGATTATTATCAATCGACTATTTTTGAATAAAATGCTATATAGGAAATTTTCCAAGCTTTAATTCAAGGTTGAAAGCGTCCATAATTGAGTAAAATATTAAATGAGATACGATTGTCGCCCTGGAAAATAAAATAATTTATAGATATTTTTTAGAAAATTTTTTAAAAATATTCCGAAGTCGATTTTTTACAAGTTTAAACAATAAAAATTTTTAAAAATTATCGAGTAATTTTTATTCAGTTATCACCTAGATTTTCTAACAACCCAAACAAAAAATTAAATTTTTTTAATACAGTAAAAGAAATCAACATTTTTGACCTCTAACTCTTTTGACCACTATTTTTTTTTTAAACAAAGAACATTTTTAATTATTCTTTTATCTTATTACTATACACTTAAATATTTTCTTTGTTTACAAAAAATTGTTCGTCAAAAAAGTTAGATGTCAAAAAAATGCGGATCTCTTCTACTATATTTAAAAAAATATTTTTTTTGTTTGGGTTGTTGGAAAAACTTTGTGATAACTGAATAAAAATTATTGGATAATTTTTTAAATATTTAATGTTCGAACTTGGAAAAGTTCAACTTAGATATATTTTTAAAAAATTTCAAAAAATATTTAAAAAATAATTTTATTTTACATCGTACCATCGACCATCGTATATCATTTAATATTTGCTCGATTTTGGACGCTATCAAGCTTAAATTAAAGCTTGGAAAATTTCTTTTATAGCATTTTATTCAAAAACAGTCGATTGCAATTAATCAGGTTACGTAAGTATGGATAACTTTTCCTTTAATGAACTGCTATCAAATATATGCTGTTCCATTATTAGTTTGAGTCACTGTATATGCAATAATAGCAGTAATTAAATATATTAGCAATCGATATATTATTTTTAAATATTTAATAACAATATTTTTTTAATAAATGAAATAATTTTAAAACAAAATAAATATTAATTCAGTTCTTTTAATTTACATTAAAACACAACAAAAAGCTGAGTTAGAGATCAAAATTGTTCTTTAAATTTGGTTACTTTAGGAACAAACAAAAATATTACAACAGTAAATAAAAATAACATACATATAGGACAAACTAATCAATTTTAAAAATTTCCATTTTTTGTATTTCAATCTGATTTTTTTCTTTCAATAGTTCTACTATTGTATTTTGAAAAACTTGGTCCTGCGTGTTCCTTTGTTCCAAAATATTTAAAAGACGTGCTTGGAATTTTTTGTCATTATCTAATTGTTCTTTTAACAAAGCGTTTGTTGACTGTTCTTTCGAATACTTACGTCGTTTTGGTGGTAAATTATCATCATCTTGAGAATCGTTATCATTTGGAGACATGTTATTTTCCCTAAAAAACATTTTGTTTAATGACAAGAAATTTACTAAAAGTTCTGATTCATAGCAGTAATCTTTAGAAGGGACACACTCAAAAAATTATGTTAGTAAAATCAACTGAAAATGTCAGTTAAAATAACTACTTTGTAAGTTGTTTTGGGGTCAACTACTTTTTCAGTTAAATCAACTAACAATGTTAGTTATTTTAACTGACAAAAAACAACTGACTTATGTAGTAAAAACTACTTACATTTGTAGTCAAAACAACTAAAATGTAGTAAAAATAAAATAATCTAAAAATTATTTTTTTTTTCAAAAAATTTTTCAGAAAAAAAATTAAGACCAAAAGTTGTGAAAAATAAAAAAAAACGAAAATTTATTTTTATTTTTTGGAAAAAAACTTTGAAAATTTTTCAGAGATAAAAAAAAATAACTACTTTAAATAACTGTTACTACATCACAGTACTTTTTTGTTAGTTATTCAAAAAAACTACTTAAAATAACTAACAGAAATAGTTGTTTGACATTTTTCATACAAAAACAACTGACTTTTTAGTTGAAAATAACTAACTACTGTAAAATATACAAACAACTTACATGTAGTAACTTACATAATTTTCTGAGTGCATGTATGGTCTTATTGGAAAGGTTAATTAAATTCATTTCAAAAGTTACAACATGATCTACACCATTTACAGATGTTATTCGTAAAATATAAATTGTAATTCGAAAATTTTACTTGTAATTTGAAGATTTCATATGAAATTCAAAAATGTCATTTGTAAATCAAATGTAGTTCGAACATTTGTGATTCGAAGATTTCAATTGTAATTCGTTAAAGATCAATTTTAATTCGTTAAATATTAGGCTTGTTTTTTGCAGACCGGATTAAGATCAGGATTAACTTTATTTAGTTAAAAAATGGGTCAAATCAAGTCCAAATTTTGTGTTTATATTTTTTTTCTAAAATTGCATACAATTAGTAAATATAAACAGAAAAAAATTAAGCTTTGTCCAAAATGTAAAGAATGAGAAATAAATTGAGTTAAGTCCTAGGATTAACTCAGATTCATTTATACCATTTTACATTTTGAACAACGCTTAATTTTGTTTCGTGTTTATATTTACTAATTGTATGTAGAATCAGAAAAAAAAATTATAAAAAAAGTCTGGATTTGATTTGACTTATTTTTTAACAAAATGGAGTTAATCCTAATCTTAATCCGGTCTGCAAAAAACAAGCCTATTAATTGTAATTAGTAAAAGATCAAGTGAAATTCTTATAAGATCAATTGTAGTTCGAAGATTCTACTTGTTATTAGAAGATTCCATTTTTAATTTCATTTGTAATTTGAACAATTAATTTGTAATTCGAATACTCCATTTGTAATTCGAAGATTCCAATAGTAACTCGAAAAGAATCAATTTTATTTCGTGAAAGATCAATTGTATTTCTTAAAAGATCATTTGTAATTCGAAATAGATGAATTGTAATTCGAAAAATATTAATGTAATTTTTGAAAGATCAGTCGTTATTCGTAAAAGATCAATTGTAATTCGTAAAAGATCAATTGTAATTCGTAAAAGAGCAATTGTAATTCAAAAAGAACAATTGTAATTCGAAGATTCTTTTTCGAATTACGATTGGAATCTTCGAATTTGAAAAGTACTTAATCAACCTTTCCAATCACACCATTTTCAGATTAATTGGGTAAGCAGTTTTTGAGATACTTAAGAAACTTTAAACATCTAAGGTCACGCTTTCAGGGTAATTTGAAAAAGTATTCTACTTACATGTTAACATCATTTTCACAATAAGCATCTTCCTCCAAATACTCAAATTCCAAAGTTTCTACGGTTTCAGATGGTTTAACTGACGCTGCTCCGAAACGCTTTCCTCCATTGCCACTAACGGCGTCTTTGAGACCCGCTAAGCTAGCTACTCTCTCTTCCATATCGTTCAGTGGCACCTCCTCTAATGGGCCACCACCCGTTTTATTTTTGGATAACATGTTTTGGCTCAACTTTCTTTTGGCTCTGTATTTGTAATCCGTCCAAACCTAAGTCAGAGAGTGTTAAATAAAAAAAGTTAGTTTGGCAGACAACTTACCTTACGCCATGCGTTTGTCGTCTTATTGGGAAGACCAATTGAATTTAATAGCTCCGTTAGCTCTTCCCATAAAGCATTTATTTGAGCTCTTCCTTGCGTCGATTTTGTGGAATAGTTTATGGCCAAAACTGGGTGGTCTTCCACGTACCCTATTAACGCCTCCATTTGGGTTTGGGATGCAGACCTAATAAATTGTTTAGCTATAATAAGATATGTTATTTTAAGTAAAATTGTAAATATACTTACATTTTTTAAAATTTTCTAAAATTTTCCAAGCACGTCTTCAATCACAATTTTAATGGCGGCAATTATTTTTATGTGTCAAGTTATCGTCAATTTTCTTTTGGTTTTCTTATTTTGACAATTGTTAAACGTCAAAAAGAAAACGAGAGACGATACTACAACGATAGGCTTATATAAAGCTAACAAAAAACGATATCGTCAACATCAATCTCAATGACGACTATCGTTAAAAAAGTTACATAATTACCCCCCTGTTGCTTGAGCAAATTTGTTGACTTTTCGCTTGCTACTACCCACACAAGCATAAATGTTATAGTATGTGTGTGCGCAGCGCTGGTCTAAATTCATGATTTTTACTCAAATATCAGGCATTTAGGAGTGTTTAATATCATTGTGCAACACGATTTTATGTTTTGAAAGGGTAAAAAGGCAAAATAAATGTATATTAATAGTAGATCGAAACCCCCGCAGAGTTTTGAAAATTTAGCTCGAGTTTTTTTTTATGGCCCACTGAAGTTTTTAATTATTTTTCAAAGGAGTTTAGAATAAGTCAAAAAGCTAAATGAGGTTAAAAGATGTGCAACGAAATTTGATGACGGTTCTTTTCTTAGAACATATTAACCCTCTATCTCCCATTTTTAGGGATCACTTTAGTTCCTTTTCCAAATATCGTCGTAGAACACCACTTACACTTGCATTTAAAGGGTTAACATGTTCTAAAAAAATTTTCTGCATAGAATTTCATTGTTAGTTGTAAAAGACCAAAAATTAGTGAGATATAAGCAAAATGCTTAAAAAAGTAAAATTTTTTAATTATCATATATTGTTAAATTGTGATTCACCAAAGTCGTGTGAAATAATTCAACAATGGATAACAAATGTACTTCTGAGCTTAATACTGTTATGTAATAGATATCTTCGGTCATAGAGTAAAAATAGTAAGAGTCTTAATGGGTGAAAAACCTTTCCTTTTCGAAATTGGATTTTTAGCCGTAAACTCTGATTATCTCGGGAGTGAAAACCAGAATACACACAAAAGGAAATCGAAGAAAAAACGAATACATTCAAAAGGAATTGAAGGAAAAAACGAATACATTCAAAAGGAACCGAAGAAAAAACAAAAAATAAACGAATACATTCAAAAGGAACCGAAGAAAAAAAGATAAATAAACGAATACATTTAAAAGGAACTGAAGAAAAAAAGTTTTCTTCCTTGAGATAATCGGAGTTCATAACAAGGTTTTCACAATACTTTTTCCCATTAAGACTCTTACTATTTTTACTCTATGCTTCGGTAAAATTTGATGTTTCTTATTTCTTAAAATTTATTTATCCTCTATCTCCCATTGTCAGTGGTCATTTCAGTCCCTTTTTAAAATATTCTTATAAAAAAACACTTAAACATGCGATTAAAGTGTTAAAACGTTCTACAAACGTTTAATAGATATCTTTAATCATTCCAAACCCATTTTAAAACAAGTAGAAAAGTTAAATTCGACTTGGCCGAATCTATGAATACCCTCCACAATGCCCATTTTAAGTGATAGTAAATTTTCTAACGTGAAAATATAACAGTTATGATTAGAAATATTTTATTTTGTGTAAAAAATTTTTTTTTAGTAATTTAAAAAAAAAAAACTATTTTTTTTTTGAGTGTAAAATTTTTTTCGAATTTTACATTCAAAAAAAATTACTAATTTTTTTTGAGTGTAAATTTTTTTTTTTTAGTAATTTTTGAAAAAAAAAAAACTAATTTTTTTTTGAGTGTAAATTTTTTTTGAGTGTAAATTTTTTTTTGAATTTTACATTAAAAAAAAAATTTACAAATTTTTTTTTTTGAGTGTAAAATTTTTTTTGAGTGTAACATTTTTTTCGAATGTATTTTTTTTTTTGTTTTGGTATAAAAATATTTTTGAGTGACAAAAATACGTTTTAAAATATTTTTGTGAATTACCAATGGTTGTAAAACAGGTTTAATGGGTTTTCACCACGTGAATTTAAGGTGAAGCTAATCTGATATTCACGGTTTTGCTAATAACTTTTGAACCACTGGACCGATTTGGGTGAAATTCAATACGAACTAGGCTGGAGGAACGAAAAATATATATGCCAAGCTTCAGCATCCTCAGAATTGACTTTCGAAAGTTATAGTGCTTTTTATCTCATAAATTCACGAAAAACCCTTGCCGAAATTCAGTCTTTTGCTCATAACTTTTGAACCACTGGGCCGATTTCGCTGGATTGCAATACCAACCTGACCAGGTAAATGTCCAACATATGTGCCAAACTTCAGGAGCTTCCGTAAAGTCTTTCAAAAGTAAGCGTGTTTTTAACAGACAGACAGACGGACGGACAGACGGACGGACGGACGGACATCGCTAGATCGACTTAAAATCGATCGAGGATCATGAATATATATACTTTATGGGGTCCTAGACCAATATTTCGAGGTGTTACAAACGGAATGACAAACTTATATATACCCTCTATCACTAGAGTGGAGGGTATAAAAAGTAAAGACTTCAATGGGCCATAAAAAGAACTCGAGCTAAATTTTCAAAACAATTAATTTTTGGTTTACAAATGGTATACCTTCATTTTTTGTTATGTTAAATAACTCTTAAATTATAAATTTTATTCAAGAAACATTAAAAAAGTAATTTAGTATTACGCTTTAACCTTTAAACGCTCGTTTTATTAAATTTTATAAAAATATTTGAAATAAGGACTAAAATGACCCCTTAAAATGGGAGAGGGAGGGTTAATATGTTCTAACAAAAGAACCGCCAATAAATTTCACTGAAGACATCTTAAGGCATTTTTTATCTCAGTAGTATTTTTAGTACATTTTTTCGACCTATTTCAGTCTACTTTGGTAAAAGCTATTTAACAATATATGATACTTTACAATTTTACTTTTTAAGGCATTTTGATTATATCGCACGATGTTTTGGTATTTGACAACCCCCAGTGAAATTTGATACTTAACATTTTAGTAGAACATTTTAACTATTAAAACGCACATTTTAGTGTTGTTCTATGAGGATATGTTAAAAAAGGACAAAAATGACCCCTAAAAATTGGAGATAGGGGGTTAATATATTCTAAAAAAAGAACGAAAAGCCATCAAATTTTACTATAGACATGTATAATCATTATGTAGCTCAGAAGTTGATTTAATACATCTCTTTGACTTTTTTTAGACGACTTTAAAAATAAAAATAACTTATTTTTCAAAAAAGGATGTTTTTATATTTTCCATTGTACTAATCCGATTTTGCCCAAAATGGCATTAATATATATCTAAGAAATATTAATTTGCTTGCAAAGTTTTTTTACGATCGGAAAATTTTCGTAGGTGTTATAGCGTTTTAAAGAAAAAGGATATATGGCAGGACCTTGAGTCCTTGCTCCGATTTAAGTGAAAATTTATACACACGTTGCAAGTTGAATGAGTATCAGCATGACCACTTTTTGTAATTTTTTGTGTATTATTGAAGCTAAAATTACATTTTTCAGTTTCAGGACACATGGGAGGAAGGCGTGTCCTTGAACCGATTTTTCCAAAAGTTCATATTTTTCTTAACTAATATATTTTATGTAAGTGTACCAAATCTCAAAAATATCTGACAACTCCTTCTAATTTTGTCCCTTCGTTACATGGGAACGAAGCACTGTGCGCTGTGCGCTGTGATCAGCTGTTTTTTGCGCGCGTAAACTAACAGACTAAACAGACGCGACACGACAGATGAAACTACGAAATCTAATGAATCAAAATTAATGAAAATCTTGCACTATATGTATGAAATTTCATTCAGCATATGAAATATGTCATTGTTGTAATGACACAACGTTAATGAATTCCATTCATTAGCGATATGAAGCGTTTTTCTATCAGTGTAGAAAACATAAAAAGAATCGGAGAAATTAAGAAAACAAGAAAATGTTTAACAGTCAAACATTTTCTTGTTTTCTTCATTTCTCCGATTCTTTTTTTGTTTTCTATCAAGAGGTTTTCTGATCAAGGGTGACCGCTTTTTTTAAATTTAAAGTTAACAAATAAGATCAGCAGTTACACGTAGAACTAACTTAAATCAACAGTTTGGTGACTTTCATTAAAAATTTTGGTAGATAGCAAGTTTTGACTGTAAGCCCTCGATAGACGAATTTGGAATTAACTTACACATTTTTGACACTAACAACTCAACAAAGTCGATCCATATAAAATATTCATACACACAAAAAAAAATCTTGTCAAATTACTGGGAAAAGTCTCGTAATTCCATTTCACCAATATTTGACAGTTTTCCTTGTTTTTAACAAACAAATTTGGATCGAAATTTACATTTTTTTTTTGTAATTTGACAATTTTTTTTTTGTAATTTTACAAATTTCCAAGATAATTTTACAAAAAAATCTAGTAAATTCACGAGAATTCCTTGTAATTTTTATTGCGCCAAAAAAACTGTAAATTTACAATTTTATTGGTAAAAAGCTTGTAAAATTACTAGGAATTCTCGTAAAATAGGAGGTAGCAAAAAATCTATCGTGTCAAAAAATTTGTAAATTTACAATTTTATTGGTAAAAAGCTTGTAAAATTACAAAATTATAAATTATTGGTAAAGGTCTTGTAAAAAAAAGTTAAAAATTTTTCTTGCAATTTTATTGTTATATTTTTATTTTTTTAATAATCAAATACAATATTAATGCTTTTGAACTATATTTTGCTCTGCAGTGTATTTTTTTTAACTTCCAAATGCTCCTCTACACTCAAAAAAAAAAGTTTGTAAAATGACATAAAATCCCCGTGAATTTACGAAGCAGGTTTTGTAAAATATGTACTAGCAAGAATCCCCGTAATGTTACGGGGATAATTTGTAAATTGATTTAACAAAAGAAAATGTAAATTTACAATTTTTTTTTGTAAAATATTAACTTCGAGGTGAACATATTTTTGCAAATTTACAAAAAATTTGGTAAATTTACAAAACAAAATTGTAAACATACAGAAAAAGGTTGTTATTTTACAAAGAAAAAATAGAAAATGAAAAAAATAAATTGTAGATTAACAAATTATTTGGTTAAACTACTGTTTTTACCGCAAAAAAAATTATTAAAAAATAGTATATTTACAATAAAAATTGTAAATTTGCAAAAAAAAATTAAATTTACAAAACAAATTGTAAACTTACAAAAAAAAGCTGTAAATTTACAAAATAAAGTAGAAAATCAAACTACAAAATTGTAAATTTACAAATTGTTTGGTTAAACTACTGTTTTTTATGGCAAAAAACTTGTATATTTACAATAAAAAGTGGTAAATTTACAATTTTTATTGTAAATATACCATTTTTTCTTATTTTTTGCCGTAAAAACAGTAGTTTAACTAAATAATTTGTAAATTTACAATATTGTTTTCGTATTTTCTACTTAACTTTATGTAAAATTACAACTTTTTTCTGTAAGTATACAATTTTGTTTTTTTTTAATTTTCATATTTGTTTTGTAAATTTACAAAAAATTTTGTTTATTTACTTATTTGTTTTGTAAATTTAAAGTTTTTTTTCCATTGGTGCGTCTTATTTTTCCTTCTTCGGCAGCTGGAGTAGCACTTCAACAACCTGAAATGATTTTTTTTTTCACTTGAACACTTTTAACAAACTTCACTTTTTTATTTTTTTTCGACATTTCGTTTTTCTTAAGTAAAACATATGAGAATTGCGAAGGAGGCTACACAAGAAATTTCTCATATTTTCAGGAAAAATTAGTCAAAAAATATAATTTTTTTTTTAATTTTTAATTATTTTCACAAGTATTTTTCAAAAATCTAAAAAAAAATGGATATTGTAGATTGGATAATTAAGTACCTGTTAAAATAAGAAAAACTTAATTTTTCTTAATTGAAAGCTTTTTATTGACATTTTAAGTGCCAAATTTAACAAAAAAAAATTACCAAAAAAATATTGTAAAATTACCAAAAAAAAATGGTAAAAATACAAAAAAAAACTAGAACAATTATATAGTAGAAACACATAAAAATTGTGGTATTTTACTTAACTTTTAATTTTTTTCTAAAGTTTACAATTAGTTGAAAAATTTTTGTGCCCGGAACTTAAAAAATTTCCAAAAAATTTTTTCATGAAATTTTTTATTTATAAAAAATGATTTTTAACAAAATTTTTTACTCCAAAACGCAAAAAAATTCTGAACTTAGAAAATTTTTGCGTGTCCTATTGTTGAATAATTAAATTTTTTTGTAAAACAACATTAATTCTAGTAATAAAATAAGTGTAAAATTAGATTGGAATTGTGTACTTTTTCAAACTGAAAACCTTGTAAAATCTTGTAATAAAACATTTTTTTGGTAGAAAGACTAAATAACATCAAGTTAAACTTTGTTGTACAATTACAGTTTTCTTGTGTAAAAAAACTAAACACCTTGTAATATTTTTTTAATTTGTAAAATAATTAACTTTTTTGTAAATTGACCTAAAAAATTTGTAAAATAAATTTACCAACATATAATAGTAAAATTACAAAGCAAACTGTAGTTTTTGTTTTATTAAATATACAACAATTTTTGAAAAAAGACACAAATATTAGTAAAATAGAATTACAAGACCTTTTACTTGTAATTTTACAAACTTTTTTTTTTGAGTGTATAACACAACCATGGTAAAATGGCTTCCAAATGTTTAGTAATACGGTCGTTTGAGAACATCAAAGCTTTAAATTTATCACCTTCTTCAGAATCACTAACCATATTATCGGCAGATGCATTATCAATTGGATCGGCCAATACAGCAACCATGGTAATGTAGGCGGCAAAAAATCCTTAAAAGAAACAAGTAAAAAAGTTTATATATCGACTTGGCTGAGTCTTTAAAACCCTTGAAAACATTTGAAATAATTTCTTGTGAATGTATTTTTTGAACATAAAATAAATTATAAAAATTTTGACATTTTTTAAATTATTTCAAAACAAGTAGAAATGGTAAATTCGACTTTACCGAATCTATAAATACCCTCCACAATGCCTTTTTTTAAAGGATAGTACATTTTTTTAACGTGAAAAAAAAACTTTTTTTGTCATTTAAAAAAGAAAAATAACTAATTTTCTTTTTTTTGAGTGCAAAATTTTTTTCGAGTGTAATGTTTTTTTTACTGTAAAAATATTTCTGAGTGAATACGTACTTATGTACGTATGTACACAAAATAGTGTAATTTTTGTAAAAAAAAAAATAATTATTTTTTTCAGTTTAAAATATTTTTTGAGTGTAAAATTTTTTTCTAGGGTAATTTTTAAATTACCAATGCTTTTAAAACTAAACAAGTTTGAAAAGCATTGTTAAGTTATCACCAATGCTTTTAAAACTTGTTTGACACGTGGCATTTTAGATGAAACCAATCTGAAACTCAGGGTTTTGCTGGGGAACGTCAAAGATATATGCCAAGCTTCAGAACTTGTCTTTCGAAAGTTAGCGTGTTTTTTATCTCGTAAATTCGCGAAACCCCTTGCCGAAATTTACTCTTATGCTCATAACTTTTGAACCACTGGACCGATTTGGCTGGATTGCAATACCAACCTGACCAGGTAAATGACCAACATATATGGCAAACTTCAGTAGCCTCTGTATAGCCTTTCAAAAGTTAGCCTGTTTTCTACGGACGGACAAACAGACGGACGGACATCGCTAGATCGACTTAAAATCGATTGAGGATCATGAATATATATACTTTATGGGATCCTAGACCAATACTTCGAGGGGTTACAAACGGAATAAACTTATATATACCCTCTATCACTAGAGTGGAGGGTATAAAAAGTAGTTAAAAAGCTGATTTTAACTAAAAATTTGGTAAAAAGCCTGAACTGAACTAAAAAAATTGTTAACTTTACAGTTTTATTTTTTTGAGTGTATAGATATATTCTTAAATTCGGAATATATTCCCCAAGAAATTTTTTTAGTTTCTCGGACAAATATCAGAAAATTTTTTGAATTTTGAAATTTTGATCTCACTTATTGTTAGTTTTTCTTCTCTTTTTCTATTCTTTCCTTCCCTCTTTTTGTTCTCTTTGTTTCTTTTTTTCGTCTCTTCCATTCATTTTTTTCGAAGTCGGTTTGTTCCCCTATATCTGCCCCTGGTACAACTTTTGTAAAATTAAAACATTTTAGGACAAGCTTTCGACTTGTCGATTAAATTTTGAACTCCCGCATAAATCACTTACCCCACAAACCATATTTGAATAAACTTGCATGTATTTCCCGAAGTTTGGGCACGGGCTTAGCATATTTCAATAGTGTTAAATGTTCAACTAAATTATCATGATAATATTTAATCATATAATCGAATTTTGCAATTTTTATATCCAATTGTGCCGATGATATCTATATAAATAAAAATCAATTGTCGTTCGTTGGTAACAGCATCAGTTGAGAACGGCTGGACCGATTTGGACAATTTTTTTTTTGAAATGTTCGTCATAGCCCAACTTAGGTTTTTACGTAAAGAAAAATTGACCACGCCCACTTTTACGCCCACTTTTTTTGATTTATCTAAAATCGGAAAACGGCTGCACCGATTTGCGTAATTTTTTATTTAAATGTTCGTAATAATCCAATTTAAGTTTGTACTGAAAGGAAAATCGACCATGCCCACTTTTACGCCCACTTTTTCAATTTATTATAAATCTGAGAATGTCTAGACCAATTTGACATTTTTTTTTAAATGCATTTTCATCATATTCCAAGTTTGGTTTTTACAAAAAAAAAAAAATTACCACTCCAACTTTGGCTAATTTTTGTTGAAAATGTTCGTCATAATTCAACTAAGGTTTTTATGGGTAGTAGAATTTCCCACGCCCACTTTTTGCTATGTATCGAAAGAACTAAGACGGCTAGACCGATTTGGTTATAGCCCGCAAAAGATTTTTAAGGAAAGAAAAATTGTGCACACCGCTCACTTTTCCCGATATATATCATGGAATGGGTGGATCAATTTATCTAATTTTGTTTTTAATGTTCATCATAATCCAGCAAAGGTTTTTCGGAAAGAACAATTTTACACTTCTATGCCCACTTTTGAATGGATGGGCCGAGTTAGTTAAATTCAAATAAGGTTTTACGGTAAGATAAGTTGTCCACCCTCTCCTTTTTTTCGATATATATAAAATTTACTCCATAGAAAAATAAAATATAGAATAATAAAATATAAAAAAAAACCATATGAAGTTCGTTGGTAATCGCATCACTTGAGAACTGACCGATTGATAATATTTTTCTTTAAGTTTGTCTTATTTTTTTAATGTTTTTCTTTGGCTTTTTCGGAAAAAAAATTAATCACCCCTACTTTTTCGTCTCCTTTTTTCGATATATCTGAAATCGGAGAACGGCTGGACTTAACTTTTTTTTTAAATTTTCATCATAGTCCAATTTAGGTTAAAACGGAAATAAAATTTGATCACGCCACTTTTATTTCGATATATCTAAAATATTAGAACGGCAGGGCCGATTTGGCTATTAGTAGTATTTGTTGATGTTCGTGATAGTACAACTAAGATTTTTACCGAAAGATAAATTGTCCACTCCCACATCGAAGAAAGACTGGCCTGATTTGTTAAATTTTTTCTTTTATGATCATTATAGTCCAAGTAAGGATTTTAAAATAATTATTGGCCTTGGCCTCCCCCACTTAAAAGCCCACATTTTTCAACATCCTTAAGATTTGCAACACTTGAGAACGCCTGGGCCGATGTGGCTAATTGTTTTAAATGTTTGTAATGTTCCATATAATTGTTTGGAAAGAAAAATTGTCCTTGGCCACTTTTTTTTTGGTATATATCTAAAATTCGTTTTTACTCTAATTCGATCTAAGTATTAAAATAATTTTTCTTATAATATATTTCGCTTAAACTTGGTAAAAATGATTTTAAATCCTTTGGGATTTTTACCATATGTACAATTTTAACTTACCACACAAATTTAACGCCTACTTTTGTCTAAATATGTCGACTACTAATGACCGGACTTATTTTTTTATGTTGATTATTAGGGTTAGTACTTTTTGCATTTTTTGCAAATATGCAACCTCCATCCTCGGAATCGTGTAGGGCATGGAAAATAACTAAAAACTGTTAGTTTAGTTTTTCGCGATCGTGAAAAAACTTCACGCACCAAATGCATTGAAGTTTTGTATATACGATTTTTTTATTTTTTTTATTAAAGTTTCACTTTTCTCTTAATAACCAAGTTTTTGTGGTTCACTTCTTACAAAACCGTTACCCACAATTTTGGAGATGAAAGTTTGACCAATTCGCGCTATTATTGCACTTTTCTGCAAAAAAACTTTATTTGGAGTAAAAAACTTAAATTATGTAAAATATTTTAATCGCTAAAAAAAATCACTTATATCGCGAATTATCGAAACTTACGTAAAGAAATGGTGTGAAACACATTTGTATGTAGGATTATAATAAAAAACAACAAAAATTTTAGTTAGTTATCACTTTTATTAATTTAAAAAAAAAAATGTTTACATAAAACTTCAATGCGTTTGGTGCGTGAACTTTTTTCACGATCGGGAAAAATCATAAGCATATTTCTTAGTATTTTTCCATGCCCTACACGATTCCGTGAATGGAGGATGTCGCAAAAAAAAGTCATAACCTTATTGATTATAGTTTTAATTTAAGGAAATTTAAATGAGAAGTGTTCCGAAAAAATGAAAAATTCGGGAAAACTATAAAGGTTTGTTTGAATTCAAGACGATAAGGAATATGCGTAATTTATTTTTGTGTTGTTCGTAATGATACTAAAGAAGTTTTGAATTTGTACAGTACGCAAAGTCGAAGACATGGTTATTTTTTTTTTTTTAATTCCTAAAATATAATTTGAAGATGATTATCTGCCTAATCGGGTCTTTAAAACCACGCCTACAATTTTTTCTAAGCCAAGAAATGCATTACCCTTTTTTGCAGGGCTATACATTTGAAGCGATACGAAATATAACACTGATCTTATATTTGGGCCAGCAACGCGGACCGGGTCAGCTAGTAATGAAATATAATAAGTCCTGAGCGGGACTTCCATAACGTGGTGTTTGAAAATCAACCAAACAGGTTTCCTATACTCTTCCCTCTTCATCATATTGAAACATAATATTGTTTGACCAACAATCGCCATGATTTAAAACATTAAATTCTTTGTCATTCATCGAGCATTGTTCAAAAAATATATCGGGCAATTTGTCTTTTAAACTTTCCAAATGTTGATAGTATTCCTGGTGATTATCGAAATTTTTAACTGCATTCTGAAGAGGCTTTAGCGAATTTAGAAACATGGTTTTAAGCATATCTTTAGTGCTTTCATTTAAAAGTCCCTGTAAATATGGTTTTTCATAAAGACCCTTTTGTTCAATTCGTACAGCTGAAGCCGCATGTAGCTGAGCCAATTTTTTCAATACACCCTTACAGTGATCCAGATCTAAGCAATCTTGTCGTTTAGCATTTTTGAAACCCCTATTCGAAAGATCTTCCAGCAAAACATACTCATGTTGTACGGTTGGTGAGAATTCATAAGATTTAGCACTTAATTTTACTGCTAAACCGCTGTCGGTATACATTTTTTCAAATTCCGGTAATATATCACGGTACATTCCCGCTTCTATGCTAAACATTTGCCATTTAGACAATTCTTTACGATAAAACTCAGTATCATGAGCAACTTTAAGCATAAAACTTTGCGTTTGAGTGGATTTATCTTTTATTAGAATTTCAATTTGTACTTTTAGCATAAGAGTAGAATAATTTTCACCAGGTGCCAGAGCTGGAAAAACTTTAAAATCGCTTATTTCTTGAAAATCTGTTACATTTTTTCGTAGAATATTTTCAAATATATTTGGTAAAATCCACGATGGTAAACTTTCGAGGGTCATTTTATTTATTTATTTGTTTATCTATTAATAGTTTTTAATTTTTACAAAATTATTAATTTTATCAATAATACTTTCTGTGCACAACTAAATAATATTTCAAATACTAAATAACTAGAGGAAATACATAAAACATTTATGGGAGAAAATTGTAAATATAGAACTCAAAGAGCTTGTATATTAACCCAGCAAAATATAATGAGTGTTTCAGCTGTGCCGAATCTTATATACAAAGAAAACCTATTTCAGGCTATACAAAATATTGTTAAAAATAAAATAGTAGTCAATTACACTTGTAATTGAATGAATTAAATCAATTTTTAGTATTACAACTTTTAAAAATAACACTCAATTCGCATGATTAAAAATATTTTGGTTTCTTTTTTTTTTGTGGTAGTTCCGTTAAGACAATTTAAAATTATTACACTACCCAGGAAAAATAAATCGAGATTTTGGCGACACAGCATCTTTTTATAGCATCCAAAGAGCGCTCTTGAGGATGCAGTAAAAGTAAGGGGAAAAAATTTAAATTTTTTGTTAAGATTTTTTATATAAAACTTAAAATATAAAATTATATTTCACACATGCTTTCATTTTAAATATACATATTTAACACTTTTTGAATAAAAAACCATGAGTTTTGGACAAAGACACATGATTTCACTGCATCCTTATTGCGCATTAATCAGCGCTGCAAAGAGTGCTTCAATCATAACACCTTTAACACATTTTGAATGAAAAAAAAAAATTAAGTACACCATTTCCACTTTGGTTTCAGAAAATACAAATTGTATTACAAAAAATGTCCAATCATATTTTAGACTCTCCATTTATATTTAAAAATGTCCAATTATATTTCAAAAATTTACAATATAATTGAAAATTTTTGAAATGTAATTAAACATTTTTTCGTCATAAATGGTAATATCTGAAATATAAATGGAAGTTTCTGAAATATAATTTGAAATTTTCGAAATATAATTGGAATTTTTTTAAATTGGATCTCTTAGGCGATATTTCATGCAAATGCTTGCAGGGAGTCAACTGATTTTCAGAACTAGTCAATTGTATTTAAGATTTTCAAATTGTATTCAGAAATAGTCAATTGTATTTCAGATTTTGTAATTTGTATTTCAAAAATATTCAAATGTGCTTCATCTGTGTTCTGCTTAAATACCCGGGTAAAAATGAAATATATATGATCATATATGAAGATATATGGATCATATATGGTTTTATATAACCATATATTATCATATATTCCTCCATATATGTTTATATATGATTTGATCCGTAAATTGGCCCGATATGAGCTCATAGCTTTAAAAAGATACATGAATTCACTGGATCTTTATAGCGATTTTTCAGCGCTTTAAAGAGATGTGAATTCAGAGCATATTAAGAGCGCTTTTTCGGTGTATCCCACTAGCGCTCTAAAGTGTGACATGGCCTTAGATAATCATGCATGAATTCAGCAGGTTTGGATGCACTCCTTGACTCGAGTTTCCTTTCCAAAAGCCAGCGACGTATCCAGGAATTTGAAAACGGGGGGGGCACAATTCCCAAAATTGTTTTCGTTATCGCCTATTAATATTTGTTTTTAACTACACCCATAACCAACCACCCCCCCACAACACGATTTCGTCTTTATATGTCATGGAATATCAGATTTTTTTATAAAATCTCGAAATCTTTCCATGAAACCGATTTACAAATATTTTTTGAGGGTTTTTCACTCAACCGGGACAGCGTTCTCTCCAAAATTGGTATGGGCTTAAAAATTTTTGAAATTACTTAAAAATATTTGGTTTTGAATGCCCTATTGAAATTCAATACCGCCACTCGTATTGAATTTCAATAGGGCGTATCCAATATGGCGCCCAATTTTTTAAAAATATTACAGACTTGCTTAAAATTCTTCATGCACGGGTTCTTGTAGTCGCTTGGGAAAAATTTTAAGTTGGATTATTAAAATTTTTAAAATTCAAAATGTCGGATCCAACATGGCGATTATTTTTTTTTTTTTTTAAATAACAGATTCCCTCAAAACTCTTTGCGCACCGGTTGGTTGGGTTGCTAAATTAGAATCTGCCATTCAAAAATCTAACTTCAGATTCTTATTTAGCGACCCCAAAAACGCGGGCATAAAAAGTTTCAAGCAAAACGGTTTATTTTTTAAAAATATTTGTTGCCATGTTGGATATGCCAATTTAAAATTCCAATTTCAGATTCTTCTTAAACGACCACAAAAACCTGTTTTTAAAGAGATGACGAAGAACCCCCATATAAAAGAAACAATTCTAAGGTTGTGGTGTCTCGTGTGGGGTTCAAAAAAATGGGTAAAAAATGGCGAGTTTTTCTGAATTTTCAGCCATTTCTTTCTAAGAAACTATATGATGTTTCCATATGAAATAAATTTTTGTTAATGCCTATCCAACAGGGGCACAGCCTTGTAAAAATTTGGCTTCGTTAAATATTTTTATTTATGAAAGTGTGTAAATTAAAATCGTCTTTTAAGTTTCAGGGAAATCGGTTCATAAGGGTTCAGATACTTCGCTTATCCTTTTGTTTGAAAATTGTTTTGTAGAAATTAATTTTCATGATCCTGATGCATAATTTTTATTAGATAAAACTAATATTATGTGTTTTTTTATCATATTTAACTGATTTTTCTGTATTAATGACTTTTTGGAAACGAAATTTTTTTGTATAATGCTTGTGTATAAAGTTTTAAAAATTTTCAAATCGAAAAGGGGGGGGCACGTGCCCCCTGTGCCCACCCCCTGTATACGTCCATGCCAAAAGCTGCTGCCAGTTCACAAAATTTCTGCTGGGATACTTTACAAAATAATAAAAAAATATGCCATCCACGACATTTATCATTTATTTTCCATGTTTAGTTTTGCGCTGAATCCGAAAATGAATCCGAAATTTCAAAAGTAGAACCTCTGAAAAATACCATTTTTTTACATGATTTTTTTTTTTGGATTTGTTTAACAAATGCAACATTTTTATGCTACAAGAAGTTCAAATTCCTGTATTTGGACCCAGAGTATTAGAAAATGTAGTTTTTTCAGTCCATCCCCTTTCGTGGGCGTGGATTAAAAAAATATTTAAATAATGATAAAATTGTATTTCTTTAGTGGAAAAAGCATAAGAATGAATTTTTAAACATACATATATTTCGAGAGGAAATTTGTCCCCCCAATTACATCTACCGACCTCCCCCCCAAAAAAAAAACGCCCCTGCTTTTTTTAATTTTTGCATGTTGGAGGGTATAAAAGATTCGACACAGCCAAATTTAAACTCTTACTTGTTATACCCTACAACACTCTGTGGTACAGGGTATAATGAGTTTGTGCTGATGTTTGTTACTACCCAAAATATTGGTCCTAGACCCACCTTCAAGTATACCGATCGACTCAGAATCACTTTTTGAGTCGATTTAGCAATGTCCGCCTGTCCACGTAACGGTGTAAACACGATACAGGTCGCAATTATCAACCGATTTGATTGAAATATGAAACTTAAGCTTCTTTTGGCCCAAGGAGGCCTTTTGAAGTTTGAAAAAATCGGTCCATGTTTTGACCTAGCCCCCATACATACGTCCCCTTTTAATTTGTGTCAAATGACGGTTTTATAAAAGGTATCCTATCGAAATTTGGCAGGTAATCGTGTATTGTATTCACAAATCACCATACCGAATTTTAAAGCAATCGGAACAGTTCTTCTTGTAGCCCACATACAAACCACCTTCCCGATATTCACAAAAATCTCTCAAATTTCATGAATATTAAAAATATTTTATTAAATTTTTTTTTTGTACACTCAAAAAAATACGTTAGTAGATTTACTAATTTTTTTTTGCTAATGCTAGTTAGCTAACTTTTAGCAAATTTTTAGTTGAGATTAGCATGTTAGCAAAAAATTCTTGTAAACTTCATTTAGCACATTAGCAATTTAAAACAAACTATGAACTAATTTCTTTTGCTAAATTTGAAATTGAGTTGACAACATTTTTACAAGATTTTTTGCTAACATTAGCAAAAATAAATGGTAAATTTTTTCTTATTTTCCGAAAACTTAAAATGGCGCTATCTCGGAAACTAAGCCAGATAGAGCAAAATGGAGGGCATTTTTGGATCTTAGAATCTCATACTTTCGCGGGTCGTCTTCACATGTGTGGACCCTAATGGGACCTAACTTTGGATCCAAAAAAGTTAGCATTCCCGAAAATTTTAAAATGCTCATATCTCGGTAAATATTGCCTACACAACAAAAAGTCCAAAAGAATTTTTGTAGCTCTCAACACGTAGAACAAGACCGCAAAATAACCAAAAGCTCTCCGAGTAATATTTTTGAAGTTATCGAGTTTTTTAATTCTCAAGACCCCAGTGATCCCCTAAAATCACGTATCTCAAAAACTAAGCAAGGTAGAGCGAAACGGACACAAATTTTGGATCAAAAACTATGACGATTTTTAAGGAACCCAACTAGGTCTAGGCCCATCGGGGTCTAGACCTATTGGGTCCGAACCCAATGGGGTCCTCAAATGTGTATGAACTAAGTTGAAATAAAAATTATTTCAGTTAACTAATTTTTAGCAAAACGGTTTTGCTAACTTTACCAAAAAAATTGTGGGTTCAAAATCAGCAAATTTTCTTGTAGGTTTACAAGTTTTTTTGCTAACTTTACAGTTTTTTTTTTTTGAGTGTATGTATTAAATGCATACTTTAAAAACCTTATCAAATCTGATTATTATCATACTATTTTTGGACCTAGACCCATATAAAAATTTCGCCCGATATTTAGTTAAAGCGGTTTATTTGCAATAAATTGCAAGAAAAATTTGTAACTGTTTTTCCACCTCCTATTTGACAAAAACTCCTAGTAATTTTACAAGCTTTTTACCAATAATTTTGTAATTTTACAAGGTTTTTACCAATAAAATTGTAAATTCACAAATTTTTGACACGATAAAATTTATAAGTAGATTTCGTAACTTTACTAGATTTTTTTCCTATCTCTTATTTTACGAGAATTCCTAGTAATTTTACAAGCTTTTTACCAATAATTTTGTAATCTTACCAGCTTTTTACCAATAGAATTGTAAATTTACATTTTCTTTGGCGCAATTAAAATTACAAGGAAAATTTCGTCGACTGCCGGGCAAATTATGGTTCGTTTTGGTCTGAGAACTAGTTCTTTAGGCCAATTGTAAGAATAACGTTTTCTACATGATTTTTAAAATTATTTGTAAAAAAAAACAAATTTTTATAATTGGATCGCCAGGCAAATTATGGTTCGTTTTGGTCTGAAAACTATATGTTTAATTTTTAGCCAAATCGGACAATTTTAACCCGTGCCCCTGGGGGGTTAAAGTTTTTTGTACAAACCAAAAAAAATAAATTTTTTCAGGGCCCCTAGGGGGTTAAAGTTTTTTGTACAAATTTTTTTTTAGAAGTCAATTTTAAAGCGGAAAGTTTTATTCCACTAAAATTAAATTTTAAGTCGTTAATAAGCTTATCAAGTAAAACAATAATTAAAAAAAAAATTATAAAATCAAATTATGGAGGAAAAAATTTTCGGGCAAAACTTTAACCCACCAAAGACACGTTTATTTTGCCTGGCGATCCAATTATAAAAATTTGTTTTTTTTTTACAAATAATTTCAAAAATCATGTAGATAACGTTATCGTTACACTTGGCCTAAAGAACTACTTACAAATTTTGTTGCTGGGAAAGTGGGTCCAATAAAATTTCTTTGACACTCCAAACAAATGACGTGTTTTTTTAAAGCTTTTTATGTTGTTCAATGCTTGAGTGATATGTGAACTATAAAAAATTAGTTGTGAGTTAATAAATTTTTTGAGTATAATAGTTTGGGTAAAATGAATTTTTACCCACTCAAAAATATTTGTTCTCAAATGTAAACATAAACAAACCCCCAAATTAAAGAGTAAATATAATAGAAGACATGTCACATTAGACTGGCATTTTTTTTGTATGGCAAAAAAATTTTTCTTCCGCTTTTGAGCGTCCGGTTAAATCTTTATATCTCCTAGGCCTTAAACTTTTGTGGCACAAATTTGAGGTCAATCGGATTATATTAACCCGTGTCGTCCGGTGATCAAAGTTTTGGATTTTTAAAAATTAAAAAAAATGTCTTGCGACACATTATTTTTATTCATTTTGATGTGCTGAAAATGAATATGAAAAAAAAAAATCAAACGGTTTTTGAAATTTGCAAAAAATGGAGGATTATTTCAACGTTCCTGAATTATTTTAAAACTGAAAATATCTTTCCCTTAACCCTTTCATAAAGCTTGATTTGAAAATTTTGGATTTTTGGAAAATTTCCAACAATATTGTGTATTTTTGAAAATTAAAATATAAAAAAAATTCTTGTGATACATTATTTTTATTGATTTTGACATGCTGAATATCAATATCAAAAAATATCTGAAATCGCTCGAATGGTTTTCGAGATATCGTCATTTGAAATTTGTCTAAAAAATTCAAAAATTGGCAAGTTTTTCTTACGTTCAAGAAACTAATAGAAACAAGTATAAAAGTTAAATTCGACTTGGCCGAATCTATGAATACCTTCCACAATGCCCTTTTTAAGTGATAATAAATTTTCTAACGTGAAAAAAATAGCATTTTTGGTGAGAAATATTTTATTTTGTGTAAAAAACTTTTTTTTTAGTAATTTTTGAAAAAAAAAAAAAATAATTTACTACCCTAGTAAAAATGGTTTTTTATGTATGCATGTATAAATTGATACAAATATATCTAAATTTAAATAAAATTATCTAATTATATAAAATTATATAAACAATTTCTCAGATAAGACCAAAATTCGTATCAAATTTTATAAAATTTTATCTGGAGTTATATCAAATTTTATATAATTTGATACGAAATTTGGTCTTATCTGATTGATTTTTTATATATTTAAATATAATTAGATCTCAATATGTATAAAAAGATATATTTGTATAAATTTATACATGGCTATATACGAAATGATTTTTACTAGGGTAATTTTTTTTTGAGTGTAAAATTTTTTTTGAGTGTAAAATTTTTTTTGAGTGTATATTTTTTTTTGTTTTAGTGTGAAAATATTTTTGAGTGACAAAAATACCTTGTAAAATATTTTTGTGACTTACCAATGTTTTTAAAACATGTTTAACGTGTTAAAAACACGTGATTTAAGGTGAAACTAATCTGAAATTCACGGTTTTGCTTATAACTTTTGAACCACTGGACCGATTTGGCTGAACGAACCGGACAAGAGGAACGGCAAATATATATGCCACGCTTCAGCACCCTCAAAATTGCCGTTCGAAAGTTATCCTGTGTTTTATCTCGTAAATTCCTGAAAACCCCTTGCCGAAATTCACGCATTTGCTTATAATTTTTGAACCACTGCACAGAGGTAAAAACCGGCCAAAACTAAAAAAAAAATTTTTCTTTTTTTTTTTTTCAAATTGATGCCAAATGAGAGCTAATACTTCAAAACATGCGATTACAAAGTTTTGTGTCAATCCCTTGAGTAGTTTAGGTTTTATAACGAAGCAAAGTTGAGTATTTGTATATATTATTTTTTAAATTTAAAAGTTGTGATTTGCAACTTTGAAATCCAAGTTGGCTGTAAACTTAAAAAAAAAATGTTTGCCTTGAAATTGAAATATTTTGAAAATTTAGCATTATTTTTACATGTCATATGCATTTCGGTAATTTCGAGTGCGTGGATCAATTTAAACAGTGGTGGTGAAAATAAATCTAAAAAAATAAAAAATTTATAAAAAATACAAACTTTGGAAAGCCCAAAAAAATACTTTTTGCTCAAAATTGCTCTTAAGTCGCTATACCACAAATTAGTATAAGGGTTCCCAAGTAAGTACTAATTAACATCAGTACCAAGTTTAACCAAGTCTTTAAGTTAGAGCCTTTTAAAGTTGGGTCATTTATATCAAATAAAGAGCTTTTTGAGCTGTGGAAAACACATAAAAAGAGAAGATGGATAAAATACTGACGATTAAGACACAACATCTTAAAACACCTCCAAACAAATTTTCGCGGAAAAAAAAATTCCGCGGAAAAATTTTTTTTTTCGCGAAATTGGTTTATTATTTTATTCTTTACCTTCCTACAACATTTTATAAGTTTACATAGAAAATTAAAGAAGTTATAGGGTTTTAACCGGAATTTACCACTGTGCACTGGACCGATTTCGCTGGATTACAATACCAACCTGACCAACATATATGCCAAACTTAAGGAGCCTCCGTAAAGTCTTTCAAAAGTTAGCGTGTTTTCAACAGACAGACAGACGGACGGACACCGCTAGATCATCTTAAAATCGATCGTGGATCATGAATATATATACTTTATGGGGTCCTAGACCAATATTTCGAGGTGTTACAAACGGAATGACAAAGTTATATATACCCTCTATCACTAGAGTGGAGGGTATAAAAACTAAAAATTGGGATAATCAGAAATTGAAGAAAAAGTGTCACTCTAATGACCCATACAGTGTTGCCAGAAAAGGGAGTTTGTCCCCAAAATGAAGATTTTAATTTTGGTTTGTGGACAGATGTTCGTGTGGAGGGATTTGGGTATTTCACAATTTTTTTTGTAGTTTTTCGATATTTTTTGCGATTTGTATATGGGAAGTAGAGATGGGTACATAAACAGACTAGTGCGTGATTCACGCGTGAGTGTGACTGAAACTCAATTTTACTAACGTGAGTGAAGTTATGAGTAAAATAAAATCACTCATAATTACGTGAGTAAATTTAAAATAACTCACACCCACATGCACTTACACAAGCTTCACTCACACTCGCGAAACTTTTATTTATACAAAAGAAGAATTAAAAAATTATAATTTCAAAAATCTAACTACATTTTTAAAAACAAGTAAGAAAATTATAGTCGGTCAAAACCGACCATATAATACCCTACACCAGAGTTTCTCGGAAAATGGGTCCCAAGTTCAAACATGGACTGATTAGATCTATATTTGGTCAAATCTTTAATAAGTGTAAAAAGCACTCACTAATCAAATTTGAGTGGAATAGGTTTTTTTTGTTGACAATAAGCCGCTTCAACTGAAATCGGGCGAAATTTTCACATGGAACCTAAGTCCAAAAAAAAAGTTAAAGTTTTTAAAGGTTATTAACAAACATAATTTTAATTAAATATTTTCTATTTTAATGAAATTTGAGAGATTTATGTGAAAATCGGGAAGGAGGTTTGTATGGGGGCTACAAGAAGAACTGGTCCGATTTCTTTAAAATTCGGAATGGTGATTTGTGTGGATGAAACATGATTACCTGCCGAATTTCGAAAAGATTCCTATTAAAATGCGGCTATTAGAGTCTTATGAGCCAAAACTAAAGAGGACCCTTGTATGGGGACTAGGTCTAAATATGGGCCGATTTTTTCCAATTTCAATAGGCTTGGTCCTTGGGCCAAAAGAGGCTTTAGTTTCAAATGTCAAGTCAATTGATTAATAATTGCGACCTGTATCGTGTTTACATCGTTTACATGGACAGACAGACGGACGGACATGGCTAAATCGGCTCAAAAAAGTGACCAATATTTCGGGTAGTTACAAACATCAGCACAAACTGATTATACCCTGTAGCACAGTGTGGTAAAGGGTATAATTATTAGAAGAAAATAAATCACTAAAAAAATCGACTCACGCAAAAATCTTACTTACGCACACTCACTCACGCAATTTTTTCGCCCTGTTCACACTCTGGAAAAGTTTTTAGTTAGTAATCAACTAATTTTTCCAGCAACTTAAACAAAATATGAGGTTTTTTTAAATACATTAGAAGAAATATGCAATTTTTAACCTCCAATTCTTTTGACCACCAATTTTTTTTTTGTAAACAAAAAAGGGGCTTTGGGAAATTAATTCGGGGATTTCTATTTCCGTAATGGGGACACAATATTTTTCTGGCAACACTGCATACAAGTGTATTAAAGACACAAACCAAATATAAAAGCTTTTGTGTATTAAACTTCATAAAAAGCTTTTTTATTTATAAAAAGCTTTTTTGTAAATAATAAAGCTTAAACCAGTTAATTATCATTAGGTATTTATTATATGAGTAAATTTGTAAACATTTTGACGACACATTTTAAAATTTTATACACATAAACAGAAAACGGCCACAATTTATGCGTTGTTATTAATACCTCGTATTTAAATTAAAAAAAAAAAAAATTATAAAAAAAAAAATTTACTTAGGTTCCACCGAGATTTGAACTCGGATCGCAGGATTCAGAGTCCTGAGTGCTAACCATTACACCATGGAACCACATGACAACACGATGGCTAAATGATGAGAGCAAATCTTTGCAAAAAATTTGTTTGTGCAAAAGAAGAATCATGAACTTGAAAATAAAAGAAGTGTGTGAAAAGAAATGTTGGCAGATACATACACACACCCATTTAAATGATTCATGCATGGCGAATTATTGGTATACTTTGTGTATGACAGGGATGATCACTGCGACACTCTTTTACAAGTTTTGGTACGAATTTATACTTTAAGAGACCTTTAAACCAAACCTATTAAAAAATTGTTGTAATTAAGCATTGTAAAACTATAATGGTACTCTCATTAAGCACCTATGACACTTTTTATTTTTTGTATTAATGAAATTTATGTGAACAGTGCAAATATATCACCATAGGAAATCTGAACAAGTGTGAAGTGTAAAAGTATATAAAAACAGTAAACGTCAAATTTTATTCTTGTGTTATCGATAAATTTAGCTATCAAATGACTAAGTATCAAAAAAAAAATTAGAAATCTATATATGGGGCATTCCATGTCAAATCGGACACTTTGAAAATTTTTTTTTTTAGATTTTCCCAATTTGTTTACAGTTTTTAGTACCCTTTGTACTACCCTTTGTACTAGTACCCTTTGTACTAGTACCCATCGTGGTAAATTTTCAGATTTTTTTGATGACCCATTCAAAAGATATCGAATTTTTAAAAATTGGTCGTTTGTTCCTTTACTCAAACTTCTTTTACTCATAACTTCTTCAATAATTGCTCAAATTTTTATTTTTTTTTTTCAAAATTTTTGTTTTTTTACGCACTTTTTTAAAAAAATTCCCAAAAAATTTTTAAGAGCGCTCTAGTATACGATTTTTAAGTTTTAAAATTTAAATCTCATTTTTGAAAATGTTTGTACTCTTCGATTTTTGTGAAATTTTTTTGTGTAAGACTTCTATCGATTCTACAAATTTTTTGACCAGGAGGATCGTGGGATAACGATTATTACTATTTTTTTTAAAATTTTTTGAAAAAAATTTATTGTAATTTTCCAATTTTAAAATCATTCTACTGCTCCAATGGTGCGTCATAGAGGGGTCATTTATAAGACCGACCCCCATTCATTTTTACGTCTTAACATTTCTTTGGAATAAACTAATACCCTATCTCCAATTTCTAAGGGAGCTCCCACACAAAACGACATTTTTTTAAATTTGCTCCAACCGCTCTAACTGCCCTAATAGTGCCTTTAGAGCAACAAAATGTATGACTGACCCACAATATTTTTTTAGTTCAAACATTTTCTCTGAACACACCTACCCTCTATCTCTAATTGTTAAGGCGGTCCCCATACAATTTTTCTTATTTATACCCTCCACTCTGGTGATAGAGGGTATATATAAGTTTGTCATTCCGTATGTAACACATTGAAATATTGGTTTAGGACCCCATAAAGTATATATATTCATGATCCTTGATCGATTTTAAGTCGATCTAGCGATGTCCGTCTGTCTGTCCGTCCGTCTGTCTGTCTGTTGAAATCACGTTTTTGGCAATACTCCGAAACCGATTTAAACGCTTGGGGTACCAAAAGTTGCGTAATTTTCCCAGGCAAAAACTGATGTATTTTTTTTTTTTAAATCGGTTAAGTGTTTTAAAAGTTATGAGCGAATTACTAAAAAACACATAATTTTTTTCAACATAACCCTAAATTAACTCATTTTTTGTGTGATACATAAGAAAGAAAACGGAAATGAAAAAAAAAAAAACTGAGAAAAAGGAAAAAAATCTTTACAAAAAAGCTTTAAAATATGTAAAACAAAATCTAAATTTAATTAAAACAAGTGAGAGTGTTAAATTCGGCTGTGCCGAATCTATTATACCCTCCAAAATGTAAAAAAATTAAAAACAAAAATTTGTCAGGGGCGTTTCTTTTTTTTTTTTGGGGGGGGGTTGATAGGGTCAGTGGGGGACGTTGAGAGCACCTTCCCATCGCGATAAATATACCAAATGTTTCGTTTAATTAACAAAAATACAAAAAAAACATGTAAAAAAGTGTATTTTTTTAGAGGTTGGTTTAGTTCTTCAAGGGGGAACTTTTTTCCCCCTGGTCCGATTTGGCCAATTTCCGAACTTAACCTGCCTAGGAACATAAGACATATTTGTGCCAAACTTGAACGGTCTAGCTATTTTATTTTGGACTGCATCGTGTTAACTACAGACGGACGGACGGACAGACGGACGGACGGACGGACGGACGGACATCGCTAAAATGTCTTAGAATCGATCACTGATCAATAATATATATACTTTATGGGGTCCCCGACCGATATTTCGATGCGTTACACACGGAATGACAAAGTGAGTATACCCCCATACTGTAGTTGGAGGGTATAAAAAAGTTCGTTAAGTAATAATAAAAAAATTAATAGTTATTTTTATATAGCATGTGTGTGTGTGTGTCCATTTTTTGCTTCGTCATATTAACGGGGTTGCCAGACTTTTTTTGGCCTTGTCGCCAAATCGGATGTAAAATATCGCCAAAATTCAATTTTGTTCAGATTTCTTAACCCTTCTGCATCCCTTGTATATATGCCCTTCCTATGACCCTTTGGGTCAATTTGACCCAACATTAAAATGTAAACAAAATTCCATGTTTAAGTACAATCAAAAATAATGAAAACTAAAATAAATAAGCCCTTTCAGAGCAATTATTAAAAAAAATAAATCAAATTTGAAATTCAACCTTTTTTACTTTGAGCCAACACTTAATGCAATGCATTGTGTTGGTATTAGAAAATGGGTTATGAGGAGAAGGAATGAGGGAGTAGTGTTTGTGGACATTTAATTTGAATTTTTTCAAATTATCACATACAAAAAAACTTTTTCAAATTACTAGGAAAAGTCTCGAAATTTTACCATTTTACCAATATTTGACAGTTTTCCTTGTTTTTTAACAAACAAATTTGGATCAGAATTTAAATTTTTTTTTGAAATTATGCAATTTTTTTTAGTTTTTTTTACAAAAAAAATCTAGTAAAAATGCGCCAAAAAACTGTAAATTTACAAATTTATTGGTAAAAAGTTGGTAAAATATTGTAAAATTACTAGAAATTCTCGTTAAATAGGAATTAGCAAAAAATCTAGTAAAGTTACGAAATCTCCTTGTAAATTTTATCGTGTCCAAAAATTTGTAAATTTACAATTTTATTGATGAAAACCTTGTAAAATTACAAAAGTATTGGTAAAATTAACAGGAATTCTTGTAAAATAGGAGGTAGCTAAAAAAGTAAAAACGTTTTCTTGTAATTTTACAAGGTATTTTTTTTTTTTTGAGTGTAGCTGACTGGGTAGACTTCTGCAGGGATTTAATTCCACATAGGGCTAGATTGACTGATGAGAAACGAATTTTCTCTGTAATTCGTTGTGCAAGACATTGGACAGTAGACAATGAAAGGATGTGATCTGCTGGAAAGGCGCCCATCTCAGCTGAACACTTGCCGTGTTCAGCTGAGATGGGCCGTGTTCAGCTGAGATTGTTATATCTATATAACAATAACGCACAACACTCATTCCGACTATGCTCCAATGAGTCAATAGAGCTGGATACCCTACTGTCATTGATAAGCTTCAACGCACTCCTTTGCACCTGATCAGATAGACCATGAAGCACCTGTATATGCGAGTTGGATTCCATTTTCGGTCGGATATAGGCGGCATAAATAGTGAGATCAGACGGAGTGAAGAAATTCTTGCACCGTTTTAGGAAATCAAGACACTTGAATGCTTCTTTCGACACTTGAAAAACATGTTTGTTCCAACGAACATCACATTGGATTTTCATGACTGATTCCTCAATAGCTATTCCACCCATGGATACAGATGATGCTGATTCCACAAGCCGTCTGAGGATCAACACATAACATTGGGCCTTACGAGCATTAAAATCGATCCTATTTGTAAGACCCTACTCGGAGATTGTCGTAAAATCATGCTAACAAGTCCCCTGTAGAACGACTCTACGAAACAAGAGTGAATCGGACTCCAGATAATTTACCAAGTGGTGATTGATCATGATCTTCATTACCTGTGAGAGCGTAAAGAAAATTGCTATTCGGCGTTAGTTTTCTGGGTTTGTTACCTCACCTTTTTTGGGGTTGGATCGACCTTTGCGGGTTTCTCAAAATCCCACCCACAGTACGAGAATAATAAAATTTTGAATGATAATATAATTAACGAGAATAATAAAATTTAGAATGAAAAACTATTCAATGAAAGCAATTTTATTGATTCTTTGACCGACAAAATTATTGATCTATCATTCTGAATGAAAATGAACCCAATTCAATTATATTCAGAAGAAAAAAATGGTAAAGTAGAACTAAACTTGCATTATCGCTTGTTGGGTCATATTGACCCAAAGGATATCAAATGTGTGTAAATCGTGTTTTAAAATGTGGAGGGGGGAGGAAAAATTTAAATTTTATTATTTTCTTTTAAAACCATAATTTTCGTCCCTGTAATGGATAAATTAAAGTTTCACGTTGATATCTTATAACTAAAGGGAAAAATTTTGCGTTTGAAAACCAAAATTGGGTCAAATTGACCCAAGGAGTGCAGAAGGGTTAAAAAAAAAAATATTTTCATTTAAAAAAATAAATTTTGTTAAAAAATAAAAGACAGAAAAAAACTTTATGCCAAAAATCGCCCAAATCCGGAAAATTTATATATATAAAAGAGTAATATGACTGACTGACATTCATTCACCATCGCCCAGCCCAAACCGCTGACTTGAAATTTGGACTGTAGTTTGACCTTCCGGAATAAAGATCCACTAAGGCTGGATTTTTGCCAATGTTGATTCTAAGGGGGTAAAAAGGGTAAAAAACTGCACTTTTGGTACTTTTTATATCTCCCGATATAATGGACATAGAGACTTGAAATTTGGACTGTATGTTACCCTCCCGCAATATAGATCCACTATGGCTGGAGTTTAGCCAATGGTAAGGGGGTAAAAATGGTAAAAAACTGTACTTTTGGTACTTTTTAAATCTTATGATATAATGATCATAGAGACTTGAAATTTGGACTGTATGTTCACCTCCCAGAATATAGATCCATTAAGGCTGGATTTTTGCCAGTGTTAATTCTAAGGGGGTCAAAAGGGTAAAAAACTGTACTTTTGGTGCTTTTTATATCTCCTGAAATAATGGTCATAGAAACTTGAAATTTGAACTGTATATTCACATCCTAGAATATAGATCCAGTACGGCTGGATTATTGCCAATGTTGATTCTAAGAGGGTAAAAAGAGAAAAAATATGTACTTTTGGCACCTTTTATATTTCCTTAAAAAATTGTCACATAGACTTGAAATTTGGACTGTATGTTCACCTCCCGGAATATAGATCCCCTAAGGCTGGGTTTTTGCCAATGATTTTTCTAATAGGGTAAAAAGGGTAAAAATATGTACTTTTGTTACATTTAATATTTCCTCAAATAATGGTACTAGAAAATGGAAATTTGCAATGTCGGTTCACCTTCCGGAAAAAAGATTCACTAAGGCTCGGGTTTTGCCAATGTTGATTCTACTGAGGTAAAATGGGTAAAAGAGTACTTTTGGTACTTTTTTTTATTTACTGAAATTTTATTCAAACTTGAAATTTAGAATGTAGGATCCTTTAGTGAAATAAAACATTCTGGAACAAGTAGTTTCCGAAAATTCTGTACCGTTTTCAAAAAGTACCTTTTATAAAATGTACCATTTATAAAAGGTTCCTTTATAAAGAGTACCTTTTATAAAAAGTACCTTTTATAAAAAGTAACTTTTATAAAAAGTAACTTTTATAAAAAGTACCTTTCATAAAAAGTACCTTTTATAAAAAGTACCTTTTATAAAAAGTACCTTTTATAAAAGGTATCTTTTATAAAAAGTACATTTTATAAAAAGTACCTTTTTTAAAAAGTACCTTTTATAAAAAGAACCTTTTATAAAAAGTACCTTTTATAAAAAGTACCTTTTATAAAAAGTACCTTTTATAAAAAGTACATTTTATAAAAAGTACCTTTTATAAAAAGTATCTTTTTTAAAAAGTACCTTTTATAAAAAGTACCTTTTATTAAAAGTACATTTTATAAAAATTACCTTTTATAAAAAGTACCTTTTATAAAAAGTACCTTTAATAAAAAGTGTCTTTTATAAAAAGTACCTTTTATAAAAAGTATCTTTTATAAAAAGTACCTTTTATAAAAAGTACCTTTTATAAAAAAAAACTTTTATAAAAAATACCTTTTATAAAAAGTACCTTTTATAAAAAGTACCTTTTATAAAAAGTACCTTTTATAAAAAGTACCTTTTATAAAAAGTACCTTTTATAAAAAGTACCTTTTATAAAAAGTACCTTTTATAAAAAGTACCTTTTATAAAAAGTACCTTTTATAAAAAGTACCTTTTATAAAAAGTACCTTTTATAAAAAGTACCTTTTATAAAAAGTACCTTTTATAAAAAGTACCTTTTATAAAAAGTAACTTTTATTAAAAGTACCTTTTATAAAAAGTACCTTTTATAAAAAGTACCTTTTATAAAAAGTACCTTTTATAAAAAGTACATTTTATAAAAAGTACCTTTTATAAAAAGTACCTTTTATAAAAAGTACCTTTTATAAAAAGTACTTTTTATAAAAGGTACTTTTTATAAAAGGTACTTTTTATAAAAGGTACTTTTAATAAAAGGTACTTTTATAAAAGGTACTTTTATAAAAAGTACCTTTAATAAAAAGTGTCTTTTATAAAAAGTACCTTTAATTCAAAGTACCTTTTATAAAAAGTACCTTTTATAAAAAGTATCTTTTATAAAAAGTACTTTTTATAAAAAGTATCTTTTATAAAAAAAAAACTTTTATAAAAAGTACCTTTTATAAAAAGTACCTTTTATTAAAAGTACCTTTTATAAAAAGTACCTTTTATAAAAAGTACCTTTTATAAAAAGTACCTTTTATAAAAAGTACATTTTATAAAAAGTACCTTTTATAAAAAGTACCTTTTATAAAAAGTACCTTTTATTAAAAGTGCCTTTTATAAAAAGTACCTTTTATAAAAAGTACCTTTAATAAAAAGTACCTTTTATTAAAGGTACCGAAAGTACACATTTTGGTACTTTTTTATTTCCTGAGGTATAAATAAAACAAACTTTTTTGTTTTTTAACTCATCACATTGGTGGAGGGTATTTAAAGATTCGGCACAGCCGAATATAGCTTTCTTACTTGTTTTTTGTAAATTTGTTTTATTAAATCAGCTTCTACCTGTCCAATGGTGCGTCCGAGAGGGGTCATTAGTGAGACCGGCCCCCATTTATTTTTACCCTACAACATTTTTTTAAAACATACCTACGCCATATCTCCACTCCCTTTAAGATTGGAAAATTACAATAAATTTTTTTTTAAAAAATTTTAGAAAATAGTAATAATTAGGGATGGGATTTTCATGCACTAAAAAATCGAAAATATGCTCTTAAAATATGCGCTAAAAAACTCAAAATATGCACTACACTCAAAAAAAAAAAACTGTAATGTTAGCAAAAAAAGCTTGTAAACCTACAAGAAAATTTGCTGATTTTGAACCCACAATTTTTTTGCTAAAGTTAGCAAAAATGTTTTGCCAATAATTAGTTAAAAATTTTTTTTTTTTTTTTTGACACATTTGAGGACCCCTTTGGGTTCGGACCCGATAGGTTCAGACCCCGATGGGCCCAGACCTAGTTGGGTTCCTTAAAAATCGTCATAGTTTTTGATCCAAAATTTGTGTCCGTTTCGCTCTACCTTGCTTAGTTTTTGAGATACGTGATTATAGGGGACCACTGGGGTCTTGAGAATTAAAAAACTCGATAACTTCAAAAATATTACTCGGAGAGCTTTTGACTATTTTGCGGTCTTGTTCTACGTATTGAGAGCTACAAAAATGCTTTTGGACTTTTTGTTGTGTCGGCAATATTTACCGAGATATGAGCATTTTAAAATTTTCGGGAATGCTAACTTTTTTGGATCCAAAGTTAGGGCCCATTGGGGGTCCACACATGTGAAGAGGACCCGCGAAAGTATGGAGATTCTAAGAACCAAAAATGCCCTCCATTTTGCTCCATTTTCCATTTTCCATCTGGCTTATGGTGTTTTCTTTTCTGAAAAAAAATGTTTGCCTTTTTAGGGCATACATTTTTAAAATGTTTAACACACCTTAAAAAAACCTATAAAAATTTGCATTTTATTTGACTGGAATAGAACACAACATACAGAAATACTCTGCCCTGTATTTTTTAACAGCTGTTTTGAGAAAACAACACAGAAAAAGTCAGCTGTTGTATAAGGCAATTTCAACCCCGTGATTTTTTACGGGGTAAAAAGTGCAACTTTTTTGCACTTTATAGGGCAGACATTTTTAGAAAAGAACACGATATTCTTTATAAGGTTTGACATTTTTTAGAAAAGAAGACAAAAACACAATTTTCGGGGCGAAATGCAAAAAAAAGGCACATTTTTTGCCAGAAAAGAAAACACCATTAGTTTCCGAGATAGAGCCATTTTAAGTTTTCTGAAAATAAAAAAAAATTTACCATTTATTTTTGCTAATGTTAGCAAAAAATCTTGTAAAAATGTTGTCAACTCAATTTCAAATCTTAGCAAAAGAAATTAGTTCAACGTTTGCTTAAAATTGCTAATGTGCTAAATGAAGTTTACAAGAATTTTTTGCTAACATGCTAATCTCAACTAACAATTTGCTAAAAGTTAGCTAACTAGCATTAGCAAAAAAAAATTAGTAAATCTACTAACGTATTTTTTTGAGTGTAAAAAACCTAAAAATATGCACTAAAAAATAAAATGCGTACAATAAAAAACATGTAAAAAGGAACGCCGGGTTAAAATTGTAACATTAAAACTTAATATAAGCAAGATTTTTAAGAACTTGAGACAATCTTAAAAAAAAAATTTAAAGAAAAAAAAATAATTTTTCTTATTTCCAAAATAAATTTTTAAAATTTAAAATAGTTTTTGAAACAAATAAATTTCAATTTGTGTTTTTGCTAATTTATGCCAAAATATGCAAAAATATGCACTTAAAAGTTGTAAATATGCACAAAATATGCAATTAAAACCAAAATATGCAAAAATATGCTTTTTCACCAAAATATGCAAAAATATGCAAGAACAAATCGATGCCATTTAACGCAAATTTCTTGATTCGGAAAGATAATTGGTCGATATCGTTTTTAGACTATCGACAAAAAACATGCATTTGCATGGAAATCTCATCCCTAGTAATAATCGTTATCCCACAATCCTCCTGGGCAAAAAATTTGTAGAATCGATAGAAGTTTTACACAAAAAAATTTCAAAAAAATTGAAGAGTACAAACATTTTCAAAAATGAGATTTAAATTTTAAAACTTAAAAATCGCATACTAGAGCGCTTTTAAGAATTTTTTTGGGATTTTTTTTAAAAAGTACGTAAAAAAACAAAAATTTTGAAGAAAAAAAAATTGAAATTTGGACCATTATTGAAGAAGTTATGAGTAAAAGAAGTTTGAGTAAAGGAACAAACTACCAATTTTAAAAAATTCGATATCTTTTGAACGGGTCATCAAAAAAATCTGAAAATTTACCACGAAGGAGTTTTCGAAGGGTACTAAAAACTGTAAACAAATTAGGAAAATCTAAAAAAAAAAATTTCAAAATGTCCGATTTGACATGGAATGCCCCATATAAACTGTATGGAGTACCATACCGATATTTCGATGAGTTACAAACGGGATGACGAACTTATATATACCCCCTATCACTAAGTAAAGGGTTTAAAAAAATTTCTTAAAAAAAAAATTTCCGCAAAAAAAAAAAAATTTTTGGCAAAAAAAAATCCGCGACTTTTTTCGTTTCTGTCAAAAAATATGTTCGTACTTGTTTAAATACCGAATTAAAGCATTTTGTATTTTTAGGTTATGTTGAATGTACTGAAATTTTTGAGGTGTGTTTACATTTTCGTTCCTAACTTTTGAACCGCTGAACCGATATCGCTCAAATGCAATACCAAACTTCTCGGGAGAACTTATAATAAATATGTTAAGTTTCAGTCATATCCGTGTAGTATTTTGGTCGTGATCACCATTTTCACAGACAGACGGACCTTGCTTGAATGTCTTAAAATCGATCGGGGATCATGAATATAAATACTTTATGGGGTCCCATACCGATATTTCGATGAGTTACAAACGGGATGACAAACTTATATATACCCTCTATCACTAACAATAAGTGGAGGGTATAAAAATGCGGAATTCTTCTACGGTATTAAAAAATTTTAATTATACCCTACACCACTCTGTGGTACAGGGTATATTGAGTTTGTGCTGATGTTTGTAACTACCCGAAATATTGGTCCTAGTATACCGATCGACTCAGAATAACTTTTTGAGCCGATTTAGCGATGTCCGTCCGTCCGTCCGTCTGTCCGTCCGTCCGTCCGTCCGTCCGTCCGTCTGTCCATCTATCGGTTTAAGCACGATACAGGTCGCAATTTTCAATCAATTGACTTGAAATTTGAAACTTAAGCATCTTTTGGCCCAAGGACGAAGCCTATTGAAATTGGAGAAAATCGGTCCATGTTAAGACCTAGCCCCCATACAAACGCCCCCTTTGGATTCGGCTTTAATGACTCTAATAACCGTATTATAATAGATATCGCTTTGAAATTCAGCAAGTAATCCAATTTTGTATGCACAAATCACCATTCCAAATTTCAAAGGAATCGGGTCAGTCCTTCTGGTAGTCCCCATACAAACCACCTTCCCGATATTCACATAATTCCCTCAAAATTCATAAAAATGGAAATATTTGATAAAAAATTAATTTTTAGGTGCTAAACGTGTACTTTAGCAACCTTATCAAATCGGAATATAATTGGACCATTTTTGGACTTAGTCCCCCATACAAAAATTTCGACCCATATTCAGTTAAATTGTTCTATTGACAAAAAAAAATAAACCAATTCCACTTAAAATTGATCTGTGTGTGTTTTCTACACTAAATAAAGATCTAACAAAAGACAGATACAATCGGTCCATGTTTGGACTTGGGACCCATTTTCCGGAAAATACTGGTGTAGGGTATCATATGGTCGGTCTTGACCGACTATAACTTTCTTACTTGTTTTTTATTTGGGTTGTTGGAAAAAAGATTTATAACTGAAAAAAAACCATTGGGCCATTTTTTAAAGTTTTAGGCCTCTGTTCTGTCTTTCACAACTTTTCAATTCACATGAAAATTTTCGAATCACATGAAATCAAGTTTAGCGTTTTGTTGATCACGTTTTCATTCGAAGTTGAAATCGAATAATTTAAATTTAAAAAATTATAAGGAAAAAAGTGCATTCGTTTTACTTTCACCAAATTCTATTTATGTGAAACAAAACGAAAATTAAATTCGGATGTGAAATCTAGAACACCAAAAAAATTCGGAAATTTTCATTTTCACATTTTTTATGTGAATTACTTTTTTGGAACAGCGGCCTTAATGTTTGATTTTGGAAAAAATCAACATAGAAATATTTTTAAACAATTTTCTAAAAAAATGTCGACAAATAATTTAATTTTCCAGCGCGACCCTCGTATCTCATTTAATATTTGTTCAATCTGGACGCTATCAAGCTTAAATTAAAGCTTGGAAAATTTCCTATGTGGCATTTTAGGGCATTAATAAACCAAATATTTTTTTTTACTTAAATAAAATTTATTAAACAAAAAAAAACCAAAAAAGTTTAGAAAAAAATCTTACGAACAAAATAAATTGTATGTGCCAGCGTGCATTTTAAACAATTCATTTATCGTATTTCGTGTTCTGTTGCCATGTCATATGTCAGGTAATCCATAGTTAGAGGTATTTGAAAGCCAAGGAAGTAAATCAAAATAGTGACAAATAATATTTCATGTTTATCTCCAAACTCTCAGATGTAACAGCAGTCATCAAAATCTTTAACCATAATAAGCATAAGGAGAAGCATAATAACCACCGCTATAGGCATAAGGGGTGCCATAGTAGAATTGAGGAGCTGCACGAGGATTAGGATTAGGGCTGGCTACTGGAGCTGGTCCTGGAGCTGGACCAGGGTATGGTGAGGGTGAAGCCATGGCTGCAGCAAACAAGGTAGCAACAAGAACGAACAACTAAAAAGAAATAAATTTTATTAAGTTAATTTTTTAAATAATTAATTATTTTTTTTAACAAAACTTACAAATTTGAACATTTTGATTTAAAGTTTATTTTTTATATTTTTTGTGAAGATGTTTTAAGTTTTGCAATTGATTTGCTTTTGATACCTTAACCAACTATTACCTGCAGTATTTATACTTGTCTAGTTTTCCAGTATTTATTTTTTTGGATTTGAAAACTTTTGTCTTTATTATAATTTTGTTCAAGAATAATCTTTATTTAAGCATATAATTCTACTATTTTTGTTGTTTAATAAATTTGTGTTTTGAATTTTAATTGCTTTTTATGTAGAATTCTTGCAAATACGCATTCATTCATTTATGCATATTTGTACTTTGATTTCACTTCAATCCTTAGTAGTCCACAAAAACGCAGTTAAAAAAAAAACTTATTTAAATCAAATCGTCAAAATCTTATTCAAATAAAAATAAATTTTTGTTCCGGATCTCAATGGTCCGTTAAAAAATTATATATACCCGACAAAAAAAAATAATAACCTAGTCCATATATAATTTGAAATTGAGCTACTGAAAAAGTTTCAGGTTCTGAGACATTTTTCCTATAGAAAAAGTCTCAGATTCTGAGACATTTTTCTTATAGAAAAAGTCTCAGATTCTGAGACATTTTTGTTATAGAAAAAGTCTCAGTTTCTGAGATATTTTTCCTATAGAAAAAGTCTCAGATTCTGAGACAGTTTACCTATAGAAAAAGTCTCAGATTCTGAGACATTTTTCCTATAGAAAAAGTCTCAGATTCTGAGACATTTTTCTTACAGAAAAAGTCTCAGATTCTGAGACATTTTTCTTATAGAAAAAGTCTCAGATTCTGAGACATTTTTCTTATAGAAAAAGTCTCAGATTCTGAGACATTTTTCTTTTAGAAAAAGTCTCAGATTCTGAGACATTTTTCTTTTAGAAAAAGTCTCAGATTCTGAGACATTTTTCTTATAGAAAAAGTCTCAGATTCTGAGACATTTTTCTTATAGAAAAAGTCTCAGATTCTGAGACATTTTTCTTATAGAAAAAGTCTCAGATTCTGAGACATTTTTCTTATAGAAAAAGTCTCAGATTCTGAGACATTTTTCTTATAGAAAAAGTCTCAGATTCTGAGACATTTTTCTTATAGAAAAAGTCTCAGATTCTGAGACATTTTTCTTATAGAAAAAGTCTCAGATTCTGAGACATTTTTCTTATAGAAAAAGTCTCAGATTCTGAGACATTTTTCTTATAGAAAAAGTCTCAGATTCTGAGACATTTTTCTTATAGAAAAAGTCTCAGATTCTGAGACATTTTTCTTATAGAAAAAGTCTCAGATTCTGAGACATTTTTCTTATAGAAAAAGTCTCAGATTCTGAGACATTTTTCTTATAGAAAAAGTCTCAGATTCTGAGACATTTTTCTTATAGAAAAAGTCTCAGATTCTGAGACATTTTTCTTATAGAAAAAGTCTCAGATTCTGAGACATTTGTCTATAGACAAATTATCAGATTTTTTTTATAGAAAAATTTTGAGAGTCTGAGACAGTTCTCTACAGAATATTCTATAATTCCGAAAAAAATCTAAGATGGTACAGAAAATTTTGAGAATACCTCTTGATTTTATACCCTCCACTTACAATTAGTGATAGAAGGCATATATAAGTGTGTCATTGCGTTTGTAACCCATCGAAATGTCGTTCTGGGACCCCATAATTCTAAGACATTTGCTGAAATGGCGATCACGACTAAAATATTGCATCAGATGTGACTGAAACTTAACATATTTACTTTAGGGTATTCAATCGAGTAACCGTTAATCGGTTAACCGATTAATTTTGTTCGATTAGCTGTTCGAATAATTTAAAATTGTCAATTTTCAAATAACAAATAAACCGATTAATTTGTGTCGGTTAACCGATTAACCGAAATTTCTTTTTTTTTGTACTTTTACCTATTTTTATACCCTCCACTCCGTTTGTAACTCATCGAAATATCGGTCTGGGACCCCATAAAGTATATATATTCATGATGCCCGATCGATTTTAAGACATTCTAGCGATGTCCGTCTGTCCGTCTGTCTGTGGAAAATGCTATCACGGACAAAATATTGCACAGAGATGACTGAAACATAACATGTTTATTGGAAGTTCTCCCGAGAAGTTTGGTATTACATTTGAGCGATATCGGTTCAGCGGTTCAAAAGTTTTGAACGAAAATGTAAGCACACCTCAAAAATTTCAGTACATTCAACATAACCTAAAAATACAAAATGCTTTAATTCGGCTTCTGGTTGACATATGTGAACATATTTGAATACCAAATGGTATTTTAACAAGTACGAACATATTTATTGAAAAAAAAGAAAAATATCGCGGATTCTTTTTTTTACCAAAATTTTTTTTCGCGGATTTTTTTTATACCCTCCAACTACAGTATGGGGGTATACTCACTTTGTCAATCCGTGTGTAACGCATCAAAATATCGGTCTAGGACCCCATAAAGTATATATATTCATGATCAGTGATCGATTCTAAGACATTCTAGCGATGTCCGTCCGTCCGTCCCACAGTGGGGAAAAATGGACATTTTTTGTCCAATTTTGCCTACAGGTCGCAATTCTTAACCGATTTTGATTTTTCTTTTTTTGTATTTTAGCTAATGAAATTCCGCATCGATCTGTCATGGTGGATTTTTGAAAAAAAATTTCGGATTACTTTTTATATTTTCCTAAAGTTCAGAAAATTTTCATTTTTTCAGTTTTTTTGCAATAAAAAATGTATTAGGCATGGGCTTGTGCTTTTCACAAGGAGAAGGATTATTCCAGCTTTTAATCCTCCTAAACTGAATGGCACTATGTTGGCATTGTCAAACTCTGCAAAATTTTTAGGGGTTATCTTGGATAACAAACTCAACTGGGTAGCAAATTTGAAGGAGCGTGTAAAGAAAACTTTTGCTGCATTATACATGTGTCGGAAATTGGTGGGCAAGAAATATGGACTACAACCTAAGCTCTATCTGTGGTTATATTCGGCTATAATTCGACCAGTGATGACGTACGGCTGCCATGTGTGGTGGCCAGTTGTTGATTACAGAGTACATGCGGATAAGATTAAGAGAGTTAACAGGAAAGCCCTTCTTAGTCTCACAGGCGCGATGAGTACGACCTCTACTGATGCATTGGAAATACTTCTTAACATTACACCCTTAGATATTCATCTAAAAGAAACTGCGGCGATTATCCTGAATAGACTATGTCAAACAGGATCACTGAGAAGCAGACAAGTTCGACATATGGACCTTATAAGTCACGCTGAACGGAACACTATTACTGATTATTGTACTCCACTTAATGTTGTAAATGGTAGATTGAACATTGAAATCCCATCGTTGGATGATTGGCTCAATGATCAGGTAGAATTCTATCAGATTGATGTCTACACAGATGGTTCTAAAATGACAAGTGGTACTGGTAGTGGCTTCCACTGCGGGGAACTTAACATGGAAGAATCATATCGACTTGATAATGACTGCAGTATTTTTCAAGCTGAAATTTACGCTATTTTCAAAGCAGCTGAGCGGCTTTCAATGTCACCAATATACAGATGTGATATTAGTTTTTTCATTGATAGTCAGGCAGCTTTAATGGCTCTAAAATATGACAGTATGAGGTCCAAGGTAGTCAGCCGCAGCCACAGAGAGCTTAAGGTTCTCAGCGAGCAGCACAACATTAGACTGTGCTGGGTACCTGGACATAAAGATATACTGGGCAACGAAAAGGCAGATGAACTTGCTAAGCGGGGAGCCAATCTTCCACAGGAATTGGCTGTGAATGACGTCTATCCACCTCTATCTCTAATTTCGCCAGACTAGAAGCGAGAGAAACTTGGTTAACCCGATGGGCTGAGTCGGACTGCTGTATTCAGACAAAATCATTATGGGATGAAAATTCGTTGAAACATAGCCAAGTTCTTCTTGATATGGATAGAAGACAACTGAGAATGGTAATTAATTTGATTACAGGCCACAACACCCTGGGTAAACACATGGTAAGAATTGGAAGAGGTAATGATGATACATGCCGATGGTGTAGGGAAGCTGTTGAGGACAGTTATCACTTTTTATGTGAATGCCCTGCACTGTCTTTTAGAAGATTTAAATTATTTGGCTCTTTCTTCTTTCAGAATTTACATGAAATCCGAGGAATAAATCCATGGACCTTACTGGCGTTTATCAAATTATCGAAGTGGAATGCATAGATGCAACTATTGATTTTTTATCGAAGAAGAAGGGAAACTTTTATCATAATGGGCCACAAGTCGGCCTCTATGGGCATTGGTTTTTTTGCCAATGCCATCCACCATAACCTAACCTAACCATTAGTCATGGGACGAATATGCTTTATGGACTAAATTAAAGGTATTGGAACCCCTTATCAAAGACGTGATTAGTATTTAAAAATATATTATTATTTTGGTTTTTATAACCAGACAAAAATTCAAGAATTCTCACTTTTAAAAGCCTATATCTTTAAAAATAATGTACCAATTTCAATGAAATCTTTTTTAGATTAAAGCTTATGTTTTGCTTAGTCATAATTGGTACACAAAATTTTTTGAAACAAATATTTTATTTTTTTGCTTAAATTTTACCTTATGATTTTTGGAATTTCAAAATTATTTTTTATCTGTTTAAAAAAAAAAAAGTTGTTACATTGTAAATTCGAAAAAAAGAATTAAACAATTTTGCAAAAATATTTTATATACCAATAGTGGTTAAGAAAATGATAAGCTTTAATTTAAAAAAAAATTCATTGAAATTGGTACATTATTTAAAATGATATAGGTACTTAAAAGTGAACATTTTTAAGTTTTCAGATGTTTATAAAACCAAAATAATAATAAATTAACAAATGCTATTAATGTCATTTATAAGAGGTTCAAATACCTTTAATTTTGTCCATACAGCTTATTCGTCCCCTGCCTATTACATTTTTTAGAGCAAAAATTCTAAAAAAATTTATATTTTCTGAACTTTAAAAAAATATTCAAATAAAACAAAAACGATTTTTAGAAATCCACCATGACAGATCGATGAGGAATTTTATTAGCTAAATTTCAAAAAAAGTAAAACTAAAATCGGTTAAGAATTGCGACCTGTAGGCAAAATCGGACAAAAAAATTCCATTTTTCCCCACTGTGCGTCCGTCTGTCCGTCCGTCTGTCCGTCTGTAGTTAACACGATGCAGTCCAAAATAAAAGAGCTAGACTCCCGACATTTGGCACGAATATGTCTTATGTTCATAGGCAGGTTAAGTTCGTAAATGAGCAAAATCGGACCAGGGGGAAAAAAGTTCCCCCTTGAAGAACTAAACCAACCTCTGAAAAATACCATATTTTTACATGATTTTTTGTGTTTTTGTTTAACAAATGCAACATTTTTATGCCACAAAAAGTTCAAAGTCCTGCGTTTGGACCCAGAGAATTATAAAATGTCGTTTTTTGGCCCGCCCCCCTTTTATGGGCGTGGAATAAAACATTTTTTTTAAATAATGATAATCTTGTATTTCTGTAGTGCAAAAAGCATAAGAATGAATTTTTAAACACATATTCGAGGGAAGATTTGCCCCCCCTCAATTACTACTAGCGACCCCCCGCCCCTCCCCCTCCAAAAAAAAATAAAACGCCCCTGCATTTTTTTTTTTTTTGCATGTTGGAGGCAGGGTTGCAAAATGAGTACATCAAAATTGTACCAACGAGCTCACAAAATTGTACTTTTTCGACCCCAATTGTACCAAAATTTTTTTTGTTTAGTTTTTGTTTTATTTTTTTATTTTAATTTAAAAAAAGGAACGAAAAAACATTGATTAAAAACAAATTTTTATAAAATTAACATTTTTACTTTATTTGTGCTTTAAAAGTGTATCAGGTGGTATTCAGAGTTCTAGTACTGGTGGAAAATGAGGGATTTTTGAAAATACATTTCAGAATATATGATAGGTCTTCAGAATCTTACTGTCAGCCCTGGCAATGTAGCAAAATATTACTTTTTTTTCAAAAAATACATGTATTTTTCAAGAAAGAAAATGAAGAAAAGTACTCTTTTTACCACCAGTAACAGGGCTGGCAGTAGGTCTCTGAATACCCCCATGTATTTTTTGAAAGAAGTACTCTTTTGGCACATTGACTGGCAGCTATCTTTATATACCGTTCGACGCAGAATCAATTTTTGAGTCGAAATTGCGATGTTTTCCAGTCCTTCGTTTAAACGTCATCCCAAAATTTACTTAAATCTGCCTATTGGTACAATATTAGCCTATTTCACTCGAATTTGGTTTGTATGTATTTTTACACCAATTTCAGATCTGGCCAAACATGGATCCATTCGACACAGTAAATCAATCAAAACTATAAACTGGGTAAATTCCAAGAAAAAAAACATAATCTGAGAAGGATTTAAAATTGTACCAAATGAGTCATTGGTGTACCATTGTACTTTTGAGCTTCGAATTGTACCAAAAATGGTACAATTGTACCAACTTTTGCAACCCTGGTTGGAGGGTATAAAAGATTCGGCACAGCCGAATTTAACACTCTTGTTTTTTTTTAATTTTTTTTTTTCAAAAGTAATTTCCTTTTAAATAAAGTTTTTTGCAATAATCTTTTTGAAATTGTGGAGGGTATCACTACATTCGGCAAGGCCGAATTTAACTTTTTTACTTGTTTTTTTTTTGCAATAGATCAGCAAAAAAGTAAAAAAGTTAAATTCGGCCTTGCCGAATGTAGTGATACCCTCCACAATTTCAAAAAGATTATTGCAAAAAACTTTTTTTAAAATGAAATTACTTTTGAAGAAAAAATTTTTTTTTTTAAAAAAAATTTCCGCGAAAAAAAAAATTTGTTAAAAAAAATCCGCTTTTTTTTATCAAAAAATATGTTCGTTCTTATTTAAATACCATTTGGTGTTCAATAATGTTCACATATGTCAACCAGGAGCCGAATTAAAGCATTTTGTATTTTTAGGTTATGTTGAATGTACTAATTTCGCGGGAATCCCGGGAAATTAATTTTCCTGTTTCCCGGGAAATTAAAAAGTCCGGGAATTCCCAAACACTTATTAACAGTCTTAAGTTTTTCAACTTTATTTTTTTTTTTTATTTTAATAAAATTTCTAGTTTTAAAACAAAATTTTTACAAAAAATCTAAATTTTATTTAAAAAAAAGTGAATTATAAAAAAAAATTAACCATAATAAGCATAAGGAGAAGCATAATAACCACCGCTATAAGCATAAGGTGAACCATAATAAAACTGAGGAGCTGGTCCTGGATTTGGATTAGGACTGGCTACTGGAGCTGGACCAGGCAAGGGAGCGGGTGAAGCCATGGCAACGGCAAACAAAGCAGCAATAACAACGAACAACTATAAATATATTAAAGTAATTAAGTGTAATTTTTTTTGAAAAATTTATTCTTTCTGAAACTTACGAATTTAAGCATTTTGATAATTTTAAAGTGATTTGTTAAGGATGTTTAAAGTTAAGAAACTATTTGTTTTTGATAGTTTGACAACTCAAAACATCAGTATTTATACAAAATTTTTGCAGATTTTATCATGGATACATTTATTTTTTTAATTTTATGCATATAGCATTTATATTCTGCATATAAATATTTTAGTTTTTTTGCAAAAACTTTAATTTTATTAGAAAAACATAAGCCGAAATTTCTTTTAGAATTTAATTTTTTTTTTCATTTTTTATTTTTTATTTAATAATTTGTTTAATTAATTTTTGAAATAAAATTCCAAACCGGATTAAAAAACTTTTAATTTTTAAATACTTTTATTTTCAATAGTTATTTTTAGTTTAGAAAAATTACGTTGACAACATCTTTTAAATATAAAACGCTTTAAGAATACTTAAGTAGGTTTACGATTATAGATTTTAAACTGACAAAAATTACAGTATTGAAGTTTATAAAATTCGCGTTATAAATTTAACAATATACAACAGTCAACAATTTTTTTTAATCAAAAAAATAATTCAAATTAGAATAATTGCAATAAAAAAATTACATTTGATATTTAAATGAGTAAAAAAAGGTTAATTCGTTTTGGCCAAATCTATGAATACCCTCAACAATGTCCAATACCACGAATATTTTGTCATATGCCTACCATTAACGACACAGGCTGACCGTCACCTAAGACCACTGTTGCCAATTTGGTGTTTTTCCCGCTAAAACTAGCGTTTTTATTTTGCGTCTAGCGGAGAAAAAGTGATTTAGCGGGCAGCGGGAAATCTAGCGATTTTTACTAGCCACAACTTAACAATAAAAAAAACTCAAAATTTTTCACACTTCTGATTTTTTTATTTTTATTAAAGAGCCGTTTAGATGAGCGGACTTGTAGAGCGACCTGTCAAAATTTTTTTAATAAAAATCCTGTTTTTGCAGTCTTAACACAGCCGAATTATTATTTGTATAATTTTACAAATGACTATAAAAACGCATAAAACTGTTAAAAACTAATATTTTAGTAAACATTTTTGCATTAATGAATTAATACATTATGCAAAAATGTTGAAAAAATATTAGTTTTTAATCGTTTCCTGCGTTTTTTATTGTTATTTGTAAAATTTACCATTTTCAGTTTTTTACAATTTACGCATAAAAAAAAAAAAGCGAAAAAAACTAAAAAATTACTGTTTCTTCCCCTTATCCGCTAAAAAAATACGTGTCCCTTTGTTTTTTCTGCTCTACAAAATAAAACCAATTCCATAAAGATCCGCGGGTGACACTAGAGAGACTTCCCTTAGCAAAACATGAACAGCTTTTCGTCATATTGAGTAAAGTAGTAAAATTTTAGAACATTTTTGTTAATAAATCGAAAAATATTAACTTTTTTGGCACGTTGTTAACACCAAGAATAGGTCCTTTAAATACCTTTGTGTTTGGGTCGCTAAAAAAATACGTATCCAAATTTCATGCAGATTGGAGGGTGAACCAGGGAGACCCCCTTGTAAGTCTTATTTAACTTTTTCGCTTGTTTTTCCTACATAAATAATTGTTTTTAATATTCGGTTTCGGCTGAATAGAAACAATTTTGCCGAATATTTGGCCATGGCCAAAGATGTATTCGATTCTGCAATTTTAAAACTTGCTTTTAGAGATGGGCGCGTGAGTAAATTTTGACTCACACACGCTCACGAAATAAAAATATTGCTCACACACGAAATTGTTTTTTCTGCTCACGTTCACGCACACTCACGTGAATAACTAAAATTTTTCTCACGCTCACGAAGACTTACGAAATTTAAATTAACAAATTGCTATTTTACTGTTTTCGATTTCTTGCACAAAAAGTATTTAATTTCCTTAAAACAATTATAAGAATTTTTTTAAATCTTAATTTTGTATTAATTACCCTTTAAAATCAATATAACACCGTCCGACACACTTTTGTACACATGGACCGGACCCGAAAATTCTGAAAGTAGGGCCAAAAATAAAATACCCGTGTCTCCCAGTTTTTCTAGATCAATTCGCGTTTTCGCGAAAAACGCAAAAAAAAAAAAATTTACAATGTAAAAAAAATGTTCGCTTTTCAGAAAGTGGGGCTCAAAATAACATTCTTTTGTTTCCCGGTTTTTCTATATCAATTCGCGTTTTCGCGAAAATGCATTTTTTTTGCACACTTGAAAAAATTTACTACATTCCGAAAATAGGGCTTAAAATAAAATATTGTTCTAGTTTTTCCATATTAATTCACGAAAAATGCAATTTTGAAAAAAGTATTTCATTATTTTTTATAAACCATAAATATTAGCATGTCCCGAAATCAGGAAATTTTGCAATTTCTTAGGGCATACCCCTAGAACGATGCTTATTGAAGAGCTAATTAAGAGAAAAATAATTAAAAAAATTGTGGAGGTCATTTTTAGGGCGCAACCAGCACTTAAAGCTTACATCCTTGGTGCATTTGGTCAAAAAAAAAATTTTTTTTTTAATTTTTAAAATTGGAGCCAAAAGTTTCGTTAGGTAGAGTACATTCAGGAAAAAATATTTATAAAGTATTCATGGAGCAATTTTGGTCCAGCGCAACGTTTTGAAACTTCGAAATTACATAATTCATTACATAATTTTTTAAGTTCTTGTAAAAAACAGCTTTTTATACAAAGGCTTGAACATAAACTCCGTTTTATTCAAATTCTTAAAAGAACTCCTACAAAATCCAGTTTTACAAGAACTTAAAAAAAAAAAAAAAATATGAAATAAATTACACCTTTTTTAAAATTTCAAAACGTTGTGCTGGACCAAAATTGCTCAATGAAAACTTAACAAATATTTTTTTCAGAATGTACACTACCTAACAAAACTTTTGGCACCAATTTTTAAAATTAAAATTAAATATTTTTGTTTACTAAATGCACTACGGATGCAAACTGTAAGCGCTGGTTGCGCCCTGAAGATAACTTCCAAATTTTTTGTAATTATTTTTCTCATAATCAGCTCTTCAATAAGCATCGTTTGCGTGGTATGCCCTAAAATTTTTCATTTTCGGGACACGCTAATAAATAAGCATGATTTACAGTAGAATTACGGTCCTTATACAAAAATTGCTAAAAATAAAATTCTCGTGGCTCCAATGTTTTATGTATCTATTCGCGTTTTCGCGAAAATGCATTTTTTTGCACACTTAAAAAAAAGTTACTACATTCGGAAAGTGTGACTAAAAATAAAATATTCATATATTTTAAAATTAATTTAGGAAAAATGCAATTTGAAAAAATTTATTGAACTATTTTTATTTTTATAAGTAAAGAATATAAAAAATAAATAAATAAATATTTTTTTTTTACAAATGAAATAACTGAGACATAAATGCTTGGATTTAAACCCATTTTTTTTCTAACAGTGCAAAAAAAAATTGCGTTTTTCGCGAATACGCGAGTTGATCGAGAAAACCTGAGAGACACGGGTGTATTTTTTTTAACCCCACTTTCTGTATAGCATAATTTTTTTCTATTGTGGAAACTTTTTTTTTTGTTGCATTTTTCGCGAAAACGCGAATTGATCTAGATAAAGTGGGAGACACGAGTATTGTATTTTTGGCTCAACTTTCTGAATTTTCGGGTCCGGTTCATGTGTACAGCCAAAAGTTGCAATTTGTTGGACGGTGTAATGATGATTTTTTTTACTTGTTTTCTGTTTCAAACACCACAAAACAATCACGCAAAGTCACGAAACAAAAGTTACTCGCGCACGCTCTCGTACGAAAATATTGTGTCTAATTACGCTCACTCACGATCACGTGAGTAAAAATAAATTTCACGATCACGCGTGATTCACGAAAAATTCGTGTCACGCTCTCATCTCTACTTGCTATGTTGAAAAACTCTCGTTTTATAACATTTTCACTGTTTTAATAGCTAATACATGCATTATTTAAAAAAAACCGTTATATTTAAAAAAAAAACCGTTATATTTCAAATTTCATGATATTTAGCTATTAAATAGCTAAAAATTCTGTTTTTGAATCTGGTGTTTTCTGGAGATTTTTTTCCTGATTTAGCGGGTTTTTGTCAAAAAAAGTTGGCATCAGTGCCTAAGACGACACATCCAGAGCTTTGAAAAATATTTCTAACCCAGCAAAAAAAGAGCTTGCCATTCACTACAAAATTCACCACAACTTATGAACCAGATGTACTTCTTCTTCAACTGAAACATTGATGAATTTAATATGGGCGTGACACACAACGTATGTTCTTTTTATCGCCACTTTTCAGTGGCGAAAGATTGACACTTAAGTATAACATATATCACTAGTGTTTTTATCACAACTTCTGAAGTAGTGATCCGGATGTTAATATAACTTGACCTTTTGGAAGCACTTTTTTCATCACTTCTTTAGAAGTACATATTTCTTGGCATTTTGGGTGTGATTATGTCATTTTTATTTGGTGATTTAGAACTTCTAAATTAGAAGTTCTTTTTTCACTTATTTTTGTAAGATTGATTGAAAGAGTATTTTTTGTAATATTTACACTAAAAACACTGTTCGACAGCAAAAACCTCCCAGTGAAATTTCTAACTGGTCCTTATAGATTTTGGTCTCCTGCTTCCAAATCTACCGTCCAAATTTTTCTAGCACGTACCGTTTTTGAGATATTCGCTGTTAAAAAGAAAAAAACACTTTTAGGGGTCCACTGTTACGTATTCTTACGTTGCTTCCACGAAATAGGACTTGATTTCATATAAAATGGACCTCCTGATTCCAAAACTGCAATCCACAATTTTCAAGCATGTTCTGTTTTTGAGATATTCGCGTTTGAAAATTTTAGTGTGATTTATAAAGAATATAAGTACGTATCAGTAGAGTTTGAGTTTTTCAAACGCCAATATTTCAAAAACAGTACGCGATAGAAAAATTTGGATGCCAGATTTGGAATTAAGATGCCTTATTTTTACTAAATCAAGTTCTATTGTGTTTGAGCAACTTAAGAATACGTTACAGAGGATACCCAAATATTTCAATATTAAAACGCGAATATCTTAACCTTACGTGATAGAAAAATTAATTTCATTGATAACACAGGGCAACACTTTTTTCCCCGGGTTCTGATAGCTAATTTTGGGTAATTGGGGTACGCTGATTTCAAATCTGGCTATCATTTTTTTGGGTCAGCTCTTGTTTTTGAGATATAGCCTAAGGAATTTTTGAAAATGGGTCAAATCAAGTCCAGAATTTTTTTCTGAAATTATATACAATTAGTAAATATAAACAGAAAAACAAATTAAGCTTTGTCCCAAATGCAAAGAATGAAAAATACATTTAGTTAAATCCTAGGATTAACTCAAATTTATTTATACCGTTTTACATTTTGGACAACGCTAATTTTTTCCCCTGTTAATATTAACTAATTGGATGTAAATTCAGAAAAATAAATTCTGGACTTGATTTCACACATTTTTTAACTAAATAGAGTTAATACTAATCTTAATCCGGTCTGCAAAAAACAGGGCTCATATTTACCAACACTTGTCTTATATCCCAAAAGTGAATGACGATTTTAGATATGTTGGATATGCTGATTCCAAAAATGCTCTTACTTTTGTTGATTCATCTTTAGTTTTGGAGATATCGTTAAAATAAATTTTTTAAATTTATGCCCTCTTTAATTTTGTCTGAATATTTATGCCCTTTTTAATAACTTGAAAACTGAAGCTGTCAGAAAAAAACGAATACCAGGGGACTAATTATGTAACTTGATAATCGTCAATCGTTATCGTTAGCCCATTATTCTATTACCATAATATGACACTAAATGGTAATGGAATAACGATGGAAACGATACGATTGACGACTATCAAGTTACATAATTACTCCCCAGTTTTGGAATCCTCACATCCAATATATTTAAATTCGTGTTTAAAACTGAGACTCTAAAATAAGTTTTGGAAATTATAGCCAAGCAAAGTTGGTAAAATACGCACTTTTTCGACTCTTTAACTTGATGGAAAAAATTGGATAACAGATTCGGAATCAGCACACTAAAATCCATATAAATCAGTTGTCAAAGGTCAGGCAAATTGAAAAAGTTCAACTTTTGTCAACCTGTGTAATCTAACGTATATACTTCGAATTAAAAAAGGAGTAATTATAGAGATCACAAAACTATAAAAATTCACGGCGAATTGATTCACAAGTTTGTTTTGACCACAAGCCTATACCTCAATTTTCTAAAAAGCTTAAACAATCTTTAATAATGTGATGTAGTAACATCCGCTTTAGTTCGTAAATGTATTTATTTAATTTAGGACCAACTTTTTTTGATATAAGACATGAAATTTGAAAAATTTATCAATAATCGATTTTCGTCTTTTCGATTTTTTAAGCTCTAAATAAAGAGAAATGAAATGCCATTACCAAATTTTGTCACCATTTTTGCAAAACCTAAATCTATTTGAAGATGCACGTGGAAAAAATTGCATACTTTGTGTATCACCCTCATTCTAATTGTTTCCGTTGAAAAAGAAGTTCATATGTTGTGGTGATTTGATTTGATTCCTAAGAACATATGAAAAAGGTACTTTAAAATCATTAAGCAAAGAACTGGTGAAAGATGTTTTTATTGTTATTTTGTAGCATTTTTGGAAGTGATTTTAAAAGTACTTCCTACGGAATATGAAGTTCGGCACTTATCGCTACTTTGTATGTAGTGAAACCACTACTTATTTTTGAACCACTTCGTTTATTTTTTGCTGGGTTAGGACCAACTTTTTTTGATATAAGATATGAAATTTGAAAAATTTATCAATAATCGATTATCGTCTTTTCGATTTTTAAGCTCTAAATAAAGAGAAATGAAATGCCATTACCAAATTTTGTCACCATTTTTGCAAAACCTAAATCTATTTGAAGATGGATCACCCTCATTCTAATTGTTTCAGTTGAAAAAGAAGTTCATATGTTGTGGTGATTTGATTCCTAATAACATATGAAAGACGTACTTCAAAATCATTAAGTAAAGAACTGGTGAAAGATGTTTTTATTGTTACTTTGTAGCATTTTTGGAAGTGATTTTAAAAGTACTTCCAACGGAATATGAAGTTCGGCACCTATCGCTACTTTGTATGTATAGAGCGAAGCGGAATAAATTTTCAAAAGAGTGTACTATAGAGAAAAATGTGGAATAATCTAGCTCTACACATAGGGGTCTCAATACCCTAATTTCGGATCTAAAATTTGACACTCCCGAGACTTTATATATGCACATTAGACTAGCATTTTTCTGTATAGCAAAAAATTTTTTTTTCTGATTTTCTAAGTTCGGACACTTTTTTATTCTACTAGACCTAAATCTCATGTGATACCAATTAGAGGCCAATCGGATTAAATTAAACCGTGGCGCCCGGCGGGCAAAGTTTTGGATTTTTGAAAAATTAAAAAAAATAAAAAATAAATATATCTTTCGACACATCATATAAATTAATTTTGATGTGCTGAGCACGAAATTTGCAAAAAAATGGCGGTTTTTCCTTCGTTCAAGAAATTTTTTAAAAAAAGTTTCCAAATTTCATTCCATTTTTTACAATTTTGAAATGGCGATATCTCGAAAACCGATCGATCGATTTTAATTTTTTTTTTTGATATACGAAATTAACAAATACAATGATATGTCGAAAGATAAATATTTTTTTAATTTTATTTTTAAAAATTTTTAAAAAATCCAAAACTGACCGCCGCACAGTGGCCGAAACATCCAATCTAGCGGCGCTTAATTTGGAAATGTAAAATAATAAAGCCCAATGCATATTTGTGATTATAAAACTTATAAAGAATTTAATTTTTAACCATATTTATTTATTTCAGTGTTTTTATGTATTTTGGTAAATTTATGTGAATATTGGGAGCGTGGTCTGTATGAGGACTAGAAGTTAAAATGTTCCGATTCCGTAAAAATTTAGTGTGATTATTTATGGCCACAAAAAACATTTTCCAGTCGAATTTCAAGAGGATATTTGTTTAAATACCATTGTTAGGGTTTTTTAGTAAAACTGGAAGGGGAAATTTACATGGGGGCTATGGGATAACATGGACCAATTTTGTCAAAAGTTTACCAGTGGGGGTGTTCTGTAATTTATGCGAAAAGTTTTCGCATCGAAAAGTTTGAAACAAAAAATTCCATCGTTTCTCGATTCTGGAAAAAAAGTTGTTTCTGTATATTAATGCGAAAACGGCAGCATTTTTATTGGAATATTCCAAATCAGCTGTCAAAAAGGTAAATAAGGCGTGGAAATAATAAAAATCACAAAAAAAAGCAATTTCGCATTTTTTTTAACATAACATTGGCAAACAAAAATGAAATAATAAATTAATTTATGAAAATGATGTGTAGTACATCATTAATAATATTAGTTGATAGTATTTTCTTGAAAAAAATATTGTTTTTTATTTATTATAGCTCAAAAGTTGTTTAATTTACGAAATATCGCACCATTTTTAAATGTGAGTGATTTTGACACTTCAACTTCAAATGTTTTCGATCAATTGATTTACAGAAACAGTTTTTCTCGCATCTTTCCAATAATTTTGAAAAAAATCATATTTGACAGAAAGTTTTCGCATCACAAAATTACAGAAACAGTCGAATGCGAAAAGTCAGGTTTTGTACCGATTCACGATGTTTCTGTTTCGTTTTTCATGTTTCATGTGAGAAATCTTTCGATTCGAGAGTTATAGAACACCGCTACAGGTTTTGTTTTTTCGATAAAAAATCTTAAATTTCAAATTTTAGCCAAATCGATTGAAAATTGTGGTCTGTATCGCGTTTATACTGTTTATTTGGACAGGGAGATGAACCCTAAAAAATCGAACAACTTGCTTGAACTAGCACGCCATACTGAGACGTCACAACAGAAATAACCCAAAATAATAAACAAAACAGGAATTGGACCGAATACGATCGAATTTCAAAAGTTGCAGTCCATGAAACTATAGTTTATATCACAAATATTAACTTCTATAATGCACTAATAATAAACTAGATACACACAGGCCACAAACATTTATTTTGTAGTTAAAACATACCTTTTACTTTCAATTAAAACTTTTTGGCTCAAAATGTATAAAAAATTGACTTAAAAGTGTCAAGAAAAACTCACTGATTGTGAGTAATTAGGCCCCAAATTCCTTTAATACACTTGATGCAGAAAATGTATATTTGACAGCTTACAGCTGTGCGAATATCAAAAGCAAAACAAAAGTAAAAACGTAATTTTTTTCTGTAAAGTATAGGTAAACGATGCAGTGCAAAAACATATATCGGTCTTAACTTTTTAATTTTGACTTAAGCGCCGCTAGATCAGTGAATTCGGCCACAGTGCGCCGGTCGCCACGGGTTAATTTAATCCGATTGACCTCAAATTTGTACCACATAAGTTTTAAACCTAAAACAATAAAAATTTGCCCGAACACTTCAAAAAATCGAAAGTTGACAAAAAAATGCCAGTCTAATGCACATATCTCGATAAATACTACTGATACTAGAAAAAGTCCAACGGCGTTTTTGAAGCTCTTTACTCATAGAACACTTCCCCAAAATACACGAGTAATAGTTTTCGAGTTATCCACTTTATGAGATTCTGAAGACCCTATCAGGCCTCTAATTTCCGTGTCTCAAAAACTAATCAAAGTAGAGCGAAACGGACAAAAGTTTTGTATCAAAACCTGGACTGATGGGGTCCGAACCTAATGTGGTCTGGACCCAATCTAGTTTAAATGTGTATGAACTAAAGTATAATAAAATGTTTCCCATTGTATACTACAAACTCTTTTCCTTATTTTAAAGAAAAATATGAACTAAAACAAGTAAAAGAAATCGTTACCATTTTTTCTCAAAACTTTGTTTATTTTCCTATTTTTTAGTTATTTTTATACCCTACACCACACTGTGGTACAGGGTATGATGAGTTTGTGCTGATGTTTGTAACTACCCGAAATATTCGTCCTAGACCCACTTTTAAGTATACCGATCGACTTAGAATCACTTTTTGAGTCGATTTAGCGATGTCCGTCCGTCCGTCCGTCCGTCCGTCCGTCTGTCTGTCCATGTAAACGGTGTAAACACGATACAGGTCGCAATTCTTAATCAATTGACTTGAAATTTAAAACTTAAGCCTCTTTTGGCCCAAGGACGAAGCCTATTGAAATTGGAAAAAATCGGTCCATATTTAGACCTAGCCCCCATACAAAGGTCCTCTTTAGTTTTGGCTCAAATGACTCTAATAGCCGCATTTTAATAGGTATCTTTTCGAAATTTGCCAGGTAATCATGTTTTATCCACACAAATCAACATTCCGAATTTTAAAGAAATCGGACCAGTTCTTCTTGTAGCCCCCATACAAACCACCTTCCCGATTTTCACATAAATCTCTCAAATTTCATGAAAATAGAAAATATTTAATTAAAATTCTGTTTGTGTATGTTAAACGCGTTCTTTAATAACCTTATCAAATCTGATTATCATCGGAACATTTTTGGACTTAGGTCCCATGTGGAAATTTCCCCCGATATTCAGTTGAAGCGATTTATTGTCAACAAAAAGAAGCCTATTCCACTCAAATTTGATTAGTGAGTGCTTTTTACACTTATTAAAGATTTGACAAAATATAGATCTAATCAGTCCATGTTTGAACTTGGGACCCATTTTCCGGGAAACTCTGGTGTAGGGTATTATATGGTCGGTCTTGACCGACTATAATTTTCTTACTTGTTTTTAGTGTAATTTTTGTAATTAAAACCGAATGTATTCAAAATATTTTGGGTATTGTAAAGATTTTTTATGGATTTGGATTTACTTATTATACCCTCCACTCTAGTGATAGAGGGTATATATAAGTTTGTCATTCCGTTTGTAACACCTCGAAATATTGGTCTAGGACCCCATAAAGTATATATATTCATGATCCTCGATCGATTTTAAGACGATCTAGCGATGTCCGTCCGTCCGTCCGTCCGTCTGTCCGTCTGTCTGTCTGTCTGTCTGTCTGTCTGTCTGTCTGTCTGTCTGTCTGTCTGTCTGTCTGTCTGTCTGTCTGTCTGTCTGTCTGTCTGTCTGTCTGTCTGTCTGTCTGTCTGTCTGTCTGTCTGTCTGTCTGTCTGTCTGTCTGTCTGTCTGTCTGTCTGTCTGTTGAAAACACGCTAACTTTTGAAAGACTTTACGGAGGCTCCTGAAGTTTGGCATATATGTTGGACATTTACCTGGTCAGGTTGGTATTGCAATCCAGCGATATCGGTCCAGTGGTTCAAAAGTTATAAGCAAGTGAGTGAATTTCGGCAAGGGATTTTCTGGAATTTACGAGATAAAACACACTGTAAATTTCGAACGGCAATTCTGAGGGTGCTGAAGTGTGGCATATATATTTACCGTTCCTCTGGTCCGGTTCGTTTTAAATTTCAGCCAAATCGGTCCGGCGGTTCAAAAGTTATTAGCAAAACCGTAAATTTCAGATTAGTTCACCTTAAATTCACGTGTTGAAAACCCGTTAAACATGTTTTAAAAACATTTGTAAGTCAGAAAAATATTTTAAAAGGTATTTTTGTCACACAAAAATATTTTTACACTAAACCAAAAAAAAAAATACACTTAAAAAAAAGTTTACACTCAAAAAAAATTTTACACTCAAAAAAAAATTGGTAAATAATTTTTTTTTTTTTTTTCAAAAATTAACAAAAAAAGTTTTTTTACACTAAAACAAAAAAAAAAAAAAAAAATACACTCAAAAAAAATTTTACACTCAAAAAAAAAAATAGTATTTTTTTTTTTTTTCAAAAATTAATAAAAAAAAGTTTTTTTACAGAAAATAAAATATTTCTAACCAAAAAAAGTTTACACTTAAAAAAAAAAATTTACACTCAAAAAAAAAAATTGGTGAATTATTTTTTTTTTATTTTTCAAAAATTAACAAAAAAAGTTTTTTTTACACTAAAACAAAAAAAAAATACACTCAAAAAAAATTTTACACTCAAAAAAAAAAATTAGTTATTTTTTTTTTTTTTTTTTAAAATTAATAAAAAAATTTTTTTTTACAGAAAGTAAAATATTTCTAACCAAAAATGTTATTTTTTTCACGTTAGAAAATTTACTATCACTTAAAAAGGGCATTGTGGAGGGTATTCATAGATTCGGCCAAGTCGAATTTAACTTTTCTACTTGTTTTCTACTCATTTCGATTTAGAAAAACTCTAACATCGGCTCTCCATACATTATAAGCACCAAATAGAAATTTAATCATATATTCTCCAGAGGGTATTGGAAATAGCTTAAAAACTTCCTCCCGTATGGTAAGATTTTCTGCAATGATATCGTGCTAAATTAATATTGAAAAAAAAAAAAAAAAATTTGTATATTTTTTTTTACAAAGATTTAAGTAAAGTTTTGCTACTTACATCATAAGGACACGTGTGATTAATATTTGAATCAATCATTATAAACTCAAGCATTATATTAAAATATGACCTTTTGGACAGTTTTTTCAGAGATTTACAAAAGTCTGTTGTAATATTAACAAGAAATGGTTTATATCCATTGGCTTTTCTCGAAACTGAAAGATTTAACTAAATAAAAGACATAAAAAAAATTAGATGAAAGACTTAAGACCAACCAATCTTGCTAACATTTGCAAAATATTGATTGAAGTTTTGGTAATCTTCTGTAGATTATTGAAAAAAATTTTAATTTTTAAAAAACGCGATTTTGGTCTACAGATGCTGATCAGCATTTTGGGACCAAAATGGGGGGTTTTAATTTTTATACCCTCCACTTAGTGATGGAGGGTATATATAAGTTTGTCATTCCGTTTGTAACTCATCGAAAAATCGGTCTTGGATCCCATAAAGCACGCATCGCTCATTTACTTGTATAGTGTCATAACTCAAAATATGTCGTTTTTGGGTAAACAATACAGAATTATTTGTTATATCCTGCTTAATATTGTGTCAAAAATTCGTATTAATATCTTTTAAGCTCACCGTTTGAGAAGAGAAATCGCCATTATAACATTTTCTAAATCGCCATTATAACATTTTCTGTAAAATCAAACATTTTGAGTTATGACACTATACAAGTAAATGAGCGATATTCTGGCGATGTCCGTCTATCTGTCTGTGGAAATGGTGATCACGGACAAAATATTACACGGAGATGACTAAAAGTTGACATATTTATTGGAAGTTCTGCCGAGAACATATTTTTTGACAAAAAAAGAAAAAAATCGCGGATTTTTTTTACCAAATTTTTTTTTCGCGGAGATTTAAAAAAAAAAAAATTTAAATAATTTCCTTTTAAATAAAGTTTTTTGCAATAATCTTTTTGAAATTGTGGAGGGTATCACTACAAAAAAAATCTAGAAAATTCACTAGATTTCCTCGTAATTTTTACTAGGAAATCTCGTTAAATAGTAGTTAGCAAAAAATCTAGTAAATTCACGAAACCTACTTGTAAGTTTTATAGCGTCAAAAAATTTGTAAATTTACAATTTTTTTTGAGTGTAGCACATGAAAAAAATTTATTCATCAAACACGTCATATATATATAAATTTCAACAATTTTCTGCAAATAGAAAAGATTTCTACTCCGCGATCGGAAAAATGCGCGTAAAATGCCACGCCCCTTTGTACTACACTGAAACACTGTCTTCCTGTTCCGCAAACACTGAAAAGTGATTTAACCAATTTCACTGAAATTTTTACCATAAACATAAAGTACTAACCGTTACGGAAACTATGAGCCACAATAGAGGGCGATCGAAAAAAGGGGCGTACAATGTCACCCCATTTTTATTACACCGAATGTTATTTCTGCATTTTCCGCAATTACGCTCAAACGGCTGAACAGATTTTCGTGAAATTTTCACCATAGATAGTATTCACCGAAGCGAAAACTATGAGCCACAATACAGGGCTATCGAAAAAAGGGGGCGTAAAATGCCACACCCCTTTGTATTACATTGAAAGTTATTTCTCCCTGTTCCGTAATCACGCATCAACGGCTGAACCGATTTTAATGAAATTTTTACCAAAGATAGTACTAACCGAGGCGGAAACTATAGATTATAATTGAGTGCGTTTGGACAAAGGGGCGGAAAATTCCAAGCCTCTTTGACACGCCCCTTTGTACTATACTGAAAGTTTTTTCTACATGTTCCGTAATCATGCTTAAACGACTATACCGATTTTAATAAAAAATAAAACAGCACGCCCCTTTTTATTTTATTAAACGCAATTTCTGTGTGTTCCGTAATGAAGCATAAACTGCTAAGCCGATTAGAATGACATTTTTACCGCATATAGTTAGTACTTACCGAGGCGGGAACTATAGATTAAAATTGAGCGCGTTTGGACAAAGGGGCGTAAATGGACACTGTAACGTCTTTTGCAATGTACTGAAAGTTTATTCTGCCATTGCGTAATCACGTTTAAACGGCGAACCCAATGTTATTATAATTTTCACCACAGTTAGTTAGTACTTATTGAGGTGGAAACAATAGACACGACCAGACATAGGCGTGAATTGCCACGTCCCTTTGTAATACACTGAAATTTATTTCTGCCTGATCCGTAGTCACAAGTTAACGGTTAAACCAATTTTATTTAAATTTTCACCACAGATGGTATGTACCGTGTCGATCGGGCAAATTGGCTTAAAATGCCGCACCACTTTGTATTAAATTAAAAAATATTTTTTCCTATTTAGTTAATATTGAATTGAGAATTGTGTCTGGCTGTTTCGCGAACATGGAAAAACTGCCTGTTCCGCGAACATGAAAAAAAAGTCCAAAAGCATTTTTGTTGCTCTTAACACGTAGAACAAAATAATCAAAAGCTCTCCGAGTAATATTTTTGAACTTATCGAGTTTTGTTATTCTAAAAACCCCAGTGGTCCCCTAAAATCACTTATCTCAAAAAATTAAGCGAAACGGACACAAATTTTGGATCAAAAACTATGACATTTTTTAAGGAACCCTACTAGGTCTAGGCCCATCGGGGTCTGGACCTATCGAGTCCGAACCCAATGGGGTCCTCAAATGTGTATGAACTAGGGTATTCAATCGATTAACCGTTAATCGGTTAACCGATTAATTTTGGTCGATTAACTGTTCGAATAATTTAAAATTGCCAATTTTCAAATAGCAAATAAACCGATTAATTTGTGTCGATTAACCGATTAACCGAAATTTCTTTTTTTTTAGTACTTTTGGTTATTTTTTGCTGTTTAAGGTTCTGCAAATTACGGTTCTGCTTAAAGAAGTTTAGCTATAAGAAAGTAATCAAACTCTCTTTTATCAATGTGTAAAATTCTCGTCAAGAAAATATTTTATCGATGCCTTAAAAATTTACTTCGGCTTAAAAAAAAAATAATACTTGTTGACCCTAGCAAATTTGTTATACATTTCCAGCACAATAGATTTTTCTAAAAGTTTTTCATGCGCGTAATCCGAATCTGGCCTTAGAACTGATCTATTTTAAGATATTTAGGATTTAGATTTACAATACTGCACTCTAAAAAAGTGAGAACAGTTTCCAACTATAAATTGAGTAAATTTAAACAAATTCAAATAATTTACTGCTATAAATTGTGTAAATTTTCAAAATTTTAAGTAGAATTACGCAATTTGTGTAAATTTACCTAATATATAGTAGGAAACAGAAATCATTTTGATTAGAGTGTGAATAAACTCATATATTCGCAATGTTCGGGACCCTATAAAACCACGAAATATTTTGTGATGTGACAAATACTTTTGGAATCCTTTAGATATCTTTTAAAATCACGGAGATATTGACCGATGAAATTATTGCAATAAAATAAAAGAAAACAAATTTGGAAACCAAAAATTTTTTTGTTGATATTTTTAGTTCCGAATTCGAAACTCCTTTAGGGGTGCATCAAAGTTCGGCAGCAATTTGGGTCAGTTTTTCCTTTTTAAAAAAATTGCCTTGTTTTTTTGACATTTTTTTCCATTGAATTGGGCCCAATTTAGATTGGGAAAATTTTTCAGGGTGCCATACAAAAATTCTTTATTTGGGGTAACATTATAGGGGGTATTTTAAGCTTCGACATAGCGGGTATGGATTTCTTATTAATAAAGTTCTTAAAATTATATACAATTCGTGGTTTTATATTCAATTTAAATTTTAAATTGATATTTATCGGTTAACCGAATAATTCAAATTTAACCGATTATTAACCGATTAAATCTCAACCCCGATTAATTATTTGCTCGATTAACCGATTAAACCAAAACCTCGATTAATTGAATACCCTAGTATGAACTAACAAGGGAAGTCTCCCTAGTGTCACCCGCGGATCTTTATGGAATTGGTTTTATTTTGTAGATCAGAAAAAATAAAGGGACACGTATTTTTTCTTAGCGGCCCAAATTCATATTTAGGGGGTAAAAAGGAGGGGGGAAGACAAGGCCATTTTTCAGTTTTTCTCGTTTATCTCCTATACTATACAAAGAAATCTAGTCATGTTACATACCAAATGAAAGGTCTTTGAAAAACCTATCTACGTGTGCTAAGAACGTGTCCAAACATGCACAACTTTTCGTCATATTGAGTAAAATGCCAAAATTTTAGGACGTTTTTGTTAATAAGTCGAAAAATATTAACTTCTTTGGCCCGTTGTTAGCACCACGAGATAGGTATTTTAAATACCTTTAATCTGATATAACACATGCCTATGTTAATTTTGTTAAAATAGGCGTAAAGCGTAAAAACTAAAAAAGGTCAATTTTCCCCCATACAAATCGACCTCCCCTAAAAATGAGTTTGGGCCGCTAAAAAAAAATACGTGTCGAATTAATTTTCGTTCTTAACAAAATATCCAAATTTCACGAAGATCGGAGGGTGACACCAGGGAGACTTCCCTTGTAAGTTAAAATAAACAAGTGAGAGTGTTAAATTCGGCTGTGCCGAATCTTTTATACCCTCCAAAATGTAAAAAAATTCAGGGGCGTATTTTTTGGTTGGGGGGGGGGGGGGTGGGTTGGTTTGGTGGGAGACATTGGGGGACACCTTCTCCTTGCGATAGATGTTATTAAATGGATTTATTATGATTCTTCCAATTATTTAATCCAATTAATCATTATTAAAATATATATTTTTATATCCACGCCCACAAAAGGGGCGGGCAAAATTTTTTTTTTATTTTTTTTTATCCGCTGGGTCTAAATGCAGGGTTTTGAGCTTCGTCTGACATAAAAATGTTGCATTTGCTTAAAAAAATACAAAAAGCCCTGCAAAAAAATAACGTTTTTCTGGGGTTGGTTTAGTTCTCCAAGGGGGAACTTTTTTCCCCTTGGTCCGATTTTGCCCATTTCCGAACTTAACCTGCCTAGGAATATAAGACATATTCTTGAAAAACTTCGAAAGTCTAGCTCTTTTATTTTGGACTGTATCGTGTCCTCTACAGACGGACAGACGGACGGACGGACATCGCTAGAATGTCTTAGAATCGATCACTGATTAATAAAATATATACTTTATGGGGTCCTAGACCGATATTTCGATGCGTTACACACGAAATGACAAAGTGAGTATACCCCCATTAGGGTTATGACCCATTTTTGACAAAATTTTTACCTATCACCACGTGATAGACCACACAAAATTAATATTAAAAATCGTATTTGCGGGTCATTTTGGCAAAAAAACCTTCCGCACCAAACGCAATTTCTAAAAAGTCACAGATATTTTTTGTTTCCAGTCCTCTTTTTAAAAAATAAGGTAATTTTAACCCTTCCAATGAATGAATTATATAAAAAAAGATCTTGTAAACAATTACGAATAAAAATAATGCCACTCGGACTTTTACTTTTGGAGCTACATGCTGCCAAAATTGACGTTAAAAATAGTTAACTTTATGCAGTTAAGGGTTAAACCACCAAATTTGAATCTTTAAGGAGTCAAAAAAGTCCCTCCATAAAGCATTCGTCATTTTTGACCCTAAATAGCTTTTCCAACGCATCGTTTGGGTCTCATATTTTCTTAGTTTCAATTAAATTAAGAAAATATAGACCAAATTTCATCCCGTTTGGTGCGGGAACTTTTTTGACGGAAGCGAAAAAGTAAAAATGCAATTCTTAATATTTTTGTATGGCCTTTTTGGCTAGGGCAGGTAAATTTTGATATTTGCAAAAAAATGCAAAAAGTCATAACCCTAACCCCCATACTGTGGTTGGAGGGTATAAAAAAATTTAATTTAACTAAATTTTGGCAAAACATTTTTGCTAACTTTACAAAAAAAAATTGTTTCAAAATTAGCAAATTTCCTTGTTTACAAGCTTACAAGCTTTTTTTGCTAACATTACAGTTTTTTTTTTAGAGTGTAGGTAGTCCCTAGTGGAGTAAAATGTATGGCCGACCTCTATTTTAAACCCTAAAGGGAGTCCCTATGTCATGGTATATTGGGATCAAATATTCCAAGAGCAACAGCATCACCACTGACAAGAGAAGTATCTCAACCCTTATAAACCGTTTTGCCTAAAACTTAAAATAAATATAAAAGACGCGATTTTAAAGTTGGGGACACACTTCTAGCAACCTATGACCATATGTTAAGACATATTCGTGCCAAACTTCGGGAGGCTACCTATTTTATTTTGGACTGCATCGTGTTATCTACAGACAGACGGACATTCATAGAATGTCTTAGAATCGATCATGGGTCAAAATAAATACAATCCAGAGTGAGGTACCGTTGCTAGAAAGAATAGAAAAATATTTTTTATAGTTTTTGCATAATCATACCGTAATATTTTTCACCGGTACTTGAAAAAGTCTGACATGCAAATTCAATGCCACAACTTCACGTCTAATAACTTTCAATTTACATTCTGTAAAATTACAAAATTCTGGATCTAATGTAACACATTTGATGTTGGTAAATTTTGTATTTTGTGCAAATCCAAAATTAATGCCCCAAATCAGCACCAATAAAATCTTTTCAATAGATGTTTTCATTGTTAAAAATAATTAACGATTGATATTTTGTTTTGTTTGTTAAATATTAAATATACACTGTTGTAATTAATGCAATTTTCAAGCTTGAAGTATGCCCAATGGACCGGCATTTTTTTTTTGTTTGGCAAAGCCAACAATGAAAGAAAAAATCGTAGTCAAATCAAAAATTTTCGTACTCATTTCTAAAAATCTTAAATTAAAAAAAAAAAAAAAAATAAATGTGAAGTTGAATTTTATAAAATTTAATATGTTTGGGTATTGGTTTGAAAATTATATATTTTTAAATTAAGGGCGGATTTTACAGTCAGCACTAAGTGGTGACTTAAGCTAAGAAATTTCTTAAATCCAAAAAACTATTTTATAAAATCTACTTAAGTAAAACTTAAGTCATCTATTATCATAACTTAAGTTTTACTTAAGTAATTTATTTTGATTTGACAATTTAAAAAAAAAAATACAAAACAAAATTCAATTAATAATAAAAACATAAAAAAAACAAAAACTCAAACAATTGCTCTTCTTTTCCTTTAAAATCTCCATCCGCTACTCTCAAATTCAAGGTATTTCCATCAAATTTCGCGATATTTCCATCATATCGAAAAAAATAATTAAATAAACAAAAATCTGTAAGGAATTTGAGATTGGCGGAGATGACCCATCAAATGGGTAACATCCAATCTTTTTCCTCAAGATTTTGTTGAAAATAATAAAAACGATTGTTGGTGTGGAAATCCGAAGTCAAGCGGATGGATTATTTTTCAATGATGACCCAGCGCCTTGGTCGTTTTGGTTCTAACAAGACCCAAGGCATTGATTGCATTGGAAAAGAAGAGCAATTGAGTGATTAATGAGTATGTGATGAAGATTGTAGTTACCCAAATTATTTGTCCCAGACCCACATTTTAGAATACTGATCTACTGTTCGTCCGTCTGATTGTCCATGTATCGTTGTAAACTTCTCCGTGAAAAGGTTGCTGTTATTTCCAACAAGAATTAAGATTACAGGTTATGTTACCCACTTGATGGGCCATATCCAAAGCTTTAACATTTCTTAAACATTATTTTTTTATGGTAATATCACTCAATTTTATGGAAATACCTTTTATTTAAGAGTGGCGGAGATTTCCTATCAAATAGGTAACATAATCGTAATCGAAAAAAGTTTTGGTGGAAATAACAGCAACATTTTCATGGAGGCGTTTTATGGTGTGCAAATCCAAAGTAAAGCGGGTGGAGTATTTTTTAATGATGCCCTTAGCCGCGTTCTAAAATGTTATGGTTCTAACAATACCCACGGTGAAAGATTTTAACGGAAAATAACAGCATTTGTGCTATTTTTCGTTAATTTACATAATTTTTGTTTTGTATATTTTTATTATTTTATGTTTTTTGTATTCTTTTTGAATTGTCAAATCAAAATAAATACCTTGTGTTACCATATTTTTAGGATATTTTCTTTTTAACTTAAGTACAAACCGAAAAATCGAATTTAACTTAAGTAATAAAAAATACTTAAATACATCTTAACTAAGATTTTACTTAAGTCAGAACTTAGTTTAGACTGTAAAATCCGCCCTAAGTAAGCTAGATTTTTTTTATTTTATGATGGCGCCATGTTGAAAATTATCATTTCGATCATAAATCATTACACTGTGCAACAGTGAAAAAAACGCAAAATATTTAAATGATGTCATTTTTATAAAATTTGATGATACCTCTATAACTGTCCTTAGGTTGCCCCTAGGGAAATCAAATGTATGTAAGCCCTCAATATTTTTTTAATTCAAACGCTTTTTCAGAACATAAATACCCATTGTCTTTAAGGGGATTACAACTTCACAAGAATCTAAAAAAAAAATTATATCTCAAAAAAACTTTTGAAAAAATAATATTAACAGACTATTTCTGTAAAATAACAAAATAATCTGCTTAAAATCTGCACAAAAGTATTTGGAAATTTAGCAAACAGAATTAAAATTGCAGAAAAATTTCTGTTATTTTCTAAAACTGAATGGCAGAAAAATCTGAAAAAAGTTTGTTATTTCAAATTGAAAGTCATTTCACAGATTTTTTGACAGAGTTTTGCTTTTGAGTGTAGCAAAGTGTTATTTTAAATACGTTTGAATTAAAATTTATTTTTGGACAAATTGTTTTTTAGTTGTAGATGCATTACTAAAAGGTAAATTAAATTTTAATTAAACGAAACAAACACAGCACAGTTAAAAACGCGTTTAAATATAATGTATTTTTAATTAAAATTGTAAAATTTTTAGAACCTTTTTTGAATTTTTTTCATTTTTCAAAAAATGCAATTTGTCAAAAATCTGGCTACATTGTTTTTTATTTTTTTTTTAAGTTTAGATGTTTGTCTATCCACACAAAAAAATTCATGAGGGCAATTTTCGCATTTTTCAAGAAAATCGCATTTGAATATTGGATTCTCTTGTATTTTATTGTGTCAAAGTCGCGTATGAGTAACAAATATTTACGAAACCAACGAATTTGCAAATAAGGTTACTCATACGCCATGTTGACACAATGAAATACAAGAGAATTACAGCATTTTTATAAAATCCTATATTCAAATGCGAATTTTTTGAAAAATACAAAAAATATCCACCTGATTTTTTTTTGTTTGGATAGACAAACATCTAAAGTTAAAAAAAAATGTGGCCGGATTTTTGATTTATTTTTTTTAATACATTAAAAAGAATATATGGGGCATTCCAGGTCAAATCGCTCACTTTAAGACCCGACCTCCTTCGATTTATTTTTTGAGTAATCAATTTTTCAAAATGGCGATTTTTTCAAAAAAATTAAAAAATTTAAATTTATTTGATTTTTTCTGTAAGTACAGATCGAGCACGGGCTCTAATTATATTTGTTATAAGGGTTCAAGTTGAAAAAATGCAGAAGAAAAATTGAATTTCTAAAAATTATAGACATTTCTAGTATTTCCTATACCGGTTTCAAACACCCCAGTTAGTGTCATCTTCAGTAGGATTTTAAATGTCGTTTGTCTTGTTAATGAAAACTGTTTTTTATATATGTGAATAATTATAGTTTCTACAGAATAAATTTTGACAGTTTCCAACACTACAATTCTATTTCTAGCAATCTCAACCTCACCTTTGCGAAATAATGTAAGAAACAAAAAAGTTGAAAGAAAGTATGAAGTGAGGTTGAGATTGCTAGAAATAGAATTGTAGTGTTGGAAACTGTCAAAATTTATTCTGTAGAAACTATAATTATTCACATATATAAAAAACAGTTTTCATTAACAAGACAAACGACATTTAAAATCCTACTGAAGATGACACTAACTGGGGTGTTTGAAACCGGTATAGGAAATACTAGAAATGTCTATAATTTTTAGAAATTCAATTTTTCTTCTGCATTTTTTCAACTTGAACCCTTATAACAAATATAATTAGAGCCCGTGCTCGATCTGTACTTACAGAAAAAATCAAATAAAATTACTGACAAAATATGTCGCCATTAGGCACGTCTCCGAAACAGAAAATGCAAATTCATTCATTTGTGTCTGCAATTCCAGATCATGTTGGTAACCTTTGCGAAATAATGTAAGAGACAAAAAAGTTGAAAGAAAGTATGAAGTGAGGTTGAGATTGCTAGAAATAGAATTGTAGTCATAGAGAAACATAGAGGCGAAGGTGAAAGAAAAAACAATATTGCTATCTTTTTCTAATATGTCACACGTACGTTGTCGATGTGAATTCACCACACAATACATGTTTACAAGTCGTACTTTGTCAACAAATACATTTAAACAAGTTGTACTTTGACAACTTAATTTTTGACGCCTTCGCCTCTATGTTTCTCTATGATTGTAGTGTTGGAAACTGTCAAAATTTATTCTGTAGAAACTATAATTCAAAGACTAACAAGACTTCCGACTCATTTTGTTTTGCTGTCAGAAGACCTAACTCTTTGAATGTATTGGAGTTAGGTCCTCTTTAGTATTGGTGCACCTAACTTTATTCACCACCGACCAAAAATATTTTCACCATACACAGAGTTACTTTTGTTTATCAATATTTTATTGTTTTGGAATTTTTTCGTAACAAAAAGTGAGAAAACATAAATAAACATTAAACAAAACTATTAGAACCCAAATGAATGCATATTTGCAATTAAAATTAAAGAAAATACAAATAAAATTATAAAAATTATAGTACTGCATATCAACTCTGCACTCGTTTTTGAAATTTACCACACCTATTTCACCACTACTAATGGCAATGTCAAAATTTTATTTATGTTTATTTATTGCATATCAACTCTGCACTCGTTTTTGAAATTTACCACACCTATTTCACCACTACTAATGGCAATGTCAAAATTTTATTTATGTTTATTTTCATTAAAAAATATTTTTTATATTTGGAAAAAAATCAAAGAACGAAATTTAATTAAACAAATTAAGAATTTAGAAAGTTTTTTATGAAAAAAACCCAGTAATATTTTTCCTATAAAATGTTTTTTTAAGCTCATCGATAAAGTCGGAGAATCTGAGGCTTTTTTCCATTAGGAAAAGTTTTTAGTCCTATAAAATTGCTTCTGTACAAAAAGTCTCAGATTCGTTTGTTTTTCTTTGAAGAAATTTTCAGATTCAAAGGCCAAATTTAAAAGGGTTTTTTTTTCTAAAGAAGTCTTTTGAATGTTGGGTTAAGTATTCTATAGAAAAAACTCCATTCAATCTGAAGCGGCTTCCTAGGAAGTTTTTTTGTTTTAGAAATATTTCTGAAACATTTTTTTTTATAAAAAGGTCTCACATTCTGAGACATTTTTCTTATAGAAAGAGTCTCAGATTTTGGGGATTTTTCTTTTAGAAAAAGTCTCAGACTCTGAGACATTTTTATTATAGAAAAAGTCTCAGATTTTGAGACATTTTTCTTATAGAAAAAGTCTCAGATTCTAAGACATTTTTCTTATAGAAAAAGTCTTAGATTCCGAGACCTTTTCCTTATAGAAAAAGTCACAGATTCTGAGACACTTTTCTTATAGAAAAAGTCACAGATTCTGAGACATTTTTCTTCTAGAAAAAGTCACAGATTCTGAGACATTTTTCTTATAGAAAAAGTCACAGATTCTGAGACATTTTTCTTATAGAAAAAGTCACAGATTCTGAGACATTTTTCTATAGAAAAAGTCTCAGAATCTGAGACATTTTTCTTATAGACTTTTTCTTATAGAAAAAGTCTCAAAATCTGAGAAAATTTTGTTATAGAAAAAGTCTCAGAATCTGAGACATTTTTCTTATAGAAAAAGTCTCAGAATATGAGACATTTTTCTTATAGAAAAAGTATCAGAATCTGAGACATTTTTCTTATAGAAAAAGTCTCAGAATCTGAGACATTTTTCTTATAGAAAAAGTCTCAGAATCTGAGACATTTTTCTTATAGAAAAAGTCTCAGAATCTGAGACATTTTTCTTATAGAAAAAGTCTCAGAATCTGAGACATTTTTCTAAAGGAAAAAGTCTCACATATAAAAAAAGTCTCAGAATCTGAGACATTTTTCTTATAGAAATAGTCTCAGAATCTGAGACATTTTTCTTGTAAAAGAAGTCTCAGAAACTGAGACATTTTTCTTATAGAAAAAGTCTCAGAATCTGAGACATTTTTCTTATAGAAAAGTCTCAGAATCGGAGACATTTTTCTTATAGAAAAAATCTCAGAATCTGAGACATTTTTCTTATAGAAAAAATCTCAGAATCGGAGACATTTTTCTCAGAATCTAAGATATTTTTCTTATAGAAAAAGTTTCAGAATCTAAGACATTTTTCTTACAGAAAAAGTAAGAATCTGAGACATTTTTCTTATGAAAACGTCTCAGAATCTAAGACATTTTTCTTATACAAGAAAAACGTCAAAACTAATGAATTTTTCTATAGAAAAAAATATAAGAATCTGCCAATTTTTCTATGCAAACTGTTTAAGAATCTTGTTGAATTTTCATAGCTTGCATGACATTTTCTTTAAAAAAAACAAGTACATATCCTTTTTTTAAGTCATCTTTTTATTATTCGAGCACGTTTAACATAACATAAATAGATTTGAGATTCTTTGTTGCATATAGCTTGGGAGCAGGATGGTGTAAAATCATTTGGGCACCGGATTTCTTAAATTATTGCAAACATTACTTACGTCCCAAAAAGAGTACAACCAAAAACGGTTAAAAAATACCACAAAACCAGAGGTATTGTTTTTCATCGCCATCAATTTGCAATTTTTCAGGGACGGGCTTTCAAAAAAGTTTCTGCACATCAGTTTCTGCACATCACGGGAAAAGTTTTTTAGGCACCAAAAATCTAAAATATATAAATGGAACTATTCCATACAAAAAACAAACCTAATGCAATATCTATGTACCTTTAATTATGCTATTTGTTACATATTCCTTGCATATGTTTTCATCCTATCTGTTCAACTTCAATCCTTACAAAACCAAGGGCAGGTTGTACGATTACGGCCTTAAATAATACAATTTATTAATTAAAAACCTCTTACTTATTAGATTTTAATATACTTACCAAGTTTTTGTGCCAAAAAAACACAAAAAACATCAAAAAATTCGATGTTTAATTAAAAAAATAAAATAAACAAATTTTTGTTTATATTTGTTTTACAAATGTCATATTTTTTATTTCACCACACCTTTACAATTGTGTTGAAATACACAGTACCTGTACGTGTGAATTATTTTTGTGAGGTTATGTAGAGTCGGAGGTCTTGTTAGTCTTTGCTATAATTATTCACATATATAAAAAACAGTTTTCATTAACAAGACAAACGACATTTAAAATCCTACTGAAGATGAGACTAACTGGGGTGTTTGAAACCGGTATAGGAAATACCAGAAATGTCTATAATTTTTAAAAATTTAAATTTTCAATTAATTTTGGCCATTAAAAAATATTGATATCCTAAAAAAAGTTGGACAACGTTTAGTTGGTATTTAAATATAGTTTTAGAAAAAAAATATGATAAATTATTCGAAGCAATTATCACTTATTTTTTAACGTTTAAAAATTAAAATCAAATTTTTGAAAAAGTCTGAAACTTTTCATTTTATGGTGGTTTTTGCCTGAAAACTTTTAAAATAATGTAAAAAATATAACTTTTGCAGAACTTTATTCTCAATATACTTGTACGAAGGGTTAAAGCAAGACTTCTGCACAAAATCTGTCAATGGAACATCAGCAGAAGGCGAAAAACACGAAAAAATTAAATATTGCTTATTAAGTTCTTGCAGTTAAGTGCGTATGATACTTGCTTGTTTCAAGTTACTTGTTGCTGCATTTATTAGGGTTTTTCTATAAAAATTTCGATAACTTGCTTGTTTCAAGTTACTTGTTGCTGCATTTATTAGGGTTTTTCTATAAAAATTTCGATAACTTCAACTAAAAATTTTAAATTTATCGAAATTCCCATAGAAAACCCCTAATAAATGCAGCAACAAGTCACTTGAAAAAAGCAAGTATCATAAAGGCATAAGCCCTTCATATATATTATAAAAAAAAATACTTTTTTTTTTAATTTTGTTGATTGCCGGTCAAATGATGGTTCTTTTTGGTCTAAAAACACTATTTTTAAACTTTTAGCCAAATCCGAAAATTTTAAACGGTGCCGCTGGGGGGTTAAATTTTGCACCTAAAAATTTTATTTTGGATTATACGAAAAACTCTAACCCACCAGGGCACAGTGGCCGAAAAATCCAATCTAGCGGCGCTTAATTCGGAAAGGTAAAATAATAAAGCCCAATGCATATTTGTGATTATAAAACTTATAAAGAATTTAATTCTTAACCATATTTATTTATTTCAGTGTTTTTATTTATTTTGGGAAATTTATGTGAATATCGGGAGGGTGGTCTGTATGAGGACTAGAAGTTAAAATGTTCAGATTCCGTTAAAATTAAGAGTGATTATTTATGGCTACAAAAAACATTCACCAGTCGAATTTCAAGAGGATATTTGTGAAAATACCATTGTTATGGCTTTTTAGTAAAACTGGAAGGGGAAATTAACATGGGGGCTATGGGATAACATGGACCGATTTTGTCAAAAATTTCACAGGTTTTGTTCTTTCGATAAAAAATCTTAAATTTCAAATTTTAGCCAAATCGATTGAAAATTGTGGTCTGTATCGCGTTTATACTGTTTATTTGGACAGGCAGATGGACCCTAAAAAACCGAACAACTTGCGCGAACTAGCACGCCATACTGAAAGGTCACAACAAAAATAACCCAAAATAATAAACAAAACAGGAATTGGACCGAATACGATCGAATTTCAAAAGTTGCAGTTCATGAAACTATAGTTTATATCACAAATGTCAACTTCTATAAGGCACTAATAATAAACTAGATATACACAGGCCACAAACATTTATTTTTGAGTTAAAACATACCTTTTACTTTCAATTAAAACTTTTTGGCTCAAAATGTATAAACAATTGACTTAAAAGTGTCAAGAAAAACTCACTGAGTAAGTAGGCCCCAAATTCCTTTAATACACTTGCTGCAGAAAATGTATATATGACAGCTTACAGCTGTGCGAATATTTAAAGCAAAATAAAAGTAAAAACGTAATTTTTTTCTGTAAAGTATAGGTAAACGATGCAGTACAAAAACATTTACCGATCTTAATTTTGTAATTTTGACTTAAGCGCCGCTAGATCAGTGATTTCGGCCACAGTGCAGGGGCACGGCTTAAAATTTACCGATTAGGCTAAACACGGTGAGCATCAGCGATGTTCAGATTGAACTTTAGTGTCGACGAAAAGTGTAAGCGCAGTTCGATTTCTACAAGATTAAATGTCACAAAACTGTTAACAGCGAAATCGTAGCTGCTCGCATTCGCGAGATAACGCGAAATTAGTGTTTTTGTGTTTTTTAAAATATTGATATTGAAGTTTTTTAAATATTTTCAAAAACTGAGTACACAGTTTTAATTGTACTTATTTAAAAGTCACAAAGTCACAGTAAACATCAAAATCCTATCTTCTTTAGTTCGCGAGAAATCGCGAAATTAATTTTTTGCTGTTTCTGTTTTTGTTTTCGTTTTTTATCTTTAGATAGGTTTCTTTAAAATTTCGTAAAAACATGGTATGCAGTTTTACTTGTGCTTGATCAAAGATCATACAGCTGTTGACATTAAAATTGTATGTGTTAAATTTCGCGAGATATCGCGTAATTATATAATTTTTTTTTATCATTTATTTATTTTTTAAAACCGGTTCTTTAGAAATAATAAAAAAAAGTGGTATGCAGTTTGATTTGGGCATGTTGGAAGAAATTAAAACTGCCCACAAAAAAATTTTATAGCTGCTCACTTTCGCAATAAATAGCGAAAACAGCTTTTTGGGGGTATTTTTTGGTTTTGATTAATAAAAGAAGTTTTTTTAAAGTTGTTGAAAAACACGAAATGCAGTTTGATTTGCTATTGATTAAAGGTGATAAGGCTGTTAACATTTAAATTCTAGCTGCTCAAGCAGACCTTTGAAGATTTAATTCCCTAATTCAATTTCTTAAATCTGATTTAAAATAATTGAATTAATTCCCTGTTTCAACTGATTCAAATCACTTTGTCAAATCAGTTGATTCAAATCACTTTTGGTTTGAATCAACTTGATTTAAACTTTTTTCACTTAAATCAAACACTAAAAATGCACATTATAAAAATCTTATCATGTCTGATTGCGTTTAAGTCATTGGAATATCGTCAATTTTAAACACACGCCATCAATAAACAACACTCCAAATTGTACAGTTTTATTAAATGTGTACCTTTAGTCTAGAGTTGTGCGCTGGTCACGTGATTTGCTTGATTCACGTGAATCACGCGTGAGTGATTTTCATTTCAATCACGTGATTGTGAGTGAGCGTGATTTGAAAAAAAAACTGAGTGAGTGATTAGTGAGTGAGTCATTTTTTTTTTGCGTGAGTTTGCGTGATTAGATTTTTTGATTTGCCCAATTTTTTTTAAATTTTCGTGAAAAAATTTTTTTTTTTTGGTAAGAAAATTTTATTGCGTGAGTGGATTTTGCGTGACTCACGCGTGAGCGTGATTGAATCTGGCGTGAGTCACGCGTGAGTGTGAGTAAGTTTTTTATTACTCACGTGAATAGTGAGTGAGCGTGAGGAAAAAATATTGCGTGAGTGATCCGATTATTTTTTGCGTGAGTGAGTGTGAGTCAAAATCCACTCACGCGCCTACTTTAGTCAATAACGAATTTGGCTCTTCAGCATAAAAATAACTTTAACTTTAACACAAAAACAATTAATGATTAACATTTTTATTATACACATACATTTCCATTATATCGAAAAGTCCTGCATTACCCCACCCTTAATATATATGTGCAAATTAATAAATGTTATATTAAAGCAATGTCTTGTATTTTTGTGATTCCTATGCATGCGGGCATAGGCTAAAAAATGCAGCTTGTGCGCTGCCAATAAAATGTACACTATTAAATTCTGTTGCTTTGACTTTTTGCTTGCTACTACCGCACAAGCATAAATGTTATAGTATGTGTGTGTGTGTGTAAAGTAAATACTTTGATTTAAGAAAAAAATGTTTAAATCAACTGATTCAAAACATTTTTGATTTGAATCAATTGATTTGAATCAAATTGATTTGAATCAAATTGATTTGAATCAAGTGAATTAATTCTTGTTTGATTTGAATCAAGTGAATCAATTCATTATTTAAACAAGGAATTAAACAAAAAATTTGTTAATTCTTTCAACAAATAGTTGAAATTAATTCTTTTGAATCAAATCATCAAGAATTAATTCCTTGATTTATTAATATGAATTAATCTTTTTGCGAATCAAATCAAAAAGTGAATTAATTCTTCAAAGGTCTGTGCTCAAGTCACCGAGATGTCGCTAAAAAACTCGTTTAACTACTATTTCTTCATTGCTTTGTGTTATTTTTGGTCTATAAAAATATTTACTTCAATTAACACTAAAAATGTGGTATGCAGTTTGAATTCGAGGTTATTTAAGTTGACAAAACTTCAAGCATAAAAATTATAGATGATCAATTTCCCGAGAAATTGCAAAATTACTGTTAAAGCTTTTATATTAATTAATATTTTTTTTCTTTAGTGTCTAAAATAAAGGAAAAAAATCATGAAACAACAAATATATTGTATGCAGTTTAAATTTTATATGGTTAAAGGTGGTAAAGCTGCTTAAATCGATACCATGACTGCTAATTTTCGCGAAAAATAAAATTTTTCCCAATTTTTTTTTGTTTAATTTTGCGATTTCTCGCGAAATTGAGAAGATATGATTTCGATGTTAACTGTTTTGTGACCTGTAAATAAATACAATTTAAACTGCATACTCAGTTTTTGAAGACATTTAAAAAACTTCATTGTCAAAATTTTAGAAAATACAAAAACACTAATTTCGCGATGCTTCGCGAATGCGAGCAGCTACGATTTCGCTGTAAACAGTTTTGTGACATTTAATCAAGTAGAAATCGAACTGCGCTTACACTTTTCGTCGACACTAAAGTCGAACCTAAACATAGGGTTGCCATCCGTCCTCTTTTCCCCGGACACCGTCCTCTTTTTTAGGGCGTCCGGGGCAGTCCTACTTCTTTTTTAGAAAGTGTCCGGGGTTGTCCTACTTTTTTCACTTTTTCCCATAAATTTTTTTTATTACTTCTTAACGTTTGAATTATTGCATTGCTGTATTTTTGCTTATTAGCAGTAATGTCAACTTTTTGGGAACAAAACTCGCATGTAAATAAAAAAAACACTTAAAAACTCGTATATTTCGAGTAAAAAAGCACTTTATGTAGAGCGAAAATAACTACGTTGACATCACTTATTACACCGTCCGACAAAATTGAAAAAAGTCGTTGATCGCGAACTGGATAATATACGTTTGAAACTACAGACTAAATGTAGTAAAACAGCATTTACAGTTTTTAAATTTGTGATCCTGTGTCCTTTTAAAAGGACTTCAAAGTTTTAGAGGATTAAATTTTATAAAATATTTTTTTAATATTTTACTTGTCCTAGGATGCCACTATTGACAGCAAATGAAAGAGGAGGATCTCCCTTAATTTGCATATTTTACTATTTTTACATATCAGGAAAAAGGAGGTACGATACGTCCTTTCAAAAATGTATCCTTTAATATCATTCAAAATTTTTAACAAAATATTTTGTTAAAGTTTTCAAATGACTTTATTCACATCCTTTTATCCTGATATGGCAAAATAGAAAAATGGATAAATTAGGGGAGATCTTCATCTCTCATTTTCCGTCACCAGTGTCAACCTAGGACAAGTACAAATATTTTACAAAATGTTTCCTTTAAAACTTTGAAGTCCTTTTAAAAGGAAACAGGATCACGAAATGAAAAACTGTAAATGCAGTTTTACTCCATTTCATCTCTACTTTAAGACGTATATCATTTTGTTCATGTTTAATATTGGCTGTCGGGTGGTGTTATCAGCTGTTGTGTGTCTTAAAGTTTGCTCTCCGAAAAAAGATTTGTCTATCAAAAATTTCCATTTAAAAATTGTTTAAATGATTTCAAGCAAATTTCTTTTGAATTTCCAGAAATTGTATATCAGAAATTCGCAATTGTATTTCAAAAGTTTCCGTTTGTATTTTAAAATTTTCTAAATGCTTTTAAAAAATTCCATTTCATAAATTTCCAATTGTATTTCAAAAATTTCCATTTATATTTCAAAATATTCTAAATGCTTTTCAAAAAATTTCAATATATATTTATATCAAAAATTTACATATGTATTTCAAAATTTTTCAAATGCTTTTCAGAAGATTTTGATACACAAATGAAATTTTTTGAAAAGCATTTACATCATTTTTAAATTAAAATGGAAATTTTTGAAATATAATTAAAATATCTGAATTTATTTAAATTGAAAAGTAATTTTCTTAAAATTATTTAAAACATTTGGATATGAAAATTGAAATTTTTGAAAAACAAATAAAATTTTCTGAAATGCATTTAGAAAATTTTGAAATACAAATAGAAAACTCTGGTATACATTGAACATTTTTGACTTAAATTTAGAATTTTTTTAAATATAACTGGAAATTTTTTAATTATAAATAGATATTTCCAAAATATAATTGAATGGATATTTCCAAAATAGTGAAATATAATTGGAAATATATTTTTTTAATGAAAAAAAAAATTGTTTATTCTGAATAAAAATAATTTTTTTTTTGCATATTGTATCGCGCTGTACTCTTTTTTTAAATTATTTTTTTTAAAAAAAGCTGTCCTCTTTTTTGGGTCAAATGTCCTCCTTTTTGAGGCTGACGTCCTCTTTTTCTCAAAATGCAAATGGCAACCCTACCTAAACATCGCTGAGGCTCACCGTGTAAAAATGTAAACGAAGATTTTTTAGACCAAAAGAAACCGTAATGTGCCCGGCTATCGACGAAAATACTTTTTCGTATTAATATATGAAATTTAAAAAACGGTGAAAAATTATCTTTTCTGGGCATATTTTAGAGCACGATAAAGATGTCACGGATCAAAATTATATTTTTTTTGGAATATGAATATAACTTATAACTGATAACGTTGCTAGTCAAAACTAAAAAAAAAAAATTTTAAATTTTTTGAAGAAACCTCCAACGGCCCTCAAATTTTTTTTCGAAGTCAATTGTAAGCTGAAGGATTTATCCCACCAAGATGAAATTGTTTGTCGTTAACAAGCTAATAAAATTAAATAATAATTAAAAACAAAATGGAAAAATCGAAAAAAAATGTTTAGGGCATAACTTTAACCCCCAACGGCACGGGTTAATATTGTCCGATTTGGCTTAAAATTTAAACTTAGAGTTTTTTTTACAAAAGTCATTATTCGTGCCACCCTTATATATATATTAGGGCGTTTCACCAAGACCGTTAAAAAAAAAATGATTTCTCGCGATTTGCAAAAAAACTTACATGTGCACTATAAAAAACGCATGTAAACTTACTATTATAAATTGGCTAAATTTTTGTTGAATAGCACACATTTTGTGTTAATATAAGCACAAAATGCGTACAATACTTTTAAACCAATTAAACACAGCAAATTATAAATATTATCCGTTAATTCACATATTTTACACACAAATGTGTAAATAAAATTACACCGCTCAACAAATCGAAGGTTTTTGACTCCGGTTTGAAGTTTGATATAAAATTTTTAAAGATTTTGACTCGCTGATTCCAAATTTGTGCTCCAAATTTTTCCATCACGTCTAGAATTTTAATTATTCACGGTTGAAAATGGGAAAAAACCCGATTTTTGCCTTTTTTGAAAGCTCAAAATTTAGGCAAAAGTTCATTCTTTCTTATAGATTTTTAAGCCCATTAAAGATATCTTCCGGTTTATAAGAAAAATAACACAGAAAACTTAAATTTGTAAATATTTTTTTTTAGTTTTTCTTTGAAAAATATCAAAAAAACTAAGGTATCTATCTACCTTACCTTTTTTACAAAAATGATAATTTTAACAGAGTCATTTTAAAACGCAATTGTAACCCAACCAAACGCAATAATAAGAAAAAAATTGTTTTCTATTGGCGTTTTCTTTTCTGGCAAAAAATGTAGCATTTTGTAACATTTTTTTATTCCTTGAATTTTTTGTGTTCTTTTCTAAAAAAAATGCACACTTTTGAAAAAATATTATGTTCTTTTCTCAAAATATTGCCTGCCCGTGATGTAAAAAATGCATATTTTCACCCCGAAATCAAATGACGGAGTGAAAACTGCCCTGATATTCTCAGGTCAGTCATTTTTCGCATTTTCAACCATGAATAACTAAAAATCTGGACATGATGGAAAAATTTGGAGAACAGATTTGGAATCACGAGATCAAAGTCTACTAAAATTGATCACCATAATTCAAACCGGAAAATGAGTGTTGAGCGGTGTTATCAACCAACATACATACACACTAAGGGTGTTCTTATTTTTTTATTTCGGATTTTTGTGTTGCACTGGGCAGGAATACTTCAATTCCTTTAATCAGGGCAAAATTGAGATATGAAAAATTGACCCAGTTAAAGGTCAAAGGTCAAATTTTAGAAGAATTTGAATTTTTAAAGATTTACAGATTTTTCGAGCGGATATTAATTAAACTCCTAAATGTTATTTTAATAACATTTAAAAATTAATGGCTTATAAAAATTCAGAGCATTAACCCTTAAGTGCTGTTGGGGTCTATATGACCCTATGAAATAATATACTTATATTTTCTCCATTAAATAAAAAAAATATGGACCCCAAGAGCACTTATGGGTTAATTTTCCGAATTTTAATAATAAACCATTTATGTTTAGTCATATTAAAATAACATCAAGGAGTAATATTCGCTCAAAAAAATTGTTAATCTTTAAAAATTCAAATTGTTCTCAAATTTGACCTTTGACCTTTAACTGGGTCAATTTTTCATATCTCAATTTCGCCCTGATTAAAGGAATTGAAGTATTCTATATTATTCTGTAGTAATTCGGTAGAAAACATATGAAGTTTGTTAAAAAAAAAATAAAAAAATTAACTAAAAGCTAAAAAAGTTACCAAAATCATTATTATCTCGAAATCCGCCGAAATAAAATCGCTAAACTAGCCGAATGAAAAATGGAATGTCTACAATTTTTGTAATTTTTACTCCCTTATATGTGCTTAACGAAATCCTATGGTCTAATGGTCGATTTTTTAAATTTTATTTGCCAAAAAAAAATAAAATTTAAAATTGGAGATTTGAAAACAGGGTTGAAAAATTTAGACCTATTTACCATTAATTAAAAACAAGTTATCATAACACAATATAAAAAATAATAATCACCTTAGTACATTGGCAAGTAAAGAATAAAAAAATGTTGCTATAGTATATAATTTCAATCAATTTCAAAAATTGAACTCGAAATCTTTGATCAAGTGGTCTGCCACACGCTAGTTGCCTGGGGCAGTTGTAATAACTTGGCTGATTTTTAACCGATTTTAGTTTTTATTGCCTTATTACAAAGGTAATGTACTCCACATCACAATTCTGTAACCATTTGATTTCAAACTTAACTTTAAATATCGAAAAAATTGAGAAAATGAGTAAAAAGTCATTTTTCCCCCTTGTATTCCGTTATTCAAACTTCAGGTCGTTTCCGCGTCCACTTAAAGTTATCGGATTAACTCCAAATTTTTTATTATTAAGTTTTTAGTACAAAGGAACAAAATTCTGCCCAGTGCGCAGCAATTAAAACACTTTAAATTTGTCCCTTACTGTTAAGAACACCCTTAATACACACATGTTAAATAACTAAAACGCCAGACAAAAGTATAAGCTTCCTTAGCGTAGTGGTTATGAAGTGTACTTTCAAATCGGAAGGTGGAGAGTTTGATGCTCGCTGGCGCCGAATGTTTTTTTGTTTTTTTCTTATATTTATTCACCTCTTTATTATTCAAATTGACCACTAGTGGTGACTTTATTCAATTTACACATTCAGAGTAAAATTACCCAATTTATAGTCTAGTTTCCTACTGTAAATTGGGTAAATTTAAAAAAAAAAAAAAAACTAAATTTTTCGGTTAACCGGTTTGGAAATACTAATTACAATCCACAAAAACGTCTTTAAAAATTATTATTATTTTAAGTTTACAAACAAAAAAACTTGTTTGTAAACTTAAAATGTACTAAAATGTTTGCCAGTTTAAAAATTATAATCGTTAAACTTCATTAAGCATTCATAATGCGTTAATTTTCGAATATGTAATTATTTAAAAAAAAAAAATGTCCGATAAAAGTAAAAGTAATTACGATATTGTATTGAAATTAGTATTTAAGTATTTACCAGCTAATAATGACACATTTTGAAAACAAATTTAAATTATTATATATTTAAATCTGGTTTATCTTTTAATATCTAAATTTTTTTTTTGAATAGTTTAAAAATTTGGTTTATGTTTGTTGAATAGAATTTAATTTTTTGCAAAAAACTTAAATATTTATATGCAAAACAAAAATTCTAAATGCATAAAATTAAAAAAAAAATAAAAGTATCAAAAAAAACTGCAAAATAATTGTATAAATACTAAAGTTTTGAATTGTCCAACTATCAAAAACAAATAGTCTCTTAACTTCAAACATCCTTAACAAATCTCTAAAAAAAAATCAAAATATTCAAATTGGTAAGTTTAAGAAATAAGAAATTTCAGAATAAGAAATTTCTAGAAAATTAAGTTAAATTACTTTTATATATTTGTAGTTGTTCGTTGTTATTGCTGCCTTGTTTGCTGTTGCCATGGCTTCACCCGCACCTTTGCCTGGTCCAGCTCCAGCTCCAGTAGCCAGTCCTTATCCTAATCCAGCTCCTCAAGTCTATTACGGATCACCTTATGATTATAGCGGTGGTTATTATGCTTCTCCTTATGCTTATTATGGTTAAAATTTTATGAAATTCAATGCAGACACTTTTAAAAAATAAAATTTAGATTTTTGTAAAAATCTTGTCTAAAAACGGAAAATTGTATTTAAACTAAATTTTTATTTGTCCATTATTTCCGAGAACTGAAAATATTCGTTGTACAATGAAAAATCTAAAAAAAAAAATAATTGACAACACAGGCTAACTGGAGACGTCGACAGCTTCGGAAGAAAGCACACATCCTTTATCCACGCAAAAAAAAAACATGTTTGTGGTGATCATAATGGAGGGGCAAAATAGTATGTTTGGGATTATGGTTTTAGCAATCATACTGTATGATAATAACAAACATAGTCCAAAGACCTTTTTAAAACATATTATGTTTGTGACAATCACACTGTATGGTTGTATCTAAACATAATCTGAAACCCATTTTAGCATATTATGATTGCAGCCAAACATCACGTATTAAACATAGCATGATTGTACCTAAATGAATAAAAAATCATATACTTACGTATTTACCAAATAAACAAAAAACGGATTTTATAAATGTCTTGTTTTTATTTTTTTTTTTAATTATAAAATTTATAAATATATATGTACCTACACTAACTGAAATTAAAAAAAAAACTCGTTCATCTCCGAGAGACACTGTATATGGCAATGTTGCATCACTGTCAGCACAATTTCGGGGGTGAAAATATGTTCGGCTACCAGCTCTAAAATATCTCTGACTTCATCCGAAAAAACAAGCCTTTCCAATTATTTGGCAATTTAAATTTTTACCCCACTAAAATTTATAACAAAAAAAAAAACATTTTATTTAAAACAAAATATTAACATATTAATATAATAATATAATAAAACTTCTTCTAAAAACATACTAAACTCATTATCGCCAATGAACTTGATTATTAATAAATAAATCTTTTTTGTTTTATTAATTTTGACCACCGTTTTGTAAAAAAAAACACGAATAAAAGAAGAAGAAACAAAAAAAAACGCTCAATCATAGTATGAATTGTAGCGATTAAAGTATGGTTAATTTTGAACATTCAATGGTTGGTTTGGTCATTAACAATCAAAACATGGTCTCTGCAACAGGCGTCATTTAGCTACAATGAAGATAGTATGTTTAATAGAAGTTTATTTAATAAATATTTTACTAACATATACTACACATAAATAGACTTTCACAAATTTCTTTCACAATTTTGTTATGAATTTAAAATTATTTTTTGTTTACACTGATTTTTTTTTGTTTTTTTTTTGTTTATGTTTTTTATATATCACTTCTGTTAGTATACACAATGTTTACAACCAACCTCTTTGACGGACCACAGACGACTGACAAATCATAAATCACATACAATAAATGCTATGAATAACTGACAATACTATGATTGTATACTTCAAACTATTATTTCTGATATTGATTACTATGATCATAATGTCAGGCCACCATGTTTCTAGTTAGATTTTTCGTAACCATACTGTGGTTCCATCCAAACATGTTTTTAATTTTAGAGTGGTAATCATGTTATCATGATCCCTGAAAGCATTATATTGTTAAACACACATTAAAACGAATATAACATGATTGCTATAACAATGTATTGTTGTAGAAGCCATAGAATGGTTTCCGTGATCATGTTGCAAACATGTTTTTTCTCTGCGTGTCAGTACACTCAAAATAATACATTAGTAGATTTACTAATTTTTTTTTGCTAATGCTGGTTAGCTAACTTTTAGCAAATTTTTAGTTGAGATTAGCATGTTAGCAAAAATATCTTGTAAACTTCATTTAGCGCATTAGCAATTTTAAACAAAATTTGAACTATTTTTTTTTGCTAAATTTAAAATTGAGTTGACCAAATTTTTACTAGTTTTTTTGCTAATATTAGCAAAAATAAATGGTAATTTTTTTCTATTTTCAGAAAACTTCAAATGGCGCTATCTCGGAAACTAAGCCAGATAGAGCAAATGGAGGCTATTTTTGGTTCTCGGGCTCTCCATAGTATCGCCGGTCCTCTTCACATGTGTGGACCCTAATGGGTCCTAACTTTGGATCCAAAAAAGTTAGCATTCCCGAAAATTTTAAAATGCTCATATCTCGGTAAATATTGCCGACACAACAAAAAGTCAAAAAGCATTTTTGTAGCTCTCAACACGTAGAACAAGACCGCAAAATAATCAAAAGCTCTCCAAATAATATTTTTGAAGTTATCGAGTTTTGTAATTCTCAAAACCCCGGTGATCCCCTAAAATCACGTATCTCAAAAACTAAGCAAGATAGAGCGAAACGGACACAAATTTTGGATCAAAAACTATGACGATTTTTAAGGAATCCAACTAGGTCTAGGCCCATCGGGGTCTGGACCTATCGGGTCCGAACCCAATGGGGTCCTCAAAAAAAAAAAAATTCAGTTAACTAATTTTTAGCAAAACGTTTTTGCTAACTTTACCAAAAAAATTGTAGGTTCAAAATCAGCAAAATTTCTTGTAGGTTTACAAGCTTTTTTTGCTAACTTTACAGTTTTTTTTTTTGAGTGTATATGCATATATCGTGTTGAGAAAGGTGCCCCCACTCCCGAAAAATCATTGTCAATATATTTTTTTTTCAATTTTTATATCCTGGAGGGTAATTATGTAACTTGATAGTCGTCAATCGTCATCGTTAGCTCATTAATAATATAATAATAATAATAGTTTTGATCATATGATCAATTATTTTTATACCCTCCACTTAGTGATAGAGGGTATATATAAGTTTGTCATTCCGTTTGTAACTCATCGAAATATCGATCTGGGACCCCATAAAGTATATATATTCATGATGCCCGATCGATTTTAAGACATTCTAGCGACGTCCGTCTGTCCGTCTGTCTGTCTGTCTGTGGAAAATGCTGTCGCGGACAAAATATTGCACAGAGATGACTGAAACTTAACATATTTATTGGAAGTTTTCCCGAGAAGTTTGGTATTGCATTTGAGCGATATCGGTTCAGCGGTTCAAAAGTTATGAACGAAAATGTAAGCACACCTCAAAAATTTCAGTACATTCAACATAACCTAAAAATACAAAATGCTTTAATTCGGCTTTTGGTTGACATATGTGAACATAATTGAACACCAAATGGTAATTTATCAAGTACGAACATATTTTTTGACAAAAAAAGAAAAAAATCGCGGATTTTTTTTTACCAAAATTTTTTTTCGCGAATTTTTTTTTTTCAAAATTTTTTTTTCAAAAGTAATTAACTTTTAAATAAAGTTTTTTGCAATAATCGTTTTGAAATTGTGGAGGGTATCACTACATTCGGCAAGGCCGAATTTAACTTTTTTACTTGTTTATTTATTCTTTCTATTTATTTACAACCAGGGTTGGCAACCGAAACGAATAACGGTATCGGTAACGGTATTGGTATTACATAGTTTTTATATCGGTAACGGTAAAGGTAACGGTATTTTCGATTATTTCGGTAACGGTGAACCGTTACCGAAACATCAATACCGGTACGTACCGGTATTATGAATAAAATGTTAACAACTCACAAATTTGTTAAATATGCGTAAAAAATGAAAAAATTGATAAAAAAATTAAAAAAACTGTTAAATTCTGTACCTTTTCTATACATAATTATATTTGTAATAGTATTAGATACTATAAATTAACTCAGAATTAAATTAAAACATTCATGCAATATTGTAATTCAACAAATACGAACTCATGTTCGTAGACACACCAATAAGCAAAAAATCTGCATTTTACGCTATATGAGAAATCTGCATTTTAAGCCATTTGAGAAATATGCTGATTATAAATGACGCGGTTTGCTAAATTTCTTTCTGGATAATCCAGGCAGAATTTGCTGAAAAAACCGTCAAGACAGCAGACAAATCTGCTGATTTTAATAGAGAAATCTGCTGATTTCAAATAAACCTAAACTTTTTATTTGAAATCAGCAGATTTCTCTGTTAAAATTATCAAAATTGTTTGTCCTGTTGTTAAAAAAAATCGGCAGGGATAAATAAATTTGGTAAGGATGTTACAGGGGATGTTTTGTAAGGGAGGGTTGGCGGCATCGGAGGGACACCTTTCCTCTCGCCATAGATGTTAAGAAATTAATTTTAGTTATATTTACGCATAAATAATACAATTTTATCAATGTTTAATTTTATTTGCTATAGCCAAGCCCCCAAAAGGTTCGGACCAAAAAAATCGCATTTTCTAATCTTGATCAATGAACTTCACACGGCATAAAAATGTTTCATTTTATAAAACAACTAGACAAAAAAATTAAATACCCAGTCTGCACAGTTTCGAGGCGACAATTTTTTCAAAGTTTTATCGAAGGTTTTCCGCAAAAATGATTCGAAGTCGATATTATATACAGTCGATATTTTAACGTTTCTCGAACTCATATTTTTATTGAAAAATAAATCGACTTCGAAATGATTTCCGATCTACATTTTAGGTATTCTCGTATTTGTTGTTCCATAAAAAAAAATACCTTTTTTCGATATAACATCGAGTTTCAGTTTTATTTTGTTTAACAAAAATTCCACAAATTTTAATTGTTATTATAAAAAAATTATATCTAACATCAGAACAATAAAAAAAAAAAAATCCGCGACCGGGGTTTGAACCACGGCCATAAAACTACAAATCCTAAGCTGCAGAACCTGCTAGCCAACTAGGCCATACACAACTTGAAATTTGTTTGTACTAATATATATTTTGAAATAAAAATATTTTCAAATTATGAGAAGTATGTCACAACAAAATAAAATGAATATAAAAACAGGGTAATTCAAATAATAATAAAAATTATAATTTAAGGGCAATTCAAATAATAATAAAAAATTCAAATTTTAGTAAAAGTAATTTTAAAAAATCACTTTTATGATCAAACTTTGGCTGAAGGAGTAAGGCGTTCAACCAGTAAACTGGGAGTTCTGAGTTCAAATCTCAAGTTAGGCAGATAAAAACAGTAATTAGAAAAAATTAAATTTAAAGAATAAATAAATTAAATTAGTAAAAATTAGGTAATTGTAAGTAAGTAGTAGTAGTAAGTAATAAAATATTTTTTTTTTAATTCTTACCGTTTTTAAAACAATTAACTAAATTATTAAAAAAACAAATGTATCGAAATTCATGAAATTTTTCGATTAAAAATCGAATCGAATCCTGTACCAAAACTCGATTCTATATCAACTTGCATGCCACATAGAAAAACACGCTTTATATCGGCATTATATCGAACTCGATATCGATGAAATTCTTAGAGAAAACGTTTCTCTTTCGAATCGATGTCGACTCATTTTGCATACTGGGTAATATATGTTTTTTTTTTTGGTGTTTTGTAAGTTTTTCAAGGGGGAACTTTTTTTCATCTGTTCCGATTAGGGCTGTAAATCCCGAAATCCCGGGATTAATCCCGATTTAGAGCTTAAAAATCCCGGGATTTGTGAAATATTAAAAATGTATGAGAATTTATTTTTAAAAATACAACTTTGTTCAATTACACCGCTCAACAAATCAAAGGTTTTTGACTCCGGTTTGAAGTTTGATACAAAATTTTTAAAGTTTTTGACTCGCTGATTCCAAATCTGTGCTCCAAATTTTTCCATCACGTCTAGAATTTTAATTATTCGCGGTTGAAAATGCGAAAAAATGCGATTTTTGCCTTTTTTGAAAGTTTGCACAGCTGCCACTAGGTGGAATAAAAATCTGGTATAAAGCGTTAGAGTTGAATTGAACTATGATCTCAAACATATGATCAAAAAAATTTCAAGTTGTTGCACTATTATTGGCCAAACACGTATTTTAAAAAAACACTGTGAAAAAAATTAGAAAAAGCACCATTTTTAAAAGGCTCTAAAACAAAAACCAGATGATCAATCTTTAGCGTGATGAGCTCAAAATTTAGACAAAATCTCATTCTTTCTTATAGACTTTTAAACCCATTAAAGATATCTTCCGGTTTATACGAAAAATAACACAGAAAACTTAAATTTGTAAAATATTTATTTTTTTTAGTTTTTCTTTGAAAAATATCAAAAAAAACTAAGGTACCTACCTTATCTTTTTTACAAAAATGATAATTTTAACAGAGTCATTTTAAAACGCAATTCTAACCCAACCAAACGCAATAATTGGAAAAAGATTGTTTTCTATGTTGGAGACCAAAGAAAAATTATACTTTTGCGCTTTATACCAGATTTGTATTCCACTCAATGGCTGCTGTGTAGGCTTTCAATTAATGCAAAAATCGTCATTTTTCGCATTTTCAACCGTGAATAACTAAAAATCTGGACGTGATGGGAAAATTTGGAGAACAGATTTGGAATCAGGAGATCAAAGTCTACTAAAATTGATCATCAGAATTCAAACCGGAAAATGAGTGTTGAGCGGTGTTATTGTTACATTTACATAAACAAATTAAAACTATTTTTTTTTTAATTTTCGACGTAGCTGGCCACGAATTTGGCTGAGCTGAGAGTTCCACCCATGCTTGCTGAATAATAGTCCAGTGAACTAATTATTAAGCCACATTAAGTTTGCAAAACCGAAACTTTGATCGAAGGGCGCCACGGGTAAATTTAATCCGATTGGCCTCAAATTTGTACCACATAAGTTTTAGGCAACAGTGCCTAACAGTGGATACAGTGCAACAACCAAGATCGGAATGTGATGAAGGTTGAAAGCAAATAAAAGTTGTCATTTTCCATAACAAACCCCACAAGGCTTTTTTTAGTTCAATATTTAATAATAATAATTACTTGAAAACTGCATAAGTGGCGTATACTTAATTTTTAATTGCCTTTTAATAACAATTAGAATAATTAGAAATCATTATTTTAATAATTTCGTTGTAGCGAAATCGACCCAAGGGTTTTCGTGGAAATCAAACCCAAGACTCCCTGCTTAATAGGCTAGCACGCTACCTACTAACCAACAGTAACCCCCTTAATATGCACAATAAAATTGAAACATAAAGAGTCTACTATTTTTTTACTTTTATAATCAAAGAAATTTAATTCCGAAAAATCCCGGAATCCCGGGATTTTTCGGGATCCCGGGATTTCAATTTTCAAATCCCGAATCCCGGGATTTTAAAAAAACGATCCCGTTTGACAGCACTACTTCCGATTTTCCCATTTCGGAACTTAACCAGCCTATAACCATAAGACGAATTCGTACCAGAAGAGTAGCACGTTTATTTTGGATCGAATCGTGTCTTCTATATACGGAAAGACGAACATCACATACAATCGATCACTGATCATATGAGGTCTTTATGAGGTCCAAAACCGATATTCGAATTAAGTTAATTGCGAATGTAATCATTGGTTTGATTGGCAATGAACAAAAAATTGTTTTTTTTATTTTAAGTACATTAAAAATATTTTAATATATTTTTAATTCACAAAAAAATTAAAATAAATAATATTAATGCAACCGAAACAAAACCGATATAATACCGGTAAAAATTCGAATAAAGGTAACGGTTTTTTATCGGTAACGGTATTTAAAAATTTTTATTTCGGTATTGGTAACGGTAACGGTAGTCAATATTAAAGGGTTTTTAATCGGTAACGGTATTGAAAGGGTAACGGTAGCCAACACTGTTTACAACTCATTTTTAATAATTTCATCCTAACCGAGAACTGGTAACATTGCCCGACGTCTCGTTGTAGCGAAAAGAACAAGGTTCTGGTGGGAATCGAACCCACGACCCCCAGGTTCAAAGGCTAGCACGCTACCAACTAGCCTACGGGGCCCCCTCATCGTTAGCTCATTATTTTATTACCATATAGTGTGATTTTATGGTAATAGAATAATGAGCTAACGATGCCGATTGACGACTATCAAGTTACATAATTAGCCCCCTGCTCTACTTTGTCGTATAGAAAAAGTCTCAGAGTCTGGGATATTTTTCCTATAGAAAAAGTCTGAGATTCTGAGACATTTTTCCTATACACTCAAAGAACTATAAAACAATTTGTCATAAAATTTCGTCCAATGAAACTTTTTAATGAAGTTTTCATAAATATTATGAAAATTTTCATAAATGAAATGTTTCATAAATACTAAGAATATTTACGAATAATTTCATAAATATAATGAAACAGTTTCATTGGACGAACTTTTATGATGAGTTTCATTATATTAATAAAGCTTTTTCTTTGTGCGTAGAAAAGACTTATTCCTATAGAAACAGTCTCAGTTTCTGAGACATTATTCCTATAGAAACAGTCTCAGTTTCTGAGACATTTTTTCCTATAGAAAAAGTCTCAGACAATTTTCCTATAGAAAAAGCCTCACAAGAAAGGTCTTTCACAGAACACCCATCGTTTGTCCTGAAACTTGCATATAGGAAAGATGGGAGCAAAAAAAGATTTACCTGTTTTATAGCTGCCCAATCTCACATTTAGGGGGTCAAAGGGGAGGGGGAAAAACGGATCTTTTTTAGTTTTTTTTGACGATTTTTCCCATTTCTAAAAAAGACACTATATGGACATTTTATACAGGTCGAAAGGTTTTTTGAAGGCCTATCCAGTGGTGTAACGTTCGTGTCCAAATTTGGCTTCATTAAGTTCGTTATTGTCAAAAATGTATAATTGTAGGGGTAGTTTATATGGAGATGTATATACGTACAACTGCCAAAATCATATCTATCTCTATCAAAATTAAGCTGACCCGTATTTTTTCTATGGAAAAATTCCTGCTAGTTCGGCTTTTATAGGGATTTTCCCGAAAGCCCTTATTTTTTCATAAGGTGGCAACCCTTTTTTAAATTTGAGATTGGGCAGCTAAAAATAACAGGTAACTCTTATTTTTTCCCCCTCATTCCCATATTCATGTTTCAGGACAATCGGTGGGTGCCCTGTTAGTAGGGTATTCAATCGATTAACCGTTAATCGGTTAACTGATTAATTTTGGACGATTAACTGTTCGAATAATTTAAAATTGTCAATTTTTTTTAACCGATTAACCGAAGTTACTTTTTTTAGTACTTTTACCAAGTTTTTTGCTTTATTTTGTGTTTTGATGTTTTATTTTTAATTTAAATTACGGTTCTGAGTTAAAAAAAAATTATCAAACTCTCTTTTAGCAATGTGTAAAAACGTCGTCAAGAAAATATTTTATCGAGGTCCTAAAAAGATATTTCAGTTAAAAAAAAACAAACTTAGTACCCCTAGCCAATTTTTTTATACATTGCCAACAGTAGATCCGAATCTGGCCTTAGATCTGATCTATCTTATCTTGAGATATTTAGATTTATGATTGACAATACTAAATAAACTTAGATTTTCGCAATGTTCGTGACCCTATAAAACCGCGAATTATTTTATGATGTATAAGTAGTTCAGCACATCTGAAAATACTACTATTTTTCTGCAAAATACTTTTGGAAACACTAATTCTTAGATATCTTTTTTCATTACGGAGATAGCGACCGATGAAATTATTGCAATAAAATAAAAGAAAACAAATTTGGAAACCAAATATTTTTTTGTTTATATTTTTAGTACCGAATTCGAAGCTATTTAAGGGGTACATCAAAGTCCGGCAGCAATTTGGGTCAGTTTTTCCTTTTTATAAAAATTGCTTTGTTTTTTTACATTTTTTTTCATTGAAATGCTCCCAATTTAAATTGGGCAAATTTTTCAGGGTGCCATACAAAAATTCTTTATTTGAGCTAACATTATAGAGGGTATTTAAAGCTTCGCCATAGCGGGTATAGAATTCTTATTAATAAAGTTCTTAAAAGTATATACAGTTCGTGGTTTTATATTAAATTTAAATTTTAAATTGATATTATTCGGTTAACCGAATAATTCAAATTTAACCGATTATTAACCGATTAAATCTCAATCCCGATTAATTATTTGCTTAATTAACCGATTAAACCAAAACCTCGATTAATTGAATACCCTACTTGGTAGTGAATCGATTAGCGATGTTCCTCTCGTTTTTTCTATTAACGACTGTCTGCCTCTCGGGGTCTGTCTTTGGGTTTCAATTAGTATCTTTAGAATTTTGAATGGAATGTTTCAATTTTTATTGATTTTGTTTGTATTTCTGTTGAAATGGTGTATTTACATACACTATTATACATATATGTCCAATATTTACCCAGTAGTCATTTTTTAAATGACTACTTTTCATAACATAAAAATCAAAATCCACTATTTTCTTTAACAATACCAGTGCTTTTCACAGTGTAGGACCCACACACCAAGAAAAATATAATTAACTGTAAGTTTTTTTCTATAAAAAATGTGTCAGAATCTGAAATTTTTTTCTATAGAAAATCGTCTGAGAATTTGGGAAAAATGTAACGGAGTATTGTTTGGCCTGAGAAGGCTATGTAGAATCCTATTTTTAAACCCTCCACTCTAGTGATCTGAGGCTGCTGAAGTTTGACATATATGTTGGACATTTACCTGGTCAGGTTGGTATTGCAATCCAGCGAAATCGGTCTAGTGGTTCAAAAGTAACAAGCAAAAGAGTGAATTTCGGCCAGGGGTTTTCGCTATTTTACGAGATAAAAAACACGATAACTTTCGAAAGACTATTCCGAGGCAGCTGAAGCTTGGCGTATATATTTTTCGTTCCTTTGGTCTAATTTGTATTGAGTTTCAGCAAAATCGGTTAAGTGGTTCAAAAGTTATTCGCAAAACTGTGAATTTCAGATTGGTTTCACCTTAAAATCACGTGTTCAAAAAACCGTTAATCGAGTTTTAAAAGCATTGATAAGTCACAAATATATTTAACAAGGTATTTTTTTTTCACTCGAAAATATTTTTACACTAAAAAAAAAATATATACTCAAAAAAAAATTTACACTCAAAAAAATTTTTAATTTTATACCCTCCAACTACAGTATGGGGGTATACTCACTTTGTCATTCCGTGTGTAACGCATCGAAACATCGGTCTAGGACCCCATAAAGTATATGGGGCATTCCAGGCCAAATCACTCACTTTTAGACCCGACCCCTTTCGATTTATTTTATTTTTGAATGTGTTTTAGTACTTATTAAATGCAACTTGGACACCAATTTTCAGCCTCTTATTCCAAGATGGTGCTGAGTAATAAATTTTTCAAAATGGCGATTTTTTCAAAAAAATGGAAAAGTTAAAAATTTCAATTAATTTTGACCAGTTAAAAATATAGATATCTTAAAAAAAGTTGGACAACGTTTTGTTGGTATTTAAATGTAGTTTTAGAAAAAAATATTAAAAAAATTATTCGAAGTAATTATCACTTATTTTTTAACGTTTAAAAATTAAAATCGACTTTTTGAAAAAGTCCGAAACCTTCGATTTTTTTTTACAAATGTCTAAAAATTTTACTCTTAATTACGCAACTTTTAAGCCATAATTCGAGATGTGATCGCAATTTGTTCTATTTTTTTTTCAAATTTTGAAAATTGCACCTTTTATTTTTTGACTCTGATTTATTTTGTATGGTGCTCCAAAAAAATTACATTGGTAGATACTGACCCTAACTTACCCTAGATATATTCATTTCGAGGCAAAAATTCGCCTCACAAAAATTAAGAACGATCGGACATGGATATGGTGTACCGCATGGGCCTTGAAGTTTAGAAAACGGATTGCAAGGAAAAATATGAATTTTTTTCTGTTTTCTCAATTTTTTTGGTATTTTAGGTTAAGTTTTAATTCAAGTGGTTACAGAATTATAATACGGAGTAAAATGCCTCTCTAATAAGGTACCAAAGACTGAAATCGGTTGAAAATCAGCCAAGTTATTACAACTTCCCCAGGCATCTAACGTATTGCAGAACACTTGATTAAGCAATATAATACGATTTTGGAAATTCATTGAAATTTTCTACTGTAATAACATTTTTTTATTCTTCAAGTTCAAATGTAATTAGATGACAAGTATTTTTCATATTGTGTTTTGCTAACATTTTTTAAATTAGTGCTAAAAATGACTGCATTTTCAACACCCTTTTGAAATCTCTATTTTTAAAAAAAAATTCTTTTTTTTGTTTTAAAATTTGGAAAAACCAAACAAATATTACACTGAAACATGAATAATGAAAAAATGTTATTACAGTAGAAAATTTCAATAAATTTAAAAAAAGGGACACGTATTTTTTAATCAAGTGGTATGGCACACGATTGATGCCTGGGGCAGTTGTAATAACTTGGCTGATTTTCAGCCGATTTTAGTTTTTAGTACCTTATTAGAAATGCATTTTACTCCACATCATAATTCTGTAATCACTTGAATTAAAACTTAACTTAAAATACAAAAAAATTTGCGAAAACAGAAAAAAATTCATATTTTTCCTTGTAATCCGTTTTTTAAACTTCAAGGACCATGCTAAACGCCTTACCCATGTCCGATCATCCTAAATTTTTGTGAGACGTATATTTACCTCCAAATGAATATATTTAGGGTAAGTTAGGGTCAGTATCTACCATTTTTTTTTCTTTTGGAGCTCCATATAAAATAAATCAGAGCCAAAACATAAAAGGTGCAATTTTAAAAATTAAAAAAAAAAATAGAAAGAATTGTGATCACATCTCGAGTTATTGCTTAAAAGTTGCGTAATTTAGAGCAGAATTTTTATAGTTTTTTACAAAAAAATCGAAGGTTTCGGACTATTTCAAAAAGTCGATTTTAATTTTTAAACGTCAAAAAATAAGTGATAATTACTTCGAATAATTTTTTCATATTTTTTTTCTAAAACTACATTTAAATACCAACAAAACGTTGTCCAACTTTTTTTTAAATATCTATATTTTTTAATGGTCAAAATTAATTAAAAATTTAAATTTTTTAATTTTTTGGAGAAAATCGCCATTTTGAAAAATTCATTACTCAACACCATCTTGGAATAAAAGGCTGAAAATTGGTGTCCAAGTTGCATTTAATAAGTACTAAAACATATCCAAAAATAAAATAAATCGAAAGGGGTAGGGTCTAAAAGTGAGTGATTTGGCTTGGAATGCCCCATATATATTATTGATCAGTGATCGATTTAAGACATTCGATGTCCGTCTGTCTGTCCGTCCGTCTGTGGAAGATACGATACAGTCCAAAATTAAAGTGCTAGACTCCTGAAATGTGGCACATATATGTCTTACGTTCATAGGCTGGTTAAGTTCGGAGATGGGGAAAATCGGACCATGGGGGAAAAAGTTCCCTTTTGACGAAGTAAACCAACCAACCAATAAAAAAATTAACTTTTTATAGGTTTTTTTTTGTATTTTTGTTAAACAAATGAAACATTTTTATGATTGAAAAAGTTCAAAGTCTTGGACTTGAACCCAGGGGATTTGAAAATTACTTTTTTTGTCCGCCCCCTTTTGTGGGCGTGGATATTAGCAAATAATTTATATAATGATGAAATTGTATATCTTTTGTACAAAAAGCATAGTAATTAAATTTGTAAACATTTTTGACCGTAGAGAAGGTGTCCCCAAGGACCCCTGACAAGCCCTCCCCCGCAAAAAAAACGCCCCTGAATTTTTTTTTAAATTTTTTTTTTTAACGTTGGAGGGTATACAAGATTCGGCACAGCCGAATTTAACACTCTCACTTGTTTTTTTTTTTAAATGACTAAAAACTGTTTTTTATTCAAAATAAAATATTTCTAATCAAAATTGTTAAATTTTTTCAGGTTAGAAAATTTACTATTGCTTAAAAAGGGCATTGGAGGGTATTCATGAATTCGACCAGGTCGAATTAAACATTTCTACTTGTTTTTCTTTAGAAAGTTTATCTTTGATTATTTTTTAGTAGATTCTTTAAATTATACCCATTTGAGAACCACTGGCTTAGGGTATACAATTTGTAAATAGCATATGAAATTTCGTGTTGATTGTTTAAAGAAGAATTAAATTAACAATATTGTAGTGATATTTGGAATTAAAGTGATATGCCATCAGAATATTAAGTGAACTGAAAAAGAATTAAACGAAAAGTGTGCTTGAAAGTCTAAAATACAACATACAAACCTACAACTTATAAATGGATGATTGCATCCTATAGTGAATGAATGAAATGGACAGGCAAAACAATATAGTTTTAACCCTTTAAAGAGTTAAGAGGTCTTAAATTTAGTTACTGGTATTAAAATGTATATCAGAGGGTCTGTGATTAAATTACACAGCCCCCACAAAAATAAACAAAGTTTCTGACCCGGAGACTAGACCCACTAATCTTCATGTTTTTGACCTCCTAAATTCGATTCCGCTATTAAAATTGTCTTCTAACGTTGGATTTTCTTGTGTTATTTCAAGGAAAGTCCATATAGTGAACTTACCTAATTTGTTTGAAATGTAATGTTCTTAGAAGTCTTCAATAAAATTTTATGGCGCTTCTCTTTCCAAAACATATTGACCCTCTATCGTTCATTTTACGGGGTCATTTTAGTCCTTTTTTTAAAAACTGTCAAACGTGCATTTAAAGGGTTAACATGTTTTACAAATATCTTCTGCGTTAAATTTTTACATTAGTTGGTCTGGTGTTTTTTATTGAGCTTAATCTTTGAAAAATCCAACATTGATTAATATTTTAATTGAATCAATAAAACAATTTATTGATTTTTTTTATTTAACAAAAATTTTACTTTCTTTTGTTAAATTTTTTGACAATTTTTAGTCAAATTAATTTGTTTTATTTTTGAAAAAACTTGTTGCAAAAACCCTAGAATTTAAGAGGGTTAAACAAGCACAAACATTTATAGTGGCAACAAACAGCTGGCAGATTACCAATACATATATTGACAAACATTTAGCCATACCTGTTACCAGACAATACAAATTAGCATACCGTCATTTCGGCTGACTTCAGATTGACGCTATTAAACGTTTTTACTCAAACAATTCAATTAGAAACACTTTAAAAATATTTAGATGGAGAAGAATGCAGGAATAAAAGGAATTAAGTGTCGACAGATTGTTGCTGTTTGTGACTCTTGGCAGCAACTGGAGTATGATTGTATGGAAATTATTGACAGTTCGTGTATTGAATTCAAATTGCTTTTGTGAATTTGATTGTCATACAAAATTAAATAATAAAATTATTTTTATGATGATAACGAAGAGGTAAGTAAATATTTTTTTTTTTTGTTTTTTTAAGGAGTTGAATTATTAAATCCTAATTCTCGTTACCTCTCATACAAAAGAAATGACTATGAAAGACAGTGGGATGTATGAAAAGAATTATGATTCAGATGGTAAGAATTTGTCTTTATGAAAAATGTGTCAGAGTTTGGGGTTTTTCATTAGAAAACTATTTCAGAATTGAAGAATTTTTCTTAAGCAAAAATGTGTCAAAATCAGAGAATTTTTGTTAAGGAAATATGTCTCAGAGTCCGTAGAATATTTCAATTGGGAAATTATCTCCACAGAAAGAATTTGAAACGAATTTCAATCAAAAAAATGCGAATTCAATAAATTTTTTGATTGAATTTCCTCCAATGAACAAAATTGTTATACCAATGAATATTTTTTCAATCAAAACACTTTTTCGATTTTAATCACATATTTGATCAATTTTTTATTTATAGTCAATCAAAATAATGATTGATTTACCGAATAAATTGTAAGTTTGTGATAAAATTATGAAAAAATGCATCATTTTTGCCAACAATAAAAAAAGTAAAACCCGATTATTTTTTAAATTTTTGTATTGAAAAAAATTAAAGCGAAAAAAATCTGGTATGTTGAAAATTTGTAATTCGACAGTTTAAAAAAATAACAAAAATTTTAATCAAAACATTGATTGACTTGCTTAAATTATGTTGAACAATAAATAGATTTAGGGGCCCATTCACAAAAAAAGTCATAACTCAATCATAACTCAATTTTTTCCATAAAGAATTTCAAATTTCGTTTGAAAATTTCAAAAAAATAAAGACCTGCTACCCACATCGTCTCAAAATTGACAAATAATTTTAAATTTTGAGACTTTTTATGATTTTGTTTACAACAAACACAGGGAATATGAATTTTGAAAATAATAAAATTAGTCATAACCAGTCATAACTGAGAATAGGCCTGTTAATTAAAAATGTTTAGCCAATATTTTTTGTGTGTGGAAAACCAAACGTTTTTCTGTAGAAAAAATATCTCAGAATTTCATATTTTTTCTATAAGAACAGAGTCTCAGAATCTAAGACATTAAGAAGTCTTATTAAGGAAAAACGTTTCAAAATCTGATAGTTTTTCTCTTGGAAACATGTCTCAAAATATGAGAATTTTTATTTAGTGAAAGTGTTTTAGAATCTGGGAATTTTTCTATAAAACAATTGTCTAAGGATCAAAAAAATGTCTAAAAATCTGAAAATTCTTCTATAAAAAAGTGTCTCGGAATCCTAAGATTTTTTTCCTATAGGAAAAATGTCTTATAATCTCAGAAGGATTTTTTTATAGGGAAAACATTTCATTAGCGTTTTGGGTAGGATGTTGAGGGACACCTTTCTTCTCGCGATAAATGTTTACAAATTCAATTTTTGCACTTAAATAGTACAAGTTTATCATTATTTTAATTAATTTTCTCATATCCATGCCCACAAACGGGGTCTGACCAATAAAAAAAATCACATTTTCTAATTCCTCTGGGCCCAAGCGCAGGACTTTGCCAAAAAATTGTTTCATTTGTTAAAGAAAAATAGAAAGATTATTGCAAAAAAAAACTTCCCAGCAAAACTTTGGTAATGGGTAGTGATTATATAACACATTACCAGGTAATGTATATACCTTATTTGTAGCATTATTTTAGGATGTCTTACCAAACATTTGTTCCACAAAGTATTATTTTCAAGTGAAAAATAATGCATTACTAATAATTTGCTACGTAATGCATGATTATTGGATAAAATGTATTTCATATTTATTATTTCTAAACATTAAATCATGGGTGACTTATATTTGGTTACATTATGTATTATTTGAAAGTTTGAAATAATGCATTATTTATAATTGAATGCATAATGCATTACAATAACATAAAAAATAATTATTTTATAAAAAAATGCATAAGTTAAAACTAGAGATGGGCTCACGACAGGAAATTTCTAACGACACAAACTCATGAGCATATTTTACCTACTTACACTCACTTACAATCACGTGAGTAAATTTAATACAAAATTACTTTTTCACTACTCGTAACACCTTATATATTATCTTCTGGTATGCTATATTATTTCATTTCTCGTAACCTATAAAATATCATATATTTTACACCTTACTCGTATTCTTTGTTATAAATTTATGACTTATTTTATAACTTACTGGTATTCTATGTGATAATGTGGATGCATTACTTTGAGTCTCATCGCCTGTTAAAATCATCGATGCTGCAATGTATAAAATAAGAGATCCTATACCATATTTTATACCTTATTTGGTACACTTAAAATATTATGTAAGTAAATTCAACAGAAAATACGTTTGAAACAAATGAAACTTTATTTAAAAAACGGACTACTTACATTTCATTTAAAACAAAAACATTTCTCAGTTATTTTTAAATGTTAATTAATAACTGTTGAAATCCGTAAAAATAACTTAAAAATCCGTAAAAAATGACTGACAAAATTTTACGGAAAAAACGGTTAAAATAACGGAAATTTACATTCATTTTATTTATTTTTTTAGAAATAATTTTAAAAAACTTCGAACCTGAGCAGAATCGAACTCATAATTTCTGGCTGATAGCCCAGCACGCTACCCTCTGTGCCACAAGCTACTTATATTTTCAGCAACTAAATTTCATTTTCAAATTCAAAAAAAAAAATTCTAATTTTAGAAATTTTTAAATAACTGACAAATAACAAACGACAAATAAAATAATGTGGTTTGTTTTTTAAATAACTGAAAAAAAACAAACGTTACGGAAAATTTTATTTAAAAGACAGTTATGTATTTGAATAAACGTTCAAATAGTTGTTTAGAATATTTGTATGTGAAACAAACGAATTTTCTTTTAATATTAACTAAAACGAAAACTATTTGTTTGACTGTGAAACAGTAACTGTAAAACTTTTATGAGTGTAATCTAAGTTTTGCTGGGTTTATTTGAAAAAAAAAAAATTGTAGAAAAAACAAGCGTGTTAAATTCGACTGTGCCGAATCTTTCATACCCTCCAACACGTTAAAAAATTAAAAAAAAAAATGGCAAGGGTGTCTTTTTTTGAGGGGGTCGATGGAGTCGCACAAATATAAAAGTTTACAAAAAATTTTTTTTATCATATTTACGATTTTTATCGTTATTTTTCGTTACTTTCTATAAGCACGCTCCAAAAGGGGGGGGGGGGGGGGGGTTCGGTCGGAAAAAATCGAGTTTCCTAATCCCGTTGGTCCAAGTGCAGGTCTATGCACATAATATGGCATAAAAATTTTACATTTGTTGAGCGAAATTAAAAAAAAAAAAACTTTAAAAAGTCGTGTTTTTCAAGGGTTTTTTAATTCGTCAAGGGGTAACTTTTTTCGCCCTGGTCCAATTATGCCCATCTTCGAACTAAACCTCACCAGTAAGATAACAGATATTCTTGCCAAACTTCAAACTCTACCTCTTTCAAATTGGACTGTATCGGGGTTTCTACAGAAGGACTGACATCGCTAGAATGTCTTAGATTTTATAAGGGATCAATAACACTGTGCAACAAGAAAAATGAGCCTCAATGGCTTCAACGCCATATGAAAGTAGACCATCAAGTGAACAAAATCACCAAAGGGTTTTGCAAAGTCAGTTCGGATTTCTTTTTTATAGCCCACTGAAGTTTTTATTTTTTTATCAAAGGCGTTTGGAAAACGTCAAAAATACTATAATAAGAACACATCTGAGCTTCAAAATATGATTTGATGTCGTCAGTGAAATTTTATGGCGGTTTTTTTCTTAGAACATTTTAACCCTCTAACTGCCATATTAAGGGGTCATTTTAGTCCTTTTTCAAAAACTAAACACAGAAGTCTAATAAAACGTCCATTTAGAGGGTTAAAATGTTCTACAAATATTTTCCCCATAAAATTTCACTAGGGGTTGTCGAATGTTCAAAGTTTGTGCGACATGCGCAAAGTGCTTAAAAAGGGTCAAGTATAAATAATCAATGTTTGTTATTTATTTTTACCAAAGCAGTGTTAAAAAATATCGACAAAAAACAGTGCAAATATACTTTTGAGCTAAAAATGTTGTTCTGATGTGTTTTATAAAATTTTATGATGGTTCTTTTCTTTGACCAAATTAACCCTCTAGCTCCCGTTTTAAAGGGTCATTTTTGTCCTTTTTTAAAAGAAATACAAAAAAGTCTATAAAAAATGCAGTTAAAGGGTTAAAATGTTTTCTGCATCAAATTTTACTAGGGCACGGCTAAGACAGAAAGTTCGTCCAGCATATAGAAAATGCTTAAAAATTTTAAAGTATTCAAATTTTTTTTTATATTTTTTTTTTGGCCGAAATAAAAAAAAAACAAGAAACAAATTTAAATTCGACTTTGTCGAATGCATAAATACCCTCCACGATGTAAAAAAGTTTATTTGCAAAAAAAAAAAACAAAAAAAAAAAAAATTCCCCGAAAAAAAAAATGTTTGCTAAAAAAAATTCGACGAAAATGTTTCTTTTTTTTAAATATGTTTGGACTTGTTTAAATACCATTCGGTGATCGATTCTGTTCACATGTGTCAACCAGCCGCCGAATTAAAGCATTTTGTGTTTTTAGGCTATGTTGAATGTACCACAATTTTCGAGGTGTTCTTACATTTTCGTTCATAACTTTTGAACCGCTGAACCGATTTCGTTCAAATGCAATACCAAACTGCTTAGGGCAACAACAAGTAAATACGCTAAGTCTTTGTTGTATCTGTTTAATACATTGGCCGTGATCACCATTTCCACAGACGGACAGGCATCGCTAGAATGTCTCGCTAGAATATCTTAAAATCGATCACTGATCAATAATATATATGGAGGTTTTCGTGTCAACTGACACAACTTTTGATCCCGATCTACTATCCTATTGGATAGCAGTGCAGACACAATTTTTCAACGAGATCGGTCAAGGACTCTCTGGGTTAGAGGGGGTCGAGTTTGATATTTTGGCCAAAGAGGTGTTTTTTCTCATCCATGTAACTTCTTACCAATTGTTTTTAGCAAAATGTGTCCCAAAAAGTTTCTTCAATCTTGCGAAAAAAAATTATAAAAAAAATTGTGATTTTTTTTTTAAATCCAAAACTTTTTTGACTTTTTTGTCAAATAGGAGCTTAGGTCTTTTCCTCACCTAATACTTCTTCGTCCTCAAATATATATTTGCTCCGCCAACAAATTTCCGCTAGAACGGCATCACGCGACTTTTTCCCAAGATACCTGAAATGGTGATCACTGCCAAAGTATTAAACAGATATAACAAGTAGTTAGTTGTTGCCCTAAGCAGTTTGGTATTGCATTTGAGCGAAATCGGTTCAGCGGTTCAAAAGTTATGAACGAAACAACATAACCTAAAATGCTCGATCACCGAATGGTATTTAAACAAGTACAAACATATTAAAAAAAAAAAAAACATTTTCGTCGAATTTTTTTTTAACAAAATTTTTTTTTGCGGATTTTTTTTTTTAAATTTTTTTTTTTTTGCAAATAAACTTTTTTACATCGTGGAGGGTATTAATACATTCGACAAAGTCGAATTTAACTTGATTACTTGTTTTTTTATTTCGGCAAAAAAAAAAATATAAAAAAAAATTTTGAATACTTTTAAATTTTTAAGCATTTTCTATATGCTGGACGAACTTTCTGTCTTAGACGTGCCCTAGTAAAATTTGATGCAGAAAATATTTGTAAAACATTTTAACCCTTTAACTGTATTTTTTTTATAGACTTTTTTGTATTTCTTTTAAAAAAGGACAAAAATGACCCTTTAAAACGGGAGCTAGAGGGTTAATTTGGTCAAAGAAAAGAATCATCATACAATTTTATAAAACACATCAGAACATCATTTTTAGCTCAAAAGTATATTTCCACTGTTTTTTGTCGATATTTTTTAACACTGCTTTGGTAAAAATAAATAACAAACATTGATTATTTATACTTGACCCTTTTTAAGCACTTTGCGCATGTCGCACAAACTTTGAACATTCGACAACCCCTAGTGAAATTTTATGAGGAAAATATTTGTAGAACATTTTAACCCTCTAAATGAACGGTTTATTAGACTTCTGTGTTTAGTTTTTAAAAAAGGGCTAAAATGACCCCTTACAATGGCAGTTAGAGGGTTAAAATGTTCTTAGAAAAGAACCGCCATAAAATTTCACTGAAGACATCAAATCATATTTTGAAGCTCAGATGTGTTCTTATTATAGTATTTTTGACGTTTTCCAAACGCCTTTGATAAAAAAATAAAAACTTCAGTGGGCTATAAAAAAGAAATCCGAACTGACTTTACAAAACCCTTTGGTGATTTTGTCCATTTGATTGTCTACTTTCATATGGCGTTGAAGGCATTGAGGCTCAATGCGATGACCCGAAATTTGTTGCACAGTGTTATCAGATTTTTTTGATGACCCGTTCAAGAGATATCGATTTTTTTAAAATTGGTAGTTTGTTCCTTTATTCAAACTTCTTTTACTCATAACTTCTTCAATAATGGTCCAAATTTAAAATTTTTTTATTCAAAATTTTTGTTTTTTACGTACTTTTAAAAAAAAATTCCCAAAAAATTCTTAAAAGCGGTCTAGTATGCGATTTTAAAGTTTTAAAATTTAAATCTCATTTTTGAAAATGTTTGTACTCTTCGATTTTTTTTTAAATTTTTTTGTGTAAAACTGCCATCGATTCTACAAATTTTTTGCCCAGGAGGATCGTGGGATAACGACTATTACTATTTTTTTTAAATTTTTTGAAAAAAAATTATTATAATTTTCTAATCATAAAATCATTTTTACTGCTCCAATGGTGCGTCATAGAGGGTCATTTGCAAGACCGACCCCCATTAATTTTTACGTCTTAACATTGCTTTGGAAGAAACTATTACCCTATCTCCAATTTCTAAGAGAAAATGTTTGGACTAAAAAATTATTGCGGGTCGGTCATACATTTTGTTGCTCTGAGGGCACTATTAGGGCAGTTAGAGCGGTTGGAACAAATTTTAAAAATGTCGTTTTGTGTGGGAGCCCCCTTAGAAATTGAAGATAGGGTATTAGTTTGTTCCAAAGAAATGTTAAGACGTAAAAACAGTAGAAATGATTTTAAGATTGGAAAATTACAATCAAATTTTTTCAAAAAATTTTATAAAATAGTAATAATTGTTATCCACGATCCTACTAAGCAAAAAATTTGTAGAATCGATAGAAGTTTTACACAAAAAAATTAAAAAAAAAAAAATCAAAGAGTACATAAGTACATACATTTTCAAAAATTAGATTTAAATTTTAAAACTTAAAAATCGCATACTAGAGCACTTTTAAGAATTTTTCTGGATTTTTTTTTAAAAGTGCGTAAAAAAACAAAAATTTTGAAAAAAAAAATTGCAATTTGGACCATTATTGAGTAAAGAAACAAACTACCAATTTTTTAAAATTCGATATCTTTTGAACGGGTCATCAAAAAAACCTGAAAATTTACCACGAAGGAGTTTTCGAAGGGTACTAAAAACTGTCAACAAATTGGAAAAATCTAAAAAAAAATTATTCAAAGTGTCCGATTTGACATGGAATGCCCCATATACTTAATAGGGAACAATATTTCGAGGTGTTACAAATGGACCGACAAACTTATATATACCCTCTATCACTAGAGTGGAGGTCATAAAAATTGGAAAAAGAAATTAGTTTTGAAAAAAAAAATCCGCGGAAAATTTTCTTTTGATAAAAAAAACCGCGAAAAAATTTGTAAAGAAATTTATTTTGAGAAAAAAAATTTTGAAAAAAATTTCCGAGTAAAAATTTTTTCTAATAAAAAAATCCTTAAAAATATATTTTTAAGCCACAAATTATACACTCAAAATAATAACTCTGTTAAATTACAGAAAAACTCTGCTAATTTAACAGAGTACACCATACTTTTCCAGCTAACAACATTTCTTGGTAATTTTACTAAAAAACTCTGTAAAATGATTTTGACAAAAAAAAACCTGTTAATTTACAGAGTTTATAATAAAATATTGGTTAAATATGAAAGCTTTTTGACAGAGAAAACTCTGTAATTTTACTTTTAAACTCTGTTAAATTATTTGGACAAAAAAACTGTTAATTTACAGAGTTTCTAGTAAAATATTGGTTAAATAAACCACCATTTAGCAAAGAAAACTATGTAAATTTACATATATTTGTAATTGCATTTGAAGCAAAAAAAAAATTTACATAAAAAACTCTGTAAATTTACAGAGTTTAGATAAATGCGTGTTATTTAGTAAAATTTTTATAAGATTTCTGGAAAGATTTTTTTTTATAACTGTTTTTGCTACTTTTTCAACTTTTTCTCAAAAAAAAAATACAGATAAAATTTTGATGTTTGGTAATAAAAACAAAAACTACTCAAAACAGTAAACTTTTTTGGTGATAAAAAAATACGAAGTATTTTGTTTAAATCTGTATTTTAGCAGAAAACTCTGTTAATTATCTGTAAAATTAAGATTACAAAGTAAAAAGTAATATAACAGAGGAAACTTTGTTTTTTTGTCACAAAAAAATACAAAGTATTTTCTTTAAATCTGTATTTTGACAGAAAACTCTATCAAATATCTGTTGAATTGAGATTACAGTTATTTTACAGAGTATTTTACAGAGTTATTATTTTGAGTGTATTCTGAGGTTAAATATAGATTTTTCTAGTGAATCTTTTCTTTGTTAACTTTTTTTGCATCGCCTTGCCCACTGTATGATGATATCACATCATAAAAATTGTCATTTCTTTAAACGAATGTTTTCTGTTGTTGTTTCGACAGTAGTCAATTGCATACAAATAATATGATTTGATTTGTTCCGGTTCGTTCTTAGTATAAATAGTTCGTTAGAGTCAGAGACATTTAGACATTCCTGCATTTCAGTTTATCAGGTGTATTTAAAATTTTACTCTACAAAAATGTTTAAAATTGTTAGTATTTTTAATAACACCGCTCAACAAATCGAAGGTTTTTGGCTCCGGTTTGAAGTTTGATATAAAATTTTTAAAGATTTTGACTCGCTGATTCCAAATTCGTGCTCCAAATTTTTCCATCACGTCTAGAATTTTAATCATTCGCGGTTGAAAATGCGAAAAAACTCGATTTTTGTCTTTTTTGAAAGCCTGCACAGCAGCCGCTGGGTGGAATAAAAATCAGGTATAAAGCGTGAGAGTAGAATTGAACTATGATCTCAAAAATATGATCAAAAAAATTTCAAGTTGTTGCACTATTATTGGCCAAACATGCATTTTAAAAAAACACTGTCAAAAAAATGAGAAAAAGCACCATTTTTAAAAGGCTCTAATACAATAACCAGATGATCAATCTTTACAGTGATGAGCTCAAAATTCAGGCAAAAGTTCATTCTTGCTTATAGACTTTTAAACCCATTAAATATATCTTCCGGTGTATGTGAAAAATAACACAGAAATCTTAAATTTGTAAAATATTTATTTTTTTTAGTTTTTCTTTGAAAAATATCAAAAAAAACTAAGGTATCTACCTTACCTTTTTTAAAAAAATAATAATTTTAACAGTATCATTTTAAAACGCAAGTAAAGCCCAACCAAACGTAATAATTTGAAAAAAATTTTGTTCTATGATGGAGACCATAGACAAATTATACTTTTGCGTTTTATACCAAATTTGTATTCCACTGAATGGCTGCTGTGCAGGCTTTCAAATAATGCAAAAATCGTCATTTTTCGCATTTTCAACCGTGAATAACTAAAAATCTGGACGTGATGGGAAAATTTGGAGAACAGATTTGGAATCAGGAGATCAAAGTCTACTAAAATTGATCATCAGAATTCAAACCGGAAAATGAGTGTTGAGCGGTGTAATTAAAAAAAAAGAAATAAATTAAATTGTTAATTCTTTTTTAAGTTCTTCTTATTGTTTGCTGCTTTGTTCGCCTTGGCCATGGCAGCTCCTTCACCCGTAGCTTCACCAGATCCCGCCCCAGAACCTCAAGTCTACTATAGTGGTTATCCTGGTTATGCTTATGCTGCTTATCCTGCTGTTTATTATGGTTGAGTTTAGTGTATAATGAAAAACTTTGGATATACAATCGAGTGAAAAATGTTAAACGCACTATGGGTCTCTTCTTATTTTTGTTTTTAAGTTTGATTTTTATTTTATTTTTTTTTTTATTAATTAAATGCATTTAAAAAAAAATTATTGCATATTTTTAATTTTAAACTAAAGCTAAAATTCTCAGATTCTGAGACAGTTTTTCAATTACAAAATTCTTAGATCTTTTAACATTTTTCCTATAAAGAAAAAAATCTTAGATTTTGACACATTTTACCTAAAGATATTTCCATAGAAAGATTGTAGATTTCTTAAGAAAAATTTTCAGATTCTGAATTCTTAGATTTTGAAAAATTGTTCCTTTAGAAAGACTTTTTAAAGATTTTTCCTACCGAAAAATTCTCGGATTTTGATACATTTTTACCTAAAGAAAACTTCTCCGATTTAAAAGACTTTGTTCTTGTAATCAAAGGAATCCTAAATTTTTTAAAAATTTAGCCAAATTGATTTATAATTGCGAATTTGAGTGTGACTCCCCGTAGGAGTCGCGGAAGCATTTCATCGCCAGGAGTATATGGGTGGCAATTTTTAGATTGCCAACCATAATAATAATAATAATAAGCCTTGCTTTTCATCTTAAGATTTAAAGCCGCCTCTACACTCAAAAAAATAAACTGGTAAAACGCCTGGTAAAATGCCTTGTAATCCCGTTCTACCAATATTTAACAATTTTCCTGGTTTTTTAACAAAAAATCTTGTACTTTGCTCAAACGAGAACTACAGTTTTATTGGTAATTTTACAAGTTTATTTTCGTAATTGTATTCTACCATTTTGAAAGGTTATTTTACAAAAAAAAAACTGTAATTTTACAACGAAGTTTTTATTACGAGGATTCTAGTTGAATTACAAAAAAAACTTTATATTACAAAAATTATGTTATACGACGACTTATGTTGTTTAACAAAAAAACTTTTTTTTTTGTATTTTTTTTTTTTATTGAAAAATATTTAAAAAAAAAAGTTGACAAAATTTTGAAAAATTTATTACGAGGATTAATTTAAGGAGGAGTAGTTAATTTACAAAAAAAAACAGTTATTTTACAAAAAATGATTTTATTACGAGGATTTATGTTGTTAACAAACATTTTTTTTTGTAAATTTACCATTTTGGTTTGTAAATTTACCATTTTTTTAAACATATTTACCATTTTATCTTGTAAGTTTACCATTTTTTTTTGTATTTTTCCGGTTTTAAGACAATATTTTTACCAATAAAATTGGTTATTTTACCAATTTTTGGTGCATTCAAAATTACGAGGAAATCCTCGTAATTTTACAAGAATTTTACCTACGTCATATTTTACGAGAATAGCCTCGTAAAATCACGAGATTTATTGGTAACTTTACAAGTTTTTTATTTTGAGTGTATACTGGGCATAGGCTATCTATAAGTAGTCTCCAACTTTCTCTTCGTCTGGCTATGTTGCTTAGTTCAGTAATGTTGTTGATATTTCTGTCTCGATTCGCGTTTATTTCATTTAGTGTTGAACGTCTCCAGGTATTTTTTGGACGCCCTCTCTTTCGGCTGCCCTGTGCATATTTCTTCTGGTGGTTTACGTAGTGTATGTCCTATCCACCCGAATTTACGTTTACGTATTTCGATATTTATGTCTTTTATGTTTGTTCGAGTCGCTAGCTGTTCATTGGTTATTCTATTTGGCCAGAAAATTTAAAGAATTTTGCGTAAACATCGATTAACGAACACCCGTAGTCTGTTTTTAATTTCTTCTGTTACATGCCACGTTTCACAACCGTAAAGCAATACTGACAACACACAGGATTTAAATATATTAATCTTCGTTTTAACGCCATATACATTATTGCACCACACTTTCTTCAGTGTAGTGAAAGCACCAAGAGCCTTTCTAACTCCGCTTTCTACATCTTTGTCAGCACCACCATCTTCGCTCACTATACTACCAAGGTATTGGTACTCGCTCACCCCTTTCTATAAGTGTACCATTTAAGTTCAAGGGTTCGTCTGAAGCAGTATTAATACGCATTTCTTTAGTTTTTTTGATATTTATTTTTAGACCTATTTTCTGAGATTCGTTGGCCAACTTGTTCAGTTTATCCTGCATATCTTGTTGTCTATGCGCTAATTCACACTTATCATCCGCATAGTCTAGTGACTCTAATCTTATAGTAGGGTCAAGCGGATTCCACACAATTCCCCTTGCCAACCATAAGATGTTAAAAATCTGTATTTTGCCAAGCCCCTTTTCCGACAAACCCTCCCCTTACAGGCAAAAATTAGACATTTTTAGGATTTCTAGCTCATGGAAAAAGAAATATTTGATTACAATTTTGATAACTTAATCAAATCTGCATATAATTGGACCATTTTTGGACTAATTGCTAGTCCACATATAAAAACTTCGCCAGATATTAAGTTAAATCGGTCTATTGCACTGTGGGCCAGCATCCCTGAATCTTGGCCATAAATAGACCGCTTAACCTATATGTCAAAAAATTATTGCATATGGGTGTTAAAGGATCGCTGATCACGATTCTGGAAAAAAAAATTTAAAATTCAAAATGGCGGATCCAAAATGGCGGACATGATTTTTTAATTCTTTGTTTATTGTATTTAATATAATCATTATCGATGTATTTGGGGTCGTTAATAACGAATATGAGCTCAGACTTTTAAAATTCAAAATGGCGGATCCAATATGGAGACAAATTTAAATTTAAGATTTTTTATATGTTGTCTCTTTTGGCCAAAAACTTCGATTTTAATGGTTTTTCGGATGTTAAAACTGATTTATGAATTAAAGATTTGAAATTCAAAATGGCGGATCCAATATAGCGAATATGCCTTTGTAATTCTTAGCTAATTGTACTTATATTAGTAATTTTTAATGTATTTAGGGTCAGTTATTAAGAATATGAGCTCCGATTTTTATACCCTCCAACTACAGTATGGGGGTATACTCACTTTGTCATTCCGTGTGTAACGCATCAAAATATCGGTCTAGGACCCCATAAAGTATATATATTTATGATCAGTGATCGATTCTAAGACATTCTAGCGATGTCCGTCCGTCCGTCCGTCTGTCCGTCTGTAGTTAACACGATGCAGTCCAAAATAAAAGAGCTAGACTCCCGACATTTGGCACGAATATGTCTTATGTTCATAGGCAGGTTAAGTTCGTAAATGAGCAAAATCGGACCAGGGGGAAAAAAGTTCCCCCTTGAAGAACTAAACCAACCTCCGAAAAATACCAAATTTTTACATGATTTTTTGTGTTTTTGTTTAACAAATGCAACATTTTTATGCCACAAAAAGTTCAAAGTCCTGCATTTGAACCCAGAGCATTAGAAAATGTCGTTTTTTCGGACCGCCCCCCTTTTATGGGCGTGGAATAAAACATTTTTTTTTTAAATAATGATAATCTTGTATTTCTTTAGTGCAAAAAGCATAAGAATAAATTTTTAAACACTTATTCGAGGGAGAATTTGCCCCCCCCCTCAATTACTACTAGCGACCCCCTGACCCCCGCCCCCCCAAAAAAAATAAAACGCCCATGCATTTTTATTTTTTTATTTTTTTTGCATGTTGGAGGGTATAAAAGATTCGGCACAGCCGAATTTAACACTCTTACTTGTTTAAATTCAAAATGTCGGATCCAATATGGCGTCAAATAAAATATTAAGTTTTTTTCTATGTTGCCTGATTTTGATGGTTTTTGGAATGCCAAACCTGATTTTAGAATCAAATATTCATAATAGCGGATCTGTCGCTGACTGCGACGTGAGTTTTGTGAGAAGCGAATTTAACTAACCAACACCTTATGTTCCAAATGAAACCCAAAAATTTTTATGTTTAAAGTGTAAGTTGTATGTTTATTTCTAAAAAAAAATAAAAATTAAATGTTACAAAAAATATACTTAAATAAATATACCAACAACCTACCGCAGTGTTTTCTTCGTCACAAACTAAATTAACAAACAATTTTAAAAATGCATATAGCAAGAGTTTCTAATGTGTATAACACATAAAGAATAACTGTTCCTTTATAAAAAAAAAACTAAACGAACAATTTTACTGCGGGAAGTTAGGGACAAAAGGGAATGTGCAAAAATTTAAAAACATTGGACAACAACAGAATGCACGTATAAAAAACACCAAAAATTTAACAATATAAAGGGTCATCCACAACAGATGCCCACATAAATAAAATTGAACAAAATCAAATAAATAATTTAAATAAATTTGGAAACGACTATGAGCCAATCGGCGACAGGATCCAATATGGCGGACAATATATTTAAATTATTGATTAATGTTTCAAAACATCACTAGGAAATGATTGCACAACACGAATACGAACTCAGATTTTTTGAAATCAAAATGGCGGATCCAAAATTTAGGACATAGCTTTTTAAAAAAATGTACAATGTTTAAATTTTTAAGTTTTTATAAATCCCTCTTTTTGCTTTTATCAGAAGATTTTAATAAAATATTTGTCTTTTAAATGCGTCAAAAAGTTCATAAATATATTCAGAGGCTCATTTAAGAGAGAACTTTTTTATTTCCAATAAGCATTTGCCATCCTAAATGTACAAATAATGCTACAAGCTTACAATTTCGTAAAATATATTAAAAATGCTATTGCCAGAATATGCCCGCTTAAATGCGTCACCAGCTTTAATGTTTAGCACTACAGATGGACGCTGGTGACGTGAATTGCTCGTGATCGAAAGTGAGCGTGATTAAAATTTTTTGTTCGTGAGTGGTAAGTGAGACAATTTTTTGCGTGAGTGATTCGTAGTGAGTGCAATTTTTTGGCGTGATTCAAAACTATTTAATTGTATTTACTCAGTTTTTACAATTTTTTTCGTGTTTTAAAGGTTTAGCGTGAGTTACGAGTGAGCGTGAGTCACACGTGAGTGGTGTTTTGTTTACGTAAATAGTGAGTAAGCGTGAGAAAAAAACGATTGAGCAAATTATGTTTTTTTGCGTGAGCGTTAATCAACGTGAGTCAAAATTCACTCACGTGCCCATCACCAGCTATCACGCCAATGTTGTCAAAGTGAGACATTTTTTATTAGAAATCAATAGAAACAAAAATATCAAAAAATATTGAAGTTCCATTTTAGGGCATTTGTAAACATCATATTTTGGTTTATTGCCTCTAAATCAAAAGTTTATGAACGGTCGCAGAGGGTCGCAAAAATGTGAATAGAATACATTCTCAGAGACAGATCGTAGTTCGAGGTTTGTCAATATCGTTTGGATTTTTTTGGACTTTGGTGTTGAAAAAAGGCGGATTTCAACAAAAGTATGAATTTCCATTATTTATTTAAAAAAAATATGCTTATAGCTTACTTTTTGGCAGTTTATATCATGTGTTCAACAAACAGGTATGTCTTTAGGAGAACTTCACCGAAAATTTGCAAAAAATATTGTGTTGAAGTACAAAAAAAATTATTTGTTTCATAAATAAAAAATATAAAAAAAATCTCAAACTTTGACTTTAACCTCATGCAAAAAAATATCTTTAAGGTATAATAAAAAGATATTAAAGATGGACAAAATTCAGGATGTCGACATTCCGAAAAAATATTTTTAAATATGTGTTGCCTTACAGAACTTATTGGCCAAAAAATGGAAATCCTGGCCCACAGTGTATTGGCAGCAAAAAGAGCTCTATATGACTTAAATTTGGTTTATGTGCGTTTTTTAAATATCTAACAGAAGATAGATCCAATCGGTCCATGTTTGGACTTGGGACCCATTTTCCGGAAACATTGGAAATAGCAAAAATCGGTGCACATTTTCGAGCTGATAACCGGAAAAATTATAAAAAAAAATAGGAGGGTACTTTTAGTCCTCTACACTCGGTTTTAGCTCGCGGTTTTTGGAAAAAAAAAAATTTGTAAAAAAAAAAAAGTATTTTAAAATTTTTTTAAAATAAAGCGTATTAAGAAAAAGATTCCAAAAAAATTTTTGATGATCAATTTTCCATGAAAGAATTTTAAAAACCAGAAAAGTTAGATTTTTTTATATAAATAAAATGTATTTTGTGTTAAAATGGCATTTAAATGGTGCTTAAAGCCGATTTAAGTATGTACAGTAAAAATAAAATAAAAAATTTGCGGGTATTTATCGCTATCCGCGAAGTGCAATTTGCAAAAAAAAAAATATGCCTGCGAATTTTGTACTCTTGCCCAAAACATTAAAGCATGATAATGTTTTGCGGAAGATTTGGGTGTACTTGTCAAAGCAAAGTTTTTTTTAGAAAAAATAATGTTATATTACTTTGCTATTCCATGCAAAACGAATTGAAATATCAGTCGAGGACCCCATTAAAATACCAAAAGAGCTGTACATTTTGTAAGTGAGTCCAAAAATAAGTCCAAAAAGTGTTTTTACATTTTGGAGAGTATAAAAGATTCGGCACCAAAGAATATAATTCTCTTACTTGTTTTATGTAGTACATTGATAAACAAATGGACAATTTTTATGCGAAAGCTTAGACTTGGTGAAAAAGTAGTTTTGGTAAAAAAATGATTTTTTTTTTTCACGAAAACAAAATTATGTTAAACAAGTAAGAGTGTTAAATTCGGCTGTGCCGAATCTTTTCTACCTTAAAAAAAAAAAAAAAAATCGCAGTGGCGTCTTTTCTTTTTGCGGAGGGAGGGAGGGGGCGGCGGAATCGGTGGGGACACCTTTACCACCGATATATATGTTTACAAATTATTTGTTTATGATATTTACGCTTAAATAATACATTTTTATCGTTATTTTTAATTAATTTCTATAACCACGCCCCCAAAGGGAGGCGGCCTGGAAAAAATCGAATTTCCTAACCCCCTTAGTCCAAGCGCAGGCCTATCAACATAATATGGCATAAAAATGTTACATTTGTTGAGCAAAAATTAAAAAAATCTTGTAAAAATAGAGGCCCTTACCACAAGAAAACAAAAAGTCTATTTTAACAAAAGTTTTTTTTAAATTTCAAATTTTCAATACATTTTTTAAAAGTCGATTTTAAAAACAAAAACAATTTGTATGGAAATAAAATTAAAAGGTGATTTTAAATATATTTTATTTTCTATGGTAAGGCTGATGGTATTTTTTAGGGGTCATTTTAGTTCTTCAAGGGGGAACTTTTTTCCCCTGGTCCGATTTTACCCATCTTCGAACTTAACCTTACCAGTAACAGTAGCGATATTCTTGCCCAATTTCAGGCGTCTAGCTATTTTCTACAGACGGACGGACGGACATCGCTAGAATGTCTAAGATTCTATCATGGATCAATAATGTATATACTTTGTGGGGTCCCCGACCGATATTTCGATGTGTTACACACGGAATGACAAAGTGTGGTTGGAGGGTATAAAAAATTTAATTAACCCAAAATTTTTGGTGAAAAAAAATTTGATGAAAAAAAGTTTTTGATGAATTTTTTTGATGCAAAGAAAAATTTTTTGATATAAAAAAAAATTGGTGAAAAAAAATATGAAAATAAAATTTAAAAAAAATATGAAAAAACAAGTAGAGTGTTAAATTCGGCTATGCCGAATCTTTTATACCCTCCAAAATGTAAAAAAAACATACAAAAATTTTCAGGGGCGTCTTTTTTTGGTGGGAAGGGGGGGGGGGGGGGGGTGGCTTGGTTTGGTTTGGGGGTTTGGTGGGAGACATTGGGGACACCTTCTTCTTGCGATAGAGGTTATCCCTGCAAAAAAATACCGTTTTTCAGGGGTTGGTTTAGTTCTCCAAGAGGGAACTTTTTTCCCCTTGGTCCGATTTTACCCATTTCCGAACTTAGCCTGCCTAGGAATACAAGACATATTCGTGCCAAGACATATTCGTGCCAAACGAAAGTCTAGCTCTTTTATTTTGGACTGTATCGTGTCCTCTACAGATGGACGGACGGACATTCACAGAATGTCTTAGAATCGATCATGGATCAATAATATATATACTTTATGGAGTCCCCGACCGATATTTCGATGCGTTAGAATAATAGAAATAATAAAAAAAGCTAATTCAGAAAATTCATAATTACTACTGGATTTAACGAAGCCCTACTTTATGCTGCACTTGTCGACAAAAATTATCGACAGGAGATATGAAATGTTATGAAATGTAGATATCATTCAAAAAAAGTTTTATTTATAATTTATTTCACAAATATATAAAATTCTTACACCAATCAAATAAAAACTCTCCCAAAGCATCATACAATAATTCCAACCGTAAAAAAATTAAAAAGTTTCGCAATATTTCCAGCAACATTTTGGGCAAAGGAATGATTTCATAAACATCATTTATAACATGTAAATTTTCCAATAGTTTTGGATATAAATCCAATTGTGTTAGTAAATCCATATATTCCATTGTTATACAACCCAAATAACTTTTACCCGGCAAATAGGTTTCTACATGAAAACGTATAGAATTCTCTGTATTATCATCATTAAAAGACGAAGATTTGCAAAACATTTCCGGGCGTATAACTAAAGAAAATTGAAGTTTATTAGCTATAGCAAAAAAGTGCTCTACATCATTTCCAGAAGGTTCCAAAGAATTATTAATCGTTTCTATGAGTAAAATAACTTCGGGTATAGTTAAAGATTCAATCACTTCTAGGTCAGTTTGTGTAAAACTATTTTGAGATTTTAAAACTGATATCGGTTGTTCAAAACAGCCATCACCTGCTGAACTGGTATTGGATTTTGATATTTTTACTGCTGTTCTAGTTCCTATTTTCAATTCCTTCGAATATCGAACACAATTTTTATTTAGAGTATTTACCAGACTTTTGATGATTTCCGTATTTAAAACCAATGATTTCAAATCGATGTAACGGGAAGCAACTATTATGGAATATTTATGAAATGATTTACTAGATCTGAATTCAGCAAATTCCATTTTTGTTATACTAGTCATACCCAAATGTTCATAGTTTTGACGTTGAAAAACATGCAATTTAAGATTATTTGAATGTCTACTGGCTGGTGTGATCATCAAGAAAATATCTTTAAATTTCGTGGTCTTTTTCATTTGTCTGATGATGCGATCTAAAGCAGTTTCATTTGAATTTATATGTTTCCTTGTAGCATCTGGCTCCTCATTCTCCGCTTGAAATTGTATAACATATTTGGTATTAAGCGGACTTATAGTTCGCGCAACACTTCGTACAGTTCGTGTTCGATTCAGAGATCTTGATTTACATTTATGCATTATTTGACTGATCCCAATATGATCGTGTCTTTTCTATACTTTGACGAGTTCTCCAATTCTTTTTATTTATTTCTTTTTAATTCGATTTTTATTCAAAATAGAGCAAAAAAATTTGAAACCCAGCCAGCACAAAAGGATCTTTTTAAACTTAGAAATTTGGTTCAAAAATATAACAACAATTTTAAGTTTTTTTTGTGCATGACAATGTTTTTAGGTTGGTGTCTAATTTTAAAAATGATACAGGACGCCACCTTAGTTTGACTATATAAGCTACCGTCTTAAAAAAAGAAAATAAGAATTACTGTTTTCATTTTCTTAACACCAAAATGGTTTGTAACTTCGATTTGTAACTTGTGTAATAATTCACTTGCTGGTGAATAAAAATGTTTTTTAACCAGCTGGTGAATAAAACGAAACATAATTATTTTCACCAAAATTTTTTTCATTATTTTTTTTTCATAATTTTTTTTTTCATAAATTTGTATTTTCATAATTTTTTTTTTTTTTCATCAATTTTTAGTTTTTCATCAAAAATTTTTTTTTAACAAATTTTTTTTTAATCTATTGTTTCTGTAAAGACAGTCGAGCTCAGGCTCTAATTATAATTATGTATTATAATTTTTCGATTTGTTATATATGGTTTTTGAATTGAGAAAAGTGTGAAAGAAAAATTTTTATTTTTCTAAAAATTTAAGACATCCTGGTTTGTTTCTTACTAGTTTCATATTATCCAGTTATAATAATCTTCAGAAAAACTTTTAATGTCAAATTTATTTAGTTAATAGTCAATAGAACTCTATATGTGAAAATTATTTACAGATCGCAGCCGCCGAGGATTGAACGCATCATCATCTGTAATACTTTGCTATTAACTGCTTGTAACGTACAATCACTCTAGACCGATACGCCACGAAGGCTGTTAAGCAAGTATCAACTAAATCTGATTTTTTCAATTCGAGTGGTGTTATTGCTGTAGTTTTTTTCTTACAGAAGTGTTGTTATTGCTATTTAATGTAAATAGATTTTTATTTTTAGTAATCATTATTCTTCTTCCTCTCCTTCATCAATTCTGATCTAAGTACTTATTTTTGCAAACGTTGCCAGACATGGTCTATATTTTAGACACAAATGTTAGGTGTTGCCAATTTTCCAAAGATACTGATATTGCCACTTAGGGCGACTTATAGTCGTTATTTTTAAATTATTGTTTCTGTAAAGACAGTCGAGCTCAGGCTCTAATTATAATTATGTATTATAATTTTTCGATTTGTTATATTTTTTTTTAATCATTTTTTTTCATATTTTTTTTTATTTTCATCAAATTTTTTTTTTCATAAAATTTTTTAGTTTCATAAAATTTTATTTTTCATCAAATTTTTATTTTCATAATTTTTTTTTTTTCGAATTTTGTATATTCTTCGCCTTTACCCATACACTTTGTTTCTAAAAGGCCCAGGATTTCAAGTTTGCTCCATTTTCGATACATCCGTCAAAGTTCGAACATTCCATGTTCATAACTAAAAAAAAAAACAAGCAGAAAAGTTAAATTCGACTTGGCCGAATCTATGAATACCCTAAACAATGCCCTTTTTAAATGATAGAAAATTTTCTAACGTGAAAAAATAATATTTTTGATTAGAAATATTTTATTTTGTGTAATAATTTACTAAATTTTTTTTGAGTGTAAATTTTTTTTGAGTGTACATTTTTTTCGAGTGTAATTTTTTTTTTAGTGTAAAAATATTTGTGAGTGACAAAAATACGTTGTAAAATATTTTTGTAACTTACCAATATTTTTAAAACACGATTAACCGGTTTTCAACACGTGAATTTAAGGTGAAGCTAATCTGAAGTTCACGGTTTTTCTAATAACTTTTGATCCACTGGACCGATTTGGATCAAATTCAATACGAACTAGGGCTCTCAAACGGGATCGGTTTTTTAAAATCCCGGGATTCGGGATTTGAAAATCGAAATCCCGGGATCCCGGGATTTTTCGGGATTCCGGGATTTTCGGGATTAAGTTTCTTTGATTATAAAAGTAAAACATTAGTAGACTCTTTATGTTTCAGTTTTATTGTGCATATTAAGGGGCTACTGTGTGTACTAACATGGTAGCATGCTAGCCTATTAAGCAGGGAGTCGTGGGTTTGATTCCCACGAAAACCCTTGGGTCGATTTCGCTACAACGACAACAGTTTTCAAGTAATTATTAATATTAAATATTTAGCAATGGACTAAAAAACGCCTTGAGGGGTTTGTTATAAAAAATGACAACTTTTATTTGCTTTTGGTTTCATCCCATTCCGATTTTGGTTGTTGCACTATATAATTTTAAAACTAATTTAAAGAAAATTTAAAATTATAAAAACATTTAAAGGGGAAATGTAATAATATAATACATTAGACATTTTTTTTTGTATAAAAAAAGTTTTTTATTCCAATTTTGAGTCCCGGAAAATTTTTATTCTCCTAGACCGAAAACTTATGTGGTACAAATTTGAGGTTAATCGGATTAAATTTACCCGTGGCGCCTTCGATCAAAGTTTTGGTGTTTTAAAAAATTTTCGCCAAAACCTGCAAACTTTGGTCAAAGGGCTCCGTGACTGTGGCTTAATGGTTAGTGCGTTGGACTATTATTCATCAAGCCTGGGTAGAATTCTCAGCTCAGCTAAATTCGTGGCCAGCTACGTTGAAAATTCAAAAAAAGTTTTAATTTGTTGATGTAAATGTAACAATAATTATTATAATTGAACAAAGTTGTATTTTTAAAAATAAATTCTCATACATTTTTAATATTTCAAAAATCCCGAGATTTGAGCTTAAAAATCCCGGGATTCATTTTATGACAAAAATCCCGGGATTTCGGGATTCGGACCAGGAGAACGACAGCTTCAGCATCCTCAGTGTTGCCTTTCGAAATTTAGTGTGCTTTTTATATCGTAAACTCACGAAAACCCCTTGTCGAAATTTTGTCTTTTGGTCATAACTTTTGAACCACTGGACCGATTTTGCTGGATTGCAATAAGAAACTGACCAGGTAAATACTAAACATATATGCCAAACTTCAGTAGCCTCCGTAAAGTCTTTCAAAAGTTAGCGTGTTTTTTACAGACAGACAGACGGACGGACGGAACTAGATCGTCTTAAAATCGATCGAGGATCATGAATATATATACTTTATAGGGTCCTAAACCAATATTTCTAGGTATGAATATATATACTTTATGGGGTCCTAGACCAATATTTCGAGGTATTACAAACGGCGTACGGACATAACGCCCAAGTGCATATCGCCCAATTTAAAAAAGTCATTCCACCCAAAAAAAATGTGTGATAGTTGTTGTTGCAAAATTTTTTTGGACGATATGGCCATTATTTTTGGGTATTTTAACAATTTGCTTTAAATTAATATAAATTATCAAAAATGTCATATTACCCAAATATCAAAATGTTGAATTTATAAAATGTCATAGCGCCCAAAAAAATAATCATAAAACTCACCAATATTGTTTTTTTAAGACAATGTTTTAAAGGTTTTATTCGTAGCCGGCCTTCGGCCGGGCTTAGGGATTACAAAATCCATGCATTAAACCCACCCTCTCCGCAAAGTATAGTTTCTAGGGTAGCAGGCAGCTGATAACCAAAATAGCTTTGGTTTGCAGAGAGGGTGGGTTTAATGCATGGAGTATGTAATCCCTAAGCCCGGCCGAAGGCCGGCTATGCAGAAAACCTTTATTACAAAAAAAAAAAAACAAATCATAGAAGTCGTAATTTCGACATTTCGCCCAAAAAAAATATTTTGGATTTTTTGACAATTTTGTTTTGGGAGAAATAACATTTTTAAACCTTTCATTTTGGGCTATATGTCGCAGCTTGGGCGATATGACATTTACGGTTTTGGGCGATAAGACCTTGGGCGCTATGTCCGTACGCCATTACAAACTGAATGACAAACTTATAAAAAAAAACTGGTAAAATGCCTTGTAATCCCGTTATACCAATATTTAAAAATTTTCCTTGTTTTTAACAAAAATTCTTGTACTTTGCTTAAAAACGAGGACTACAGTTTTATTGGTAAATTTACACATATATTTTCGTAATTTTATTCTACCATTTTAAAACGTTATTTAACAAAAAAAAGCTGTAACTTTACAACAAAGTTTTTATAACGAGGATTCTAGTTGATTTAAAAAAAAAAAGCTATACGAGGTTTTATGTTGTTTAAGAAAAAACATTTTTTTAGTCCCAGCCAGACGCTTTTTTTGGCGTTTTTGGGTAACGAATTATTAAAAAAGATTTAAAAAAAAGTTGATATAATTTTCGAAGTCCTAAAAATTTTTTTTTTTTTTTTTTTATTGAAAAAAATTTAAAAAAAAATGTTCACAAAGTTTTGAAAAATTTTCCAAATTTTTGGAAAAAGAAAATTAGGACAAAAAAATCATTAAAATGGTTTTAGGGGTTTACCATTTTTTCAGTAATGTTTGTGGATTAAAAACTATCACTACCAAAAATTGGTAAATTAAAAAAAAAAAATGTAAATTTTTAATTTTTTTCATAACTATTTTTTTTTTTGTTAATGGAAAATTTTTGTTTGTAAATTTACCATTTTTTAATGGGTTTAACACTTCTTGTAAATTTACCATTTTTTATAATTTTTGTGGCTTAAAAATTATCACTACCAAAAATTGGTAAATTTTAAAATTTTTTTTTGGTAAATTAGTTTTTTTTTAATTTACTTTTTTTTTTTGTAATTTTACGATTATGTTTTTGTAACTTTACCATTTTTTAAATATATTTACCATTTTTTCTTGTAAATTTACTATTTTTTTTTAGTTTTTGCGGTTTTAAAACAATTTTTTTACCAATAAAATTGGTATGAAAAATTACGACAAAACCTCAAAATTTTACAAGAATAGCCTCGTAAAATCGGTAATTTTTTTTGTAAATTTACAAGGTTTTTTTTTTAGTGTATCTTAGTCCTTTTACGAAAGCCAAAGGTCGTCATCTGGGTTTTCCGTTTATTTTACCAACACCAAGCGACCCCATATATGTATGTTAGGGTGGGTCAAATTGTAGGGGGCCGAAAAAATGTGAAGGGGCTCATCGAGATTCTTGTTCTACGGGTCATTTGAAGATACTTTGCCAAAGAAACCATAGCTCTAAAATGATTTTCGAGCCCCCGGATTTTCCAAAATATTTTTTTTTTCCAAATACTTATTCATTCACGACCTATATTGAATATAAGACAAATTCGTAAAATCTGTGCAATTGAAGTTTATGATAGGTTTTTTATAAACTCTCACTAGCATCGGATCTTCCACATGGATACGGTAGTGTAAATTTTTTTTAGAGCTAAATCGGGTATTTTTTATTCATCTTTGAACAACATTGCCAATAAAACGTTTACATTTACATTTCCCCATATAAAATAATTCTTTTATGGATCGTAGGAAAGATGTAAGACTGGAGCCTTTAGCTTTGCATTTATCTTCAGTGTAGTATTTGTCAAGCAAGGTATTCAATTTTCTAACAATATTTCCAATATTAAGTTTGCTCCAAATGTCCAAATGTCTTATATGAAAACATTTTACTTTGCATTTTAGCACGTTCGGTAAAAAAAAATAGCATCTAAAGCCGCCCAGAGACACAATACATGTTGGATGACTTGTTAGTTGACCAAAAAATATTTTCAAAATACACTTATCCGACAAATTTATACACATGTTGGATGACCGCTCATTTTTTTAAAATTCTTGAAGGAGTAACATGAATATTTTTTTTATTGAAAAATCAAAACTTTTTGATCTTTCATCCGACCAGCCATCCGACAGCCCCATACACGAGAAAAATTACATTGGTCATCCAACAAGTCAATTTGTTTGAAATGTATGGGAGCCTTTAAAATATCCTGTTTAGTTGGGAGATTGAGACCAGTCAAATCAGATAACATACACACAAAAAATTATTGGCTAAAAATGTTCAATTAAATTTATTGATCAAAAAAATGTAAATGAGTCAATCAATGTTTTGATTAAAATTTTTGTTATTTTCTTTAACTGTCGAATTACAAATTTTCAACATACCAGATTTTTCTTTTCGCTTTAATTTATTTGAATAGATTAATTAAAAAATATACAAAATACTTTTTTATTGTTGGCAACATCTTGGAAAGCAAAAAAGATAAATTTTTTGATAATTTTGTCATAAGCTTACAATTCATTTGTTAATTCAATCATTATTTTGATTGACTATAAATAAAAAATTGATAAAATATTTGATCAAAATCGAAAAAATTTTTGATTGAAAAATTTTCAATCAATCACCTACAATTTGATGATTGGTATAACAATTTTTTTGATTGGAAGAATTTTAATCAAAAAATTGATTGAATCCACGTTTTTGTTGATTGAAATTCGTTTCAAATTTTTTCTGTGTACCAAAAGCAGGAACATCGTGAGAAGGCATATGTTTCAAACTACTTTCGGTACTTATTGATGTTGGTGCGGCTTTTGATGTTGACGGAAATGGATCCATGTTTAAAATTAAATATTAATTAATTTATAAATATTAATATCAGATTTTCCAGCTAGATTTTTAGGTTTTATTCCTTCAAAAGCTGGTAAAAATGTGATTTAGGTCTTAGCTGGAAATTATCGATTTTATTTTTAGAAAAGCTGGAAAAAGGAACAAAATGTATGGAATATGATTTAACAATTTACAATTCGAGTATGTATTTTGAATATATTCAATACAAAGTCAAAAATTCGTCTATTTCCACAACAATATCGTATATTTTCCCAAAAAAATTTACGAAAGCGCCCTCTAACGGCACTCGAAAATAAAAATGAATGTCAAAAATGAATTCCGTGACCCAAAAAACCCCCACATACACATTTGATTAAAAGGAAATATAATTTTTTACCTCTATTCTTGAATATGTATAGAAAAAAACCTATTTTGAAAAATCCGGGGGCTCGAAATTCACTTTAGAGCTATGGTTTCTTTGGCAAAATTGCTCAGAATGACCCATAGAATAAGAATCACGATGAGCCTTTGGGTCGAAAAAATTTGACCCACCCTAATGTATGTCAGTGGGATACTCTCTACACAGAAAATAATATAAAGAAAAACAATTTGAGTAATCACTTGTTTAAATTTTTAAATAAGATTTGAGTAATTTCTTAATTGACGCAATTAAAAATTTACTCAAAAATTAAAAAAAAAAGTGAGTAAATAATTAAATGCAAAATTTAATATTTTTTTATTTTTTTTATTCTCATGGTGTTTTGAATTCTCATTTAGTTTATAGTTTTTTGTATATGTATATGATAGTTTGAAATCATCTTTATAAAATTTTCTATTCTCTTGAAGACATAAGTATATTTGGTAAAGTTTGAAAAAGGAATTTTTTTTTCAAAAAAAAAAAAAATTCGAAACTTTTTAAAAAAATAAATTGATAAATTTTGAGTAAATTTTTACTTGACACAATAAAAAAGTTACTTAAAAAAATCGAAAAATTTTTAATTAAATTTTTACTTGTGTCCATTAAAAATTTAAAAAAATTGTTTAGTAAGCATTTTAAAATTTTTTATTAAAAATTTACTCAATAGTATTAAATCGTATACTGGTGCAAAATTGAGTAATTTTTCACTCAAAAGTATTAAAAATTTACTCGATTTTTTTTTTTTTCTGTGTGGTGTCTAATTTTAAAAATGATGCAGGACGCCACCTCAGTTTGACTATATAAGCTACCGTCTTACACAGAAAAAAATAAAAAAAATATTTAATTAAAAAATTCGTAGATTTAATTAAAAAATTAATTAAATCCGGACCAATCACTAAAATGCGCAAATAAATTAAAAATATTTGTATGTCGTTAATTAAAAATAAATGGATATTTATTTAATTAAAAACTTAATACTATAAATTAAAAAATTTAATTCAAATTTAAAAAAAAAAATAATTAAAATTTTAATTGTATAAATTAAAAAAATTAATTAAAAATATTATATTAAAAAAAAATAATTTGTAAAAACATTCTTTTTGAATAAAATAGTTAAAAAAAAATATTTCTTCAAACTTTGCCAAATTTATTTATGCCGTAAAGACATAGTCAGTGAGATGATTTTATAAAGTTGATTATAAACCTTTCATATACATACACATAAAACTATAAACAAAATGAGAATTCAAAAACCTATGTGAAAAATAAAAAAAACTTTCAACAAACTTTTAATACTTATGTATTTTTTTTGTATGTAATACAATGCAAGAGAAAAACACACACTCGCACACACACGCAAAACAAAACAAAAAAAATAAGTAAAGCTAGAAATTTAATTAAACATTTAATTATATAAATTAAATACTTAATTAATATTAAATTTGAAAACAATTAAAATATTAATTAAAATAAAGTTAAAAATTTAATTAAACAATTAATTATATTAATTAAAAGTTTAATTAATATTAAATTAAAAAACAATTAAAATTTTAATTAAAATAAAATATACGATATTATTTTCTGTGTAAAGAAAAGAAAATAAGAATTACTGTTTTCATTTTCTTAAAACCAAAAAGGTTTGTAACTTTGATTTGTAACTTGGATAATAATTCACCTGCTGGTGAATTTTTCCCAGCTGATGAAAAAAAGTAACATAATAAAGGTGGAAGTACATAGGACTGCGTTGCGTCCAATCCGTTTTCACCTTTTCGTACTTACTATGCGTTAAAAAATCCAAGTTAAGGTGGAAGTACATAGAAACAAACTTGCGTTGCGTTCGCTTGTCAAAAAGTTAAAATTGAACAAATATATGGAACAAGTTACAATACAAAAGTTTAAAACGCAGAGAACTCAAAAAATTTTAAAAATATTCACCTCTCTTTGCGTTCAAAGCTTTTTTTGACAATTTGTTTTTGTGTTGTTTTTAGTATATTCGAAAAATATTTTTTTTAATAATTTTCCACAAAAAACATTTGAAAATATTAAAAATATAATTTATTACAACAAATGCAAGATATTTTAGTGGACAAAAATCAAGATAAATAAAACATATGTGTCTTAATTACCGCATTCAACGCACTTACTATGTAACTTGGAATTTTGAACGCATAGTAAGCATGAATATGTGAAAACGGATCGGACGCAACGCAGCCCTATGTACTTCCACCTTTACATAGTAAAATGGATAAATATCTCGCTATTTATTTGCTTATTTATTTGCTTATATTTATTTTTTTATTCTAAGTAATTATATTTTTTTTTATTTTTCTATTTAAATTTTGTCGAAATTTATAAAAAAAATATTGTTTATTTTAAAAAGAAAATACAAAAAAGAGAATTGTCAAAAAAAAATGTTCAGGACGCAAAGACGGTATTTATACACAGCCTTTTTTTGCTTGCAATAAAGTCTTGCAACTTTTTTTTTGTTGGCAAACGGGGGTGAAAAGAAAACGGAGTAGAAAAAAAATCACAAATTCTGTTTTCCTTCTTCTATGCTTCTCACCCCCGTTTGCCAACAAAAAAAAGTTGCAAGACTTTATTGCAAGCAAAAAAAGGCTGTGTATCAGTGTTGGTATTTGAGAATTTTCAATTAGTGCCAAGTTGAAGGCTAAAAAGGGCCAAAATAGGTTGAAAAGGGCCAACAAATTTTTTTTTATTTTTTACACACAACTTATAACTTTTTTATAAATGACGGTTTTGAAAATAAAATCATCTCTGCGGAAAAGGTGACCAGTCGAGGACCGGGCATAAAGTGTTTTTTGTACAAAAAGGACCTGTCAATAATCAGTGGCGGGTACAGCTTTTGGGTTTGGGGGGGGGAAATTTTTTTTAAGTTGGAAAAAAAAAATCATAAATTCACCTTTGTTGAAGAGCAAAAAAAGGGATACGTTTTTTATGCAAAAAAGTGATGGGAAAGCTATAAAATCTTCAAATTTATTAATTTTTGCTGAAGGAGGTTTGTTTTTCATGATCATATTTCGTTTAGATAAATTTTTTTTAATTTGTTTTAAAAGAAAATTGTATATTTTTCGTATACATAAGAAGAGCATTTTTTAATAGAAGAAATACTTCCTACATAGAAAATATCAGATGTTGAGGCATTTTTCTTGAAAAAAATTGTTTTTTATAGGGAAAATGTCTCAGAATATAAGACTTTTCTTCAGATTCTGAGACATTTTTCGTAAAGAAAAAATTTCAGATTTTTAAAAGAAATTTAAAAGAAAATTGTATATTTTTCGTATACATAGGAAGAGTCTAAATCTGAGAATTTTTAATAGAAGAAATTCTTCCTACATAGAAAATATGAGATTTTGTGACATTTTTCGTAAACAATTTTTTTTATAGGGAAAATGTGTCAGCATCTGAGACTTTTTCGATTCCTAATTCAGATTCTAAGAATTTTTTCCAAAGCAAAAGTCTAAGATTCTGAGACACTTTACTATAGAAAAATTCTCATATTATAAACCATTATTGAGACATTTTTCCTATAGAGAGATCTCTGATTATTATATTTGTTTCGTACTGAAAAAAGGTTTCAAAGAAAAGGTTTCTGAGATCTTATTCCTAAAGAAAAAAGCTCAGATTCTCAGACCTTTTTCCTAAAGAAAAAGTTTCAGAAAAAGTTTAAAATTCGATGACCCTTTTCTAAAGAAAAAGTCCCAGATTCGGAAATGTTTTTCCTATAGAAAACGTCTCAGACATTTTTCCTATAGAAAGGTCATAGATTCTGAGACCTGTTTCCTATAGAAAAAGTCTGATTTTCTGAGACCTTATTCCAATAAAAAAAGTCTTAGATTCTAAGACCTTTTTCCCGTAGAAAAAGTCTCAGATTCTTCGACCTTCTAACAATTCAGTAAGTTTCAACTTCTGAGACTATTTTTCAACAATAAAAAGTCTCAGACTTTGAGACTTTTTTCTTTCTAAAAAAGACTCAGATTCTGAGACCTTTTTCCTTAAAATAAGTCTAAAATTCAGAAATTCTGAGACTTTTTCCCCATAGAAAAATTCTTCTGTGACCTTTTTCCTATAAATAAATTTTGAGACCTTTTTCACATAAAAAAAGTCTCAGATTATGAGAATTTTTTCTTTAGAAAAAGTTTATTCGTTAGAAAAAAAAGTTTTTTAAATAGTTTTACTCATGTTCGACTATCAACATTTTTAAGATTTTAAGATATTTTTCCTATTGCTATGTAGAAGACAAATATTTTTTATATAAACCAAATTAAGATCCTGTAACATTTTTCTATACAAAAAAACATATTCTAAGTAATTTGTTTAAGCCAAAATTCATAATAAGATTGACAGAAAATTTTCAGATTAATTCACTTTTTCCTTACAAAATTTAAAAATTTTCAGATTTTGTTCTATGAAAAATTTTTAGACTTCGACATTTTTTCCTTCGGAAAATTTTTTAGAAAATTTCCTTCTTTCTTTTTTTCTTCTTTTCTTTCTTTTTCTTTCCCTTCCTTTTCTTTCTTTTTTTTTTTTCTTCTTTTTTTCTTTTTTTCCTTTTTTTTTTCTTTTTGAAATTTGGTCTGGGGGGGAAATTTCCCCTTTTTCCCCCCCCCCCTTGTACCCGCGCATGCAATAATTAACACCTTGTTATATGTTCCAGGACTTGTGTCGAACTGATCTTTCAGATCTCCGGACACATTTTTACTGGTCTTAGAACTAGTATTCCATGAACAGTTTGCGTTGAATAAGTCATGGGATAGGTTTTTAGGATCAATTTTTCCTGTAGGACCAATTAATTTCCCTCAGGGATTAAACACTTGAAAATCTTAATTTAAAGGAAACATAAACTTACATTGTTGTAAGGGGGAACAACTGATCATTTTTTCGTGTTTGTAATACATAATTAAATTTTAGAACGAATATTTTCATTTTAAATAAATTTGACAATATTTGGAGAGAATGAAAAAGGGCCAAAACTGTTATTTGTGGTGCCACTGACCATTCAATAGTGCCAAAAATGGCACTATTGTGCCACATTTCCCAACCGTGCTGTGTATAAATACCCTCAAAGAGTGGTGAATATTTTTAAATTTTTTTGAGTTCTATGCGTTTTGAACTTTTGTATTGTAACTTGCTTCATTCATTTATTCAGTTTTAACTTTTTGACAACCGGACGCACCGCAAGTTTGTTCCTATGTACTTCCACCTTTATTTTTCAACAAAAAAAATTTTTTTTTCATTATTATACCCTCCAACCACAGTATGGGGGTATACTCACTTTGTCATTCCGTTTGTAACGCATTGAAATATCGGTCGGGGACCCCATAAAGTATATATATTATTGATCCATGATCGATTCTAAAACATTCTGTGAATGTCCGTCCGTCCGTCTGTCTGTAGATGGCACGATGCAGTCCAAAATAAAAGAGCTAGCCTCCTAGCATGAATATGTCTTATGGTCCTAGGCAGGTTAAGTTCGTAAATGGGCAAAATCAGCCCAGGGGAAAAAATTTCCCCCTTGAAGAACTTTTTTTACATGTTTTTTGTATTTTTGTTACATAAAGGAAACATTTGGTATATTTATCGGGATGCGAAGGTGCTCTCAACGTCCCCAGCTGACCCCAATCACCCCCCCCCCCCCCCAATAAACAAACGCCCCTGACAATTTTTTTTACAATTTGGAGGGTATAACAGATTTGGCACAGCCGAATTTAACACTCTCATTTGTTTTTTATCAATTTTTTTGTTCAACAAATTTTTTTTTTGTAAATTTTTTTTTTTTCATCAAGTTTTTTATTTCCATTAATTTTTTTTTTCATCAAAAAATTTTTGTTGTCATTATTTTTTTATCAAATTTTTGTTTTATTAATTTTTTTTTGTCATCAATTTTTTTTCGTTAAATTTTGTTTTTCATAAATTTTTCATTTTTTTAACAATTTATTTTTTTCATCAAATTTTTTTTTTTATCAATTTTTTTTTCTACCAAAAATTTTTTTTTTTCATAAAAATTTTGAAAAAAAAGTTATATAAATATTTTCTTTTTTTCCTTAAGAATGGTCATTCTTAAGGAATGAACTATTTTTTTATCCAAATCAATCTACTACAAATTGAATGGTGAAATTTTCTTATCATTCAATTTAAAACAGTGAAGCGCAACACACATACACACACATTTATGCTTGTGTGGGAAGCAGCAGACGAGACGTCAACAAAACAACAACCGATCGTTTACACACGAAGATGCTTAAAATGCACACAAGCAACACATTTTTGAAAATGCAAAGGGAATGAAATAAAAAAATCATCATTCAATTTGTAATAGATTTGAATGATGAAAAATTTTGATCATTCAATCGAGTGATTGCTTGCAAGGAATTAATTCTCTTGGGAATTAATTCAATTTGATTTAAGCTTTGAGAATTAAGCCTTTGAATTAATTCGTGTTGAATGCTGGCAAGGAATGATAATTCAAAACTTATTAAAACAGAATTAAACTTTTGGTGAATTAATTCTCAATAGAATTAATTCGTTCGAAGCTCTGATTTTGTTGTTGTTACAATAACAAAACACATGCAAAATTTTCGTTCGTGTGTATCGTTCGCCTTCTGTAAACTGGCACTAAAATTCCTTTAATGATTTTTTTCATTATTTTTTTAAAAACATCTTTTTTCATTTCCCATGATTTAAAAACGGACTTCACCTTTGAAATCAGCATGCCTTAATTATATAGAAATGATAGTCTGATCTTGAGACACAAAAAAAAAATTTTTGGTTTTTTTGTAACGTACAAGTGTGGTTAAAAACTTAAATGCGTTTGGTGCGTGAACTATCTTAACGATTGCGAAAAACTAAAAACGCAATTCTTAATATTTTTCCATGCCCTACACGATTTAGCTTGGGAGACTAGATATTTGCAAAAAATGCAATAAAGTTATAACCCTAATGTACACATATAGCTGGAGTGTCTTAGAAATGTATCAATAATATATTTTGGGGTCCTCGACCCCAAATGGGGTCCTCGACAGATATTTCAATTCGTCTTGCATGGAATGGCAAATGGGTATAACATTATTTTTTCTTAAAAAAAAAAATTTGATTTGGCAAGTACACCCAAATCTTCAGAAAAACATTATCATGACTTTTGGGCAAGAGTACAAAATTCGCAGGCATTTTTCAAGAACTTAGGAATAAATGATTTAGAATTTTAAATATTTTAGAATTAATACGTTTATTTTTTTTTACTTTTTAGTATTATTTATGGCGAACCTCGTCACGACCCTACATTGGAAAAACGTTAAATTAGCGGAATGTTTAGTTTTTGAGAATTCAATTACTTTGTTTTCTTGATTTTCTATTTACTTCCATGTTAACACGAATATTTTTTAATTTAACACAAAAAACCCACAAAGTAATTGCAAGCTTGATTAAATTCCATTAACTTGAGTATAAGAAAATTTTCTAACTTTTCAATACGAAAAGTTTAGTTAAACTAGAATTGAAAAAAAAAAAAAATTGGAAAAAATAAATAATAAAACTGCAATGTTAGTCTTTTAGTTACTCTGCACAAAACGACAAAAAAATAAGTAAGAAAATTATAGTCGGTCAGTACCAACCATATAATACCCTACACCAGTGTTTTCCGGAAAATGGATCTCAAGTCCAAACATGGACCGATGGCAAATATCATTTGTTAAATCTTTATTATGTGTAGAAATCACACACAAACTAAATTTATGCAAAATTGACTTATTTCGTTTAACACGTATGAACAAAATTTTAAACAAATAATTAATTTTTTCATAAATTTTTAGGGATTTATGTACATATCGAGAGGGCGCACAGTTATTCGTTTCATTGGCAAAAATCAAACCGCTCAATCAGACCAGGGGAACAACAAATATATATGCCAATCTTCATCTGCCTCAGAATTGTCTTTGGAAAGTTAGCGTGATTTTTATCTGGTTAATTCGCTAAAAACCCTTGTCAAAATTCACTCTTTTGCTTATAACTTTTGAACCACTAAAGCGATTGTGCTGAATTGAAATACCAACCTGACCAGGTAAATTACCAAAATATATGAAAAACTTCAGCTTCCTCAATAAAGTCTTTAAAAAGTTAGAGTATTTTCAACAGACAGCCGGATGGACGGAGGGGCATAGCTAAATCGTTTTAAAATCGATCGAAAAACCATGAGCATATATGGGGCATTCCATGTCAAATCGAACACTTTGAATTTTTTTTTTTTTAGATTTTCTTAATTTGTTTATAGTTTTTAGTACCCTTCGAAAACTCTTTCGTTGTAAATTTTCAGATTTTTTTGATGACCCGTTCAAAAGATATCGAATTTTTAAAAATTTGGTAGTTTGTTCCTTTACTTAAACTTCTTTTACTCATAACTTCTTCAATAATGGTCCAAATTTCAATTTTTTTTTTCAAAATTTTTATTTTTTGACGTACTTTAAAAAAAAATCCCAAAAATTCTTAAAAGCACTCTAGTATGAGATTTTTAAGTTTTAAAATTTAAATCTCATTTTTGAAAAATTTTATTGCAATTTTCCAATCTTAAAATAATTTCTACTGCTCCAATGGTGCGTCATAGAGGGGTCATTTATGAGACCGACTCCATTAATTTTTACGTTTTAACATTTCTTTGGAACAAACTAATACCCTATCTCCAATTTCAAAGGGGGCTCCCACACAAAACGACATTTTTTAAAATTTGCTCCAACCGGTCGAACTGCCCTAATAGTGCCCTTAGAGCAATGGTTCCCTACCTTTGATTCTCGCCCCACTGGGGGGCAATTTGAAGGTTCCAGGGGGGCAACGAGCAAATTTTCAAGATTTTTTTTAGTCAAATTAACTACAAAAACTATTTTTTTAACAAAATGAAGTGCAAAAATTTTCTTAATTGCTCAACATTTGTACTAAAAACTTAGTTCAAATGCTTATTTTATAAAAAATTTGCTCAGCCAGTAGCAATTTTTCAAAAATTAGAAAATTAAAATTTTTTTTTGAGTGTAGGGGGGACAATGGAATTTTTTTAACTTAAAAGTGAGGGGGCTTAAAAAAGGTTGGGAACCATTGCCTTAAAGCAACAAAATGTGTGACCGACCCAAAATATTTTTTATTCCAAACATTTTCTCTGAACACACCTACCCTCCATCTCCAATTGTTAAGGCGGTCCCCATACAATTTTTTTTTTATTTTTTGTAAATTTGTTTTATTTAATCAGCTTCTACCGGTCCAATGGTGCGCCCGAGAGGGGTCATTAGTGAGACCGACCCCCATTTATTTTTACCCTACAACATTTTTGTAAAACATACCACAGCCCTATCTCCACTCCCTAAGTAGGCTTCCATTCAAAATTACATTTTTATAAAATTTGCTCCAACTGTTATTTGTATGGGAGCCTACTTAGGGAGTGGAGATAGGGCGTAGGTATGTTTCAAAAAAATGTTGTAGGGTAAAAATAAATGGGGGGGTAAAAATAAATGGGGGTCGGTCTCACTAATGACCCCTCTCGGGCGCACCATTGGACCGATAGAAGCTGATAAAATAAAACAAATTTACAAAAAATAAAAAAAAATGTGTGGGGACCGCCTTAACAATTAGAGATAGAGGGTAGGTGTGTTCAAAGAAAATGTTTGGACTAAAAAATATTGTGGGTCGGTCATACATTTTGTTGCTCTAAGGGCACTATTAGGGCAGTTAGAGCGGTTAGAGCAAATTTTAAAATATGTCATTTTGTGTAGGAGCCCCCTTAGAAATTGGAGATAGGGTACTAAAACTGTAATTGGGAAAATCAACAAAATTTTTTTTTCAAAGTGTCCGATTTGACATCGAATGCCCCATATGCTTTTAGGGTCTTAGACCAGTATTTCGAGGTGTTTCCAACGGAATGACACATTTATATATTCCTTCTATCACTAGAGTGGAGGGTATAAGAAGCCCCAATCACGTGAGTTAAAGGAAGTTTCCATCTCTCTCCCATGTGATTCGCATCGAAGTCGCAAACATTACAAGAAATAGTTTATATCCTGAAACACAAAATGGTGTAGGGTATAAATTGGTTACGAAAGAGTAAGAAAAATTATTAGAAGAACTTTTCAATAAGTGAAAAGTGAACATTTAAGAATTAAGTCAATATTAGGGCGTATTAAAGTTTTTGGTCTTTCTTATATTATTTTTGGAGTACCTACACTGAAAAAAATACTAAATTTAAAGCCAGTTAAACTTAATTTAAGAAAATTCGGGCTTGTCGGGGGCTCCAAAGTAATTATTTCTTTTTTCAAGTAAATTATTACCAAAAACATAGTAGGCCACTTTTTTGATTATTTCTTAAAAGTAAGTAAAATTTTATTAAGGATAAGTTTAATTGTTTTTATCCGGAGGCAAAATATTTTTTTAAATAACTAAAAATGTCCTTAAACTTAAAGATTATTTGAACCGTATCGGGTCCCAATCTGAGGACACTACGGGGTCCCTATATATGAAATAAGCTCCAGAAATACCAGAAATACGGAAATTTCAAAATTAGTGCCCAATGAGGTCTCCAAAATTAAAAAAAAAATATCTGAAGGCATATTTTCTTAAGTTTAGTAAACATTTTAAAAAATCTAAAAAAAAATATTTTTCCAATATTTTTGCTTACACCTAACACAGATAAATAAAATAAAAAATGTACCAAAAAAAAGTTAATTTTTCTAAATAAAGTTTTTTTTGTTTCTTTTTCGTTTATAGCTTTTTTCGTCTGCACATTACGCATCCTTAACAAACAAAAGAGTAAATGAAATTAATGAGAAGAGTTTTAATAGAAAATATTTTTTTAAAGATCTTCCTACAAGGACAGCTGGGATAAGGTAAGTTTAGATATGTTTAAGTTACAAAGAAGTTCTTAATTATATGTAGGAGTTGTTCTTGTAAATGTGACAATGTATTACTTTTAAATAGTTGTCATTTATGTACAGTAAAACCCGGTTATAACGAAAAATAACGTAAAAATAGTTCATTATAAGCGAAGTTTCCTATAAGTGGAGTATATTTTTGATCTACTTACCCAGTCCGGAAAATACAATCGCAAAAGCGTTGTGAAAGCGTTGTGGACGGTTGTAAGAGCGTTCTGTATACCAACTTCAAAGCGCCTTTAGATAATCCGAATGATAACATGGATCTACGCTAGGTCAAAAGCGTTTTAAAAGCGGTAAAAAAGTGCTTTGAGAACGTTTTTTTTAAGTCATCAAAGCGCTTTAAAAACCCAAAGTAAAGAATTTTTGTTTTAGTTTGGGTATAATAATGATCAGTACAGACATACTATGAGATAGTAACTTTTTTAAAGCAATAAATTAAAAATACTCTATTATGACTAGGGATGAGATTTTCATGCACTAAAAAATCGCAAATATGCGCTTAAAATATGCACTAAAAAATTCAAAATATGCACTAAAAAACCTAAAAATATGCACTAAAAAATAAAATGTGTGCAATAAAAGTCTTGTTTTCATTCGAAAAACTTCTGAAAACAGCAAAAAATAACACCGGGCTTTAATAGTAACATTTAAAACTTTATATAAGCAGGATTTTTTTAGAAATTAGGACAATCTATAAAAAAATAAAAAAGAAAAAAAAAATAATTTTTCTAATTTTTAAAATAAATTTTTAAAATTTAAAATAGTTTTTGAAACAAATAAATTTCAATTTGTGTTTTTGCTAATTTATTTCAAAATATGCAAAAATATGCACTTAAAAGTTGGAAATATGCACAATATATGCATTTAAAACCAAAATATGCAAAAATATGCATTTTAGCCAAAATATGCAAAAATATGCAAAAACAAATCGATGCCATTTCAAAGCAAATTTCTTGATTCGGATAGATAATTGGTCAAAAACGTGTTTAGACTATTGACAAAAAACATGCATTTGCATGGAAATCTCATCCCTAATTATGACAATATCATAAATAGAAATATTTTTGGGCCTCGAACTAGAATAAAACTCTAATCGAATATATATACATATATAAAGGCCGAATAAATACATTTTATTTTTATGTACCTTTTGGTACTAAAAATAAAAAAACAACATTTAACACAAAGTTTAGTACGACTTATCCTACCAACACTATTGTTTGGTTAGGCACTGTTGTTATTGTAAAATAACAGCAACACATATATTAATAGTTACCGACGGTGATTTAATATATACAATTTTTGCTTTAAAAGAGTTATTTTTGTTGGAAAACAGATTTCGGACCTTCATAATAGTACTTCTCATATAACTTGGGAAATATATCAAATATTATGTCTGGTTTGATGTTTGATTGACCAACGATGATTCTCTAAAGTCTGCTGAAGATTCCTTTAGTGGGGATGAAACTGATCAGTACAGACATACTATGAGATAGTAACTTTTTTAAAGCAATAAATTAAAAATACTCTATTATGACAATATCATAAATAGAAATATTTTTGGGCCTCGAACTAGAATAAAACTCTAATCGAATATATATACATATATAAAGGCCGAATAAATACATTTTATTTTTATGTACCTTTTGGTACTAAAAATAAAAAAACAACATTTATAATAATTTGTTTGATACAAAGTGAAATCCGAAAAAAATAAAATTTTGTACTCCAAAAAACTTAGAAAATTTTTCAAAAAAATTTTCGAAACTTAGAAAATTTAAAAAAAAAAATCTAAAAACATTTTTGATATTTTTTTTTTTACTTAAAAAACAAAAAAAAAATGATATTCAAAAATAGTTTCGGAACTTAGAAATTTAAAAAAAAATCTAAAGAACTCTTAAAACGCTTTTCGAATACGCTCGCAAAGCGTTACAAAAAACGCTTTGAGATTGCTTTTTTTTTTGTTATAGTGCTTTCAGAACACTTTTCAAAAACGTTCGCAAAGCGTTTGAAAATATAAATAAATTTTATTAAAATTATAATATGTATAAACAAAAAATGTCCAACCATTTGTGAGTTTCGTAAACACGATTGCCGCACATTGACAAAATACCCTGCAGGAATAGTGTGTCTCTCGATCCGAAACCAACTATACGGTGACTGGTGAAAACGGGACATATCACTTAAATACCTATCATGTGACAGATGAAAATTAAAGTTATCACTGTCTCAAAAAAAATCCCAGATTTTTTTTTTGCGTTTTGGAGTAAAAAATTTCTTTAAAAATGATTTTAGAATTTTTTTTTTGAAAAGTTTCGGAAGTCCCGGACATAAAACTTTTTTGCATTGTTAAATAACAAGTATGTATTTAAAAAAAAAAAAATAATTTTCTAAGTTACGAAATTTTTTTTAACTTTTAAGTCACGTTTATAAAAATGTTTGGCATTTTTTTTTTGCTTTTAAATCTAGTACTCTGTTTTTTACGGTGAAAATTTTACTTAAACTTAAAACGGCTCAAATCGTAGTAAAACATTTAAAAATCAACAACTTTTGACAATTATAAGAAAGAAACAATCATAACAAAACTAAAATTTCACTTTTTACGGCAATTAAATTTGTCTTGTATAATAAAAATGCGTGAACACTTTTTTAACAATTCAAAATTATTTTTTTTTTATGGAGTTTGACAAATTTTTCCCCCTGAAATCGAACAGAGTACTATTCTTTAGTACTTATTTTGTAAAAAATGCTTCTAGGATTTTTTTTACAAAAATTTCTAAGTTTCAAAAAATGGCACAGCTATGATGTGTACACTCAATATAAATTCTATGTCCAATCAGCAGAAAAATCTGCTGAAAATACACCCATTTTGAGCCATACGAGAAATCTGCTGATTTTAGCAGACACGGTTTGCTAAATATCTGTCATAAGAGGCGGTTTAGTTAATAAACATATCGAGGGCCTATATTCAAAACCCTCTATCTTCCATTTTCACGAAAATGACTTTTTGATGGCAAAATATTCAGTAAAACGGCCCTCATTTATGGTGTGAAATACAGAACAAAAAATTTTTTTTTGCTATTTTATTTGCATTTTTGGTTTCTCTATCTCTTCCACAATTAATTTTTCTGAATGCAAAACCCTCTATCTTTTCCAACAATTAATTTATAAATATTTTTTTTAAATAATTTCATCATGCATTACATGTTTTAATACTAATTTTTGCATGCTGAACATGAATTTGTCAACAAAATTCCAAAATCAAGATTTTGGTCCAGTGATGCTAATTTTTTTCAAAATTCATGTTTGACTTTTTTGAAAAATATCGCTCGAAATTTGGATGTCTTGTGTACATTATGAAACAAAAATTTTAATCTTAAAAATAGCGATGCTGATCAGCATCTGTGGACCAAAATCGCGTTTTTAATTTTTTACTATTTTTTACATAACATACTCAACAGTTTGTCATCTTTTAAGATGAATTCGGTAAAAAAATATTTTTTGTCTCAAAAATAAGCAGCTGTGGACCAAAACCTCGATTTCGGAATTCTTTATAAGCCGTTATCATTAATAAATCACTTTAAAAAATTACCGATGTCGTAAATGAAATCATAATAATTCATTTTTATTAAAATGCAAAACCCTCTATCTGACCATTTTCATTCATGTACTTAATATTTTTAAGAAACAAAACCCTCTATCTATCTCCTAAAACCCCCAATAGTGCGAAATTTTGAAAACGAATCATATGTGAGATTCAGTAGTTGATTTAAAAAAATTTTGTAGAATATCGAATTTAAATTACTCTAATAATACGCGAAATAAACAGTTTTTTGACTCTCCTGAAAAGTTGTGTTTTTTAAGATAGAGGGTTTTGAATATAGGCCCTCGATATGTGTTGTTCAACAGCAGAGAAATCTGATTTTAGCAGAAATATCTGCTGATTTTAGCAGAAAAATCTGTTGATTTTAGCAGAACAATCTGCTGATTTGAGCAGAATAATCTGCTGATTTCAGCAGAACAATCTGCTGATTTCAGCAGAGCAATCTGCTGATTTCAGCAGAACAATCTGTTCTGCTTTTTTTTTTATATAAAAAAATTTCTTGAAAAAATAATGAAATTCAGCAAACAAAATCAGTATAAACATAGTAAAATGTCTGTTATTTTCTTAAACTGAATGACAGAGATTTTAGTAAAAATATCCTTCTCAGCAGAACAATCTGCTAAATGTGTACTGTTACATGAAACTATTGAGTACTGTTACATGAAACTATTGAGCAGGCACGGGCTGTGTTCCTACGGGAGAGATTTTAAATCGATCTAGTGATGTGTTCATATAAAATGGCGAACATAAACGCGAATTTCTCAAAAACGGAACATGCTAGAAAAATACTTTCACTGGGAGGTTTTTGCTGTTGAACAGTGTAATTATTTAGCAATACCTAGAAGACAGAATCAGCTAAGATTTTCGTGTTAACGATTGTTAAAGTTCTAAATAAAAAGGAATGAAATACCATTACCCGATATTATCACCATTTTTACATAACCTAAACTTGTTGAAAAGGGGTGTGTATCTAAATAAGTCAATTGTTTTTTTTTTTTTTTTTTAATAAACAACAACTGTTATTTTAAACTGATTTTATTTTCAAAATTGTGTGAATGTCACATTTGTCTCATATTTATCACTTTTCCCCTCCTCTAAATCTAAACTCCAGGATAATACTAATAATTAAGCACTTTTAAAAAACATTATTTTCATTTAAGTTTTAAATCCTATATTAATTGTTAGGTATTACATAAACTATTTTTTTGTATATGACTCATTCCACACCAAATGTCTAAAAAAAAAAAAATCTCATGGAATCTGAAAAGGGTGTAATAGCGCTAAATATTTTTTTTTTGCATTGGGGCTATTTTACAGGGTGCCCCACATTTAGACAGATGTGTTTCTTTTTTCGAAAAAATCGAATTTGAGTAGTAATTTCATAAGAATTTTGTAATTTGCTTGTATTTTCTTGTTTCAACATAGCGGATGAGTAACAAATATTTGGATAAATAATACTCATACGCTATGTTGAAACAAGAAAATACAAGCAAATTACAAAATTCTTATTAAATTTAATATTCAAATACGATTTTTTCGAAAAAAACGAGCGTCTGAATTTGTTTTGTACATAGACAAGAAACGCGCGTCTGATTTTTTTTTGTATGGACAGACAAACATCTAAACTTAAAAAATAAAAAAATATAAAAAAATGACCGGATTTTTGAAAAATTTACTTTTTGAAAAATTTACTTTTTAAAATGGAAAATTTCAGAACGGGAATAAAAATGTTTAATCGATAACCCATAAAAAAATACAAGAAAGCAAATTTTTGATATTATGGTGCATGCCGTTTTGTATTGATAAATATTTAATCAAGGCAATTCGACAGAAATTTTATAACTTTTTTCAATATTTAGCCACGCCTCCTAAGCCCAGGTTTTGAAAAATTGAAAGACCAAAAACGTAATTTTCTAAATTCCAGATAGGGCTATCAATACAACATATTCAAAAATTGATGGGACACATGTTTTTCTGTAGGGAGAAATTTGGTGTGGAATGCCTCATTACCCTATTCCGATTAATGGGATACATGTTTTTGCAGCGGTACATTTAGTATGGAATACTCATATATATAAAGTGGTTATTATTTGTTTAATTTTTATTTTTTTATGTAGGTTTTATTAGATTTCGTTATGGTCAAATTCATTGATATTCCAACTGGTGGTTGTGTGCTGGGTGATGTCGATTCGTAATCTCATTTCTATTTGAGTACATTTCATGAATTTTAAAATTATTTCGTTGTTATAAAATTTTTTTTTAATATCATATTTTTATGCCCTGCACCCTAGTGATAGAGCATATATATACGTTTGTCATTCCGTTTGTAACAGCTCGAAAAATTGGTCTACGAACCCATAAAGTACACAGAAACAAATATTGAGAAAAACAATTTGAGTAATCACTTGTTTAAATTTTTAAATAATTTTTGATTAATTTTTTAATTGACGCAATTAAAAATTAACTCAAAAATTAACTCAAAAAAAAAATAGTAAATAATTTAATACAAAGTTTAATAGTTTTTTTTTATTTTTTTTTTTTAATTTTCTTCGTGATTTGAATTCTCATTTAGTTTATAGTTTTTTGTATATGGGACATTCCATGCCAAATCGGATACTTTGAAATTTTTTTTTTTTAGATATTCCCAATTTGTTTGCAGTTTTTAGTACCCTTTGGAAACTCCTTCGTGGTAAATTTTCAGAATTTTTTGATGACCCGTTCAAAAGATATCGAATTTTTAAAAATTTGTAGTTTGTTCCTTTACTCAAACTACTTTTACTCATAACTTCTTCAATAATGGTCCAAATTTAATTTTTTTTTTTAATTTTTGTTTTTTTACGTACTTTTTAAAAAAATATCCCAAAAAATCCTTAAAAGCGCTCTAGTATGTGATTTCTAAGTTTTAAAATTTAAATCTCATTTTTGAAAATGTTTGTACTCTTTGATTTTTTTATATTTTTTTTTTGTAAAACTTCTATCGATTCTACAAATTTTTTGCCCAGGAGGATCGTGGGATAACGATTATTACTATTTTTTAAATTTTTTTTTAAAAAATTTATTGTAATTTTTCAATCTTAAAAACATTTCTACTGCTCCAATGGTGCGTCATAGAGGGGTCATTTATAAGACCGACCCCCATTAATTTTTATGTCTTAACATTTCTTTGAAACAAACTAATACCCTATCTCCAATTTCTAAGGGGGCTCCCACACAAAACGAAATTTTTTACAATTTGCTGCAACCGCTCAAACTGCCCTAATAGTGCCCTTAGAGTAACAAAATGTATGAAAGACCCACAATATTTTTTTAGTCCAAACATTTTCTCTGAACACACCTACCCTCTATCTCTAATTGTTAAGGCGGTCCCCATACAATTTTTTTTTTTTTTTTTGTTAATTTGTTTTATTTAATCAGCTTCTACCGGTCCAATGGTGCGTCCGAGAGGGGTCATTATTGAGACCGACCCCCATTTATTTTTACCCAACAACATTTTTTTAAAACATACCTACGACCTATCTTCACTCCCTAAGTAGGCTCCCATACAAAATTACATTTTTATAAAATTTGCTCCAACTGTTATTTGTATGGGAGCCTACTTAGGGAGTGGAGATAGGGCGTAGGTATGCGTTAAAAAAATGTTGTAGGGTAAAAATAAATGGGGGTCGGTCTCACTAATGACCCCTCTCGGACGCACCATTGGACCGGTAGAAGCTGATTAAATAAAACAAATTTACAAAAAATAAAAAAAAAATGTATGGGGACCGCTTTAACAATTAGAGATAGAGGGTAGGTGTGTTCAGAACAAATGTTTGGACTAAAAAAATATTGTGGGTTGGTCATACATTTTGTTGCTCTAAGGGCACTATTAGGGCAGTTAGAGCGGTTGGAGCAAATTTTAAAACATTTCGTTTTGTGTGGGAGCCCCCTTAGAAATTGGAGATAGGGTATTAGTTTGTTCCAAAGAAATGTTAAGAAGTAAAAATTAATGGGGGTCGGTCTTATAAATGACCCCTCTATAACGCACCATTGGAGCAGTAGAAATGATTTTAAGGTTGGAAAAATACAATAAAATGTTTTCAAACAATTGTAAAAATTAGTAATAATCGTTATCTCAAGATCCTCCTGCACTCAAAAAAAAAAAACTGTAATATTAGTAAAAAAAGCTTGTAAACCTACAAGAAAATTTGCTGATTTTGAACCCACAATTTTTTTGCTAAAGTTAGCAAAAACAAAAAATTTTTTTTTTATACCCTCCACTCTAGTGATAGAGGGTATATATAAGTTTGTCATTCCGTTTGTAACACATCGAAATATTGGTCTAGGACCCCATAAAGTATATATATTCATGATCCTTGATCGATTTTAATTCGATCTAGCGATGTCCGTCCGTCCGTCTGTCTGTCCGTTGAAAACACGCAAACTTTTGAAAGACTTTACGGAGGCTCCTGAAGTTTGACATATATGTTCTCCATTTACCGGGTCAGGTTGGTATTGCAATCCAGCGAAATCGGTCCAGTGGTTCAAAAGTTATGAGCAAAAGAGTAAACTTCGGCAAGGGTATTTTTCGAATTTACGAGATAAATAACACGATAACTTTCGAAGGACAATAATGAGACTACTGAAGCTTAGCATGTATCTTTGCCATTCCCCGGGTCTGTTTGGTATTAAATTTCAGCTCAATCGGTCCAGTGGTTCAAAAGTTATAAGCAAAACCCTGAATTTCAGATTAGTTTCATCTAAAATGCCGCGTGTTTTAACAAGTTTTAAAAGCATTGGTGGTAACTAAACAATGCTTTTCAAACTAGTTTAGTTTTAAAGCAATGCTTTTTAAGCTTGTTTAGTTTTAAAAGCATTAGTAACTTAATAATTACACTCGAAAAATGTTTTACATTCAAAAAAAATTTTACACTCAAAAAAAATTTTACACTCAAAAAACAATTTACACAAAAAAAAATTTAGTTTTTTTTTTACAAAAATTACAATATTTTGTGTACATACGTACGTGCATTTACGTAGAAATATTTTTACAGTAAAAAAACATTACACTCGAAAAAATTTTACACTCAAAAAAAAAATTAGTAATTTTTCTTTTTTTTTTTTTAAAAAATACAAAAAAAAGAGTTTTTTACTCAAAATAAAATATTTCTAATCAAAATTGTTAATTTTTTCACGTTAAAAAATGTACTACCCTTTAAAAAAATGCATTGTGGAGGGTATTCATAGATTCGGCAAAGTCGAATTTAACTTTTCTACTTGTTTTTAACTAACAAGGGAAGTCTCCCTAGTGTCACCCGCGGATCTTTATGGAATTGGTTTTATTTTGTAGAGCAGAAAAAATAAAGGGACACGTATTTTTTTTTAGCGGCCCAAATTCATATTTAGGGGGTAAAAAGGAGGGGGAAAGACAAGGCCATTTTTCAGTTTTTTTCGTTTATCTCCTATACTATGCAAAGAAACCTAGTCATGTTGCATACCAAATGAAAGGTCTTTGGAAAACCTATCTACGTGTGCTAAGAACGTGTCCAAACATGCACAACTTTTCGTCATATTGAGTAAAATACTAAAATTTTAGGACATTTTTGTTAATAAGTCGAAAAATATTAACTTCTATGGCCCGTTGTTAACACCACGAGATAGGTATTTTTAATACCTTTAATCTGATACCACACATGCCTATATTAATTTTGTTCAAATAGGCTTAAATCGTGAAAAACTGAAAAAGGTCAATTTCCCCCCATACAAATCAACCCCTCTAAAAAATGAATTTGGGCCGCTAAAAAAAATACGTGTCGAATTAATTTTCGTTCTTAACAACATATCCAAATTTCATGAAGATCGGAGGGTGACACCAGGGAGACTTCCCTTGTAAGTTCAAACACATCTGAGGACCCCATTGGGTTCGAACCTGATAGGTCCAGACCCCGATGGGCCTAGACCTAGTTGGGTTCCTTAAAAATCGTCATAGTTTTTGATCCAAAATTTGTGTCCGTTTCGCTCTACCTTGCTTAGTTTTTGAGATACGTGATTATAGGGGACCACTGGGGTCTTGAGAATTAAAAAACTCGATAACTTCAAAAATATTGCTCGTAGAGCTTTTGACTATTTTGCGGTCTTGTTCTACGTGTTGAGAGCTATAAAAATGCTTTTGGACTTTTTGTTGTGTCGGCAATATTTACCGAGATATGAGCATTTTAAAATTTTCGGGAATGCTAACTTTTTTGGATCCAAAGTTAGGGCCCAATAGGGTCCACACATGTGAAGAGGACCGGCGATACTATAGAAAGCCCGAGAACCAAAAATGGCCTCCATTTTGCTCTATCTGGCTTAGTTTCCGAGATAGCGCCATTTAAAGTTTTCTGAAAATAAAAAAAAAATTACCATTTATTTTGCTAATATTAGCAAAAAAGCTTGTAAAAATTTGGTCAACTCAATTTTAAATCTAGAAAAAAAATTAGTTAAAATTTTGTTTAAAATTGCTAATGCGCTAAATGAAGTTTACAAGATATTTTTGCTAACATGCTAATCTCAACTTAATATTTGCTAAAAGTTAGCTAACCAGCATTAGCAAAAAAAATTAGTAAATCTACTAATGTATTATTTATTTTGAGTGTGGGCAAAAAATTTGTAGAATCGATAGAAGCTTTACACTAAAAAATTTCAAAAAAATCGAAGAGTGCAAACATTTTCAAAAATGAGATTAAAATTTTGAAACTTAAAAATCGCTTACTAGAGCGCTTTTAAGAATTTTTTTTGGTTTTTTTTTTTTAAAGTACGTAAAAAAAAAAAAAATTGAAATTTGGACCATTATTAAAGAAGTTATGAGTAAAAGAAGTTTTAGTAAAGGAACAAACTACCAATTTTTAAAAATTCGATATCTTTTGAATGGGTCATCAAAAAACACTGAAAATTTACCACGAAGGAGTTTTAGAAGGGTACTAAAAACTGTAAACAAATTGGAAAAATCTAAAAAAAAAAATCAAAATGTCCGATTTGACAAGGAATGCCCCATATTCATGATCCTTGATCGATTTTAAGAAGAACTAGCGATGTCCGTCTGTCTGTTGAAAACACGCTAACTTTTGAAAGACTTTATGGAGGCTCCTTAAGTTTGGTACATATGTTGGTCATTTACCTGGTCAGGTTGGTATTGCAATTCTGCGAAATCGGTGTAGTAGTTTAAAAGTTATAAGCAAAAGAGTGACTTTCGGCCAGGGTTTTTTTATTCGCGAATTTACGAGATAAAATACACGCTAACCTTTGAAAGACAATACTAAGGATGCTGAAGCCTGAATAATATATTTTTCGTTCCTTTGGCCTGGTCCGTATTGAATTTCAGACAAACCGGTCTAGTGGTTCAAAAGTTATTAGCAAAAACGTGAATTTCAAATTGGTTGCTCCTTAAATTCACGTGTTGAAAAAACCCGAGCTTTTAAAAAAACAAGCTTTAAAAACATTGCTAAGCCACAATTTTTGTCACTCAAAAATATTTTTACACTAAAAAAAAAATTTCATAAAAAAAAATTACACTCGAAAAAAATTTTACACTAAAAAAAAAATTTTGTAATTTTTCTTTTTTGCAAAAATGACAAAAAAAAAAGTTTTTTACTCAAATAAATAAAAATTCTTCGAGCTCGAGGCCAGTTTTTTCTTGTGAATAAATAATCTTTTATTCCATTCCAATATTTTGATTCTCTTTGAGAATCATCATCAGGGGATTTAGTGACTTTTTATACACACAAAAACTTAAAAATATGTTGCGAAACTGCAATTTTAAAAATTCACTAAATCCTCTGATGATGATTCTCAAAGAGAATCGAAATATTGGAATGGAATAACAGAATATTTATTCACAAGAAAAAACTGGCCTCGAGCTCGAAGAATTTTTATTTATTTAAAAGTGTAAAGGTCGAAAAATAACAACTTTAATTAGTTTTTTACTCAAAATAAAATATTTCTAACCAAAATTTTTAATTTTTTTTACGTTAGAAAACTTACTACCCTTCAAAAAGGGCATTGTAGAGGGTATTCATAGATTCGGCCAAGTCGAATTTAACTTTTCTACTTTTTTTTTTGGGGGGAGAATTTAGAATTGAAACTCCTTTCAAATAGTTTATTGCATAAATTTGTAATTTGCATGCATGAACATGCATCATCATCTAATGCACTGACTATTTAAGTTTTTTTTTTTTTTTTGGAATTTTTTTTGGGTTTAAATCTCACATTTTAGTGGAAATATGTAGTTAGTTGCATAATGTATGTAAAATCCACCAAAATGTTATTGTATAATTTTTGTGTTTTTTTCTCTATCATTCTTTTGGTTATTTTTTGGAAAAGTTTAATGATACGGAAAACTGAATGAATGACGACTGGCTGACTGACTGACAGAGTGACTGAATGACTGTTGCAATGTGGTAAAAACATCAATTAATATTTGTTTGTATTTACATTTGACCCATAAAATGCATACGCATAATATGATATTCAGGCATTGTTGCTGTTGATGCTAAATACGATAGGTTACCCACCCAATTATAACATTTGATGTTTTTGAAAAATGATTTTGAATTTTTGCTAATTTATGGAAGATAGAAAAATAATATTGTTAAAGTTTTGTGGTCATTTTAGGAGTATAAATAAACAAAACATTTAATAATGTATGTTCGGCTTTGATGAATCTTTTAATTGACTTAACAAAATTTATTTCTGTGCCGTTCAATCTGAGTATAGGGATCTACTTACTTTGTCATTCTATATGAAACACATCATAATATCGGTCTTTTGTGATCTTTTTGGGTCTTATGTGCCATAAAGTATTTATGAGGCATTCCACACCAAATGTCCTGCTACAGAAGAACATGTGTGCCATAAATGTAAAGGAGGCATTTATTCGAGTTCCCTTTATTAAATATTTATATAATGGACTATCAATTTAAAATTTTTATTTTGGAAAATTTTCAGAACCTTATCTGAAATTTTTAATTTTTTAAAAAAAGTCAATTATCAAAAATCCAGCCACATTTTTTTTAACAGGCTGGTGTCTAATATTAAAAAAAAATTGCAGGACGCCACCTCAGTTTGACTATATAAGCTAACAATTAACGAAAAAGAAAACAAGAATTACTATTTTCATTTTCTTAAACCCAAAAATTTTAATAACTTGGGTTTGTAACTTGGATAATAATTCACCTCGTGGTGAATAAAACTGTTTTTCACCAGCTGGTGAATAAAAAATAACATAATTATTTTTCAACCAAAAAAATTTTTTTTTCATCAATTTTTTTTCATAAATTTTTTTTTTTTCATCAATTTTTTTTTTTTCAACAAATTTTTTTTTCAACAATTTTTTTTTTCGTTAACCTTTTTTTTATCAAATTTTTTTTGTTTTCATAATTTTTTTTTTCATCAATATTTTTTTCATCCATTTTTTTTCATCAAATTTTTTTATCAAATTTTTTATTATGAATTTTTTCTCACCAAATTTTTTTTTTCATACTTTTTCTTCATAATTTTCTTTTTACATCAAAAAATTTTTCTTTTTATCAAAAACTTTTTTTCATCAAAATGTTTTTTCACCAAAAATTTTGGGTTCATTAAATTTTTTTTAACATAATTTTGTTTTTCGTGAAAAAAAAATCATATTTTTTTTTACCAAAACTACTTTTTCACCAAGTCTAAGCAAGTGAGAGTGTTATATTCTTTGGTGCCGAATCTTTTATACTCTCCAAAATGTACAACTCTTTTGGTTTTTAAATGGGGTCCTCGACTGATATTTTAATTCGTTTTGCATGGAATAGCATAGTAATATAACATTATTTTTTGTAAAAAAAACTTTGCTTTGGCAAGTAAACCCAAATCTTCCGCAAAACATTATCATTATTTAATGTTTTGGGTAAGAGTACAAAATTCGCAGGCATTTTTGTATTAAAAAGTTCTCAGAATCTATAACTTTTTCTATGAAACTTTTTCTACTTAAGAATCTATAACATTTTCTGTAGGAAAATTATCTCAAAAATGCTTTAGAGCAATGGTTCCCAACCTTTTTTGCGCCATGTCCCACTTTTGAGCTAAAAAAAACACTATGTCCCCCCTACACCCAAAAAAAAATTCGAATGTTACAAATTAGTTTTAAAATTCGAAATTAGTAGTGGTTTAGCTAAATTTTTTTTTGAAATCTTAGTTTAAACAAAGTTCTTAGTAAAATTTTTCATCTTTCAACAAAATATTTTTTTTAGTTAATTTAATTAAAAAAAAATCTGAAAAAATTTGCTCGTTGCCAAAAAAAGTTTGTAAACCTACAAGAAAATTTGCTGATTTTGAACCCACAATTTTTTTGGTAAAGTTCGCAAAAATGTTTTGCTAAAAATTAGTTAACTGACATTTTTTTATTTCGACTTAGTTCATTCATACACATTTGAGGACCCCATTGGGTTCCGACCCGATAGGCCCAGACCCCGATGGGCCTATACCTAGTTGGGTTCCTTAAAAATCGTCATAGTTTTTGATCCAAAATGTTTGTCTGTTCTGCTCTATCTTGCTTAGTTTTTGAGATACGTGATTTTAGGGGACCACTGGGATTTTGAGAATTTAAAAAACTTGATAACTTCAAAAATATTACTCGGAGAGCTTTTGGTTATTTTGTGGTCTTGTTCTACGTGTTGAGAGCTACAAAAAAGTTTTGGACTTTTTATCGTTTCTGCATTATTTACCGAGATATGAGCATTTAAAAATGTTCGGGCATGCTAACTTTTTTGGATCCAAAGTTAGGACCCACTAGGGTCCACACATGTGAAGAGGAATGGCGAAACTATGGAGAGCCCGAGAACCAAAACCGAGATAGCGCCATTTTAGGTTTAAAAAATACAATTTATTTTTGCTACTATTGGCAAAAAAGCTTGTAAAAATTTGGTCAACTCAACTTTAAATTTAGCAAAAAAAAACAAGTAGAAAAATTAAGTTCGACTTGGTCGAATCTATGAATACCCTCCACAATGTCATCTGATAGTAATTTTCTAAAAAAATTTCAAAGAATTGCATCACAAATTTTTTTATTAGAAATACATATATTATATTGAGTAAAACTTTTTTTTAATCAATCAAATTTTTTTGAGTGTAAAATTTTTTTGACTGTCAGCATTTTTTTGATTGTGACATTTCATTAAAAAAAATTATGTATACATTTTTTTTGAGTGTAACATTTTTTTTAGTGTAAATATTTTTTTTAGTGTACTTTCTTTGAGTAACAAAATTACTTTGTAAAATATTTTTGTTGTTTTGTACCTACTATATGCAATACAAAAAAAATATTTCACATATTTCCCACTTTTTATTTTACTTCATTTGATTTTTTTTCCAAAAATTCTTGCTATACACCGTTACATACAGTTACAATAACAAAACAATAACAAATATTTACTTGTCTAACAACTAAACTGCACCCCACGACAAGAAAACAAACAACAACAAGTTTTAAAAAACTGGTATTTCACCATGCTTTTAAAACTTGTTTAACGAGTTTTCAACAGTTTAAGGTGAAACAAATCTGAAATTCAGTGCTTTGCTTATAACTTTTGAACCACTGAACCGATTTTGCTGAAATTCAAAACCAAATAGCCTTGGGGAACGACAAATATATATGATAAGCTTCAGCCCCCTCAGAATTGTCATTCGAAAGTTATAGTGGTTTAAATCTTGTAAATTCGAAAAATAACCTTGCCGAAATTTACTCTTTTGCTCATAACTTTTGAACCACTTGACCGATTTTGCTGGATTGCAATACCAACCTGACCCGGTAAATGGAGAACATATATGTCAAACTTCAGGAGCCTCCGTAAAGTCTTTCAAAAGTTAGCGTGTTTTCAACGGACAGACAGACAGACGGACGGACGGACGGTCGGACGGACGGACGGACGGACGGTCGGACGGACGGACGGACATCGCTAGATCGACTTAAAATCGATCAAGGATCATGAATATATATACTTTATGGGGTCCCAGACCAATATTTCGATGTGTTACAAACGGAATGACAAACTTATATATACCCTCTATCACTAGAGTGGAGGGTATAAAAAATAGTTCAAATTTCGTTTAAAATTGCTAATGCGCTAAATGAAGTTTACAAGATATTTTTGCTAACATGCTAATCTCAACTAAAAATTTGCTAAAGGTTAGCTTACTAGTATTAGCAAAAACAATTAGTAAATCTGCTAATGTATTATTTTGAGTGCAGCCGATTTTTAGTTGATTTTATAGCTTTATTTTATTTTATAGCTCTGCCATCACTTTATTTGCAAAAAAAAATAAGTATCCCTGTTTTTGCTTGTCCGACAGCTGTAAATTGATAATTTTTTTTTTCCAAGTAAAAACAAAAATTTCCGCCCCTCCAAACCCACTGGTTTCATTCCTTTTCGTATGTGTTAAAGAAATAGAAAATTCTAAAGAACTATTTTACCAATTTAGGTATCAATTTTTACCTTAAAGTTTTAAATTTCAAAATATGTCCTTCTTTTGGATGTTATTTTTTGCTTGAGGATCCTACATGTGAAATATTTGCATTCTTGGGATTTTAAGTTGAATAGGAACGGAATTTCTAAAAAGTGTTTCCTCCCAAGTGTTTTTTAATGAATGATCCTACATTTACAATTTCAAGTGCTTAGGATCATTATTTCAGAAAATATAAAAGAACTAAAAATACACCTTTTTACACCTTAGAAACGGAATGTCCAAAAAAAATTATTTATGCAGAGTTTTTTTTACCGTAAGATCCTACATTTTAAATTTCAATCTATTTTAAGAACTATAAAAAGTACCAAAAGTAAACTTTAGTACCCACGAATTTCCAATATGTACTTTTTTCATAATTTTTTTTCACACAAGGATCCTACATGCGAAATTTCAAGTTTCTAAGACCATTATTTCAGGATATATAAAAGGCACCAAAAGTACAAAAAAAAATACTTTTTCCAGAATGTTATTTTTTTACAGAGGGATCCCTCATTTGAAATTTTAAGTATCTAGATCATTATTTCAGGATATATTAAAATACGAAAAGTACACTTTTTTACTCCTCTATGAAACGGAATTTCCACAAAGTACTTTTTCCAGAATGTTTTTTTCAACGAAGCATCCTACATTCCAAATTTAAAGTGCATAGTATAATTTTTTCAGCATATAGTATAAAAAGTGCCAAACGTACAATGTTCCGAAATTTCAAAAAAGTACTTTTTCCAGAAAATTTTTCATCGAAAGGTCCTACATTCGAAAGTTCGCGCTTTTTTAGGATCTATAAAAAGTACCAAAAGTACACTTTATTACCCCTTTAGAAATCGAATTTAAAAAAGCACTTTTTCCAGAATTTTTTTTATCGGCAAACAATAAATGTATCAAAACAATACTAATGTACAAGTTAAAGCAACATTTTTGCATTTTAAATATTTTTCGTTCCAATTAGAAATTTGTTTCAACATTGGACAAATTGTTATACATTTGTATTAAGGGGTTGATGTCTAAATAATAAGTGGTTTTAAAAATTTACTATAATTTTACGCTTAGCTAAATCATTAACCATTATCTTTTTATTATCTAACTGTTATAAAGTCCTTACAAAATATAGACCTAATAAAAAAAAACTCCACTAGTTGTCTCTAGTTAACTAGAATAATTTTATAGCATTTATTAACTGTTATAATGTCCTTTTTGTTTAAAAAAACTACCCGTTTTTACAAATTCAACAATAACCAGGATGTTTTGAAGAAATGTGCTAACAACAAATGTTGCTAAACAATTAATGTTGATAAACATGTTGTTTTAACAAAAATAACATTTCGAGTCTCTATTATAAAATAAAATAACTCTCTAAATTTGTCCAATTGAGTTTTTATACTCCTCTCCTAAATTCCCAATTTATGAGATTAATCACAATTGGAGCGGGAAGCGGTTTTCCGCAACCCTCCCCATACATTTTGTATGCAATATAAATTCCGCGGCGTTTTTCCGCCGAAATAGATTCTATTCTATTTTCATGGCGTTTTTTCTCTCTCTCTCATTTTTCCTCTCATTTAATTTTTTGGCGTTGCCAGACTTTAACCAAAAAAAGGATTGTTTTTCTGTACAGTGTTGTAAAATACAAGTAAAGTACGAGTTTTTTGGCAGATGGAAATAAACAACAAAGCAAAACACAAAAAAAAAATATGGAATATTATTCAAACAATGGAGTTTGCTGAAAAATTAATAGATATTGTTAAAAAATATATGAATTTTTAAGCAATTTTTTAAGTTTTTAGGATGCAATATGTAAAATTTGTTTCACGGAATGTGTATTTTATATTTTATTGTTTCGATTTAATAAATTGTGCAAAAGTTGCTGTTATATTCTTGTTTTGCAACTGTTTTATAAGATTTTGTCTCTTGGTCTTAATTGAATGAGCTCTTATAATATTGAACCATTTTTATTGTTTAAAAATAAAAAAAATGTTATTGCCAAAAGTAAAATTTCTAAATAAAATTAATATAATTATCACAACAATTATGCATTTCGAGGTATGAATGTCAAAAATAATGCAAAGAAAACCGCAAACCGCTTGACGCTTAATTTAAATTATTCGCTCGGTTTTTGAAGCGTTTTTCCGCTTCCCGCTCCAATTGTGATTATTCTCTATGCAATTTGTTTTTTTTTTTTGCTTATAAAGGATATAGGATGTGTTATGATGCTAACAACAATATAAAAACTGTGTCAACATGTTTATTTGAGTATATTTTTGAAAAAGAAAACGAACTCTTTGGAAAATACAAAAAAAAAAAACAAAGAATACCCACACGAATGTTTTACGCACGAATGTTTCTAAAGGATGTTAATAGTAGTGTTGGTTGCTCGTGATAATAATGATGATGATGATGTTGATTTGTTGCCAACAGTTTTTGTTTTTTGTCGGCAACAGCAGTACCAGCAGCATATAGCAACAACATTTAAGGATTTAACAGGATTGTAAAACAGTTCAGTTTAATTTTTGCCATCGCTGAGATTTGTACGCAATTTTTGTGAACGAATAAAAAAATTTCGAAACGCATTTATACAATTCTAAAATAATAAGAAAAAAATAAAATTGAGAACGACAATAAAAAAAGGATTCGTGTTTTAAAGTGCGTTGTTGGTATTTTTTTTGCTAAAAATAAAATCTCAATAAAGAGTTGAAAAGGACCTTCATATTGAGTTCGTTTAAAATTTATCAAATCAGTTGTAATTTAACTTTAGAACAATCATGACTTCAAATTCTTAATAAATCGGAATTAAAAAATAAAAATAAAAAATGAAAATAAATAAAAATTCCGTAGAACATGGAAAAGTATCAAATTCATGTTTTAACATGTTTTCATGTTTTTCGTACGTACGTCATTTAAAAAACAAAGGATATGCTGCCAGGAAATGTTGACATCACTCATGTATCATCATCCTTATAACGGTTACTCGTTTGCTAATGTCTGTGGATTATTATTTGAGTGTTGGTGCGAGTGTCTTTGTGGATTTTAAACGAAATCATAAAATAAATTAATAGTCCTTTGTGTGTGTGTGTGAGTGTAAATTGAAAATGATGTCATTTCAGTTTTTATTATCATGTTTTGTAAAAAAAAATATGCAAAAAATTTAAATAAAAAGTTACAAACAAAAATTTACATTAAAAAAATATTTTTATATAAAAAATAAAAATTTATTACAAATAAAGTTGAAATATTATAAAATTAATTAAAAAGATTTAAAAATGGAATAAAAAAATAAATGTAAAAAAATTAATAAATAGCATATGGAAATGTTTAACATGACAGTAAATGGAAATTTTGCATAAATCAACGACATTTTTTATCAAATCATATTTAAAATTAAAAAAGATTAAAGCAATTTTTAAAAAATTAAAAATAAATATTAATTTTCAAAATATTTTTTTGGAAAAAAAAAAATGGAAAAAAATAATTCAAAAAATTGTTTACCGAGTATACAATAGGGCGCCCGGTCAGGGGCGTATCCAGGATTTTATTTCGCAGGGGGCCCAATTTTTTTTTTAATTTACATATCGATTTCTCCAACCGTTTTTCCTTAGAAACAAAATGTCTCACAAAATTTAAAATTTTTTTGAAGATATGTCATACTTAAGACATTTTTCTATAGAAAAAGTGCCAGATTCTAAGACATTCCTAGCTTCTGACACATTTTTCCAATAGAATAAATCACAGTTTCTAAGACATTTTTCCTATGGAACAAGCCTCAGATTCTGATACATTTTTTCCATAGAACAAGCCTCAGATTCTGAAAAAATTTTCCTATAAAAAAAATGTCTCTGAATCTGAGAATCAGTCTCAGATTCTGATATGTTTTTCAAGAAGAAATAGTCTTAGATTCTCAGATATTTATCACATAGAAAAAGTTTTAGATTCTGAGAAATTTTTCGTTAGAAAAAGCCTCAGATTCTGAAAAATTTTTCCTATAAAAAAGTATCAGATTTTGATAAATTTTTCCTATAAAAAAAGTCTCAGATTCTAAAACATTTTTTCCATTGAAAAAGTCTTGGATTCTGAGGCATTTTTCCCAAAGAAAAAGTATCAGATTCTGAGACATTATTTCTAAAGAAAAACTATCAGGTTCTGAGACATTTTTCCTTAAGAAAAATCTCAGATTCTGAGACATTTATTCTATAGAAAAAGTCTTAGATTTTAAGACATTTTGCCTGTAAAAAACTTTAAGATTCTAAGATTTTTGCCAGATAGAAAAAGTCTTAGATTCTGAGACATTTTTCCTATAGAACAAGTTTCAGATTCTGATACATTTTTCCTATCGAAAAAGTATTTTTTCCTATAGAAAATTCTAATACATTCCTATTCCTATAAAAAGCATCTGATTCTGATACATTTTTCCTAAAGAAGAACCATCAGGTTCTAAAGAAAAAGTATCAGATTCCCAGAAATTTTCTTATTAAAAAAGTCTCATATTCTGGACATTTTTCCCAAAGAAAAATTCTAAGATTCTGCGACATTTTTCCTATTGAAAAATTTTCAGATTCTGAAACATTTTTCCTACAAAAAAATTCTAAAATTCTAAGACATTTTCATGTAGAAAAATTCTCAGATTCTAAAACATTTTTTCTATAGAAAAATTCCAGATTCTAAAACATTTTTCGATTAAAAAAATTTTCAGATTCTGAGACATTTTTCGTATGAAAAAGATTCTCAGATTCTAAGAAATTTTTCGTATAGAAAAACTCTCAGATGATGATACATTTTTCCTATGAAAAAAAGTCTTAGAATCTAATACTATGTTTAGACCAAATAAAAACTAACTTGTTTTTGGCCAAAATTGATTTTTGAAAACCAAACCGTTTACACCGAATAAATAGAGTTTTTGTTTGTCAAATCCAATTAATTATTTTATAAATTCACTAAAAAACACAAAATAACAATAGCCACACGTTAATAAAAAAATTAAATTACATATTTATTAACTTTTTTAATAGATTGGAATAATAATTTCACAAAAAACAAATATTTTATTTTTGACATTCGAGTTAAGCAAAACAAAATTGAAAAAAATATTCACACAGAATGATTAGTAGTGAACACAGCCAAAAATCTAGTTTTTGTTTAGTTTTGGTTGGCAACGCAGTTTTTAAATTGTATGGAAAAACTACATAGTTTTTGCCAAAAACCAAAAAAATACTCAAAAACAAGTTGTTTTCGTTGGTGTAAATACCATATTAGACATTTTTCCTAAGAAAAAGTTTTAGATTCTAAGACATTTTATAATAAAAAAAATTTTAGATAGCATAGGCGTCTGATTTTGAAATATTTTTCCCAAAACAAAGGCCTCTGATTTTGAGATATTTTTATATAGAAAATATCTCTGATTCTGAGACTTTTCTTAAAGAAAAATTCTTCGATTCTGAGTAAAAGTCAAATTTTTTAAAACATTATGTACATAGATACTATACTAAAAAGTCTCAGAATCTGTAACATTTTTTCAAAGGCAAAGTCTCAGATTCTATGAAATTTTTTCTATAGAAAAAGTCAGAATAAATACCAGATTCTCAGAAGATTGCTATATGAACTAATAATAAATGTTTAAGTCATTACTACAAATTACTTACAATTAGATCCCTTTTTTGTATACATAAAGCTTAAGTTTCTGAGACAATTTTCCATTAGAATTTTAAATTGAAACGTTTCAAATTCTTAAAGAAAAATTTTCTGATTTTGAGACATTTTCTGGCAGAAAAATTTTCAGATTGGAAAAATTTTCCTTCAGAAAAAGTTGCAGATTCTGAAATGTTTTTACATTTTTTTTATAAAGTTTTTTTACATTTTACATAAAATTTTATACCAAATACTGAAATTTGTGAAATCATTTCGGGGGGACCCGGCCCCCGGCCCCCCCTGTATACGCCACTGCGCCCGTCATATTTAAATTTTCGAATTTCATGTCATAATACCTGCCAAACGATGGCCACGTTACAGCTGATTATGGAAAAATTTATGAAAAAATTTTGAAAGGTCATATTCAGTCGGCAGCCAGAGGTCAAATTTAAAAAAAATTACGTATTTCGACCAAAATTTATATCCGAATTTTTTTACCAAATCTGGCTCAAAAATTCGAAAAATTTGTGCACTTTATTGGAAAAATATTTAAAAAATTCCAAAACCTCGATTTTGGTTCACAGATGCTGATTTTTAAACATAGAAATTATTTTTCATACAAATTGGTCTCAAAAGTTGGAAAATGTTAGGCATGTTATCTTAAAAATATTAAAAGAATATAAAAACGCGATTTTGATCCAAAAATGGTGATCAAAATCTGTGGACCAAAATCGCACATCAGCATTTTTTGTCCCAAAATAGCGTTTTTATATCTTTAAGATAACACACTTAACTTTTTCGAACTTTTGTTATCTAAAAAATATTACAAAAATATAAAAATACGATTTTGGTCCCAAAATTCTGATCATATTCTGTGTACCAAAATCGCCGATCAGCATTTTTGGATCAAAGTTGCGTTTTTATATTTTTTTTAATTTTTTTTAGATAACACACTTAACATTTTGCAACTTTTAAGACCAATTTGGATAAAAAAATAATTTTTATGTTTAAGATTCAGCATCTCTGTACCAAAATCGCGGTTTTGGATTTTTTAAATATTTTTCCAATAAAGTACGCAAAATTTCAGAATTTTTGAGCCGGATTCGGTCAAAAAATTCGGGCATGAATTTTTTTCAACTTTGACCGCTGGTTGCCGACTTGCGATATTTTTTCAAAAATCTTCCCACAATCAGCTCTAAAGTGGATATCGTTTGGCAGGTATTGCGAAACGAAATTCGAAAATTTAAATTTGATGGGACGCCCTAGTATACAATAGGCAGAGTTGTTATGAAATTAAAAAACTCAAATTATTAAAAATATTATGCTAATTTTAAAAATATTATGCTAATTTTACTAAACAGATCTAATTTGATCCGTAAAATGGTTGTATCAAATAATATCGAATTGTATTACTTTAGATCAAAACATAAAAAATTGATACAATTTGATCCTGAATTTGGTCAAATCTAATTATATCAAATTGATCTTATAATATCTATTTTTATACAATTTGATCAGCAAAACCAAAATACGAATCTAATCATATATGGAGCAATATCTATCCATATGAAGTGGATCAACAGTATCAAAATGATAGATATAATTTTATATAAATTTATGCGGCAGCATATTAACTCCTATAAGATTGTATCAAATTATATATGATTATATCAGAAAATTTTTACTCGGGAAGTGATAGTAAAAAATTCTGCTTTGCCAATTTTTTATACCCTCCAAAATGCGATACAAGTTTTCAAAATCATTATTATGATTTTTGCACTTAAGTGCCCTGCAGGAAAAGTATGTCTCTTGACCCATGACTGATAATAACGGGACATATCACTAAAATTCCTATCACGTGACAGGTGAAAATTTGACTTTTCACTAAACTGTCTCAAAATTACTTATCCTGTGACCGGAAACAATAGGGCATATCAAACTTTCCAAACCCCGAAAAAATTCCAAGTAATTTCATTAAAAATGATTTGAGAAAAATATCTAACAAGGTAGGTCTTTTAGAGTGTACCCATTAATTGGCCTGAAACTTGCATATGGGAGAAAAATAAGAGTTACCTGTTTTTTTTTTGCTGCCCAATCTCAAATTTAAACAAGTAGAAAAGTTAAATTCGACTTGGCCGAATCTATGAATACTAGAGTGTCCTTTATTTTGGAAATGTTAGAAATGTTGAGAAGGTACCCGCTCATTTTTGCATTTGACTTGAAAATAACTCAGGAAAAATTTTACGCCCCTACAACCACGCCTTCCCTAAGCGACGGGGTCTTAAAGAGCGGGGCCTTAAAAATCATTTTCCATACAAACCAAAAAAATTAGTTTTTGATTTTTAATTTTTTTGTTATTAATTATTTTATTATTTGAGTACACTCAAAAAAAAACTGTAATGTTAGCAAAAAAAGCTTGTAAACCTACAAGAAAATTTGCTGATTTTGAACCCACAATTTTTTTGCTAAAGTTAGCAAAAATGTTTTGCCAATAATTAGTTAACAAAAAAATTTTTTTTTTTGAACTTAGTTCATACACATCTGAGGACCCCATTGGGTTCGGACCCGATAGGTCCAGACCCCGATGGGTAGACCTAGTTGGGTTCCTTAAAAATCGTCATAGTTTTTGATCCAAAATTTGTGTCCGTTTCGCTCTACCTTGCTTAGTTTTTGAGATACGTGATTATAGGGGACCACTGGGGTCTTGAGAATTAAAAAACTCGATAACTTCAAAAATATAACTCGGAGAGCTTTTGACTATTTTGCGGTCTTCTTCTACGTGTTGAGAGCTACAAAAATGCTTTTGGACTTTTTGTTGTGTCGGCAATATTTACCGAGATATGAGCATTTTAAAATTTTCGGGAATGCTAACTTTTTTGGATCCAAAGTTAGGGCCCATTAGGGTCCACACATGTGAAGAGGACCGGCGATACTATGGAGAGCTCGAGAACCAAAAACGGTCTAAACATAGTATTAGACCAAACGAAAACTAACTTGTTTTTGGCAAAAAAGCATTTTGGAAAACCAAACTGTTTACACCGAATAAAAAGAGTTTTTGTTTGTCAAATCAAATTAATTATTTTCTAAATTCACTAAAAAACACAAAATTATAATAGCCACACGTTATTAAAAAAATTAAATTACACATTTATTTACTTTTTTAAAAGATTTGAATATTATACGGTATTTACACCAACGAAAACAACTTGTTTTTGAATATTTTTTTGGTTTCTGGCAAAAACTACATAAATTTTCCATACAATTTTAAAACTGCGTTGCCAACTAAAACTGAACAAAAACTAGAATTTAGGTTGTGGTCTATGCTACTATTAATTCAGTGTGAATGTTTTTTTCAATTTTCTTTTGGTAAAAACGAATGTCAAAATAAAAATATTTGTTTTTTTGTTAAATTAATATTCAAATCTTTTAAAAAAGTAAATAAATGTGTAATTTAATTTTTTTAATAACGTGTGGCTATTGTAATTTTGTGTTTTTTAGTGAATTTAGAAAATAATTAATTTGATTTGACAAACAAAAACTCTTTTTATTCGGTGTAAACAGTTTGGTTTTCCAAAATGCTTTTTTGCCAAAAACAAGTTAGTTTTTGTTTGGTCTAAACATAGTATTAATTTCACAAAAAAACAAATATTTTTATTTTGACATTCGTTTTTACCAAAAGAAAATTGAAAAAAACATTCACACTGAATTAATAGTAGCATTGACCAGAACCTAAATTCTAGTTTTTGTCCAGTTTTAGTTGGCAACGCAGTTTTTAAATTGTATGGAAAATTTATGTAGTTTTTGCCAAAAACCAAAAAAATATTCAAAAACAAGTTGTTTTCGTTGCTGTAAATACCGTATAAACATAGTATTAAGTTTAATAAAACTTAATTGGAAAATAGAAAATTGTCCTAATTATGAGGAAAACACTTTATTTCATGTACTTGAATATAGTTCAGAGTTTGCTTTAAATGGATTTCATCTATTAATGGAAGAATTTCTTATCGTTGAAGAACTTTTTTCCAGATCTAAGAAACATATCTTTATTATTAAGACACATTTCTTCAAAATATGTTTACACCAAATTAAGTTCAAACTTAATTTAAATTTAATACCAATAAGTTCATAATATTTATCTTCTTAGAATTGGGGAAGTGTAATTTTTAGAATTTAGGTAAAAACTCATATTTATCTTCTTTGAATTGAGTTTAAAATTTCTTAATATGGTATTTACACCAACGAAAACTGAATATTTTTTTGGTTTTTGGCAAAAACTACATTAATTTTCCATACAATTCAAAAACTGCGTTGCCAACTAAAACTGAACAAAAACTAGAATTTAGGTTCTGGTCAATGCTACTATTAATTCAGTGTGAATGTTTTTTTCAATTTTGTTTTGTTAAAAACAATTGTCAACAAAAAAAATATTTGTTTTTTGTGAAATTAATAATTAAATCATTGAAAAAAGTAAATAAATTTGTAATTTAATTTTTTTAAGAAAGTGTGGCCTTCGTTATTTTGTGTTTTTTTGTAAGTTTAGAAAATAATTAATGTGGTTTGACAAACGAAAACTCTGTTTATTCGGTATAAACGGTTTGGTTTCCAAAAAAATGTTTTTGCCAAAAACAAGTTAGTTTTTGTTTGGTCTAAACATAGTATAAAATTTAATTAATACTGCTTAGAATTTAGTAAAAACTTCTTGGAATTTCGTTACAAATTCTTTATACATAATTTAGTTAAAAACTTATATTTATCTTCGTAGCATTTATTTTAAAACTTTTTAGAATTTAGTTAAGACTTCTTTAAATTTCGTTAAAAATTTCTTAGAATTTAGTTAAAAACTTTTTAGAATTTTGTAAAAACTTCTTGGAATTTAGTTAAAACTTCTCAGAATTTTTCCATTTCCTAGGTAAAATTGATATAATATTAATTTTTTTTTTTAAGAAAAATATGAACTAAAACGGATGAAAAAAATCATTGGCGCTAAATCACTACCATTTTGTTCTTCAGTTCATAGTTAGTTAATTTTTATATTTTTTAGTTCACTTTTTTTTAAGGGTACTAAAAACTGTTAAAAATAGGGAAGGTTAGGTTGGATGGGCGTCCGCCAATTTGGCGAATTCACTCGGAGGCCATAGGTTAGGTTGTAAGTGGCTGCTGATGCTTTACGTCAACACACGTAGACTCTGAGGCCCATTGTGATACCACGGGAGGCCATAAGGCCAAATAAAAAAAATTTTAAACTGTCCGATTTGGCATGGAATGATGCCCCATATATAAAAATTAAATGGCTGGACCGATTTTATGAAACTTTCAGGAAATCTTCAGAATAGCATAGTGGGTGATATTGTCAAGTCTGATTTTTTAAAGTTTTTTTTCTTAATTTTGAGTTTGATATCAAAGCAGAATTTTGAAAAAAGAACATGTTTAAGATAAAAATATTCAAAAAAACAACAAAAAAAAAAAAAATATAAAATTTTCCTAATAAATAAAAAAATTTCCTAAGTCCCAATTTATACAGGGCAATTTTAATTGCCGCAATTCTTAGTTTATAGAAGAGAGAGGTAAGAGGAATGGAAAGGGGAAAAAACTTGCTCGTACTGGCAATTCGTTTTGTTTTTTCATTCGCAACTCTCACTCTATAGAGTATTTTCACATTCCTTTTTGGAATTGCCGAACAGAATTGCTAGTGTGTGAACATATACGGCAAGTTCAAAAGAGAAACACAAAAATTGCCGCAATTAAAATTGCCTGTTGTGAATTGGGACTAACTCAGATTTTCAAAAAAATTTTATAAAAATTGCATAAACTTAAAAAAAAACCTTTCTTTATTTTAAAAAAATAAAAAAAATTGCAAAGATTACAATCAAAAATAAATATGTGCTAAAAATAATTAAGTATGCTGTACAAAAAGGATTAAAATTTAATTTCAAATATGGTTATAATGCACTCATAACAATTTAACAAAAAAGTCAGCAATTCCTAACAAAAAAAAATATAAAAACATGAAAGAAAACAACAAATTTTATTAACCAGAGATTTTCTCGAATAAAAAAAAAGAAAATGAAAAACAAAATAAGAGAAAATGTATTTTAAGATAAAATAAACAAAAATATTAAAAAATTTGTAATGACTCCTGCACATTTTACGCATTAAATATTGTTGTACCAGCATTTGAAGCAGCAGCAACATCTTTTTCTACCAGCAACATCATTGTCATAATCATCAAAAAAAAAAAATACTGTAGCATTGCAGCAGCAGCAACAGAAGTTACTATGGATTTATTATCATTTTTATTGTATTATCTCTTAACACGATATGGTACGTAATTTGGAAAATATTTTTCTTTTTTCTTTACTTACATTTGTAATACTTTGCATAAAGTTCTTTCCCAAATTAGCTTTCCCTTTAAAAATAATTTAGAGTTTAAATTCCCAGCAAAGTTTTTCTTACAGTGAATACAACGAAAAACAAAAATTTAAAAATTCGTAGATTTAATTAAAAAATTAATTAAATCCGGACCAATCACTAAAATGCGCCTATAAATTAAAAGTATTTGTATGTCGTTAATTAAAAATAAATGGATATTTAGTTAATTAAAAACTTAATACTATAAATTAAAAAATTTAATTAAAATAAAAAAAAAATAATTAAAATTAAAAAAAAAAAATAATTAAAATTTTAATTATAACAATATAAACAAAAAAAAAATGGAAAACTAAAAATGTAATTAAACAATTAATTATATTAATTAAATATTTAACTAATAATAAATTAAAAAGACAATTAAAATGTTAATTGGAATAAAATTAAAAATTTGATTAAATTAATAATTGTATTAATTAAAAATTTAATTGATATTAAATTAAAAAACAATTAAAATTTAAATTTAAATAAAATGTACAATATTATTTTTTGTGTATAGAAAGGAAATTGGGAGTAAGGGAGTAGAGCAAAAACATAATTTCATTAAAAATACATAAATTCATACATTTTTACTTAAATTTAGTGAAACTTTACTTAAATATAGAAAATTTTTCTAACTATGAGGAAAAATTTTAGTTCATTTACTTTTAAATATTTGATAGTTTTATTTTTAAATAAAGTTCCCTAAAACAAGAAAAAAATGTTTACCTTTCAAGGAAATTTTCCCCAAATCTATGAAAAATATTTTCAAATAAAAAAGCGACCACAGTTTCCTGGTCATTCTACTTGTGTTTATCGCCCTCCATCCTTTGTTTGCCCCAAAAATATGCTAGAATCCAATAAAATTTTTTTGCTAGTTACATATTTGTAAAATTATTATTTTTTTTTTTTAATTTTATTACAAAACTTGTTACAACATTTTGTTGTTAGTGTCATTTTAAATTGTTTTTTGCATATTGTCTGTCTCTGCCAGTATTTAGTTGAGTTAGTTCAAGTCAGCTTTTATTATCTTTAGTTTTTATTGACAGTTTCTCCTTCTTGAACATATTAGTCTGTACTTCCGTCAGTAAGACTGCCCGACTGTCTTTGTTGCAACTATTACAAATGCTTCTGTTTTCATTTTTATTATACAGTTTTACAACATAAACTACTTTATAGAGTCTATATTGGGGCATCCCTCAAATCTAAACTTTCGAATTTCGTATCGTAATACCTACCAAACGATTGCCACGAAATAGCTGAATGTAGGAAAATTTATAAAAAAATTTTGCAAGGTCATCTTCAGTCGGCAACCAGCGGTCAAAGTTGGAGAAAAATACGTATTTTGAACAAAATTCATGTCCAAATTTTTTACCAAAGCCGAAAAAAAAAAATCCGAAACCGATTTTCAAACACAAAAATAATTTTTTTCCAAATTGTTCTCAAAAGTTGGAAAATATTTAGTGTGTTATTTAAACAAATATTTGGTTCAAAAATGCAGAACTGCGATTTTGGTCCACGGATGCTGTTCAGCATTTTCGGACAAAATCGTGTTTTTATATTTTTTTAATATTTTTCAGATAACACACATAACATTTTTCAACTTATGAGACCAATTTGGATTAAAAATAATTTTTATGTTTAAAAATCAGCATCTGTGGACCAAAATTGCGGTTGTGGAATTTTTTAAATATTTTTGCAATATAGTACGCAAAATTTCCGAATTATAAAGCCGGATTTGGTCAATAAATTCGGACATGTATTTTGGTTGAAATATGTACGTAATTTTTTTCAACTTTGACTGCTGACTAATTGTAAGTTGAACTGGAAAATGTTTTTTATAAATATTCCCACAATAAATTCAAACGTGACCATCGTTTGCCAGGTATTACGACATGAAATTCGAAATTTTAAATTTGACGGGACGCCGTATTGGACATATCGGGTACACCGTCCAAACTTAAGTTCGAAATTTATTTTAATAAATACTAGAAAACATATTATTTTTATAAATAATTGAAAACTGTATAAGTGTCGTATACTTAATTTTGTAATTGCCTTTAAATAACAATCATACGCAACGGTGCACTGTGGTTTATTTTTTTTAATAATTTGGCTATTCATTAGGCAGGTACTGAACCTCCAACAAGGGCACTACCAGGACCCCCTATAGTTGGACAAATTTATTATGCAAAAACTTAAATGCTTAAAAATCGCCAACTTTAAATGCGTGTAAATAAAATCTAGCACTGAACTAAAAAATGCCTTAAAGGTTTTGTTATGGAAAATATCAACTTTCATTTGCTTTTGGTTTAATTCTTTAAAAAAGTCAATTTATCAAAAATCCGTACCCATTTTTTTTTTAACACAAAAACAATTTTGGAGGGAATTTTTCGAGAAAATCGCATTTGTATTCACTATTTCATATTAATTCTCTAATGTTCTTGTATTTTTTGTGTCAACATCGCGTATGAGTAACAAATATTTACGAAACCAACGAATTGAGATTATTTCAATTATTTTAGCATTTGTGGTACAATTTAAGCTGGACGTGTAAGCGATTTCACTCATGCTAGAAATATTAGAGCGACTAAAATGTTAAGTTTACTCGCGCTCACTAATCACTTGAGTTTATTACTCACGCTTATATATGAGGCACTCCACACCAAATGCCCACCGAAAAAAAACATGTGTACCGTAAACTTCTGAATAGGTTGTACGGATAGCTCTATATGGAACTAAGAAAATTGCGTTTTTAGTTTTTCAGTTTTCAAAAACTGGGCCGAGTTTCCTTGTTTAAATATTTATCAAATAAATACGGAATGCACCACAATCTCAAAAATTATACATTTTTGTATAGTTTTGTAAGGGCTGTCGATTAAATTTTTTTTTTATTTGAAAATTTTCAGAATCCGTTCTAAAATTTTCCATTTTTAAAAAAAAGTCCATTATCAAAATCCGGCCAATTTTTTTTTGTTTAAAATTAACCCCCAGTTTCTGTAATACGAACGCCATTCGTCTGCGACGAATTTGCATGTATTTTGTTTTTATTACACACAAATTCATCGCAGACGAATGGCGTTCGTATTACAGAAACTGGGGGTAAATTTTATGCAAAAAAAATTTAAAAAAAAAAATTTAATCGGTAGACCATACAAAACTATACAAGAATGTACATTTTTGAGATTGTGGTGCATTCCGTTTTAATTTGATAAATATTTAAACAAGACAACTCGCCACAAATTTGGCAATTTTTCTAATATTTGACCACTCCTCCTAAGCCTAATTTTTGAAAAATCGAAAAACCAAAAACGCAATTTTCTTAGCTCCATATAGGATTTCAGAAATTTATGGGACAAATGTTTTTCTGTAGCGGGACAATTGGTGTGGTATGCCTCATATATGTAATTGCATACCACTTTATTTACAAAAAAAAAGGGCTTTACCACACCTTTTTTGATACCCTACACTTAGTGTTAGAGGGAAAATTTTCATGCAATTAATATTACTCATTCGCAACTTAAAAACAAGAAAATACAAGCAAATTACAAAATTGTTATGAAATTTAAAATTCAAATGCGATTTTCTCGAAAAAAAAACGAAAAATACATTTCTGATTTTTTTTTTGTGTGGATGGACAAACATCTAAACTTAAAAAAAAAAAAAATTAAAAAAAAAGTGGCCGGATTTTTGATAAATTGACTTTTTTAAAAAATGGAAAATTTCAGAACGGGTTCTGAAAATTTTTCAAGGAAAACAAATTTATTCGATAGCCCATACGAAACTATATAAGAATGTAAATTTTTAAGATTGTGGTGCATTCCGTTTTAATGTGATAAATATTTAATCAAGGCGACTCGCCACAAATTTGACCATTTTTCCAATATTTGACCACGCCTCCTAAGCCCAGTTTTTGAAAAATTGAAAAACCGAAAACGCAATTTTCTAAGTTCCATATAGGGCTATCCATACAAGCTATTCAGAAGTTTATGGTACACGTGTTTTTTTTTCGCTGGACATTTGGTGTGGAATGCCTCATATATGTTATTGATCAGAGAACGATTCTAAGACATTCCAGTGATGTCCGTGTGCCCAACGGGCACTGCCCGTCGGTGCGTCTGTCTGTTGAAATGGCGATCACGGCCAAAAAATTAAACAGATAAGGCTGAAATTTATCATAATTATTAGAAGTTCTTCGGAGCAGCTTTGTATTGCTTTTGAGCAATATCGGTTTAGCGGTTCAAAAAATTTTGGTACATTCCACATAACCTAAAAATACAAAATGCTTTTATTCTGCTGCTGGTTGACAAATATGAACAAAATTGGTTACGGCATGGTATTTAAACAAGTAAAAACATATTTTTTTAGGAAAAAAAAGTCCGCGGATTTTTTTTTTTTCTATTTTTTTTTTTTTAAAGTCGTTGAACACGAACTGGATAATATACGTTTGGAACAAGAGACTAATATGGCATTCACACTAGCGACCTTAAACAAGTTGTTTAACAAAACACCAGTAGCAGAATAAAAACGTAATGGGCACAGAACAAAGACTTTTTTAAACATCTCACTCTTGAACACTTCAAAACAGCAAGTGTGAATGCCGTATAAGGGCCTAATTTTGTAAAACGCAACGCGCCTTTTTTACCTCGCGTTGGACAATTTTCTATTTTGTAAAACGCGAGGACTGAACAGCAGTTATTTTCGCGTTGACTTACGTGTTTTGAAAACAAATTGTATGGAAAACGAAATTTTGTAGAACGCGAGAGAGGGTTTTTCCATCACTTGAAGTGTCAAAATGATCACTTGAAATTTTGGGGCGTTAATGTTACAAATATGCTTTTAAATAGCAAAAAATAACGTTGCAATATGTAAACATACAATAAAAAAGTAATAAATGTGTAAAAAAACTCCTCCGGCTGAAGAAAAACATCGAAAACAGCTAAGCTGCTCTTTGTAGTTTTTGTTGATTTTTTCAAGTAATTTATGTAACTTTTTTTTTGTTCTCTTTTTTTCTCAAATATTCTCTTTGCAGGTGTTGCCTTATTATATATATGTGTATCCCCTACAAAATGGGTAGGCAATTTGATCAATTTTAGAATGTCTGGCAACACCGGTTCTAATATAATTGACATTTCAAGTGATAACGTAATAATTGAACGCAATAACGAACAGTGATTCGTTCCCATATATCGAGTGGGCAAAATTAGAATATTGGTCGCAGATTTCTAAAATTTGGTACACGAGCATTAAATTATCTAATAAAAAAAAAACGAGTTTTTGGAAAAATCGGAGCAAGGACACGCCTACCCCCCATATATCCTGAAATTTAAATATGTGATTAAAACTACAAAAATGGTCACAAAATTCCCAAACTTTGTCAATGTTACCAATTTTGATATAGAATTTTATGTGTAAATTTTTTTCCTAGACTAAAGCAAGGACTCGTGTGGCTGCCATGTATCCTTTTTCTTAAAAATATTGTAAATCGCTCAAAAATTACTCGATACCCTTGAAATTTTTTGTAAAAATTTGAATATGTGATGTCAATGTGTGTGCCGAATTTCGCTGAAATCGGTTTTGTAAAACAAAAGTTATTAATATATCCTTTTTAAAAACTGCAATAAAGTGTTAATATAGTTTAATCACAAAAATAAAATAGAAAGAGTTGTCAACGATTTTCCAAATTTGGTACGCAAGCACAAAATAAATTAATAAAAAAAAAAAATTTTTTTTTTGAGCAAATCGGTCGAACGACATTTGTACCTGTCGTATATCCTGAAATTTAAAAGTGGAGTTTTAGCCACAAAACTTGCTATAAAATTACTTAACTTGGTTATTGTCTTAGAAATTTTGATAACTATCAACGTACAACATTTGTATTTTAATCTGAGCAAGGACTCGCGTGGCTGCCATATATCCTTTTTCTCGAAATCGCTGTAACTGTTTTAAAAACCTTTCAATTGCTATCAAATTTTAAATAAAGATTAGATCAAATGGCGTCAATAAGTGCGACAAATTTCTTTGGGTTGCTTGCAGTAACAAAAAAGCTGTTAATATATCCTTTTTTTAAATATAGTCAAAAATATAAAAATACATAATAACTGGAAAAACAAAACATTCGCAACACTTATTTCCTATTGCATTACGAAAATAAATTTATTCAAAATAAGTTTTAAGTAAACTCGTTTAATACTTGATTTATTTCTAAGTATATACCCCGTTAATAACAAAAAACTTAAAAAAAAAAAATTTTTTTTTGGGTATTTCAAATTTTTATTTTTTTTTTTCGTTTTTTTCAAAAACTTAGTTATTTTTATTATTTGATCGTATAGAAAACAGTCCAGGATGTTAATAAAAATCAATAAAAAACTATTTTTAAGTACGAACTTTTTTTATGTATCTCAAAAAAAGTTTTGGCTTTGATTTGGGATACCAACGAAAATCAAATACTGGTTTTAAAGCAAAATGGCCCACTGTATGCTTATTTTATAGAATTATTTACTATAAATTTATGGTATACAATACAATAAATCCTTTTATATAAAAAAACACTAAAATGTTGATGTATTTTTTAAACTTATTTACAGTAAATAAAATAAATAATAAAAAAAATAATCCAATTTTTGATTTTTTAAAAAAAAAATTTTTTCAACTTAAAAAAAAAAAACTTAGTTATTTTTATTTTTTGATCTTATAAAACATAGTTAAAGGCACAAAAAAAATAAAAAACAAAAAAATTTTATTCACGATTTTTTTTTATGAAGGCCATTAAAATTTGGTGATTTTGGGATTTTAGTAAAAGTCGTAGATAACTTTTAAAGCAAAACGGCCCACGTACTGCATAATTTTTTTCTGATTTTTTATTATATTTTTACGGAATGCTATATAATATATCAATGTGTAAAGAAAAAATACTTAATATTGGATTTTTTTCTAATATTTTTTCCATTAATAATAAAGCTTTTGAAAAAAATTAAATAAAGACACAAAAAATACCTAACTTTTTTACAACTTCAGACAAAAACTTAGTTATTTTTATTGTTTCCCCTTATAAACCATAATCCGAGCTATCGAAAAAGCGAAAAAAATATTTTTTTGACTCACGAACTTTTTTTATGCATTCCTTAAAAATTTGTCAATTTTTGGGGATTCGGTAGAAAAAATAAAGATTTCAGAGCATTACAAAAATGTATTTTAAGATAAATTCTAAAAAATTGCAAATACAACTTTTAGCAAATATATTTAAGTAACTTTTGCAAAAAAAAGTTCATTGATTTCTTTAAAATTCGATTTTTAATAATTATTTTAGTAAACCTATAAAAATCAATTTTTAGGTTTTAACACGATAGCGTTGAATTTCCATACTTTAGCGCCCTCTTGTGGCAACATATGACTTCTTAAAAATGAGAAAAGTACATATTTCTTTTAGTTTACTATTAAACTGTAAAAATACAAAAAATCATCAACATTGAAGACATACTGTTTTTTTTTTTTATTTTTGCCAATGAAACGAATCACTGTGTAACGTAGTGATTTACAAAATTGCATTTTTTGAGCCTCGCGTTCACGTTAACGTTGGTGATGCGTTCAACGCGAACGACTTACAAAATTAGGCCTTAAATGTAGTAACACTGCATTTACAGTTTTTCTTTTCGTGATCCTGTTTCCTTTTAAAAGGACTTTAAAGGACTAAATTTTATAAAATATTTTTTTAATATTTTTACTGGGTCTAGCATGCCACTAGCGACAGCAAATCAAAGAGGAGGATCTCGTTAAATTTTCCTATTTTATTTTTTTACATATCAGGAAAAAGGAGATAAGTTACGTCCTTTCACAAATGTATCCTTCAATATCATTCAAAATTTTCAACAAAATATTTTGAAAACGTTTTTAAATGACTTTATTTACATCCTTTTATTCTGATATGGCGAAATAAAAAAAATGGAAAAATTAGAAGATCCTCCTCTTTCATTTGCCATGACCAGTGTCATGCTAGGACAAGTAAAAATATTTCAAAAATATTTTGCAAAATCTATCCTTTAAAACTTTGAAGTCCTTTTAAAAGGAATGAGGATCACAAAATGAAAAACTGTAAATGCAGTTTTACTTCATTAGATTTCTACCTTCAGACGTATATCATCCGGTACATGTTTAATAATGGCTGTCGGACGGTGTAATAAACGGAATGGTATCTAAACAAGTACAAACACATTTTTTTAGAAAAAAAAAAATTCCGCGGATTTTTCTTAAAACTGAATTTTTTTTTCCAATTATACCCTACACCACTCTGTGGTATAGGGTATAATGAGTTTGTACTGATGGTCGGGTACTACCCGAAATATTGGTCCTAGACCTACCTTTAAGCATACCGATCGACTCAGAATTACGTTTTGAGTTGATTTAGCTATGTCCGTCCGTCCGTCAGTCTGTCGATCTATCGGTTTAAGCACGATACAGGTCGCAGTTTTCAATCAATTGACTTGAAAAACCTATTGAAATTGAAGAAAATCGGTCCATGTTAAAACCTATCCCCCATACAAACACCCCCTTTGGATTCGGCTTAAATTACTCTAATAACCGTATTATAATAGATATCACTTTGAAATTTGTATACACGAATCACCATTCCAAATTTCAAACGAATCGGGTTAGTCCTTCTGGTAGTCCCCATACAAACCACCCTCCCGATATTCACATAATTCCTTCAAAATTCATACAAATGGAAATATTTGATAAAAATTTTATTTTTAGGTGTTAGACGTGTAATTTAGTAACCTTATCAAATCGGAATATAATTGGACCATTTTTGGACTTAGTCCCCCATATAAAAAATTTCGACCGATATTTAGTTAAATCGGTCTATTAACAAAAAAAAAAATAAACCAATTCCACTAAAATTTGATCTGTGTGTGTTTTCTACACTAAATAAAGATCTAACAAAAGACAGACCCAAGCGGTCCATGTTTGGACTTTGGACCCATTTTCCGGAAAACACTGGTGTAGGGTATCATATGGTTGGTATTGACCGACTATAACTTTCTTACTTGTTTTTATACCCTCCACTCTAGTGACAGAGGGTATATATAAGTTTGTCATTCCGTGTGTAACACCTCGAAATATTGGTCTAAGACCCCATAAAGTATATATATTCATGATCCTCGTTCGATTCTAAGACGATCTAGCGATGTTCGTCCGTCCGTCTGTCTGTCAGTTGAAAACACGCTAACTTTTGAAAAACTTTACGGAGGCTCCTGAAGTTTAGCATATATGTTGCCCATTTTCCTGGTCAGGTTGGTATTGCAATCCAGTGAAATCGGTTCAGTGGTTCAAAAGTTATGAGCAAAAGAGTGAATTTCGGCAAGGGTTTTTCACCAATTTACGAGATAAAAAACACGATAACTTTCTAAAGGCAATTCTGAGGATGCTGAAGCTTGGCATATATATTTTTCGTTCCTTTTGGCTGTTTTGTATTGAATTTCAGTCAAATCGGTCCAGTGGTTCAAAAGTTATTAGCAAAACCGTAAATTTTAGATTCGCCTCACCTTAATTTCACGTGCTGAAAATCACAAAAATATTTTACAACGCATTTTTGTCACTCAAAAATATTTTTACACTAAAAGAAAAAAAAAATACACTCGAAAAAAATTTTACACTCAAAAAAAAAAAATTTAGTAAATTATTTTTTTTTTTTTTTCAAAAATTAGTTAAAAAAAAAAGTTTTTTTACACAAAATAAAACATTTCTAATCAAAAATGATATTTTTTCACTCTAGAAAATTTACTAGAACTTAAAAAGGGCATTGTAGAGGGTATTCATAGATTCGGCCAAGTCAAATTTAACTTTTCTACTTGTTTACATGTTGAAGAGTATAAACGATTCGGCACAGCCGAATATAAAACTCTCACTTGTTTTTTGTATAAATAAGAGTTTTGTGTGTGAGAGTCAACGTGACTGTGAGTGAGTGCATTATTGAAAAATGGTGTCGTGAGTCGTGAATGTAAGTTTAACGTCACTTACGCGTCCTTCTCTATTCCTCGGTATAATACTACCCCCAATGTAACCAAGTTTCCATTAAAAAAAGTTGATTTTATTAAAATCTTATTACTCTGCAAACAAAATTAAATTTACAATGAATTTATTTTAAATGATATTTTTTTTATTATTTTGCACTTTCATTTGAAATGAAAAATCATGATAGAAATTCATTAAGATACCACACAATTTCCTTGGTTACCACAAAACTTTTTCAAACTAATAGTAAATGAGTAAAAATGAAAATGTAATTGTTATTTTGTTCATACAGTTTATTCAGTGATATTTTTAATGAATTTGAATTGAATCATTTTAAACAGTTACAGAGAAAATATCAAATTAACTACGTGCATATGACTTAGAGTATTAAAAAAAGCGGACTTTTTTAAAAACCGGTTTTTGGTTTTTTTGAAAAATTGATTTTTTTAACGGTTTTTGAATACGGTTTGTTACAAATGGTTAAACCGTTTTTTTTTGTTAGAGAATTAAAAAATATTTGATTTTATTTTGTATATTTTGGTAAAAATTAATATTGTTGCATATTTTGCATAAAATGTAAAATATGCAAAAAAAAAAAAACTACTGACGAGTTGATAGAATTCTTTAGTAGGTGCTGATTTTTCAATCCGGAGTTTTTTTTTTGATTTAAAAAAAAAAATCGTATAAAACAATTTTTTTATTACATTTATTTTAAGCATTTTTTGCATATTTTTGATTTTAAGCGCATATTTTCCATTAGAGTATTCAAAAAACCACACTTTTGTGTAAAACGGTTTTCGGTTAAACCGTTTTTTTTTTGTTAGTACATTAAAAAATAATCGATTTGGTTTTACATATTTTGATAAAAGTTTATATTGTTGCATATTTGTAAAATATGCAAAAATATTCTACTGAAAAGTTTATAGAAATCTTCAATAGGTACTGATTTTTAAATGTGATGTTACCCAGCAGAAATTTTGCTGACCGTTCAGCAGCTTTTGGAAGGGGAACTTGAGTAAAAGAGCGCATCCAATTGCGCTGAATTCATGCATGATTCTCTAAGGCGATGTCCCACTTTAGAGCGCTAGTTGGATACACAGAAACAGCGCTCTTTAGATGCACTGAAATCACGTGTCTTTAGAGCGCTGATTTAAGCAGAATAAAGATGCTGTAAATTCATGTATCTTTTTAGCGCTGATTTAAGCAGATTAAAGATGCAGTGAATTCATGTATCTTTGTAGAGCTGATTTAAGCAGAATAAAGGTGCTGTAAATTCATGTATCTTTTTAGTTTTTGTAAAAATGAGATAAAAAACAAAAAATTTACCAATAAATGAAAAAATATCCAAAAGAAGTTATAACAAATGGATCTTAGTTTTTCTGTTTTTTCGTGATTAGAGTTTGTGTTTAATCCAAATCGGTTTATTCATCGAAATAATAAATAAGCATTGCCTTTTTTTTGGTTGGCCTATTTATCATCATTTAAAATGTGTTAAAGGCCTCTGTTATGTCTTTCAAAACTTTTCAAATCACATGATATTTTCCGAATCACATGAAATCGAGTTTGGTGTTTGTTTACGGGTTCATTCAAAGTCAGACAAGCAGAAACAATAAAATTTAAAATTCGTTATTGATAAAATTCAATTTTGAGTTTTTCAAAAAATTTAAGAAAGAATTTTAAATATAATTCTTAAAAATTTTATTTTAAATTCTTAGAAGAAATAAAATCAAAAAAAATTTATTTAAAATTCTTTAAAGAATTTTATTAATAAAAAAAAGAATTTTATTTCCATAATAACAAATATATTTTGAACAAATAGTATTCAAACCAAAAGTAAAATAAAATTAAACCAAAAATAAAATTCAAAAATAAAATTCAAACCAAAAACAAGTAGAAAAGTTAAATTCGACTTTGCCGAATCTATGAATACCCTCCACAATGCATTTTTTTTAAAGGGTAGTACATTTTTTAACGTGAAAAAATTAACAATTTTGATTAGAAATATTTTATTTTGAGTAAAAAACTCTTTTTTTGTAATTTAAAAAAAAAAAAAAATTACTAATTTTTTTTTTTAAATGTAAAATTTTTTTTTCGAGTGTAATGTTTTTTTTACTGTAAAAATATTTCTGACTGAATGCACGTACACAAAATATTGTAATTTTTGTAAAAAAAAAAAATTTTTTTTTTGTGTAAATTTTTTTTTTGAGTGTAAATTTTTTTTGGAGTGTAAAATTTTTTTGAAGGTAAAATTTTTTTCGAGTGTAATTTTTAAGTTACCAATGCTTTTAAAACTAAACAAGTTTAAAAAGCATTGCTTTAAAATTAAACAAGTTTAAAAAGCATTGTTTAGTTACCTCCAATGCTTTTAAAACTTGTTAAAACACGTGGCATTTTAAATGAAACTAATCTGAGATTCAGGGTTTTGCTTATAACTTTTGAACCACTGGACCGAATGAGCTGAAATTTAACACCAAACAGACCCGGGGAACGGCAAAGATACGTGCCATGCTTCAGTAGTGGCATTATTGTCTTTCGCAAGTTATCGTGTTTTTTATCTCGTAAATTCGTGAAACACCCTTGCCGAAATTTACTCTTTTGCTCATAACTTTTTTACCACTGGACCGATTTGGCTGGATTACAATACCAACCTGACCAGGTAAATGACAAACATATATGCCAAACTTCAGTAGCCTCTGTAAAGTCTTTCAAAAGTTAGCGTGTTTTCTACGGACGGACAGACAGACAGACAGACGGACGGACATCGCTAGATCGACTTAAAATCGATCGAGTATCATAAATATATATACTTTATGGGGTCCTAGACCAATATTTCGAGGTGTTACAAACGGAATGACAAACTTATATATACCCTCTATCACTAGAGTGGAGGGTATAATAAAATTCTTTTTTCTTGAGAATTTTATTTTTGGAAATAATAAAATTCAAATGTTTTTGAGAATTTTATTTAAACAAAAATTTTATTTCAAATACCTTATGAATTTTAAATAAAATTCGAATTTTTTCCTTGTCTGTTCAAAGTTGAAATCAAACAACTAAAATTTAAAAAAATATAACAAAAAAATTCATTCGTTTTACTTTACAAAACTTTATTTATGTGAAACAAAATGAAAAAAAATAATCGGAAGTGAACATCAAAAAAATATCGGAAATTTTCATTTTCACATTTTTTATGGGATTTTTTTTTGGGAACAGCGGTCAAAGATGCTATGATTGAAGCGCTCTTTGCAGCGCTAATTAATGTGCAATAATGATGCAGTCAAATCATGTGTATTTGTCTAAAACTCATGTTTTTTTATTCAAAAAGTGTTAAAAATATTAAAAAGGAAAGCAAGTGTGAAATTTTATCAAAAAATAATTACACATTATAAGTTTTTTATAAAAAATCTTAAAAAAAAAATTAAAATTGTTTCCCCTTCCTTTTACTGCATCCCTAAGAGCGCTCTTTGGATGCGCTACGGTATGCTATAAACAGATGCTGTGTCGCCAAAATCTCGATTTATTTCTGCTGGGTATGTTTTGATTTTGAAAAAAAGTTTTTCGTATGAAACACTTTCTTTATTGCATTTATTGCATATTTTTGATTTTTAGTGCATATTTTCCATTTTTAGTATATAAAAATTGCAGCCCCAATTCTCATTTGCCAATATCTGGCATTATCGTCTTACGGTGATGACTGCATTCGATCCATATCTTTGCAACTTAGAGTGTTAACCGGTTTTCGGTTTTGAAAACTCTTTACATGATAACAGCAACAGCTCAGCCATAGAATAATATGCATCATCTGTCTTCTATGCAATTAAATGGTTTTAGTTAGCGTGCTGAAGCACAAATAAAATTTCTTGATTAATCTTAACTGTATTTATATAAAATAGCGAAAATTAAAAAGTTTCCTTTTTGAACAGAAATGTCCAATTAACATTTTAAGTGAGGGCCAAGTTTTCTTTTTGGAAGTGTTATTGCCTCAGACGAATTTAATACCCTCACTTGTTTTAAGTTTTAATTTTCTTGACTTTTTTTTTGTAATTTTGTTAAAAAAATTTGTTTTTATTTTTGAGTAGGGTTATTCCAGCTCGAGGTCATTTTCTTCACTAATTACTAGGGATGTGATTTCCACTCAAATTAATGGTTTTTTGTTGGTAGGCTAAAAACGATATCGAATCATCTTTCCGAATCAAGAAATTTGCGTTAAAATGGCATCGATTTTATTTTGCATATTTGTGCATATTTTAGTGAAAATGCATAATTTTGCATATTTTGGTTTTAAATGCATATATCCAACTTTTAATTACATATTTTTGCATATTTTGGTATAAATAGTTTAGTTTTTTTTAGTGCATATTTCAAATTTTAGGCACATATGTTTGATTTTTAGGGCATGAAAACTAAACCCTATAAATTATACATTGATATTCTGATAGAATAATTTTTAATTAAATAATTTTTCTGTTTCAATTTTTTTTATGTAAGTCATTTTTGGTCGACTTTGCCGACACAAAATTCAAAAACCTAGTTCAATAGGGTGGATCAATTTTTTTTTTTGCAAGTTTCAAAAACGTCGGAGTCGGAAAGGTTGCAATAGGGTGGAGCAAAATTTTTTTTTTCAAATTTCAAAAACGTCGGGGTCGGAAAAGTTGCCTTTTAGGGTCAATATTACCACAAACAAATATTGATCCTGTCTTTGGGTTCCTCGAAAAGTTTCGAACAAAGTAAAAAAAAAAAATTGTATTTTTTTTAGTATAAAATGTTCAACATATTTGAAAATTACTAAAAAAGTGTTTTCATGATAAAAATTTTTTTTTTTGTTCTTACAAATTAAAAAAAAATCTTTAAAATATTTTGTGTTAAATTAATTTCAAATTGCATAAAAGGTAAAAAAATAATACGATAATTAAAAATTTTAGCTTAAAAAAACGTAAAAAAATTATTTTTTTCACTTTGTTCGGAACTATCATATTTTTTGTGCGTGACGATTTTCAAATACGAAAAAAGCTAAATTTGATCCACCACACCTTTTTTGCCTCTTAGAATCGATATCTAAAAAACATTTTTTACACATTTTTGCTGAGGGCTCTTAGATTCATAATTTTAGGTTTGCTAGACAATTTTTTTTAGGAAATCGAAATTAGAAATTCTTAAAAATCTTTTTATAATCTACACCACTCTGTTGCACAGATAGTACCGTTTTAACCATTACGGCATATTGGACACGTTCCCAGGGCCTCTGACCTCACGGGGTCCCCGAATGCCAAAAAATTTGCTTACACTAAAAATCCGTTTTGTTTTTGAGACAGTTTTCGTAAAAATAATTTCTGAGAAATTTTTCGTACAGAAAAAGTCTTAGGCCGCTGTTCCAAAAAAAGGAACTCACACAAAAAATGTGCAAATGAAAACTTCCGAATTTTTTTGGTGTTCTAGCTTTTACATCCGAATTTCTTTTTCGTTTTGTTTCACATAAATAAAATTTGGTGAAAGTAAAACGAATGCGCTTTTTTCCTTATAATTTTTTTAATTTTAATTATTCGATTTCAACTTTGAATGAAAACGTGATCAACAAAACACTAAACTTAATTTCATGTGATTCGGAAATTTTCATGTGAATTAAAAAGTTGTGAAAGAGAGAACAGAGGCCTTAGACTCTGATTCATTTTTCGTATAGAAAAAGTCTCAGATTCCGAGACATTTTTCGTATAGAAAAAGTCAGATTCTGAGACATTTTTCGTGTTGAAAAAGCCTCAGATTTTGAAAAATTTTTCGTATAGAAAAAGTATCAGATTTTATAGAAAAAATATCGGATGCTGAGACATTTTTCATGTAAAAAAGTCTCAGATTTTGAGATATTTTTCGTATAGAAAAATTCTCAGATTCTGAGAGATTTTTCGTACAGAAAAAGTATCAAATTATGAGACATTTATTGTATAGAAAATGTCTCAGATTCTGAGACAATTTTCGTATAGAAAAAAATTTTAAATTTTGAAATTGCTACAAGTCTCAGAAAAGCTCTCAGATTTTAAGACATTTTTCGTTTTGAAAAAGTTTAAAATTCTGAGACATTTTTAGAACAGAAAAATCTCAGATTCTGAGACATTTTACCTATGGACAAAGTCTGGGTTTCTAAGACATTTTTTTGTAAAGAAAAAGTCTTAAATTCTGGGAGTGTTTTCGTACAGAAAAAGTGTGAGATTCTGAAACATTTTTCGAACAGAAAAGGTTTCTAATTCTAAATGATTTTTCGTATAAAAAGGTCTCATATTTTGAAAAATTATTCATATGAAATAGTTTCTGACACTTTTTTCCTATAGAAAAAGTTTCAGATTCTGAGACATTTTTTCACATTGTAATAAAATCATAAATTTTTTTTTTTCTTGTCCTGCCCTTCCTGGATTTAGCGATGTCCGCTAGTCCGTCTGTCTGCCGTTCGGTCCGCCCAAACGTTGTAAACACGTGGCAATTACCAACCAATTTCTTAATTAAAATTTACATCGAATGACTCTAATAAGCTTATTATAAAAAGTATCCTTGTTAAATTTGGCAGGTAAAGGTTATTTGTATTCAAATATCAACATTTCAAATTTTAAATAAATCGGACCAGTTCTTCTTGTAGTCCCCATACAAACCACCCTCTCTTAACGTTTTTCGAGATATCGCCATTTGAAATTTGTTAAAAATTACGGTTTTTTCCGACGATCAAGAAATTTTTTTAAAAAAAATTTCAAAAATCCTTTGGCATGCCCCTTTCATAGAGCTTGAGACAATCTTTTATTTAATCTTAATTTGAGTCAAATCCGATCATTTTAACACGTGGTGCTTATCGATCAAAATTTTGGCTTATAAAAAATATTTCACCAAAACCTCTAAACTTTGATCGAAGGGCGCCATTGGTTAAAATTATAGGATTTGGCTCAAATTAGACTATAAAATAAAAGATTGTTCTTAGCTCCATGAAGGGGTCAACGGAAGGAATTTTTGAGATTTTTTAAAAAAATTCTGGAACTTTTTAAATGGCAAGATCTCGAAAGCCATTAGAGCGATTTTAGAAATTTTTTAATATTTGTATTCAGCAAATTAATTAAAAATAATGCATCCCGAGAGTTTTTTTTTTTATTTTCAAATATCAAAAATTTTTGTGGAAATTTTTCAAAAGTCCTAAACTTTGATTGAAGGGCACCATGGGTTTAAATTATCAAATTTGATTCAAATTTATTTTAAATAAAATATTTTTTCAAGCTCTATAAAGCGGTCAATAGTTTAAAATTTTAAGATTTTTTACAAAATTTCTTGAACATAGGAATAAACCGGGATTTTTTGCAAATTTCAAATAGTGATACCTCGAAAACCGTTTGACCGATTTTCAGTTAAATCGATCTATTGGCAAAAAATTAGACAATTTTACTCAAATTTGGTTTGTGTGTGTTTTCTGCACTAAAAAAATATCTAACGAAAGATAGATCTAATCGGTCCACGTTTGGATTTGGGACCCAACTTTCGGAAAACACTGGTGTAGGTTAACAAAAATACGCCAATTTCACTCAAATTTGGTTAGTGTGTTTTTTCTACACTAATTAAAGATCAAACGAAAGACAGATCCAATTGGTCCATGATTGGACTTGGAACCCATTATCCGGAAAACGCTTTTGTAGCTTATCATATGGTCGGTCTTGACCGACTATAATTTTCTTACTTATTTTATATTCTCCACTCTAGTGATAGAGGGTATATATAAGTTTATCATTCCGTTTGTAACACCACGAAATATTTAAGACGATCTATTTAAGACGATCTAGCGATGTCCGTCTGTCCGTCCGTCCGTCTATCTGTCTGTTGAAAACACACTTTTTACGGAGGCTCCTGAAGTTTGGCATATATGTTGGGCATTTACCTGGTCCGGTTGGTATTGCAATCCAACGAAATCGGTCAAAGTTATGAACAAAAAACTGAATTTCGGCAAGGGTTTTTCGTGAATTTACAAGATAAAAAACACGCTAACTTTCGAAAGGCAATTCTGAGCATGCTGAAGCTTGGCATATGTATTTTTCGTTTCCCTGGCCTGGTTCGTATTGCCAAATCGGTCTAGTGGTTCAAAAGTTATTGGAAAAGAGGTTATTTCAGATTAGTTTCACCTTAAATTCTTATGTTGAAAACCCGTTAAACATGTTTTAAAAACATTGGTAATTCTCAAAAATATTTTTTTCATCGTATTTTTGTCACTCAAAAATATGTTTACACTAAAAAAAGAAAAAATACACTCGAAAAAAATTTTACACTCAAAAAAAGTTTTACACTCAAAAAAATTTTGTAAATTATTTTTTTTTTTTTGGAAAAATTACTTAACAAAAAAAGTTTTTTACACAAAATAAAATATTTCTAATGAAAATTTTTATTTTTTAAAAAGGGCATTGTGGAGGGTATTCATAGATTCGGCCAAGTCAAATTTAACTTTTCTCCTTTTTTATACCCTCCACTCTAGTGATAGAGGGTATATATAAGTTTGTCATTCCGTTTGTAACACATCGAAATATTGGTCTAGGATCCCATAAAGTATATATATTCATGATCCTCGATCGATTTTAAGTCGATCTAGCAATGTCCGTCCGTCCGTCTGTCTGTCCGTCCGTAGAAAACACGCTAACTTTTGAAAGACTTTACAGAGGCTACTGAAGTTTGTCATATATGTTGGCTATTTGCCTGGTCAGGTTGGTATTGCAATCCAGCCAAATCGGTCCATTGGTTCAAAAGTTAAGAGCAAAAGAGTAAATTTCGGCAAGGGTTTTTCGCTAATTTGCGAGATAAAAAACGCGATAACTTTCGAAAGACAATAATGAGACTGCTGAAGCTTGGCACATATCTTTGCCGTTCCCTAGGTCTGTTTGGCATTGAATTTCAGCTCAGTCGGTCCAGTGGCTTAAAAGTTATAAGCAAAACCCTGAGTTTCAGATTGGTTTCATCTTAAATGCCACGTGTTAAACAAGTTTTAAAAGCATTGGTGGTAACTTAACAATGCTTTTCAAACTGGCTAAGTTTTAAAGCAATGCTTTTTAAGCTTGTTTAGTATTAAAATCATTGGTAACTTAAAAATTACACTCGAAAAAAATTTTACACTCAAAAAAATTTTACACTCAAAAAAAAATTTTGGTTTTCTTTAAAAAAAATGACAATGTTTTGTGTACATACGTACGTGCATTCACTCAGAAATATTTTTACAGTAAAAAAACAATTACGCTCGAAAAAAGTTTTACACTCAAAAAAAAAAATTTTATTTTTTTATTTTTTTTAAATGACAAAAAACGAGTTTTGTACTCAAAATAAAATATTAATATTTTATTTTGAGTACAAAACTTAGAAATTTCTAATCAAAATTGTTAACTTTTTTCACGTTAAAAAATGTACTGAGGGTATTCATAGATTCGGCCAAGTCAAATTTAACTTTTCTACTTTTTTTTAATTCAGTGAGGTGCTCCCTATTGGCCATCTCAATTAAATTTATCGATTGCATGCTATGACAGAATTATAGCAGAAAAGCAATTGTGTGTGCAGTAAACTTGAATGGCGTGAAATGGATTGAAATTTAATAATTTTTTGGTACAAAAGTATATTTACTCCTTAAAACAAAAGAATAATACAAACATTTTAAGGCGTGTAATTTTCTTTTAAGAAAGTTAATAAAACATTAAACTGACTAATCAACTGAAAACAATCTTGGAGGGTAAATTCAAAAAAGAAAAATATATAAAAAATGGGTGTAACATGTTTAACGGTCATTAAAAAAAGCCTCAACTTCCAAAACTACAACATCCATAATGCAGTTAAAGGTCTGTATAAAACTATAAAAGTTACTATTAAAAATTATTGCTTTAAACAAAAAACAGACTTTGGCAATAAAAAATTCAACAACTTAATAGTCTTAAACAGAAATCTAAATGTTCCAACAAAAACCAAAAATGAATAAAAAAAAGTCGACCAAAAAGGAACTTTGTCTATATTTAGGTTTGGCACACAGCCCATTACAATAAATAACAATATGGATGAAAAAAGCAGAAGAAGAAGCAAATGAGTAATGTGAGGAGGACTATGATGAAAAGGAGCACAAGATGAAATAGAAAATCTGCAGGAAGTCCAAATGCAACTTGATCTCTCTGCATTGTGTTCCCTACTCCTTTTGTCAAAACAACAATAATGTTTTTGTGTTTGAATACAATAAATGAATGAATGTATTTATGTATGAGTGTGAGTGTGAGTAGGTTTTAGAAATGAAGAATCAAATCTAAAATGAAAAAGTATGACTTTTGACTACTAAATGAAATGCATGCAATGCACAATGGGGTGGAAATGGGATTTGGTTACAAATAACTTACGATATTTTAGTCTGAAAACTATTCTAGTTTAAGTTCTTAATCTTTTAAAAATATAATAATAACGGCATTTCGATAGTTGGGGCACACTAATTTCAAATTTGGCAACATTTTTTTCTTGGGTCAGCTCTAGTTTTCAAGATATAGCCTAAGGAAACTTCAAAAATGGGCTATTGTTGTCCATTATTGCAGATTATTTGCAAAAAAAAAATTAAAAAACAAGTGAGAGTGCTAAATCCGGCTGTGCCGAATCTTTTATACCCTCCAACACGTTAAGAAAAAATTACAGGGTCGTTTTTTTTTGGGGGGAGGGGGGAAGGGGTTTCGGCAATCGGAGACAACCCTTCTGCATCCAACTGTAGGACTTTGAACTTTTTCTGACATAAAAATGTTTTGTTTGCTAAGCAAAAGTACAAAAAACCTATAAAAAATTGCGTTTTTTAGAGGTTTGGACTGTAACGTGTCTTCCACAGACGGAATGACGGATGGACAGACGGACGGACAGACAGACGGAAATCGCTAGAATTTCTTAGAATCGATCACTGATCATAAATATATATACTTTATGGGGTCATACATTGATATTTTGATGCGTTACACACGTTATGACAAAGTGAGTATACCCCCATACTGTACACTGAAAAAAAAGACATAACTAAAATTAAGGAAAATTTTTGTTAAATTTAACTTAAAAATGAGAAATTTTCTTAACTATGAGAAAAAAATTTTAGTTCATTTACTTATAATAAGTTCATAGTTTTCTTTAAATGGATTTTTTTAATATTAGGAAAAAAATTCTTACTGCCAAAGAAATTTTCCACAAATCTAAGAAACGTATCTTTATTTTTAAGACATATTTCTTAAAAAACAATTTAGTTCAAGTTTAGTTAAAATTTACTAAAAAAAACATCATCGTATTTCTCTTCTTTGAATTGAGGAAGTGTACTTCTTAGAATTTAGTTAATAACTTCTGAGAATTTAGTAAATAATTTCTTAGAATTTAGTTAAAAATTCAAAATGGCGATATCTTGAAAACTAAGCGAGATAGAGCGAAACGGATGACATTTTCAAAAGAAAGACAACGAAGAAAAATATGGAATAGCCTAGCTCTGCATATATGTCGGGGTCTCAAGACCCTAATTTTAGATCTTAAATTTGAAATTCCCCAGATTTTATATATGCACATATCTCGGTAAATACTGCCAACACGAGAAAAGGTCCAACGCCATTTTTGTACCTCTTGACTCGTAGAACACTTCCGCAAAATACGCGAAGCCCTCCGATTAATAGTTTTTGAGTTATAAGGTTCTTAAGATTCTCAAGACGGTTTATTACCGTATCTCAAAAACCAAGCAAGTTAGAGCGAAACGGAAACAAGTTTGGGTTCAAAATCTATGGAGACCCTTAAAGGACCCAACGGGGTCTCGAGTTAAATGGGGTCCGAACCCATGGGTCCAGGGTCTAGACCCAATCTATTTCTAAAATGTGAAGTATAATTTTTCCCATTTTCTAGTTAAAATTGGCTTAAAATGAAATAACTTTGTTTTCCTTATTTTTGGGAAAATTATGAACTAAAACCAAGAAAAAAAATCTTTGGAGCCAAATCATTTCCCCTTTTTCTCAAAATTGAGTTAATTTTCCCAGAATTTTAGTTCACTTTTTTTTTTTGAGTGTAGTTTTCGAGATATAGCCTAAGGAAACTTCAAAAATGAGCTATTGTTGCCCATTATTTGCAGATTATTTGCCAAAAAAAAATTTGAAAAAAAAATCCGCGAAAAAACATTTTTGGGAAAAAAATTCTGCGATTTTTTTTTTTTTTTAAATATGTTTGTACTTGTTTAAATACCATTCGGTGATCAATTCTGTTCACAGGTGTCAACTAGCAGCCGGAATTTTGCATTTTGTATTTTTAGGTTATGTTGAATGCACCCAAATTTTCGAGGTGTTCTTACATTTTCTTTTATAACTTTTGAAACGTTGAACCGATTTCGCTCAAATGCAATACCACAATAGGACAACAATAAGTAAATATGCTAAGTTTTAGTCAGACGGACATCGGTAGAATGTCATAGAATCGATCGCTGATCAATAATATTTTTATGGGGCATTCCAAGTCAAATCGGACATTTTGAAAAAAAAAAATTTTTAGATTTTTTTACAGTTTTTAGTACCCTATGAAAACTCCTTCGTGGTAAATTTTTAGATTCAAAAGATATCGAATTTTTAAAAATTGGTAGTTTGTTTCTTTACTCAAACTACTTTTCCTCATAACTTCTTCAATAATAGTCCAATAATGGTAATAGTGTCGGTCTCACTAATGACCCCTCTCGGACGCACCCTTGGACCGGTGTGTTCAAAAAAAATATTTGGACTAAAAAAATATTGTGGGTCGGTCATACATTTTGTTGCTCTAAGGGCACTATTAGGGCAGTTAGAGCGGTTGGAGCAAATTTTTAAAAATTTCGTTTTGTGTGGGAGCCCCCTTAGAAATTGGAGATAGGGTATTAGTTTGTTCCAAAGAATTGTTAAGACGTAAAAATTAATGGGGGTCGGTCTTATAAAGGACCCATCTATGACGCACCATTGGAGCAGTAGAAATGATTTTAAGATTGGAAAATTACAATAAAATTTTTTCAAAAATTTTTTAAAAATAGTAATAATCGTTATCCCACGACCCTCCTGGGCAAAAAATTTGTAGAATCGATAGATGTTTTACACAAAAAAATTTCAAAAAAATCGAATAGTACAAACATTTTCAAAAATGAGATTTAAATTTTAAAACTTAAAAATCGCATACTAGAGCGCTTTTAAGAATTTTTTGGGATTTTTTTTTAAAAGTACGTAAAAAAAACAAAAATTTTGAAAAAAAAAAAATTGAAACTCGGACCATTATTGAAGAAGTTAGGAGTAAAAGAAGTTTGAGTAAAGGAACAAACTACCAATTTTTACAAATTCGATATATTTTGAACGGGTCATCAAAAAAATCTGAAAATTTACCACGATGGAGTTTTCGAAGGGTAAACAAATTGGGAAAATTAAAAAAAAAAAAAATTCAAAGTGTCTGATTTGGCATGGAATGCCCCATATACTTTATGGGGTCCTAGGCCGACATAAATACCCTCTACCACTAAGTAGGGTATAATTAAAAAAACAAGTGAGAGTGTTAAATTCGGTTGTGTCGAATTTTTTATACCCTCCAATATATAATAAAATAAAAAAATTTTGGCAGGGGCGGTGAGTTAGGGGATCCCTTCCCCTCGTGGAAAATTTTACAAGTTAATTTTATTCTGCTTTGTGCACTAAAGTATTATAATATTTCAAGATTTTTTTATCCACGCCCTCAAAAGTGGGCGGGCCAAAAAAAAACTAAATTTTTTATTCCATAGGCCCAAACGCAAGACTTCGAACTTCTACAAACATAAAAATGTTTCATTAGTGAAACAAAAATACAAAAAAACATCTAAAAAATTGGCGTTTTCAATGGTTGGTTAAGTTCTTCAAGGGGGAACTTTTTTCGCCCTAGTCCGATTTTGCCCATTACCGAACTTAACCTGCCTAGGACCATAAGACATATTTTTTTTCAAACTTGAGGAGTCTAGATCTTTTTCGACATTTTAAGATTTTGCCAAAAATTCAAACCGAAGTAAAAATGGACATTTTTTCATATTTCAGTTTTGGGCAATTTTTCGTTATGAAAAATCACCCAATTTTTTTTTTTTAAACTTTTGCCCAAAAACTATGAAAATGTGCCCAAAAATTTTGGTTAACTTTTCATATGAAATATGGCCCAAATTTTTATGAAAAATTTTTGGGCGAAATTTCATTTTCTTTTTTGGGCTATTTTTCTGTAGGCGATTTTGCCTACATCTATCATAATTTTTTTAAGGACTAGCTATACCCGGTCCGCGTTGCTGGCCCTAAGAAAAAAACTATTTTATATTGCATCTTAATTTAAATATAGTGTCGGACAAAATTAAAGCACGGGTCCGGGCCCAGCTAGTAACCTTTGGTTCCACCCTCAGTTAGCACTATCTATAGAGAAATCTTAACAAAATCGGTTCAGCCGTTTTTGAGTAATTTCGAAACAGACAGACATAACGTTAAGTATAGTACAAAGGGGCATGTAATTTAACGCATTTTTATCGAATCTTGATAGTCTAAAGTTCCATGCTGCATCCTCGATTAGTACTATCTGTGCTGCAAATTTCATTGACATCAGTTTTGTCGTTTTTGTGTGATTGCGAAAGAGGAGAAAATATCTTTTTATTTATGAAAAACGGGAGTGATATTGTAATCTATTTTGCCGAATCGCGCTATACATATGACCTACAGTTCCCGCTCGGTTAGTTCTATCAGTAGTGACAGATTCGGCTTATCCGTTTTTGCGTGATTTCACAACAGGCAGAACTAACGTTCAGTATAAAACAAAGGGGCTTGTCAATTTACGCCTCTTTGTTCAATCGTGGTCAGTATAGTACTAAGGGCATTGCAATTTTGATCTCTTTTTCTAATAACGATCTTATATGGCCTACATATGCACTTGGTGAGCACTGTATGTAGTGAAAATGTCAAGAGAATCGGTTCAGCTGTTCAGATTGCGAAACAGGCAGATAATGTCCAGTATAGTACAAAGGGGCGTGGCATTTTACGCCCTTTTTCCAATCGTAGTATAACATGGCCTATAGTTCCGCACTCGGTTAATACTATCAGTGCTGAAAATTTAATTAAAATCAAATCAACAGTTTTTGCGTTATTGCGGAGCATGCAGAAATAAAATTCAATTCAATACAAAGGGGCATGGCATTTTACGTCCATTTGTCCGATCATATGGCACACAGTTAGTACTTGGTTAGTACTATCGTTGGTTTAAATTTCATAAAAATCGGTCCAGCCGTTTTTTATATATAGATGTCATTAGTGGTGCAATGTAAAAATTCGATTTTGCCCACCTCTCCACCCACTGGCAAAAAAGCATGGCATTTTTCGCCCATTTGTTCGATCACGCTCTAATTTATCATATAATTAGTACTCGATCAGTACTATCTTTGGTTTAAAGTTCATCAAAATTGGTCAATCCGTTTTTTATATATAGATTTCATTAGTAGTGTAATGTAAAAATTCGATTTTGCCACGCCCATCCACCCACAATTAAAAAAATTAAAAATCTGACTGCACAGTGTTACTCCCTAGGCTATTTTGAATATTCCCTGAAAATTTCATCAAGATCGGTCTAGCTATTTTCGCGTCCATAAAGAACATACATATAGCCGTTTATTGCATTATTGAAATAACTTTCTATTCAATACAAAGTTGCATGGCATTTTACGCTACTTTGTCCGGTAACGCTAAAATTTGGCACATAGTGAGTACTCAGTTAGTACTATCTTTGATATAAATTTCATCAAAATCGGTCCATCCGTTTTTTATATATAGATGTCATTAGTGGTGGGATGCAAAAATTGGATTTTGCCACGCCCCTCCGCCCACAGACGGAAAATCAAAAATCCGACTTGACAGTGTTACTCGCCAGGCTATTCTGAATATTCCCTGAAAATTTCATCAAGATCGGTCCAGCCGTTTTCGAGTCCATACGGAACATACATACATACATACCCACATACATACACACATCCATTTTTATATATATAGATTTAGGGGAGCTAAAACGAAGGCCGGTACTTTTGTGAAAACGCGGTTTTTGAGCTAATTTTTCTGCAGAGAAAAATCGGCTGAATATATTGCAAATCTGATTTCACAAGTCGATACTACAGCAAAAAATAATACAAAAGTAGTTTTTGAACTCTTAAAAAAGTTCCAAAAACTCACAGCAGATGGCGGAAATAGCGATTTAAAAAAAAAAACAAGTGAGAGTGTTAAATTCGGTATATACCCTCCAACATGTAAAAAAATTAAAAAAAATGTTGACAGGGGCTTTGTTTTAAAAGGGGGCAAGGTAGGGGAGGGGTCGGTGAGCTGGGGTGACTCCTTGGCCCTCACGGTATGTGTTTAAAAGTTAATTTTTGTCTGCTTTGTCCACTTAAGTATTATAGTTTTATAATTCAAATTCTGATTAATTTTTATTAATAAATAAAAATTGTTTTATTCGACCTTTAAAATATTATATTTTGTGAGGATGTTTATTCTGGCTCGAGGTCATTATTTTCTTTACTAATTAAAACCATGATATTCTCATAATATAATTTTCAAGAAAATTATTTTTTGTTTTAAATTTATTTATGTTGGTCATTTTTGCAAGACTATATTATATTTTGTGAGGATGTTTATTCTGGCTCGAGGTCATTATTTTCTTTACTAATTAAAACCATGATATTCTCATAGTATAATTTTCAAGAAAATTATTTTTTTTTTTTTTTTTTTTATAATTATTTAAATTATTTTTTTATCCACGCCCTTAAAAGAGGGGCGCGGCAAAAAAAGCGAAATTTTTTAATCCCCTGGGTCCAAGTGCAGGACTATGAACTTCTACGAACACAAAAATGTCTCATTTGGTTCACAAAAATACAAAAAAACTTAAAAAAAAAATAGAATTTTTAAGAGGTTGGTGTAGTTCGTCAAAGGGGAACTTTTTTCCCCCTTGTCCGATTTGGCCTATTTCCGAAATTAACCTGCCTAGGACAATAAGACATATTTATGTCAAACTTGAGGGGTCTAGCTCTTTTTCGCCTTTGACATTGTAAGATTTTGCCAAAAATTCAAACCGAAGTAAAATGGACAATTTTTCATATTTTAGATTTCGGCAATTATTCGTTATGAAAAAATTACCCAATTTTTTTTTTATTTTAAACTTTTGCCCAAAAACTATGAAAATGTGCCCAAAAATTTTGGTTAACTTTTCATATGAAATATGGCCCAAATTTTTATGAAAAATTTTTGGGCGAAATTTCATTTTCTTTTTTGGGCGATTTTTCTGTAGGCGATTTTGCCTACAGCTATCATATTTTTTTTAAGGATTTAGGGGAGCTAAAACGAAGGCCGGTACTTTTGTGAAAACGCGGTTTTTGAGCTAATTTTTCTGCAGAGAAAAATCGGCTAAATATATTGCAAATCTGATTTCACAAGTCGATTCTACAGCAAAAAAAAAAATACAATGGTAATTTTTGAACTCTTAAAAAAGTTCCAAAAACTCACAGCAGATGGCGGAAATAGCGATTTAAAAAAAATTTCAATTACTTTTTTGTGTGCACGATGAAGAGGTTGTTTTTGGTAAGAAAATTTGTACAAAAAGTACCTTTCTATCATAACCCATTAAAAAGTTATAAAGCTTTAAAGTTTTTTTTATAATGACAAAATTATAAAACACTGACCGACATTTGAAAAATTTGTGGATGGGTCAGCGGTCTGGACACTCGATTTCGATTATCTTCTTAATCCTGATTCCAAATCTGGTTTCCAAGGTTTTCCATAGCGTCAGGTTTTTGAGAAAATTGAGTTCAAAATTCAGAAACAAATTTTTACTCAACAAATTTTTAAGTATGTATATAATTTAAGCGTCCAACCTGAATCAAATTACGTCGCGTAAGGCGTAACGGCCAATAATTTTTCGTTTCTAATATTTAAATATGAGTTACCTAAATCAAACGGACGTAAAAATTTCAAATTTGATGTGTTTGTTTTTGTTTTTTTCACGTCGTGCGCTACGCATTTGATTCTGGTTCGACCCTAATGAAAATTTAATAGTTTTTTTTAATTTTTTTTTTAGTTTTTTGAATTCTCATTTAGTTTATAGTTTTTTGTATACGTATACAAAAATTTGAAATCATCTTTATGAAATTTTTCTGTTTTTAAGACATAAATATATTTGGTAAAAGTTTAAAAAAAGAATGTGAAACTTTTTAAAAAATAAATTGATAATAGGGTCCAAGTTGAAAAAAATTCAGAAGAAAAATTGAATTTCTAAAAATTATAGACATATCTGGTATTTCCCATACAAACACCCCAGTTAGTGTTATCATCAGTAGGATTTTAAATGTCGGTTTGTTATGTTAATGAAAACTGTTTTTTATATATGTGAATATTTATAGTTTCTACAGAATAAATTTTGAAAACCGGTATGGGAAATACCAGAAATGTCTATAATTTTTAGAAATTCAATTTTTCTTCTGAATTTTTTTTCAACTTGAACCCTTATAACAAATATAATTAGAGCCTGTGCTCGATCTGTACTTACTAGGGTTTCTAAATTCCCGGACTTTTTCAATTCCCGAGAAATCGTTTTAAAAAAATCGTATTCCCGGGAATTCCCGGGAATTTTTTAATTAAAACAAATTTTGAACTTTACCATATAAAAATTGTTATATTACAAATTATGGTCGTATTTTCCAATTTTAAACCATTTTAGATGAATTCTTTTGTAAAATAGTTTTACTAACCTCTACAATATACGTAGAAAGTTCATAAAATATATTTTTTGTAGAAATTTTAGACCTTATCATAGTTTTAGTATTTGCATTGACATATTTCCACTCCATGCAAAATTGTTCACAATTCGCAAATACCCGATTTTGCTTCAAATGCGGTTTTAATAACTTTTTGGAAGATTTTTCTAATTTTGACTACACCAACCGTAAGAAAATTATCTTGAAGATATATTTAATTAAACTTTCAAATTATTAACACCAATGTACTATATAGTCATTGTAACGACGTATTTTCACTGGTTGCTGGGATAGAACTCGCGGCGGCCAAGGTTCGTTACAAAATATTTTTTTTTTTCACGGCCGATAGATATCAGGCTTTTACTTCATATATGAAATTTTAAGCTGAAAACCAGGTCTGTTATATATTTTTTAAAATATCGATATTTTTGTTAAAGCACTATAAAGATTGTTATTCTGAATATGAAATACTTAATTTCATAAAGAAGAAATCATTGGAATTTTAGATCAAGAAAACTTTTGCCAAATTGCAACCAACATTTGAAGTGAAATTTAGTTTGATTCCGTATATCGATTAAAGAAAAATAATTATTAGGCATAAATAATATGCAAGCTGAAGCATATCCTCACTAGTTTTTCTTTAAAAATTTTAATTCTTTCAAAGTTTTAATGCGATTTTTATTAAATCATTTAAGATTGTGTTAAAAATGTGTAAATTTAATATATTTTTATTAAAAAGCTAGCGACGAATTCCCGAAATTTCCCGAAGAAAAAATCCCGGGATTTTAAGAAAAATATTTCCCGGGAATTCCCGGGAAATTTTTCCCGAATAGAAATAAATTTTTAGTAAATTTTTACCTTTTTTCAATAGAATTTTTTTTTCAGATTTAAGACATGTTTCATCCAGAACGTTTTCTGTTACATTTGCTTAAAGAAATTTTTTAAATTCTGTAAAATTTTCCCAATAGAAAAATTCAGAGATTTTGAGGCTTTTAGCATTTGTGCAATTCCTGCTATAGAAAAATTCTCAGATTTCGATACACTTTTATGTAGATAAATTCTCTGATACTGAGCCATTTTTTCACCGAAAAATTCTAAGATTTAGAAAAATTTGTGGTAAAGATACTCGGAGATATATTTTCTACAGCAAAATTCTGGGATTTCAAATCGTGCTGCTTACACCAAAGCACTTTTCTAAAGAGATCTATCTATTCTGAAACACTTTTCTATAGAAATCTACCTGAGATTAAAAAAATTTTCTGTCTTAATACTTTTAACAATTTTGAGACAATTTCCTGCATTCTGAGACATTCTTCCTGTAGAAAAAGTACCATTTTCTAAGATATTTTTTCGTTAGAAAAAGTTTAAGATTCTGAAACGACATTTTTCCTATAGAAATATACTGCAGTTTCCCCAGTGTGCCAAACAAAACTTTAAAGCTATAATATTTTACAAAAAAATGTTCAACACAGATGAATCTTTCTAGGAAGACGAAGAAAAAGATTTAAATGCATTTATTTTTTTCTAAAACACAGTCGGTAACAAAAATGGAAACAAATGATAATAAAAAGAAAAAAAAAACCGTAAACTGGAATCTGGATACATCCTATAATTTTCAACATCCCAAGACACTTGCAGATGCATTGCATCTGCAGTGCGCAGTATAATTTATGTTACAAATATTTACCGAGATTTATGACAGGATTTTCTTCATTCATTCATTTATTGTTCTACTTACATTTCTTCCTTAGCAAAGAAAATAAAAAAAAAAAATTGCAAGTATTCCAACACAGGATGTTAGAATTTTTATTTGCTTTTTTTTTAGTTAGTTTATTGTCTTGATTTCTTCTTTAAATGTGGTCCATTTTGATTCACTACAAAAAAGATTATAAGGAAGAAGGTATTGCCAATGTTGGCTGAGGTTTGTAATTATAGGAATAAAATTAATTTGAAAGATTTCAGATTTTGGGGATTTTTTTTATACGAAAAATGTCTCAGATTTTGAGAAATTTTCTATTAGAAAATTATCTCAGATTTTGAGAAATTTTCTATACGAAAATTATGTCAGATTCTGAGAAATTTTCCATACGAAAAATATTTCAGATTCTGAGAAGTTTTCTATACGAAAATAATCTCAGATTCTGAGAAATTTTCTATACGAAATTTATCTCAGATTCTGAGAAATTTTCTATAATAAAAATATCTCAGATTCTGAGAAATTTTCTATACAATAATTATCTCAGATTCTGAGAAATTTTGTATACGATAATTATCTCAGATTCTGAGAAATTTTCTATAAAAAAATTATCTCAGATTCTGAGAAATTTTCTATACGAAAATTATCTCAGATTCTGAGATATTTTCATTTCTATACAAAAAATATTTTCATTTCTATACAAAAATTATATCAGATTCTGAGAAATTTTCTATACGAAAATTATCTCCGATTCTGAGATATTTTCTATACGAAAAATATCTCAGATTCTGAGAAATTTTCCATACAAAAAATATCTCAGACTCTGAGAAATTGTTTATTCGAAAAATATCTCAAATTCTGCGAAATTTTTCACACAAAAAATATCTCATATTCTGAGAAAATTTTCTATACGATAGATAATTATCTCAGATTCTAAAAAATTTTCTATACTAAAATTATTTCAGATTCTGAGAAATATTCTATTCGAAAACTATCTCAGATTCTTGAGAAATTTTCTATACGAAAATTATCTCAGATTCTGAGAAATTTTTTATACGAAAATTATCTTAGATTCTGAAAAATTTTCTATACGAAAATTATCTCAGATTCTGAGAAATTTTCTATACGAAAATTATCTCAGATTCTAAGACATTTTCTCTACGAAAATTATCTCAGATTCTGAGAATTTTTTTATACGAATATTATCTCACATTCTAAGAAGTTTTTTTTACAAAAAATATCTGAGATTCTGAGAAAATTTCTATACAAAAATATCTCAGATTCTGAGAAATTTTCTATACGAAATTTATCTCAGATTCTGAGAAATTTTCTATATGAAAATTATCTCAGATTATGAGAAATCTGATATTCGAAAATTATCTCAGATTCTGAGAAATTTTCTATACGAAAATTATCTCAGAAAACTCCTATACGAAAATTATCTCAGATTCTGAGCAATTTTTTGTACGAAAATTATTCTGAGCAATTTTCTATACAAAAATTATTCTGAGAAATTTTCTATACGAAAATTATCTCAGATTCTGAGATATTTTCTATACGAAAATTATCTCAGATTCTGAGAAATTTCTATACGAAATTTATCTCAGATTCTGAGAAATTTTCTGTACGAAATTTATCTCAGATTCTGAGAAATTTTCTATACGAAATTTATCTCAGATTCTGAGAAATTTTCTATACAAAATTTATCTCAGATTCTGAGAAATTTTTTATACGAAATTTATCTCAGATTCTGAGAAATTTTCTATACGAAAATTATCTCAGATTCTGAGAAATTTTCTATACGAAATTTATCTCAGATTCTGAGAAATTTTCTATACGAACTTTATCTCAGATTCTGAGAAATTTTCTATACGAAATTTATCTCAGATTCTGAGAAATTTTCTATACGAAATTTATCTCAGATTCTGAGAAATTTTGGATACGAAATTTATCTCAGATTCTGAGAAATTTTCTATGCGAAATTTATCTCAGATTCTGAGAAATTTTCTATACGAAATTTATCTCAGATTCTGAGAAATTTTCTATACGAAATTTATCTCAGATTCTGAGAAATTTTCTATACGAAATTTATCTCAGATTCTGAGAAATTTTCTATACGAAATTTATTTCAGATTCTGAGAAATTTTCTATACGAAAATTATCTCAGATTCTGAGAATTTTTTTATACGAAAATTATCTAAGATTCTGAGAAATTTTCTATACGAAAATTATTCTGAGAAATTTTCTATACGAAAATTATCTCAGATTATGACAAATTTTCTATACGAAAATTATCTCAGATTCTGAGAAATTTTCTATATGAAAATTATCTCAGATTCTTAGAAATTTTCTAAACGAAAATTATTCTGAGAAATTTTCTATTCGAAATTTATCTCAGATTCTGAGAAATTTTCTAAACGAAATTTATCTCAGATTCTGAGAAATTAACTATACGAAATTTATCTCAGATTCTTGAGAAATTTTCTATACGAAAATTATCTCAGATTCTGAGAAATTTTTTATACGAAAATTATCTTAGATTCTGAAAAATTTTCTATACGAAAATTATCTCAGATTCTGAGAAATTTTCTATACGAAAATTATCTCAGATTCTAAGACATTTTCTCTACGAAAATTATCTCAGATTCTGAGAATTTTTTTATACGAATATTATCTCAGATTCTAAGAAATTTTTTTTTACAAAAAATATCTGAGATTCTGAGAAAATTTCTATACAAAAATATCTCAGATTCTGAGAAATTTTCTATACGAAATTTATCTCAGATTCTGAGAAATTTTCTATATGAAAATTATCTCAGATTATGAGAAATCTGCTATTCGAAAATTATCTCAGATTCTGAGAAATTTTCTATACGAAAATTATCTCAGAAAACTCCTATACGAAAATTATCTCAGATTCTGAGCAATTTTTTGTACGAAAATTATTCTGAGCAATTTTCTATACAAAAATTATTCTGAGAAATTTTCTATACGAAAATTATCTCAGATTCTGAGATATTTTCTATACGAAAATTTTCTCAGATTCTGAGAAATTTCTATACGAAATTTATCTCAGATTCTGAAAAATATTCTACACTAAAATTATCTCAGATTCTGAGAAATTTTCTATACGCAAATTATCTCAGATTATGAAAAATTTTCTATACGCAAATTATCTCAGATTTTGAGAAATTTTCTATACGAAAATTATCTCATATTCTGAGAAGTTTTCTGTACGCAAATTATTTCAGATTCTGTGAAATTTTCTATGCGAAAATTATCTCAAATTCTGAGAAATTTTCTATACGAAAATTATTCTGTGAAATTTTCTATACGAAATTTATCTCAGATTCTGAGAAATTTTTTATACGAAATTTATCTCAGATTCTGAGAAATTTTCTACATGAAATTTATCTCAGATTCTGAGAAATTTTCTACACGAAATTTATCTGAGATTCTGAGAAATTTTCTATACTAAATTTATCTCAGATTCTGAGGAATTTTCTATATGAATATTTTCTATATGAAAATTATCTCAGATTCTGAGAAATTTTCTATATGAAAATTATCTCAGATTCTGTCAAATTTACTTTACGAAAATTATCTCAGATTCTGAGAAATTTTCTATACGAAAATTATCTCAGATTCTGAGAAATTTTTTATTCGAAAATTATTCTGAGAAATTTTTTATCAGAAATGTATCGCAGATTCTGAGAAATTTTCTATATGTAAATTATCCAGATTCTTGAGAAATTTTCTATACGAAAATTATCTTAGATTCTGAGAAATTTTCTATACAAAAATTATGTTAGGTTCTGAAAAATTTTCTGTACGAAAATTATCTCAGATTCTAAGAAATTATCTATACGAAAATTATCTCAGATTCTGAGAAATCTGCTATACGAAAATTATCTTAGATTCTGAGAAATAATCTATACCAAAATTATCTCAGATTCTAAGAAATTTTCTATACGAAAATTATCTCAGATTCTGAGAAATTTTTTTTATATGAAAATTATCCTGAAAATTTTTTAAGCGAAAATTATTCTGAGAAATTTTCTATACGAAAATTATCTCAGAATCTGACAAATTTTCTGTACGAAAATTATATCAGATTCTGAAAAATTTTCTATACGAAAATTATCTGAGATATTTTCTATACGAAAATTATCTCAGAAAACGTCTATACGAAAACTATCTCAGATTCTGAGAAATTTTCTATACGAATTTTATCTCAGATTCTGGAAAATTTTCTATACGAAAATTATCTCAGATTTTGAGAAATTTTCTATATGAAAATTATCTCAGATTCTGAGAACCCTGCTATATGAAAATTATCTCATATTCTGAGAAATTTTCTGTACGAAAATTATTCTGAGAAATTTTCTGTACGAAAATTATTCTGAGAAATTTTCTATACAAAAATTATTCTGAGAAGTTTTCTATACGAAAACTTCTATACGAAAATTATCTCAGATTTTGAGAAATTTTGTATACGAAAATTATCTCAGATTCTGAGAAATTTTCTAAACGAAAATTATTCTGAGAAATTTTCTATACGAAAATTATTCTGAGAAATTTTCTATACGAAAATTATCTCAGATTCTGAGATATTTTCTATACGAAAATTATCTCAGATTCTGAGAAATTTTTTAAACGAAAATTATTCTGAGAAATTTTCTATACGAAAATTATCTCAGAAAACTTCTATACGAAAATTATCTCAGATTCAGAGAAATTTTCTATACGAAATTAGTCTCAGATTCTGAGAAATTTTCTATACGAAAATTATATTAGATTCTGATAAATTTTCTATACGAAAATTATCTTAAATTCTGAGAAATTTTTTATACGAAAATTATCCCAAATTTTGTTAAATTTTCCTAACAAAAATTATCTCAGATTCTGAGAAATTTTCTATGCAAAAATTATCTCAGATTCTGAGAAACTTTGTACACGAAAATTATTCTGAGAAATTTTCGATACGAAAATTATCTCAGGAAACGTCTATACGAAAATTATCTCAGATAAATTTGAGAAGCAAATTATCTCAGATTTTGAGAAATTTTGTATTCGAAAATTATCTCAGATGCTGAGATATTTTCTATACGAAAATTATCTCAGATTTTGAGAAGTTTTCTATACGAAAATTATCTCAGAAAACTCCTATACGAAAATTATTTCAGATTCTGAGAAATTTTTTGTACGAAAATTATTCTGAGAAATTTTCTATACAAAAATTATTCTGAGAATTTTATTTTTTTTTTATACGAAAATTATCTCAGATTCTGAAAAATTTGCTATACGAAAAATATATCAGATTCTGAGAAATTTTCTATACGAAAGTTATTTGAGATTCTGAGATATTTTCTATACGAAAATTATCTCAGATTCTAAGAAATTTTCTATACGAAAATTATATGAGATTCTGAGATGTTTTCTATACGAAAATTATCTCAGATTCTGAGAAATTTTGTATACGAAAATTATCTCAAATTCTGAGAAATTTTTTGTACGCAAATTATCTCAAATTTTGTTAAATTTTCCTTACGCAAATTATCTCAGATTCTGAGAAATTTTCTATGCAAAAATTATATCAGATTCTGAGATATTTTATAAAAAAATTATCTCAGATTCTGAGAAATTTTCTTTTCGAAAATTAGTTCAGATTCTAAGATGTTTTCTATACGAAAAATATGTCAGATTCTGAGAAATTTTTCCATACGAAAAATATCTCAGATTCTGAGATATTTTCAATACGAAAATTATCTCAGATTCTGAGAAATTTTCTATACAAAAATTATCTCAGATTCTGCGAAGTTTTCTATACGAAAATTTTCTTAGATTTTGAGATTTTCGAGACGAAAAATATCTCCGATTCTGATGAATTTCTCTATAAAAAACATAACAGATTCTGAAAAATTTTAATACGAAAAAATTTTAGATTCTGAGAATTTGTCTATACGAAAATTATATCAGATTCTTTATTAAAAATATCTCAGATTTTACCAAATTTTCTATACAAAAAATCATCTTATATTCTGAGAAATTGTTTATACAAAAATATCGAAAATTATCTTAGATTCTGAGACTTTTCTATTTGAAAATTATCTCAGATTCAGAGAAATTTTCAATACAAAAATTATCTCAGATTCTGAGATATTTTCTATACGAAAATTATCTCAGAGAAATTTCTGAAAAATTTTCTATACGGAAAATATCTCAGATTCTGAGAAATTTTCCATCCAAAAAATGTCTTTAATTTGGAGAATATTTCTATCCTAATTTTTTTTTAATTCTCTTAAACTCCAACAACAATTGCAAGTGATGACATGATAAATTGACTCCCAATTGAATTAGATTCATTTTAAACGGTCCATCAAAACTCGACCATGCCGAACGTAACATTTTAACTTGCATTGCATCTTCACTTCCGTTTTACTTTTACCCACATGGATTTCCATCAGCAGCATGCAGTGTTTTCTTGTATATGTGTATGTGTAAGTGGGATTTATTTTTCTTATGTTTAACACAAAATGGAGTTAAATGTTCTGCATCTTTATATGCATGTTGTTAAAACAATTTCTCGTATATTTTTTTTTTTTGCTTTTGTATGCATCAAAACCTATTCATTCGTTCGTAATCAACAAAGCATCTAACAAAAGCATCCTGCAACAAGGAAAAACAAAAAAAAGTTTTAGGTACAAAATGATTTGCATACTCCCTGCTGTTTGTAGGGGTAAACAAAAAGGAGTTAAATGAATTTATTTCCATTCTTTTTTTTTCTGTGGAGTTCATAAATATGTGTGGGTATAATTGAATTGGGTTAAAAAAAAACTTTAAAGATTTTTTTTTATTTCCAGATGTTTTTAAATGTTTTTGTTTTATTTTTTTACGTACGAATAAGTATTTCTACTTAATGTTTAAAAAATTCAAGAAGTTTCCCATAAATTGTATATAATTAATTTTTTTAAAGTGTTTATTTCTTTAAAAAAAAATTTAGTTTTTTTTAAGGAAATAGCATTTAAGATAAATACTTTCTCAGAAAGCTAATCATGACATGAAGTTAACTAGAGAAGGATAAAAATGTAAAAAAACTTCAAAAAAAATTTTAAACATCAACAATTATTATTTTTTTAAATATTCAGAAATATTTGTCAAAAAAAAATCCTCAGATTCTAAGACAATTTTCTTCAGAAAACATGTAAAGAAATTTGAGGTTTTTTCTGTAAAAAATGTCCAATAACACAATGATACAAAATCGAACTTTAGGAATCGGAATGGGATGAAATCAAAAGCAAATGAAAGTTGACATTTTACACAACAAAACCTTTTTTTTTAGTTCAGCGCTATTTAAAGTTGGATTTTTTTACACGCATTTAAAGTTGGTGATTTAAAAGCATTTAAAGTTTTAAACATGTCCTAATTTGTGGGGTCCAGCGTTCAAACTCAAGCTCGGAATTAGAGATGGGCGCTGGTCACGTGATTTGCGTGATTCACGTGAATCACGCGTGAGTGATTTTCATTTCAATCACGTGATTGTAAGTGAGTGTGAGTTGAAAAAAATCTGAGTGAGTGATTAGTGAGTGAGTCATTTATTTTTTGCGTGAGTTTGCCTGATTAGATTTTTTGATATGCCCAATTTTTTTTTAATTTTTTGTAAAAAAATTTTTGTTGGAGTTGTTTTTTTTTTTTAAGAAAATTTTATTGCGTGAGTAAGTTTTTTAAAAATTGCGTGAGCGTGAGTGAGTGTGAGTCAAAATCCACTCACGCGCCCATCTCTACTCGGAATTACTTTAGCTATAACCAACTTACTGAATAGCTAAATTATGAAAATTAAAGCACTGTGCAACGTTGCGTATGATTGTTATTTAAAGGCAATTACTAAAGTCATCATACGCCACATACTTGTACAGTAGAGTGTCCCTTATTTTGGAAATGTTGGAAATGTTGAGACCGTACCCGCTCATTTTTTCCATTTGACTTAAAAATAACTCAGGAAAAATTTTACGCCCCTACGACCACGCCTTCCCTACGCGACGGGGCTTTAAAGAGCGGAACCTTAAAAATCATTTTTCCATAAAAACCAAAAAAAAAATTTTTTGACTTTTAATTTTTTTGTTATTAATTACACAGTGCAGCAGCACATTTAGGGCCTCAACCAAATCAAGACAGTTTGAAAGTACTTATGTGTAGTAGTAAAAACCCCAAAGGGTTTAGCTCTGTAACGTCTCAAATTTTTTTTATAGCCCACTGAATTTTTCAGTTTTTTTTCAAAGGCGTTGGAAAAAAGTCGAAAAAACTAATGTTAATGTTTTTTTTGAACTTAAAATAGTGTTTGGATGTCTTCAATAGAATTTTATGGGGAACATTTTTCTAGAGTACGCTAAACCTCTAACTCCCGTTTTAATGTGTCATTTACGTCATTTTTTTAAGAAATGGCTAAGACGTGCGTTTAAAGGGTTCAAATGTTCTACGATTATTTTCAGCATCAAATTTCACTGGCGGTTACTAAAGGCAGAAAGTTCGACCGGTATACGAAAAATGCATTAAAAGGTTAATTGTAAATTATCATTAACTTTTTATATTTTTTCCTATATTTGTTAGTTACAATTGTCACGGTGAGCCTCAGCGATGTTTAGGTTCAACTTTAGTGTCGACGAAAAGTGTAAACGCAGTTCGATTTCTAGTTGATTAAATGTCACAAAACTGTTAACAGCGAAATCGCAGCTGCTCGCATTCGCGAGATATCGCGAAATTAGTGTTTTTGTATTTTCTAACATATTGACAATGAAGTTTTATAAATATCTTCAAAAAATGAGTATCCCAGCAAAAACTTGGTAATGACACATCATTGCCATTCGAATTACTTAGTAATGACAGAAAATTACCTTTAGCATTATTTTGAAATGTAAAATAAGGACTTTTTAATAATGACTTACATAAGTCATTATAATAAAATAAAAAAATTCAGAACTAGATTTTCACTTTTTGACTCACTGTTAGAGTTTTTCTTTTCCCGGACTTTTTCGTTTCCCGGGAAAGCGGGATTCATTTTTAAATTTCCCGGGATCCCGGGAATTCCCGCAAAACTAAAAACCCAAATTTTTTGTCAAAAAAATATATAAAAACCTAATGAATGTGATTACTAGGGATATAACCAAAATAAGAACCTATCATAACGGTATGGGCAATGTTATACTGATAACAAAAAACGTTATACGGGGTCATTTTGGTCCAAAAACCTTCGGCACCGATTGCAATTTCTAAAACACCTCAAATTTTAATTTTTGTATATTTTATGGTGGGAATCCGTCCCTTTCAACGTTATTTTGTTTTTCGTCGTTTTACAACAAAAATAAAACAAGAAAAAATTAGCAGTAAGATTTTCAACATTTGAAACATGGGTTGAATGAATATTTGAAAAAAAATATTACCAAAAACTTCATCGCGATCGGTGCCGAACCTTTTTTAACATTCGCGAAAAAAAGAGGACGCATTTCTTATTGATTTTCTATGTACTTTCTCACTATGATAGGCCCTTTTTGATATTTTCAAAAATATGCAAATGGTTATATCCCTAGTGATTACACTACTTATAATTATTAACACTATACAAATTAGAGCTGCAAAACTATCGATGGTACTATCGATAGTATCGATAGTTTTATTTTAAAAGGAATATCGATAGTTTTTACCCGATAGCGATACTATCGCCGAAAAAATATTAGCTTCAAAAAGATTGTCACTTGCTGAAAACTTAATCAAAAAGTGAACCGTTTTAAAAATCTTTATTTCATTTTGGAATAATTATACTTTTTGAAGTAATAATGCGATGATAGTAATCTCGTGTTAATGTTATTGCGAAATTTAAGGTCCGAACAGAATAATCACGGCGTGGTGGAAGATCGCTATAGTGAGTTAAAATAGACTGGAATGGCAGTGAACGCCAAAAACTGTCATAGTGTGTTCAGAAATACCAAGTTGTAATGAAAAAAACTGTAATTTTACGAAAAATCTTACAATTCCTTAAAATATCCGATACTATTGATAGTATCGATAGTTTAAAAACAAACTATCGAAAATCTCGAATGGGACGACTATCGATAGTTTTGCAGCTCTAACTTGAATAAGGAGTTTTGGAATACAGACCAAGTAGGACCTGAATCCAATTTGTTATGGATAGCAATTCCTAAAACAATAGAAACATAACAGTTTTGTTTCGAAATTGAATATAAATGAGACTCACAACAGCTCTTAGCTCTTCCGAAAAGAAAAAAGTACTGACTTTAAAGTCCAAAGTGTTAAATGCCGTTGAAATCGCGAAAATAATAGTGAGGCAGATATCTATTGAATGCAATTATTTAAATAACATTAAGAACTATGGAAAAAACATGAAACGTATTCGATTAAAAAGTGAAAAACTCGATTCCTTATTGATGTGCTTCGCAGTGTATCTTTTCTGAATTTTATTTAAAAATTTTTAATTTCAATTTTGCTCTTCTAAACTTTATTTAAAAATTTCAGATTTTAATTTTGCTCTTCTAAATTTTAATTGAAATTACTGAATTTCAGCCGGCTTCTGTAAATTTCAATTGGGATTTCAGAAATTTGGTTGTTCTTTTCAATTTTGTGAAATTGGGAGTTTCAATCAAGATTTCAGAATTTTAATAAGCTTTTCTGATTTTGAATTGGGCTTTTGTAAGATTCTGCGTTTCTAAATTTCGATTGGGGTTTCTGAATTACAATTGAGATTTCTAAATTTCAATTGGGATTTTTAATTTGGCGTTTTAAAATTTCAATTGGGATTTCTGAATTTGAATTGGTGTCTACTAAATTTCAATTTGGCGTTTCTGAACTGTTAATTGCTGGTTTCCTAATATTTTTTTTCTGTAGTTTTGCCTTTTTTCGGAAGTGATTGTAAAAAAAGGAAGAGTTTGAAACAAATTATAGTAGAATATTGAGACAATAATATTATCCGGTTAATCGAACCATTTTAACCGATTAATCGGGTCGAATAATTATTTGCGTTTTAAATTATTTGTTTCGACATTAACCGAAATTGAGGCGATTAATCGAGGAATCGGCTAATCGATTAACCGAATTGGAAACACTAGTAAATTAGCAGACAAGATATTGATTTGATCAGTTTTACCACCTTTAAGCACATAAAATTTAAGCTGCATACAATATATTTATCGCTTCTTGATTTTTTTTCCTTTATTTCCCAGGAAAATTTTTCAGAACCGATTCTGACAACACTTGTTCTAGAACAGGTTCTTCGGTAACCAAACACTATTACACTTTAATTATTCAGAACAAGTTAAATGAAAATTATTGTGAAGCTTGTTCTCTGCAATCAAAGTTTCATAACATTTATTTATTTATTTATTATTTATTTGAAAAATAAACAGTACAACAAGACTTAATCTTATTTAATAGTACTGGGTAGATAAAGGCACATTAGATTTTTACATTTATAAGGGTTTATCTTAAATCTAAAAAAAAACAATTTAATAACAAATTTATATTAAAACAGAAAATAATAGTATTTTTGTTATGCATGTGCTTTGCATTGCTAATTATCTGCATATTAGGTGGTAGTTCGTTCCAGAGATTAATGGCATTAACATAAAAGTGCCTTTAAGGTATTTGCCTACTGTATCCTATATTACCTTGATTTGACTTCGAAAACTTTATCATTTTGTATTTCGCATCTAAAGTGCTTTGGATTGCTTATTATCTGTATGTCAGGCTCAAGATCGTTCCAGAGACGAATGGCATTAACATAAAAATGTCTTTCAGATATTTTCTTACTGTATCTTATGGAGTTTATTTTATTTCCTCGATTCGATCTCGAAAATTGTATCCTATTGTAGAGATAATTAGGTTGTTTAGTAAATATAAGTTTATGAAAGAATATTAGTGTACGGCATTTCAATAGGTTTTCAAAAGATACATTATAGATTTGGTTTGAAAATTTAGATATACTGCTATATCTCGTACGTCCATATATATATCTGGCAATGTTGTTGTAGGTCACTTTGAGCTTATTTTTGCTTATAGAATCACAGCTAGAAAATAATTCACATCCATACATTAATGTAGGTATTAGGTATGTCTTAGCGAGTAACATGCGGATATTAATTGGCGTAAAATACTGTGTCATCCAAAGATTTCTCAACATAGCGTAAGTTTTTCCACATATGGTGTTTACATGATTTGTCCAGGTAAGATCGTTGTTAAAAATAACTCCAAGGTTTTTGGCACTTTCCACGACTTCAATAGTGGAGTGTCCAATTAGAATTGGTGGTAAGTTAGACGGTAAATATTTTTTTTTGCTTATTATAATTGCCTTCGATTTCGTCGCATTGAGACAAAGACCATTTGCTGACGCCCATCGAAATACATTATCGAGATCATGATTTAATTTGCCAATACAATCAGTAATACCAGATCGCAAACAGCTAATGTAAAGCTGAACGTCATCTGCATACATCTGTACACCACAGTAATTCAGTTTAGACGGCAAGTCGTTGGAGTATATTGAATATAACAGTGGACCAAGTATCGAACCTTGTGGTACACCTCTCCTCATTAAGCAGCTGTTTGATTTATTAGAACCAAAACAAACTGATTGACTTCTATCACAAAGATATGATGCAAGTAGTTTTACAGCGGTGTTTGAAAAATGGCACATGTATTTCAATTTTTGGCAAAGTATTGTGTGTTCGACGGTATCGAACGCCTTAGAATGGTCAAGCAAAACCAGAAATGATATCATATTGCTATCAGTTTTTGACCGTAACTCCTCTGATACATCGATGAGAGTAGAAATACAACCGTGTTTAGGTCTAAATCCAGATTGCCTTTCAGAAAGAAGAGAATTTTCATACAAATATCGAGTCATCTGCGTATGTATTACCCTTTCAAATACTTTTGACAAATAGGGTAAAATCGCAATTGGTCGGTAATTTTTATCAGGTTTTGGGATAGGTATAATCTTTGCGTGTTTCCACATTGTTGGAAAAGTAGATGTTGTAATTATTGAGTTAATCAAATGTGTTATATGTTGTAGTATGTATGGAATTATCAATTTAATAAATTTCGGATGAACTTCATCATTTCCCAGAGAGTCAGATTTAATGCTAAGCATAGATTTAAAAACATCGTCCTGGGTAACATGTATGAAATCAAAACATAATGGATGTTGTCGATTAGTATTATTAGCAATATTAAAGGCATTTGTAGAGTTGTAATAGCCGAGATTTGCTTCTGGCATTGGTATATTGGCAAATGCTAAGTTAAGTTCATTAACGTCGATTTCGTTTTCTCTTTTTAGACAATTGTTAACAATACCCATCGTACGAATTTCCCTCCATTTCTTTTTTGAGCAAACAGCTGATTGAAACTTTTCTTTATAAAATTTAGATTTTTCAATTCTAATTTTTAAATTAACATTTCTTCTGCAAATCTTGAAAAAGTTATGAAGTTCAGTGGTTTTAAATCTTTTCCATCTTGCATACGCCTCATTTCTTTCGTTAATTAAGGTTTTTATTTCATTTGAAAACCAAGGTTTATCATTTTTTATTTTTTTGACTTTAACTAACACATATTTTTCATATAAATATTGTATATTGCCATGTAAAAAAAATAGTTGTTCATCTACAGTAGGCATTGAGAGTGTTTGGTTCCATGGTATTGTTGTTAGTTCTGTTTGCAGGGATTGAAAATCTATGTTTTTAAAATCTCTAAATGTTATTGTTTGATCTTGTGTTATTATTTTAAAATCATAAGACATGAAAATGAGATCATGTTTTGAAAACATAGAGGCAGAAAGTTGGTCAAACAAGAGCATTCGATGAAGATTATCTACAAAACAAAGGTCAAGTAGAGTACTGGCAGTGGATGTAAAATGTGTCGGTGTTAAACTATTTACCAAAATCATACCAATGGCACTCATATCCTCCATCAAACGTTTGTCTATTAGTATGTTAGCGTTGAAATCACCAGTTAAAATAACATCTGTGTAACCAAGAGTAAGCGTAGATAGTTTATCTAACAACGGCTTAATTTTTATTCGTTTATTCGGCCGATATACAGTTCCCAACAAGAGTTTTTGGTTGTTATTAAAAATTTCAATAAACAAGTATTCTGGTTTCTGAGTATTTAAGGCAGATTCTCCATCATCTTCATTTATTTCTTCATTGTTAGCATTAACTTCTTCATCAATATCGACTTCATTTATATCTTCACAAACTTCGTCATCAATAACGACATCTTCGTCATTAACATTGTCTTCATCCGACGTTTGGCATTTAATTTTGCATGAAATTGATGATTTAACATATATTGCCACACCACCAGCGTTTAAATACCTGTCAGATCGAAAAAGCGTATATCCACTTAGTGCATAGTGGATGTCGTGAACTTTAAAAAGAAACCACGTTTCCGAAATGCAAATTATGTCCATACCTGACCCCTCAAAGATAAATCGAAATTCATCCATTTTGTTGTTTAGACTCTGAGCATTTATATGGCAGATGTTTAAACCAGAAGTTCTTTTACAAAGAATTCTGATCATAGTGTAAAGGTTTTCTCTAGAACTAACTCTCCTATTACACTGTGCAACAAGAAAAATGAGCCTCAATGGCTTCAACGCCATATGAAAGTAGACCATCAAATGGACAAAATCACCAAAGGGTTTTGCAAAGTCAGTTCGGATTTCTTTTTTATAGCCCACTGAAGTTTTTAATTTTTTATCAAAGGCGTTTGGGAAACGTCAAAAATACTATAATAAGAACACATCTGAGCTTTAAAATATGATTTGATGTCTTCAGTGAAATTTTATGGCGGTTCTTTTCTTAGAACATTTTAACCCTCTAACTGCCATTTTAAGGGGTCATTTTAGTCCTTTTTCAAAATCTAAACACAGAACTCTAATTAAACGTCCATTCAGAGGGTTAAAATGTTCTACAAATATTTTCCTCATAAAATTTCACTAGGGGTTGTCAAATGGTAAAAGTTTTTGCGACATGCGCAAAGTGCTTAAAAAGGGTCAAGTATAAATAATCAATGTTTGTTATTTTTTTTTACCAAAGCAGTGTTAAAAAATATCGACAAAAAACAGTGCAAATATACTTTTGAGCTAAAAATGATGTTCTGATGTGTTTTATAAAATTTTATGATGATTCTTTTCTTTGCCCAAATTAACCCTCTAGCTCCCGTTTTAAAGGGTCATTTTGGTCCTTTTTTAAAAGAAATACAAAAAAGTCTATTAAAAAGGCAGTCAGAGGGTTAAAATGTTTTACAAATATTTTCTGCATCAAATTTTACTAGGGCACGTCTAAGACAGAAAGTTCTTCCAGCATATAGAGAATGCTTAAAAATTTTAAAGTATTCAAATTTTTTTTTTTTTTTTGGGCCGAAATATAAAAAAAACAAATAAAAAAGTTAAATTCGACTTTGTCGAATGTATTAATACCCTCCACGATGTAAAAAATTTTATTTGCAAAAAAAAAAAAAAAAAATCCGCGAAAAAAAATTTTTGATAAAAAAAAAAAAAAATTCGACGAAAACGTTTTTTTTTTTTAATATGTTTGAACTTGTTTAAATACCATTCGGTGATCAATTCTGTTCACATGTGTCAACCAGCAGCCGAATTAAAGCATTTTGTGTTTTTAGGTTATGTTGAATGTACCACAATTTTCGAGGTATTTTTATATATTTGCTCATAACTTTGGAACCGCTGAACCGATTTCGCTCAAATGCAATACCAAACTATCTAGGGCAAGAACAAGTAAATATGCTAAGTCTTAGTTATATCTGTTTAATACTTTGGCCGTGATCACCATTTCCACAGACGGACAGGCATCGCTAGAGTGTCTTAAAATCGATCACTGATCAATAATATATATGGGGGTTTTCGGTTCAACTGACACAACTTTTGATCCCGATCTACTATCCTATTGGATAGCAGTGCAGACACAATTTTTCAACGAGATCTGTCAAGGACTCTCTGAGTTAGAGGGGGTCGAAATTTGAAATTTTGGCCAAAGAGGTGTTTATTATCATCCATATAACTTCTTACCAATTGTTTTTAACAAAATGTGTCCCAAACAGATAGCTATTTCTTCAATCTTGCGAACAACATTATAAAAAAATAAAAATAAGTAGTTTGATTTTTTTTTTTAATCCAAAACTTGTTTGACTTTTTTGTCAAATCGGGCCCTTTTTTAGACTCAAAAGAAAGCTTAGGTGTTTTCCCCACCTAATTCTTCTTCGCCTCATATATATTTTTGCTCCACCAACAAATTTCCGCTAGAACGGCATCACGCGGCTTTTTCCCAAGATATCTGATATGGTGATCACGGCCAAAGTATACCAATACCAAAACAAACTAAGCAGTTTGGTATTGCATTTGAGCGAAATCGGTTCAGCGGTTTAAAAGTTATGAACAAAAATGTAAGAACACCTCGAAAATTGTGGTACATTCAACATAACCTTAAAACACAAAATGCTTTCATTCGGCTGCTGGTTGACACATGTGAACAGAATTGATCACAGAATTTTTTATTTTCGTCGAATTTTTTTTTACCATAAAATTTTTTTGTCGATTTTTTTTTTAATGTTTGTTTTGTTTTTTAGCAAGTAAACTTTTTTACATTGTGGAGGGTATCAATACATTCGACAAAGTCGAATTTAACTTTTTTATTTGTTTTTTTATTTCGGCCCAAAAAAAAAAAAATTTGAATACTTTAAAATTTTTAAGCATTTTCTATATGCTGGACGAACTTTCTGTCTTAGACGTGCCCTAGTAAAATTTGATGCAGAAATTATTTGTAAAACATTTTAACCCTCTAACTGCCTTTTTTAAAGACTTTTTTTGTATTTCTTTTAAAAAAGGACAAAAATAACCCTTTAAAACGGGAGCTAGAGGGTTAATTTGGGCAAAGAAAAGAATCATCATAAAATTTTATAAAACACATCAGAACATCATTTTTAGCTCAAAAGTATATTTGCACTGTTTTTTGTCGATATTTTTTAACACTGCTTTGGTAAAAAAAAATAACAAACATTGATTATTTATACTTGACCCTTTTTAAGCACTTTGCGCATGTCGCAGAAACTTTTACCATTTGACAACCCCTAGTGAAATTTTATGAGTAAAATATTTGTAGAACATTTTAACCCTCTAAATGGACGTTTTATTAGAGTTCTGTGTTTAGCTTTTGAAAAAGGACTAAAATGACCCCTTAAAATGGCAGTTAGAGGGTTAAAATGTTCTAAGAAAAGAACCGCCATAAAATTTCACTGAAGATATCAAATCATATTTTAAAGCTCAGATGTGTTCTTATTATAGTATTTTTGACGTTTTCCAAACGCCTTTGATAAAAAAATAAAAACTTCAGTGGGCTATAAAAAAGAAATCCGAACTGACTTTGCAAAACCCTTTGGTGATTTTGTCCACTTGATGGTCTACTTTTATATGGCGTTGAAGGCATTGAGGCTCAATGCGATGACCCAAAATTTGTTGCACAGTGTTATCAACAGATTGTAAGACCATAGTTTAAAACAAATTTTCTATTAGCAATGCAAGCACAATTAAGTTTAGTAGATTTATCACATATGATTTTTATAAAAATATTAATATATATAACAATGGCATTATAAGAAAAATAAAGGTAAAAACATAAAAAGGAGTTAGAAAAACAAAAAAATTTATTTGAATTAAAAAATATTTTTTAAAAATATGTTGGAAAACTTTAGATTGGATCATGAAAATTAATATCTTGGTAAGCCGGCATTCTTGCATCATCGGTGTTTGGTAAACGAAACATCTGATCTAATATTTTACAATCATTAATGCATATTGGGCCATCCTTTCCAATCTTTTTTATGTAGACGAGACCTCTATTAGTAAACGCAGCTGATATTTTTTCATCTTTTTTTAAACGATAAGCTTGCAGAAAAATTCGGTGATTTTCAGGAGTGAGGTTTTCATTGACATAAAAAGGAACAGTGCTATCAAAACCAATAAGATTTAAACGTAAAACATCCTGTGTGGATTTTATATAAGCAGTTATTGTTTTAAGAACAAAGTTTCTTTCGTATGGGCATTTAAACTTGATAATAACCGCAGGATCAGGAACATCTTTATCTGATTTTTTTTTATTATTTATGTTGTTTATTTTATTGTTTTTGTTAATTTTAACGCGAAACATTGCTTTTATATCTGGGGGACTGATATTCACAACTTGGCAGAGGTTTAAGTACATGTCAAAAAGATTTTCATTTTTAGTAAAGGGAATGCCATTAATACGGATATCATGTGCTACTATGGAATTTTCCTGTTTTCTAGCACAGTTTTTTAAAAAAGCAATTTCTTTTTTTAACTCATCAGTTTCATTTGTTAGTGCTATAACTTTGTCCGTAGCTGTATTTTTTATTTCTTGCACAACAGATTCAAGAGTAGATACTCTTTCAGTTATATTATTTAAATCACTCAAAGTAATATTTAACCTTTTATCTATCTCATTTAAGAGACGATCTTCACACTCACGAAACATAGTTTGTATCATTGTTTGTAATTGTTCGGTTAATTTTTCAAATCGTTTATCCATTAATTTTACAAAATTTAGTGGAGATTCAGCTCTTGTTAAACGAAGAGATTCAGTGTTTGCATAACGAGGAGTTTTTGGTGTATTTTCAATAATAGAAGTCTGCATAACTTCTCTTAATCTTTTTTGCGCGGGAGTAGTCGGAATTTCCATAATTTTTGATACTTGTTGTTCTTTTAGTTTTTTGTTAATTTGTTTTTTGTTGTTATTTTTGTTTTGACTTCTCAGTTTATTTTTATACATTGATTTTTGTTTATTTTTATTTACGAATGCTGTGGTGCCTTTTTTCGATTTGTTAAAACATTAATATATTAATTAAAACAATGTTTTTTTTATCTTTGCACAGATTTTTATTTAAAATTTGTAATCTTTTATTAATTCAATGTTTTTTTTTTTAAATTGGTGTTAAAAAATCGGTTTTTTTTAACAAAATAAATTATTTGAACGGAGGAAAAAATTAACACGTCCGACTCTCACAAAAAATATAAACTTTTTTGATTTTGATTAATTGATTCTCAGGAATTAAAAAAAATTATGTGTCAAAAAAATTTAAAAATAAATATCAATTTATTTTTGTTAACCAAGAAAAAACACGAAATTCTATTAAAATAGCAGGATAAAATCGTGAAAATTGTTGAAACAAAGGTGAGTAAATTACATTTTCATTGGGTCGGGTCAAATACTAATAATATTACTTTTTTATTTTTGTTTGCAGAAAATCGATGCTCTGGTATGTCATTTTTGTAAGGCCCAAAATGCAACTTTGGAGGCGAAAAAGGATAAATGTGTCTTGAAAAATGTAAATATTCCATTTATATACATTTTGTCCATATATGTCATTATCTTTGTTAAATAAATTAATGCAATTCAATATATTTCTTTAATTCTATTTCTGTTCCAAATTTTACTTCTAGAACCGATTCCGAGGAACAAAAATATGTTCTAATGTTGCTTACAAACACCTGTTGCTTTTGGGATAATCCCTTTGTTAAAAGAATCGGTGTTGCACAAGAATTAGAACAGGTTCAAGGGAAGTATAAGTTGTTCCACAATCGGTTCTTTGCAACCGAAAATTTTGCTGGGTTAAGACTAGAGTTTTTCACGGGAATTCCCGGGACGGGAATTCCCGGGAATTCCCGTAAATTTTCGATCCCGAAATCCCGGGAAATAGAGCGGGAATTCCCGGGAATTTTAGTTTCTTTGAAATTGTTGATTTTTCGACTTCTATTGATTATTTTGTATGTGAGTTTTTTAGATTTTATTAAAATTTTTTATAATTGATGACACAAACGTACGCAGGGACAAGGAGGACCCAAAAAAGAGACTTACGAAATGAAAAAAGTCTCACAATATCTAAATCTTCGATAGGATACAATTACACAGTGATACAAAATCGAACTTTCCGAATCGGAATGTGATGAAACAAAAAGCAATTGAAAGTTTACATTTTACAAAACAAAACCCTCTAAACGTTTTTTTAGTTCAGTGCTAGATTATTTGTTACTCGTATTTAAAGTTGTTAATTTTAAATCCTTTAAAGCCTTTGTGTACTCAACATGTCCTACATTAGGAGCCCCGGGTGGGGCACTTATTGGACATGTGGAGTCCAGCATCTAAACTTAAGCTCGAAATTACGTTAGCTATAACCGGTATGAATTTCGCTGCAATCGTTATCGTACCTACTTATTGTTAGCCAAATTAATAAAAATAATCCACAGTTCACCGTTGCGTATGATTGTTATTTAAAGGCAATTACAAAATTATTCATACGCCTTATACAATTTTCAAGCAATTATTATTATAATTATAATAAAAGTTCACCAACTTTAAATGCGTATAAAAAAAATCTAACACTGAACCAAAAAAAGGGTCGAGGGTTTTGTTATGCTTTCATTTTCTTATAGTTTCATTCCATTCCGAGTTTGGTTGTTACACTGTGTTATCAGAACCTTATACTTTTTTTCAGAAGCTGAGAAATTTTCTTACTGAGACCTGCATTATAAAAATTTGCAGTATGATTATATGTTTCTATAGAAAATATTTATGTCTCTGGACAGGATTCTTTTTTAATCGATAAATTGATATAAAACCTGTGTAAGGAATGACTCTGAAATTAACGGGTGTTTCTTTTAGAAACCAGAATTTTTAATTTTTTTAAATAATTTTTTGGGGTAAATTTTCTTATAATTTCATTTCTCTGAAACAGTTACATTCAGTTTCAGAGACATAATTTAGATATTCCTCTGAATCAGTTTCATTGTGTTTTAGAGGCAAAGCGCTGAGAACCAATTGTAAAAATGAACTGATATGAATTAGAATAAATGATGAAGTTTTATTATTTCAACAGATAAATCGATTTGAAATGCCATATTCCCTTAAAAATACTTTTAAATGACTTCGACATATTTGGGCCGTTTTTTATAAAGACTGGGTAACAAAAATTGTTATTTTCTTCTCTAAACTTCTTTTTTTTTTTTTTTTTGTTTTAAAGGTACTAAATACGATTTTTATGGTGTTAATAAACATTACAAATAGTGTAATCGCATTCATGAGGTTTTTATATATTTTTTTGACAAAAAAATTTGGGTTTTTAGTTTTTGCGGGAATTCCCGGGATCCCGGGAAATTTAAAAATGAATCCCGCTTTCCCGGGAAATGAAAAAGTGCGGGAAAAGAAAAACTCTAGTTAAGACACTAAAGAAAAAATAAATTAATTAATATAAAAGCTTGAACAGTAATTTTGCAATTCTCGTGAAATTTATCATCTATAATTTTTCTGCCTGCAGTTTTGTCAACTTTAATAACCTCGAATTCAAACTGCATGTTTTTACAGACCAAAGATAACACAAAGTAATGAATAAGAAGTAGTTTAGCGAGTTTTTTAGCGATATCTCAAAGAATTGAGCAGCTAGATTTTAAATGGTAAGATTCTTATCACCTATAATTAATAGCAAATCAAACTAAATTTCGTGTTTTTCACAATGTTAAAGAAACTTCTTTTATTAATAAAAACAAAAAATACCCTCAAAAAGTTGTTTTTCGCTATTTCACGCGAAAGTGAGCAGCTATAATTTTTTTGTGGGCAGTTTTAATTTCTTCCAACATGCTCAAATCAAACTGCATACCACTTTTTTTATTATTTCGATAGAACCGGTTTTAAAATATAAATAAATAATAAAAAAAAAATTATATATTTACGCGATATCTCGCGAAATTTAACACCTACAATTTCGATTGATCAAGGACAAGTAGAACTGCATACCATGTTTTTTTTCGAAGTTTTAAAGAAACATATCTAAAGATAAAAAACGAAAACAAAAACAGCAAAAAATTAATTTCGCTATTTCTCGCGAACTAAAGAAGATAGGATTTTGATGTTTACTGTTTTGTGACCTTTAAATAAGTACAATTAAAACTGTATACTCAGTTGTTGAAAACATTTAAAAAAGTTCAATGTTAAAATTTAAAAAAAATCAAAAACACTAATTTCGCGTTATCTCGCGAATGCGAGCAGCTACGATTTCGCTGTTCACAGTTTTGGGACATTTAATCTTGTAGAAATCGAACTGCGCTTACACTTTTCGTCGACACTAAAGTTCAACCTAAACATCGCTGATCAGCGAGCCTCGAGGCTCACCGTGTTGTATACAATTTCAGGCAAAAATATAAAAAAATTAATGACACTTTACAATTTATCTTTTTTCTGCATTTTCCTTATATCAGTCAAACTTTCTGCCTTCAGTAACCCCTAGTGAAATTTGATGCAGAGTATATTCGTAGAACATTTCAACCCTTTAAACGCTAGTTTTAGTAGACTTTTGAGCCATTTCTTAAATGACCAATAAATACGGCAGAAAAGGGTTAATATATTCCAGACAAAAATTCCCCATCAAATTCTATTGAAGACATCCAAACACTTTTTTAAGCTCAAAAGAACAGTTACATTATTTTTTTCGACTTTTTTTTACTTATTTTTGGTTAATAAAAAATTAATTATTTTATTTTTAAGTTTTTTGTGTGAACCCGGTGAAAAATGTTCGTATATGGAAACATATACGAGGATATATGGCTACATATATGAAGATATATCACCATATATGTGGACACATATGTACATATATGAACATATGTGTGGGCATACATAATTATGTATGAATCATATACGTCCATTAAAGGTGTCCTAACAACTAAGGTAATTTTTCAAAATCACTTTTTAATACGTGGTAGGGTCCTAAATTGTAGTTTAGTATCTAAAAATGAGTGAGCCAAAATTTGGGGACAATCGGATAAAAATAACTCGTGCCGAAAATGGATTGAAGTTTTTGGACACTCTTATGTGATGAAAAAACACGTTTTTCTAGTTTTTTTTTAAATATTGGTATATCTTATTTTTTGTTAAATTTTTTGTTAAATAATATGAAAATGGTAATAAATTACCTTTCCAAAAAGCTTAAAGAAATTCAAATCGGATAAAAAATAAGCATTTTACCCATACATGCCCCAGACCATTGCATAGTTTTTAAAGCCAAAATTTGAAAATTTTGAAAATTTTTAGGCAAAAAAATAAAAAAAATTAAATTTTACTTTATAATTATATTAAATACATGTTATAGATAAAAACTAACAGATATGGTCGTCTAACTTTTTTTTTCATTTGGCGTGGATAGTGATATAATTTCCGCGGATTCCAAAGAAAATGTGTTTTTCCAAAAATAATTTAGCAAATATGGGAAAAAATTTCTGTATTGTATTATACGAAAAAAAATACATAAAATCTGTAAATTTTTTGAGAAATCGGGCATCTGTAACCCCTTTTTGTCGAGGTGAAATGACAAATTTGAGACATTATACATTTCTAAAATACAAAATATCTGCATATATCCGATTTCTCAAAAGCTCAAAAATTTACGTTTTACACTTCGTTCTGTACAATAAAGAAAAAATTGTCCCGTATTTGCTAAATTATATTAGAAAAATGCATTTTATTTGGAATACGCGGAAATTTTATCACTACCGCCGCCAAATAAAAAAAAAATCTTGTCTACCATATCTGCTATTTTAAATCCTAAACATGTTTGCAATATGATCATAAAGTAAAAATATTTTTTTTTTATTTTTTTATGTAAAAATTTTGAAAATTTTGAAATTTTGGCTATAAAAACCATACAATGGTCTGGGGCATGTATGCGTAAAATGCTTATTTTTTATCCGATTTTAATTTGATTAGTCTTTTTAGATAAGTAATTTAATACCATTTTCATATTGTTTTACAAAAAATTTAACAAAAAATAACAAATACCAATATTTTTCCGAAAACTGCAAATAAATGGTTTTTCTTTCATATAAGAATCTCCCAAAACTTCAATCCAATTTCGGCACGAGTTATTTTTAGCCGATTGTCCCCAAATTTTGGCTCACTCATTTTTAGATACTAAAGAACAATTTAGGACCCTACCAGGTATAAAAAGTTGATTTTCGTTTTTAAGGACACCTCTAACGTCCATACACGTAAAGTGAACCCATATGTAAATATATGGAATACATGTACATATGTATATGAAGCATATATGATCATATATGCCCACAAATATGTTCATATATTTACATGTATGCCATATATTTACATACCCGAGTAAAAAAGAACTGATATAATCATATATGCTATTATATAATTATTTATATTTATATATGGTTATGCATGAACTTTGATATGGGCATATAAGTTTATATATAGCATTTTATTTTTCCTTATTTTTTAATATGATAACATACATATTCCTATCTATTTATATACCGATCTATATGAAATTAGATATGACATATAAGGTCGGAAATTTTTAGATATGACAGATAAAAAGATATATGATTTTATTTATAATTATATCCCGAAAAAATTTTTCAAAATTTTCTAAGTCCCGGACAATTAAAAAATTTCAAGTTTTGGACACAAAATTTTTTTGGCAATTTTTTTTGGAGTAAAAAAAGCATTGAAAATGTTTTTAGGAAAAATTTTGTTTTTGTTTTTGAAAAATTTTTAAGTTCCGAAAAAATGTTTTTAAATTTTCTAAGGCACAAACATTTTTTAGAATTTTCAAATCTCTTATAACTGATTTAAAAAAAAAAATAAAAATTTTTAATAATTTGCTAAGTCCCGAAAAAATTCAGAAGAATGCAATAAAAACTCTTCTAATTGATACTGTATCCAATCTGATAAAATAATTTCTAATTTCACGTTTAAAATTCCAAAAAATTTTAACAGATTTCATCTAATTATATAAAAATTTATCTAATTTTAACAGATAAGATATGATTTAATACAATTAGATAGACCCATTTTTGGGATCAAACTTAATCAAATTTGATATTATTTTATCAGAAATAATAGAATTTGATATAATCGTATAATATTCGATCCGCCAATTTTCGGATCAAAATTAATATGGATTTACATAAAAGCATATCTGTTCATATAAAATTAAATATTGCGTCATATAACTTTCTTTTACTCGGGTATGGGTTCACTTTACGTATATGGACGTATATGATTCACACATAATTATGTATGCGCACACATATGTTCACATATGTACATATGTGTCCATATGTGGTTCATATATGGTCATATATCTTCATATATGTAGCCATATATCCTCGTACATGTTTCCATATACGAACATTTTTCACCGGGTTGTTTATTTTTTTTTTGTTAAAAAAAATATTTTTTAATAACCACTTTTTTTGTTCGTTATTCTCATCGATTAATTTTTTTTAGATTTAATCGTTTGATCGAACGAACAAAAACAATTATTTGAATTATTCGAACAAAGTTGAAAGGCGAATAAATGACAACTCTAATACTCACTTTGTCATTCCGTTTGTAACGCATCGAAATATCGATCGCGGACCCCATAAAGTATATATATTATTGATCTATGATCGTTTCTAAAACATTCTATGATGAATGTCCGTCTGTCCGTCCGTTCGTCCGTCTGTCTGTAGATAACACAATGCAGTCCAAAATAAAACAGCTAGTCTTCTGAAGTTTGGCACAAATATGTCTCATGTTCATAGTCAGGTTAAGTTCGTGAATGGGCAAAAACGGGCCAGGGGGAAAAAATTCCCTCTTGAAGAACTGAACTAACCTCTGAAAAAATACACTTCTTTTATATGTTTTTTTGTCCTCCTCTGACATATAAAGTGTTACGAGTAGTGAAAAAGTAATTTTGTATTAAATTTACCCACGTGATTGTAAGTGAGTGTAAGTAGATAAAATATGCTCGTGAGTGAGTGTGTGTGTATGTCGTTAGAAAATTCCTGTCGTGAGCCCATCTCTAGTTTAAACTTTTGCATTTTTTTATAAAATATTTATTTTTTATTTTTGTTGTCATAATGCATTATGCATCCAATTATAAATAATGCATTATTTAAAACTTTGAAATAATACATAATGTAACCAAATATAAGTCATCCATGATTAAATATTTAGAAATACTAAATATGAAATTAATTTTTTCCAATAGTCATGCATTACGTAGCAAATTATTAGTAAAGCATTATTTTTCACCTTAAAATAATACGTTGTGGAATAAATGTTTGGTAAGACATCCTAAAATAATGCTACAAATAAGGTATATACATTACCTTGTAATGTGTTATATAATCACCACCCATTACCAAAGTTTTGCTGGGGTATCATTATATAGTGCATCATATAAAAATGTTTATTCGGGCTGTTCATAAAATTTTCTAACAAGGGAAGTATCTCAACCCTTATGAACCGATTTGCCTGAAACTTAAAATATATATAAAAGAGACAATTCTAAGGTTGGGGTGTCTCGGCTTATCGGCCATATCGGGGATTTAGGGGTTCAAAACATGGGTCAAAAAATGGCGAAAAAATCGTTTTTTGGATTTTTCAGCCATTTCTTTTTAAGAAACTATATGATGTTTTCATATGAGAAGAAAGGTTTTTTTAATATCTATCCAATGGTAGCATAACCTTGTAAAAATTTGGCTCCTTTAAATATTTTTTTCAGGAAAATGTGTAAATTTTGGGGGGTACATATGTGAAGACATAGACCTACGATATCCAAATGAATAAGAAATAATCTTTATTAAATTTAAGTCGACCCGTATTTTTGCTCTAGACGATATTCCTGTTAGTTCGGAAGTTATCAAAATTTTCCCGAAGGTCCACATGGTCTCATAAGGGGACAACGAAATTTTTTAACACCGATATGGCCGATAAGCCGAGACACCCCAACCTTAAAATCGTCTCTTTAATATATATTTTAAATTTCAGGCAAATCGGTTCATAAGGGTTGAGATACTTCCCTTGTAAGATAAATAACGTTAAAAAATAAAGTTTTTTTTTTTTTTTTTTTTATTTTTAACAACAAATTAAAAAAAAAAAACAATCTACAAAAACATTAAAAATTAATATTTTTCTGTTGTTTATACAAACAAACTCAAAACAAAAAAACCTACGAAAACCTTAAAAATTACCGATTTCGTTGGTTATTTTTTACAATTTTTCTATTGAATTATTTTTTTAAAAATTTATAATAAAAATTTGGGGAATCAATGCAAAATCAATTACATTCTGGCCAGACACTCTACCCATCGTGCCAAAGTCACTTGATACAACCATGTTTTTATATTTCTATAAATATTTTTTTTTTACTTTTTTCCTACAAAAAAATAACCCACACAAGTAGATAAAAACTAAAGATTTCTCTTTAAAAAATGCCAACAATAAAAAAAAAAAAAAAAACGTACACAAATCATTCGAAATTGAAGAAGAAGGAATTATTTTTACTTGCAGAACAAAAATAAATGACTTTAAAAATGGGATGCTCATGAAAGTCTTTATTTTTTATGTTGTTATTTTTGAAACAACCCAGTAAAAATTGGCATTACTAGTAATGGGTTTTGTAATCCGAAACAGATGTTAATAAGTAGTTACTTATTGAATGAAACACTAATTATTTTAACAAGGCCATGAGACAAAAATAACTAGTGAAGAGTATGGAGATAAATAAGTAGTTACTGCCTCGGATTACAAATAAGGAGTAAAAACCCATTACCAATAAGAAGTAAAATAATTAGTTAATTAAAACTTTTAAAATTTAACTTGTTTTTACTAAAACTTAAAAATTGCGGAATTTTTATTAAGTTTTTAAGAACTTTTTAAGTTAATTGAATTGTAAAGGATAAACACTGCAAGTGCTTTTATAACATATTACTGAGAAGTAGTTACTTTTGGGCTTAAAATAATGTTAATGGTAATGGGTACTCATTATTAATAATGTACTTGGTAATGATTACTTTTCACAACTCATTACCATGTTTTTGCTGGGAATGAACAAAAATAGTCATTTTAAAAAACTGAACATTAAACAAATATTTTTTCTTTAAAAAACAACAAAACGTAAAACTTTTTAAATAAACTACAAACATTTACTGAAATCACTTTTTTGAGTGTATGTTCAAAGACCCTTACTTAATTGAATTATAATAAAGAAACAATGAAAAATTTGCAAAATTCTGAAATCAAATTAATATTGAGTTTTCCATTATTTTTTTTTTCGTTTTTCCGTTACTACATATTATCATTTTATTAACCAATAATACTGTTGTGTCATTTATTTCTCTTATTTATTTACAGTTGCAGTATGGGGAAATATAAGTAATGGTGCCACATCCTCCTCTAGCAGTAGTGGCAGCAGCAGTAGAAGTAGTAGCATCAGCATCAGTAGTAGTCATCATAACAGATATAGTCGTAGCACCGGAAGTAGTACAGGGAACACTAATGCAGCTGATAGTGAAATCAGTTTATTGTATTTAACACCATCTCAGCCATCCATACCACATTTTGTAAATGCTTCTTTTATAATCTTTTGCAATACGAAACCGAGACCGACAACAACAGCCGCTACCGCAGCAACAATGGCAACAACATCATCATCATCATTATTCTCATCTGAAACAGTAGCAACATCATCGTTAACATTAGTACAAAAAGATATTGAAAATAAATGGAGAGATCCCAATGGTTCAGTACGAGAAAATGCAAAAGGACGAGTACATGTGGAAAAAAGAGGGGGTAAGTAAAAGCTTTTTTTCTTTTAATAATAAATTTAAATTTGTATGATAGATGGAACTTATTAAAATGGTATCGTTAAAATAGTAATACACTCAAAAGTAAAACTTTGTCAAAAAAATTTGTTTAACGACAATCAACAATTTTTAAGAAAATTTTTTTGATAAAATGATTATGTTAACTGAACTTTTCTTTTTTTTTCTGTAAAATAACAAAATAGTCTGCTTAAAATCTGCACAAAAATATTTTGAAATATATTTGCAGTAAAATCAGTAAAATTGCAAACACATTTTTGTTATTTTCTAAAACTGAATGACAGACAATTTATTAAAATATCTATTTCAGCAGAAAAATCTGCTAAAAGTTTGCTAATTCAAATTGAAAGCCATTTTACAAATTTTTCGAAAAAGCTTTTCTTTTAAGTGTATACTATAGGTTGGTCTAAGACCAATATTTCTAGTATTTACAAAAAAATGGATGCTTTTTGTAATTTTTAACTAATTTAAAAAAAACTTGAAACAACTGCATAATTTTGCAAAAAAAAGAAAATTTAAGAAAAAAAATATGAAACTTTTTATAACCTCAAAAAACTTGCAAAAAAGGGGAAATCTTGATATATGGCAACACTGACATGAGTGTAAGTTGGCTCACTTCGAGCAGAGGTTAAAATAGTGATGTAAAAACAGAAAGTAATTTAAAATATTGAACAAATTTTTATAGATAAATTTTCAAAAGTAAAAATGTCTCAAAATCTGAAAAATTTTTCTATAGAAAAAAATCTCAGAATCTGAGAATTTTTCGCAGAATCTCAAGCTTTTCCGGAAGGAAAAATGTCTCAAAATCTGAGATTTTTTCTATAAGAAAGATGTCTCAATGTCCAAATGTCCGGGCCTAATGAGGAGCCGCCTTAAGCATTTGGGGCAAAGATTTTTCGATGACCTGGATTGCCTAAGCGGTGTCTCATTGACGTCTAGCGGAATACCTCAGGGAAACGGGGTGGTTTAAAAGTAGAACTTTGTATCAGAGGGGGTGTAGGGAAATATGATTAAGGGAATCACAATGGGCCTTATGGCCTCCGAGTGAATTCGCCAAATGGCGAGCGCCCATCCAACCTAACCTAACCTAAGATGTCTCAAAATTTCGAATCTAACAATAAGACCTTTTCCATAGGAAAAAAAATTCCTTTTCTATAGGAATCTGAGACTTTTTCTCTAAGAAAAATGTCTCAGAATCGGAGACTTTTTCTATACAAAAATTGTCTCAGGATCTTAGACTTTTTCTATAGGAAAATTGTCTCAGAATCTGAGACTTTTTCTATAGGAAAAATGTCTCATAATCCAGGTGCGGATCCACGGGGAAAAGGAAATTCCCAAACCGAGTTCGGGGAAAAAAAAAACAAAAAAGGAAAAACAAGTAAAAAAGTTAAATTCGGCCTTGCCGAATGTAGTGATACCCTCCACAATTTTAAAAAGATTATTGCAAAAAACTTTATTTAAAAGGAAATTACTTTTGAAAAAAAAATTCCGCGAAAAAAATTTTTGGTAAAAAAAAATCCGCGATTTTTTTCTTTTTTTGTCGAAAAATATGTTCGTACCTGTTTAAATACCATTTGGTTCAATTATGTTCACATATGTCAACCAGAAGCCGAATTAAAGCATTTTGTATTTTTAGGTTATGTTGAATGTACTTAAATTTTTGAGGTGTGCTTACATTTTCGTTCATAACTATTGAATCACTGAACCGATATCGCTCAAATGCAATACCAAACTTCTCGGGAGAACTTCCAATAAATAAGTTTCAGTCATCTCTGTGCAATATTTTGTCCGCGACAGCATTTTCCACAGACAGACAGACGGACTTTTTTTTTTTTTTTTTTTTTTTTCATATTTTTATTTATTGAATCTTCACTTTAATTCCGTGAACTAACAATAAGTGTTCATATCTTATATCTAAATATTCTTAATATTAAGTCCAGCCAGTGCCAGACAAAATTTCATTTTCTCATATATTTCTTAAATTTATTTGTTTATAAATGTTCTCAAATCCATTTCTCCTTCCAGTTAGTTAGCTAGATCAGCAGTCACCCTCCTTCTAAGGCGTTGGTGGCCACGATTATTAAGTAGATTTCTTGCTAGATAGTTTGGGTGCGTTTCCAGTTTTCAGAGGTAATTTTGGGTATGTTTTACAATTTCATCTTTAACATAAGCAACATTTAAATCTTTGTGTATGTTGGAATTTCTAACATACCAAGGGGCGCATGTTATCATTCGTAAAATGTTGTTCTGTTTTCTTTGAATTCTCTCCACATTAGATGATGACGCAGTGCCCCATAGCTGAATGCCGTAGCACCATATAGGTTTTAGAATTGAATTGTACAACAAGAGCTTACAATCTAAACTAAGTTTAGAGTTTCTTCCAATCAGCCAATTAACTTCTATAGTCCTTAATTTCATCTGAGATAATTTTGCATCTAAATGTGTTTTCCACGTAAGACGACGATCAAGATGAATACCGAGGTATTTAACATTTGTATGTTGGGGTACATTGTGGTTATTGATCTGAATGTGGGGACAAGTTTCTCTTCTCAACGTGAAAGTTACGTGAACACATTTTTGCTCATTTACCTTTATCTTCCACTTTTGTAACCATTCTTCTAATTGAAGAATGTGACTCTGCAGTATTCGTGTAGCTTCAATCGGGTTGTCATGGAGGCTTAAAATAGCAGTATCGTCAGCAAATGTGGAAGTGTGGGTATTGAAATTTGTTGGCATGTCAGAAGTGTATAGAATATACAAAAGCGGTCCCAAGATACTACCTTGTGGAACTCCAGCTTGTATAAAATGAGGGGTGCTAACAAAATCGTTCTCCTTGATCGTAAATTTTCGATTTGTTATATAGCTTTCGAGTAATTTATGCGTATTTGGTGGTAACACATTTTTAATTTTATAGAGTAAACCCTCATGCCAGACCTTATCGAATGCTTGTGATACATCAATAAAAAGTGCGGAGCAATACTTTTTTTCTTCAAAGGCTCTTCTAATTTCACTAACCAGTCTGTGAACTTGCTCAATAGTTCCATGTTCTCTTCTAAATCCAAACTGATGATCCGGAATAGAGTTGTTCTGAGTTACAGCTATAGTTAATCTGTTTACTAACAGTTTTTCGAAAAGTTTGGATAAACTGGACAACAGACTGATAGGTCTATATCAGTGGTGCCCAAAAAGAGAAACGATAATATTTTTTTTTTGTTTTTTACGCTCTCTATTGTTAGTTTTGTTGTTGTTCGAATTGTGTACGTGTATTTTTGTCGATCTTTAACAAGTGTTTGGGCACCATTGGTCTATATGATTCAACTTTTGTATGATCTTTGCCTGGCTTGGGTATCATTTTAACGAGTGAAACTTTCCATTCTGGGGGATAATGTTCAAGGCGTAATATAAGTAGCATTAAAAATAAATAGAATTATTCTTAATGCTATCCGGGGTAACTCCAAAAGCATTTTATTACTGATCATATCAATACCAAATGCCTTTTTGGGGTTTAAATCAACAACTGCCTTTTCGACCTCTCGCATCTCAAACCGGATGGGTTCTGCTCTGCGCTGGGGTAAAATTGGTGGCAACTCTACTATAACACTTGATTCATTTGGCGTGAAAACATTTTTTAAGTGTTCAACAAACAGATCTACTTTTTCAGTATCATTTCTAGCCCAACCTCCATTTGGTTTTCGCAAAGGAGGCTTACATATGACAGGTCTTTTCAAATTCTTGGTAGCACGCCATAACGAGTAATCCGTTTTTGATGTAGGCTCAAGATTTTCTAAAAATTTGTTTAGTGATGCCACTCTCTGCGATTCAAGTAGTCTTCGTAAATTATTAGTGCATTCTCTCAATCGTGATTTGAGTTGTGGAGATCTGTGCAGTTGCCACTCTCTACGAGCTCTTCATTTTTCATTTAAGAGTCGTTCAACATCAACAGAAAAAACTGGGTTTTGTCTGGATTGTCGGGGGGGGCTTAGTAGCAAGTCGAGCAGCAAGTTTGAGATTGGATTCAAAATTCCTGAGCGAAAGGTCAATTTCATCTGGTGTTCTTAGCGTTATGTTTTCTGAGCAATGAGTACTGAGAAATTTTTTATATTTTAGCCAATTTGTCCCTTTGCCTGTCAGTGCTAAGTCACCAGTGGGGGATACAATTTCTCGGGGGTTAAGGAGAGTAACAATAGTGGGTGTGTGGTCTGAAGAGAGTTCCAAAGAAGATTCCACACTAACGAAATTTCTTTCTATATTCCTAGTCACACCAAAGCCGATAAGATCAGGAATCTTATTACGATCTGACGGCCAGTATGTCGGTTCTCCGCTTGAGACCACATCCAGACCCATTTTAGAAATTGTATCAAACAACACACGGCCTCTCGGGGTAATGAGGCGTGACCCCCAGAATGTATGCTTGGCGTTAAAGTCGCCAGCTGCCAGAAAACGTGATCCTAGTGATTTAAAAAAAGTGTCAAACTGATTTCCATCTATTCTAAATCTGGGGGGAGCATAAATCGACGAAATCACTAGGTTCATATTAAACTCCTCTACGCGTATTGTAGTTGCTTGGAGGTAATCCTCGCAGAGATCACACAAAAGAGTTCAATCGAGTTTTAATTAGAATGCCTGAGCCTCCACATGCCCTGCCTCTGGGGTCTTTTGTATCGTACAGTGTGTAACCATGTACAGAAAAAGCACTTCGAGAAGTCAAATGAGTCTCAGAAACAAGCATTATATCTATTTGCTTGTTTCTGAGAAAATAATCAAGCTCGTCTTTGTGTTGGCGTATGCCGTTAGCGTTCCAGAAACATATTTTAAGACTGTTCATGGTTTACTTAACACAGCCTGCAATAACATAGACTGCATTCTCACTATCTCCTGCATCATGTTTCCCATTGTATTCGTGAAGTTCGATATCGACTGAACTAACGTATCAATTGTTGCCTCGAGTCTACTAAAATTAAAACTTTGGGTAGTGGAATGATCCTGAGGATTTTCAGTACGAAGTTGAGGACTCGATCCCGAACTCTGTGGCATATTTTGAACTTGGGGTTGTAATGGAGTAATTTGAACCTGGGGTTGTGTTGGGGTAATTTGAACTTTGGGTCGACCTCTTAAAACAGATGCAAAGGAGTGGGTATTCTGATTGAAATCTGGAATATTTGGGGCGTTTACATTAATGGGGTGTGGTTCCAAATTATCCTGGGCGGACTGTACACCTAGCCGGGGAATTTGCCTTCTGTTGGCAATAAAGCGCTTTTTGAGAGAGTATGCGGCACATCCTCTGTAATTAGCAGTGTGGTTTTCGCCACAATTACTGCATTTCTTCAACAATGGGTCCGATTTCAACTTTGTGCACGCTTTTGAACTGTGTAATTCAGCACAAATTACACACACGGTAGGGTGCATGCAGTACGCCTTAGTATGACCAAATTCTTGGCAATTAAGGCACTGAACGGGTCCCTTCCTCTTATGAGGCTCTTCGACTGTAACCTTGCGATGAAGTAAATATTTCAAATTATATATGGGATGAATTTCGCCTTTTTTTAGACGGATATCATTTGGCTCAAGTTCAATGCGGAATAAAGGTTGGGGTGTCCTTTCTCTATTTCTAATATTACTCACGGACTTTATCCTGAAGCCTTCATTCTGAAGCACTTTTCGAATATCGGAAGGATCAACATTGGAGTCAACTCCTTTAATTACAACTTGCATACCTTTACTACTTTTCAATTGATACGTATAAAAACTTTTCTTTTCAATTTCAAAATGGGAATTTAATTTGCGAAAATTTTCTTCGCCATAAACTTGAATTTTCGTTTCGCAAATGTTCCCCTTTTTAATAGGGATTACGTGAAATGATTGTTCACCAATTACCGATATAATATCATTAATAAGGGTATTCGAGTTTTGCTCTCTGAGGAATATTGGGGGCGGTTTGGAGGTCTTACCTTGTGGAGCTGGATCAATTGTTTCGCTATCTAATATAGCGAAACGGTTACCTGTATTTGTATCAGCATCGTGTTCTCTTATTTGTTTAGCTGCACGCACAGTGTTTGATGATCTTGGACTTCGCTTTCTCTTCAAAATAGTGATGTATTTATCAATTCCTGTTTGCACGGGTTTGGGGGTTAAAATTCCATAATTGGTTGCAGATTCAATATCACTCATATTTTTACTATTTGTACTACTAGATAGCTTTGGGGTTAAATTATTATTTTTATTTATTACCGATTGTGTTTTTTTTTTGGTATAGCACCATTTGATGCGACCATTGCCAACTGTTGGGTGTTTGTATTTTTTTTGTTTACACTCTCTATTATTGAGTTGTTATTAATTACACTCTCTTGCTCACTCGATTTGAATGCATGAGTTTTATTACCCACTGGCTCCACCTTCTATAATTATGTGGACATTTATTCCGACATATGTCAAAATCGTGTTATTTCTCGTGTGCCATAGTCAAATGTTATACATATTTGTGTTGGAAATAAATGTTAACATAGTTCTCCAAACATAAGTCTTAACAATTATGTTAACATAAGAAACGTCAAATTCATGAGTTTGTTGATGCCGACATTTTGGAAAAATACAAATACGCAAAAAACATTCACTTTATTAATAATAAATGTTGTTTTTTGAAAGAAAGTAACTTAATAACGTTAAATTAAAGCTTTTTAATTAAAAAAAAATGTGTTATATGTATTAAAAAAATAAATAAAAAATAAAATCCAAACGACCTTCATCAACAAATTCCTGAAAAAAATGAGTTAACATAAATTACGATTACCCACCCTTTAACATAAAATGAAAATACAAAAAAATTCTGCCGACGTTATCTCTTATGTTATCTACAATTTTATGTTGGTGTATCCGGAGCGTTAAGAGGATTATGGGCAATGTAAGAATTACATGTAGACATAATCGGTAAGAGTGGGGTAAGTGTCGCTACAGTAGTAGTGGTGGGTAATTGAGTTGTAACTGATGAGAAAGTTGATGTTACGTTAGTGAGTGGGAGTGTTGTCAAAGACAGGGGTAGGGGTAAAAAATTATTTGATGTTGTAGCTGTTGGTGTAGAGCAGTGGTCGGCACCCATTGCACGCTGGAGCCGAACACAATCGGTTATTCACATGTATACAACACGAATGTCAACAAAAAATCAACAAAGAGCATAAAAAGAACAAATATTTTATTCAGTAGCAAGCTTACTTTCTTCAAAGCAGGTTGATGTCGCTTTGTTGAAGAAATACACCAACACATGCATATTTTTATTAAAACACAAATACTTTCATATGCCTCTTTCTGCCGACCACTAGTTACATATAAATATGAGCAACCCTATTTATATGTTCCATTAGTAACTTACTTATCGTTAGTTACTAATATGACTAACATTACTCTTTTACTCTTACTCTCTCTCTCTTAATTATTTTAACTATCGTTTATTTGAGTATTTCCTTTTCCGTATATTTTAGACTCTCACACTCTCACTCTCTCATTATTAAATTATACTAATGTTATTTCTGTCTCTCTCTATCTCATGTATTAAATACTTAAACTCCGTTTCCTCTTCCAACTATTTCCGTTTCTGTTCTTTACATTATATAAAATACATATATTCAAATAAGATTTTCTGTACGTTACTAAATTATTATTTTTAAGAGCTAGATTTTAGTTACTAGAGTAAACTCAACAAATAAAGATGTTTTTGTTAAATAAAACTTAATCTTTAATCGTTTTATTTGTATAATATTATTTATACAGTAATAAAATGTAATTCACTGGTGTAGAGCATTGGATACTCCATGGTATGTCATGCGCATGCGCAGAGAGAGTGGAGTGATCATTAAATTTTTGCGCGGGAGGGTTTTTAATATTTATTGTTGTAAATAATGAGTTCGGTGTTGGCGGAGAATGCCCAACAGGCATATTGTTTGTTTCACTTTTCACTTTTTCACAGTTTGTATTTATATTTTTATTATTTAATAAAGTTTGTTTTTTTCTTTTTGTTTATATTTTATTTTGTTTGTTTTTAGAAACATTAATGTATCGTCTTTTCGCGATTTTTTTTTGTTTTTTTATTATTTTTAATAATAATTTGACGGTTTAAACATCTATTTATGTGGAGCAAAACAAAAACACGTCCGCACAATTGAAGTTTAACTCTTCTATTTATGTGACAGACGGACATCGTTAGAATGTCTTAGAATCGATCGGGCATCATGAATATATATACTTTATGGGGTCCCAGATCGATATTTCGATGAGTTAAAAACGGAATGACAAACTTATATATACCCTCTATCACTAAGTGGAGGGTATAAAAAAAGGAAAAATAGAAAGGAAAGAAGAGGAAAGGATAGTATAGGGGAAAATGGAAAGTAAAAAAGAAAAGGATATAATCTATTTTTTTTTATATGAAAAATGTCTTGGAATGTTACAATTTTTCTATATAAAAATTAGTGAATATTTCTTTGGGAAAAAATTTTTCTATAGGAATAATTTGCAAAAAATTTCGAACCATTTGGGTATTTTTCTAAAGGAAAAAAATTAAGAATTTGTTAAAGCAAAAAGTTTAAATTTTTTCTATAGATATAATTTGGAAGTTTGTTTTATAATTTCTATAGGAAAAATTTGACAATTTTTTTTAAGGAAAATTTGACAATTTTTTTTCTAACGAAAATTTGAAATTGTTTTCTATAGGAAAAATCTGAGAGTGTTTGACGGAGTCTGAAACTTTTTCTTTAGAAAAAATGCCTCAAAATGTGAGACTTTTAGGAAAAATGACCCAGAATCTGAGAAAATGTCTTTGATTCTGAGAGTTTTTCAATCTGAAAAATGTTTCAGAAGCTAAGACTTTTTCTGTAAGAAAATTGTCTCAAAAGATTTTAAAGAGCATTAAAGTTTTTAATTTTTCTAATCTCAACTGCTTTTTGTAGAATAGTTTTTTTAAAACCCAAAATTGTTTGTGTAGAAAGAACGTTATGGTATCTTAGATTTTTTCTGTAGAAAAGTAGAAAAAATTGTTTCAGAACCTAAGAAGTTTTCTTTGGAAAAAATTCACTAAATCTATGCGAAGAATATTTTTTAATATAGGAATTTTTAGTGGGAAATTCTGAGAATTTTCTATTTGAAAGTGTAGCAGAATCTAAAAATTTTTCTTTAGCAAGAATTTCATAAATTCTTAAAGCTATTCTGTAGCAAAATGCCTCAGAACCTCAGAATTTTTCTATTAAAAAACAAGTAAGAAAGTTAAAGTCGGTCAAGACCGACCTTATGATACCCTACACCAGTGTTTTCCGAAAAATGTCTTGTTAGATCTTTATTTAGTGTAGAAAACACACACAGATCAAATTTTAGTGGAATTGGTTTATTTTTTTTATCAATAGACCGATTTAACTGAATATCGGTCGAAATTTTTATAATGGGGACTTAGTGCAAAAATGGTCCAATTATATTCCGATTTGATTAGGTTACTTAAGCACACGTTTAACACCTAAAAATAAAATGTTTATCAAATATTTCCATTTTTATGAATTTTGAGGGAATTATGTGAATATTGGGAGGGTGGTTTGTATGGGGACTACCAGAAGGACTGATCCGATTTGAAATTTGGAATGATGATTCGTGCATACAAAATTTGATTACCTGCTTAATTTCAAAGCGATATCTATTATAATTCGGCTATTAGAATCATTTAAGCCGAATCCAAAGGGGGCGTTTGTATGGGGGCTAGGTCTTAATTTCGATTTTCTCCAATTTCAATAGGCTTCGTCCTTGGGCCAAAACATGCTTAAGTTTCAAATTTCTAGTCAATTGATTAAAAATTGCGACCTTTATCGTGCTTAAACCGATAGATAGACAGACGGACGTACGGATGGACATCGCTAAATCGACTCAAAAAGTAATTCTGAGTCGATCGGTATGCTTAAAGGTAGGTTTAGGACCAATATTTCGGGTAGTTACAAACATCAGCACAAACTCATTATACCCTGTACCACAGAGTGGTGTAGGGTATAAAAAAATAGAAAAAATATGTTAGTGCAAAAAAATTCCTCCTCCAAACCCAAGAGCAGGCTCCGCGCCTCAGATTGTACATGTACAATCTGAGACTTTTTCGATATGAAAATGTCCCAGAATCTCAGACCTTTTCTATACGAAAAATTTTTCCGAATCTTTTTCTCAAAACATGAGACTTTTTCCTATAGAAAAGGTAAGACATTTTTCTTATAGAAAAAAGAGTTGCAGACTACACAGAAAATAATATCGTATATTTTATACGATAAAAGGTTTATAATCAACTTTATAAAATTGTCGTAGTGACTTTGTCTTTATGGCGTAAATATATATCGGCCATTCCAGGAAAGACCGGCCAAAAATGGGCATTTTTTGACCTTGGGTCGTCTGAATATCACAAAACTTTTTTTGTAGGAACTCTAAGGAGCCATTTAGAGAATTCAGTTTTTAGTTTATAGAAATTTAAAAAACCCTGGATTTTATTCGCGTTTTTAATTTTTTGAAATATCAACAAATTGGAAAAAGTGGGTAACTTTGTAAATTAATATCTCAGCCAATTCTTTATGCATTTTTATCATTTTAAATGAGTTTAATTGCCAATATCGTCTACTCTTACAATATTATAGTAGAAAAAAATGTTGAACTGCAGAATGCATTTTTTATGCAATTGCATTTTTAAAATGCATTTTTTAAGTCAAAGGGCCTCATCGATTTTTTTCATCTTTCATGTTAATCAAAATATAACATTTTTACTGAAGACCTGCATTTACAGTATTTTGGGTCTTGCAGTTAAAATATTTAAATTATTTTTTTTTTTTAAAATCACTTGAATTTTTTCCCTACAAAACTTGAAATTTGTTCACAATTTTTCGATTTTTTTTTCATTGTTTTTAAATTGGATTGTATAAGTCGAAAATTATACCAGCAAGGTAAACCAAATTCGAGTATGCTAAATTTAATAATTTGTTAGCCGCTTCGTGATATCCGCGACTTTTGCAATTTGTATGCTAATGTGCCATAAAAACGATATTTTTATACTTTTGGGATAATTTTTAAATTTAAATTTAAAAAACTCGAATAAATATATTTAAAATTAAAAGATGCTGTATTTTTTTTTTTTTTTGAGAGAGAGAAAAAATATTTTTTTTCGAAAGTTTTTTTTCTGTCACCTTCCGTATTTAAGACATTTTCAAACATAAATATCAAAATTAAAAAATACAATAAAAAATGTCGCTAAAAATCAAATTTCCGCAAATAAAAATTACAGTGCTATACTGTTATTATACATTTAAAAAATGTAAAAAGGTTCTGACCCAAAAACCAGATCCACTAATTTTTATATATTTTGACCTCCTGTATTCGCCATCAGAATTGAATTCTATCGTTGGGTTTTCCTGTAATTTACAAGGAAAGTCCGCAAAGTGTACCTACATAATTTGTAAATTTGACCAAGTTAAAAAAATTTTCGCGAATACGTAGTAATTTTGCTCCTAGATGTCGTAAATTTAAATAAAAAAACGTTCACATAAAAATATATTTTTCGCGAAAAAAAATATTTCTGCAAGTGAAAATTACAGTGTTTTATTACACCGTCCGACACACTTTTTTACACATGGACCAGACCGAAAAATTCTGACAGTAGAGCTGAAAATAAAATACACGTGTCTCCCAGTTTTTTAGATCAATTCGCGTTTTCGCGAAAAACGCCAATAAATATATTTGTGTTTTTCCAAAGTAGTGTGAAATAAGTTGAAAAATTTATTAAATCTACTTGTGAGCTAAATAATGTTTAAACAATTTTTACAATTTTTTACAACAGATTTTTTTTTTTTGAAAATGCACGAAGAGTGCTATCTTTAGTAGCCAACTGTTTTTTTTTTGTCCAAAATGGTTTTTGTTATTTTTCCCGTAAAAGGGTCCTAAATCCCCATCATTTAGGGGGGCAAGCATTTTCAAATTCGAAAAAAGCCGAATTCGGGACGCGCAAGTGTTCAGCTTGCTAAAAAAAGTTTAAAATTTACACACAGTGTTCATATAAAGCACTTTTTTTTCGTTCTATGGCGTACTAATACAATCAAACTAAAAAATAACGAAAAAAACGCAAAAAAAATAAAAATAATTTAAATATTTGTGTGAAAAAAATCTAAGCGTTTTCTTTAAAAAAATTTTTAAAATATAACAACTACGAGACCCAAAAAAGTATAAATACAGGTCTTTAGTAAAAATTACATATTTTATTAAGTACAAAACAGAAAATAAATCGAAGAGGCCCTTTGACCTAAAAAATGCATTTAGAAAATGCAATTGCATACAAAATGCATTTTTGAAATTAAAATATTTTTTGTAAAACAATATTGTAAAATAAGACAATATTGCCTTACAAACTCATTTTCAATAACAAAGATCCATTAAGAATTGCCCAAGATATGCATCTACAAAGTTGACCAATTTTTTAATTTTTTTGATTTTTCAAAATATGAAAATCGCGAATAAAATCGAATGTTTTCAGAATTTTTCTAAACCGCAAACTAAAATCTCTTAAGGCCTCCTTAGAGTTCTCGAAAAAAAAGTTTTATAAAAATCGGATGACCCGAGGTCAAATTTTGGCCGTTCTTTCATGGAATGGCCGATATATGTAAAGTTTAAGGAAAGATTTTTTGTACTATTTTAATTAAAAAAAAGTGTTTTTTATACCCTCCACTCTAGTGATAGAGGGTATATATAAGTTTGTCATTCCGTTTGTAACACCTCGAAATATTGGTCTAGGACCCCATAAAGTATACATATTCATGATCCTCGATCGATTTTAAGACGATCTAGCGATGTCCGTCCGTCCGTTCGTCCGTCCGTCTGTCCGTCCGTCCGTCCGTCTGTCCGTCTGTCTGTCTGTTGAAAACACGCTAACTTTTGAAAGACTTTACGGAGGCTCCTGAAGTTTGGCATATATGTTGGGCATTTACCTGGTCAGGTTGGTATTGCAATCCAGCGAAATCGGTCCAGTGGTTCAAAAGTTATAAGCAAATGAGTGAATTTCGGCAAGGGTTTTTCTGGAATTTACGAGATAAAACACACGATAACTTTCGAACGGCAATTCTGAGGGTGCTGAAGTGTGGCATATATATTTGCCGTTCCTCTGGTCCGGTTCGTTTTAAATTTCAGCCAAATCGGTCCAGTGGTTCAAAAGTTATTAGCAAAACCGTAAATTTCAGATTCACCTCACCTTAAATTCACTTGTTGAAACCCAGTTAAACAGGTTTTAAAAACATTGGTAAGTCACAAAAATATTTTACAACGCATTTTTGTCACTCAAAAATATTTTTACACTAAAAGAAAAAAAAAAATACACTCGAAAAAAATTTTACACTCAAAAAAAATTTTACACTCAAAAAAAAAATTTAGTAAATTTTTTTTCAAAAATTAGTTAAAAAAAAAGTTTTTTTAAACAAAATAAAATATTTCTATTCAAAAATGTTATTTTTTCACTCTAGAAAATTTTCTATAACTTAAAAAGGGCATTGTGGAGGGTATTCATAGATTCGGCCAAGTCGAATTTAACTTTTCTACTTGTTTTTAAATTATTTATTTATAAAAAAAAATGTAGTGTTTTTTTTTAATTAAATTTATAATTTATATAATTAAAACTTTATTTATTTATTTATTTTTTTAAATTTTAATTAAATTTTTTAATTTATAGTATTAAGTTTTCAATTAAATAAATATTCATTTATTTTTAATTAATGATATACAAATATTTTTAATTTATATGCGCATTTTAGTGATTGGTCCGGATTTAATAATTTTTTAATTAAATCTACGAATTTTTTAATAACTTTTTTTTTCTTCTGTGTTAAGATATTTTTCCTATAGAAAATGTTGTAGATTACACCGTCCAACAAAAATTAAAAAAAGTCGTTAAACACGAACTGTATAATATTCGTTTGAAACTAGAGACTATATATATGTAGTAAAACTGCATTTATAGTTTTTCTTTTCGTCATCCTGTTTCCTTTTAAAAGAACTTCAAAATTTTAGAGGATTAAATTTTATAATTTTGTTTGCCATCACCAATGTCATCCCCATATCTCAAAAATATTTTACAAAATGTATCCTTTAAAACTTTTAAGTCCTTTTATAAGGAAACAGGATCACGAAATGAAAAACTGTAAATGCAGTTTTACTCCATTTGATCTCTACTTTAAGACGTATATAATCCGGTTCATGTCTATTTTCGGCTGTCGGTCGGTGTAATGAGACATTATTTTTTTCCTATAGAAAAAATGTCAGATTCTGTGACATTTTTCTTGTAGAAAAAGGGGCAGAGGCATTTTTAATATGTATAGAATAATCGCAGATAATTACAACAAAATTGATGAAAAAAATTGTTGATAAAAAAATTTAAAAAAGAAAAAAATTTATGAAACAAGTAAAAAAAATATTTATGCAGAAACAAAATTTAAAAAAAAAATTCATAAGAAAAAAAAAAAAATGCTGAAAAAAAATCCACAATTCTTTTGTTTAAATATGTTTGTAATTCTTTAAATACCATTCGGTATCCTATTTTGTTCACATTTGTAAACCAGCAGCCGAATTAAAGCATTTTGTACTTTTAGGTTATGTTAAATGTATCAATATTTTCAAAGTGCCCTTGCATTATCGTTTATAACTTTCGAACCGATATTGCTCAATTGCAATAACACAGTTTTTCACACTTAGCTTAAGATAAGCAAAGAAAATTAGTTCCAATATTGCTTTCTAAAAAATATAATTTTAATTTTTGTTTTAGGTTCATTGGCATTAGTGTTTGAACACATAGCATTGGAAGACAAGGGCAATTGGACATGTGAAGCTAATACTAAGGATAACAAAGAAAGAAAATCCTTTGAGTTATTAGTATATCGTAAGTATATTCCTTATTTGTTGTTTGTTAAATGTTTTATGTTTTAAAGTTTCTCTATTATTATTTTCTGTTTTTTTTTTAGTTTTGTTTTGTCAACGCTACTGTTTTATTTTTTCATCGCATACTTCAAGTCATCTCAATTTTCTCCAAAAACAACATGTATGATTTTCCAACTTTTAGAATTTTTATTTTTCTTATTGTCACTGGTCAAATGCTGTTGTCAACTTAGGTTTGGCTTTTCTTTTTTCATTTACAGTTTGGCATATCCATCCTTTGTTTATTTATCCATCTAACAAACCGACCAAACAACTAACCGACCAAACCCAACCAACCATTCATTCATTCATTCATCCATTATTCTTCCTTTTGGTGTTGCCATCTTGATACTATTTTTAGTTTTCTCAGCAACAGACAATGACAACACTTTACACACTAACAACACATTATGGTATTGTTTTGTTGTTTTTTGTTTTTTTTGGTCCTTTTGTTTATTGTTTATTTCTCTATTGTCGATGGCGTCGTTTTATCATGTCACAATATGTTTTATCCGCTTTCAGAAAAAATATCCTTTGAAAAAACGGATTTGGTGCAGTCAGCTAGAGAAGGTCGTGATGCCACTGTCTATTGTTTAGTAAGAGGTGATCCAGCACCTGCAATATCATGGCTTTTCAATGGAGAATCCATAACAAGTAGGTGTTTTTTTTTTGCACTATTTTTAAAAATATTATATTGCATTTTTGTTAAGAAGTTGTTAAGTGATTACTGTAAAAGGATTACAAATGACAGATTTTTATAAAAAAAAAATATATACATAAATATCATTTAATAACAAATTTATATGTATATTGCACTACTCAGATCACTTTTCTCAGATTCTGAGACATTTTTCTTACAGAAAAAAGTCTCAGATTCTGAGACATTTTTCTTATGGAAAAAAGTCTCAGATTCTGAGACATTTTTCTTATGGAAAAAAGTCTCAGATTCTGAGACATTTTTCTTATGGAAAAAAGTCTCAGATTCTGAGACATTTTTCTTATAGAAAAAAGTCTCAGATTCTGAGACATTTTTCTTATAGAAAAAAGTCTCAGATTCTGAGACATTTTTCTTATAGAAAAAAGTCTCAGATTCTGAGACATTTTTCTTATAGAAAAAAGTCTCAGATTCTGAGACATTTTTCTTATAGAAAAAAGTCTCAGATTCTGAGACATTTTTCTTATAGAAAAAAGTCTCAGATTCTGAGACATTTTTCTTATAGAAAAAAGTCTCAGATTCTGAGACATTTTGCTTATAGAAAAAAGTCTCAGATTCTGAGACATTTTTCTTATAGAAAAAAGTCTCAGATTCTGAGACATTTTTCTTATAGAAAAAAGTCTCAGATTCTGAGACATTTTTCTTATAGAAAAAAGTCTCAGATTCTGAGACATTTTTCTTGTAGAAAAAAGTCTCAGATTCTGAAAAGATATAGATATAGAAAAAAGTCTCAGATTCTGAGACATTTTTCTTATAGAAAAAAGTCTCAGATTCTGAGACATTTTTCTTATAGAAAAAAGTCTCAGATTCTGAGACATTTTTCTTATAGAAAAAAGTCTCAGATTCTGAGACATTTTTCTTATAGAAAAAAGTCTCAGATTCTGAGACATTTTTCTTATAGAAAAAAGTCTCAGATTCTGAGACATTTTTCTTATAGAAAAAAGTCTCAGATTCTGAGACATTTTTCTTATAGAAAAAAGTCTCAGATTCTGAGACATTTTTCTTATAGAAAAAAGTCTCAGATTCTGAGACATTTTTCTTATAGAAAAAAGTCTCAGATTCTGAGACATTTTTCTTATAGAAAAAAGTCTCAGATTCTGAGACATTTTTCTTATAGAAAAAAGTCTCAGATTCTGAGACATTTTTCTTATAGAAAAAAGTCTCAGATTCTGAGACATTTTTCTTATAGAAAAAAGTCTCAGATTCTGAGACATTTTTCTTATAGAAAAAAGTCTCAGATTCTGAGACATTTTTCTTATAGAAAAAAGTCTCAGATTCTGAGACATTTTTCTTATAGAAAAAAGTCTCAGATTCTGAGACATTTTTCTTATAGAAAAAAGTCTCAGATTCTGAGACATTTTTCTTATAGAAAAAAGTCTCAGATTCTGAGACATTTTTCTTATAGAAAAAAGTCTCAGATTCTGAGACATTTTTCTTATAGAAAAAAGTCTCAGATTCTGAGACATTTTTCTTATAGAAAAAAGTCTCAGATTCTGAGACATTTTTCTTATAGAAAAAAGTCTCAGATTCTGAGACATTTTTCTTATAGAAAAAAGTCTCAGATTCTGAGACATTTTTCTTATAGAAAAAAGTCTCAGATTCTGAGACATTTTTCTTATAGAAAAAAGTCTCAGATTCTGAGACATTTTTCTTATAGAAAAAAGTCTCAGATTCTGAGACATTTTTCTTATAGAAAAAAGTCTCAGATTCTGAGACATTTTTCTTATAGAAAAAAGTCTCAGATTCTGAGACATTTTTCTTATAGAAAAAGTCTCAGATTCTGAGACATTTTTCTTATAGAAAAAGTCTCAGATTCTGAGACATTTTTCTTATAGAAAAAGTCTCAGATTCTGAGACATTTTTCTTATAGAAAAAGTCTCAGATTCTGAGACATTTTTCTTATAGAAAAAGTCTCAGATTCTGAGACATTTTTCTTATAGAAAAAGTCTCAGATTCTGAGATATTTTTCTTATAGAAAAAGTCTCAGATTCTGAGACATTTTTCTTATAGAAAAAGTCTCAGATTCTGAGACATTTTTCTTATAGAAAAAGTCTCAGATTCTGAGACATTTTTCTTATAGAAAAAGTCTCAGATTCTGAGACATTTTTCTTATAGAAAAAGTCTCAGATTCTGAGACATTTTTCTTATAGAAAAAGTCTCAGATTCTGAGACATTTTTCTTATAGAAAAAGTCTCAGATTCTGAGACATTTTTCTTATAGAAAAAGTCTCAGATTCTGAGACATTTTTCTTATAGAAAAAGTCTCAGATTCTGAGACATTTTTCTTATAGAAAAAGTCTCAGATTCTGAGACATTTTTCTTATAGAAAAAGTCTCAGATTCTGAGACATTTTTCTTATAGAAAAAGTCTCAGATTCTGAGACATTTTTCTTATAGAAAAAGTCTCAGATTCTGAGACATTTTTCTTATAGAAAAAGTCTCAGATTCTGAGACATTTTTCTTATAGAAAAAGTCTCAGATTTATAGAAAAAGTCTCAGATTCTGAGACATTTTTCTTATAGAAAAAGTCTCAGATTCTGAGACATTTTTCTTATAGAAAAAGTCTCAGATTCTGAGACATTTTTCTTATTGAAAAAGTCTCAGATTCTGAGACATTTTTCTTATAGAAAAAGTCTCAGATTCTGAGACATTTTTCTTATAGAAAAAGTCTCAGATTCTGAGACATTTTTCTTATAGAAAAAGTCTCAGATTCTGAGACATTTTTCTTATAGAAAAAGTCTCAGATTCTGAGACATTTTTCTTATAGAAAAAGTCTCAGATTCTGAGATATTTTTCTTATAGAAAAAGTCTCAGATTCTGAGACATTTTTCTTATAGAAAAAGTCTCAGATTCTGAGACATTTTTCTTATGGAATCTAAGACATTTTTCTCTCAGAACCTGAGACATTTTTCATATAACAAAAGTCTCAGAATCTCAGAAATTTTTCTTATTGAAAAAGTTTTAAAATCTGAGACAATTTTCTTATAAAAAAAAGTTTTAGATTATTTTCTTTTCTTACAGAAAAAGTCTCAGATTTTGAAACATTTTTCTTACAGAAAAAGTCTCAGATTCTGAGACATTTTTCTTATAGACATTTTTTTTATTGAAAAAGTCTCAGAATCTGAGAAATTTTTCTTATAGAAATAGTCTCAGAGTCAAAAAAATGTTTTTTATAGAAAAAGTTTCAAAAACTGAGAAATTTTCTTATAGAAAAAGTTTCATTTTTCTTATAGAAAAAGTCTCAGATTGTGAGATTCTGAGACATTTTTCCTATATTGTCTCATATTTTGGGTCACATTTCATAAAAAAGTCAAAAGAGAATTGTCTTTTTCTATAGGAAATATGTCATAGAATCTGAGAGGTTAGATTCTAAGAAATCTGAGAATCTAATTAATGTTTCTTATAGAAAATGTCTCAAATTCTGAGATATTTTTTATAGAAAAAGTCTCAGATTTGGAGACTTTTTTTTACTAAAATTGGCGTTTTTTGTATATAATTTTTGATAATGAACATTTTTAAAAAATCTTTCTTAAATCCTGCTTTATTTTAAGCAGTGCTGTATGCTATGATTGAAATAACGAAATGAATAAATAACAATATTTTTTCAAAAATAATCAAATAACAGATTATTTAAATATTTGAAAATGAATAATATTTATTTTGATTTTATTTGAATAACGAAAAATCGAATAATTTTTTCTGATTTTTTTTATTCAAACAAACAAAATATAATTTTTCAAAATAATCAACAAAAATTTGTGATTTTTTTTGGTTATTCACAAAAATTCAAATAAATAACGTATTATTCAAACAACAAAAAATAAATATTCTTGAAAATTTTGTGTTTGAAAAAAAAACTATTTTATTTATTTTGTACAGTTTAACAACAAATTATTCTTACAAAACAGTTTTGTTTTAATATCAGGTTCTTATAAATTGTAATTTATAAAAAGTCCATTTGAATTCAGAAAAGTTAAGTTGTGATTTAGGAAATTCCAAGTGCAGAGCTATAAACTTATGCAAATATTTACTTAACAAAACTTTTTTTTTTAAAGAAAAGTATAAAAATCTGTAAAAATTGGCGACTTTCATAGGTTGGTTTAAGGAGTATACTCACTTTGTCATTCCGTGTGTAAGCATCGAAATATCTATCTAACAAACCATAAAATATATATTATTTATTAGTGATCGATTGTTACACATTCTGCAGATGTCCGTCCGTTCGTCTGTGGAAGACATGATACAATCCAAAATAAAAGAGCTAGACTGCGAAAATTTGGCAGAAATATATCTTATGGTCTGAGGCTGGTTAAGTACGGAAATGGGCCAAATCGGATCATATTTAAAAATTTGAAAAAAGGCAGAAGCAAATGAAATATTTCTATGGCAGAAGAACTTCAACGTCCTGCAGTTGAATCCAGGGGACTATATGATTATATAGTTTTAAGAAATTTCGAAAAGTCTTCGTGGGCGTATTTATGTAATATAGGACCACTTTGGCATCAGACAAACAAACCAACCGGCTTAAAAGCCGGCCATTATGTTTTACAAAAAAAAAATAAAAAATTGAGCCGCATCCGAGCAAAATTGGTCAGGCCGATGCCAATTTCTCTCCAGCTTGATTAACTATTGGCATAATGGGATAGTTAAAAAAAAAAAATATGAAAAGTCACAGTCAACGATATACATATTTTTTTTTTTGACCTGACTTTGTTTCTGCAGAAGCAAGGAAGAGAAAAACTAAGGATTCTAAAAAATCAACACTTCATTTCCCATTTAAGGTGTTAGGACTCTTACAAGAAATCAACAATTAATTTCCATTTTCCCTTTTTTAAAAGAAATGCCTAAAAGTATTTAAATTTTCAGAGTACGTTTTGACCATTAAGGTCTAATTGTAAGTAGTTAGTCTAAAAACGTAAACATACCGCATACTCTATGAAATATGCAAGTTCTCTATAGCTTCTCGTTTTCGAGATATTCGGAATAGAAATTTAAAAAATGTTATTTATAAGCGTTTTTGTAGCACCACTGTTAGACATTATTGCGTTAATGTCAAAAACTAAGAGTGGATTTTATATAATATGGACCTGTAGAATCCAAATCTGTCGTCTAAAATGCTGTAGCTTGTTTCGTTTTTGTGTTTTTCGCGCTTAAAAATGTGCCCAATTCCATACCATATAAAATACATTCAAAATAATTATGTTTATTTTTTGACCGTTTGAATACTGCAATGTAAATTTTTTTGAATACTTTATATAAATGCATAATTCCAAATAATATTTGTTTTTTTTGATATCTCTAGTTTTCGAGAAAATTCGAATATAATAATCTTTTGCAATTCAACCGCGATTTTTGAAAAAAGTGCTCGATCGATGTTTTGGTTTTTGTTCCTATATTATTCTTAGACATTCCAAATACGTATTCAAAAAAGAAAATATAGTATTCGCACTTTTAGTCAAAAACTGTTTCCAACCACCCGTGTTTTACTTGGTTGGTCAAAGTCACAAATTTTACCTGGCCTATGTGATATAGTTATAAAGTAAATTTGAAACATTTTTGATATATTATAACTTATTATTTTAATTATTTTCAATATGATACTTCCCCAGTGAAATTTCATGCACTAATTCGTAGAATATTTTTTCCCTTTTGGTAGACTTCAATGTATCTCGCTTAAAAAATATAACAGTTAATCCGTAAAATGAGGGATAGAAGGATAGATCGTTATGTGCTAGAGAATCACAATAAATTACATCATCAGTACAACATCAGTTTTACCTCAAAAGTAGTCAAAAATAAAAAAATATTATAAGCAAATATGCATTTAAATTTTAAAAATAGAATAATGCATTTTCTATTGCAAAAATGTTCAATTGTATAAAGAATGAAATTTTTTTCGATTAAAATAATTTTTGTGTGGTAGAAACATTTCACAGTTAATACTAAAGAATATTTTCATAAAAATGTCACCAAAGCAAAAACCCTTAAAAATCTCAATGTTTTGCAAAATAAACCTTTACAATTAAGGGTATTTAAGTAATTATACATCCTTTCACGACTTTTTATTGTTTAAAGAAAATATCGAAAAGTCTAATCAACTAGAGTATTTTCCATAAGAAAATGTTTTAAGAACATTTTTTAATCAGTAAAAGTCAATTTGGGAAAAAATTAAAAATAATCTAATTAATGTTTTAGTAAAGAAAACCTTAAATAAGTAAAACAATAGTGGTTTGTAAGAATAATTGTGTGTTTTACTGTATAATAAAATTCAAAATAAATAAAAAAAAAAATATTTTTCAAACACAAAATTTTCAAGAATATTTCTTTTTTTTGTTTAAATAATACGTTATTCATTTGAATTTTTGTGAATAACCAAAAAAAATCACAAATTTTTGTTGATTATTTTGAAAAATTCTATTTTGTTTGTTTGAATAAGCAATCAGAAAAAATTATTTGATTTTTTTGGAAAGAAATATTATTTCATTTTTATGAATTTGAATAAAATAAAATTTTATTTTATTCAAACCAAAATAAATAAAATAACAAAACATTTTATTTTTTGATAGCCAACTAAAATATCAAAGTATTTTATTTTTTTCCAAAAAATCCAAATAAAAAAAATCAATAATACAGCTATGATTTTAAGTATCTTCAATTTCTTATGGAAATATTTAAATCTTTTTGATTGATTTACAGTTACAAACACTACAAAATATCGACCAATTTCCAATGGACTTTATATTAAGAATGTAACGCAGGCAGATGCTGGTGAATATACATGCCGAGCAATGCGTATTACATCGACGTTTGCAGATTCTGATCAGATAACGATACTATTGAGAATACAACGTAAGTAAATAACAAAAAAATAAATTATTAGGGAAACATTAATTTAAATACTTTTTGGTAAATTCCTTGGTAAATTATAGTATAAGAACATAGAAAAGGGAAATAAAAAAATTATTGTAATGCAACATTAAAAGATCTTTGGTACGAATTGAACCCACGGCCTCTGAGTTGATTTTTTTCCAATGCGTCTTCTATGTTATGCGAAAACCGATTTTGTTTCTTTAAATTTCCCATGAAAGGTGACGTCAACTCAAAGGTTTTTATGTGATACGGTCTTTGTTTGTGTATTGGTTCATGAGTTATATACAGATTAGTGCACATCCCTGTATTTGTGCATTTATTGGAAAATATTTGCATAATTTTGATTCTAAAGGGTCAAGAAGGGTAGAAGGCGAACATTGGTAGTTTTTTTTATAACTGTTAAACTAAAAACCCCAGAATCTTAAAATTTAAAGTGTACGATCCCCTAGCAGAATTATGTTCCAGGAGGTTGCCTTGTATCATATAAATAAGTTCCCCCCTTATAAAATTAGATTTAACAACTTCATCCAACCACTATTGCTGTTGCTATTAGCAACGACATATTGCATAAATACATCACAGTTGCACAGTTAAGCATTTTCTTAAAACACTTACACACACACACACACAAACACATTTCAATATTCAAAGCACTCGATGTTTTGTAAATTTTGTAATTTTTTGAGTGTAGGAATTCTCGTACAGTAGGAGGTAGCAAAAAATCTAGTAAATTCACGAAACCTCCTTGTAAGTTTTATCGTGCCAAAAAATTTGTAAAGTTACAATTTTTTTGGTAAAAAGGAGGTAGAAAAAAAAGTTACAAACTTTTCTTGTTGTTTTACAAGATTTTTTGTGTAATAATTTCTGACCCGTATTTTTGCTTTTGACGAAATTCATGCTTGTTCGAATTTTATGTATTTCCAAAATACCTAATTTTTTCATAAGGTGGCAACCATTTTTTAATTTCGAGAGGACCGTATCGACAAATTTATTAATTTTGACTGCAATTTTATCATTATTTTAACTAATTTGTTTACGCCAAAAAAAAATGGTGGTGGACCGAAAACAATTTTCTATTCCCCTTGATTCAAGTACAGGATTTTGAACTTCTGACTTTTATTTCAGATTAATTTGTTTTGAAAAAGTACTAAAAAACCCTGTTAAATAAATGGCGTTTCTCAGAAGTAGGTTTAGTTCTTCAAGACAAATCTTTTTTATTGATATTCTGATCATTTTCAAATTACATTGGAAAATGGTGCTGCCAACCGAATTCACCACATAACTATTAGTTTTATCTATCGCATACCATCCACTTATACCCGTACTTTTGTGTCTTGTTTGTTAACGTTGTTTTATACTCTATTTAGCTGATAAGAGGAAGGATTTAATCTGTTATGTGTGTAATAAAGTGCAGTTGTTGTAGAATTGGTTTACGTGGATTAATTGAGAAATAACTGAAATGAGGGCAAATGTATTTATTCAGCTCTGACAAAACTTTTAGTAAACTACAACTTTTGATTGTGTAAACTTTTAATTTGGTTGTTTGAACTGTCAGAGTCGCTATCGAATTGGCAAAAAAGTGTGATATGTAAATTGAAGTGGTGGTCGATTTAAAAGACAAGTTATTGTCTTATAGGTTGTAATAGATGAAATTTGAAGCGCTTACTGAAGTAATTGGTTCTCACTCTTGTCATAGGCCCATATCTTGATGATAACGAGAGTTAGGTCAAAATTTGTTTCATCTTTAACAGTAGTTGAACAAAAATATAGCCAAATATCGTATAAGAAGTTTCTGAAATTATCAGAAAAGATCAAATGCAATTGTTTGCTGAAATTCAATGACTTAGATTAAAGTTATAATCATTTTCATCATTTTTTTTTGTATAAATATGTTACAATGTAACATTGTTACATCGTGCAAACAATTTTTTGAATTTCTTTGAGTGTTTTACTCTCTACACCATTTACATTCGAAAAGATCAATTGTAATTCAAAGATTCTACTCGTAATTTGAAAATTTAATTTGTAATTTAAAAATTCCATTTGTAGATTCTACTTGTATTTCAAAAATTCCAATTTTAATTTGAAAATTCCACAATTCGAAGATTACAATTGCAAGTCGAAAAACATCAATTGTAATTCGAAATATATCAATTGTAATTCAAACAAGTATAAAAGTTAAATTCGACTTGGCCGAATCTATGAATACCCTGCACAATGCTCTTTTTAAGGGATAGTAAATTTTTTAATGTAAAAAAAATTAACAATTTTGATTAGAAATATTTTATTTTGAGTAAAAAACTTTTTTTTGTCATTTTTGTAAAAAAAAAATAATTTACTAATTTTTTTTTGAGTGTAGCATTTTTTTCGAGTGTACTTTTTTTGTGTAAAACTATTTCTGAGTAACAAAAATACTACGTAAAGTAATTTTGTGGCTTATCGTTGTTTTTAAAGCTGTTTTTTTTAAACTCGAGTTTTTCCACACGTGAATTTTAGGTGAAACCAATCTGAAATTCAGTCTTTTGCTCATAACTTTTGAACCACTGGACCAATTTCGCTGAATTGCAATAACAACCTGACCAGGTAAATGCCCAACATATATGGAGGTTAAAAATAAATGGGGGTCGGTTTCACTACTGACCCCTCTCGGACGCACCATTGGACCGGTAGAAGCTGATTAAATAAAACAAATTTACAAAAAATAAAAAAAAATTGTATGGGGACCGCCTTAACAGTTAAAGATAGAGGTTAGGTGTGTTCAGAGAAAATGTTTGGACTAAGAAACTATTGTGGGTCGGTCATACATTTTGTTGCACTTAGGGCACTATTAGGGCAGTTAGAGCGGTTGAAGCAAATTTAAAAAAAAATTCGTTTTGTGTGGGAGCCTTAGCAATTGGAGATAGGGTATTAGTTTGTTCCAAAGAAATGTTAAGACGTAAAAATTAATGGGGGTCGGTCTTATAAAGGTCTTCGAGCAGTAGAAATGATTTTAAGATTGGAAAATTACAGTAAATTTTTTTCAAAAAATATTAAAAAATAGTAATAATCGTTATCACACGATCCTCCTGGGAAAAAAAATTGTAGAATCGATAGAAGTTTCACACAAAAAAAATTAAAAAAAAAAAAATCGAAAAGTACAAACATTTTCAAAAATGAGTTTTAAATTTGAAAACTTAAAAATCGCATACTAGAACGCTTTTAAGAATTTTTTGGGATTTTTTTTACGTAAAAAAACAAAAATTTCGAAAAAAAAACAAATTGAAATTTGGACCATTATTGAAGAAGTTACGAGTAAAAGAAGTTTGAGTAAAGTAACAAACTACCAATTTTTAAAAATTCGATATCTTTTGAACGGTTCATCAAAAAAATCTGAAAATTTACCACGAAAAACTGTAAACAAATTGGGAGAATCTAAAAAAAAGTTTTTCAAAGTGTCCGATTTGACATATAATGCCCCATATATACTTTATGGGGTCTTAGACCAATATTTCGAGGTGTTACAAACCGAATGACAAACTTATATACCCTCTATCACTATAGTGGAGGGTATAAAATGATCAATTGTTATTCATAAAAGATCAATTGTAGGGCTTCCAATCGGGATATCCCGATCCCGGAAATCCCGGGATTTTCGGGATTAGGCAAATCCCGAATCTCGGGATTTATGATTTTTAATCCCGGGATTTTCGGGATCCCGATTTTTTTATTTTTTTTTTTCAATATTTTTAGATTTTTTTAAAAAATGTGTATAAAATATGAATTTGTGGAGCAAAATAAAAAAAATCGACAAAAGTTCCGTCAGGTAACATGTTTTTGTTATAGAAAAAGGTGAAACGTTTGCGAAATGTAAAGAAATTCTTAAAACTAGTGGTGGTTCGACATAAGGGCTTTTATATTTATTACTTTTACTCTTACAAGGAGCATAGGACCGTAAATGGCTTTTGACACTCCTAAAGTTGTAAACTTTTTTAATTTTATGTTTTACTAAAACAATCTTTTATGGCGTGAGTGGGTTTTGACTCAGGCAAACAATAATGGAATCACTCACTAAGTCACGCGTGAGTCATGTAAATTCTACTCTAGCACTCTCGCTAACACATTTTTACCAAAAAAACATTGCCAAAAAATATTTTTTTTTTTGCCAGAAATGAAAAAAAAAAATAAATAAAAAAAAAAATCAAATCACGCAAGCTTTAGCAAAAAATGAATCACTCATGCAAAAATTCGAAAATTTATGTATTTTTTTTTTTCAACTCACGCTTAATAAATGTTGATAGCGATGAGCCACGACGAAAGATAAGAAAGATAACCGAATACGGATATTCTTCACAGGAGGAATGCCAAACTTTTTTTGAAGTTCACAACATCAACTTTGCTAATCTTTACGAACGCGTGAATTTTCAGAGTGACAAAAAATACTAAAAATTTTTGAAAATCCCGAAAATTCGCGAAATATTCCAAAAAATCCCGTAAATCCCGGGATTCAAAATATCCCGCAAATCCCGGGATCCCGAAATCGGTATCCCGAAAATTTTTCTTCAATCCCGAATCCCGGGATTCAGAAAAACCAATCCCGATTGGAAGCCCTAATCAATTGTAACACCGTCCGACAAAAATGAAAAAGGTCGTTAAACACGAACTGGATAATATACGTTTGAAACTTAATGTAGTAAAACTCTATTTACAGTTTTTCATTTGGTGATCCTGTTTCCTTTTAAAAGGACTTCAAAGTTTTAGTAGATCAAATTTTATAAATTATATATTTTAATATTTGTTCTTGTCCTAGGATGCCACTAGTGCTAGCAAAAGAAGGAAGAGGATCTCCCCTATTTTCCCTATTTTATTATTTTTACATATCAGGAAAAAAGAGCTAAGTTATGTCCTTTCAATAATGTATTCTTCAATATCATTCAAAATTTTCAACAAAATATTTTGATAAAGTTTTCAAATGATTTTATTCACATCCTTTATCCTGATATGGCAAAATAAAAAAAATGGAAAAATTAGGGGCGATCCTCCTCTTTCATTTACCATCACCAGTGTCATCCCAGCAAAAGTATAAATATTTCAAAAATATTTTACAAAATGTATCCTTTAAAACTTTGAAGTCCTTTTAAAAGGAAACAATATCACAAAATTAGAAACTGTAAATGCAGTTTTACCCCATTTGACCTCTACTTTTAGACGTATATCATCAGGCATGTTTAATATTGGCTGTCGGACTGTGTTACAAATGGGATCTTAAAATTTCAAATGAAATTTTCAAATTACAAATGAAATCTTCTAATTACTTACAAGTAGAATCATCGAACTACAATTGATCTATATCGAATTACATTTGTAAATGGTGTAGGGTTTTTTTAAGTGTACTTTTCCTATACACGCAAAAACTTAAGTTCTGGTAAAATATCGATGTATGTGTGTGGTTGTTCACATACACACACACATTGATGAAGTTATATAACTATTTCCTTTTACAAGATTATCATTTAAGCTTTCAGATTATTTCATCAATATCATTATTTGTATGCATGCACTAATACTTTTTTACTGTGGTACTCGTATCCTGGCACTTGCATGTTAAATTTATCTTTATAGCGTACGATTTTAAATATTTCAATTAAACATTTTTTTTGTAAATTAGTTTCCAATTATGTATCTAAATTGTACTATTAAACTTGTGACATCCTTTTTTTTAATGAGTTGTAAAAAAATTGGTCGGTCTATGAAAATTACACTGTAGTTTAAACAAAAAGAGCTAGACTTCTAAAATATGAAAATAAATGTTGTATTTAAAGACTGCACTCAAAAGAAAAACTCTGTCAAAAAATCTGTAAAACGACTTTCAATTTGAATTAGCAATCTTTTAGCAGATTGTTCTGCTGAGAAGGATATTTTTACTAAAATCTCTGTCATTCAGTTTAAGAAAATAACAGACATTTTACTATGTTTATACTGATTTTGTTTGCCGAATTTCATTATTTTTTCAAGAATTTTTTTTATATAAAAAAAAAGCAGAACAGATTGTCAGCAGATTGCTCTGCTGAAATCAGCAGATTGTTCTGCTGAAATCAGCAGATTGTTCTGCTGAAATCAGCAGATTGTTCTGCTGAAATCAGCAGATTATTCTGCTGAAATCAGCAGATTGTTCTGCTAAAATCAGCAGATTTTTCTGCTAAAATCAGCAGATATTTCTGCTAAAATCAGATTTCTCTGCTGTCGAAAAACACACATGTTTAATAACTAAAACGCCAGATAAAAGTATAAGCTTCCGTAGCGTAGTGGTTAAGAAGTGTACTTTCAAATCGGAAGGTGGCGAGTTCGATGCTGGCTGGCGCCGTATGTTTTTTTTTTCTTGTTATATTTATTCACCTCTTATGACAGATATTTAGCAAACCGTGTCTGCTAAAATCAGCAGATTTCTCATATGGCTCAAAATGGGTGTATTTTCAGCAGATTTTTCTGCTGATTGGACAGAGAATTTATTTTGAGTGTGGTAAAGTTTTAAAATGACAAAATTAGACAAAGGGAAAATAGTTCCCCTTAAAGAACTATACCATCGCCTAAAAATCACCATTGTTTACAGTTTTTTAGTATTTCTGTTAAACAAATAAAGAATATTAATATCAAAAGGTTAAAAGTCCTACACTCAAAAGAAAAACTCTGTCAAAAAATCTGTAAAACGACTTTCAATTTGAATTAGCAATCTTTTAACAGATTGTTCTGCTGAGAAGGATATTTTTTGTAAAATCTCTGTCATTTAGTTTAAGAAAATAACAGACATTTTACTATGTTTATACTGATTTTGTTTGCTGAATTTCATTATTTTTTCAAGAAATTTTTTTATATAAAAAAAAAAGCAGAACAGATTGTCAGCAGATTGCTCTGCTGAAATCAGCAGATTGTTCTGCTGAAATCAGCAGATTGTTCTGCTGAAATCAGCAGATTATTCTGCTGAAATCAGCAGATTTTTTCTGCTAAAATCAGCAGATTTTTCTGCTAAAATCAGCAGATATTTCTGCTGATTTCAGCAGATCAATCTGCTGATTTCAGCAGAGCAATCTGCTGACAATCTGTTCTGCTTTTTTTTTTTATATAAAAAAATTTCTTAACAAAATAATGAAATTCAGCAAACAAAATCAGTATAAACATAGTAAAATGTCACACATGTTTAATAACTAAAACGCCAGATAAAAGTATAAGCTTCCGTAGCGTAGTGGTTAAGAAGTGTACTTTCAAATCGGAAGGTGGCGAGTTCGATGCTGGCTGGCGCCGTATGTTTTTTTTTTTTTTTGTTATATTTATTCACCTCTTATGACAGATATTTAGCAAACCGTGTCTGCTAAAATCAGCAGATTTCTCATATGGCTCAAAATGGGTGTATTTTCAGCAGATTTTTCTGCTGATTGGACAGAGAATTTATTTTGAGTGTACTTTAGCGACCCAGAACTGAAAAAATATTTATATTATGACAAAGTTGTATTAACGTGCCTTTCGGTATCCAATTTTGTTTACAGATGTTAACTACCCAGCAAAAAAAGTGCGGAGTACTTCTATTTGGAGTGCTTTAAAACTATAACAAATGTAATGAAATACAACAAAAATAACAAAAAACACAAGAAAAAACACACAAACAGTTTTTTCTAATCCATAAAAAGTTGTTATTCAGCACTTAACTCATTACCTTCCGCGACACTCCCATACAAAAGTAAGTAGATATTCAGTAGATAAGAAGTACTCCGAGCTTTCAAACAACTTCCAACTACTTCCCTGGAGTAGTTCTTATCTACTGAATATCTACTTACATTTGTATGGAGGTGTCGCGATAGGTAATGAGTTAAGTGCTGAATATCTATGTATTCTGGAGTAGAAAAAACTGTTTGTGTGTTTTTTTCTTGTGTTTTTTGTTATTTTTGTTGTATTTCATTACATTTGTTATAGTTTTAAAGCACTCCACTGAGAAGTGGTAATGACTTTTTTTGCAGGGTAGCAGCCGAATTAAAGCATTTTGTATCTTTGGGTTATATGGAATGTACTAACATTATTGAAGTTTTTATTTTACGTTTTCGTTCCTAATTTTTGATTCGCTGAACTAATATCGCTGAAATGCAATACCAACCTTTTCAGTACAGCAACAAGTAAATATGTTAAGTCACAATCAAATCTGTGTAATACTTTGAACATGATCGCCATTCCAACAGACGGACATCGCTAGAATGTTATAGAAACGATAACTGATCGGTAATATTTATACTTTGTGGGGTCCCAGACCGATATTTTGTTGAGTTACAAGCGGAATAACAAACTTATATACTCTCCTAAGCGGAGGATATAACAAAATCTCAGATTTTAAGAAATTTTTTCTATGGAAATATTCTCAGATTCTGAGTTATTTTTTGTAATAAAAAGTTTCTGAGACTAACATGAGACATTTTCTTTTAGAACAGTCCTCAGACTATAAGAAATTTCAAAATTTTAAGAAATTTTTCCTATAGAAATACTCTATGACTCTCAGACATTTTTTTCTCTTAAAAGTTATCAGATTCTGAGAAATTTTTTCTATACAAAAATAAATTTTAAAAGAAAAAAAGGACAGACATTTTTATACCCTCCACTCTAGTGATAGATGGTATATATAAGTTTGTCATTCCGTTTGTAACACCTCAAAATATTGGTCTAAGACCCCATAAAGTATATATATTCATGATCCTCGATCGATTTTAAGACGATCTAGCGATGTCCGTCCGTCCGTCTGTCTGGCTGCTGAAAACACGCAAACTTTTGAAAGACTTAACGAAGGCTCCTGAAGTTTGGCATATATGTTGGTCATTTACCTGGTCAGATTGGTATTGCAATCCAGCGAAATCAGTCCAGTGCACATTGGCCGAAACACCCAATCTAGCGGCGCTTAATTCGACAATGTAAAATAATAAAGCCCAATGCATATTTGTGATTATAAAACTTATAAAGAATTTAATTTTTAACCATATTTATTTATTTCAGTGTTTTTATGTATTTTGGGAAATTTATGTGAATATCGGGAGGGTGGTCTGTATGAGGACTATTCCGTTAAAATTTAGAATGATTATTTATGGCTACAAAAAACATTTACAATCGAATTTCAAGAGAATATATGTTAAAATACTACTGTTAGGATTTTTAAGTAAAACTGGGAGGGGAAATTAACATGGGGGCTATGGGATAACATGGACCGATTATGTCAAAAATTTAATAGGTTTTGTTCTTTTGATAAAAAATCTTAAATTTAAAATTTTAGCCAAATCGATGGAAAATTGTCTGTATCGCGTTTATACTGTTTATTAGGATAGGCAGATGGACCCTAAAAAACCGAACAACTTGCGCGAACTAGCACGCCATACTGAAACGTCACAACAAAAATGGCCTAAAATAATAAACAAAACAGGAATTGGACCGAATACGATCGAATTTCAAAAGTTGCAGTCCATGAAACTATAGTTTATATCACAAATGTAAACTTCTATAATGAACTTATAATTAACTATATACACACAGGCCACTAACATTTATTTTTTAGTTAAAACATACCTTTTACTTTCAATTAAAACTTTTTGGCTCAAAATGTATAAACAATTGACTTAAATGTGTCAAGAAAAACTCACTGAGTAATTAGGCCCGAAATTCCTTTAATACACTTGCTGCAGAAAATGTATATTTGATAGCTTACAGCTGTGCGAATATTGAAAGCAAAACAAAAGTAAAAACGTAATTTTTTTCTGTAAAGTATAGGTAAACGATGCAGTGCAAAAACATTTATCGATCTTAATTTTTAAATTTTGACTTAAGCGCCGCTAGATCAGTGATTTCGGCCACAGTGCAGTGGTTCAAAAGTTATGAGTAAAAGACTGAATTTCGGCAAGGGCTTTTCATGAATTTACGAGATAAAACACACAGTAACTTTCAAACGACAATTCTGAGAGTGCATAGAGAGTGTGGCACATATATTTGTCGTTCTTCTGTCCCGGTTCGTTTTAAATCTCAGCCAAATCGGTCCAGTGAATCAAAAGTTATAAGCAAAATCCTGAATTTCAGATTGGTTTCACCTTAAATTCACGTGTTGAAAAACCCGAGTTTTAAAAAAACAAGCTTTAAAAACAATGATAAGCCCCAAAATTACTTTACAGAGTATTTTTGTCACTCAGAAATATTTTTACACTAAAAAAAATACAGTCGAAAAAAATTTTACACTCAAAAAAAAAATTTAGTAAATTACTTTTTTTTTTACAAAAATGACAAAAAAAAGTTTTTTACTCGAAATAAAATATTTCTAATCAAAATTGTTAATTTTTTTTCAATAAAAAATTTACTATCCTTTAAAAAGGGCATTGTGGAGGGTATTCATAGATTCGGCCAAGTCAAATTTAACTTTTATACTTGTTTTTTTTTTCAAAGTTACTAGATTTTGAGACATTTTATCCATACAAAAAATTTTGTTTACAAAAATAGACATTTTCTTACTCAGAGAAAAAAATTGTATTGTTGGCTCATTTTTCATTAAAACATTGTTGTGTTAACAAAAAAATAATTGATTTTATAGTCAACAACATAATTTGACAATACAATTAAATTTTTGGTTAATACAACAAGATTTTAATTCAAAAATCAAGGATCGATTGTATACGAAATTAATGGCGCCCTCGGACGATATTTCAATGCGTTTTGCATTTTATGATAAATAAAACGTTATTGTTTCTAAAAAAAATTAAAGTTTTCAGCAAGAGTGTAAAATTTGTAATTTTTTTTGTCAGCATACGTGACTTAAAATCAGCCTGATGACCATTTGTAAGGATTTCTTCACAACAAATTGTAAGTCTTACACATGTTACAAAATAAACTTAAATTAAATTTTCAAGACATTTAAATTTTTGTTTAAAAAGTTTTTTTTTGAAAGAATTCTTTTTGTTGCTTTGCCACAATTTCCATATTGTTTATTTACTGCAAACATGTCGGCTTGTTACATTATGTGCAGTCACATTTACAGTGCATTTCCGTTTTATATCAATCTCACTAACCTGATTTTCCACTTTGTGTAACCAAGAACCCTTTTGAACTTTCAAGACAATTGTTTTAGTTACTTGAGTTTTTGAGTTTTTTTTTTTGTCACTACAAAACTTTTCCACAAAGACAGACGGCCGACCGGCATACATAAAATACATACATACTTTGTTAGAACTTCCCAATGTCCTACAAAATAAATTGTTTTACGTACAACTACAAATGAGTAGATGTAGAAAAAAAAGAAGGACTGTAATTTTTTTCTTATTTTGTTTTTATTTTTTTTTACATTTTGCATAAATTATGCATGCCCAAAACTAAATGAATACAAAATTACTGTCATTTCAAGAAAATCTCTCCAAGAAAACTTAAACCAAATTGTTTTAAAATACCCACAAGGAAAGAACTTCATTAAAATGCACTTTGTAAATTAAACACAAGAATAGAATAAAGAATTCAACACAATAAAAAAAAAGAGATGTAAGGCTGTAAAAAAAAAAGGATGTAAGGCTGTGTAAGATGAAGAGATGATGATGATGCTGAAAAAAATAACTACTCCATAGACCCAGTGACACATTAAACATGAAAGTTTATATATATTTGGTTTGGTTCAATCTTTTAATACCCTATCTTATGTTTAAAGTTGCCGCAATTGGAAATTCATTGTGGTTGTTACAACCGAATTTAATTTTTTTCAATTAAATGACGAGTTACGAAGACCTCAAAATTTAGGTTAGAATATTTGCAATTGCGACAGCTGCTTTGTTTTTTCGATGTGTATAAATTTAATTTTAATTTGCCAATATTTTAGATTTAAAACATAAAAAAACTAAACTAAATCCATTTTTATCCATACAAACCGACTAACCTTAAAAATGAGTTTTATCTGCTAAAAAAAAATAATTCCATAACTTTTTATCCCTAACAATGTATTAGAATTTCATAAAGATTAGAGGGTATCACAAAAGAGACTTTCTTTGATAGCGTTGCATAATGCCAAAAGAAAACAAACTTAACATTTTAAGAAAAATATCAAGACCGACGATACAATACCCTACACCAATGTTTCCCGTAGTGTCACAACAAACCTAAAATTCTATGCGTGCTGGCGAAAATCATTCGCAGACATTTCAATCCATTTTAAATTAAAAATGAAGCAACTTTGATTTTAAAATGTTTGTGTTTATTCGCCCTTTTTAAAAATGAAAACAAACATTTTCAAATTAAGCATTGTTGATTTTTGCAACTCTTAAAGCGGAATATGAATTCATATGGCCTAAAAGATTTTTGGGACTTTTTCAGATTTTCAGAAGGTCGGGAGGACTCACTACACTGAAAAAAAAATTTACCATTTTTAAAGCATGTTGAACTTAATTTAAAAAAAGGAGGGTATACGAGGGCTCCAAAGATATTAATTCTTCTTCCAAGTATATTTTTTCCTAAAAGATAGTAATGCATTTCCTTAAATATATCTTAAAAGTAAGTAAAATTGTACATAATATAAGTTTAATTGTTTTTATCCAGAGGAAAAATATTTTTTTTAAATAAGTAAAAATTTCCTTAAACTTACGGATTCTGGTGACCCTATGGAGTCCCAATGTGAGGACCCTACGGGCCCCCAATATATGGGGTCCGCCCATGAGTATGTGCGCACACTATTATAGGGTCATTATTGATTTTGATCCAAAATTTTGGTCAGAATCGCTCTATCTTGCTTAGTTTTCGAGATATGGGAATGGGGTCTTGAGAAATTTGAACATGAAATAACTCGGAAACTATAACTCGGAGGGCTTTCGTGTCTTCGGCGGTCATATTCTTCAAGTTAAGGACTACAAAAATGCCTTTGGATTTTTTTTCGTATCTGCAGTATTTGCAAAGTTATAGGCATTTGAAAATTCCGCGAAAATCGAAATTTGGATTTAAGGTTAGGGTCTCATGGGGTCTCCAGATGGGGCCCCCAGATGGGGTCCCCAAAATACCTAAAGTATTTTTTCCTTAAGTTAAGTAAGTTCTTTCTTAAACTGATGAAGATATGTATTCAAATAAAGTCAATGAAATCAATAAAATAAAGATTACTTTTTTCTTAAATTAAAACAAAAATTGATTAAATTAAAGAAAATGCGTTTTGGAATTAAAGATTAGTACTTATTTGATTCAAGGTCTTGTAAATGTCTATACTATTTTTAAGTAAGTTACGTACTTATTTATTTTTTTTGCACACAATTTTAATTTTTTTCTTTTAAGTAAAACAAAATTTTTTAATAAACCCTTTTTTTCTTAAATGCAATCAATTCGCCATAAATGTAAAGAATATTTAACTTAATTTAAAAAAACAAATCAAGGAAAAATTTTGTGCTTTTTTAAGTATTTGCATGTACTATCTTCAAGTTCATTTTCTTTGTTTTAAGTAAAACCACCTTATATTAAGATAAGTTGAAGTAAATTTAAAAAAAAATGTTTACTTAAATTAATAACAGTGTTTATTTAATTTCAGTATAGTTATTTTTTTCAGTGTAAAACCAATTTTATCCAAAAAATTAGGTTATAAAACATAATTTTTTTATGTTTTTCTTTGGTGCCTTCTTTGGTGTCTTCTTTTTACAAAACCATATTGACAATTGTCACTTTAGTAGAAATTAGTACCTACGGTCAGTTCCGTAGTACCGGGAATACTGGTATTACCGGGAAATGGTAACGGTTTCCCGGTTTTTTTAATTATCCCCTGTATTCCCGGGAATACCGGTATTCCCGGTTTCGGTTCTGACGGTATTACCGGTATTCCCGGGACTACCGGTATGTATATTTTGTAAAATTTTGTGCAATTAAAATTTTTTCTTCGATTTAACCAAAAAAATAAAAAAATATGTAAAAAAACACCATTTCCATTTCTTTTATAAATTTAAGAATTTAAGTAGAAAAGTTAAATTCGACTTGGCTGAATCTATGAACACCCTCCACAATGCCCTTTTTAAGTGATAGTAAATTTTCTAACGTGAAAAAAATAACATTTTGGTTTAGAAATATTTTATTATGCGTAAAACTTTTTTTTTAGTAATTTTTGAAAAAAAAAAAAATAATTTACTAAATTTTTTTTGAGTGCAAAATTTTGTTTGAGTATAAAATTTTTTTTGATTGTAAAATTTTTTAAGTGTAAAAATATTTTTGAGTGACAAAAATACGTTGTAAAATATTTTTGTGATATACCAATGTTTTTAAAACATGTTTATCGGGTTTTCAACACGTAAATTTAAGGTGAAACTAATCTGAAATTCATGGTTTTGCTAATAACTTTTGAACCACTTAACCGATTTGGCTAAAATTCAGTACGAACCAGGCCAGGGGAACGAAATATATACGTACCAAGCTTCAGCATCCTCGGAATTGTCTTTCGTGTCTAGCGTGTTTTTTATCTCCTAAATTCGCCAAAAAAAAACCATTGCCGAAATTCAGTCTTTTGATCAGAACTTTTGAACCACTGCACGGTGGTCAATTCCGGCCAAAAATCAATAACTTCTTTATTTCTGCGTTTAAATAGCTTAAATTTAATATTCGAATTAAGAATAACATATCTGATACCTTGCCCAAATGTTGGACCTACAAATACAGTGGTTGGCCAAATAATCATGGACGTCCCAAATGTATCAAAGATGTCTGCATATAAACAGCAATAATTTAATATCCGAATTAAGAATTATATATCTGATCTCTTTTCAAAACGTTGGACATACAAATATAATGGTTGGCCAACTAAGCATGGACGTGTCAAATGTATCAAACTAATTAAGGTGGGGGTTGGAACTTAAGGAAACAGACTTAATGTAAAAAAAGATACGCAGTACTTTTTAATTCTGTTTTTTTTTATTTGAAATATTAACAATTGTTATATTTTTAAAAGTTTAAAAGAAAAAGAATTGCCAGGGCTTCTAGTTAATTGTGGGATGCTTTTTTTAAAGGACAAAATGGTCGCAGTTGTACAGCAAAAACTACTGAGCCGATTTTGGTGATTTTTTTTTTTTTTGATTTGTAGATTTTTTAATTTTCTAATACTTATCGTGACCATTTTTTTAAAATTTGACCTAATTAATATTTGAATGAAAGAAGAAATTGAAATTTTTCTATTTTTTAAGTTTACGTTAGCATATCTTCAACAAAAATCAATTTTTTCCAAAAAAAAAAAAAGAAATGGCCACGTTAAGTGCTAGAAAATTTAATTATCTGCAAATCAAAAAACAATTCATCAAAATCGGTTTAGTAGTTTTTGCTGTAAAAATGCCGCCAATTTTTCCCTTAAAAAAACAAAGCACGATTGACTGGCAACCCCAGTAAAAACTTGGTAATAAGTCCCCATTACCGCCTGCATTCTATGTAATGAGGGCTCGTTACCTGCTCGATTACTTCTTGTTAACAAATAATGAGTTACCGATAGCCTAATACAAAACCGGTTACATCTTGCTAATAAATAATGAGTTACCGATAACCTGATACAGAACAGGTTACTGGTAAATACGATTTAAAATATCTGATAAATTGTCTAAACAATTTTTTTTTAATGAAATTAAAAAAATGCTAAAGAAAATTTAGAAAGAACTTGCACATTTAGCTTAAAAAAGATTAACATTTATCTACTTTTTCTAATAAAACTCTGTTAACAGACATTTAAATTCAGGAATTCTAATTAAAATTGGGACAAGGCAAAAAAAGTTTAGAAAACCAAATTGATATTTAGAAAACTGGATCTAGCTGACACTTGATCGTGATTTATGAGCCTTAATTAGTCTTTACATAACTTCTATTGAAGTTTTCTGGATTTTAATTGGCTTTTTCTAAATTGTTATTTTTTTTTTCTAGAAATTTTGTGGTGTTCTCCAAATTTTAATTTAATTTTTTTTGCCTTGTTGTTTAAAGTATGTTAAAGCCGGTAAAAAGGTAAAAAAACCATCACAGACAGTATTTCCCTTAAAACCTAACTCACTCTTATATAGACTTATAAGATGGTGTTTAATGCGGTTTCCATTGGCTGAGCAGCAGTCGCTTCTGTATATTTGTTATTGGTAATATCCTAAGTAGCCAAATGTCCCTTTCTACGAGGTTCCAAGATATATTTTCGGTCCTGTAATATTTGAATTTTACAATCAAACATTTGGAGGGAAGGATATCAACGTAAACATTGGTTCCGTTGGCACATTGGATGTTTTCCATTTCCACACTTGCCCGCTTGGTTGCTCTTGAAATAAACACGTTCAACATGAACTTGTTCAATTTCATATTAGCGGAAGTTGCCCCAAGTTAAAAATTTATTAAAACAATCAAAAGCTGCTATTTTGTAGCATTTTTGTAAGGAGTGGGAAACGAGTTATTTTTGAGCAACTGGTAGCTACTTATTTTTGGGACTAATGTATGCTGTTATTTGGTAGCATTTTTGTAAGTAGTGGGTAACGAGTTTTTTTTGGTCTACTAGTAGCTTATTATTTGTGGTACTAATGTATGTAGTTTTTCAGTAGCATTCTCGTAAGCGAGTGGGTATGCGGTCATTACTCCAATGACATCGCCATGTTAAAATAATGAGTGTTTCACCAACATAGTAACTAGCTACCACCATCAATTTAAAGGCGAAAACCTCATTACTTGGCAATAGAAGTTTTTACTGGGACCCTGAAAAATTGTGTTATGAAATTTTGACCAAATTTGTGTTATGAAATTTTTAAGAATACTAAAATGTTCTTTCTTTTAAATGAAAAAACAGAATTAAATAATATTACGTATTTATTTTTTTAGCTGTTTAAATATTGCTAACATTAAGGCTGTTTTTTAGTTCCAACCCCCCTTAAACAACATTTTTTTTTTTTTATTTTGTCTTTTTTTAAGTTTTTTTAACGCAAATCCATGGGTTTTAAGTTAGTACCCAGTAAAAACTTCTATTACCAAGTAATGGGGTTTTCGCCTTAAAATTGATGGTGGTATCTAGTTACTAGGTTGGTGAAACACTCATTATTTTAACATGGCGATGTCATTGGAGTAATGACCGCATACCCACTCGCTTACGAGAATGCTACTGAAAAACTACATACATTAGTACCACAAATAATGAGCTACAGGTAGCCCAAAAATAACTCGTTACCCACTCCTTACAAAAATGCTACCAAATAACAGCATACATTAGTCCTAAAAATAAGTAGCTACCAGTAGCCCAAAAATAACTCGTTGCCCACTCCTTACAAAAATGCTACCAAATAGCAGCATACATTAGTCCTAAAAATTGGCCGTCTTTCCTCAGCAAAAATTTGCGTCAAAAGTAAAATGTTCGCTTCATGCCTATTCGTCAGGATGATAAAGTTCATGTTAAACGCGGTTATTTCAAGAGCAACCAAGCGGGAAAATTTCTACAATCTAAATTTAAGAAAAGCCAACGGAACCAATGTTTACGTTGATATCCATTTCTCCAAATGTTGGATTGTAAAATTCAAATAATACAAGGACCGAAAATATATCTTGGAATATCGTAGAAAGGGACATTTGGCTGCTTAGGGCAGGACCAATAACAAATACACAGAAGCGACTGCTGCTCAGGCCATGGAAACCGCATTAAACACCATCTTAAGTTTTAGTCTATATAAGAGTGAGTAAGTTTTTAATGGAAATACTATCTATGATGGTTTTTTACCTTTTAACCGGTTTTAACATACTTTAAACAACAAGGCAAACAAATGAGTTAAATTAAAATTTGGAAAACGCCCCAAAATTTCTAGAAAAACAATTACAATTTAGAAAAAGCCAATTAAAATTCAGAACACTTCAATAGAAGTTATGTAAAGGCTAATTAAGGCTCATAAATCACTATCAAGTGTCAGGTAGATCCAGGTTTTTAAATATCAATTTGGTTTTCTAAACTTTAATTTGCCTGTTCCCAATTGTAATCAGAATTCCTGAATTTAAATTTCTGTTAACGGAGTTTTATTATCAAAAGTATAGAAATGTTAATCTTTTTTAAGCTAAATGTGCAAGTTCTTCTAAATTCTTTAGCATTTTTTTAATTTTAATAAAAAAAATTATTTGGACAACTTGTTAAATATTTTAAATCGTATTTACCAGTAACCGGTTTTGTATGAGGCTATCAGTAACTCGTTATTTGTTAACACGAAGTAACCGGTCCTGTATGAGGTTATCGGTAACTCATTATTTGTTAATAAGAAGTAACCGGTTCTATATGAGGTTATCGGTAACTCATTATTTGTTAACAAGAAGTAATCGAGCAGGTAACGAGTCCTCATTACATAGAATGCAGGCGGTAATGGGGACTTATTACCAAGTTTTTACTGGGTATATCTTCACATTCCCTATTTTGGTGGGGTTTGTAGGTTTTTATGGTCTTTCAAAATTTCTTTTTTTTAGAGTTTTTTTTTAATTTTTATCTAATTTTCATACACATTACTTTAAGACAAAAACGCACACAAAATCTGCAAAAACCACATGGAATGATTATTTACTATAGGAATTAAAAATCCATGTGCGAACTTACAAAAATAATGTGAAGGAAAATGCATAGCCAACTTTTATTGAAAACTAAAATATACATTTTAAAAAATGCTGAAATGAGAAGCAAAAAATACTCAACTTTGCACCACTATGGACAATAATAAAGTCTTACAAGGCCCAAAAAAAGATTTAAGTTGTATGTTTTGAAGTATTAGCTATAATATAGCATCAAAATTTCATCAAGATTTAATAAAAAAATAAAATGATTTTTGGCCGGAGTTGACCACCGTGCACTGGTCCGATTTCGCTGGATTGCAATACCAACCTGACAAAGTTTTATATAACCTCTATCACTAGAGTGGAGGGTATAAAAACAAGTACAAAAATTAAATTCAACCTTGCCGAATGTATTGATACCCTCTACAATGTCAAAAAAGTTTATTTGCAAAAAAAAAAAAAAAAAACCGAAAAAAATTATTGGTGAATAAAATAAATCGGCGACTTTTTTTGTAAACAAATATGTTTGAACTTGTTTAAAAATAGTTTTTAGATCAATTCTGTTCAGATTTGTCAACCAGCAGCCGAATTATAGCATTTTGTATTTTAAGGTTATGTTGAATGTACCAAAATTTTCGAGGTGTCCTTACATTTTCTTTCATAACTTTTGAACCGCTGAACCGATTTCGCTCAAATTCAATACCAAACTGTTTAGGGCAACAACAAGTAAATAAGCTAAGTCTTAGTCATATCCCAGCAAAATTTTCGGTTGCAAAGAACCGATTGTGGAACAACTTATACTTCCCTAGAACCTGTTCTAATTCTTGTGCAACACCGATTCTTTTTACAAAGGGATTGTCCCAAAAGCAACAGGTGTTTGTAAGCAAAATTAAAACATATTATTGTTCCTCGAAATCGGTTCTAGAAGTAAAATTTGGAAAGTGAGAATTTTAGAAATAGTTTGAATTGCATTATTTATTAAACAGAGACAATCATATATAATATGGAATATTTAAATTTTTTACCACACATTTATCTTTTTTGCCTCCAAAGTTGCATTTTGGGTCTTACAATAATGACATACCAGAACATGTATTTTCTGCAAACAAAAATAAAAAAACATAATATTATTAGTATTTGACCCGACCCAGACAATGAAAATTTAATTTACTCACCTTTGTTTCAACAATTTTCATGATTATATCCTGCTATTTAAGTAGAATTTCGTCTTTTTTCTTGGTTAACAAAAATAAATTAATATTTATTTTTTAATTTTTTTGACACAAAATTTTTTTTAATTCCTAGAACCAAAATGTTATGAAACTTTGATTGCAGAGAACAAGCTTCACAATAATTTTCACTTAACATGTGTTGTCAGAATCGGTTCTAAAAAATTTTCCTGGGATATGTTTAATACTTTGGCCTTGAGCACCATTTCCACAGACGGGCGGACATAGCTAGAATGTCTTAAAATCGTTCACTGATCCATAATGTGGGGTCCTAGACCGATATTTCGATGAGCTACAAAAGGAATGACAAACTTAAGTATATATACCCTCTACCACTAACAAGAGAAGTCTCCCTGGTGTCACCCTCCGATCTTCATGAAATTTTGATATGTTGTTAAGGACGAAAAAAAAAATCGACAGGTATTTTTTTTTTTAGCGGCCCAAACTCATTTCCCCCCCCCCCAATCGATTTGTAGGGGGGAAATTGACCTTTTTCAGTTTTTTACAATTTACTCTTATTTAAACAAAATGATTATAGGCATATGTGGTATCAGATTAAAGGTATTAAAAATACCTATATCGTGGTGCTAACAACGGTCCAAAGAAGTTAACATTTTTCGACTTATTAACAAAAATGTCCTAAAATTTTGGTATTTGACTCAATATGACGAAAAGTTCTGCATGTTTGGACACGTTCTTAGCACACGTAGATAGGTTTTCAAAATACCTTTCATTTGGTATGTAACATGACTAGGTTTCTTTGCATATTATAGGAGATAAAAGAAAAAATCTAAAAAAAGGCCTTTTCTTCGCCCCTCCTTTTCACCCCCTAAATATGAATTTGGGCTGCTAAAAAAAATACGTGTCCCTTTATTTTTTCTGCTTTACAAAATAAAACCAATTCCATAAAGATTCGCGGGTGACACTAGAGAGACTTCCCTTGTAAGTGGAGGGTATAATAAAAACTGAGACTAACTCATTTTCTCCCCAACTTTATCGACAATTTATGGGGATCTATTAGGTAGTTTTTTTTTTGTAAAATTAAAATTTCCGTTTTTCGCCCATGGTCCGATTCGATCGATCATGGATAATGAAAACTTAGCTCGAGTTTTTTTTTTATGGCCCACTGAAATTTTTAAACTTTTTTTAAAGGCCTTTTTAATAAGTCAAAAAAAGTATTAAATCTATTTCTAAGGTAAATAATGTTGAGACATGACTTCAGTAAAATTTTATGGTGGTTCTTTTCTTAGACTACATTAAACCTCTATCTCCCATTTTAATGGGTAATTTTGGTCCTTTTTTCAAATATCCTCATAGAATACCAATAAAACGTGCGTTTAAATCCCTAAAAATGGTAGATAGATGGTTAATACGTTCTAAGAAAAGAACCGCCATCAAACTTCACTGAAGACATATATTATCGTAATTGAGCTCAGCAACAGATTAATAAAAAATTTTTCGACTTATTTCACACGACTTTGATGAAAAGCAATTTAAAAGTATGTGATAATTAACAATTTTACTTTTTTAAACATCTTGAACTTTTCGCACGAACTTTTGATCTTCGACAACCCCTAGTGAAATTTTATGCAGAAAAATTTTGTAGAACATTATAAATCCTAAACGCACGTTTCATTGGTGTAGAACACCAATAAAACATGCGTTTTTTGGTCCTTGCAACAAGGACCAAAATGACCCCTAAAAATGGAAGATAGAGGTATAAAATATTCTGAGAAAAGAACCGCCATCAAATTTAACTGAAGACATGTCTTAACATTATTCACTTCAGAACTAGTTTTAATAATTTTTTTTTGAGTTATTTAAAACGCCTTTGCCAAAAAATTTAAAAACTTCAGTGGGCCATAAAAAAATAACTCGAGCAAAGTTTTCAAAACCCTTCGGGGGTTGGTAACTGTTGGTACACTTAAATTTTTTTTGGTCCCATCAAAGATACAAAATCGTGTTGCACAGTGTAATAAATAAATTTTATAGGGTCCTCGACACAGGTTACACACAAAATGACAAAGTGAGTATACCCCCATACTGTAGTTACGAGGGTATAAAAAGTTGAATACTTCACAGACACACCACCCTCTTCCTCAAAAGAATATAAAAGACTGGAGAAAAAAAAACAAACAGACATCATCAAAAGTGAGTGTATGGAAATGACAAGTAAGAGACGGGCAGGCGAGGAAGATAGACATACGGAAGGACGGACGCACAGACAGACTGACATAAAACAATGAAATGTAAAACAAGTGAAGAGGAATAAAAATCTAGTAAATGCACTATGGAACGGAAGTGAGAAAAAAATTTACAGAAAATGTTTCTATGGAGTTTTTAAAGGCTTTAGGTTTTTCTAAGAAAAATTATCATGCACTCAAAAAAAAATAAACTAAAAAATGGAAAAATTTAATAAATTGGAAAAACTCGGTAATTATTTGACGCTAAACTTTTCTTAACCTTCAGTTTTTATACGGCATTTCTCATTTTATGTCTAACTCTTCAAAATATCGGTCTAACAAGGGAAGTATCTCAACCCTTATGAACCGATTTGCCTGAAACTTAAAATATATATAAAAGAGACGATTTTAAGGTTGGGGTGCCTCGGCTTATCGGCCATATCAGTGTTTCAAAATTTCGCTGTCCCCTTATGAAACAATGTGGGCCACCGGGAAAGTTTCGATAACTCCCGAACTAAACGGAATATCCTCTAGAGAAAAAACACGTGTCGGCTTAAATTGAATAAAGATTATTTCGTATTCATATGGAGATCTTAGGCCTATGTCTTCATATAAGTTCCCCCCAAAATTTAAACATTTTCATGAAAAAAGTATTTAAAGAAGCAAAACTTGCACAAAGTTATATCACCGTTGGATAGGCATTAAAAAAATCTTTCTTCTCATATGTAAACATCATATAGTTTCTTAGAAAGAAATGGCTGAAAAATCCAAAAAACTATTTTTCCACCATTTTTTGACCCATGTTTTGAACCCCTAAATGCCCGATATGGCCGATAAGCCGAGACACACCAACCTTAGAATTGTCTCCTTTACCCGAGTAAAAATTTTGATATTGCACGAGATCTATTTAAATCTCGCTCAATATATAATCAGATCTTATCAGATCGGGAAATTGACCCGATCTAATTATATCAGTTTTGATCAGTTCTGATACAAACTGATCAAATTAGATCTCGTTGGATCCGACATTTGGCCCTTATTATTCTGATCTTATTAGATCTGATTTGATATTGTAGACTATGAACATTGAATTTTGCTAAATTTCTATTGTTAATATGAAATAATAATCACATTTAAAATGGGTATAATTAAATTTTATTTAGTACTTGTAATGATAATAATATACTTGTAAATGATAATAATCTGAAAGTCCTAGGATATTGTGTTAAAAAATTCGGAATTCGTGGTATATGTAAATACCAGTTTACGCGTGTTTAAATAAATGTGAAGGGTAATTTATATGGCATTCACACTTGCGACCTTAAACAAGTTGTTCAACAAAACACCAGTAACAGAATAAAAACGTAATGGTCACGGAACAAAGACTTTTTTAAACATCTCACTCTTAAACACTTCAAAACAGCAAGTGTGAACCCCGTATTAGTCTTGATATAATTCAAGATACTGCGTACATATAGAGAGTATAACTCTATATGGATATTTAAAATCTTTTAAGTACATATGTAATTTTATACAAATGAATGCTTGGCACTCGATGTTAGGCGCTTGTTTCTTGTGCCTTGCATCGATGTAAGGCACTGTTTTATAGTTATAATCAAGAATTAAGCGACTAATATCGAGTGCCAAGTATTCATTTGTATAAAATTGTACACTAAAAAGATTAAAATATCCATATAGTGTCATACTCTGTATTGGTACATTAAATCTTGAATTATATAAAGGCTAAAGAGCCTTCAAATTTATTTAAACACGCGTAAACTGGTATTTATATTAGTGTTTCCAATTCGGTTAATCGATTAACCGATTCCTCGATTAATCGCCTCTATTTCGGTAAATGTCGAAACAAATAATTTAAAACGCAAATAATTATTCGACCCGATTAATCGGTTAAAATGGTTCGATTAACCGGTTAACATAATTATATCTATATTCTACACTGAAAAAAAAGACATAACTAAATTTAAGGAAAAAAGTCTTTGAAAATTTATCATGAATTTTCCTAAAATTTAGTTAAATTTAACTTAAAAATGAGAAATTTTCTTAACTATGAGGAAAAAATTTTAGTTCATTTACTTATCATTAGTTTAAAGTTTTCTTTAAATGGATTTTTTAAATATTAGGAAAAAAATTCTTACTGCCAAAGAAATTTTCCACAAATCTAAGAATCATATCTTTATTTTTAAGACATATTTATTAAAAAACAATTTAGTTCAAGTTTAGTTAAAATTTGCTAAAAAAACATCATCGTATTTCTCTTCTTTGAATTGAGGAAGTGTACTTCTTAGAATTTAGTTAATGACTTCTGAGAATTTAGTAAATAACTTCTTAGAATTTAGTTAAGAATTCAAAATGGCGATATCTCGAAAACTAAGCGAGATAGAGCGAAACGGATGAAATTTTCAAAAGAAAGACTACAAAGAAAAATATGGAATAGCCTAGCTCTGCATGTCTGTCGGGGTCTCAAGACACTAACTTTAGATCGAAAATTTGAAATTCCCGATATTTTATATATACACATATCTCGGTAAATACTGCCAACACGAGAAAACGTCCAACGGCATTTTTGTAGCTCTTGACTCGTAGAACACTTCCGCAAAATATTCGAAAGCCCCCCGATTAATAGTTTTTGAGTTATCCGGTTTTTAATATTCTCAAGACCCCATCAGGCCCCTTTTTACCGTATCTCAAAAACTAAGCAAGTTAGAGCGAAACGGACGCAAGTTTTGGTTCAAAATCTATGGGGACCCTTAAAGGACCCAACGGGTCTCAAGTTAAATGGGGTCCGAACCCATGGGTCCAGGGTCTAGACCCAATCTATTTCTAAAATGTGAAGTATAATTTTTCCAATTTTCTAGTTAAAATTGGCTTAAAATTAAATAACTTTGTTTTCCTTATTTTTGGGAAAATTATGAACTAAAACCAAGAAAAAAAATCTTTGGAGCCAAATCATTCCCTCTTTTTCTCAAAATTGAGTTAATTTTCCCAGATTTTAGTTCACTTTTTTTTGAGTGTACTAGAATTTTGTCCAAAAGTGTCCTAATTTTCCAAACAATTCTATATTTTACAAAATGATTAGAAAAAAACATAAAAGCAAAACTAAAGGACCAATTGATAACCTAAATTAAAATCCAGTATCATCATTTTGAAATTCAGAAAAGCTAATTGCACTTCAGAAACCCCAATTGATATTTCGAAAAACCAACTGAATATCAAACAATCAATATTAAAATTTTAAAACCCCAAGTGAAAATCGAAAAAGCCTACTAAAATTCAGAAATCCCAATAGAAATATAAAAAGCCCAACTGGAATTTATAAAACTCTATTAGAAAATAAATTTAAAATTTCAAGAAAAGCTCTATTGATTTTTCAAAACCCAAATTTAGAGTTTAGATAAGCAAAATAAATTTAAATTAAGAAATAACAGTTAAAATTTAGAAAAGTCCAATTCACAAAAGTATAACTGAAATTCATGACAGTCAATTGAAATTACGATATCCCAATTGAAATTCAGAAATGGCCAATTGAAAGTGAGAAAATTCAGAAATTATTGTTAATTTTTAAATTTCAATTGGCTGTTTAATTTATGTTTTATCTTGTTTAAAGGCTGCTTATTTTAGTGATAAAATTTTATTTTAAGTTGGTTATTCATAAAAACTGAAATATAACTTAAGTACGTTTATTTGACAGATTTGAGAGGAATATTTGTCAAATAGACCTACAATAAGTCTACTATAAGTATTAGGAATAATAGCCTAAATATTTTTTTTGTTATTTTACTTTCCATAAATAGTTTACTTAAATTTACATTTATTACGATTAATCGATTAATCGCCAATTTTTCCGATTAATCGACCCGAATAACCGATTAATGAATTTTTGTCATTTTTCGAATAATGCCCTAACCGGTTAACCGGCAGGGTCGAATAATTGGAAACACTAATTTATATATACCACAAAATCCGAGTTTTTTAATACAATATCCTTGGAACTTTAAGAACACTTTAAGCAGTTAAATTTAAAACAAGCGGATCCAATTTATCTGATTTCATGGACAATTTTTTTGCATCATATTTTGTTGGAAAAACTTATTTTAATTGCTCCATCTGCATCTTCATAATACTTATTCAAAGTTTGATTATCCAATTAAGCAGCATTTACCATTTCGAAACAATCTGCAAATTGAGAAAAAATTTTAATAATTTAACTTCTTAATTTTCGTGGTAATTGCTAAAATACTTACCAACATTAACGTTAAAAACATCTTATTGTCAAAGCTAAATTCAACTGTTTTTTCTTTATTTTGAGAGAAATTACACAAATTTTATATTTTTTTTCAAATATTTTTTTTATTTCAAATGTTGTTATTTTTTGTTTGACAAATAATTCGAATTATTCTTTTTTGTTATTATTCAATTTTGTTTTTATTTTATATCAAAACAAATAAAAACGACAAAGATTTTTTAAATTAGGGGGTGTCCGTTTAAAATCTTATTCTAAAAAAGCTTAGATGTTTGATTAAGTGACAGATATGATAGAAGACATAACCAGATATGATACAAGATATCGTTATATATAGCAACTGATCTATCATATCTGGTTATATATAATTTGATCTTGTATCAGATATAAATATATATAATTATATCTTGTTAGATACAATTATATCTCAACATTTTTGCTCGGGTATATATATTTTACGTTTCATGCAAATCGGTTCATAAGGGTTGAGATCAATGATGGGTACCAATACCTTTTCGATACCAATACCCGTTAATACCAATTCAAATTGAAAACCAATACCAATTAAAAACCAATACCTTTATTTGTGCGATACCAATACCGATAAAAAACCAATACCGATTCCCCACTACCAATACCAATTAAAAACCAATACTTTTATTCTTCAAAACCAATACCAATAAAAAACCAATACCAATTCATTTTTTCTACTTTCGTATCGGTTTTGTTTCGGTTTTTTGTATTCTTATTTTCGTTTGTTTTAATTGTGACGTCAAACATTTTCTTTCCATCACATTTTTAGGTTTTACCTGACTAACAAATTGCAAAAGATGTTACATCGATCAGTAATCGTTTGCATGAAATGTCAAATAACAAAAAGGAGTTAGAGTTAGCCATAAAAACAGAAAAGAAATATTTTTTGTCACGGTTTTTATGACCCCTAATAAAAGTAGATCTTTAAAAATTTAGACCTTTTCTGTGATGAAATTTTTTGTTTTGCAAACATTGTTAATATTTGATATACATATCGCTCCTTTACTTGTATAGTGTCATAACTCAAAAAATGCGTTTTTTGAGTTAGTGATGCAGAATTATTCGTTATATCATGCTTTATATTGTGTCAAAAATTCGAATTAATATCTTTTAAACTCACCGTTTGAGAAGAGTACACGCCATTTTTACATTTTCTATGTACCGGCCTTTTTCAATTAAAAACCAGTTTCAATAGTAAACTTTAAACGTGTTTTCTGCAAAATCAAATATTTTGAGTTGTGACACTATACAAGTAAAGGAGCGATATGTACATTGAATGTCACTGCACTCTTCTTTGCGTTGTAAAAAAAAAATACTAATGTCCTTTTTTGGAAATTCCAAAATTTTAATCAAGCAGTCTGCTTAAAGCAGACGTTACAAAATTTTATGTAACAACACCAGAATCCAGAAAAAAAAAATTATTGTTTTATTAGAGGCACAGTAGAGGTGTCCTTAAAAACGAAAATCATCTTTTTACACCTGGTAGGGTCCTAAATTGTTCTTTAGTATCTAAAAATGAGTGAGCCAAAATTTGGGGACAATCGGCTAAAAATAACTCGTGCCGAAAATGGATTGAAGTTTTGGGGCATTCTTATATGAAAGAAAAACCCCTTTTTTGTAGTTTTTGGTAAAATGTTAGTATTTGTTATTTTTTGTTAATTTTTTTGTGAATGAATACGAAAATGGTACTAAATTACCTTTCCAAAAAGACTAATAAAATTAAATTCGGATAAAAAACAAGCATTTTACGCATACATGCCCCAGACCATTGTATGGGTTTTAAAGCCAGAATTTCAAAATTTTCAAAATTTGTAGGCAAAAAAATAAAAAAAAATTAATTTTACTTTATAATCATATTGAAAACATGTTTACGATTAAAAATAGCAGATATGGTAGTCAAGATTTTTTTTTTTTATTTCGCCGGTAGTGATAAAATTTCCGCGGATTCCAAATAAAATGCGTTTTTTCACAATAATTTAGCAAATATGTGGAAATTTTTTCTTTATTGTACGGAACGAAGCGTAAAATGTAAATTCTATAACTTTTGAGAAACCGGATATATGCAGATATCTTTTTTTATATAAATATGTAATGTCCCAAATTTGTCATTTCACCTCAATGAAAAGGGGTTAAAGATGCCCTATTTCTCTAAAAATTTACAGAATTTATATTTTACACTTGGTATAGTATAATACAAAACATTTTTTTCCATATTTGCTAAATTACCATAGAAAAACACATTTCCTTTGAAATCCGCGGAAGTTATATCACTACCCACGCCAAATTAAAAAAAAGCTAGACTACTATATTTGTTAGTTTTTATCTATAACATGTATGTAATAACATTATGAAGTAAAATTTTATTTTTTTTATTTTTTTGCCTAGAAATTTTGAACATTTTCAAATTTTGGCTTTAAAAACCATGCAATGGTCTGGGGCATGTATGCATAAAATGCTTAATTTTGATCCGATTTTAATTTTTTTAACCTTTTTGGAAAGGTAATTTAGTACCATTTTCATATTATTTAACAAAAAAATTAACAAAAAATAACATATACCAATAATTTTCAAAAAACTAGAAAAAACGTGTTTTTTTATCACATAAGAGTGTCCCAAAACTTCAATCCATTTTCGGCACGAGTTATTTTTATCCGATTGTCCCCAAATTTTGGCTCACTCATTTTTAGATACTAAACTATAATTTAGGACCATACCACGTATTAAAAAGTGATTTTGAAAAATTACCTTAGTCGTAAGGACACCTTTAAGGCACAGTCATATTATATAAGAATTTAAGAACGCATAATGTGCAGTTCACACTTGCTATTTTTGAGAGTTTAAGGGCTACGTGTTTAAAAAATTCTTTGTTCTGTATCCATTACGTTTTTATTCTGTTACTGGTGTTTTGTTAAACCAGGGCATTGCTTCAATGGCAATACCGGAAAAAAGTTGTCTACTTTTGTCTCGATGGCAGCACCTGCTAGTGAGACTTTAGTAGCACACTAAATTTTAAAAACTCTGTAACTAACTTTTGCGTGCAAAATTTTAAAATTTTAATTTATATGTAAGATATTGGATAGTTGCTACGAGTGTGAACTCCATATAAGAAAAAAATTGTCCCGTGTAATCGCAATTGGCAAAAGATCTAAAATCGAAAAATGGGTCCCCTGCATGATAACCCATTTCGATCACATTTTTCAAAAAAATATTTATGTATGAAAAGGATGAAGTTCAGGTATATTTTGTTACAAATGTTAAGTCACAGACTAATACAGACTCGACATAAGTGACAGGTGTCAAAAAAGTATTCTTTAACCATATGGTTAATATTTTCAAATTATTCTACGAATTAGGTTAGAAAGGGAAAACTGATACAACGCGCCATAAGAAAAATGGATGCCAGATCGGTTTTTGTTGTTTCACTTACTCCTAAGTCGTAGAAAGTGTTGTCATGTTAGCGTAAAACGGACTAAAACCGCTGTGTTTTCTCCTAAAATCGCTTAGTTTCCCCCCATTTTTTCTTATAAAACTCTACTGTCGAGTCTGTATATAGTCTGTGGTTAAGTCTCATCTTTCTGCAATTAAAAAATATCTCCCCTTGACCACAGACTAATACAGACTCGACATAAGTGACAGGTGTCAAAAAAGTAGTTCTGAACCATATGGTTAATATTTTCAAATTATTCTACGAATTAGGTTAGAAAGAGAAAACTGATATAACGCGCCATAAGAAAAATAGATGCCAGATCGGTTTTTGTTGTTTCACTCACTCCTAAGTCGTAGAAAGTGTTGCCATGTTAGCGTAAAACGGACTAAAACCCGCTCTGCTTTCTCCTAAAATCGCTATTTTTCCCCGCATTTTTTTTTTATAAAACTCTACTGTCGAGTCTGTATATAGTCTGTGCCTTGACCACCGGAATTTATATGTGCATTAAATGCAATGTGCATCAGCACAGAAATTGTTTTAAGCAAAAACGAAAAATTAGCTTTTTTTTAGTTTAGGCTTTTAATTTTTTTATTAATTAATATTAATTTTTTTTAGATTTAATTTATTATCAAATTCAAATAGCAAATATGTAAATCCAAATATTAAAATTGCATAAAAAGTTGAAATACAGGCTTTTCTGGAATAACGGAACATTAATTTTTTTTTTTACGAGAGTTTTGAAATCAGCCGGTGCTAATTTTACTAAATAGGTACCTTTTTCCAAAAAAAAAATTTAATCTTTGTCCAAAATGGGTTAAGCATGTACTATTTAGTTTAAAGTTTGACTTAATTCTGACTGCAAATACTGCTAAAAAATATTTTTTTTTAAAAGGGGTTTTTCAAAAAGAAAACATCCCTCACGCAAAAATTCGACTCACTCTCTAGACACTCACTCAGAATTTTTCAACTCACAATCACGCGATTTAAATGAAAATCACTTTTTTGAGTCACGCAAATCACGGGACCAGCGACCATCTCCAATTCAAATACATAAACAAGAGACAAGTGTCTCTTCATTTGTTTAATCTATAACACCTTGAAAAAGTTTCCTTGTAGGTCTGAATCCAAAAAGTTTCAAGGCACTTATTTATTACCTTAATATAGTCACTTGACTTAAATGAAAATCACTCTATAGCCAAATGATTTAAATGAAAATCACTCACGCTCACGCATGAATCATGGGACCAGAGACCATCTCCAATTCAAATACTTAAACAAAAGGCAAGTGTCTCTTCATTTGATTCATCTATAACATCTGTAAATTTTGTTAAAAATGAAGTGTCAACCCTAAAATAGTTTCCTTGTAGGTCCGATTTCAAAAAGTTTAAAGTCACTTATTTATTACTCTAATATAGTACTTAATTTAAATGAAAATCACTCTATAATAACGTGATTTAAATAAAAATCGCTCACGACTGAATCACGTGGTTTTTTGAGTCACGCAAAATACGGGACCACAGACCATCTCTAATTCAAATACATAAGCAAAAGACAAGTTTCTCTTCATTTGTTTCATCTATAACTTCTGTAAATTTTATTAAAAATTAAGTGTCCACCCTGAAATAGTTTCCTTGTAGGTCCGATTTCAAAAACTTTCAAGGGACTTATTTATTACCTTAATATAGGCTTATATTCTGAATTTCAAAAAAAAATCGGTTAAAATTTACGACCTGTAGAGACTTTTGGCCAAAAAACCTACCATCTCGCCCAGTGTGCACTGTGGGGCTGGCAGAAGGACGCTTACGTTAAATTAATTAATATTAACGACAAAACCTTTTGCATACAAATACCAAAACCGATATAAGATAAATACCAATACTTTTTAAAAACCGATACCGATTCGAGGCTAAAACCAATACCAATACCCAATACCTAAATACTTCAAAACCAATACCGAAACCTATACCAATTCAACAAAAAATTAAAACCAATACCTATACCAATACTAATATAATTTTAAAAACCAATACCAATACCAATACTTTTATCGAATTGGTACCCATCCTTGGTTGAGATACTTCCCTTGTAAGACCCCATAAAGTATATATGGGGCATTCCATGTAAATTTTTTTAGATTTTTTTGATGACCCGTTCAAAAGATATCGAATTTTTAAAAATTGGTAGATGGTTCCTTTACTCAAATTTCTTTTACTTATAACTTCTTCAATAATGGTCCAAATTGGATTTTTTTTTATTTTTAAATTTTTGTTGTTTTAAGGTACTTTTAAAAAAATATCCAAAACAATTCTTTAAAGTGCTCTAGTATGCGATTTTTAAGCTTTAAAATTTTTATTCTCATTTTTTAAAATGATTGTACTCTTTGGTTTTTTGGAAATTTTTTTGTCTAAAACGTCTATCGATTCTAAAAATTTTTTTCCCGGTAGAATGGTGGGATAACGATTATTACTATTTTTTTAAATTTTTTGAAAAAATTTTATTGTAATTTTACAATCTTAAAATCATTTCTACTGCTCCAATGGTGCGTCATAGAGGGGTCATTTATTAGACCGACCCCATTAATTTTTACGTCTTAACATTTCTTTGGAACAAACTAATGCCCTATCTCCAATTTCTAAGGGGGCTCCCACACAAAACGACATTTTTTTAAAATTTGCTCCAACCGCTCTAACTGCACTAATAGTGCCCTTAGAGCAACAAAAGGTATGACCGACCCACAATGCTTTTTTAGTCCAAACATTTTCACTGAACACAACTACAATCTATCTATAATTGTTAAGGCGATCCCCATACATTTTTTTTTAATTTTTGGAAATTTGTTTTATTTAATCAGCTTCTAACGGTCCAACGGTGCGTCCGAGAGGGGTCATTAGTGAGACCGACCCCCATTTAATTTTACCCTACAACAATTTCTTAAAACATACTTACGCCCTGTCTTCACTCCCTAAGTAGTCTCCCATACAAATAACAGTTGGAGCAAATTTTATAAAAATGTAATTTTGTATGGGAGCCTACTTAGGGAGTGGAGATAGGGCGCAGGTATGTTTTGTAAAAATGTTGTAGGGTAAAAATAAATGGGGGTCGGTGTCACTAATGACCCCTCTCGGACGCACCATTGGACCGGTAGAAGCTGATTAAATAAAACAAATTTACAAAAAATAAAAAAAATTGTATGGGGACCGCCTTAATAGTTAAAGATAGAGGGTAGGTGTGTTCAGAGAAAATGTTTGGAATAAAAAAATATTGTGGGTCGGTCATACATTTTCTTGCTCTAAGGGCACTATTGGGGCAGTTAGAGCGGTTGGAGCAAATTTTAAAAAATGTTGTTTTGTGTGGGAGCCCCCTTTGAAATTGGAGATAGGGTATTAGTTTGTTCCAAAGAAATGTTAAGACGTAAAAATTAATGGGGGTCGGTTTTATAAATGACCCCTCTATGACGCACCATTGGAGCAGTAGAAATGGTTTTAAGATTTGAAAAGTACAATTAATTTTTTTCCAAAAATTTTAAAAAATAGTAATAATCGTTATCCCACGATCCTCCTGGGTAAAAAATTTGTAGAATCGATAGAATTTTTACACAAAAAAATTTCAAAAAATTCGAAGAGTACAAACGTTATCAAAAATAAGTTTTAAATTTTAAAACTTAAAAATCGCATGCAAATCGCATTTTTAATACGTAAAAAAACAAAAATTTAAAAAAATAATTTGAAATTTGGACCATTTTTGAAAAAGTTATGAGAAACCCAGTAAAAACTTCTATTACCAAGTAATGAGGTTTTCGCCTTAAAATAGATGGTGGTAGCTAGTTACTAGGTTGGTGAAACACTCATTATTTTAACATGGCGATGTCATTGGAGTAATGACCGCATACCCACTCGCTTACGAGAATGCTATTGAAAAACTACATACATTAGTACCACAAATAATGAGCTACTAGTAGCCCAAAAATAACTAGTTACCCACTCCTTACAAAAATGCTACCAAATAACAGAATACATTAGTCCTAAAAATAAGTAGCTACCAGTAGCCCAAAAATAACTCGTTAACCACTCCTTACAAAAATGCTACCAAATAACAGCATACATTAGTACCAAAAATTGGCCGTCTTCCCTCAACAAGGAATTGCGTCAAAAGTAAAATGTTCGCTTCATGCCTATTCGTCAGGATGATAAAGTTCATGTTAAACGCGGTTATTTCAAGAGCAACCAAGCGGGAAAGTTTCTACAATCTTAATGTAAGAAAAGCCAACGGAACCAATGTTTACGTTGATATCCATCTCTTCAAATGTTTGATTGTAAAATTGAAATAATACAATGACCGAAAATATATCTTGGAACATCGTAGAAAGGGAAATTTGGCTGCTTAGAACAGGACCAATAACAAATATACAGAAGCAACTGCTGCTCAGTTACAATTTAGAAAAAGCAAATTTAAATCCAGAAAACTTCAATAGAAGTTATGTAAATACTAATTAAGGCTCATAAATCACAATCAAGTGTCAGCTAGATCCAGGTTTTTAAATATCAATTTGGTTTTCTACACTTTAATTTGCCTGTTCCCAATTGTAATCAGAATTCCTGAATTAAACATTTCTCTACAGAGTAGAGAAATGCTAATCTTGTTTAAGCTAAATGTGCAAGTTCTTTCTAAATTTTCATTAGCATTTTTTTAATTTCAATAAAAAAAAATTATTTGGACAACTTAACAAATATTTTAAATCGTATTTACCAGTAACTGGTTCTGTATGAGGTTATCGGTAACTCATTATTTGTTTATAAGAAGTAACCAGTTCTGTATGAGGTTATCGGTAACTCATTATATGTTAACAAGAAGTAATCGAGCAGGTAAGGAGTCCTCATTACATAGAATGCAGGCGGTAATGGGGACTTATTACCAAGTTTTTACTGGGAAAAGAAGTTTAAATAAAGGAACAAACACCAATTTTTAAAAATTTGATATCTTTTGAACGGGTCATCAAAAAAATCTGAAAATTTACCACGAAGGAGTTTTCGAAGGGTACTAAAAACTGTAAACAAATTAGGAAAATCTACAAAAAAAAAAATTTCAATGTGTCCGATTTGACATGGAATGCCCCATTGATATTATATATATGAGGCATTCCACACCAAATGTCCCGCTACAGAAAAACATGTGTCCTGTAAATTTCTGAATAGGTTGTTTTGATAGCCCTATATGGAACTAAGAAAATTGCGTTTTTGGTTTTTCAAATTTTCAAAAACTGGTCTTAGTCAGTGGTCAAATATTGAAAAAATGGTAAAATTTGTGCCGAGTTGCCTTGATTAAATATTTATCACATTAAAACGGAATGCAGCACAATCTCAAAAATTTACATTTTTGTATAGTTTTGTATGGACTATCGATTAAATTTTTTTTTTAGAAAATTTTTAGAACCCGTTCTGAAATTTTCGATTTTTTTTAAATAGTCAATTTATCAAAAATTCGGCCACTTCTTTTTTTTTTTTTATTTTTTTTTTTTTTATGTTTAGATGTTTGTCCATCCACACAAAAAAATTCAGAAACGCGTTCTTCGTTTTTGTTTTGAGAAAATCGCATTTGAATTTAAAATTTCATAACAATTTTGTAATTTGCTTGTATTTTCTTGTTTTAACGTTGCGAATGAGTATTATCAATTCCATAAATTCCATAAATATTACTTATACGATCTGTTGAAACAAGAAAATACAAGCAAATTACTAAATTGTTATGAAATTTAAAATTCAAATGCGATTTTCTGGAAAAAAACGACGAACGCGTGTCTGAACTTTTTTGTGTGGAGGGACAAACATCTAAACTTAAAAAAAAAAAAAAAAAAGTGGCCGGATTATTGATAAATTGACTTTTTTAAAAAATGGAAAATTTCAGAAAGGGTTCTGAAAATTTTCCAAAAAAAAAAATTTAATCGATAGCCCATACAAAGCTATATAAGAATGTAAATTTTTGAGATTGTGGTGCATTCCGTTTTAATGTGATAAATATTTAATCAAGGCAACTCGCCACAAATTTGACCATTTTTCCAATATTTGACCACGCCTCCTAAGTCCAGTTTTTGAAAAATTGAAAAACCAAAAGCTCAATTTTCTAAGTTCCATATATGGTTAACCATACAACCTATTCAGAAGTTTACGATACACATGTTTTTTTTCGCTGGACATTTGGTGTGGAATGTCTCATATACCCTTTATCACCAGAGTGGAGGGTATAATAAGATTTAAATTTTAAAACTTAAAAATCGTATACTAGAGCGCTTTTAAGAATTTTTTGGAATTTTTTTTTTTTTTAAGTACGTAAAAAAACAAAAATTTTGAAGAAAATAAAATTTGAAATTTGGACCATTATTGAAAAAAAACTCGTTCACGTTTAGACGAGAAACTTGTCCCCAAATTCGGATTAATAATCACATTGTACCTCAACATACAACAGTAAAGTACCTCGGAATTCATCTCGATCGTCGTCTTACGTGGAAAAACCATATAGATGCAAAATTAACCCAAATAAAATTGAAAACTATTGCACTTAATTGGCTAATTGGGAGAAACTCGAAACTTAGGTTAGACTGTAAACTATTGATCTACAGCTCGATAATAAAACCTATATGGTGCTATGGTATTCAGTTATGGGGCACTGCCTCTGCGTCTAATGTGGAAAAAATATAAAGAAAACAGAACAACATTTTGCGAATGATTACTGATGCCCCCTGGTATGTTAGAAACTTTAACATACACAGAGATCTAAATGTTACCCATGTTAAAGATGAAATTGTGAAACATACCCAGAACTACTTACGAAAACTGGAATCACATCCAAATAATTTAGCACGCAATCTTCTAAATAATCGTGGTCACCAACGCCTTAGAAGGAGGGCCACTGCTGACTTGGCACACTAAAGTGAAGGATGATTCTTTTGAAAACATTGGATAATTTATGAGCAGATGAAATTTTGTCTGGCACTGGCTGGACTTAATATTAAGTTATATTAGTTTTAAGATTTGAATACTTATTGTTAGTTCACATAATTTTAGTGAAGATTCAATAAAACAAATGAATGAGAAAAAAAAGTGTCCGATTTGACATGGAATGCCCCATATATATTATATATATTTGCAATTCCCATCTCTTCGTTCGTCTGTTAAAGACACGATACAGTCCCAAATAAAAGAGCTAGACTCCTGAAGATTGCCACAAACATATCTTAATGTCATACACAGAAAAAATTTGAAACGAATTTCAATCAACAAAATCGCGGATTCAATCAATTTTTAGATTGAAATTCCTCCAATTAAAAAAATTGTTATATCAATCATCAAATTGTAGGTGATTGATTGAAAATTTTTTCAATCAAACATTTTTTCGATTTTGATCAAAAATTTGATAAATTTTTTATTTAAAGTCAATCAAAATAATGATTGATTTAACAAATCAATTGTAAGCTTACGACAAAATTATCATAAAATGCATTGTTTTTACTTCCCAATATGTTGCCAACAATTAAAAAAGAAAAGCCCGATTATTTTGTATATTTTTGAATTAATCTATTCAAATAAATTAAAGCGAAAAAAAAATCTGGTATGTTGAAAATTTGTAACAAAAAATAACAAAAATTTTAATCAAAACATTGATTGACTCATTTAAATTTTGTTGATCAATACATTTAATTGAAAATTTTTAGCCAACAATTTTTTGTGTGTATGCTGGTTAAGTTCGTAAATGGGTAAAATCGGACTAGGGATTAAAATTTTAAACTAAACTTGTATTAAAGTTATCTAAACATTTCTGGCCCACAGTAGTATGAAAATTGCATAAAATTGTTCTTAGCAGCAGTAGAACATTAAAAAAAAAAAAAAAACACACATTACCATTAATTGTTTAGAAAGACAATAAGGCGAAAATGAAGAAACATACTGAATAGAAATAGTATATTCCAAATTGCATACATTAACTTAAGTTTAGTTTTAAAAGTTTTACCGGAAATACCAACAATCATTTGAAATTTTTTTGTAAAAGTTTTCATCCAATTGATTTTTATTTATTCTTGTATGTAATTTCTTGTTTGTCATTTTACAGATAAGCCTCATTGGTTTTATAATGATACGGCATTGACGCAATATGCTTACATTGGTGGCAGTGTCAACATCTCCTGCGATGCCATGGGTGAACCACCACCATCCTTTACATGGATGCACGATGGTCGTGCCATAACGGGTAAAAACTATCGTTTGTTTTATGCCGATTACGGTTCTACATTACAAATACACGTATTGAATGCCTCACATCTGGGTGATTACAAGTGTAAAGTGGCAAATCCATTGGGCATCCTGGAACGTGTTATCAAATTAAAGAAAGGCCAAAAACCAGCAGGACCCTCACGTTTTCAGGTAAAACGTATATTTACTGATGGCTTTGATTTGGATATACGTTCGGTGAAATTTTCCAATATTGAAGACAATATGCATACGCTGGGCTATCGCGTGGAGTATATGAGTGAACAGGAATTTAAATACAGTGCTGGTAATTGGAGTTATGCCAAACGAAAAGATTTCCTATTTCATAGAGGTAAGTGTGTGTGTGGGGCAGGCATACAAATGTATTGTAAAATGAATAAAACAAAAGAAATTTAAAAAGGGAGCAAAAATTGGAATAAACGTTAAAATACAATTGAAGATAATATTTATTTTTACAACAGCAAGTTTAAAAGTACATTGTTCATATTTTTGTTCATTTTTTTGCTAGGAATACTACACCATTTACAGATGTAAATCGTATATGATTAATTAAGATTGTATTTTCAATTAAAAGTTTCTTATTGAAATTCAAAAAATTATTTTTAAAAGCTAAGATTTCATTTGAACTTCAAAGATTCTATTTTGATATTAAAATATTCCATATTTTGAGTAGGTTGTTCTAGCTCTAGGTAATATTTCTTTCTTTATCATGGTGTTCTTATACAATAATTTTAAAAGAAAATTACACTGTGCCATAGTGGCAAAAAATGTTGATGTGACATATGCTATGTTTTTTAATAAGTGGATTTATTTTCTAATTAATCTTATTTTGTATAAAAAAATATTTTAACATACCAAAACTAATTTGGAATATTTTATTTTATAATCTACGCTTAATGAGCAATTATAATCCAAAAAATAATAAAACATTTTTGAAAATAAAAAAAGATATAAAAAATCAAAATTAAAAATGGACTTATTAAATCGTAAAATTTAGTTGGATTAATCTTGATTTATTTATATCTTTTTTTATTTTCCAAATTTTTTTATCATTTCTTCAGATTATAATTGCTAATTTATAGTAGATTACGGAAAAAAATATTTCAAATTTGTTTTGGAATGTTAAAATATTTTGTTAAAACTAAATAAGATTAATACGAAAATAAATCCACTTATTAAAAAACACAGCAATAGTATAAGTTGTAGGTCTCGATCACAAAAAGGCCCATTAAACTTCTCAGGCACCCTCAAGTTTTAGAGTTATTGTCAAAAAAACGTTTTTTTGGGACTTTTCTCACTAAACCTCGTGTAATTCAGAAACTTATGTATCGATTTTAAATTTTTTAACTGTTTTAGATAGAAGAAGGATCGGGTTTACATGTGTGTGAATTGCTCTATACATATTAGAAAGATATCTATTGATTTTTTCAATAATAGCCCTGTTTTGTATACGTTTTCTCAAAAAATTAATGTTATAATATATTTTTGCTTTTCGCGCGAAATATGATTGATTTGGTGTTCATCACCTATCGTATATACGCTTAATTTAAGCGTGGATAGCTTTCCGCGTTAGTTTCCATACAAAATTTTAGCGCATATTATTTAGTATTTTGGCTCTCAAATGTTCGCGAAAAATAAAAAAACATTTGGCCAAAACACGTATGAATTCAAAGAAAAAAAGATTGACATTTTGCTTTTAAAATTATTGATATGTTAAAATTGCATTAGCTTTACAGCGATAACTTATATAAGCTTATGCGAAAACAGGCCTAATATTAAATTTTTTATGTTATTTCTTAAACAATTTTTTGAGACTGGACTTTTTATTAAGAAAAGTATTCTTAAAAAAAATTAATTCTGAATACAATGAGCTCTATATTTATAATCGTATTCTTAAAGAAAATTTTATTTCGAATACCATGAGCTTTATCCTTAAACAATCGGATAACAATTGTTAGCGTTGTGATAATTTTTCTATAAAAGAAAATTAAGATTTTGCTGGAAATCGATGTTTGGATTACCCAGACATTCCAGGGTACGGTACAATAGAGTGTTTTTAGTCTGAGCGCCATGGACTTGTCTGAAGCTTTCCTTGCTTGTAGAACACACCCTCAACTCAACTCAAACCAAGGCAAAAATAAAAATAAATTCATCATGAGATATGTATAATATTTTTAAAGGTTTTTGACGCGCTGAATCTGAATCCGGCCCTAAAAATTCTCTATAGGGTCAGGTTTTTCAGATACCTAACATATCTAGTTAAATCAAAAAATTAATGCGATAGAGCGATTTCAAGCTCGAATTCAGATTCAGCGGGCCAAAAACCTTTAAAATTATGGTACACGAGCTCTCATGATGTTCTTTTTATTTTTTTTTTTGCCTGGGCGATTTCTAGGAAAATCTGAATTTTCTTTTTTATCACAACTCGGTCAATTGTTATCCGATTTATTCAGGATAAAGCTCATCGTATTCAGAATTAAATTTTCTTTAAGTATACGTTTATAAATATAAAGGTTGTTGAACGAACTATAGAAGAAAAAAATCGATAAACTCGAAAATTTTTCAAAAAAATAACAAAAAAATTAGATATTATAGAAAAAATCTATAGATATCTTTCTTATATGTGTAGATCAATTCAGAAACTTGGAAAGCACTATAATTTTTCTATCCAAAACAGTTAAAAAATTTAAAATCGGTTGAAAAGTTTCTGAATTACACAAGGTTTAGTGAGAAAAGTCCAAAAAAATACGTTTATTGACAATAACTCTAAAATTTGTGGGTGTCTGGCAAGTTTAATGGGCATTTTTGTGACCTACTCGACAAAACCAACAACCTATACTATGTCACATCAGAAGTATTTTTTCACTGTAGTACAGTGTTATTATTTACTGAATTACAGTGGTCACGAATCATGTCCTTAGTAACAACCTCATGGCCTATAATTTTCGCATACTTTACGAATTTTAATCTTTTTTTGTACAGTAACGAACAAAACCAAATAGGATCTCGCATATTTATCATTCGTATCGTGAGTTGTGGTCTTGAGTTCATAAAAAACACCCAAAAAATCAATTCTAGTTTTTCCCGAATTTTCCAATTTTTCAAAACACTTTTCTAATTTTTCTTTCCCTTAAACCCATATATGAGGCATTCCACACCAAATGTCCAGCGAAAAAAAAAACACGTGTACCGTAAACTTCTGAATAGGTTGTATAGATAAGCCTATATGAAACTTAGAAAATTGCGTTTTTGGTTTTTCAATTTTTCAAAAACTGGGCTTAGAAGGCGTTGGAAAAAATGGTCAAATTTGTGGCGAGTTTCCTTGATTAAATATTTGTCACATTAAAACAGAATGCACCACAATCTTAAAAATTTACATTTTTATATAGTTTTGTATGGGCTATCGATTAAAAACCCGTTCTGATATTTTCCATTTTTTAAAAGAGTCAATTTATCAAAAATCCGACCACTTTATTTATTTTTTTTTTTTTAAGTTTAGATGTTTGTCCATCCACACAAAAAAATTCAGACACGTGTTTTTTTCGAGAAAATCGCATTTGAATTTTAAATTTCATAACAATTTAGTAATTTGTTTGTATTTTCTTGTTTCAACAGAGCGTATGAGTAATATTTATGCAATTAATATGACTCATTCGCAACTTTAAAACAAGAAAATACAAGCAAATTTTTAAATTGTTATGAAATTTAAAATTCAAATGTGATTTTCTCGAAAAAGAAACGAAAAATACATGTCTGAATTTTTTTGTGTGGATAAACATAAAAAATGGCAGGATTTTTGATGAATTGTCTTATTTAAAAAATGGAAAATTTTTAGAATGGGTTCTAAAAATTGAAAAAAATAATTTAATCGATGACCCATACAAAACTAAACAAGAATGTGAATTTTTGAGATTGTGGTGCATTCCGTTTTAATTTAATAATTATTTAAAAAAGGCAACTAGACACAAATTTGTCCATTTTTCCAATATTTGACAACGCAATTTTCTTAGTTCCATATAGGGATATTCGTACAACCTATTCAGAAATTCACGGGACCCATGTATTTCTGTAGCGGGACATTTAGTATGGAATGCCTCATATCCATCATTCGCATCGCGAGTTATGGTCTTGAGTTCAAAAGAAAACCCCTAAAAAATCACTTCTGATTTTTCCCGAATTTTCCAATTTTTCAAAGCACTTTTCTAATTATTCTTAAACCCATACACTGAAAAAAAAGACATAACTAAAATTAAGGAAAAAATGTATTTAAAAATTTATCATGAATTTTCCTAAAATTTAGTTAAATTTAACTAAAAAATGAGAAATTTTCTTAACTATGAGAAAAAAAGTTTAGTTCATTTACTTATAATTAGTTCATAGTTTTCTTTAAATGGAATTTTTTAATATTAGAAAAAAAAATCTTACTGCCAAAGAAATTTTCCACAAATCTAAGAAACGTATCTTTATTTTTAAGATATACTAGCTGGCCCGGTCCGCGTTGCTGGCCCAAACATAAGATCAGTGTTATATTTAGTCTTGCTTCAAATATATAGCCTTGCAAAAAATGTAATGAATTTCTTGGCTTAGAAATATTTGTGGGCGTGGTTTTAAAGACACGATTAGGTAGATAATCATCTTCAAGTTATATTTTAGAACTAACAAAAAATAATATATCTTTGACTTTGCGAACTGTACAAATTTAAAACTTCTTTAATATCATTACGAACTACACAAAAATAAATTACGCATATGCTTCGTTCTTATTGTGAGCTATTGTCACAGACTAATACAGACTCGACATAAGTGACAGTTGTCAAAAAAGTAGTTCTGAACCATATGGTTAATATTTTCAAATTATTCTACGAATCAGGTTAGAAAGAGAAAACTGATATAACGCGCCATAAGAAAAATGGATGCCAGATCGGTTTTTGTTGTTTCACTCACTTCTAAGTCGTAGAAAGTGTTGCCATGTTAGCGTAAAACGGACTAAAAACCGCTGTGTTTTCTCCTAAAATCGCTTAGATGTCGTAGAAAGTGTTGCCATGTTAGCGTAAAACGGACTAAAAACCGCTGTGTTTTCTCCTAAAATCGCTTAGATTTTCCCCATTTTTTCTTATAAAACTCTACTGTCGAGTCTGTATTTAGTCTGTGCTATTGTCTTGAGTTTAAACAACCCGTTATAGTTTTTTCGAATTTTCCATTTTTCCGGGACACTTTTCTCATTTATATTTTCTTAAAAACCTAATTAAAACTATAATTAACATAAAATAATCGTCCCAGTCATTAGTAGTCGACATATTTAGAAAAAGTGTTCGTTAAAATTTGTGTCTCCGATTTTAGATGTATTAAAAAAAGTGGGAGTGGACAATTTTTCTTTCCGTAAAAACTTTAGTTGTACTATCACGAACGTCAACAAATACTACTAATAGCCAAATCGGCCCTGCCGTTCTTCTATTTTAGATATCTATATAAATAAAAATCAATTGTCGTTCGTTGGTAACAGCATCAGTTGAGAACGCCTGGACCGATTTGGACAATTTTTTTTTTGAAATGATCGTCATAGTCCAACTTAGGTTTTTACGTAAAAAAAATTTACCACGCCCACTTTTACGCCCACTTTTTTCAAATTATCTAAAATCGGAAAACGGCTGCACCGATTTGTGTAATTTTTTATTTAAATGTTCATAGTAATCCAATTTAAGTTTTAACTGAAAGAAAAATCGACCATGCCCACTTTTACGCCCACTTTTTTAATTAATCTAAAATTTAAAATTGGATGCACCGATTTGACAAAATTTTTTTTAAATGAATTTTTTATCATTTTCCAACTTTGGTTTTTACGAAAAAAGAAATTGACTACGCCCCCTTTGGCTAATTTTTGAATAAGACTCTTTTTTCGATATATATTAAATTTGATCTATAGAAAAATAAAATATAGAATAAATATTCTTTGAATTTTATTATAATATTCTTTTGAATATTACTTACTTATATTAAAATATAAATAAAGATGAAATGTAGTTCGTTGGTAATCGCATCGCTTGAGAACTGACCGATGTGGATAATGCTTTTTTTTAATGTTCGTCTTAGGTGTTTTCGGAAAACAAATTAATCACGCTCACCTTTCGCGTCCTTTTTTTCGATGTATCTAAAATCGGAGAACGGTTGGATCGATTTGACTGAACTTTTTTTTTAGTGTTCGTCATAGTCCAATTTAGGTTTAAATGAAAATAAAAACTTTTCACGCCCACTTTTATTTCGATATATCTAAAATAGAAGAACGGCAGGGCCGATTTGGCTATTAGTAGTATTTGTTGACGTTCGTGATAGTACAACTAAAGTTTTTACGGAAAGAAAAATTGTCCACTCCCACTTTTTTTAATACATCTAAAATCGGAGACACAAATTTTAACGAACACTTTTTCTAAATATGTCGACTACTAATGACTGGGACGATTATTTTATGTTAATTATAGTTTTAATTAGGTTTTTAAGAAAATATAAATGAGAAAAGTGTCCCGGAAAAATGGAAAATTCGAAAAAACTATAACGGGTTGTTTAAACTCAAGACAATAGCACAGACTAAATACAGACTCGACAGTAGAGTTTTATAAGAAAAAATGGGGAAAATCTAAGCGATTTTAGGAGAAAACACAGCGGTTTTTAGTCCGTTTTACGCTAACATGGCAACACTTTCTACGACATCTAAGCGATTTTAGGAGAAAACACAGCGGTTTTTAGTCCGTTTTACGCTAACATGGCAACACTTTCTACGACTTAGAAGTGAGTGAAACAACAAAAACCGATCTGGCATCCATTTTTCTTATGGCGCGTTATATCAGTTTTCTCTTTCTAACCTGATTCGTAGAATAATTTGAAAATATTAACCATATGGTTCAGAACTACTTTTTTGACAACTGTCACTTATGTCGAGTCTGTATTAGTCTGTGACAATAGCTCACAATAAGAACGAAGCATATGCGTAATTTATTTTTGTGTAGTTCGTAATGATATTAAAGAAGTTTTAAATTTGTACAGTTCGCAAAGTCAAAGATATATTATTTTTTGTTAGTTCTAAAATATAACTTGAAGATGATTATCTACCTAATCGTGTCTTTAAAACCACGCCCACAAATATTTCTAAGCCAAGAAATTCATTACATTTTTTGCAAGGCTATATATTTGAAGCAAGACTAAATATAACACTGATCTTATGTTTGGGCCAGCAACGCGGACCGGGCCAGCTAGTATCGAAATAAAAGTGGGCGTGAAAAGTTTTTATTTTCATTTAAACCTAAATTGGACTATGACGAACACTAAAAAAAAAGTTCAGTCAAATCGATCCAACCGTTCTCCGATTTTAGATACATCGAAAAAAAGGACGCGAAAGGTGAGCGTGATTAATTTGTTTTCCGAAAACACCTAAGACGAACATTAAAAAAAAACATTATCCACATCGGTCAGTTCTCAAGCGATGCGATTACCAACGAACTACATTTCATCTTTATTTATATTTTAATATAAGTAAGTAATATTCAAAAGAATATTATAATAAAATTCAAAGAATATTTATTCTATATTTTATTTTTCTATAGATCAAATTTAATATATATCGAAAAAAGAGTCTTATTCAAAAATAAGCCAAAGGGGGCGTAGTCAATTTCTTTTTTCGTAAAAACCAAAGTTGGAAAATGATAAAAAATTCATTTAAAAAAAATTTTGTCAAATCGGTGCATCCAATTTTAAATTTTAGATTAATTAAAAAAGTGGGCGTAAAAGTGGGCATGGTCGATTTTTCTTTCAGTTAAAACTTAAATTGGATTACTATGAACATTTAAATAAAAAATTACACAAATCGGTGCAGCCGTTTTCCGATTTTAGATAATTTGAAAAAAGTGGGCGTAAAAGTGGGCGTGGTCAATTTTTTTTACGTAAAAACCTAAGTTGGACTATGACGAACATTTCAAAAAAAAAATTGTCCAAATCGGTCCAGGCGTTCTCAACTGATGCTGTTACCAACGAACGACAATTGATTTTTATTTATATAGATTTCTTAAAAAACAATCTAGTTCAAGTTTAGTTAAAATTTACTAAAAAAAACATCATCGTATTTCTCTTCTTTGAATTGAGGAAGTGTACTTCTTAGAATTTAGTTAATAACTTTCGAGAATTTAGTAAATAACTTCTTAGAATTTAGTTAAAAAATCAAAATGGCGATATCTCGAAAACTAAGCGATATAGAGCGAAATGGATTAAATTCTCAAAAGACAGACTACTAAGAAAAATATGGAAAAGCCTAGCTCTGCATATCTGTTGGGGTCTCAAGACCCTAATTTTAGATCTAAAATTTGAAATTCCCGAGATTTTATATATGCACATATCTCGGTAAATACAACAACACAAGAAAAGGTCAAACGACATTTTTGTAGCTCTGGACTCATAGAACACTACTGCAAAATACCCGAAAGCCCTCCGATTAATAGTTTTTGGGCGTAAAAGTAGGCGTGGTCGGTTTTTCTTTCCGTAAAAACCTAGGTCAGACTGTGACGAATATTTAAAAAAAAAAATTATCCAAATCGGTCCAGTTGTATTCAACTGGATTTTTATTTATATAAAAGATAGAAGAAGAAGTTAAAATATTGCATTTTAAATTACAATGCCTGTTCGTTTACCTTACTACAATCTAATCATTTTTACTACTTTTACTACAGCTGGAAATTTTCAGTACAAAAAATAAACAAAGATTTCCAGTTGTAGTAAAAATAGTAAGAAATTTAAGTAAACAAACAGACCTACAAATTATTCAAGCTCGAGGTAGTTTTCCCTTACAAATTACAAATGCATTTTTTAATTTCGATTGGAATCTTAACATTTCGAAAGGAAACTTTGAAAGTTGTAATAGTTGAAGTTTTGTACCATTAATTATTGGTGTTACGTTTGAAGGTTAATAACATTCAAATTGTGTAGCTCATTGTTTTTTTTTTAGGCATATGTAATACTCTTTGTACGTAACAAACTGTTATACACCTTAATTAAATGTGTTTGAGGAATAAAACAACAAAAGGTCAAACTTTTTTTTTTTGTAATTAATACAGTACCTCTCTTTTACATACACATAATGCATGTTACTAACTACCCATGCAATGCATATTACTAACTACCCATGCAACTTGTTTTCTGCGGGGTGAGGTAATATTCATAACTCTCTATTAGTGTCGTATGGATTGATCATGCATATGAGAAACTGTTATACGTGTAAGGCCGAACATTGCTAAAATAGACTAAATACTGCAAAAGTGATTCTGATTGGGTGGATTTGTTGTTAGGTTGAGAGTAGTCTATGTAATTTACCTAGAAAATATGAAGGGAGTAGTATGAACTATTATGGAAAGTTTTGGTATCAAACCTTAAAATCAAATATGTTTTTTTTTATTATATGGTAATTTTAGCTCGAAAACAGGAAGTTTTTTTTCACCCACATGCTTCAAACTTTAGCTTTGATCTTCAAAAATTTATTCAATACGCATTAAATAAATTGTGTCGTTTGAATTAAACACTTGTTCTCAGCCTAAAGAAACTCCATATAAATATTAAAAGAAATTAATTGTCAAGCACATTGTTCAACTTCACATATTAAATAATTTATTAATATAAATAATTGGTTATATTGGTCATAATAAATTATTGTGCTCCAATATATTTTGCAACTAACTTTTCCCCAACGAAGTTTGGATCCTAAAAGTTATACAATTTTCAAAATAATTCTTTTAAATACTTAAAGTTATAGTGACTTGGTAAGTTTAAATTTCGTGAGAAGTGGCCGGTATACTTATACTAAATTTCGTCTTTTCTGTTGGCTCCAGGTCATATTTATCCTTATTGGTGCCATTTGCTTAGATTGGTACGAGTTACAATTGACCGAAATTACATCCACGTCCCTAGAGTCAAGCTGGCTCTAGGACGTTAACCGATCAGTGGAGGGATTATAAATTGTTACCCGGTTACTAAGAAGAATTAAACAACCATTTTTTTTTGCCAACATAACGGCAAAACAACCATTTTTTTTTGCCAACATAACGGAACCTTTGGATATATAAATTTGGAGTTTTAATACTACTTATCATTGACGCGTATAAAACATAAGAGGAAAAATTTATGTATTTAACCACTTTAGCCACACAGGGGTAACCACGTCTAGATAAAAATAATATTTCATTAATCATTTAACATTATCGAAGACTTAGCTATATCACCAAAGAAATCTACCACCGAACGACAGGCCTGCCGGATCGTCATGGAATGATAATTGAAGGTAAAACTAATAATCTGTAAGTACCCAATATAAAAGGTATTGAATTTTTTTTTTGAATATTATTTTGTCTAACCCACTGTACAATTTTTTTGGTTAAAGCAACAAAAATTAGATACGAATTTTTTTCCTTAGGATTCCCTTTACATAAATTTTACTCTTTTGACTACAGTAGTCTGTTTTTTTTTGTCACGGAATTTTTTTTGTGTTCCATTTTTGAATTGTTCCTATGCTTAAACAAATGTTTAATTGCATACTCATTCATGTTATTCATATTTATGTTATTAAGTTGTTGTTAATAAGTCAGTATTATTCTAGACCTTGATTTGTAAGGTTTAAAACAATGTTAATTTTTATGATTGTTATATATTTTTGTTAATAAAATGATTTGTCTCTAAAGGAATAATTTTTGCCTAATTCCAAACTCGTAGCCTGTTAGGGGTTTCCTCTAAAATAAAGATTGGTTAGTAGGAAACAATAGGTTGGGTAGGGCTATATGAGGAGTAACATCTTCCCTCATTTTTGTTCCCATTAATGAATAATATAGTTTCTGGTAGCTTTCCTAATAGAAAATAGCACGTAGAATATTTTATGTAATGCGGACGTCTCTGGGTAAGTGACAAGACTCGCTCCCCTATCCCGACGAGAACTAGCCTTTGCCAGTACGTGCGAACGTCGACAGCTCAGAGACTATTGGGTATAATGTCCCGTTCATTACAGAAATGGCGCCCAACGTGAGGGCCTCCACAAATTCGGTTTATAGTTATCTTTTTTTTAAACCAACTATAAAAATCGGAAAAATATGTTATTTGTTTCAAACCTTTTTAAGTTTTGTTATAAAGACATTGTGTAACTACATCTAAACACACGGTTCCACTTTTAAATACTTTTCTGGCAGAAGTATGGATATATTCTCTCTCACGTGTTTTGACAGATTTTTAGTTAGTCTAGTGGAATTGCATTGTAGATCTTTTGAGGTTTCTACTTTGACCGTAGATGATATTGGATTTCTTGTTTTAAAATACGTAATTTCAAATAACTGTTTTGTAAAATTTCTGAGTTTAACGTTGTAGTATTTCGATGTCGCTTTTGGTTTTTAGTATTTGGAGTTACAATAACTTTGCTACATAGCTGGTTAATTGACCTACTAATAATCCAAAAGATAGCGCGAAAATTACTGCTTCGGAAAACTCCACATATATTGTTTGTAAGTCATTAATAGGGACGTTAATTTTGTTATGAGTTTGGAAAAATTAGGTAAATTATAAATTTATGAATTAAGTGATTCAGAAGAACGTATATATTATATTATAGAAAAAAAAAAAATCATTATCAAAAATTTTGGATATTTAAGATACCCATAATAGTAAACTCTTTTTTTAGACATGACATTTATTTGTTTAATTTGTTCTCAACCTACCGAAGGTTCTGGACCTTTGTCCTCAACTCAATGCAAGCATATTTTTCATTCAGTTTGTATTAATGATTGGATTATACAGAAGGGTAATTGTCCTTCTTGTAGGAAAAAGGTTAAAAAGGAACAATTGGTAGAAATAACAATTTTACCAACTGGTAATGCTCAGAATTTACTTGATGCATTTAATACTTCTAGAGGGGCCATTCCTAAAACGACTAACAACCAGCCTTCAGGTCAATATTACACTAGATCAAGTGTTAGAAATGTAAATAATCAGCAACGATTATCTCAGGGTGTAGATCCCGAATATAATTTAGGGGCAGTGGGAGGTGTTGATTACATTGATACAGACAGGAATTTAAATAGCACAATAAGAGGAATAGTTTCGTCAGAAGTTCAATCTGAATTTGCGAAAATTGAAGAAGTCATTAGAAATATGTCTCTTCAAATAGATCGATTAAGTATGAATACTCTAACTACGCCTTCTCAAAGACCAGAATTTCCTCAGGAAATGTTTCCATCTTTACAACCAAGAGAGTCACATTTGTCTCAAGGTAATCCTAGTACGTCAACACACAACTTGCCTAGAGAAAATCAAGCCATGCCTGTAGGTAATGGTTTGAACAGAAATGCTACATTAAATACCCTTCTTACTAATAATAGCAAAATTGCTCATTTAATTCAAAGTTGGAATATTACTTTTAATGGATCCCAGGAAAAGATGCCTGTAGATAAATTTATTTATATGATAAGTTGCTTAACAAGAGATGGTTTAGGTAACGATTTTGAGGTTTTATGTCAACACATTCATATTTTGTTTAGTGGTAAAGGGACTGATTGGTATTGGCGATATAGAAGAACAGTCGACGTCGTAGAGTGGAATCCTTTATGTGAAGCTTTACGATTTCATTTCCGAGATCATTTAACTGACCTTGACGTTAGGGAACTAATTACAAATAGAAAGCAAAAAGAAACAGAAAAGTTCGATGATTTTTATAATTCTATTCTAGATCTTAGCGACAGGCTAAGATATCCTATGCAAGAAGCAGAACTTGTAGAAACGCTTCGTCGTAATTTACGTTACAGCTTACGAAAAGAAATCTTCTATTTAGACATAAAGTCAGTTTCTCAACTTCGTCTCCTAATGCTTCGCCGTGAAGTGCTCTGTGAGGATGAGGTGAAAGTCAGTAATAAATCTTTCCGTCGTCAGATAAATGAGTTCGAAACTGAACAACTTAATCAAGATTTAGCAAGTGGTATCGAGATATCAGAAGTGGATCGAAACAAACATTTTTCAAATACCCCAATAATTTGTTGGAATTGTCGTGACGAGGGGCATCGTTATAAAGATTGTGTAGCCGATAGAGTGACCTTTTGTTACGGGTGTGGACAACTAGACGTTTATAAGCCACAGTGTACAAAATGTAACCCTCAGGGAAACTCGTTAAAGAGCGGGATCGACAACACCACGAGCCGCTCTCAAATGAAAAAGTAATTTCAACAAACTCTTTAAATCAAAATAAATTATATAGTAGTGTTATAAAGCCTACTACACTAACAAAATCTTTGTTCCATATAAAACCATACCATCAACGTTTAATTGAATATAATCAAGCTAGAGCACGAATATTTTGTGATAGTTACTCTTTACAAAATAAAAGTGTAGAGAAAAATCGTAAAACGAAACGTTCGACACAAAGATATCGTAAATTTTGGCGTAGAGTTGTTACAAATCGTAAAAAATTAAATAAAACTATTTCGTCTTTTGATATACCCAAATCTGATATTCGACCTTATGTCAATGTTAAAATTTTAGATAAGAATTATTTAGGACTTTTGGACTCAGGTGCCACAATTACTTGTTTTGGATCAGATGTAGCTTCAGAAATACTTGGAAAAAAGGTATCCATTAAATCCTTAAATGAAGTTATACAAACAGCAGGTGGTACTAAGTACAAAATAGAAGGTTACATTATGGCAAATATTAGTTACAACAATTTAGAAAAAGAATTTCAAATATACATTATTCCCGAACTTAAACAAAATTTATATTTAGGCATAGACTTTTTTACCAAATTTGGACTTTTAGATAAAATGTTGAGTTGTATTTCTTTCGAGGACGATGAATCATTAGAGGAGGACCCGAAAATGCATTATTTGACTAGGGAACAAAAGTTAAGATTAAAATCGGCTATTAAAATATTTCCCTCGTTTGAAAAAGAAGGCTTAGGCCAAACCAAAATTATTAAACACACAATTGAATTAGAACCCAACACCAAACCCATTAAACAAAGGTATTTCTCGGTCTCGCCAGCGGTGGAAAAGAAACTGCATGCAGAGGTCGATAGAATGTTATCGCTTGGGGTTATAGAACCCGCACCTCAAAACTGTCCGTGGTCAAGTCCAGTGGCAATGGTGGAGCGAGAAGGGAAATTTCGGTTATGTCTAGATTCGAGGAAATTGAATGGTGTTACTATTCGCGATGCTTATCCCTTGCCGAAAATTAATGGAATTTTAAGCCGGTTACCTCGAGCCCAATACATATCATCGTTAGATCTTAAACATGCCTTTTGGCAAGTGGAATTAGACGAGCCGTCACGCGATCTTACCGCTTTTACGATTCCCAATAGACCGTTATATAGATTTAGAGTAATGCCTTTTGGCCTAACAAATGCCCCGATGACCATGTGCAGACTTATGGATGCCATTATTCCGAGTGAGTTACAAAACCGAGTCTTCATTTACCTTGATGATTTACTTCTCGTATCCGAATCGTTTGATTCCCATGTAGATTTGTTGGTTCAGGTCGCAAAGATTCTAAAAGAAGCTGGCTTAACCGTAAATATAGACAAGTGTAGATTTTGTATGACGGAGGTCCGATATTTGGGTTTTATAATCGGAAACGGTGTAATGAAACCAGATCCCGAAAAGGTTTCGGCCATCAGAAATATAAACCCTCCCAGAACTGTTAGAGAATTACGTAGATTCTTAGGACTTGCCGGTTGGTACCGGAGGTTCGTGGATGGTTTCGCTGACCTAAGCTCGCCCTTAACTGACTTAACATCTAAAAAGAAAAATTTCGAGTGGACACCAGAAGCGCAAACGGCATTTGACATTCTGAAAGATAAGTTAACCAGTGCACCTGTACTTATAACGCCTGATTTTTCAAAACCTTTCGTTATCCAATGTGATGCATCTACCTTTGGAGTAGGAGGTGTTTTAGCTCAGGAGGATACTGAGGGAGTGGAGAGGCCTATAGCCTACTTCTCCCACAAACTCAATCGTGCCCAGAGGAATTATTCCATAACGGAATTAGAATGCTTGGCAGCGATTCTTAGTATTCAGAAGTTTAGGGAGTACGTAGAGGGCCACCCATTTAAAGTTGTTACCGATCATGCGAGCCTACAGTGGCTCATGCGGCAAAGTGATTTAAATGGTCGCCTAGCTCGCTGGTCATTAAAGCTTCAGGCATTTGATTTTTCAATTCAACATCGAAAAGGGTCGCTGAACACCGTTCCAGACGCCTTATCAAGATTAGAGTTTGAGGAGTTAAATAGCTTAGAAATTGGTACCGAAATTGACATCAAATCCCCATATTTTGAATCACCTAGTTATGCTAAATTACGCGATGAAATAATTGATAATAAAAATAGATTACCTGATTTGACCGTAGTAGAAAATTATATATATAAAAGAAATGAATTTGTCCGTTCCGATTGTCCGTCCGAAGAAAATGAATGGAAGCTATGGATTCCCTCCGAACTTACCACCAGCGTTATTGAGCAAGCTCATTGTCCGCCTACTTCGTCCCATAGAGGAATATCCACAACACTAGAAAAATTAAAAAGAAATTTTTACTGGCCTAAAATGTCGTCCGAAGTCCGTGATTTTATTGCAAGCTGCGATGTCTGCAAACAATGCAAAGCCCCAAACACCATTTTACGACCACCAATGGGTAGTCAGATAAAGTCCGATCGTCCGTTTCAGAAAATTTTTGTGGATCTACTTGGACCATATCCAAGGTCCAAACAAGGAAATGTTGGTATTTTAGTTGCCTTGGATCATTACACCAAATTCCCAATGTTTAAAACGTTAAGAAAATTTTCTACTCCGAATATTTGTGATTTTCTGGAAAAAGAGGTATTTCCGATTTTTGGTGTGCCCGAAGAATTGGTGTCCGATAATGGAACCCAATTTAAAAGCGTTTTGTTCAATTCATTGTTAAGCAAGTATGGCATAAAACATATTTTCACAGCTATTTACTCTCCTCAGTCCAACTCTTCTGAAAGAGTAAATAGATCACTTATTGCTGCCATAAGATCTTATTTAGATAAGGATCAGAGAGACTGGGACAAAAACTTGCCTTTGATTGCTACGGCTTTACGTAATTCTCATCACCACTCGACAGGATACTCCCCTTATTTTTTGTTATTTGGTCAGCAAATGGTGACTCATGCCGATTCATACGAAATCCTTAGAAAACTAAATGTTTTGTCCGAAGGCGAAAATGTTCTTGATAGGCACGACAAACTTCAGATTATTCGGGAAGACGTTAAGGTTAATTTAAGAAAAGCTTATGAGGCCAATAAACATAGATACGATCTTAGATCTAACAAAATAGATTTTAAGCCTGGTGACACCATCTTTAGACGAAACTTTGCCCAAAGCTGTAAAATATCTAAATTTAATTCGAAATTAGCACCTAAATTTTTAAAAGCGAAAATAATAAAAAGGGTCGGAAATTGTTATTTTGAACTTCAAGATTTAAATGGTAAAAACCTTGGAACTTTCCATGCCAAGGATTTACGTAAATAGTATACCGTAATAAAATTCAACTTTTTCCAGTTCATTTTTCAAATTTGATATTTTTCTAAACGAACTTGTTTGTAATAGTTGAAGTTTTGTACCATTAATTATTGGTGTTACGTTTGAAGGTTAATAACATTCAAATTGTGTAGCTCATTGTTTTTTTTTTAGGCATATGTAATACTCTTTGTACGTAACAAACTGTTATACACCTTAATTAAATGTGTTTGAGGAATAAAACAACAAAAGGTCAAACTTTTTTTTTTTGTAATTAATACAGTACCTCTCTTTTACATACACATAATGCATGTTACTAACTACCCATGCAATGCATATTACTAACTACCCATGCAACTTGTTTTCTGCGGGGTGAGGTAATATTCATAACTCTCTATTAGTGTCGTATGGATTGATCATGCATATGAGAAACTGTTATACGTGTAAGGCCGAACATTGCTAAAATAGACTAAATACTGCAAAAGTGATTCTGATTGGGTGGATTTGTTGTTAGGTTGAGAGTAGTCTATGTAATTTACCTAGAAAATATGAAGGGAGTAGTATGAACTATTATGGAAAGTTTTGGTATCAAACCTTAAAATCAAATATGTTTTTTTTTATTATATGGTAATTTTAGCTCGAAAACAGGAAGTTTTTTTTCACCCACATGCTTCAAACTTTAGCTTTGATCTTCAAAAATTTATTCAATACGCATTAAATAAATTGTGTCGTTTGAATTAAACACTTGTTCTCAGCCTAAAGAAACTCCATATAAATATTAAAAGAAATTAATTGTCAAGCACATTGTTCAACTTCACATATTAAATAATTTATTAATATAAATAATTGGTTATATTGGTCATAATAAATTATTGTGCTCCAATATATTTTGCAACTAACTTTTCCCCAACGAAGTTTGGATCCTAAAAGTTATACAATTTTCAAAATAATTCTTTTAAATACTTAAAGTTATAGTGACTTGGTAAGTTTAAATTTCGTGAGAAGTGGCCGGTATACTTATACTAAATTTCGTCTTTTCTGTTGGCTCCAGGTCATATTTATCCTTATTGGTGCCATTTGCTTAGATTGGTACGAGTTACAATTGACCGAAATTACATCCAAGTCCCTAGAGTCAAGCTGGCTCTAGGACGTTAACCGATCAGTGGAGGGATTATAAATTGTTACCCGGTTACTAAGAAGAATTAAACAACCATTTTTTTTTGCCAACATAACGGCAAAACAACCATTTTTTTTTGCCAACATAACGGAACCTTTGGATATATAAATTTGGAGTTTTAATACTACTTATCATTGACGCGTATAAAACATAAGAGGAAAAATTTATGTATTTAACCACTTTAGCCACACAGGGGTAACCACGTCTAGATAAAAATAATATTTCATTAATCATTTAACATTATCGAAGACTTAGCTATATCACCAAAGAAATCTACCACCGAACGACAGGCCTGCCGGATCGTCATGGAATGATAATTGAAGGTAAAACTAATAATCTGTAAGTACCCAATATAAAAGGTATTGAATTTTTTTTTTGAATATTATTTTGTCTAACCCACTGTACAATTTTTTTGGTTAAAGCAACAAAAATTAGATACGAATTTTTTTCCTTAGGATTCCCTTTACATAAATTTTACTCTTTTGACTACAGTAGTCTGTTTTTTTTTGTCACGGAATTTTTTTTGTGTTCCATTTTTGAATTGTTCCTATGCTTAAACAAATGTTTAATTGCATACTCATTCATGTTATTCATATTTATGTTATTAAGTTGTTGTTAATAAGTCAGTATTATTCTAGACCTTGATTTGTAAGGTTTAAAACAATGTTAATTTTTATGATTGTTATATATTTTTGTTAATAAAATGATTTGTCTCTAAAGGAATAATTTTTGCCTAATTCCAAACTCGTAGCCTGTTAGGGGTTTCCTCTAAAATAAAGATTGGTTAGTAGGAAACAATAGGTTGGGTAGGGCTATATGAGGAGTAACATCTTCCCTCATTTTTGTTCCCATTAATGAATAATATAGTTTCTGGTAGCTTTCCTAATAGAAAATAGCACGTAGAATATTTTATGTAATGCGGACGTCTCTGGGTAAGTGACAAGACTCGCTCCCCTATCCCGACGAGAACTAGCCTTTGCCAGTACGTGCGAACGTCGACAGCTCAGAGACTATTGGGTATAATGTCCCGTTCATTACAAAGTAAACTTCGAATTTTAAATTAGTTGTGTGTAAATTGAAATTTAGATTTCGAATTTTTATAAAACTTGCGAATTTTATCTGAAAATGGTGTAAATGTTAATTTTTATTTATTTTTTTTTTTATTTCTCTCCCTCTTTCAGATGGTCGACGCTTTTTGATAACCAATTTAAAAACCAATACAACTTATCTTATGAGAGCTGCTTCACATAATTTGGCCGGCTTAAGTGATTGGAGTCCAGTGAAAATTTTCCAAACACTTGCAAATTATGCCAGTCATACTGTTAAGTTGCTGACACAACATGTCATAATAATTATAGGTTTAGGTTTTATAGTCAACTCATCATTAAGAAATTTCTAACTAATTTCCGTTTCCTCTTTAACGTAATTTATGTTGCCTTTTTATGTTTAAGAAAAATTTAAAAAATGAATATAGTAGGAAAAGATAAATGGCAAAAAAAAGCTTAGCTTTTTATTAACTTTATAATGTCAAAATAGTCATTATTTATTAGCATAAATATTCTTTTATTTAGCACAATTTTGTTGATTTTTTAACAGTGTATTAGAATTTTAAAATTAATTTATTAGCCAATTTTTTAAAGTACCTGCTTTATATTAATTTTGTTTTAATTTTTTTTTATTTTTAAGTCATAGAACTTTTCTATTTTGAAAATGTCTCTGAGACTTTTTCTATACAAAAAATGTTTTAGAATCTGAGAATTTTTCTATAGAAAAAGTCTCAGATTCTGAGACAATTTTTCTATATAGAAAAAGTCTCAGATTCTGAGACAATTTTTCTATATAGAAAAAGTCTCAGATTCTGAGACAATTTTTCTATATAGAAAAAGTCTCAGATTCTGAGACAATTTTTCTATATAGAAAAAGTCTCAGATTCTGAGACAATTTTTCTATATAGAAAAAGTCTCAGAATCTGAGACAATTTTTCTATACAGAAAAAGTCTCAGATTCTGAGACAATTTTTCTATATAGAAAAAGTCTCAGATTCTGAGACAATTTTTCTATATAGAAAAAGTCTTAGATTCTGAGACAATTTTTCTATATAGAAAAAGTCTCAGATTCTGAGACAATTTTTCTATATAGAAAAAGTCTCAGATTCTGAGACAATTTTTCTATATAGAAAAAGTCTTAGATTCTGAGACAATTTTTCTATATAGAAAAAGTCTCAGATTCTGAGACAATTTTTCTATATAGAAAAAGTCTCAGATTCTGAGACAAGTCTCAGATTCTGAGACAATTTTTCTATATAGAAAAAGTCTCAGATTCTGAGACAATTTTTCTATATAGAAAAAGTCTCAGATTCTGAGACAATTTTTCTATATAGAAAAAGTCTCAGATTCTGAGACAATTTTTCTATGTATATAGAAAAAGTCTCAGATTCTGAGCAAATTTAGAAAAAGTCTCAGATTCTGAGACAATTTTTCTATATAGAAAAAGTCTCAGATTCTGAGACAATTTTTCTATATAGAAAAAGTCTCAGATTCTGAGACAATTTTTCTATATAGAAAAAGTCTCAGATTCTGAGACAATTTTTCTATATAGAAAAGTCTCAGATTCTGAGACAATTTTTCTATATAGAAAAAGTCTCAGATTCTGAGACAATTTTTCTATACAGAAAAAGTCTCAGATTCTGAGACATTTTTTCTATATAGAAAAAGTCTCAGATTCTGAGACAATTTTTCTATATATATGTCTCAGATTCTGAGACAATTTTTCTATATAGAAAAAGTCTCAGAAATGAAATAAAAATGTCTAAGAATCTTAAGACTTTTTCTGTACGAAAAATGTCTGGGAAAATTTTTCCAGAATCGGAGATCTTTTGTATACAAAAAAGTCTCAAAATCTGAGATTTTTCTTAAGAAAAAATAGCTCAGAATCTAAGAATTTGGAAAACTATTCTAAGACATTTTTTGTGTAGAAAATTCGAAAATGTCTTAGATTGTGAAATATTTTCAGAAAAATTTTTCAGTTTCTTTGACTTTTTCTATACGAAAATTTCTCAAAGTTTGAGAATTTCTCAAAAACTGAGACTTTTTCTCAGCATCTTTTTCTATAGGAAAAATGTCTCCGAATCTGAGAAATTTTCTATTGGAAGAATGTCTCAGAATCTGAAACTTTTTCTATAGGAAAAATGTCTCAGAATCTTAGACTTTTTCTGTAGGAAAAATGTCTCTGAATCTGTGATTTATTCTATAAATAAATTTTCTCAGAATCTGATACAGTTATGATCCCTTTGATGTATTTTCCAACAAGCCTTAATAATTTTTGCATTTATTATTTTATTAATTCTGTGATATTAAAGTCAATTTGTTTTACAAAAAAAAACATAAATAATAATACATAGAAATTCATTCATGCTTTTTAAGTTAAATTTTTTATCAAAACAAATTAATTACACTGTGCTACAGTGAAAAAATACTTCTGATGTGACATAGTATAGGTTGTTGGTCTTGTTGAGTAGATCACAAAAATGCCCATTAAACTTGCCAGACACCCTCAAATTTTAGAGTTATTGTCAAAAAACGTTTTTTTTTTTTTGGACTTTTCTCACTAAACCTTTTGTAATTCAGAAAATTTTCAACCGATTTTAAAATTTTTAACTGTTTTTGATAGAAGAAAGATGGGGCTTTCCATGTGTGTGAATTGGTCTATACATATAAAAAAAAAAATTTATTGATTTTTTCTATAAAATCTAATTGTTTAGATATTTTTTGAAAATTTTTCGTGTTTATCGATTTTTTTCTGCTATAGTTCGTTTAACAACGTTTATATTTATAAACGTATTTTTAAAGAAAATTTGATTCTGAATACGATAAGCTTTATCCTGAAGAAATGGGATAACAATTGACATAGTTGTGATCATTTTACTAAAAAAGAAATAAAGATTTTGCAGGAAATCGCCGTTCAGATATCCCAGGCAAAAAAAAATATTTTATCATATGAGGTCATGTACAAAATTTTTAAAGGTTTTTGGCGCTCTGAATCCGAATCTGGCCTTTAAATTGCTCTATCTCGTCAGGTTTTTGAGATATTTAACATAAATTGATATATCAAAAACTTAATAAGATAGCACGATTTCAAGGTCAAATTCGAATTCAGGAGGCCAAAAACCTTTAAAATAATGATACGCGACCTCTTAGTATGTTCGTTTATTTTTATATTTTTTTTTTTGCCTGGGTTATCCGAAAGACAATTTCAAGCAAAATCTTAATTTTCTTTTTTAGAAAAATTATCACAACTCTGTCAATTGTTATCCGATTTTTTCGGCATAAAACTCATCGTATTCACAATTAAATTTTCTTTAAGAATACGTTTATAAATATAAATGTTGTTGAACCAACTATAACAGAAAAAATCGACAAACTCAAAAAACTTTCAAAAAATAACAAAAAATTAAATATTGTTGAAAAAATCAATACATATCTTTCTTATATGTATTGACCAGTTTAAACACATGAAAAGCCCTATCCTTCTTCTATCCAAAACAGTTGAAAAATTGAAAATCGGTTGAAAAATGTTAATGTTTTAAGTTACACGTGGTTTAGTGAGAAAAGTCCCAAAAAATCGTTTTTGACAATAACTTTAAAATTTGAGGGTGTCTGGCAAGTTTGATGGGCATTTTTGTGATCTTTTCGACGAGACCTACAACCTTAACTACCGTATTTTAAAAGTATATTTGATTTTGTTTTTTTTTTTGTAGCACAGTGTTATCTTAAAATAACGAACAACCAAAACAAGTCTTTGTAATATTGTTTTTTTTTTCTAAAAATTTATTTTATAAACAAATTTTCTTCTTCTTTTGATAAACAAAAAATTATTTAGAATAAAAAACAAAAATGAAACGAATTTTTTACTATATCAATGTTGTCTAGAGTAAAAACTAAAATAATAATATTACAAAGAAAAATTTCTTAAAATTTTGCTTCATTCTGTATTTGCAAACAGATGCATTACAAAAAAAAATATATTAAAGAAATTATAAAAATAATAAAGAAAAAAAATTTAATAAATTTATAAAATGAAATTTAATAACCCGAGTAAAAAAGTGTTGGATATAATTATGTATAATTTGATAAAATTATATCAAATTATATATAATTATATATACAGATAAAATTTTCCGAAAAATTGTATAAAATTATGTAAAATTATATATAATTTGATAAAATTGTATATAATTACATCCAGGATTTGGTCGATATAATTATATAAAATTATATCTAATTTGATATAATTTTATCAAATTTTATAAAATTTTATCAAATTATATATAATTTTATATAATTTTATATAATTATATCCACCAAATCCTGGATATAATTATATATATTTTTATCAAATTATATATAATTTTATATAATTTTATCCAACTTTTTGGAAAATTTTACCTTTTTATATAATTATATATAATTTGATATAATTTTATCAAATTATATATAATTATATAAAAACTTTTTTACTCGGGAATTTATAAAAGAAAATTTTATTATAATTTGAAAATGTTTTTTTTGTTTTTTTTGGAAAAATATTTGTTAAATATATAAAAAAAAGAAAAGTTATTCCTTTGAGAATATGTCCAAATATTAAATTATATAAAATAGAAATAAATGTTTAAAAGAAATAAATATGAAAGAAGAAAGAAAATAATTTATAAATAGTATTAGCTTAATTGATTGAGAGATATTTAGATATTTAAGTAAATGACTAAAAGTACATCATCATCATCATTATTGTCGTACATACGTACATTGATTGAATTTATTTGTATGTTTGTGTAATAATATTTAAATTTAAGTATATTTGAATATGAATAGATTTAAAACAAAAAAAAAAACAATGAGAAATACTATAAAATCAATACATTGAAAATAAATGGTAATTTATTAACATAAAAAAAAATGTTTTTTTTTTATTTGTTCGAGCAAAATTTTGGAAATAATTCAGTAAGAGTAGTTTACAGAAATTTTGAGCAACGACGTTTTGCATTTATTCTGCCTGAAAAATCTTACGCTGATTCCGAAACAGAAGTCCATAGTTTCAAAAGTAGCAGAGTTGTCGAGATATTGCTAATTTCACCGCTCAACACTCATTTTCCGGTTTTAATTCTGGTGATCAATTTTAGTAGACTTTGGTCTCCTGATTCCAAATCTGTTCTCCAAATTTTTCCATCACGTCAAGATTTTTAGTTATTCACGGTTGAAAATACGAAAAATGACGATTTTTGCATTATTTGCAAGCCTGCACAGCAGCCATTCAGTAGAATACAAATCAGGTATAAAGCGCAAAAGTATAATTTGTCTATGGTCTCCAACATAGAAAACTATTTTTTTCTAATTATTGCGTTTGGTTGGGTTACAATTGCGTTTTAAAATGACTCAGTTAAAATTATCATTTTTGTAAAAAAGGTTTTTAGTTTTTTTGGATATTTTTCAAAGAAAAACTAAAAAAATTAAATATTTTACAAATTTAAGTTTTCTGTGTTATTTTTCTTATAAGCCGGAAGATATCTTTAAAAGTCTATAAGAAAGAATGAACTTTAGCCTAAATTTTGAGCTCATCACAGTAAAGATTGATCATCTGGTTTTTGTTTTAGAGCCTTTTAAAAATTGTGCTTTTTCTAATTTTTTTTAAATACATGTTTGGCCAATAATAATGCAACAACTTCAAATTTTTTTGATCATATAAATATTTGAGATTATAGTTCAATTCTACTCTAACGCTTTATACGAGATTTTTATTCCTCCCAGTGGCTGCTGTGCAGGCTTTCAAAAAAGACAAAAATCGCGTTTTTTCGCATTTTCAACCGCAAATAATTAAAATTCTAAACGTGATGGAAAAATTTGGAGCACAGATTAGGAATCAGCGAGTAAAATTCTTTAAACATTTTATATCAAACTTAAAACCGGAGTCAAAAACCTTCGATTTGTTGAGCGGTGTTATCTAAATGCTTTATCAATTGTACACACACAAAAAACTTTGTCAAATTACTAGAAAAAGTCTCGTAAACCAATTTTACCAATATTTGACAGTTTTCCTTTTTTTTTTTTTTTTGTTAGAAAAAATTTTTAATCGAAATTTAAATTTTTTTTTGTAATTTTTAGTTTATTTTTAGTTTTATTTTGCCAAAAATATTGTAAATTTGCAATTTTATTGGTAAAAAGCTTGTAAGATTACAAAAATGCTTGTAATTTTTACTAGGAATTCTGGTAAAATAGGAGGTAGCAAAATATCTAGTAAAATCAAGAGACCTCCTTGTAAGTTTTATCGCATCAAAAAAATTGTATATTTATAACTAAAAAAAAAATATTGTAAAATTACAAAATTACACTGTGCATCAAATTTGGGGTCTTTGAGTGTTTCTTGAACGGGACCTTAAAAAAAATAAAAGTATACCAAGAGAAGACCAACACCCCTAAAGGGTTTTGAAAACTTAGCTCAAGTTCTTTTTTTATGTCCCACTGAAGTTTTTAAATTTTTTTCAAAAGCGTTTTGAATACGTTAAAAAATAAGTATTAAATCTAATTCTGAGGTAAATAATGTTAAGACATGTCTTCAGTAGAATTTGATGGTGGTTCTTTTCTTAGAATGTATTAACCCTCTATCTCCCATTTTAAGGGGACATTTTGGTCCTTTTTTCAAAAATCCTCCTAGAACACCAATAAAACGTTCGTTTAAAGGGTTAAAATGTTCTACAAAAATTTTCTGCATCAAATTTAACGATATTTACGATAATATGAAATATTATCGAAAATTTCAATTACGATAATATGAAATATATTATATTTTTTATAATTTTAGAAAAATAAATTTGTAGAACATTTTATCTTGTCTTGAAGAAAACATAACAGACTTTCGAATGAACTTGATACCATTCGCATATCAGGATCATATTTTATAAGCATTCAAAATGGGTCAAAAATACCCTTTTTCGGCAATTTAACCGCGAATTACTCAAAATCCTGACGTGATAAATAAATTTGGGCTGCGGATTTGGAATCAGCGCAACAACATTATCTAAATCACTAATGAGGGTCCAATACGCATTTTCTTGTTGAGCTGTGTATTTTGAGTATGATTGATCTAAAGAAATTTTAAGCGTTTTATTTTTTTATTTTTGAGCATATAAATATGGGAACATTAAGCATTTCTTACCGTAAGTACCTGGTAAAATTTTGAGCCAAATATGTTAACTCTTTGACCCCGATAAAATCAGTTAAAGCTCGAATTTTGGGCAAAAATTCACTAAATTTTAAAACAAATTTTATGAATATGCTCAAAATAAGGTCGTAATTTTTAGCCAATTGACTTGAAATTTGAAACTTAAGACTCTGTTTCACCAAGGACGAAGCCTATTGAAATTGGGAAAAATCGGTCCATATTTAGACCTAGCCCCCATACAAAGGTCCTCTTTAGTTTTGGACCAAATGACTCTAAAAACCGTACTATAATAGGTTTCGTTTTGAAATTTGACACGTAAACGTGTTTTGTCCCCACAAATCACCATTTCGAATTTTTAAGGAATGATCAGTTCTTCTTGTAGCCCCCTTACAAACCACCTTCCCGATTTTCACATAAATCTCTTAAATTACATGAAAATAGAAAAAATATTATTAAAATTTTGTTTGTGTATGTTAAACGCGTATTTTAACAACCTAATCAAATCTGACTACCATCGGACCATTTTTGGACTTAGGCCCCATGTTAAAATTTCGCCCGATATTCACTTAAAGCTGTTTATTGGCAACAAATCGAAACCTATTTCACTCAAATTTGATTTGTGAGTGTTTTTTACACTTATTAAATATTTGACAAAATATTGATCTAATCGGCCCATTTTTGAACTTGGGACCCATTTTTGGGGAAACTCTGGTGTAGGGTATTATATGGTCTGTCTTGATCGACTATAATTTTCTTACTTGTTTTGTATGGCCTATCAACTAAAGTTTTTTATTTTGGAAAATTTTAAAAAACCGTTCTTAAAGTTTTAACATTTTAAAAAATTCAATTCATCAAAATTTCGGACACTTTTTTTTAAGTTTAGATGTTTGTCTATTCACACAAAAAAATTTTCGTATTTTGCGAGAAAAAGCATTTGAATATTAGATTTCATAAAAATTCTGTAATTCTCTTGTATTTTATTGAGTCAACACCGCGTATGAGTAACGAAAATTCATTGGTTTCGCAAATAATCGTTACTAATACGCGGTGTTGACACAATAAAATAAAACAGAAGTATAGATAGTGTGAAAATGTATAGAACGAGCGTCTTCAGTCTGCAATCAGAAAAAAAATCGTTTTTTGATAAAACTTCATGCCCGAATTTTTTGACCAAATCCAGCCAAATCCTTTTGGATTATTTTTAAAACAAAATTGTAGGGTAACTAAGATGAAAATTTAAATTTTTCTTTAAATTTAAATTACTTTTACGAGAAAAAAAGGAAAGAGAAATTGCAAATAAGTTAAATGAATCGTCGGCCAATATAATATATATATATATATTTTAAAATCGTTATAAAAACAGTGTGTTTTATAGAAAATGATTAATCGTAATCGCATGATTTTTTTGTCGATTTCGATTACGAATAATTGGTGCGATTAATCGCGATTACGATTACGATTTTAATCGTTTGGCAAACTTTAATCCATACACAATCAAAATTAAACTTTCAAACAAATTGTACAGCGCAGCCAGAATATATCGACGCTGCGCCTAAAAATGGAGTCATGTGTTTTTCAAATTTTTTCAAAGAGGCCCAAGAAACAGCCTTTTTGGTCCTTTCGCAGTACTTTTTAGAAGTCAACTTTTAATCAACATAAAATTTATAATATTGGTTTAATGTTTATGTGAAGTTGTGTTTATAAAAGTACCGCGAAAGAACTAAATTTGGCTGTTTCTTGGGCTTCCTCAAAAATACAATTTTAACACATGACTCCATTTTTAGGCGCAGCGACGATATTCGCCATGAGATTAATATTCTTAAGCAATTAATTTTGATTCAGCAAAGAAACTAATTTTTATTCTAATCTTACTATTTATAAAAGTATCCGCCGCCATATTGGATTCACAATTTTGAATTTTGTATTTTCAATTTGGGATTCTCTATTTTGCATTTCGTATTTTTGAGATAAGAGTACAATTTCAAAAATTTTTACACGAATCTTACAATTTGTTAAAGTTTTTCGCCGCCATATTGGATTCGCCATTCTAAATTTGTTATGTTTAAGTATTGAATTTGGATTCAGCGGCTATGAAACCTTCTAGACAAAAATTTTCTTTTTGATCGACCCACTTTTAAAAAATTTTGACGCCGTATTGGATCCTGCATTTTATATTTTGTATTTTTGAGCTCAGTTTTAAAAACGTTGAGCCCGTAAACTTTAAGAAACCAATTTTTTGCATGCCACGACATGTGGAAAAACTTTTGGGCGGAAAATACCTTTTGTATCCCAGTGTGGAACGTTTGACTTCCTCGTATGATATTAACTGTCCTTCATATCAATATACACATAATTATGTTTCCAAAAAAAAATGTAGGTTACTGTCAGCAATCGGCCAGAATATACACTCAAGAAAAAACCTTGTAAAATTACAAGAAAAACTTGTAACTTTTTTTTGTTTGCTACCTCCTATTTGACAAAATTTCCTCGTAATTTTACAAGATTTTTACCAATAATTTTGTAATTTTACAAGGGTTTTACCAATAAAATTGTAAATTTACAAACTTTTTGACACGATAAAATTTACAAAGATGTTGTTTTTTTTATTTTTAGTACCAAAAGGTACATAAAAATAAAATGTATTTATTCGGCCTTTATATATGTATATATATTCGATTAGAGTTTTATTCTAGTTCGAGGCCCAAAAATATTTCTATATATGATATTGTCATAATAGAGTATTTTTAATTTATTGCTTTAAAAAAGTTACTCATCTCATAGTATGTCTGTACTGATCAGTTTCATCCCCACTAAGGAATATTCAGCAGACTTTAGTATTTCTCAAATAACTTGTGAAATATATCAAATATTATGTCTGGTTTGATGTTTGATTGACCAACGATGCTTCTCTAAAGTCTGCTGAAGATTCCTTAGTGGGGATGAAACTGATCAGTACAGGCATACTATGAGATGAGTAACTTTTTTAAAGCAATAAATTAAAAATACTCTATTATGACAATATCATATATAGAAATATTTTTGGGCCTCGAACTAGAATAAAACTCTAATCGATTTACAAAGATGTTTCGTAATTTAACTAGATTTTTTGCTACCTCCTATTTTACTAGATTTTCCTAGTAATTTTTCCAAGCTTTTTACCAATAATTTTGTAATTTTACAAGCTTTTTACCAATAAAATTGTAAATCCACAGATTACAAGAAATTCTCGTGAATTTATTTGACTTTTTTTGTAAAATTATCTTGGAAATTTGTAAAATTACAAAAAAAAAATTGTAAAATTACAAAAAAAAATGTAAATTTCGATTTGTTAAAAAACAAGGATAACTGTCAAATATTGGTAAAATGGGATTACGAGACTTTTCCTAGTAATTTGACAAAGTTTTTTTTTTTTGTGTGTATGGAGAATGCCTTAAAGCTCTTTCGTTGATATAAAAACAATCATCGTTTGTTAACCCACTTATGTTTGGTTTGTTTATCGTTTCTTTAAAGACCTATTTTTATGTATTTCAGAAAGTTTATTTATAATTGCATGAGTGAATGAATGAATGAAATGCACACACACATGAACAGTTATATAGCTGTTTAATAATTATTTAAACAAAAACTTCCTTTGAATTGGATTAAAGGAAAAAATAATTATTAACATGAACTGCATGCATGAATCCTTTGTGCATATGTGAGTGGTGTGAAGTTGTTTATATAAGTGTATATATTCCGGTTATAGAGTTTATTTAAAAAAACACATACACACACAGTACCGTTTTAACCAGTGGCTAGGGCCCCGACCTTGCAGGGCCACAAAAAGCCAACAAATTCGCTAAAACCAAAAAGACGCTTAATTTTTCATGATCATATTTCCGATTTATACAGATTTTTTAAGAAAATTTTAGATTTTTGTAAAGAAAAAGTCCCAGATTCTAACACATATTTTTAAATAGATAAAGTCTAAATCTGAAACATTTTTTATAGAAGGGAGAAATTCCTACATAAATCCCCTACATAAAAGGTCTAATATTTATAGAAATTTTTTCATAAAAAGATTCTAAAACATTTTTCGTATAAAAAAATGTTCGATTCTGAGAGATTCTGGGTCGTTTTTCGTAAAGAAAAAGTCTAAAATTTGAAAAAAAAAAATTCTTTTAAAAAAGTCTGAGGTTCTGATACATTTCGGTATAGGAAAGTCTTAGATTCTTAGACATTTTCGTCTAGAAAGTCTAAGATTCTGAGACACTTTTCGTATAGAAAAATTATCAGATTCTGAGGCATTTTTCATATTAAAGAAGTGTCCGATTTTGCAGCATTTTTCGTATAGAAAAGATCTTAGATTCTGAGACATTTTTCCTAAAAAAAAATATTTCAGATTCTTAAACATTTTTCCTATAGATAAAGTCTCAGACTTTTACTTTCCACCGGGGCCCCGAATTCTTATGTGGCCAAGGGCTCCTTCATACCTTACAACGACCCTTAATACACAATAACATACACAACAATACTTCCGATGAACTCTTTTATGTATGAGAAGAGAAATGAGTATATATGTATTTATAGTTCGGTAGATTAAATAAGTGACTTAAGCTCATTCTGTAATTAAACTCAACAGATCAACAGAAAAACAATACGCTGGAAACCACATTCATTTAAAACCAACAAACAAAAACATGTAAATACAAATGTTTAAACTTAAAATGTTTAATGACAATGCACTCGAAGGAGTTGAGGACATAACATCAAGTCCTTAAAAAATTGCCAGATGTATGTTTTATATATATAAAACTTTATGGTGTTTGAGATGTGTTTACATTATACCACTGAAAATGGGTAGTTTCACTTACAACGATTTTTATGAAAATGTTTGATTTCCTTGTAGCATATTTTTAGGCGTTTAGTAGACGGGGGAAAATTTTTTTTTACTAAAAAAATTATTTTTACTCAAAAAAAAATGTTTGCAGAGAACCTCAGATCGGATTTGAATCATTAAATAAGGTTTTTTCAGTGTTTACCTCTTGCTTATTATGATTTTTTCTACAGCAACATTTTCAATTTTTAAAAAATGGTTAATATCAAGAAGGTTTTACAATTTAAGAAAATGTTTGATATTCAAAAATGTCTTCTCATAAAATTCTCAGCAAAAGACCCAGATTCTAAAAAAAAATCCATTAGAAAATATATAAGATTTGCGACATATTTATTTCAAAAAAGTTTCCTGATTTTAAAATTTTTCAGAGTCATTTGCTTATAGAGAAAGTTCATGATTCTGGAACATTGTCCCAATTAAAAAATTCTGAGGTTCTGGGCCATTTTGCTATTTTAGAATTTATAACATTCTTGCTATAGAAAAATTTTCCCTTAGAAACTTAGGCAATTTTTCCACCGAAAAATTCAACAAAAATTCTTCGTGACGTTTTTCCCGTAGAAAACCTCTAAGGTTCTGAAATATATTTTTTAAATCTATTTTTCCACCGAAACGTTCTCTCGACACCAAATTTGTCAGGTTGTGGAAAACTAAAAAGTACTTGAGATAAGAAAAATTTAAGACTTTAATGCCTTTAAAAAAATTTTGAGTCAATTTTCTAGATTCTGAGACATTTTTCTAAAAAAAAATTAAAGGTTTTTGAGACACTTCTCCTTAGAAAAAAACTAAGATTCTCAAACATTTTCTGAGACGTATTTTCCATTGAAAAGTCTGAGAATCTGAGAAATTTTTCCTACAGAAAAATTTTATATTCCGAAATATTTTTCCTACAGAACAGGTCTCAGCTTCTAAGATATTTTTCCTGTAGAAAAAGTCTCAGAAGGTGGGGGAGGGGTCGGTGAGCTGGGGGACTCCTTTGCCCTCGCGGAATATGCTTACAAGTTAATTTTTGTCTGCTTTGTGAACTAAAGTATTATAGTTTTATAATTATTTATACTATTTTTATCTACGCCCTTTAAAGAGGGGCGGGCAAAAAAGCTAAATTTTTTAATCCGCTGGGCCCAAGCGCAGGACTATAGACTTCTGCGAACATAAAAATGTTTCATTTGTTTCACAAAAATACAAAAAAACGTCTAAAAAATTGTCATTTTTAAAAGGTTGGTTTAGTTCTTCAAGGGGAACTTTTTTCCCCCTGGTCCGATTTAGCCCATTTCCGAACTTAACCTGCCTAGGACCATAAGACATATTTATGCCAAACTTGAGGGGTCTAGCTCTTTTATTTTGGACTGCATCGTGTTAACTACAGACAGACAGACAGACAGACAGACAGACAGACAGACAGACAGACAGACAGACAGACAGACAGACAGACAGACAGACAGACAGACAGACAGACAGACAGACAGACAGACAGACAGACAGACAGACAGACAGACAGACAGACAGACAGACAGACAGACAGACAGACAGACAGACAGACAGACAGACAGACAGACAGACAGACAGACAGACAGACAGACAGACAGACAGACAGACAGACAGACAGACAGACAGACAGACAGACAGACAGACAGACAGACAGACAGACAGACAGACAGACAGACAGACAGACAGACAGACAGACAGACAGACAGACAGACAGACAGACAGACAGACAGACAGACAGACAGACAGACAGACAGACAGACAGACAGACAGACAGACAGACAGACAGACAGACAGACAGACAGACAGACAGACAGACAGACAGACAGACAGACAGACAGACAGACAGACAGACAGACAGACAGACAGACAGACAGACAGACAGACAGACAGACAGACAGACAGACAGACAGACAGACAGACAGACAGACAGACAGACAGACAGACAGACAGACAGACAGACAGACAGACAGACAGACAGACAGACAGACAGACAGACAGACAGACAGACAGACAGACAGACAGACAGACAGACAGACAGACAGACAGACAGACAGACAGACAGACAGACAGACAGACAGACAGACAGACAGACAGACAGACAGACAGACAGACAGACAGACAGACAGACAGACAGACAGACAGACAGACAGACAGACAGACAGACAGACAGACAGACAGACAGACAGACAGACAGACAGACAGACAGACAGACAGACAGACAGACAGACAGACAGACAGACAGACAGACAGACAGACAGACAGACAGACAGACAGACAGACAGACAGACAGACAGACAGACAGACAGACAGACAGACAGACAGACAGACAGACAGACAGACAGACAGACAGACAGACAGACAGACAGACAGACAGACAGACAGACAGACAGACAGACAGACAGACAGACAGACAGACAGACAGACAGACAGACAGACAGACAGACAGACAGACAGACAGACAGACAGACAGACAGACAGACAGACAGACAGACAGACAGACAGACAGACAGACAGACAGACAGACAGACAGACAGACAGACAGACAGACAGACAGACAGACAGACAGACAGACAGACAGACAGACAGACAGACAGACAGACAGACAGACAGACAGACAGACAGACAGACAGACAGACAGACAGACAGACAGACAGACAGACAGACAGACAGACAGACAGACAGACAGACAGACAGACAGACAGACAGACAGACAGACAGACAGACAGACAGACAGACAGACAGACAGACAGACAGACAGACAGACAGACAGACAGACAGACAGACAGACAGACAGACAGACAGACAGACAGACAGACAGACAGACAGACAGACAGACAGACAGACAGACAGACAGACAGACAGACAGACAGACAGACAGACAGACAGACAGACAGACAGACAGACAGACAGACAGACAGACAGACAGACAGACAGACAGACAGACAGACAGACAGACAGACAGACAGACAGACAGACAGACAGACAGACAGACAGACAGACAGACAGACAGACAGACAGACAGACAGACAGACAGACAGACAGACAGACAGACAGACAGACAGACAGACAGACAGACAGACAGACAGACAGACAGACAGACAGACAGACAGACAGACAGACAGACAGACAGACAGACAGACAGACAGACAGACAGACAGACAGACAGACAGACAGACAGACAGACAGACAGACAGACAGACAGACAGACAGACAGACAGACAGACAGACAGACAGACAGACAGACAGACAGACAGACAGACAGACAGACAGACAGACAGACAGACAGACAGACAGACAGACAGACAGACAGACAGACAGACAGACAGACAGACAGACAGACAGACAGACAGACAGACAGACAGACAGACAGACAGACAGACAGACAGACAGACAGACAGACAGACAGACAGACAGACAGACAGACAGACAGACAGACAGACAGACAGACAGACAGACAGACAGACAGACAGACAGACAGACAGACAGACAGACAGACAGACAGACAGACAGACAGACAGACAGACAGACAGACAGACAGACAGACAGACAGACAGACAGACAGACAGACAGACAGACAGACAGACAGACAGACAGACAGACAGACAGACAGACAGACAGACAGACAGACAGACAGACAGACAGACAGACAGACAGACAGACAGACAGACAGACAGACAGACAGACAGACAGACAGACAGACAGACAGACAGACAGACAGACAGACAGACAGACAGACAGACAGACAGACAGACAGACAGACAGACAGACAGACAGACAGACAGACAGACAGACAGACAGACAGACAGACAGACAGACAGACAGACAGACAGACAGACAGACAGACAGACAGACAGACAGACAGACAGACAGACAGACAGACAGACAGACAGACAGACAGACAGACAGACAGACAGACAGACAGACAGACAGACAGACAGACAGACAGACAGACAGACAGACAGACAGACAGACAGACAGACAGACAGACAGACAGACAGACAGACAGACAGACAGACAGACAGACAGACAGACAGACAGACAGACAGACAGACAGACAGACAGACAGACAGACAGACAGACAGACAGACAGACAGACAGACAGACAGACAGACAGACAGACAGACAGACAGACAGACAGACAGACAGACAGACAGACAGACAGACAGACAGACAGACAGACAGACAGACAGACAGACAGACAGACAGACAGACAGACAGACAGACAGACAGACAGACAGACAGACAGACAGACAGACAGACAGACAGACAGACAGACAGACAGACAGACAGACAGACAGACAGACAGACAGACAGACAGACAGACAGACAGACAGACAGACAGACAGACAGACAGACAGACAGACAGACAGACAGACAGACAGACAGACAGACAGACAGACAGACAGACAGACAGACAGACAGACAGACAGACAGACAGACAGACAGACAGACAGACAGACAGACAGACAGACAGACAGACAGACAGACAGACAGACAGACAGACAGACAGACAGACAGACAGACAGACAGACAGACAGACAGACAGACAGACAGACAGACAGACAGACAGACAGACAGACAGACAGACAGACAGACAGACAGACAGACAGACAGACAGACAGACAGACAGACAGACAGACAGACAGACAGACAGACAGACAGACAGACAGACAGACAGACAGACAGACAGACAGACAGACAGACAGACAGACAGACAGACAGACAGACAGACAGACAGACAGACAGACAGACAGACAGACAGACAGACAGACAGACAGACAGACAGACAGACAGACAGACAGACAGACAGACAGACAGACAGACAGACAGACAGACAGACAGACAGACAGACAGACAGACAGACAGACAGACAGACAGACAGACAGACAGACAGACAGACAGACAGACAGACAGACAGACAGACAGACAGACAGACAGACAGACAGACAGACAGACAGACAGACAGACAGACAGACAGACAGACAGACAGACAGACAGACAGACAGACAGACAGACAGACAGACAGACAGACAGACAGACAGACAGACAGACAGACAGACAGACAGACAGACAGACAGACAGACAGACAGACAGACAGACAGACAGACAGACAGACAGACAGACAGACAGACAGACAGACAGACAGACAGACAGACAGACAGACAGACAGACAGACAGACAGACAGACAGACAGACAGACAGACAGACAGACAGACAGACAGACAGACAGACAGACAGACAGACAGACAGACAGACAGACAGACAGACAGACAGACAGACAGACAGACAGACAGACAGACAGACAGACAGACAGACAGACAGACAGACAGACAGACAGACAGACAGACAGACAGACAGACAGACAGACAGACAGACAGACAGACAGACAGACAGACAGACAGACAGACAGACAGACAGACAGACAGACAGACAGACAGACAGACAGACAGACAGACAGACAGACAGACAGACAGACAGACAGACAGACAGACAGACAGACAGACAGACAGACAGACAGACAGACAGACAGACAGACAGACAGACAGACAGACAGACAGACAGACAGACAGACAGACAGACAGACAGACAGACAGACAGACAGACAGACAGACAGACAGACAGACAGACAGACAGACAGACAGACAGACAGACAGACAGACAGACAGACAGACAGACAGACAGACAGACAGACAGACAGACAGACAGACAGACAGACAGACAGACAGACAGACAGACAGACAGACAGACAGACAGACAGACAGACAGACAGACAGACAGACAGACAGACAGACAGACAGACAGACAGACAGACAGACAGACAGACAGACAGACAGACAGACAGACAGACAGACAGACAGACAGACAGACAGACAGACAGACAGACAGACAGACAGACAGACAGACAGACAGACAGACAGACAGACAGACAGACAGACAGACAGACAGACAGACAGACAGACAGACAGACAGACAGACAGACAGACAGACAGACAGACAGACAGACAGACAGACAGACAGACAGACAGACAGACAGACAGACAGACAGACAGACAGACAGACAGACAGACAGACAGACAGACAGACAGACAGACAGACAGACAGACAGACAGACAGACAGACAGACAGACAGACAGACAGACAGACAGACAGACAGACAGACAGACAGACAGACAGACAGACAGACAGACAGACAGACAGACAGACAGACAGACAGACAGACAGACAGACAGACAGACAGACAGACAGACAGACAGACAGACAGACAGACAGACAGACAGACAGACAGACAGACAGACAGACAGACAGACAGACAGACAGACAGACAGACAGACAGACAGACAGACAGACAGACAGACAGACAGACAGACAGACAGACAGACAGACAGACAGACAGACAGACAGACAGACAGACAGACAGACAGACAGACAGACAGACAGACAGACAGACAGACAGACAGACAGACAGACAGACAGACAGACAGACAGACAGACAGACAGACAGACAGACAGACAGACAGACAGACAGACAGACAGACAGACAGACAGACAGACAGACAGACAGACAGACAGACAGACAGACAGACAGACAGACAGACAGACAGACAGACAGACAGACAGACAGACAGACAGACAGACAGACAGACAGACAGACAGACAGACAGACAGACAGACAGACAGACAGACAGACAGACAGACAGACAGACAGACAGACAGACAGACAGACAGACAGACAGACAGACAGACAGACAGACAGACAGACAGACAGACAGACAGACAGACAGACAGACAGACAGACAGACAGACAGACAGACAGACAGACAGACAGACAGACAGACAGACAGACAGACAGACAGACAGACAGACAGACAGACAGACAGACAGACAGACAGACAGACAGACAGACAGACAGACAGACAGACAGACAGACAGACAGACAGACAGACAGACAGACAGACAGACAGACAGACAGACAGACAGACAGACAGACAGACAGACAGACAGACAGACAGACAGACAGACAGACAGACAGACAGACAGACAGACAGACAGACAGACAGACAGACAGACAGACAGACAGACAGACAGACAGACAGACAGACAGACAGACAGACAGACAGACAGACAGACAGACAGACAGACAGACAGACAGACAGACAGACAGACAGACAGACAGACAGACAGACAGACAGACAGACAGACAGACAGACAGACAGACAGACAGACAGACAGACAGACAGACAGACAGACAGACAGACAGACAGACAGACAGACAGACAGACAGACAGACAGACAGACAGACAGACAGACAGACAGACAGACAGACAGACAGACAGACAGACAGACAGACAGACAGACAGACAGACAGACAGACAGACAGACAGACAGACAGACAGACAGACAGACAGACAGACAGACAGACAGACAGACAGACAGACAGACAGACAGACAGACAGACAGACAGACAGACAGACAGACAGACAGACAGACAGACAGACAGACAGACAGACAGACAGACAGACAGACAGACAGACAGACAGACAGACAGACAGACAGACAGACAGACAGACAGACAGACAGACAGACAGACAGACAGACAGACAGACAGACAGACAGACAGACAGACAGACAGACAGACAGACAGACAGACAGACAGACAGACAGACAGACAGACAGACAGACAGACAGACAGACAGACAGACAGACAGACAGACAGACAGACAGACAGACAGACAGACAGACAGACAGACAGACAGACAGACAGACAGACAGACAGACAGACAGACAGACAGACAGACAGACAGACAGACAGACAGACAGACAGACAGACAGACAGACAGACAGACAGACAGACAGACAGACAGACAGACAGACAGACAGACAGACAGACAGACAGACAGACAGACAGACAGACAGACAGACAGACAGACAGACAGACAGACAGACAGACAGACAGACAGACAGACAGACAGACAGACAGACAGACAGACAGACAGACAGACAGACAGACAGACAGACAGACAGACAGACAGACAGACAGACAGACAGACAGACAGACAGACAGACAGACAGACAGACAGACAGACAGACAGACAGACAGACAGACAGACAGACAGACAGACAGACAGACAGACAGACAGACAGACAGACAGACAGACAGACAGACAGACAGACAGACAGACAGACAGACAGACAGACAGACAGACAGACAGACAGACAGACAGACAGACAGACAGACAGACAGACAGACAGACAGACAGACAGACAGACAGACAGACAGACAGACAGACAGACAGACAGACAGACAGACAGACAGACAGACAGACAGACAGACAGACAGACAGACAGACAGACAGACAGACAGACAGACAGACAGACAGACAGACAGACAGACAGACAGACAGACAGACAGACAGACAGACAGACAGACAGACAGACAGACAGACAGACAGACAGACAGACAGACAGACAGACAGACAGACAGACAGACAGACAGACAGACAGACAGACAGACAGACAGACAGACAGACAGACAGACAGACAGACAGACAGACAGACAGACAGACAGACAGACAGACAGACAGACAGACAGACAGACAGACAGACAGACAGACAGACAGACAGACAGACAGACAGACAGACAGACAGACAGACAGACAGACAGACAGACAGACAGACAGACAGACAGACAGACAGACAGACAGACAGACAGACAGACAGACAGACAGACAGACAGACAGACAGACAGACAGACAGACAGACAGACAGACAGACAGACAGACAGACAGACAGACAGACAGACAGACAGACAGACAGACAGACAGACAGACAGACAGACAGACAGACAGACAGACAGACAGACAGACAGACAGACAGACAGACAGACAGACAGACAGACAGACAGACAGACAGACAGACAGACAGACAGACAGACAGACAGACAGACAGACAGACAGACAGACAGACAGACAGACAGACAGACAGACAGACAGACAGACAGACAGACAGACAGACAGACAGACAGACAGACAGACAGACAGACAGACAGACAGACAGACAGACAGACAGACAGACAGACAGACAGACAGACAGACAGACAGACAGACAGACAGACAGACAGACAGACAGACAGACAGACAGACAGACAGACAGACAGACAGACAGACAGACAGACAGACAGACAGACAGACAGACAGACAGACAGACAGACAGACAGACAGACAGACAGACAGACAGACAGACAGACAGACAGACAGACAGACAGACAGACAGACAGACAGACAGACAGACAGACAGACAGACAGACAGACAGACAGACAGACAGACAGACAGACAGACAGACAGACAGACAGACAGACAGACAGACAGACAGACAGACAGACAGACAGACAGACAGACAGACAGACAGACAGACAGACAGACAGACAGACAGACAGACAGACAGACAGACAGACAGACAGACAGACAGACAGACAGACAGACAGACAGACAGACAGACAGACAGACAGACAGACAGACAGACAGACAGACAGACAGACAGACAGACAGACAGACAGACAGACAGACAGACAGACAGACAGACAGACAGACAGACAGACAGACAGACAGACAGACAGACAGACAGACAGACAGACAGACAGACAGACAGACAGACAGACAGACAGACAGACAGACAGACAGACAGACAGACAGACAGACAGACAGACAGACAGACAGACAGACAGACAGACAGACAGACAGACAGACAGACAGACAGACAGACAGACAGACAGACAGACAGACAGACAGACAGACAGACAGACAGACAGACAGACAGACAGACAGACAGACAGACAGACAGACAGACAGACAGACAGACAGACAGACAGACAGACAGACAGACAGACAGACAGACAGACAGACAGACAGACAGACAGACAGACAGACAGACAGACAGACAGACAGACAGACAGACAGACAGACAGACAGACAGACAGACAGACAGACAGACAGACAGACAGACAGACAGACAGACAGACAGACAGACAGACAGACAGACAGACAGACAGACAGACAGACAGACAGACAGACAGACAGACAGACAGACAGACAGACAGACAGACAGACAGACAGACAGACAGACAGACAGACAGACAGACAGACAGACAGACAGACAGACAGACAGACAGACAGACAGACAGACAGACAGACAGACAGACAGACAGACAGACAGACAGACAGACAGACAGACAGACAGACAGACAGACAGACAGACAGACAGACAGACAGACAGACAGACAGACAGACAGACAGACAGACAGACAGACAGACAGACAGACAGACAGACAGACAGACAGACAGACAGACAGACAGACAGACAGACAGACAGACAGACAGACAGACAGACAGACAGACAGACAGACAGACAGACAGACAGACAGACAGACAGACAGACAGACAGACAGACAGACAGACAGACAGACAGACAGACAGACAGACAGACAGACAGACAGACAGACAGACAGACAGACAGACAGACAGACAGACAGACAGACAGACAGACAGACAGACAGACAGACAGACAGACAGACAGACAGACAGACAGACAGACAGACAGACAGACAGACAGACAGACAGACAGACAGACAGACAGACAGACAGACAGACAGACAGACAGACAGACAGACAGACAGACAGACAGACAGACAGACAGACAGACAGACAGACAGACAGACAGACAGACAGACAGACAGACAGACAGACAGACAGACAGACAGACAGACAGACAGACAGACAGACAGACAGACAGACAGACAGACAGACAGACAGACAGACAGACAGACAGACAGACAGACAGACAGACAGACAGACAGACAGACAGACAGACAGACAGACAGACAGACAGACAGACAGACAGACAGACAGACAGACAGACAGACAGACAGACAGACAGACAGACAGACAGACAGACAGACAGACAGACAGACAGACAGACAGACAGACAGACAGACAGACAGACAGACAGACAGACAGACAGACAGACAGACAGACAGACAGACAGACAGACAGACAGACGGACGGACATCGCTAGAATGTCTTAGAATCCATCACTGATCAATAATATATATACTTTATGGGGTCCCCGACCGATATTTCGATGCGTTACACACGGAATGACAAAGTGAGTACACTCAAAAAAAAAAAACTGTAATGTTAGCAAAAAAAGCTTGTAAACCTACAAGAAAATTTGCTGATTTTGAACCCACAATTTTTATGCTAAAGTTAGCAAAAATGTTTTGCCAATAATTAGTTAACTATTTTTTTTTTTAACTAAGTTCATACACATCTGAGGACCCCATTGGGTTCGGACCCGATAGGTCCAGACCCCGATGGGCCTAGACCTAGTTGGGTTCCTTAAAAATTGTCATAGTTTTTGATCCAAAATTTGTGTCCGTTTTGCTCTACCTTGCTTAGTTTTTGAGATACGTGATTATAGGGGACCACTGGGGTCTTGAAAATTAAAAAAACTCGATAACTTCAAAAAATATTACTCGGAGAGCTTTTGACTAAAATGCTTTTGGACTTTTTGTTGTGTCGGCAATATTTACCGAAATATGAGCATTTTAAAATTTTCGGGAATGCTAACTTTTTTGGATCCAAAGTTAGGCCCCATTAGGGTCAACACATGTGAAGAGGACCGGCGATACTATGGAGATTCTAAAAACCAAAAATGGCCTCCATTTTGCTCTATCTGGCTTAGTTTCCAAGATAGCGCCATTTTAAATTTTCTGAAAATAAAAAAAAAAATACCATTTATTTTGCTAATATTAGCAAAAAAGCTTGTAAAAATTTGGTCAACTCAATTTTAAATCTAGCAAAATAAATTTGTTTAAATTTTGTTTAAAATTGCTAATGCGCTAAATGAAGTTTACAAGATATTTTTGCTAACATGCTAATCTCAACTAAAAATTTGCTAAAAGTTAGCTAACCAGCATTAGCAAAAAAAAATTAGTAAATCTACTAATGTATTATTTTGAGTGTATACCCCCATACTGAAGTTGGAGGGTATAAAAATCTCAGAACAGATATTTTCTTAGATTCTGGTACATTTTGCCTAAAATCTCAGATTCTGAATTTTTTTCTATAGAAAAAGCCTCATATTCTGAATCATTTTACTTTACAAAAAGTTTCAGATTCTATAACATTTTTACTATAAAAACTCATAAATTCTAAGATAATTTTGCTATCGAAACAGTCTGAGATTTTTTTTTTCTAGGATTTTTAGACATTTTTCCTGTACCAAAGATTTCAGCCTTTATTTTTAAAAAGTCTTAGATTCTGATACATTCTCTCAAAATCTGAGACATTTGTCCTAAAGAAAAAAAGTCTTAGATTCTGAGATATTTTTAAATAAATCGAAAATTCCATTTGTAATTCGAAGTTTTTGCATGTAATTTAATGATTCTATTTGTAATTCGAAGATTCTGTTTGTAATTCGAAGATTCCAATTGAAATTCGAAAAAGATCAATGGAAATTCAGTTAATATTTTTCGAATTACAATTGGAATTTTCGAATTACAATTGGAATTTTTGAATTACAATTGGAATCTTGGAATTACAAATAGAATCTTCGAATTAGAAGTAGAATTTTGGAACTATAAATGGAATCTTCGAATTACAAATAGAATCTTCGAATTACAAGTAGAATCTTCGAATTACAATTGGTCTTTAACGAATTACATCCGAATATAGTGTAGACTTGAATATTTAAAATGTTTATTGGGTATTGACTTTTATTTGAAGATCCATTTGTTATTATAAAACCTTAAACTGACATGCTCAATCATGCATTATTATGTCAGTTAATTTAATGATAAAAAATAAAATTGTTAAAAGAAAACAACAAAAACATGAAAGAAATGACATAAGTGGCTGCAGAAACATTCATTTACTTACAATCAGCTTTGGATACAAATTTGTGCAGGCAAGATACGAGGACGGTTTGATAAGCCTGTGACATTTGGTATAAGGAATAACACTGTGTAACAAATAAAGACTTTTTGAAAAATACAAGATGCTGACTACATAGGTTCGATTCTACCCAGTTAGCAAAAAAAAATCACAGCTGACATAATGCTAAAAGCTCTTTATAAAATTGCTGACATCTTAATAAAATTTTTCTAAATGTCCATAATGAGAAGCCAGCAGATGGTCAGTGGTTGTATAAGCGAATTGTTGGTGGCCACCGGTGCTTTAACATATAAACTGGTCGATGCTTCAAAAAGTTTGGTTTTACATTTGAGCGATTTCAGTTCAACGGTTCAAATGTTATAAACGAAAATTTAAGGACATCTTGATTTTTTTTTGTTTTTCAGCTCACTTTAATATACATATAATAATTACAAGTATAATCCTGGACAACCTAACAGTTAAAAGCATGTTTGTTCAATTCAACGTTCAATTTTAAAATACTTATGAAAGGATGCATTTATGTAATCGCCCGCGTGTTTGTGTCTCTGAGTATGTGTACATTTACAAGTGTATGAATTGTTTGCTTAAAATTCTGTCTAATTGTTTTTTTTTTTTAATAATAAATAACACAGTGCGACAAAAGCGAACAAAATAAAATATGCAAAGGATATAAAAATTCGGGTTTGTTAAGGTCTATAAAGTATGGAAATACTCACGAAAAATGTTTCAAAATCTGAGAATTTATTTTTCACACAAAAAATTATTTGTTAAAAATTTTCAATTAAATCTACACACAGAAAGCAAATTTGCTAATTTCCAACTGAAATTCAGTTGTTGCAACAAAAATTCGGTTGATGCATTTGTATTAAGGTTAAAACAACTAAATATCGGTAGTTACAACTAAATTTTGTTAATATAACAGTCTTTTAATAGAAACAGCTTAAAAATTCGTCTGCCACAGCGAAATTTAATAGCAGCAACCGAATTTTGAGTTGCTACAACTGAAAAATTCAGTTGGAAATTTATTTTTCTCTGTGTATTCATCAACAAAATTTAAATGAGTCAATCAATGTTTTGATTAAAATTTTTGTGATTTTCTTTAACTGCCGAATTACAAATTTTCAACACACCAAATTTTTTCCGCTTTGATTAATTTGAAAAGATTAATTCAAAAATAATACTTTTTTTATTGTTGGCAACATATTGGAAAGCAAAAAAGATGAATTTTTTGAAAATTTTATCATAAGCTTACAATTCATTTGTTAAATCAATCATTATTTTGATTGACTATAAATAAAAAATTGATAAAATTTTTTATCAAAATCGAAAAAATGTTTGATTGAAGAAATTTTCAATCAATCACCTACAATTTGATGATTGGCAAAACAATTTTTTAAATTGGAGGAATTTCAATAAAAAAAAATTGATTGAATCCGCGTTTTTGTTGATTGAAATTCGTTTCAAATTTTTTCTGTATTATGAACAATGTATTAGAATCTTACAATTAGATTTTTTTTTGTATAAAAAATGTCTTAGAGTGTGGATAACTTTTCTATAGTATATAAAAAGTGTCTCAGAATCTAAAAATTTTTCTATATGAAAAATGTGTCGGAATCTGAGAAGTTTGCTACACGAAAAATGTCTATGAATTTGTACAAAAAATGTATCAGAATCTGAGAATTATAGTCTTAAAATTTGAAAATTTTGGGACAAACTCAAAAATGTCTCAAAATATTTAAATTTTTTTACAAATTTTTGATTTTATTAAAATAAAATTTATTTTAGAATCTGAGAATTTTCTTAATCTTAGAAATCTTCTGCATATTATATATGCTTTAGAATCAAACAACTTTGAAAAAGTTTTTGAAAATTTCTAAACTTTTCTTCATAAAAAAATGTTTGAGAATTTTTGAATTTGAGAATTTTAAAGAAAATTCCATAAAGTTTGGAATTTCTTTGGTTTTATTTTAAAATTTTGGCTTTTCAAAACATTTGCTACACAGAAAAAAAATATTTGCCAATGAACGAAATTCATAGTATTTATGAACAAAAACATAAAAATTATGACCTTTTCATTAAAATTTTGAACTTTTTCATAGTACTTATGAGAAAATGTTAAATAGTTCTTAAATTTTACATATTATGATTTATTCATAAATACTATGAAAAAGTTCTTAAGTATTATGAAAAAGTTTTATGAATTTGTTCATAAATACTATGAAAGTCATTCATTGAATTTTTTTTGTGTGTAATTCAAAAATGAACAATTGAAGTGGTAGAGAAAAGCTTCTTTGGACTCCATTCAACTTGAATTTACATATGAGAACCCCTGCATTTTTTGTGTAGCACAGTGTAATTAAATTAAATCAACATTAAAAACAAATATACTCGTACTTTTAAATTACAACAATTTTGTATACTTGTCAAATAATAAAAATGATTTTTGTTTTTGTGTAAAAAAATACTCTGTTGGATATTTCACGCAAGTTGCTACAATCATAAAGTTATGTTAGTAAATTTTAATGAATATTCAAACAAAAAAAATCCATTTCTATATAAAAGCCATTCCACAAACTTCCCATTTAAATCAAAAACACTTATTGTTAGACGGACCTTTTTAGTAATGACTTTATTTTCTTCCGATTTTCAAAGTCTTCACACAAATCAAAAATTTCAGTACATTCAACATAACCTAAAAATACAAAATGCTTTAATTCGGCTTCTGGTTGACATATGTGAACATAATTGAACACTAAATGGTATTTAAACAAGTACGAACATATTTTTTGACAAAAAAAAAGAAAAAAATCACGGATTTTTTTTTTCGCGGACATTTTTTTTCAAAAGTAATTTCCTTTTAAATAAAGTTTTTTGCAATAATCTTTTTGAAATTGTGGAGGTTATCACTACATTCGGCAAGGCGGAATTTAACTTTTTAACTTGTTTTTTTTTTACTTTTGTTAAGCAAATGAAACATTTTTATGTCAGAAAAGTTCGATGTCCTGCAATTGGGTCCAAGGGGTTAGAAAATTCAATTTATTTCGTCCACCCCATTTTGTGGGCATAAATAAAATAAATTAAATAATGGTAAAATTTTATCCGCACCAAGCAGTCCTTAAATAGACATCCCTGCTAAGTTTTTTAAATTATTTTTTTCCGTATGGGAGGGTATAAAATATTCGTCATACCCGAATTTAACTCCCTCACTTGGTTTTACTTGTAATATTTAAAAATTAAATACACACGTCTGTTGGACATTTCTTTAATGAGTGCTGCAACACTTAAATGTGGTCGTTGTAAGTTTAAATGTCTATCGACTTTTCGATGCTACCGTAAAACTGTTGTGTTATAATTAGGGCAAGTACTTTCATGCATCCAAAAAACGAAAATATGTGCCTATAATATGCGTCCAAAAATTCAAAATATGCACTAAAAACTTCAAAAATATGCATCTAAAAATTATTGTTTTTACATAAATTAGGCTTTGTCAAATACTTTAAAGCTCTCGACAACTCTTTAAAATGTTTTATTGAGTGCAAATAATTTTTAATTAGTAAATATTTTTTTACTTAAGAAGTTTTTTCGTTGAGTCACTAAATATTGCTGAAGTAAAAAATTTTATAAAAAAAAAAATATTAAAATACAATATTTTTCTAGAATAAGTTATTTTTCAAAACTTTTTGTTCTCTATTCTAAAAAAAATATGTATTTTAAAATATTTTTTAGCCTTTTTGCGGAATTTCTGATTTTCAAGCCAAAGAATTAACTTAAAAGAACCCATCCTAACTCTAATCAAACTAAAAACGCAATTTTCCTGTAAAAAACCTTCAATTCCAAAATATTTTTTTTTACGATAGTAAAATGTCTCAGAATATAAAACATTTCTTAGAATCTAAAACTTATACTTCCAGAATCCATTTTCTTTAAAAAAATGCATCAGAATATGATTTCCATAAATAAATACAATTTTCTAAAGAAAATATGGGATATGTTTTTGAATTTTTCTACGAAAGTTTTGAAAAAATATTTAAAAAAAAGTCCAATTTATATGAAAATATGCAAAAATATGCATTTATACCAAAATATGCAAAAATATGCAACTACAAATCAATGCCATTTTATTGCAAATTCATTGATTCGGATAGATATTTAATTTATGTTATGTTTACAATGCTGAGTAAAAATATGCATTTTCATGAAAGTACTTGCCCTAGTTTTAATGTTTCTCATTAAAGGCTGTTTAATAAAGTGGGTCGAAAAAAAAAAGATTTTTTTATTGGTTAAACCCTAAAGTAAAACAATAAAAAATAGTCTAATTCCGAATGTATGCATACCCCCCCCCCCCCCACAATGTAAAAATGATTCTAAAAAACTTTAGATGAAAAAAAAATTTGTAAAGAAAAATTTCCGCGAAAAAAAATTTTTGGTGAAAAAAAAGTTTTGCGAAAAAAGGCTGTTTAAAAAATGTGTAAAAAAAATTAATTCAGAAAAAAAAATGTTTTTAAACAAAAATCTGAGAAAAAAAAGGTTGGCGAAAATAAAAAATCCGGGAAAAAAAATTTTAGGTATAAAAATATGTTTGTACTTGTTTTAATACCTTCCGGTATCCAATTCTGTTCACAGCCAAAATAAAGCATTTTGCGTAAAAATATATGCTTCGGTGGCTCAGTTGGTTAAATGGTGATGTTTTAAGCCAGCCAGTTTTTTTGTTTGTTTTGTTATTATTTTTTACAACTTTTTTTGACTACTTTTTGAATAAATCATTTATCATAAATAAACATAAATGCCTCTTGTGGCAACGGCAAAATGTGCCCTTTTTGCTGCATTTTCACAATTTTTTTTTTAACTTTTTCGAGCATCTCGGGCAGTCTAGCGTTGATTTCGGCACGAATGTTGTCCTTGAGCTCGTTGATGATTTGAGGATTTTTGGCGTACATTTTGCTTTTAAAATAACCCCACAAAGATATGTCTGGATTGGTCAAATCTGCAAATGAGTGTAAGTTTTTGTCGCCCTTTAGAGACGGCCATTTAAATGATGTTATACACTGATAGAAAAACGCTCCATACCACTAAAGAATGGAGTTCGTTAACGTTGTTTCATTACAAAAATGAAATATTTCATATGCTGAATAAAATTTCATACATATTGTGCAATATTTTCATTAATTTTGATTGATTAGATTTCGTAGTTTCATTAAAAAATTTCATTAAATTTTGTTTACAGAATTTGCTGCTTTTTGACACCTGTAGCAAAAGTAGCATTAATTCAATGAAAGTATGTATATCATTTCAAAATTAATACTTTAATATTTTTTTCATTAAAGTAATGAACAATTTTCATAAAATACAATTTATATTTTGTGTGAACAATTTTCATTAATTCAATGGAACTTTTCTTGCTGTAAATTTAAATTATAGAGTAGATTTCAAAACATGTATTAACGTTTGGGTTTTATGCCATTTTGAAATAAAAAAAAAAACATTTTTTTTTGACCCACCTTACTTTTTAATATATCATTAATTAAATAAAAATACATTATATTGTAAATAATTAATGAATTTATTATATGCATTGCATTCAAAATATTATATTTCCATAAATATGTACTTGGTTATTAATAAAAATTATTTTTTTTTTTCAGTGGTGGATGGACTGTTATCAATTACACTGTACTCTAATTGGTGATTTTATTGGTAATAAATGTATTGCACAGTATACCGTGTAGCATACGTGATACAATAAAGTGATAGTATGAAACAACCACTGGATTCAGAGTACTTGATGAAGAGAACTCCACTTTCTATATATTTTAACTAATACAGTCCCGAGTTAGAGAAACAATAAATTCGGATATACTTCCATGTAGAAAATTGTAAGATACTTAGGCAAAATTTAGAAAAATTGGTAGTATAGAAAAATTCTTAGATTTAAAGAAAGTGAAAAAGAAAAAAAATCTGAAAATTTCTTTTATGAAAAATTTCTTAAGAATCTTGCAATTTTTCTAAAGGAAAAATGCCTCGAATTTTCTTATAGGAATAATTTGGCACTTTTTCTATAGGAGAAATTGAAAATGTTTCGGAATTTTAGAATTTTTTTTATATAAAAAAAAGTTTTGGAATATTTAAAATTTTCTTTAGAAAAAAAACGAGAATTTTTCTAGACGAAAAATTTGGGAACGAAAATATTAGAAAATTTTCTATTGGAAACATTCAAAATTTTTTCTTAGAATCGAAAATGAGAAAAATCTAAGAATTTTTCTATAAGAAAAAATCTAGAATTTTTTATAAAAAAAATCTAACAATTTTTCTATAGGAAAATATTACAGAATTTTTTTATAGGAAATATCTGAGAACTTTTTTAGGAAAAATATAAAAATTTTCTATTTTCTCTAAAAAATCTAAAAAGGTAAGAGCAAAAGAAAATGAAATTATTAATTAAGAAAAAACTAACAAAATGAGCAAAAAGTGTAATTGATAAGTTAAGGTTCATTCATCGAAAAATGTAATTATTTTTGGAAACTTTGTATCATAATTTTTTTATGTACCCGTTCACATCAATGAGAGTGGATACTTGCATTTTTCATTTTTGTGAAAATTTTTTTTTTATAAAAAATGCTTAAGAATCTCAAAATCTCAAGGAAAATGCAGAAAAAAATTATTAGAACCTAAGACTTTTTCTACAGCCAAATTACACAGATTTTTTTTTATTAAAAAGCTTCAGAATCTGAGATTTTAGGAAAAATGCCCCAGAATCTAAGAAAATATCTTAAATTCTGAGATTTTTTCTGTTTGAAAAATGCCTCAGAATCTTTTTCTGTAGGAAAATGTCTGAAACTCAGATGCTGATACTTTTTGTTTGGAAAAATGTCTCAGAAGCTGAGACCTAGAGTGTGATCACTAGGGATGAGATTTTCATGCACTAAAAAATCGAAAATATGCGCTTAAAATATGCGCTAAAAAATTCAAAATATGCACTAAAAACCAGGGTTCGAAAAAAAACTCTAACGTACGGTACGTTAGTGTTCTGTACGGAACTATGGAGCGACCGTACGTTATCGAAACGTACCGTTCCAAGAACACATTCACTAAAAAGTTTTTTAGTGGTTGTGAAGATGTTCGCAAACAGAATTCCGAACGTTATGCCTGCGAGTTGAAGAACAGAAACTTTACGATAACGTACCGAACTAGGTTAGAAACACAATAAAGTTCTTTTAGTGTTCTGTTTGCGAACTTTTGAGACATTTTTTAAATTTAAAATGGCGATATCTTGAAAACTAAGCAAGATAGAGCAAAACGGAGCACATTTTTGGTTCTTGGGATCTACATAGTATCGCTAGGCCTCTACACATGGGTAGACCCCATTGGGTCCTTATTTTGAATCTAAAAAAGTTAGCATTCCGGGAAATTTAAAAATGCACATATCTCGCTAAATACTGCCGACACGATGAAAAGTCTGAAAGCATTTTTGTGGATCTTGTCTCGCAGTACATGACCGCTTTTAGACTTTATGTCGTGTCGGCAGTATTTAGCGAGATATGTGCATTTTTAAATTTCCCGGAATGCTAACTTTTTTAGATTCAAAATATGGACCCAATGGGGTCTACCCATGTGTAGAGGCCTAGCGATACTATGGAGATCCCAAGAACCAAAAATGTGCTCCGTTTTGCTCTATCTTGCTTAGTTTTCAAGATATCGCCATTTTAAATTTAAAAAAAAAATGTATCAAAAGTTCGCAAACAGAACACTAAAAGAACTTTATTTTGTTTCTAACCTAGTTCGGTACGTTATCGTAAAGTTTCTGTTCTTCAACTCACAGGCATAACGTTCGGAATTCTGTTTGCGAACACCTTCACAACCACTTAAAAAACTTTTTAGTGAATGTGTTCTTGGAACGGAACGTTAAATAACGTACTGTTTTTTTCGAACACTGCTAAAAACCCCTAAAATATGCATTAAAAAATAAAATGTTTACAATAAAAATCTTGTTTTCATAGGAAAAACTTCTTTAAAAGCAAAAAATTACGCCGGGTTTAAATAGTAACATTTAAAACTTTATATAAGCAAGATTTGTTAGAAATTAAGAAAAACTATAAAAAAAATTAAGGAGAAAAAAAATTTTTTTTCTTATTTTCAAAAAAAAAAATTAATTTTAAATAGTTTTTGAAAAAAATAAATTTCAATTTGTGTTTTTGCTAATTTATGCCAAAATATGCAAAAATATGCACTTAAAAGTTGGAAATATGCATTTAATATCAAAATATGCAAAAATATGCATTTTCACCCAAATATGCAAAAACAAATCGATGCCATTTTAACGCAAATTTCTTGATTCGGAAAGATAATTGGTCGTTATCGTTTTTAGACTTTTGACAAAAAAACATGCTTTTGCATGGAAATCTCATCCCTAGTGATCACGTAAAGTGATAGTTGACTATCGTCGATTTTCAGAGTCTTGTTGCTTTAAAATTATACAAAATATTTCCATATTTTTTGATGTTTCTGGTTTGAATAACACTCTTTAGTAACAAAATAAAGAAAAACTTTCAAATGTCCCCCCAAAACGATATGAGACATTCCACACCAAATGTCCCGCTACAGAAAAACATGTGTCCCGTAAATTTCTGAATAGGTTGTTTTTTTTTTTTTAATTTTTTTTTTAAAGTTTAGATGTTTGTTCATCCACACAAAAAAAAACTCAGAAACACGTTCTTCGTTTTTTTTCGAGAAAATCGCATTTGAATTTTAAATTTCATAACAATTTTGTAATTTGCTTGTATTTTCTTGGTTCTACAGAGCGTATGAGAAATATTTATGCAATTAATATTACTCATTCGCAACGTTAATACAAGAAAATACAAGCAAATTACAAAATTGTTATGAAATTTAAAATTCAAATGCGATTTTCTCGAAAAAAAAAAACGATGAACGTGTTTCCGAATTTTTTTGTGTGGATGGACAAACATCTAAACTTTAAAAAAAAAATAAAAAAAAAACAAGTAGAAAAGTTAAATTCGACTTGGCCGAATCTATGAATACCCTCCACAATGCCCATTTTAAGTGATAATAAATTTTCTAACGTGAAAAAATAACAGTTTTGATTAGAAATATTTTATTTTTAAATTATTGTTTTCTGTAAAGACAGTCGAGCTCAGGCTCTAATTATAATTATGTATTATAATTTTTTGATTTGTTATATATGGTTTTGAATTGAGAAAAGTGTGAAAGAAAAATTTTAATTTTTCTAAAAATTTAGACATCCTGGTTTGTTTCTTACTAGTTTCATATTATCCAGTTATAATAATCTTCAGAAAAACTTTTAATGTCAAATTTATTTAGTTAATAGTCAATAAAACTCTATATGTGAAAATTATTTACAGATCGCAGCCGACAAGAATTGAACTCAACATCATCTGTAATACTTTGCTATTAACTGCTTGTAACGTACAATCACTCTAGACCGATACGCCAAGTAGGCTGTTAAGCAAGTATCAACTAAATCTGATTTTTTCAATTCGAGTGTAGTTGTTGCTGTTTTTTCTCACAGAAGATTTGTTATTGTAATGTGTAAACAAATTTTTATTTTTAGTAATCATTATTCTTCTTCCTCTCCTTCATCAATTCTGATCTAAGTACTTATTTTTGCAAACATTGCCAGACATGGTCTGTATTTTAGACACAAATGTAGGTGTTGCCATTTTTCCAAAGATACTGATTGCCACTTAGGGCGACTTATAGTCGTTATTTTTAAATTATTGTTTTCTGTAAAGACAGTCGAGCTCAGGCTCTAATTATAATTATGTATTATAATTTTTTGATTTGTTATATATGGTTTTGAATTGAGAAAAGTGTGAAAGAAAAATTTTTAATTTTTCTAAAAATTTAGACATCCTGGTTTGTTTCTTACTAGTTTCATATTATCCAGTTATAATAATCTTCAGAAAAACTTTTAATGTCAAATTTATTTAGTTAATAGTCAATAAAACTCTATATGTGAAAATTATTAACAGATCGCAGCCGACAAGAATTGAACTCATCATCATCTGTAATACTTTGCTATTAACTGCTTGTAACGTACAATCACTCTAGACCGATACGCCAAGTAGGCTGTTAAGCAAGTATTATTTTGTTTAAAAAAATTTTTTTTTAGTAATTTTTGAAAAAAAAAAATAATTTACTAATTTTTTTTTTTTTGAGTGTAAAATTTTTTTTGAGTGTAAAATTTTTTTTGAGTGTAAAATTTTTTTCGAGTGTATTTTTTTTTTGTTTTGGTTTAAAAATATTTTTGAGTGATAAAAATACGTTGTAAAATATTTTTGTGACTTACCAATGTTTTTACAACAGGTTTAACGGGTTTTCAACAAGTGAATTTTAGGTGAAGCTAATCAGAAATTCACGGTTTTGCTAATAACTTTTGAACCACTGGACCGATTTGGCTGAAATTCAATACAAGCGAGGCTGGAGGAACGCAAAATATATATGACAAGCTTCAGCATCCTCAGAATTGCTTTTCGAAAGTTATAGTGCTTTTTATCTCAAAAATTCACGAAAAACCCTTGCCGAAATTCAGTCTTTTGCTCATAACTTTTGAACCAATGGACCGATTTTGCTGGATTGCAATACCAACCTGACCAGGTAAATGCCCAACATATATGCCAAACTTCAGGGGCCTCCGTTAAGTCTTTCAAAAGTTAGCGTGTTTTCAACAGACAGACAGACAGACAGACAGACGGACAGACGGACGGACGGACGGACGGACGGACGGACGGACGGACGGACATCGCTAGATCGTCTTAAAATCGATCGAGGATCATGAATATATATACTTTATGGGGTCCTAGACCAATATTTCGAGGTGTTACAAACGGAATGACAAACTTATATATACCCTCTATCACTAGAGTGGAGGGTATAAAAACAAGTAGAAAAGTTAAATTCGACTTGGCCGAATCTATGAATACCCTCCACAATGCCCATTTTAAGTGATAATAAATTTTCTAATGTGAAAAAAAATAACAGTTTTGATTAGAAATATTTTATTTTGTTTAAAAAATTTTTTTTTTAGTAATTTTTGAAAAAAAAAAATAATTTACTAATTTTTTTTTGAGTGTAAAATTTTTTTTGAGTGTTAAATTTTTTTCGAGTGTATTTTTTTTTTGTTTTGGTATAAAAATATTTTTGAGTGACAAAAATACGTTGTAAAATATTTTTGTGACTTACCAATGTTTTTACAACAGGTTTAACGGGTTTTCAACACGTGAATTTTAGGTGAAGCTAATCTGCAATTCATGGTTTTGCTAATAACTTTTGAACCACTGGACCGATTTGGCTGAAATTCAACACAAACGAGGCTGGAGGAACGCAAAATATATATGCCAAGCTTCAGCATCCTCTGAATTGCTTTTCGAAAGTTATATTGCTTTATATCTCAAAAATTCACGAAAAACCCTTGCCGAAATTCAGTATTTTGCTCATAACTTTTGAACTACTGGACCGATTTTGCTGGATTGCAATACCAACCTGACCAGGTAAATGCCCAATATATATGCCAAACTTCAGGAGCCTCCGTTAAGTCTTTCAAAAGTTAGCGTGTTGTCAACAGACAGACAGACGGACAGACAGACGGACAGACGGACGGACGGACGGACATCGCTAGATCGTCTTAAAATCGATCGAGGATCATGAATATATATACTTTATGGGGTCCTAGGCCAATATTTCGAGGTGTTACAAATGGAATGACAAACTTATATATACCCTCTATCACTAGAGTGGAGGGTATAAAAAAAAAATTATGGGTCCAGTAACTTTTTCAAAATCCAGCTGAAAATTTTCCATTGTCCAGTTATTTGACTTCTTGTAACTGGCAACTCTACATGTACCACAGAGTGGTGTAAGGTATAATAAAAAAAACTTTCGATATTGCAGATTAGATATTTAGATATGTGCTAAAATAAGAAAAAGCTAATTTTTCATAATTAGAAACTTTTTATTGACATTTTAGTTGCCAGATTTTCAAAAATTTGTTATCAAATTAGCAAAAACAAGTAAAAAAGTTAAATTCGGCCTTGCCGAATGTATTGATACCCTCCACAATTTAAAAAGGATTATTCCAAAAAATTTTATTTAAAAGGAAATTACTTTTGAAAAAAAAAATTTGAAAAAAAAATTTCCGCGAAAAAATAAGTTTGGTAAAAAAAAATCCGCGACTTTTTTTTTGTCAAAAACTATGTTCGCACTTGTTTAAATAACATTCGGTGTTCAATTCTGTTCACATACTTATCTCAACCCGCAGCCGAACTAAAGCAGAATTACTTTTTGAGTCGATTTAAAAAATCGGTCCATGTTAAGACCTAGCCTCCATACAAACGCCCCCTTTGAATTTCGCTTAAATGCCTCTAATAACCGTATTAAAGTAGATATCGTTTTGAAATTTAACAGGTACTAAAATATGCACAAACCACCATACCAAATTTCAAAGGAATCGGTTCAGTCCTTCTGGTAGTCCTCATACAAACCACCCTTCCGATGTTCACATAATTTCCTCAAAATTCATAAAAATGAAAATATTTGATTAAAATTTTATTTGTAGGTGTTAAACGTGTACTTTAATAACCAAATCAAATCGGAATACATTTGGACCATTTTTGGACTTAGTCCCCCATATAAAAATGTCGACCGATATTCAGTTAAATCGGTCTATTGGCAAAAAAATAAACCAATTCCACAAAAATTTAGTCTGTGTATGTTAGAAAAGCTTTGATTCTACCAAAAAAATCTGAGATTTCCTACACCAAAATTATCAGATTCTGAAACACTTTTTTTTATGATAAACGTCTCAGAATTTGAGACTGTTTGGACCCAGGCGGATTACAAAATGCAGTTTTTTTGGGCCGACAAATGAGAAAGCAACGAGTATACTGTGGTTGGAGGGTAAAAAAAAATATATGTATATAAAGATCTGACTTGATGGACAAATTTAGAATCCAGATTCAGAATCAGCATCAAAAATTTAATCGAAAACGTATAGCCAGTTCATAGACAAATACAAAAAATTAAAAAAAAGCTATAACAAGTAGAAAAGTTAAATTCGACTTGGCCGAATCTATGAATACCCTCCACAATGCCCATTTTAAGTGATAATAAATTTTCTAACGTGAAAAAATAACAGTTTTGATTAGAAATATTTTATTTTTAAATTATTGTTTTCTGTAAAGACAGTCGAGCTCAGGCTCTAATTATAATTATGTATTATAATTTTTTGATTTGTTATATATGGTTTTGAATTGAGAAAAGTGTGAAAGAAAAATTTTAATTTTTCTAAAAATTTAGACATCCTGGTTTGTTTCTTACTAGTTTCATATTATCCAGTTATAATAATCTTCAGAAAAACTTTTAATGTCAAATTTATTTAGTTAATAGTCAATAAAACTCTATATGTGAAAATTATTTACAGATCGCAGCCGACAAGAATTGAACTCAACATCATCTGTAATACTTTGCTATTAACTGCTTGTAACGTACAATCACTCTAGACCGATACGCCAAGTAGGCTGTTAAGCAAGTATCAACTAAATCTGATTTTTTCAATTCGAGTGTAGTTGTTGCTGTTTTTTCTCACAGAAGATTTGTTATTGTAATGTGTAAACAAATTTTTATTTTTAGTAATCATTATTCTTCTTCCTCTCCTTCATCAATTCTGATCTAAGTACTTATTTTTGCAAACATTGCCAGACATGGTCTGTATTTTAGACACAAATGTAGGTGTTGCCATTTTTCCAAAGATACTGATTGCCACTTAGGGCGACTTATAGTCGTTATTTTTAAATTATTGTTTTCTGTAAAGACAGTCGAGCTCAGGCTCTAATTATAATTATGTATTATAATTTTTTGATTTGTTATATATGGTTTTGAATTGAGAAAAGTGTGAAAGAAAAATTTTTAATTTTTCTAAAAATTTAGACATCCTGGTTTGTTTCTTACTAGTTTCATATTATCCAGTTATAATAATCTTCAGAAAAACTTTTAATGTCAAATTTATTTAGTTAATAGTCAATAAAACTCTATATGTGAAAATTATTAACAGATCGCAGCCGACAAGAATTGAACTCATCATCATCTGTAATACTTTGCTATTAACTGCTTGTAACGTACAATCACTCTAGACCGATACGCCAAGTAGGCTGTTAAGCAAGTATTATTTTGTTTAAAAAAATTTTTTTTTAGTAATTTTTGAAAAAAAAAAATAATTTACTAATTTTTTTTTTTTTGAGTGTAAAATTTTTTTTGAGTGTAAAATTTTTTTTGAGTGTAAAATTTTTTTCGAGTGTATTTTTTTTTTGTTTTGGTTTAAAAATATTTTTGAGTGATAAAAATACGTTGTAAAATATTTTTGTGACTTACCAATGTTTTTACAACAGGTTTAACGGGTTTTCAACAAGTGAATTTTAGGTGAAGCTAATCAGAAATTCACGGTTTTGCTAATAACTTTTGAACCACTGGACCGATTTGGCTGAAATTCAATACAAGCGAGGCTGGAGGAACGCAAAATATATATGACAAGCTTCAGCATCCTCAGAATTGCTTTTCGAAAGTTATAGTGCTTTTTATCTCAAAAATTCACGAAAAACCCTTGCCGAAATTCAGTCTTTTGCTCATAACTTTTGAACCAATGGACCGATTTTGCTGGATTGCAATACCAACCTGACCAGGTAAATGCCCAACATATATGCCAAACTTCAGGGGCCTCCGTTAAGTCTTTCAAAAGTTAGCGTGTTTTCAACAGACAGACAGACAGACAGACAGACGGACAGACGGACGGACGGACGGACGGACGGACGGACGGACGGACGGACGGACATCGCTAGATCGTCTTAAAATCGATCGAGGATCATGAATATATATACTTTATGGGGTCCTAGACCAATATTTCGAGGTGTTACAAACGGAATGACAAACTTATATATACCCTCTATCACTAGAGTGGAGGGTATAATAAAAAATGTCCAAAAATAAATTTTTTTCGAAATTCAATACTGTCAGCCATCACCCGAGTAAAAACAAGTAGAAAAGTTAAATTCGACTTGGCCGAATCTATGAATACCCTCCACAATGCCCATTTTAAGTGATAGTAAATTTTCTAACGTGAAAAAAATAACAGTTATGATTAGAAATATTTTATTTTGTGTAAAAAAAAATTTTTTTTAGTATTTTTTGAAAAAAAAAAATACTAATTTTTTTTTGAGTGTAAAATTTTTTTTGAGTGTAAAATTTTTCGAATTTTACATTCAAAAAAAAAATTACTAATATTTTTTTTGAGTGTAAAATTTTTTTTGAGTGTAAAATTTTTTCGAATTTTACATTAAAAAAAAATTTACTATTTTTTTTTTTTTTGAGTGTAAAATTTTTTTCGAGTGTAAAATTTTTTTCGAGTGTATTTTTTTTTTTGTTTTGGTATAAAAATATTTTTGAGTGACAAAAATACGTTTTAAAATATTTTTGTGACTTACCAATATTTTTAAAACAGGTTTAATGGGTTTTCACCACGTGAATTTAAGGTGAAGCTAATCTGATATTCACGGTTTTGCTAATAACTTTTGAACCACTGGACCGATTTGGGTGAAATTCAATAAGAACTAGGCTGGAGGAACGAAAAATATATATGCCAAGCTTCAGCAGCCTCAGAATTGATTTTCGAAAGTTATAGTGCTTTTTATCTCATTAATTCACGAAAAAACCTTGCCGAAATTCAGTCTTTTGCTCATAACTCTTGAACCACTGGACCGATTTCGCTGGATTGCAATACCAACCTGACCAGGTAAATGCCCAACATATATGCCAAACTTCAGGAGCCTCCGTAAAGTCTTTCAAAAGTTAGCGTGTTTTCAACAGACAGACAGACAGACAGACGGACAGACGGACGGACGGACGGACGGACGGACGGACGGACGGACGGACGGACATCGCTAGATCGTCTTAAAATCGATCGAGGATCATGAATATATATACTTTATGGGGTCCTAGACCAATATTTCGAGGTGTTACAAACGGAATGACAAACTTATATATACCCTCTATCACTAGAGTGGAGGGTATAAAAATGATATGACACAATATATAATTATACCCTCCACTCTAGTGATAAAGGGTATATATAAGTTTGTCATTCCGTTTGTAACACCTCGAAATATTGGCCTAGGACCCCATAAAGTATATATATTCATGATCCTCGATCGACTTTAAGACGATCTAGCGATGTCCGTCCGTCCGTCCGTCCGTCCGTCCGTCCGTCCGTCCGTCCGTCCGTCCGTCTGTCCGTCTGTCTGTCTGTCTGTCTGTCTGTTGAAAACACGCTAACTTTTGAAAGACTTTACGGAGGCTCCTGAAGTTTGGCATATATATTGGGCATTTACCAGGTCAGGTTGGTATTGCAATCCAGCGAAATCGGTCCAGTGGTTCAAAAGTGAGCAAAAGACTGAATTTCGGCAAGGGTTTTTCGTGAATTTATGAGATAAAAAGCACTATAACTTTCGAAAATCAATTCTGAGGATGCTGAAGCTTGGCATATATGTTTTTCGTTCCTCCAGCCTAGTTCCTATTGAATTTCACCCAAATCGGTTCAGTGGTTCAAAAGTTATTAGCAAAACCGTGAATATCAGATTAGCTTCACCTTAAATTCACGTGGTGAAAACCCGTTAAACCTGTTTTAAAACCATTGGCAAGTCACAAAAATATTTTAAAACGTATTTTTGTCACTCAAAAATATTTTTATACCAAAACAAAAAAAAAAAATACACTCGAAAAAAATTTTACACTCAAAAAAAAAATTTACACTCAAAAAAAAATTAGTAAATTTTTTTTTGAATGTAAAATTCGAAAAAATTTTACACTCAAAAAAAAAATTAGTATTTTTTTTTTTTTTTTTAATGTAAAATTCGAAAAAATTTTGCACTCAAAAAAAATTTTACACTCAAAAAAAAAAAATTGTATTTTTTTTTTTTCAAAAATTACTTTAAAAAAAAATTTTTACACAAAATAAAATATTTCTAATCATAACTGTTATTTTTTTCACGTTAGAAAATTTACTATCACTTAAAATGGGCATTGTGGAGGGTATTCATAGATTCGGCCAAGTCGAATTTAATTTTTCTACTTGTTTAATATGGGTTCGTGTCTATTTTGATATAATCTTATACGAAAAATGGTTTCATAAGATTTGATCGAATATTATCTAATAATATCAGTTTATATAACTTTATATCGACTCTGATACGAGTTTTGGTATAATCCAATGATATAAAATTATATCCAATTATATTAAAATTTATACAATTTTATAAATCTGATGTTTTTTTTAGTTTTTAATAAAAAGTTGAAAAAGTTAAAATAATAAAAATAAGTTGTTCTTGAAAAAACTTAGAAAAATTTAAAAAAATGGGTCATGTTAAATTTTATATAAAACACTTAGAAAATATTTTCAAAAAAATTTTTGCTTGGAAAAACTGGGAAAAATTTTAAAAATTGAGTCATATAAAATTTTATATAAAACACTTAGAAAATATTTGCGATAAAAAAATGTTCCTTGAAAAAAATTTTAAAGATGGAGTCATATAAAATTGTATATAAAACACTTAGAAAATATTCGTGATAAAAAAGTGGTGCTTGGAAAAAACTTAGAAAAATAAAAAAATATGAAGTCATATGAAATTTTAAATAAAACACTTTAAAAATATTTGCGATAAAAATATGTTCTTCGAAAAAACTTAAAAAAATTAAAAAATAATGGAGGCATATAAAATTATATATAAAACACTTAGAAATATGCAATGATGCATGGGACCAGATGTTACAACATATAGTTATGTATGGCGATATCTTAAACAAATCGCACATCAAAATTTATTATATAAATTTATCTTGCAAGACATAGTGTCACACATGATCATATATGAAAAAATATGACTATATAAAAGTATATAAGATCATATTAAATTATTTTTACTCGGGTATTCCAAAATATCGAATAATTCGACACAAAACACCCGGTTTCTCGAATAACCTGAAAACCGCCCTTTTAAAAAACCTGGTGACGAAAAACCGGAAAATATAAAAACCCGGTTTATCGAACAAATTGGAAACCGGTTTTGACAACTCTACTCTAGATATCAGAAACATATTTAAAACACTTCCGAAAAACGCTAAAAAATTTTATTAAAAAAGTGTACTGTGAATGTTTTTTCTATGAAATTTTTGAGTTTTAAACTAGTGTAATTAAAGCCTAGTCCTTTTCTCAAACATATTAAAGTTTAATTTTTAATTAATTTGATATAGTACATACATATGAAGGTCGTTTGAAACCATAAACAATTTACTATTTGTGGTATTAATTTTATTTTTTATAACAGCTAGTTTAATAAAATAAACACATAATTCAAAATAATGTAATTTATTTATTGTGTGTTAAAAAAATAATAAATAAACAGTCAAACATAAAAATAAAACCTTATTTCCGGTGTCAGTTACATTTCAAACACAGAAACAAATCCACTTCCGCTTCATCAAGTGTCAGAGTATTAATATTATTTTAAAAGCAATACACTCAAACAAATTCACACGCACACACACACTCACTCACAGTCAAATATCAAACTTCAATAATTGTATTTAAAATCTATTGTTTTTGTGTATGCGGATTTTCCATTAACCATTGAATACAATTTAATATTTTTTTTTTTATATTTTTTACATGCTGTCAACTTCAATTTCAATTTAAAGTATTTTTATTTTTTTTGTGTTCTTCAACGTGGCTGTCATTTCCTACGCTTGTTTTGCCATGATATTTCCTGACCGTTTATTTAACAAAAAAAAATATGTTTACCAGAATTTTTTTTCTATATTAATGGATTTTACCTGTACCAAACTTAGAGAGACTATTGTATTTTAATGAATGGCTTCTCATTTTAGCGAAGGTGGACCAACGATTGCCTTAGAGTCGCTCCTAGAGGGGTGCAGTGTAAGACCGACCCCCATTTGTTCTTACACCCCAACATTTCTTTGAAACAAACCTACTCATTATCTCCGCTTTCTAAGGAAACTCCCATACAAAATGAAATTGTTACAAAATTTGCTTCCACCTCTCTAACTGGACCAATGATGCCCCTAGAGGAGTCAAATCTGTGAACGACACCTAATTTTTTTTTCAACCCCAACATTTTCTTAAAACATATCTACCATTAATCTTAAACTCTTAAGGCATTCCCCATATTTTTTTTGTTAATAAACTTGTTTTATTAAATCATCTTTTACCAAAAAAATATTTAACTTTTAATCTCAGGGCATTCGGGTATTCAGCGGTCAAATTCTACGGGTAAAAAAGAGCAACAAAATGACTTTGATGAAATTGGCTTTTTAAAGTTTCCCGGAATGCGAGTTTTTAATTCAAAGTTGCGGACCCATCGATGGAAAGGGGAAGGCTGTTGCATATTTTTCTTTGTAGTTTTCTCCATTTTTGGAACTCAAAATAAAAACTCTATCCAATCAGCAGAAAAATTTGCTGGAAATACACCCATTTTGAGTCATATGAAAAATCTGCTGATTTTAGCAGATGCGGTTTGCTAAATTTCTGTAGTGATAACCTGTGTCGAATCAGCAGATAAATCTGTCAAGACAGCAGAAAAATCTGCTGATTTCAGCAGATTTTTAGTGCTTGCATATTTAGTGACTTAAAATTTTGATAAAAACAAAAATTTTGATGAAAACAAAAAAATGAACCAATTTTAAAGCATGTTGACCTTAGTTTAAGAAATGTTGGGCTTGCGAGGGCTCCAAAGAAATTACTTACTAGTAATACATATACTAAAGCACAAGTATATATAAAAGTAAATAAATTTATACTTACACTGTGGAACAAAATTTAGGTTAGCAAAAGTTAGGTCGATTCTAAGAGTGACGGTTGAAAGTGGAGGCTAAATTCGAAGACCCGTATCGCGGCGTTTGTTTATGTTAGTTCGAATTTTTTTTAATCGACCTTCTAACTTTGCAATCAAATGCCGATTTTCAGCATATTGTTTATATGGTTTTTTGGCTATAACTTTCTATATTGCTAGAGACCTGTTCAACAATTAAAATTTTTTAAAAAATTGATTTAGAACATTTTTGTGGTGCTTATGAAGCAAAATGTTAAAAAAAAATTTTTTTTGCATGCTTTTTGAAAATATTTTGCTTTATAAGCACCACAAACATCTTCTAAATAAATTTTTTAAAAAATTTTAATTGTTAGACAGGTCTCTAGCAATAATTTTTACAGATTGAAAAAATATCAATTAGTCGACGAGTTATAGCCAAAAACAATATGCTAGAAATCGGCATTTTACTGCAAAGTTACGACTGCAAAGTTTAAAGGTCGATTAAAAAAAAAAATCGAACTAACATAAACAAACGCCTCATACGGGTCATAGTAATGATTTCAGAACACTTTTTCAGTAATAATCGTAACTTTATTACAATGATGATTTTTTGACGATTTTTTATTTACAAAATGACGATTTTTTAACCCTTATGTGTGTGGAAAAAAAACCTTCTATAGGGTGGATAGGTACCTGGGTACCTTCATGCAAATTGTATGAGAAATCTAATTTTTTGTCTTGTATTGTACAAAAAATCGATGGTTAATGATATAATATTAGAATTTTACTCTGGTTTTCCCCTTTTGATATATTTTTTAAAATCCTACACCCAAAAAAAAAAATTTGTAATATCAGCAACTTTTTTGCTTTTTTGCTTTTGAAAACGCAATAGGTACCCAGGTACCTGTCCACACACATAAGGGTTAAACAAAAACTGACGATATTTCACCTAAATTAGTTGGTAGCACTGAGTTTAGCCACTTATAGAAGAACACTCAAAAAAAACTGTAAAGTTAGCAAAAAATTTAGTTAAATTTAACTAAAAAATCACCTGATTTTGGGCCTACTAAATTTCTAGTTAATTTAACTAAAAATATTTAGATAACTTTTAGTAGAATGAATGAAGCAAAAAAAAAACCGTAACTTTAACTAAAAATTTTGCTGAATTTCGTAACATTTTTATATACATATTTACAAAAAAATTCAGCTAAAATTGTTGTTACTTTTCGTAAACTAAAATTAACAATATATTTTGTTAATTTTTTTTTTTACATTTTTAGATTGACATTTTTTTTTATTTCACCGAACACTTCAAACACTAACACTTCACTTATTTTTTTCTATTTTTTCATAGCATTAAGTTCAGCTTAAGTAGAACTTATGAGATTTGCATAGGAGGCTACACAAGAAATTTCTTAAATAGTATTCACTCTTTTCAATAAACAAATATGTTACGAAAAATCAGCAAATTAATTAGTAAAAATTCGTCAACTCAGTTTTAAAGTCAACAAAAAAAAATTAATTCCAAATTTGTTCAAAACTAGTATTTTCGTAAATTGAACTTAACTAAAAAAGTAGTTAAAACGCTGATTTTAACTAAAAATTTGCTAAAAAGCCAGTTAACTCAACTTAACTAAAAAAAAAAAATTGTTAACTTCACAGTTTTATTTTTTTGAGTGTAGGTACTGCTAAACTCTTAAAGGCTCTCCGAGTAACAGTTTAAAGTTATCGAGTTTTTAAAATTCTCAAGACCGCATTTGGCACCTCAATTCACTTATCTCAAAAACTAAGTAAGATAGATCGAAACAAACAAAAATTTTGTTATAAAAAATAGGCTCATCGGGTCCGAATCCAATAGGGTATTAACCCAATCGGGTCCTCAAATATGTATGAACTAAATTGAAATAAAACTTTTTCCATTTTCCCCAAAAAACAATAACATTAAATAATTTTTTCTTTCCTTATTTTTAAGAAAAATATGACCTTAAAAGAAGGAAAACATTGCAATGAAGTTTAATCATTATTACTTTTCCTTGAATTAAGTTAATTTTCCCATTTTTGAGTTAATTTTTTTTCTGACTTTTTTTTAAACTTAAGCTAAAAATTGCTTTAGCTAAAACCGGTTTCACTATAATCGGTCCAGAACTTACTGAATTGGCGAATTATTTAAAAAATATTTTGAGTGTGGTGCTGATTCAGCTGATTCAATAATAACTCTGAAAAATACTCCGAAAGTGACTGTAATCTCAATTCAAGAGACATTTGGCAGTGTTTTCTGTCAAAATACAGATATAAAGAAAATACTTTGTATTTTGTTGTGACAAAAAACAAAGTTTCATCTATTATATTACTTTTAACTTTGTAATCTTTATTTTACAGATAATTAACAGAGTTTACTGCTAAAATACAAATTTAAGCAAAATACTTTGTTTTTTTTTTGTAACCAAAAAACTAACTACTTATTACTACACTCAAAATAATCACTCTGATAAATTACAGAGATATTCTGCTGAGCCAGCAGAAAATACCACAGATTTACAACCAGCAAGATTTTTTGTTATTTTACTAAGAAAACTTTGTAAAATAATTTCGATAAAAAAAAAACTGTAAATTTATAGAATTATCTGTAAAATTTTGATAAAAGCGACTAAAAAAACTCTGCAAATTTACAAAATTTTAGTTAAATGCATTTTATGAGTGCAAAATTTTACAAAAAAAAAACTGTTAATTTGCAAAGTTTTATTTAAATCCTTTTTATAAGTAAAAAATGGTGTTTTCTATTAGAACTTTCATAAACTTAGAGAAAAAACTAAAATTTAAATGTGCCTGATTAAATGCATTCCCCTCTTTAATGGTGCGCACGCGAAACGATATTTTTTAATTTCTTGTTCAAATTCACTTTTTATGTGGCAACTATAAGAATTCTTATTCATTTTCTTCGACTGTAATTTGCAAGAAGCATGGATAAGTAATAACCAGGGAAACCAAAAATATGCAGTATCATGTTTTTTCCTGCGCGTTGTATTGATAAATCGGTAAGGTATTTATCCGTTTCAGAAGATTTTAGGAAATCTGGCATCGATTTGTTAGAGCATACTTTTGCATATTTTAGCCTTAAGAGCATATTTTTGCATATTTTAGGTTTAAGAGCATATTTTAACATAAGAGCATATTTTTAGAGCATTTTTTTAAATTTTTAGAGCATTTTTTCACATTTTAGAGCATTTTTTTAAGTTTTTATAGCATTTTTTAATCCAATTTTTTTCCAATTTTTTTATAACAACACTTATTTTTAAAAATTTTTTAATTTTTGTGGGATGTTTTTTTTTTTAATTTTGTAAGGGGATTCAAATGTTTGTTTTTTCCAAAATAACGGGGTTCTAACGATTGATTACGCTTTGGCCTGTTCTTGCTTCATATTAACCCTCCACTCAAAGAATTATGTAGGTAAATTCCAGTGAATATTCACTTAAAACAAATGAAATTTTATTTAAAAACCATTCCACTGTTTTTTCATTTAAAATAAAAACACATTGCAGTCAATTTTAAGTGTTAATTTAATGACTAACCAAAACATTAAAAAACTAGTGAATATTCAGTTATTTTGTATTGAAAAACAGTAAAACTATAGAAGAAATTATTTACTGCCGAAATTAAATGTAACAGAAAATTCGTTTTTAATACAGTAAATTATTTTTTTTAAACTACAGAAACAGTAGAAAATAAGAAGTCCATAATAAAATTAATGATTTTTCTTTTAAAATAACTTTACTGACTACTTTTTAAAATAACCTACAAACAGTTAATGACATAATTTTCTTAGTGTAAGCATTTTCTATATGCTGGACGAACTTTCTTTCTTAGACGTGCCCTAGTAAAATTTGATGCAGAAAATATTTGTAAAACATTTTAACCCTTTAACTGCCTTTTTTATAGACTTTTTTGTATTTCTTTTAAAAAAGGACAAAAATTACCTTTTAAAATGGGAGCTAGAGGGTTAATTTGGTCAAAGAAAAGAATCATCATAAAATTTTATAAAATACTAGCAGAGTACCCGGCGTTGCCCGAGGAATAAAAATTCGAAATTTTAATCAATAATTATGAAATTTGTGTTATTTTTTTTTCTAAGAACAACATTCTATTTTTATTGAACAAAATTGAAACATTGAAGAAAATTGTTTTCCCCAAAATCGAATGTTAAAAATTTTATTAATTTTTGTAAAGGAATCAAAGTATTTTGATTCAGATTGAATATTTTATTTTAATAAAAATTTATTTCCACTGTGTGAGGACTAAAGTCGACAGGCTCGTTTTAGTCCCACCTTTATATTTTACTTTTAATTAATTAAAAATATTATCCATTTATCTCAAATCAAATTAACGTTTTTGCTTAAAACCATTTTAAATTTAAGTTAAGTCCGTTAGATTTGAATATTTAGTAGTAACGCCACCTGGATGTCAGTGTCAGAAGTATAAGCTTACAAATACAACCCTAGCACCAGAGTGGTTGGCAATTCATGTAACAGCTCAATGTTTATGTGTATTTGTGTTGGACAAAATTGTATAAAAGCGCGATCAACCAGACAACGAGAGCTTAGTCATTCGGAGGAAGGCAAGTGGTACGGTCGACAGTAGGCAGTAAGGTTGCAATTCGTTGATTTCAACTTTACTGGTATACAACGGAGACAAGTAGGGTGGTTGCAATTTGTTGATTTCAACCAACGACGAACTTAACTTAGAATCAAGTCTGCGACGGCTGGCTTCATGCGATGGCATGTGTCTTCTACGACCCAGTACACCTGCATTAAATTGGAGGAACATTAAATTTTGGCGACTTCGGCAACGGACTTAAACCAGAATCAAGTCTGCGACGGCTGGCTTCATGCGATGGCATGCGTATTCTGATACTTTTCAACGGAATATTGATTTTACTACAACGGCGACGGATTTACAACCAGAATCAAGTCTGCGGCGGCTGGCTTCATGCGATGGCATGAGATTCTACAACATTTATTGGATTTTCCCACTGCAGACAACCACATCTATTCGTATTGACAAGAAAGATTAAATGTAAAAGTGCGCGTCGAAATCAATGTTATTTGTGTGTTTTAAATAACGTCTTTAAATAAAACTTTTTATAACGTTTTCTGAAAAAATTAAATTAAACTCTTTTTTATTTCTCTGCAAAATATAAATTTTTGTAACCCTGGACGTGACTGAGCCTATCCCAGCCTAGTGGGAAAAACCTGTCGTTACAATGGCGCCCGAGCAGGGACTTAAATAAAGAGAAATAAATAAAATTAAAGTGCTGTGATAAAAAAATAAAAAATTAAAATAAATTTCAATAATTGTGGTGAAAATCTGTAAAAAGATCCGAAATGGACAGTTAAAATGAAAAAAACAATAAATGTGAAAAAAAAACAATCGTCGTAAAACAAAATCAAAGGAACATTTAAAACTGGAAGGACAATAAACATCAACATCGTGAAAAAAGGATTTAAATCTCAACGTGAAAGACTGTGAAAATATATTTTGAAAAATTTTAAAGATCCGAAAAGGGACATTGTTAATTCAAAAAAAAAGGAAAATAGAAAATTTAAAGCCGTGGAAATTATTTGAAAAGTGACTCTAAATTGTGGAAATTCAGTGAAAAAAAAATCAACGTTAAACCGAATAAAATAAAATTTCGCTAAAATCAAAAAAATAATTGTTTAAAATCAATAAAATCAAATTTTTTAAATAAAATTAAAATTATTGAAAACAAACGCGCAAGCCTGATAAAATTATAAAACCGCTGGATCGGAATTAAACCTTGAAGTTTTTTTTTTAAATAAATCTATAAAATTAATTTTTTTACTGAAAATTAAATTATTATTGATACGAAAAAATATTTAAAGCGCTTTAAACTAAAAATTTTGATTTAAAGTGAAAATAATACATAAAATCGGTTAAAATAAAAAAAAAAATTAAAAAAAAAAAATAATAATCCACGAAACAATCCTTTAAATTTTTGAAAAAAAAAACTAAATAATTAACGCGTCGGGTTGAAACAATTTTGGCAAATAAAACTAAATACAAACTTTTCAACAATAATAAGATCCAAGATGCTGTCGAAAAGTTGGGTTTATACGCTTCGGAAGGACGAGCTCACAACATATTTAGACGAATTCGAAATCACCCCATCTAGCACCGTGGAAGAAATGCGTAAGCAAATGGCACAACTCATCAGTGAACAACATTCTCCTGACCGTCTGCACCGACTTCTTGAAATCCAGGCTAAACATGAACCCTCATTTTCCGGAAACACAGGTAACTCAAGTAATTCTTCCAATTCCCTTATATCCCCCGCAAAAGTACCAAAAATTTCTATAAACGGAGAAAAAAGTCCGGTTAAAATAGAAAATGTCCCGACAAAACCAAAAACCACATCTACACCAGAAGGATCTAAACTAGATAATACCCAGCGAGTACAGGTAGTCGAGGCTGTCCGTAAATGGGGTATCCGATATGATGGAGGACGGGACCCATTATTATTTGTCGAAAGTATAGAAGAAATAATGGACATGTATAATCTCAACAAAGACTACTTACCATTCGCCATGCCAGGACTCCTGAAGGCCCGTGCATTAATATGGTTTCGAAATAATAATAAATCTTGGGATACTTGGGAGGCTTTTAAAACTGATTTTTTCAATTTCTTCCTTCCAGCCCGATATTTTGAGAAACTAGACGACGAAATAAGAAGAAGATACCAAAGACCCAGGGAATCTTTCAAAGATTATGTTTTATCGATTCAAAACTTAATGAGGCATTCAAATCTTACAGAAGCTCAAAAGTTGGAAAGAATTTTTCGCAACGCTCAGCCGAATTACTTGTTGTACATTCGCCGTAAGGATTTTAATAATTTGTCTGAACTGATGGCATTAGCAGACGACCTGGAAGGTATACCAAACGTAAACCCTCAACCACATAATAGAAATGAACCCCATCGAATGATGTCCAGTAAAAACTATTACCATAGATGCGAAACGGATTGTCAATTTGAAAATTGTGAAAGCTATGGATACATTCCACCCCATCGTAATAATATGACTAATCGCGAAAATACAATTCAGCAACACCCTCCATTTGAAATAATCGATCTACAATGCGACGAAAACCGTCTAAGCTCTGCCGTAAAAATTGGTACCGAGGTAATAACCGCAACAATTGACACGGGGGCAACGAGTAACTATATCAGCGAGGTCTTGGCTGAAACTTTATTTAAAGTGTATCCCCGTATTCCACAAGAACTTGAGGTTACCTTAGCCGACGGATCAATCACCTATGTGCGAAGTGCTATTGAATGCCAAGTGAAAATAGGTCAGGAGAGCCGGAACGTGATATTTTTAATTATGCCAGCAGCTATCGAAGAAATGATCATCGGTTTAAATCTACTGAAATTGTTTAAAACTACTGTGTCGTTTGGAAATATGTCGCTGCGTCTACATGAATCGCCACCACCTACAAATTCCAAATGCATGGTAATTCTCGAAGAAATATATGATACGTCATCATCACGGAATTCTGAGGACTTTAAAATTCAAGAGCAGATGTCATCACCAAAGAATATAGTGGAACTGCAATGTCGAGATGTGTCAACCTTTTCTGAGGGTGCTGATGTTCGGGTAAGTGATTCTGATTTGATTACTAACTCCATTACATTAAATGCTAATAACACTAAAGATCAGCCTGAAATAAAAAGATTCCTTGAAGATGAACTACAGAAATTTAAAGATATACATGGACCCTCTACCCTTTCCGAACATCACATCCTAATGAAAGATGACCGACCCATAAAAATTAGATACGCTAACCGTAACCCTGCAATGCAAGCAATAATCGACGGCGAAATTAATAAATTACTAACCAAAGGTTGCATTGAACCCTCGTCCAGTCCTTATAGTTTTCCAATCACATTGGCCAAAAAGAAAAACGGTTCCTGGCGTCTGTGTATGGATTTTCGTCAGTTAAACGCCCGCTCTGTTCCGGATGCGTACCCTCTGCCCCGAATTAATAATATTTTAGACCGCCTTAAAGAAGCTAAATACATAAGCTGTCTCGATCTCGAAAATGGGTATTGGCAAATTCCAATGTCAGAAGAAAGTAAACAGTTTACTGCATTCACTGTACCAGGTCGTGGTCTCTATCAGTGGAGAGTTATGCCCTTCGGACTACACTCGGCCCCTGCGACTTTTCAACGTACGCTTGACAGAGTTATCGGTCCTGAAATGGAACCACACGCTTTCGCATACCTGGACGATATTATCATTACCAGTAAAACTATAAGCGAACATATAACCCATCTCAAAGAGGTATTCCGTAGGTTGAGAAAAGCAAAATTAAAAATTAATCCCGATAAATGTGAATTTTTCCAAAAGGAAATTAAATATTTAGGCCATGTTGTCTGTGGTGAAGGTATACGAACCGACCCAGATAAAGTGGCAGCGGTTAGACAAATGACACCACCCAAAACTGTACGAGAAGTTAGAAGATTTCTCGGGATTGCATCATGGTATAGACGTTTCGTGCCCGACTTTTCAAAATTGTCTCAACCATTAACAACACTCTTGAAAAAGGGAAAACATTTTAAATGGGGAGACGAACAACAACATGCTTTTGATGATTTGAAAAATAAATTAACCGAAGCTCCAGTTCTTGCCTGCCCTGATTTTTCCCAAACGTTCACCCTACAAACAGACGCTAGCGATTTTGGCTTAGGGGCGGTACTTACACAAGAATTAGATGGAACCGAAAGGGTTATAGCATACGCGAGTCGTCACCTCAATCAAGCGGAAACAAATTATACCACAACGGAAAAAGAATGTTTGGCTATTGTATGGGGAATTAGAAAAATGCGAATGTATCTTGAGGGATACGATTTCATCGTTATAACGGACCATTTATCATTAAAATGGTTGAACTCGATTGAAACACCAACCGGACGTCTTGCACGCTGGGCTCTAGAACTCCAACAATACAAATTTACCATTAAATACCGAAAAGGAACACAAAATGTTGTTGCGGATGCACTTTCCCGACAACCAATTGAATATTTCCAACGCGCGATAACTGAAGAACAACCTATCGAATGTCCCTGGCTTAAAAGAAAGATGCAAGATGTTAAAGAAAACCCTGAAAAATATTCCGACTATTCAATTATTAATAATCAACTTTATCGTCATTTCCACAGAAATCCCCAAGACGAAGATTATCACCCATGGAAGCTATGTGTCGGCACTAATTTGAGAGAACGCGTCTTGAACGAAAACCACACTGATCCTACAGCCGGTCATCTAGGAATACGAAAAACCATCAACAGAATATGTACCCGATATTTTTGGCCAGGTCTATCCCGAGATGTTAGCTGCTATGTACGAAATTGTCAATCATGCCAAAAATTTAAGACTATACAACAAAAACCAGCCGGCGAGATGCTAACCAGAATCCCCGAAGAACCATGGGCAACAATATGCATGGACTTTGTTGGCCCACTTCCCCGCTCCAAGCACGGAAACACCATGCTACTCGTAATAGTTGATCGTTTTTCCAAATGGATTGAATTAATTCCAATGCGCAGAGCAACAGCCGACGGTTTAGTTAAGGCTTTTAGAGAACGGATTCTTGCTAGATTTGGAACACCAAAAGTTGTTATTACCGATAATGGGTCGCAATTTATTAGTCGTATTTTCCAAAAATATCTAGAGAGCCTGGGAGTAAAACAACAATGTACAGCCCCATATACCCCACAAGAAAATCCTACTGAAAGATCTAACCGAACAATAAAAACGATGATATCGCAATTTGCTAAGAACAAACACACAATGTGGGATGAACTGTTGCCAGAAATTACGTTAGCAATAAATACAAGCGTGTCAGAGTCAACGGGTTATACCCCCGCCTTTATAATCCAAGGGCGAGAACCAAGATTACCAAATCCTTTATACGATGCAGTCACTATAGGAACCGGAACAACTCCACAACACCCAAAAGAAAAGTCTGCCGACCTAAATGAAATTTTTCGAATTGTACGGCACAACCTAGCAAAAGCTAGCCAAGATCAACAACGATACTACAACTTAAGAAGACGACCATGGAAACCCACAGTTGGACAAGAAGTCATGATTAAACAGCATCACCTATCAAAAGCTATCGATAATTTCACCGCCAAGTTAGCCCCAAAATATGACGGCCCTTATGTCATCATTGACTTACCGTCAAGGGTGATAGTTAAAGTTAGAGGGCTGGATAAAGGAGACATAAGAACAGCCCACATTAGTGAGCTAAAACCATGTTTTTCCTAATGCTTACAATTTTATATACTGCTTTATTAAAAAAAAAATATATATATTAATTAAACAATTTTTTTTATATACTCCTAGATACGTTCTCAATAAACTCCGAGTCAATCCACTTCCTCGACGGTAGTATCATAACCATCACCTCCTACTTTACCTGCTTACGAGGTCCTACAAAACAATTTCGGTGTCAATGTACCATCAGCCTATTTCTTACATCACCATAGTTATGCACCAAACATCACTCATCAGTGCAACTACATCATCGCTTCGTACTATATCATCATCATCATTCATCAGTGCATCAACTACATCAGTCATCGGCGCAGCTAAATCATCTCTTATCATCACCATTTATCGACGTATCAACTATATTATAGCTCACAATTATAACATTACTATGAGCATCATCATCAACTCTTAGAACAGAATCACAAGACTGATCAGTTGACAACATGCAACAAGTTCCAGTGAGGGAGGAAGGCAGTGTGAGGACTAAAGTCGACAGGCTCGTTTTAGTCCCACCTTTATATTTTACTTTTAATTAATTAAAAATATTATCCATTTATCTCAAATCAAATTAACGTTTTTGCTTAAAACCATTTTAAATTTAAGTTAAGTCCGTTAGATTTGAATATTTAGTAGTAACGCCACCTGGATGTCAGTGTCAGAAGTATAAGCTTACAAATACAACCCTAGCACCAGAGTGGTTGGCAATTCATGTAACAGCTCAATGTTTATGTGTATTTGTGTTGGACAAAATTGTATAAAAGCGCGATCAACCAGACAACGAGAGCTTAGTCATTCGGAGGAAGGCAAGTGGTACGGTCGACAGTAGGCAGTAAGGTTGCAATTCGTTGATTTCAACTTTACTGGTATACAACGGAGACAAGTAGGGTGGTTGCAATTTGTTGATTTCAACCAACGACGAACTTAACTTAGAATCAAGTCTGCGACGGCTGGCTTCATGCGATGGCATGTGTATTCTACGACCCAGTACACCTGCATTAAATTGGAGGAACATTAAATTTTGGCGACTTCGGCAACGGACTTAAACCAGAATCAAGTCTGCGACGGCTGGCTTCATGCGATGGCATGCGTATTCTGATACTTTTCAACGGAATATTGATTTTACTACAACGGCGACGGATTTACAACCAGAATCAAGTCTGCGGCGGCTGGCTTCATGCGATGGCATGAGATTCTACAACATTTATTGGATTTTCCCACTGCAGACAACCACATCTATTCGTATTGACAAGAAAGATTAAATGTAAAAGTGCGCGTCGAAATCAATGTTATTTGTGTGTTTTAAATAACGTCTTTAAATAAAACTTTTTATAACGTTTTCTGAAAAAATTAAATTAAACTCTTTTTTATTTCTCTGCAAAATATAAATTTTTGTAACCCTGGACGTGACTGAGCCTATCCCAGCCTAGTGGGAAAAACCTGTCGTTACAACTGTTAATATTCTTCAGAACAGAAAATATTTTTAATATTTTGAACATAAGTAGTAAAGATACTGTTCATAGTGAAAAAAGTCTCAAAATTTTTCAAAAGAGAAAGTCTCAAATCCTTAAAATATATCTATTATCAAAGAAAAATTTTAACACGGAATGTGTTAAACTGACATTTGTCAAGTTGACCCCAGTGTTTTTGTTAACTTGACCCTACGTATGTGGATCATTCTCCCATTAGACCTTTAAGTTATCAGGAAGGGGAAAAGTAAAAAAACAAAATATTCTTATGTATTCATATCTGAATTATTTTGATTTAATGCCTTTTAATTAAAACCCCCATGATATTAAGTTGTCCAAACCCAATGGTTCTTTTTGGTCTATAAATCTTATGTTTAAATTTTTAGCCAAATCTGACAAAATTAACCTGTGCCTTTGGGTGGTTAAATTTTTGGCCCAATAAAAAAAATTTTTTTTACTTGATTAAGCTTAATAATGACTAAAAATTTCATTTTGGAGGGCTAACCCCTTCCGCTTCAAAATTTACTTCGAAAAAAAAAAAATGTAAGTTGTTGGAGTCCTACTCTAAGAATTTTTAATTTTTTTTTTTCTTAATTTTGACTTGAAAGGATTTTAGCTGAGATGTATTCACATAAAAATATTATTCTTATCTGTGGTATCTTAAATGTATAAAAAAATCATAAAAAATGTGTTTACACTTTTTTCAAATTTTATGTATTGTCAAAAAAAAAAAAAAAAAATTGTAGATTGCCTGGCAAATTATCGTTCGTTTTGGTGTAAAAGCTATATGTTAAAATTTTTAGCCACATCGGACAATTTTAACCCGTGCCTCTGGGTGGTTTAAATTTTTTGTGAAAATAAAAAAAAAAAAAAAATAGGGTTAAACTTTTACACTTCAGCCGAACATGTTAAAATTGTCCGATTTGGCTAAAAACTTAAATATAGAGTTCTTAGGCAAAAAGCAACCATATTTTGAACAGCATTTGACGAAATTCGACAAAAAGCCATTTTTTGTGATAATAAAATGTGAGAAAGGTAAAAAGTGGATTTTCTGCTATATTTTAGAACGTGATAAAGATGTTACAGAAAGAAATAAGAGCAGCATCTCAAAGAAAAATTCTTTCGAGTCAAAAGTTTTGACTCAAAACTAAATATTTTTTTTTTTTAATTTTTTGGAGTGTGACTGCAACGGCCCTAATTTTTTTTTTCGGAGTCAATTTTGAAGCGTTTATTCCACGAAAATTAAAGTAAAGTAAAATAATAATTAAAAATAAAAAATCGAAAAAAATGTTGTTTGGTTTGTATGGAAAAAACGGTCTAGTTTTGTCCGATTTGGCTAAAAATGTAAACATAGAGTTTTTAGACCAAAAAGAAACATAATTTGCCCGGCGATCGACAAAATTCGAAAAAAGTCAATGTTCGTGCCACCCTAATATACATAAATGGAATATCGGTAGTCAAAATTGAATTCGATCCACATAACTGGTTTTAAACTGAAAACTTTTTTATTCAACGTTTGGCTGTAAAAACATCAATTTACAGTTAATTCTAAATCTTCTTCCAAAAAGTTGTCCCTAACATCCGGTTTTTTTAAATGTTCAAGACGTAAATGAATTCTTTCCAATAGTGTTTTTTATTTTAAATTGGAAATATCGAACCGTGAGTTTTATAGTATATGAGGTACAGATCCCTGAACAGTGATAAAACTGAATGCCCAAGGCGTGTTAATGAACTAATTTAAAAAACTGAAAAGGCTAAGTTGTTTGTTAAAAAAAGAGCTTTCCAATGGTGCCATTCACATTAAAATCAGACTTATTGTGTCTTTTTAAAAGCGGAAAAACTGATTTTTTTTTTCATATTTTGGCATTTTCAAAAGTCCGTCTTAACCGATATCAAAACATTCTATAGCCTATAATTTTAGTTGGAATGAAAGCTTTATTATGGTTTTTATCTGATCAAAATCGGTTCAGTAGTTTCTTCAAACACCGGTGACAAAAAAAATTTTCGCGAAAAGTGCGTTTTATAATATAGTATAGATATAGAAATCAGAACATCATTTTTAGCTAAAAAGTATATTTGCACTGTTTTTTGTCGATATTTTGTAACACTGCTTTGGTAAAAAAAAAAAAAAACATTGATTATTTGAACCATTTATTATGATAGTGGGGTAAGTCACATTTTCAAAAAAACTTAGTTAACGATAGATTTGGATACAGTTTAATGGTATCTTTCGATTAAAAAAAAAAGTTCAAAGAAAACTTTAAAAACGTCTGAGAATTTAATGAGAGAAGTTTTGCTAGTTAACGATTTCTCAAAAACGTTAATTTTGAAAGTGAGTTTAGTCCACAATTTTTTTGTAGCGTTAAAAATAACCAAATAATTGCTGATTGAATAAAACATTGGTGTTTTTTACTATTAAATAACTCTATAGTTAAATCCTTAACTACTTTTCTTCAGAATTCTGAGATGAGCTGAACAAAATTTTACTAGTTAACGATTTATCAAAAACATTTATTTTGAAAGTGGGGTTAGTCCACAATTTTTTTGTAATGCATAAAATTACCTTTTTATCGCTGATTAAGAATATTCGTAGTGTTTTTATAACTTAACTAGCCCTATTTCATAATCATAAAATAATTTTGTTACAGAATTGTGTGAAAATCTGAACAAAATTTTACTAGTAAACGATTTATGAAAAATGTTAATTTTGAAAGTGGTGTTAGTCCACATTTTTTTTGTAGTGTTAAAAATAACCTTATAATCGCTGATAGAGTAAAACATTGATGATTTTTATTCTTATTAATTCCATAATTTAATCCTAAACTAACTTTGTTACAGAATTCAGAGATGAGCTAAACAAAATTTTACTAGTTAACGATTTATCAAAAACATTAATTTTGAAAGTGGTGTTAGTCCACATTTTTTTTTGTAGTGTTAAAAATAACCTAATTATCGCTGATAGAGTAAAACATTGATGATTTTTATTCTTAAATAACTCCATAATTTAATCCTAAAGTAAATTTGTTACAGAATTCTGAGATGAGCTAAACAAAATTTTACTAGTTAACGATTTATCAAAAACATTAATTTTGAAAGTGGTGTTAGTCCACATTTTTTTTGTTATTTTTAACACTACAAAAAAAATGTGGACTAACACCACTTTCAAAATTAACATTTTTCATAAATCGTTTACTAGTAAAATTTGGTTCAGAACATCTCAGAATTTTGTATTAAAGTTAGTTAAGGATTAAATTATGGAGTTATTAAAGAATAAAAATCATCAATGTTTTACTCTTTCAGCGATTATTAGGTTATTTTTAACACTACAAAAATATTTTGTGTGGACTAGCCTCACTTTCAAAATTACCTTTTTGATAAATCGTTTACTAGTAAAATTTTTTTTAGCTCATCTTACAATTCTGTAACAAAATTAGTTTAGGACTAAGCAATAGTGCTATTTTAGAGTTAAAAACGCTACGGATATTCTTTGTCAGAGATATAAAGGTTATTTTATACATTACAAAAAAAATGTGGACTAACACCACTTTCAAAATTAATGTTTTTGATAAATCGTTAACTAGTAAAATTTTGTTTAGCTCATCTCTGAATTCTGTAACAAAGTTAGTTTAGGATTAAATTATGGAGTTATTTAAGAATAAAAATCATCAATGTTTTACTCTATCAGCGATTATAAGGTTATTTTTAACACTACAAAAAAATTATATGTGGACTAGCCCCACTTTCAAAATTAATGTTTTTGATAAATCGTTAACTAGTAAAATTTTGTTTAGCTCATCTCTGAATTCTGTAACAAAGTTAGTTTAGGATTAAATTATGGAGTTATTTAAGAATAAAAATCATCAATGTTTTACTCTATCAGCGATAATTAGGTTATTTTTAATACTACAAAAAATTTTGTGTGGACTAGCCTCACTTTCAAAATTAACATTTTTTATAAATCGTTTACTATTAAAATTTTTTTAGCTCATCTCAAAGTTCTGTAACAAATTTAGTTTATGATCAAACTATAGGGCGATTTAAGTGTTAAAACACTACCGATATACCTTATCAGCTATAAAAATTTAATTTTTAAAAGCTATAAAAAGTTAATTTAAAAAATAAGTCCCTTTTATATAGTGAGAAATGGCGGGTTTAATTAAATCTTAACAAAATAATACTCAATAAGTAAATTTAGGTACCTGAGATAACACCTAGATTAAAATTTAATCAATATAAAGTACCCAGATTTTTAAAGACTTAAAAACGCAAACCCTTCAATATCTCGTTTTGAAACCATGTGGACTTACCTCACTTTCATAATAATCGGTTCATTTATACTTGACCCTTTTTAAGCACTTTGCGCATGTCGCACAAACTTTGAACGTTTGACAACCCCTAGTGAAATTTATGAGGAAAATATTTATAGAACATTTTAACCCTCTAAATGGACGTTTTATTAGACTTCTGTATTTAGTTTTTGAAAAAGGACTAAAATGAACCCTTAAAATGGCAGTTATAGGGTTAAAATCTTCTAAGAAAAGCACCGCCATAAAATTTCACTGAAAATATCAAATCATATTTTGAAGCTCAGATGTGTTCTTATTATAGTATTTTTGACGTTTTCCAAACGCCTTTGATAAAAAAATAAAAACTTCAGTGGGCTGTAAAAAAGAAATCCGAACTGACTTTGCAAAACCCTTTGGTGATTTTGTCCATTGTATGGTCTACTTTCATATGGCGTTGAAGGCATTGGGGCTCAATGCGATGACCCAAAATTTGTTGCACAGTGTAATTGTTATCCCACGATCCCACTGGGCAAAAACTTTTCATAATTGATAAAGTTTTACACAAAATAATTTCAAAAAAAATCAAAGAGTACATACATTTTAAAAAATGAGATTTAAATTTTAAAACTTAAAAATCGCATACTGGAGCACTTTTAAGAATTTTTTGGATTTTTTTTTAAAAGTTACGTCAAAAACAAAAATTTTGAAAAAAAAAAAATCGCAATTTGAGTAATTGAACAAACTAACAATTTTTAAAAATTCGATAACTTTTGAACGGGTCTTCAAAAAATCTGAAAATTTACCACGAAGGAGTTTTCGAAGGGTAATAAAAACTGTCAAAAAATTGGGAAAATCTAAAAAAAAAATTATTCAAAGTGTCCGATTTGACATGGAATGCCCCATATGCACATTAGGGATATAACTTTTTTTTGAGTGCAAAATACCACTCCAGTAGCATGTGGGGAATGTTGTTCTGTTAAAAAAAAAACTGTTTTTTAGGTTGATTTGGTGAAAAAAGTTTCCGCACCGAAAGAGATTTCTAAAGTCCTTAAAATTTTTATTTATATTTTTTAAAAATTATGATTTTTAATTATTGTATAACCAAATATAGGTTTACTTATGTGTTTTTATAATTAAAAACATTTTTTTTAGCCTAATTGCAAATAATACCTCGGCTTGTTAAACTATCTTATACTATCTCTTAAAGATGATTTTGTATTAAAAGTCATATAAAAAAAAAATATTTCAACACGTTAAAGAAATGTACTTTTTTTGTTTAAAATATCGCGATTTGATCAAAATTTTGCATTAGACTTCTAAAAAGTAGTTTGGTATTGAAGCCTATATAAGAATTAAACAAAAAATAACTTATTTAAGACAGGAATACCTGTTTTAACGAAATAATAAAAAATAAAATATAGAAAAACTTCAACGCTTTCGGTGCGGAAACTTTTTTCACGATAGAATAAAAGTGGCACCATATTTTTTAATATTTTTTCATGCCCTACGCGGTTATGGGGTGGTATTTTTGATATTTGCAAAAATTGCAAAAAGGTTATATCCCTAATGCACATATCTCGGTAAATACTGTCAACACAAGATAAAGTCCAAATGCATTTTTGTAGCTCTTGACTCGTAGAACACTTCCCGAAAGCCCTCCGACTAATAGTTTTTGAGTTATTCAGTTTTTAGGATTCTGAAGACCCTATCAAGCCACTTATTACTATATCTCAAAAACAGAGACCATAACTGTTATGAGATTTATTAAAAAAAATCAAATTTAACTGTCCAAAAATAGGTTTTCAAATAAAAATTAAAAATAACAGTTTGAAATGATTTATATAAATATCTGTTCAAAATTACAGAAATATAAAACTTTTATTTATTATAACTGTTATCAAAAACTCTTTGAGCCTTAAAAAACTTGAGTTGTTAAAATAAAACTAAAATAAACGCACGTAAAAGAATCCTATTGATCGCTAATACTTCAATTATTGATTTAAAGATATAAACTTTGATTGATTTTTTTTAAAAATAACTGTTATAACAGTTATTTACTCCAATAAATATAAAATAAAAGTTATTTTAGATTGTTTGAACAAAAAGTTTTTAATAACTGTTATTTTATACTGTTACTAGCTATACCCGGTCCGCGTTGCTGACCGTTTTATATTGCATCTTAATTAAAATATAGTGTCGGACAAAATTAAAGCACGGGTCTGGGTCCAGCCTCGGTTAGAACAATCTATAGAGAAATCTCAGCAAAATCGGTTTAGCGGTTTTTGCGTGATTTCAAAACAGACAGACATAACGTTAAGTATAGAACAAAGAGGCGTGTCATTTAACGCATTTTTATCGAATCGTAATAGTCTAAAGTTCCATGCTGCATCCTCGATTAGTTCTACCCTCGGTTAGCACAATCTATAGAGAAATCTCAACAAAATCGGTTCAGCGGTTTTTGCGTGATTTCAAAACAGACAGACATAACGTTAAGTATAGTATAAAGGGGCGTGTCGTTTTACGCATTTTTATCGAATCGTGATAGTCTAAAGTTCCATGCTGCATCCTCGATTAGTACTATCTGTGCTGAAAATTTCATTGACATCAGTTTTTGTGTGATTGCGAAAGAGGAGGAAATAACTTTTTATTTATGAAAAACGGGAGTGACATTTTTTACCCTTTTGCCTAATCGCGCTCTACATATGACCAACAGTTCCCGCTCGGTTAGTTCTATCAGTAGGGACAGATTCGGCTTATTCGTTTTTGCGTGATTTCAAAACAGGCAGATATACAGGCTGACAACGTCCAGTATAGTACAAAGAGCGTGGCATTTTACGCCCCCTTTTTCCAATCGAAGTATAACATGGCCGCACTCGGTTAACACAATCAGTGCTGAAAATTTAATTAAAATCGAATCAACAGTTTTCGCGTTATTGCGGAGCATGCAGAAATGACATTCAATTCAATACAAAGGGGCATGGCATTTTACGCTAATTTGTCCGATCACGCTCTAATTGGGCGCATAGTTAGTACTTGGTTAGTACTATCGTTGGTTTAAATTTCATCAAAATCGGTCAAAAAAAGGCAAAAAAGCATGGCATTTTACGCCCATTTGTTCGATCACGCTCTAATTTGGCAAATAGTTAGTACTCGGTTAGTTCTATCTTTGGTTTAAATTTCATCAAAATCGGTCAATCCGTTTTCTTTATATATAGATGTCATTAGTGGGGGAATGTCAAAATTTGATTTTGTCACGCCCCTCCGCCCACCGACAGAAAATCACAAATCTGACCGCACAGTGTTACTCCCCAGGCTACAGTGTTACTCCCCAGGCTACAGTGTTACTCCCCAGGCTATCCCTGAAAATTTCATCAAGATCGGTCCAGCCGTTTTCGAGTCCATACGGAACATACATACACACATACATACATACACACATCCATTTTTATATATATGTATTAGAGTGTCCCTTATTTTGGAAATGTTGGAAATCTTGAGACGGTACCCGCTCATTTTTTTCCTTTTGACTTAAAAATAACTCAGGAAAAATTTTACGCCCCTAGGACCACGCCTTCCCTACGCGACGGGCCCTTAAAGAGCGGGGCCTAAAAAATCATTTTTCCATACAAACCAAAAAATTTTTTTTTTGATTTTTAATTTTTTTGTTATTATTTATTATATTACTTGGTTTGCTTATTCACAACAAAAAATTTGATTTTGGTGGGATAAGTCTTTCAGCGCTAAAAAATTTTTCGCAAAAAAAAATTTTGAGCCGCCGGGGTCCTACAGTAAAAAATTTTTAAAAAATATTTTTTTTTAGTTTTGACCAGCAACGGTTTTAGCTGCTATGTTGCTTTAAATGATATATATTCATAAAAAAATATTTTTTGTATCTGTGACATCTTAATCGTGTTCTAAAAAAGGGTAAAAAATGCATTGATGATTTTTTTCGATACACGATAAAAATGTCACAAATATGAATAATATTTTTTTTGGAATATATATCATTAAAAACAACATAAAAACTAAAACCATTGCTTTTCAAAACTAAAAAAAAATATTTTTTAAAAATTTTTTACCGTAGGATTCCTACGGCTCAAAATTTTTTTTTTCGAAAAAGATAAAGATGTCACAGATATGAATAATTTTTTTTTTGGAATATATATCATTTAAAGCAACATAGCAACTAAAACCGTTGCTGGTCAAAACTAAAAAAAAATATTTTTTAAAAATTTTTTACTGTAGGACCCCGGCCGCCCAAATTTTTTTTTTGCGAAAAATTTTTTAGCGCTGAAATACTTATCCCTCCAAAATCAAATTTTTTGTCGTGAATAAGCAAACCAAGTAATATAATAATTAATAACAAAAAAATTAAAAATAAAAAAAAAATTTTTTTGGTTTGTATGGAAAAATGATTTTTTAGGCCCCGCTCTTTAAGGCCCCGTCGCGTAGGGAAGGCGTGGTCCTAGGGGCGTAAAATTTTTCCTGAGTTATTTTTAAGTCAAAAGGAAAAAAATGAGCGGGTACCGTCTCAAGATTTCCAACATTTCCAAAATAAGGGACACTCTAATATGTATAGATTGTAAAAATCAAAAAATAAAAGTTACTGCAAAATTTAAACACGGAACATCTTTAGACGTCCTTTCATATATAAAATACTTAGTTTGAACAACATTCGTTTAATGATTTTTTTAAAACAAAAATACACATATAACTGTTATATTTGGTCTCTGCTAAAAACTTAGCAATAGGACGTCTCGTCAAATTAAAATTTTTGAATTTCATGTGTTAATACCTGCCAAACTGTAGCCACGTTAGAGCTGATTGTGAGAAAATTTATGAAAAAATTTTGCAACGTCATCTTCAGTCGGCAACCAGCGGTCAAAGTTGAAAAAAATTACGTATTTCGACCAAAACTCATGTCCAAATTTTTTGATCAAATCCGGCTCAAAAATTCGGAAATTTTGCGTACTTTATTGGAAAAATATTCAAAAAATTCCATAACCGCGATTTTGGTTTACAGATTCTAATTTTTAAACATAAAAATTATTTTTTTATTCAAATTGGTCTCAAAAGTTGGAAAATGTTAAGTGTGTTATCTAAAAATATTAAAAAAATATAAAAACACGATTTTGGTCCGAAAATGCTGATCAGCATCTGTGAATTAAGATCGCAGATCAGCATTTTTGAACCAAAATCGCATTTTCATATTTTTCAAATATTTTTTAGATAACTTTTGTTATCTAAAAAATATTAAAAAAATATAAAAACACGATTTTGGTCCGAAAATGCTGATCAGCATCTGTGGATTAAAATGGCAGATCAGCAGTTTTGAACCAAAATCGCGTTTTTATATTTTTTTAATATTTTTTAGATAACACACTTAATTTGGATAAAAAATCTTTTTCTTGTTTAAAAATCAGCATCTGTGGACCAAAATCGCGGTTTTGTATTTTTTTGTAATATTTTTCCAATAGAGTACGTAAAATTTCCGAATTTAAGCACTATGCCTAAAAATGTTTGCCGGGGTCACTTTTGACCCCTGACCAATATGGGTTAAAGATATCTTAAATAGGTAAGATTTTAGGGCTGATTTGATAACATTAAAACATACACTCAAAATAATAACTCTGTAAAATACTCTGTAAAATGACTTTAATCTCAATTCAACAGATATTTGACAGAGTTTTCTGTCAAAATACAGATTTAAACAAAATTCTTTGTATTTTGTTGTGACTAAAAAACAATGTTTCCTCTGTTATATTACTTTGAAATCTTAATTTTACAGATAATTAACAGCGTTTTCTGCTAAAATACAGATTTAAGCAAAATACTTCGTATTTTTTTAGAACCAAAAAACTAACTACTTATTACTACACTCAAAATAATCACTCTGTTAAATTACAGAGATACAGAAAATACCACAGATTTACAACCAGCAAGATTTTTTTTTATTTTACTAAGAAAACTTTGTTAAATAATTTCGATAAAAAAACTGTAAATTTATAGAATTATCTGTAAAATTTTGATAAAAGCGACTAAAAAAACTCTGCAAATTTACAAAATTTTAGTTAAATGCATTTTATGAGTGCAAAATTTTACAAAAAAAAACTCTGTTAATTTGCAAAGTTTTATTTAAATCCTTTTTTTAAGTGAAAAATGGTGTTTTCTATTAGAACTTTCATAAACTTAGAGAAAAAACTAAAATTTAAATGTGCCTGATTAAATGCATTCCCCTCTTTAATGGTGTGCACGCGAAACGATATTTTTTAATTTCTTGTTCAAATTCACTTTTTATGTGGCAACTATAAGAATTCTTATTCATTTTCTTCGACTGTAATTTACAAGAAGCATGGATAAGTAATAACTTTATACAAAATAAAGGAAAAAGCCATTATTTATATGCGCCCGCTTAAATGTTCCGCATGTGAATGTTTAATTTTGTAAAAATTATTTATAAACTCACTATATGTTCTCACGCTTTTTTTTTCATAAACTTTTTATTTTCAGTGCCACATTTGAGCGGGGTCATTCCAATAAACACTTTTATAAAATTAAAAGGGAAATCGTTTAAGAATGCCTTGACTTAGTTATATATTTCATTTAATGCGCTTGATATGGAATTTACAGAGCGGTCACTATTTGATTCCTGATCATTTTTTCCTTCCATAATGTGCAAGTTTTGTTGAAAATTGGGAAATGCATCGTCTTAATTTGTCCGCTTTAATGCTTCAAAATTGTGAATTTATTATTTTTTTTTAGTTTTGTGAGTACCTACAATTTTACACGACATCCTCGTAAAATTTTCCAGCATTTTTTGTTATTTAAGACGTTTATTAAAGAGGTGTTGAAATATTTGAAAGTTTTTTGAAGAGAATTTTATTTGACAACTGTACACTCAAAAACAAAAACCTTGTAAAATTACAAGAAAAACTTGTAACATTTTTTCCTAACTTTACTAGATTTTTTGCTACCTCCTATTTTACGAGAATTCCTAGAAATTTTACAAACTTTTTACCAATAATTTTGCAATTGTACAAGCTTTTTACCAATAAAATTGTAAATTTACAGTTTTTTTTTTTTTTGGCGCAATTAAAATTACAAGGAATTCTCGTGAATTAACTAGATTTTTTTTTTCTAAAATTGTCTTGGAAATTTGTAAAATTACAAAAAAATCTGTAAAATTACAAAAAAAAATTTAAATTTCGGTACAAATATCTGTCGAATTGATACAACAGTCATTTTACAGCTTATTTAATAGTGTAATTATTTTGAGTGTATGTAATTTAAAAAAATATTTTCAGAAAACATTTTACAAAATAAATAAAAATTCTTCGAGCTCGAGGCCAGGTTTTTCTTGTAAATAAATATTCTTTTCTTTATTTAGTGCAGTTTTAGATGTCGATACGTTCACAATATATTTTTAAGTTTTTGTGTGCATAAAACTTCACTAAATCCCCTGATGATGATTCTCAAAGAGAATCGAAATATTTGAATGGAATAAAAGAATATTTATTTAAAAGAAAAGACTGGCCTCGAGCTCGAAGAATTTTTATTTATTTAAATTGGAAAGGTCTGTACTATGCATTTAACAAAGCTCTGTAAATTTACAGAGTTTTTTCTGTAAAATTTTGGTTGCATCAAATGCATTTTACAAATATATGTAAATTTACAGAGTTTTTGTTTGCTCAATGGTAGTTTAGTTAACCAATATTTTACAATAAACTCTGTAAATTAACAGTTTTTTTTTGCCCAAATTATTTTACAGAATTTTAAAGTAAAATTACAGAGGTTTCTTTGTCAAAAAGCGCTCATATTTAACCAATATTTTACTTCAACCTCTGTTAATTAACAGTTTTTTTTTGTTAAAATCATTTTACAGAGTTTTATAGTAAAATGACCAAGAAATGTTGCTAGCTGGAAAAGTATGGTGTACTCTGTTAAATTAGCAAAGTTTTTCTGTTATTTAACAGAGTTATTATTTTGAGTGCACGATTATTTCTCATGATTTCTTATTCAGAAAATTATTGGGCTGTCGAACTTTCTATTCTTCTCTTTGCTAGTTTAACGATAATCCTATCGACTTTGGGACAGTTGCTAAATGTAGGTCACGTTTTTTTATGTCGTTGATTTTTAGCATTTTAAATGTTGTGTTATTTTTTTTTATTTTTTAATGCTGCCATTTAAAATCGCATTAATTGTATAGTTTTGTTTTTAACCATAATGGCGTAATTTGTTGTCCGGTTTTATTATGGTTTGTTGATTTTGAATTTTCAATTAATTTCCGCCAGTTTTTTTATTTTCATGCAGTTTTTATTTTCAGTTTTTTAATAAAAAAATAAAAAAAATAAAAAAACATTCTTTTTGTTTATGTCTGTTGTGGTTTTGCATTTTAAATGTAATCAACAATAAAATACTTTTATTTTTTGGTTTTTTAAATTATTAGTTTTTATTTAAAATAGAAGCATACACACTAGGGCGATCCGTCGAATCTAAACTTTCGAATGTTGTGTCGTAATACCGGCCGAATGATGGCCACAGAGTAGCTGATTGTGGGAAAATTTTTGAATTAACGACGTCTTTCGACTAAAATTTTTAGCCGAATTTTTTTAACAAAATTCGTCTCAAAAATTGGGAATTCACAAAAAAATCCAAAATAGCGAAATGGTCCACAGATGCTGATTTTTAAACATGAAAAATATTTTTTTTACCAAATTGGTCTCAAAAGTTTTAAAATGTTTACTGAAAAATATTAAAAAAAAACTACCTCGAGCTCAAAAAATTTTATTTCTTGGAAATTATGACTGAAAGATCGAATAAAACAACACTAATTTAAAATAAAAACACTATTTTGGTCCAAAAATGTTGATTAGGATATGTTGACCAAAATCGCTGATCAGCGTTTTTGGACCAAAATCGTGTTTTTATATTTTTTTAATATTTTTTAGATAACATGCTTAACATTTTCCAACTTTTGCAAATTTTTTGGAATTTTTTGGAATTTTTTTATATATTTTTTCCCATAAAGTACGCAAAATTCCTAAAATTTAAACATAAATTTAGGTCGAAAAACGCAATTATTTCAAAGTTTGACCTCTGGTTGCCGACTGAAGATGCCCTCGCAAAAATTTTTCATACATTTTTTCACAATCAGCCACGAAAGGCCATCATTGGGCAGTTATTACGACACGAAATTCGAAAGTTTAGATTTGATGGGACGCCCTAATACACACACACAAACACAACGTTTTTATTTAAACGCTGAACATTGGTAAAACGATATTTCCAAATGAAAACACCAATTGTTAATAAAACGAATTAGCCGGGCATTATTTTTAACAAATCAACAGAAAAAAAAATAAATAAATAATAATGGAATAGCGACAAATGTATTAAATGGTTTAATTTTTATAAAACTGATTTAATTTTTGAACAAAAAAAAAATAAATTTTTTGTTAAACATTAAGAAAAAAAATGTTCGCGCAAAAAGGATTTAAATGTTTAAATTTAAAAAAAAAAATAGTGTTTGATAAGAACGGCGAAGCAACAATCCTAGATAGAATTCTGTGGCTGCGTGAAAAACTTTCCAAAGGTCAATCGCCTTCGTAAGATCCTTTGAAAGCTCCCTCTGCCCCTAGCATGCGCGGGTACAAGGGGGGGGAAAAAGGGGAAATTTCCCCCCCCAGGCCAAATTTCGAAAAGAAAAAAAAAAGGAAAAAAAGAAAAAAAAAGAAAAAAAGGAAAGGAAAGGAAAAAAAAGAAAAAGAAGAAAAAAAGAAAGAAGGAAATTTTCTAAAAAAATCTTGAAGTCCAAAAATTTTTCATAGAAGAAAATCTAAAAAATTTTAATAGGAAATTTTTTTTAATTTTTTAAGGGAAAAGTGAATTAATCTGAACATTTTCTGTGAAAAATATCTGTCAATCTTATTATGAATTTTGGCATAAACTAATTAATTAGAATATGCTTTTTTTGTATAGAAAAATCTTACAGGATCTAAATTTGGTTTATATAAAAAATTTTTGTCTTCTACATAGCAATGTTGATAGTCGAACTTACATATGTAAAACTATTTTAATTTTTTTTTTCTAAAGAAAAAACTTTTTCTTAAGAAAAAAAACTCACAATCTGAGACCTTTTTATGTGAAAAAGGTTTAAAATTTATTTATAGGAAAAAGGTCGCAGAAGAATTTTTCTTTGGAAAAAAAGTCTCAGAATTTCTGAATTTGAGACTTTGAGAATTTGAGTATGTTTTAAAAAGAAAAAGGTCTTAAAGTCTGAGACTTTTTATTGTTGAAAAATAGTCTCAGAATTTGAAACTTACTGAATTGGTAGAAGGTCGCAGAATCTGAGACTTTTTCAACGGGAAAAAGGTCTTAGAATCTAAGACTTTTTATAGGAATAAGGTCTCCGAGTCTCAGAAAAATGTCTCAGAATCTCAGACTTTTTCTATAGGAAACAGGTCTCAGAATCTATGACCTTTCTATAGGAAAAAGGTCTTAAAGTCTGAAACGTTTTCTATAGGAAAAACATTTCCGAATATGGGACTTTTTCTTTAGGAAAGGGTCTATAGAAAAAGTGTCTTAGAATCGGAAAAGATTTCAGAATCAGAAAATGGTCTCAGAATCTGTCACTTCTTCTTTAAAGAAAAAGTGCCAGAATTTAAACTTTTTCTGTTTCAGAAAAAGCTCTCAGAGTCTGAGACTTTTTCTTTAGGAAAAAGGTCTGAGAATCTGAGCTTTTTTCTTTAGGAATAAGATCTCAGAATTTGAAACTTTTTCTTTAGGAAAAGTTCTTAGAATCTGAGACTTTTTTTATTGAAAAAAGGTCAAGAAACTAAGACTTTTTCTATAGAAAAAAGGTTGCAAAATCTAAAATTTTTCAGTATGAAACACATCCAATAATCAGAGACCTCGCTATAGGAAAAATTTCTCAATAACGCTTTAAAATATGAGACTTTTTCTATAGTAAAATGTCTCAGAATCTGAGACTTTTTCTGTGGAAAAAATTCTTAGAATCTGAAAATTTTTCTATACGAAAAAAAAAAAAAATTCTGACACAAAAAATGTCTCAAAATCTGATATGTTATATGCAGGAAGAATTTTTTCTATTAAAAAATTCTCAGATTTAGACTCTTCTTATGTATACAAAAAATATACAATTTTCTTTTAAATTTCTTTAAAAATTTAAAAATTTTTCTATACGAAAATAGTCTTAGATTCTGAGACATTTTTCGTTAAGAAAAGTCTTATATTCTGAGACATTTTCCCTATAAAAAATATTTTTTTCACGAAAAATGTTTTAACATCTGATGTTTCTATGTAGGAAGAATTTCTTCTCCCAGGTAAAAATCGTCACGTATGTACACATATGAACATGTATGCGTTCATGTGTGAACATGTATGAATCACATATGATTACGTATGAAACATATATGAACATGTTCGGCACATATGATAGCATATGTGGAGTCATACATTCATATAGCGGTTTGTGTTTGAAGATTATATGATATACATCCCATAGCTGATACTATTAATTTTCAATCATATGATCGAACATTTGTCCCTTTTAGCCAAATTTAACATGCAGGTTTTGCAGACTTTCTTTAGAGAGAAAATAGGTGTAAAAATGGAGTTGTTTGTCGATTTTATTTTTTTTTTTGCTTGGTACATTTACAAATATGGTATCATTGGAATGGAATTTAGAGAGCTTTCCAAACTAGTTCAACAAAATATTTAATTTTTTTAGTTTTGATTCCCCAAAAAAAACTAAAAGAACGAACAGATGGACCACTAAATAAATCTTCACATTAGAATTCCTTTTTGATAATAAGCAACATTTTAAAATAATTTATAATTATCTTTGTATTTAAATGTATGCTATTTATTTCCTTCCGTGTTTTTTTTTTCTTCGTAACAGTTGTCAAACATTTTTATTGTTTTCAAAATTTTTAAAACTTCAAATAAAAAAAAATTATTCACAAATTGAAAATTTTTTAAGAAAAACAAAATCATCCTTTTGTACAGAATTTGCGGAAAATAAAAGGTAAAATATAAGAACATTTAATTAAGATTTATTTTAAAATAACTATCTGTCTTATTTACAGCTCAATATCGATTTTTTTTTTGGGGAGAGAGAGCAACTTCGTCAAGAAATCAAAAATTGAAGTGAAGAAACGTAAGGAATTTTTAACACTCTATTGCAATATAATAGTTTCAAAACAAGATAAATCCCGGAAAGGATGCGTTTGGTAAGAGAGACAGCAACTTCGTAAAGAAATCAGCAATTGAAGAAAAGAAACGCAAGGAATGTTTAGCTCTTTATACAAGATGAATACCAGACAGGATGTGTAAGATTAGCAAAAACTGTGTAACCTCAAATATTATTTTCGAGTATAGAATTTAAAAATATGAATTTTATTACACTCAAAATAATCACTCTGTTAAATTACAGAGATACTCTGCTGAGCCAGCAGAAAATACCACAGATTTCCAACCAGCAAGATTTTTTGTTATTTTACGAAGAAAACTCTGTAAAATGATTTCGATAAAAGAAAAACTGTAAATTTATAGAATTATCTGTAAAATATTGATAAAACCGAAAAGAATTTTACCAAAAAAAACTCTGTAAGTTTGCAAAGTTTTAGTTAAATCCATTTTATGAATAAAACTTCTCTGCATCAAAAACATTAATTAAAATTAAAAAAATTAAACTAATTAAAATTTTGTTAAATTTGCCCGCTTTAATGCTTTCAAATTGTAAATTTACTTTTTGATTTTTGTGAATATTACGAGTTTTTAACAAGTAACTCCAATTTTACACATCATCCTCGTAAAATTTACCAGTTTTTATTGAAATTTAAGATACTTTTTAAAGAGGGGTTTATCGGTCATATTTGAAAGTTTTTTTCAAGTGATTTTTATTTTACAGAGCAATAAGTAAAATTACGAATGAAATTTAGTATTTTGGTTACGAGAAAAAAACAAAGTATTTTTCTAAAATCCGCATTTTAACAAAAAATCTGTTTATTATCTGTAAAATAGAGATTACAAAGTTAAAAGTAAAATAACAGATAAAATTTTGTTTTTCGGTTACAAGGAAATACAAAGTATTTTCTTAAAATCTGTATTTCGGCAGATAACTTTGTCAAATATCTGTCGAATTAAGATTACAGTCATTTTACAGAGTATTTAACAGAGTAATTATTTTGAGTGTAAACAATAAACTTTTTATTATATAAAAAATAATCTCTTTTTATGTACCAATAAGAAAGCAAAAAAATATAAAAGAAAAATTTGTGAATATATGCAAAAACATACATTATCATATATGCTCATATGTCTACATATTACCTCAATTTTCGTCCATGCACATATATGGGTGATCATATGTGTTCATACGTGAACACATGTGACGATTTCTAACCGGGCTATTAAAAAATTCTATTCTTATGTATACGAAAAATATACAATTTTCTTTTAAAACAAATTAAAAAAAAATTGACCTAAACGAAATATGGTCATGAAAAACAAACCTCCTTCGGCAAAAACTAATAAATTTGATGATTTTATAGCTTTCCCATCACTTTTTTTTGTAAAAATAACGTATCCTTTTTTTTTGCTCGTCAACAAAGGTTAATTTATGATTTTTTTTCGAAGTAAAAAAATTTTTCCCCCCCCACACCCAAAATCTGTACCCGCCACTGGCCCCTAGCTATATCCAGAAGCAAGGTGACATTAGCGAACTTATGAATGCCTACTTTCCTGCACTCAAAAAATTATGTCATTAACTGTTTGTAGTTTATTTAAAAAGTTTTACGTTTTGTCTATTTTAAAAGAAAAAACGTTCAATGCTCAGTTTTTTTAAATGACTATTTCTGTTCTTTGTTTCAAAAATAACAACATAAAAAATAAAGACTTTCATTAGCATTCACATTTTAAAGTCATTTATTTTTGTTCTGTAAGTAAAAATAAGTGATTCTTCTTTAATTTTTAATGATTTGTGTACGTTATTTGTTTGTTAAATTGTTGGCATTTTTCAAAAGAGAAGTCACTAGTTTTTACGTACTTGTGTTGGTTATTTTTTTTTTTTTGTACATGTTTGTATCAAGTGACTTTGGCACGATGGGTAGAGTGTCTGGCCAGAATGTCTGGCCAGAATAATTTTTTTTTTAAATAAAATTCAATAGAAAAATTGTAAAAACAACCTACGAAATCATTAATTTTTAATGTTTTCGTAGGTTAGAAATAAAAATAAAAAGGAGTGAAATACCATTAGCTGATTTTATATCCAATTTAACGCAACCTTAACTTCATTAAAGGGGGGTGTGTGTAGGACATTGAACTTTTTTTCTGACTATTTGCGGACTTACCAGCCTATGATCATAAAAGAAGCATTAAAAGGCCAGCTCCTTTAGTTTGGATTGCATCGTGCTTTTCACAGACAGACAGACGGACATCGCTGTAATATCTTACAAGGGAAGTATATCAACCTTAATGAACCGATTTGCCTGAAACTTAAAATATAAGTATATAAAAGAGACGATTTTAAGGTTGGGTGTCTCGGCTTATCGGACATATCAGTGTTTAAAAATTTCGTTGTCCCCTTATGAAACAATACGGACCTTCGAGAAAATTTCGATAACTCCCGAACTAACAGTAATATCGCCTAGAGCGAAAATACGTGTCGACTTAAATTTAATAAAGATTATTTTGTATTCATATGGATATCGTAGCTCTATGTCTTCTCATAAATACCTCCCAAAATTTACACATTTTCATGCAAAAAACATTTAACGAAGCCGAATTTTTATGATTACGACACCGTTGGATAGGCATTAAAAATACCTTTCTTATCATATGCAAACATCATATTGTTTCTAAGAAAGAAATGGCTAAAAAATCTGAAAAAGATTTTTTTCGCCATTTTTTACCCATTTTTAGAATCATTAAATCCGCGATATGGCCGATAAGCCGAGCCACTCCAACCTGATAATTGTCTCTTTTATATATATTTTACGTTTCATGCAAATCGGTTCATAAGGGTTGAGATACTTCCCTTGTGAGTAAGTCTTTACGGCATAAATATATTCGATAAAGTTGGAAGAACAATTTTTTTAAACCTTTTTATTTTAAACAAGTGAGAGTGTTAAATTCGGCTGTGCCGAATCTTTGATACCCTCCAACATGTTAAAATATATTTAAAAAAATTCAGAGGCGTATTTTTTGGGGTGGGGCTATGGGGGGGTGGTTGGGGATACCTTCCCCATCGCGATAAATGTTAACTAATTTATTTGTTATGCTTTTTTAACTTTAGTTATACCATTTACTCATAATTTTTATGATTTTTTTAAATCCACGCCCACAAAAGGGGGCGGGCCAAAAAAAATTAATTTGTTATTACCCGGGGTCTAAGTGCAGGACTTTGAACACCTTTTGACATAAAAAGATTTAATTATATATATTTTTTTTAATATATACAATTAAAATTTTAATTGGTTTCCAAACATTTTTTAATTAAATTTTTAATTTATAAAATTTATTTTTTAATAATTTTTTTTGTTTTAATTTTTTAATTTGTAGTATTAAGTTTTTAATTAACTAAATATTCATTTATTTTTAATTAACGACGCACAAATATTTGTAATTTTATGAGCATTTTAGTGATTTGCCCAGATTTAATTATTTTTTTAATTAAATCTACGATTTTTTTAATTATTTTTTCCCCCGTCCGATATTTCGATGCCTTACACATGGTATGACTAACTGACAAGGGAAGTCTCCCTAGTGTCACCCGCGGATCTTTATGGAATTGGTTTTATTTTGTAGATCAGAAAAAATAAAGGGACACGTATTTTTTTTTAGCGGCCCAAATTCATATCTAGGGGGTAAAAAGGAGGGGGGAAGACAAGACCATTTTTCAGTTTTTTTCGTTTATCTCCTATATTATGCAAAGAAACCTAGTCATGTTACATACCAAATGAAAGGTCTTTGGAAAACCTATCTACGTGTGCTATGAACGTGTCCAAACATTCACAACTTTTCGTCATATTGAGTAAAATAACAAAATTTTAGGACATTTTTGTTAATAAGTCAAAAAATATTAAGTTCTTTGGCCCGTTGTTAGCACCACGAGATAGGTATTTTTAATACCTTTAATCTGATATCACACATGCCTATATTAATTTTGTTTTAATAGGCGTAAATCGTAAAAAACTGAAAAAGGTCAATTTCCCCCCATACAAATCGACCCCCCCAAAAAATGAATTTGGGCCGCTAAAAAAAAATACGTGTCAAATAAATTTTCGTTCTTAACAACATATCCAAATTTCATGAAGATCGGAGGGTGACACCAGGGAGACTTCCCTTGTGAGTATATTCCCATTCTGTAGTTAGAGCCTATAAAGTGTAAATCAATTCTTTAAATTCTGCTGCAGCAATTGTATGTTGTCGTTGCATGTCCTTCGACTTTACGGTTTAACGGTAAAGCTCATGTGATATAAAATTTCTCATTAATGACTGTTTAATATTTCATTAATTAAATTAAAATACATATTATGATATTATTAAAGAATTCATTTATATGCATTTCACGTAAAATATAATATTTCAATAAATACTTATGTACTTGGTTATTAAAAAAAAAGTTTCAGTGGTGAAGGGTCAGTTATTAATTACGATGTGCTCTAATTGGAGACTTTATTTGTAACAAACTTGTGCCACAGTGCACAGTGGTTTCTTTTATATATATTTTTTATACCCTCTACTCTAGTGATAGAGAGTGTACATAAGTTTGTCATTCCGTATGTAACACATCGATATATTGGTCTAGAAACCCATAAAGTATATATATTAATGATCCTTGATATAAAGTTTTGTCGTTCACGAACGAACTAGTTCAATTGAACTATTCACTTAACTGAGCAGTTTATCTGTTTCGCTCATTTTAGCTCTTTTAGGTCTTTTCGTCAATTCAGCTCAATTTGTAATTACTTTATTTTGATCTTTAAGTTCGGTCGATCCATTTTTGGCATTTGTCCTCTTTTGGCACGCCTTTTTAGCATTTACGTTTTGTTTACAAAAATAATATAAATATTGTTTTTGTTTTTTTTATTTTTTTTAAATATCCTAATGATTTTATTCAAAATTTTTAAACGAAAGCCAAAACAACAGACATGAGAAAAATAATTCGTTCATGAACTAGATGAACGAAAAACAGACGTGATCAAAATGATTCATTCACGAACTGTTGAACGAAAACAATAAATGACCGATTGAACTAGAAGAATGAAGTAGGTATTTTATTTGAAATTAACGAAATGAGCGCTCACTCAATTGAACGCTTAAGCACAAGTCTACCCCACAGTAGTTTTTAAGTGTTAAAAATTCGACACTGCTTAATATTACACTCTTACTTATTTCATTAAACATTTAAAAGCAACGGTCAATGGTAAAATCATCTAAAACACAAAACAAATAGAATTCCCATTGGCGTTAATAGCTTATGTATGGATGGCATGGACCCTGAATACATAGCACATACATATGAAATGAAAGAAAATCAACAACTAAAATAAATTTTAAACTAACACTCAAATAGACATATACTAGCATAAGAACAGTAACGTTTTAGCCAATAGGGCACACGGGGGCCTTGAACTCACGGGGCCCTCGAAAGTACAGCTTACGCATTTTCGCATAAAAAAAGTCTAAATTTTGAGACTATTTCTATAGGAGAAACTTAATCAATTTTTCCTACATAAAAAATCTCAAATTCTAAGACATTTTTGTTATAGAAAAGGTCATAAGAGACATTTTTCTTATATAAAAAGATTCTGAGACATTTTTCTTATAGAAAAAGTGTCAGATTCTGAGACATTTTTCTTATAGAAAAAGTCTCAGATTCTGAGACATTTTTCTTATAGAAAAAGTCTCAGATTCTGAGACATTTTTCTTATAGAAAAAGTCTCAGATTCTGAGACATTTTTCTTATAGAAAAAGTCTCAGATTCTGAGACATTTTTCTTATAGAAAAAGTCTCAGATTCTGAGACATTTTTCTTATAGAAAAAGTGTCAGATTCTGAGACATTTTTCTTATAGAAAAAGTCTCAGATTCTGAGACATTTTTCTTATAGAAAAAGTCTCAGATTCTGAGACATTTTTCTTATAGAAAAAGTCTCAGATTCTGAGACACTTTTCTTAAAGAAAAGGTCTCAGATTCTGAGACATTTTTGTTATAGAAAAATCTTAGATTTTGATACATTTTTCTTATCGAAAAATTCTCAGATTCTGAGACATTTTTCTTATGGAAAAAGTATCAGCTTCTGAGACATTTTTCTTATAGAAAAAGTCTCAGATTTTAAAACATTTTTCGTATAGAAAAATTCTTATATTTTAAGAAATTTTTCTTATAGAAAAAGTCTCAGATTCTGAGACATTTTTTATATAGAAAAAGTCTCAGATTCTGAGATATTTTTCGTATAGAAATAGTATCGGATTGTGAGACATTTTTCTTATAGAAAAAGTATCAGATTCTGAGACATTTTTCTCACAGAAAAAGTCTCAGATTCTGAGACATTTTTCTTATAGAAAAAGTCTCAAATTCAGAGACATTTTTCTTATAGAAAAAGTCTCAGATTCAGAGACAGTTTTCTTATAGAAAAAGTCTCAGATTCTGAGATATTTTTCTTATAGAAAAAGTCTCAGATTCTGAGACATTTTTCTTATAGAAAAAGTCTCAGATTCTTAGACATTTTTCTTATAGAAAAAGTCTCAGATGCTGAGACATTTTTCTTATAGAAAAAGTCTCAGATTCGGAGACATTTTCCTGATAGAAAAAGTGTCAGATTCTGGTAAATTTTGCTTACAGAAAAAGTCTCAGATTCTGAGACATTTTATGTAGCGAAAAATTCTCTGATTCCGAGACTTTTTTTACCAGAAACTCTCAGAATCTGAGACTTTTTTTACACAAAAATTGTCTCGGATTCTGAGACATTTTCATACCCTCCAACCACAGTATGGGGGTATACTCACTTTGTCATTCCGTTAAAAAAAAATTTTTTTTTAGATTTTCCCAATTTGTTTACAGTTTTTAGTACCCTTCGAAAACTCCTTCGTGGTAAATTTTACATTTTTATAAAATTTGCTCCAACTGTTATTTGTATGGGAGCCTACTTAGGGAGTGGAGATAGGGCGTAGGTATGTTTTAAAAAAATGTTGTAGGGTAAAAATAAATGGGGGTCGGTCTCACTAATGACCCCTCTCGGACGCACCATTGGACCGGTAGAATCTGATTAAATAAAACAAATTTACAAAAAATAAAAAAAAATGTTTGGTGACCGCCTTAAAAACTAGAGATAGGGGGTAGGTGTGTTCAGAGAAAATGTTTAGACTAAAAAAATATTGTGGGTCGGTCATACATTTTGTTGCTCTAAGGGCACTATTAGGGCAGTTAGAGCGGTTGGAGCAAATTTAAAAAAATGTCGTTTTGTGTGGGAACCCCCTTAGAAATTGGAGATATTGTTGTAGTTTGTTCCAAAGAAATGTTAAGACGTAAAAATTAGTGGGGGTCGGTCTTATAAATGACCCCTCTATGACGCGCCATTGGAGCAGTAGAAATGATTTTAAGATTGGAAAGTTACAATAAATTTTTTTCAAAAAATTTTAAAAAATAGTAATAATGGTTATCCCACGATCGTCCTGGACAAAAAATTTTGTAGAATCGATTGATGTTTTACACAAAAAAATTTCAAAAAAATCAAAGAGTACAAACATTTTCAAAAATGAGATTTAAATTTTAAAACTTAAAAATCGCATACAAGAGCGCTTTTAAGAATTTTTTGGGATATTTTTTTAAAAAGTATGTACGTAAAAAAACAAAAATTTTGAAAAAAAAAAATTGAAATTTGGACCATTATTGAAGAAGTTATGAGTAAAAGAATTTTGAGTAAAGGAACAAACTACCAATTTTTAAAAATTCGATATCTTTTGAACAGTCATCAAAAAATCTGAAAATTTACCACGAAGGAGTTTTCGAAGGGTACTAAAAACTGTTAACAAATTGGGAAAATCTAAAAAAAAAAAATTTCAAAGAGTCCGATTTGGCATGGAATGCCCCATATGTTATTGATCAGTGATCGATTCTAAGACATTCTAGCGATGTCCGTCCGTCCGTCTGTAGAGGACACGATACAGTCCAAAATAAAAGAGCTGACTTTCGAAGTTTGGCACGAATATGTCTTATATTCCTAAGCAGGTCAGGTTCGGAAATGGGCAAAATCGGACCAAGGGGAAAAAAGTTCCCCCTTGGAGAACTAAACCAACCTAAGAAAAAACGCATTTTTTGCAGGGCTTTTTGTACTTTTGCTGAACAAATGCAACATTCTAATCTTAGATGTAGTTCAAAATCGCAAGGGGAAGGTGTAGAAATTTTTGTATTACACTCAAAAAATTATGTTAGTAAAATCAACTGAAAATGTCAGTTAAAATAACTACTTTGTAAGTTGTTTTGGGGTCAACTACTTTTTCAGTTAAATCAACTAACAATGATAGTTATTTTAACTGACAAAAAACAACTGACTTATGTAGTAAAAACTACTTACATTTGTAGTCAAAAACACTAAAATGTAGTAAAAATAAAATAGTCAATATATATTTTTTTTTTTTCAAAAATTTTGTAGAAAAAAAAGCTGAAGACCAAATTTTTTCCAATTTTTTTTTTTTTTTTTTTAAAAAACCAAAATTTATTTTAATTTTTTGGAAAAAAACTTAAAAAATTTTTCAGAGATAAAAAAATAAAATTTACTACTTTAAATAACTGTTACTACATTACAGTACTTTTTTGTAAGTTATTCAAAATAACGACTTAAAATATCTAACAGAAATAGTTGTTTGATATTTTTCATACTAAAACAACTGACTTTGTAGTTGAAAACAACTAATTACTGTAAAATATGCAAACAACTAACATGTAGTAACTTACATAATTTTCTGAGTGTACAAAAAAACTTTCAGAATTTGAAAATTTTTTCTTAGCAAAAATGTAAAAAAAATCTGAAAGTTTGAGATAATGTTTATTTTAAAAATTCTTAGAATTTTTATATTTTTATAAATTCACGATTGACCCTCTTACTACTACAACTTTTGTTACGACCCTAGTTTATATAACAGCAAACAAGAAATTAAAAATTTATGTTTTTTATACATATAAAAATATAAAGCAAACAGGTGAAAATAATAAAAATAAATTTAAGCTGCAGGAAAAAAAAAAACAAACAAATGCACTGGGAGTTTAACATGAAAAATAAAACCATTTCGCTTGATTCTAAATCAATGACAAATTGATGGTACAAAAACGATTTATAGCCTTCACTGCTATTTATAATGATAAAAAAAAAATAAGCAGACACAAAATAAGCTACAAAAGTGCTACATAAATACATATATAAAAGGCGAGCATTGGGAAAACTAAGGAAGCAATATGAATAAAAAAAAAAAAAAACTATAAAAATCGATCATCATAAAATATGAATAAATAAATAGCAAATATTTTCATAGTGATTTTTTTTTTGCTCTCCTGCAATCTCCAACATACGCCATCATGCAATTTAAAACCAATTGAGAGCTGTGAAAAATCTTTAACAGTTTTTCTTTCCAACATTTGCCGTAATTTCTTTTTTTTTATTAATGTTTTATAAATTTACAAGAGTTTAATATGCAATATGATTACTACACCATTTCCGGTTGTATTTTATTAATATATTCTGCAATTTTTACAAATTTTTTAAAATTTTTTTCTAAAAACATTTTATTAATGATTTTTTACTACATACCGACTTGGTACTTCGAAAGTTTAAAAAAAATCCAGAAGTCGCGATTTAGAAAACTTTTTAATTTTTTTTTTCTAAAAACATTAATGGAATTCACGTCAGACATTTTAGTCTATCAAAATTGTGGAGTATCAAAATTGCAACTTTATTTGCTTGTTTCTTTGTAAAAAGAAGCAATTGTATTACTACACTAAAGAATTTTGTTCATTACGGCTATGAAAACGTACATTGATTCTATGAAAAAAATCATTAGAAGTCAGCCAATGATGCCCATCATAGAATCTATGAAACAAATTCATAGAAACCAGATACGTATGAAAAAGTTCTTGGCCATAGAGAAACATAGAGGCGAAGGCGTCAAAAATTGAGTTGTCAAAGTACAACTTGTATATCGTGGAACTATATTCAATTTGAGCTATCTGCTCGGTTGACGAAAATGAGTTTTTGATGGCAAAATGTTCGCTGGCATAAGTGTCATCTATGGTATTAATTTCAGAACAAAAAAAATATTTTAAGACTATTTTATTCCAAAAATAGCATGAGCTATGTGAAACCATGTTTTTTTATAAATAAAAATTTGAGCTATCTACAGTTTAGTTTACTAGGGTAAACTTTTAAATTTAAATTTTTTTATATTATCACTTTTTATACGGTGTTTCCATCAATAAAAATAATGGCAGTTTTTTTTTTTTAAAGTTTCAACTCCTTTCCGCGGTTAAAAACGCGGTTTTTGAACCATATTTCGATGCGGAGCAAAATCGGTTGAACTTTTTGCATATTTTATTTGTCCATTCGATTGTACAGCAAACACAAGTGTTATGACATTTTTCGCAAGCTTCATGAAGGTTCCAAATAATGGCGATTAAGCGCGAAAAAATCGATGATTTAAAAAAAAAATAAAAAGTATTTTTTTAACACCTGTAATGGAAGGGCTTTAAAAACTGAGAAATATGGTACCAAATTCACATTTTTATCATAATCCGTTAAAAAGTTATAAAGCTTTAAAGTCTATATTTAATGAGCTATCTGCTTAGGTTGATTAATTTCAAATAAAAAAGGTTGAGCTATCTGCTGTAACTCAGCGAATAATACGAATGTTTACAAACAAAGCACGTGTAAAATATAAGAGTAATTATTAATTAATATTGTAAAAGATCGGCCGACAAAAAGTTTAAAAATACGCGAATGCGACGGTTTTTTTGCTCTCCTGAAAAGTAATGTTTTTTTAGATAGCTCAAATTGAATATAGTTTAACGATATATGTATTTGTTGACAAAGTACGACTTGTAAACATGTATTGTGTGGTGAATTCACATCGACAACGTACTTGTGAGAAATTAGAAAAAGATAGCAATATTGTTTTTTCTTTCACCTTCGCCTCTATGTTTCTCTATGTTCTTGGCTATGAAAAAATAATTTATTGTTCAATTCTATTTTTATTTATTTTATTATTTAATTTTTATTTACTTTACTTTATTATTTTATTTTTAATTATTTACAATATTCTGTTTTTAAAAACTTATTTATTTTTAGTTCAACCCCACCGAGATTCGAGCACAAAACCAGTTGTTCGTGAAGCTTACAAGGGACATGTATTTTTTTTTTAGCGGCCCAAACTCATTTTTAGGGAAGTCGATTCTTTTTCAGTTTTTTACGATTTAAGCCTATTTAAACAAAATTAATATAGGCATGTGTGGTACACTAAAAAAAAAAAGTTTGTAAAATTACAAGTAAGAGGTCTTGTAATTCTATTTTACTAATATTTTTGTCTTTTTACAAAAATTGTTGTATGTTTAATAAAACGAAAACTACAGTTTGCTTTGTAATTTTACTATTATATGTTGGTAAATTTATATTACAAATTTTTAAGGTAAATTTACAAAAAAGTGAATTATTTTACAAAGTAAAAAATATTACAAGGTGTTTAGTTTTTTTACACAAGAAAACTGTAATAGTACAACAAAATTTTACTTGATGTTATTTAGTCTTTCTACCAAAAAAATGTTTTATTACAAACATTCTTTTTAAGATCGTTTACAAGGTTTTCAGTTTGAAATGTATGTATTGAAAAGTACAAAATTCCAATGTAATTTTACAAAACTTATTTTATTACTAGAATTAATGTTGTTTTACAAAAAAAAAAAAAATTATTATTCAACAATAGGACACGCAAAAATTTTCTTAGTTCTGTTTTTTTTGCGTTTTAGAGTAAACAATTTAGTTAAAAATAATTTTGTATAAATAAAAAATTTCATGAAATTTTTTTTTTGGAAATTTTTAAGTTCCGGACGCAAACATTTTTCAACTAATTGTAAGCTTTAGCAAACAAAATTAATTTTTACACCATTTTTTGGTAATTTGCGTTAAGTAAAATACTAAAATTTTTATGTGTTTCTACTATACAATTGAAGGGCTTATTGTAAAAACTCGATAAGCAACATTTTATATTGTGGTGATTTTTGCCATAAAACTTTTGAAATAATGTAGAAAATATAACTTCAGTAAACTTTCATACTTAAGATACTTGTACCAAGGGTTTAAGCTAGACTTCTGCCAAAAACCTGTCTGTGGAACATCAGTAGAACGCGTAGTACACCAAAAAATAAAATGTTGCTTATCAAGTTTTTGCAGTAAGCCCTTCAATTGTTCTATTTTTTTTTTTTGTATTTTTACCATTTTTTGATAATTTTACTATTTTTTTTTTTTTGGTAATTTTTTTTTTAATTTGGCACCCAAAATGTCAATAAAAAGCTGCCAATTATGAAAAATTAAGTTTTTCTTATTTTAACAGGTACTTAAACATACAATTCGGATTTTTTAAAAATACTTGTGAAAATAATTAAAAATTCAAAAAAAAAATTGTTATTTTTTTGACTAATTTTTCCTGAAAATATAAGAAATTTTTTGTGTAGCCTCCTTCGCAATACTCATATGTTCTACTTAAGAAAAACGAAATGTCGAAAAAAATAAAAAAGTGCAGTGTTATACTTTAAAAAGTTTGTTAAAAGTGTTCAAGTGAAAAAAAAATCATTTCAGGTTGTTGAAGTGCTACTCCAGCTGCCGAAGAAGGAAAAATAAGTTGCACCAAGGGAAAAAAACCTTTAACAAATACGTAAATATACCAAATTTTTTGTAAATTTACAAAACAAATATGAAAATTTAAAACCAACCAAACAATTGGGCCATTCCAGAAAATTTAGCTCAAATTTTAGTCATTTTTGGAAATGGTGTCTCAGATTAATTTGAACCTTGACATATAGATAGCCCTCATAAATATGATATATGTACCATATATCGTTTTTTTACATTTGGTGTATTTAACGAATTATGGCGGGTCAAAAATTGACTTTTTAAGCAAAAGTAAGAAAAATACATCACGTTTAGAGAGCTGTAACTTCTTAACCAATGACCCGATTTTCACAAATTTAGGCTCATGTGAAAGCTGAGGTTATTCTTTTAGAAAATATTTTTAAAATAACACAGTTTGTTTTACAGAAATGATGCAAAAATGCAAAAACATTTTTTCTTTTCGAATATTTAAAAAAACACATTTTCGATTTTTTTTAAAAAAATTCTGGTGAAAAATAACAATGTTTTGTATAACATATTCAAAATTCAGAGTGGGATCTCCATGGGATCAAAAACTATTCTGTTTTAAGTACGAGGTTCTCATATTTTTCCCTTAGAAAATTTAAATTTCTAATGTTTTGAATGTTTTCCAAAATTTTAATAGTATAATTTTCTTTGAAAATTTAAATTTTTATATTGAAGAAACATAAAATTTTAATTTTCTAAGGTAAAATTTAAGAACTTCGTACTAAAACCAGAATATTTTTGGATCCCATTGGGATCCCACTCTGAATTTTGGATATGTTGTACAAAACAGTATTGTTTATCACCAAACTTTTTTAAAAAAAAAATCGAAGATGAGTTTTTTTAAATATTCGCAAAAAAAAAATGTTTTTAAATTTTTGCAACACTTCTGAAAAAAACCGTATGCTTTTGAAAATATTTCCTAAAAGAAGAAGAATTAAGCTATCATATGAGCCATTACTTGTGATAATCAGATTACTAGTTAAAAAGTTAGAGCACGTTAAACGTCATGTATTTTTCTGACTTTTGCTAAAAAAAGTCGAACTTTGACCCGCGATAATTTAAAAACTACAGCAAATTTTGAAAATCCAAAAATGCAACATATCTCATATAAAGGTGGATATCTATGAGCCAAATTCTCAGTGGCGTCCAAAGGCATGTTTCCGAACAGTGGGGCGAAAATTTTTGGAATTACCCAATTTGTAAATTTACAATATTGGTTTTTGATTTTCTACTTTATTTTGTAAATTTACAACTTTTTTTTGTAAGTTTACAATTTGTTTTTTGAATTAAATTTTTTTGTTGCAAATTTACAATTTTTATTGTAAATATACGTATTTTTCAATATTTTTTTGTGGTAAAAACTGTAGTTTAACGAAATAATTCGTTAATCTACAATTTATGTTTTTCATTTTCTGTTTTTTCTTTGTAAAATAACAACCTTTTTCTGTAAGTTTACAATTTTGTTTTGTAAATTTACCAAATTTTTTGTAAATTTCCAAAAAAAAATGTTCACATCGAAGTTAATATTTTACAAAAAAAATTGTAAATTAACATTTTCTTTTGTTAAATCAATTTAAAAATTATCCCCGTAACATTACGGGGATTCTTGCTAGTACATATTTTACAAAACCTGCCCCGTAAAATCACGGGGATTTTAAGTCATTTTACAAACTTTTTTTTTTTGAGTGTATCAGGTTAAAGGTATTAAAAATACCTATCTCGTGGTGCTAACAACGGGCCAAAGAATTTAATATTTTTCGACTTATTAACAAAAATGTCCTAAAATTTTGGTAAAGTTGTGCATGTTTGGACACGTTTAGACATACACATTTGGTATGTAACATGACTAGGTTTCTTTGCATAATATAGGAGATAAACGAAAAAAACTGAAAAATGGCCTTGTCTTCCCCCCTCCTTTTTACCCCCTAAATGTGAAGTTGGGCCGCTAAAAAAAATACGTGTCCCTTTTTTTCTGCTCTACAAAATAAAACCAATTCCATAAAGATCCGCGGGTGACACTAGGGAGACTTCCCTTGTTAGTCTCTATCCACTAAGCTAAAGTACATATGAGGCATTCCACACCAAATGTCCAGCGAAAAAAAAACACGTGTCGCACGAATTTCTGAATAGGTTGTATGGATAGCTCTATATGGAACTAAGAAAATTGCGTTTTTGGTTTTTCAATTTTTCAAAAACTGGGCTCAGGAGGCGTAGTCAAATATTGGAAAAATGGTCAAATTTGTGTCGAGTTGCATTGATTAAATATTTATCACATTAAAACAGAATGCACCACAATCTCAAAAATTTACATTCTTATATAGTTTTGTATGGGCTATCGATTAAAATTTTTTTTTGGAAAATTTTCAGAACCCGTTCTGAAATTTTCCATTTTTTATAAAAGTCAATTTATCAAAAATTCGGCCACTTTTTTTTAATTTTTTTTTTTAAGTTTAGATGTTTGTCCATCCACACAAAAAAATTCAGAAACACGTTCGTCGTTTTTTTTCGAGAAAATCGCATTTGAATATTGAATTTTATGACAATTTTGGAATTTCCTCGTATTTTCTTGTTAAAACATGGCGTATGAGTAACAAATTTTTGCGAAACCAACGAGGTGATCTCATTTTAATTGTTTTTTCATGTGTGGTGCAATATAGAGATGGGCGTGAATGCGATTTGACCCGCGCAAGAAATATTAAAGTCACTGACGACTCGTTATTATTTTTAGTTTACTTGTGCAATCACGTGAGTCAATTTACTGTTACTCACGCAGTTTTTGATTACGCTCACGGTTGTTCACTCACGCTGATGATGATTTTACAAAAATAATAAAAACAACAAATTTTCTATGAAAAAAGCACTGAAAACGGAAACTCAAAAAAACAGTAAAATTCCAAAAAAAAAAATTGTTAAAAATCACAAAAACTTACTTAAGAAAAATTTTAAGCATTCACTCATCTCGCAAAAATTGGACTTCCTAATCACTCACGAAATGTTCTACTCACGCTACCTCTTTAATAACGTGAATAGTTTAGTACGTGACTCGCGAGTCAATTTTTTCAAATGTTGAAAAAGCAGTTTCTTTGCTCTCCTGAACACTTGCCCCAAAACACATGACTCCATTTTTAGGCGCAGCGACGATATGTATCCTTTTTCGTCTGGAAATAAATAATTTTGTATGGGAGCCGCCTTAGAAAGTAGAGCAAGAAACTACACTCAAAAATTATGTCATTAACTGTTTGTAGTTTATTTAAAAAGTTTTACGTTTAGTCGTTTTTAAAAGAAAAAACGTTTGTTTGATGTTCAGTTTTTGTTAATGACTACTTCTGTCCTTTGTTTCAAAAATAACACACTTAAAAATACAGACTTTCATTAACATTTAATTTTTAAAGTCATTTATTTTTGTTCTGTAAATAAAAACTACTGATTATTCTTTAATTTTTTAATGATTTGTGTAAGTATTTTTTTTTTTTTTTAATTGTTGGCATTTTTTAAGAAAATATCATTAGTTTTTACCTAAGTTTTTACCACAAGTAGGTTATTTTTTTTGTAGAAAAAAAGTTCAAACAATTATTTATGGAAATATAAAAACATGTTTGTTAGGGCGGAGTAATTTTTTTTCTACAAAATCGTCTAGCATATACAGATTCTCCATAAAATTCTAAGAAAAAATGCCGAACAACCCATGTCTCAAAAATCAGTTTTGACCCCCCCAATTTTAAAAAATAGTTTTGCACGATATACGACTTTTTTAGCTGGGCTTATTATTTGGAATATATAGTTTTACTTATAAATATTGCTTTTATTTTGTATTAGAGGTATTTTTGGGTACGGGAAATCCATATTTGATATTTATTTTGCTATAAACGCCGCTAGAGGGCGCTAAAAATAAAAATTTGGACTTGGGTCTTCAGATTTTTTTTTATTTTGAAGCCAGATACTCTAAGGAGCCATTTAGACATTCCCATTTACAGCTTAGTTAAATTTCAAAAACTCGCGATTTTATTCGCGATTTTAATTTTTTTTAAATCCACTAAAAATTAAAAAGTGGTAAACTACACCATTATTTTTTTGCCACAATTTTTTAAAACTTTTTGGTTTAAAGTAGAGGATTTTAGCTTTCGATTTCAATTTTGATTATCAAAATCCGATGTTTACTTAAGGAGTTATAGATCTTCAAAGTACATCGATAAGCGATTTGAAAATCCTAATATCATTTATTAACAAAATTTAAAAAAATCTTTTTATATGGGCATAATTTAAAAAAAAAAATATTAAAAATAGAAGACTTTTGTTTCCTATTAAAATGCTGACTGATTTTTTTTTTGTAAAAATGTCATACTTTCATAATATGTTAATTAAAAAAAATCAAAAGAGGTGAAAGTTGACGAAAATGCACTAAAAAATGCATTTGCATTTAAAATACATTTTTTTAATAACACAATTTTTTTTTTAACTTTCAAGTTTAATGTAGAGGACTTAAGCTTTTAATTTCAATTTTGATTTTAAAAATCGGATAATTACTTAAGAAGTTACGTTCATCAAACTTCACTACTTTTTCATATTTTGTGATTTTAAAAAAATGAAAATCGCAAATAAAATTGCAAGATTTTGGAATTTAATAAAACTGTAATTGGGAATGTCTAAATGGCTCCAAAGTGTATTTATGTACACAATCTAAAGATCCCAGGTCAAAAAATACCCTTTTTTCTTGATGATTAATGGACAAGGCGTACACTCAAAATATTTTGTAGGCAAAAACAAATGAAAAACACACTTAAAACCAGTAAATAAACAATTGAAAACCATCCCAGTAACTATTCATTTGTTTTAAAAACATCAACATTTTTTTTTTACTGTTGGCAAAATTTTCTAAAATAAATAACATTAACATTAAAAAATTACGGTTTTTTCATTCTTTTTTACCAACAAATTCGAAAAAAATAACCAACGAAAACATTAAAAATTAATGATAGTTCTGTTATTTTTACCAACAAATTTCAAAAAAAAAATAACCTACGAAAACAATAAAAATTATTGATTTCGTAGGTAATTTATTAAAATTTTTTATTGAAATATTTTTTTAAAAATTTTTAATAAAACTTTTGGGGAATCGAGCCCGCATTCAACTACTTTCTGGCCAGACACTCTACCCATCGTGCCAAAGTCACTTGATACAAACATGTTTTTATATTTCTATAAACAATTTTTTGATTTTTATTTCTGCAAAAAAATAACTGACTTGTGTAGGTAAAAACCAAGGTTGGCAATCGAAACGAATAACGGTATCGATATCGGTATTGGTATGGTTTTTTAATTTATTTCGGTATCGGTTACGGTATTTGAGTTGAATCGGTTACGGTATTACCGATACCGAAACGTCAATACCGGTACGTACCGGTATTATAGAAAAAATGCTAAAAATATAAAAAAACGTATAAAAACTTAAAAAAAAATTTTAAAAACAAGTAGAAAAGTTAAATTCGACTTGGAGTAATCCATCAATACCCTCCACAATGCCCTTCTAAAGTGATAGTTAATATTCTAACGTGAATCAAATTAACAATTTTAATTAGAAATATTTTATTTTGAGCAAAAAACTTTTTTTTAGTAATTTTGAAAAAAAAAAATAAACAAAAATTTTTTTTTTGAGTGCAATTTTTTTTTTCGCGTGTAAGTTTTTTTTGTTTTAGCATAACAATTTTTGTGAGTGACAAGAATACTTTGTAAAATATTTTCGTGACTCATAAATTTTTTTAAAGCTGGTTTAACGGTTTTTTCAACAAGTGAATTTAAAGCGAAACCAATCTGAATTCACGGTTTTCTTAATAACTTTTGAACCACTGGCCCGATTTGGCTGAAATTCAATACCAGGCCAGGGAAACAAATATATATGCCAAGCTTCAGCATCCCCATGATTGCCTTTCGAAAGTTAGCGTGTTTTTTATCTCGAAAATTCACGAAAAACCGTTGCCGAAATTCAGTCTTTCGCTCATAACTTTTGAAGCACTGGACCGCTTTTGCTGGACATTTTCCTATGTCTTTAATACATAAATATAAGGCCGCATCGATTTTTACCTTTCTTTTTTGTTTGAGCTGAAAAGGGTCCAATAAGTTTCTATTAGGTGTCACAATGACCCCGTAAAGTTTATTTTCCTCCCGCATCGCGGTTAAAGTAAAAATCCCAACAAATTACATATTTCATCTTATTTCTAGGCAACCAATTTTGTTGGTGTTATCCATTTGGAAAAATAGGTATTCCCTGTCTAGACAAGATCACATTCAAAAATATTGCAAAAATTTTTTTTCGCGAATTATGGGACTTTTAAGGACGATTTCTACGTGTTAAGTCACTTCAAAAAATTATAATATGGTGGAAATCCTCCTGCCAAATGCCTTCCCCGAAGTCCTGTAAATATCAAAAAATACTTGGACACCCACATCACGGATTAAATAAAAATCCCCAATAAACCATACAAAAGGGGGTTGGAAAGTTTATATTGGGAGTCAAAACGAATCCATAAAAATTTCGTGAAAATCAATAATTTTCTTTTGCTCTCGCATCGCGGAAATATGTTTTTTTTTTAATTTTTATTTAATTAACGATGTGGGTGCCAAAAGATTTTTTTGATTTTTATGAGACTTCGGGGAGGCATTTGGAATACGATTTTTCATTTACAAAAACCAAAAAATTTACATACTTTCTATTATTATTTTTTTTTGTAAAAAATCATGGTTTTTAAGAAAAACCGTTTCAGTACCGGTACGTACCGATACCGAAGGAAAAGGTTTTTGGATACCGGTATCCGATACCAAAACTGAGTTTCGGTATTGGTATTGGTACCGGTATTCAATTTAAAGGTTTTGAAACGAATAACGGTATTGAAAAGGTATCGATTGCCAACATTGGTAAAAACTAATGATATTTCATTAAAAAATACCAACAATTTAAAAAAAAATTACTTACACAAATCATTAAAAATCAATAGAATAATCAGTAGTTTTTACTTACAGAACAAAAATAAATGACTTTAAAAATTAAATGTTAATGAAAGTCTTTATTTTTTATTGTGTTATTTTTGAAACAAAGGACTGAAGTAGTCATTAATAAAAACTGAACATCAAACAAATGTTTTTTCTTTTAAAAACGACTAAACGGAAAACTTTTTAAATAAACTACAAACAGTTAATGACATAATTTTTTTAATGTATATCGTACAAAACTATTTTTGAAAATTGGGGGGGTCAAAACTGATTTTTGAGACATGGTTTGTTCGGCATTTTTTCTTTGAATTTTATGCAGAATCCAAATATCCTAGACGATTTTGTCGAAAATTTTGCTCTGAACAATTCACTCCGCTCTAATGTTTGTATCAAGTGACTTTGGTACGATGGGTAGAGTGTGTGGCCAGAATGATTGGGGGATCGATTCCCCAAAATTTTATTAAAAATTTTTAAAAAAATATTTCAATAGAAAATTGTAAAAAATAACCTACGAAATCATTAATTTTTAATGTTTTGGTAGGTTATTTTTTTTGGAATTTGTTGGTAAAAATAACAGAACTATCATTAACTTTTAATTTTTTCGTAGCACAGTGGACGGTTTGTATGGAAAACGCGCGCATCGAAGTTTTTTGACTATATCTTCTAAACGGTTAGGAGTTGTAAAACAAAATTAGGCATTCTAAAAACTAGGGACCTTAAGCAATTAAAGCTGTGATCAAAGTTTGTTGTCCTCCTTGCACCCTACATATAAATTGAATGCAAAGTTGGTTAATTTATTTATATGAACAAATGCTAAAAAAATGTTAAGATCATTGACATTTTTGATATATTATTACTGAATGTCGTTCGGATAGAGTAAATATACATCATTAAACATTATTAGTTCAAATACATATAAAAAATTGAGTTAAATTATGACCAAATGTATCGACTTTTTTAGTTAACAAATCTGACAATATAAATATATAAGTGGCATTCCTTGTATCAAACCTATTTAAAATTGCACAAAAAAGATAAATTTAATATTTGCAAACATTACCTTTCACCTTACACTAAAATATCCGGCACGTATGACTTTTTTATCAATTTTATTTTATTGATTTATAATAAATAAATAGAAGTAATAAACCAAAAATGAATAATAACAGGATTAAAACATTAAAAAACAAATTAACATAGACACAATAATGCAATATCGTAATAAATAAAATAATAAAAAAAAAATAGTTCTTTTGTGTTAGTTGCAATAGTTCCTTTGGATAAGGAACCTTTTTTACGAAGTTCGATGTTTCTTCACGTAAAATAAAAATTTTTGGATCTGATTCTACCATAAATTTTTGAAAAATATCTTTTAGATTGTTTATTCTTGAATTTTTTCTGCTAAAATTGCTTTTGTAAATCTTAAAATATTTATACGACCTTTCTAACGATTCTTCTGATAACTGACCTAATATTTAAATTGTATAAGTTAGTTAATGAATTGCTTATATAGTTCAAAATATTTTTATTACCAACTGGTAACACCCAATTTTGAATAATCTCACTTCCGTGTATCAGGACCTCATGTACAGAAGGACTCATTGTCCACCATCCATACATTGAGATTATAAGTTTTGCTGTGTCGAATTACTTAACTCAATAAAAATTTTACAATTTTTAGTTTTTTTTTTTTAACACTTAAATGTGTTTATTATTCCCATTTGGTAAATAGCTATTTTACTTTTTATTGGTAATGGTTTTTTACTCTTTTTTAGTAAAACGAGTGTAACTAAGTACTTATTTATCTTAATTTTCATCACTATTTATTTCTGTCTTACGCCCTTGTTAAAATAATTAGTGTTTCAACAAGTAACTACTTATTAACATTTGTTCCGGATTACATATCCCATTACTAGTAATGCCAAATTTTGCTGGGTATTTAGTTAGTTTCTCAAGCCTATGCAGCATCACCAATTTTTTTGTAAATATCTAAATAGGTTGAAGCTGATATTTAATAATTTCGAAAAATAAAAATTAAAAAAAAATAAATATATATGTTTTTTTTTTTTTTCTTTTTATGGACCCTACTTTGGAGCCTTGTCCTGAATTTAACTGCAAGTTACTGCAGACGAGATAAAGTTCCTCGTTTAGATAAATACCTCTAGTTTCACCCCATATTGAATTTGTTTGTATCCACAAGGTTCCACAAAAGATGCAGTCTATAATTAAGAGTCATTTTTACACATTTCTTAAAAAATGACAACATTTGGCAGTCAATTAATGAATAACGCGGTTTAAAATTTTAGCTTATAAGGGCAGTTTTAATTAGTTACATATATTGTCAAAGCTGTGTTAAAATTTTAGGATGTTAGCTTACTTAGAAATAGTTTTACTCAATCATTTAAAAAAGGTTTCCAAAAAATTTTCATTTTTTAAAAAAATCTGAAAATGTTTGGACTTTGGAGAGACGCCCTGGTCAAAGTAAATGACATATAAATATTTTATGAATGGTTTTCTATCCCCTAGGATGTCTTTTATCAAACCCATGTTCAACCGATCAAATCGCTGACAATTTTGATTTTGTTACGATGCGCGTCCATCTTCCACTGTGCGTAGGTTGTTTTTTTCGACCCTTGAAACTAGACCCACCAAAGGTATTTTTTGTGTAGGGTTTCTTGTATTTTTATTAACTAAATAAAACGCTTGTATGCTTGAAAAGTTCAAAGTCCTGCAGTTGGACCAGGGGATTTGAAAATAACTTTTTTTACCGTCCCGTTTTGTGGGCATGGATATTAGAAAATATTTTATATAAGGTAAAATTTTATAAGTACAAAACGCCTAATAAATGAATTTGTAAACATTTTCCACCAGAGGGAATTTGTTCCCAAGGACCCCCGCCTAACTTTAAGAACTCCCACAATTATTAGTATGTATACACTTTGAAATGGTCTATTACTTTTACCCAGCTTGACATTGTGTTCATGTTCATAACTCAAAGCTGTCATTTAAGTTGTTAGGACAACAACAACAAAAAAACACATAAAGGTACCTCTTCTATATTCTTAATACTCTGCTCCAGAGTTAAGAAGAACACGGCAGGCAGCCAAACTTAACTAAGCAAACAGGAGCACCAGGAAAATGAAAAATAATATAAAAAAAAGAAGAAAAAAAAACTATTGCAATAAATACGATTAACATCAATTTCACTCAATTGCTTCTAAAAAAGGAGGATGTTCTGTGTTGGTGTTGCACGAAAGTCCTTTTCACGTCATGTAATTGAATGGCTGTCATATTAGAAGACGATAAAAGTGGGTGGCGCGCAAGTATTTTCAACGTTAGCGTAACGAGAAAAGAAAATATTAGCAACGGTGCTAAGTAATAAAATAATGAAAATACATTTAACATGAAAATATTTACAAGCAAAAGATGGTTAGAAAATAAAATGGAAAACATAAATAAAGCAATACGGGATGTATTTGAGTACATCAGTACGTATGATTGTTATTTAAAGATTTAATATTAATCATACGCAGTGGATGCCATGTAATCGAATTAAAATCAGATTTTACTAGGGTGAGTTTTAAATGTACGTTTGTAAAGGGTTTTGTAAATTTGAGAAGTAATTTTGTATAAGAGCCCACTTAGGGAGTGGAGACACGGGGTAGGTATGTTTTGAAAAAATGTTGTGGGAAAAAAGTTACACAGTGGATTTAATTTTTGCTGGTTTGAAATTAAAGGTATTGAAATGCTTTATTAATTCTTCACCCAAAAAATTATAGACTAAAAATGTTCAATTAAATCTATTGATCAACAAAATTTAAATGAGCCAACCAATGTTTTGATTACATTTTTGTTATTTTCTTTAACTGTCGAATTACAAATTTTCAACATACCAGGTTTTTTCGATTTAATTAATTTGAATACATTAATTCATTATGTCGTTTTTTTTAACAACTAACAAAAAAGTACTGTGATGTAGTAACAGTTATTTAAAGTAGTTAATTTAATTTTTTTATCTCTGAAAAATTTTCAAAGTTTTTTTTTTCAAAAAAATAAAAATAAATTTTCGTTTTTTTATTTTTCACAACTTTTTAAAAAAAAAAAATTTGGTCTTCAATTTAAAAAAAAAAAAAAAAAACAATTATATATTGATTATTTTATTTTTACTACATGTTAGTTTGTTGACTACAAATGTAAGTAGTATTTACTACATAAGTTAAGTTTTTGTCAGTTAAAATAACTAACATTGTTAGTTGATTTAACTGAAAAAGTAGTTGACCCCAAAACAACTTACAAAGTAGTTATTTTAACTGACATTTTCAGTTAATTTTACTAACATAATTTTTTGAGTGTAAGGTTGGGGTGTCTTGGCTTATCAGCCATATCAGGGAATTAGGTATTCAAAAAAATGGGTAAAAAAATGGCGAAAAATCGTTTTTTTTTTTTTTTTGGATTTTTAGCAATTTCTTCTACATGGTATTTTCATATGAGTAGAAAAGTTTTTTTACAACCTGTCCAACGAAAATGTGTAAATTATGGGGAGTATTTATATAAAGACATAGACCCATGACACAGACTAAGCGATTTTAGGAGAAAACAGAGCGGCTTTCAGCTAGTTTTAAGCTAACATGGCAACACTTTCTACGACTTAGGAGTGAGTGAAACAATAAAAACCGATCTGGCATATATTTTTCTTATGAAGCGTTACATTAGTTTTCTCTTACTAACCTTATTCGTAAAATAACTTAAAAAAATTAAATTTTTTGATATTAAGGGTTTGTGATTGAAGAAGAAAACATTGTATTTCTAAAGATTATTTTTGATGTGGATTTATTCCAGACCATGGTTTCTGTAGCCACCTCTACGTCTTCAGTGGAGAAAATTACATTGGATTAAAATTGTTTGATTTTTGTAAGTCTGTTTTCTAAGTGTTTTTTCTTCAACAGACTTAACTCTGATTGGAATCGAACCCACGTTCATGAAATTTTCTGTCACTTATGTCGAGTCTGTATTAGTCTGTGCCCATGATATCCATATGAAAAAGAAATAGTAGTAATCTTTATTAAATTTAAGTCGACACATATTTTTTCCCTAGACGATACCCTCCTTTTACACACAAAAAAACCTTGTCAAATAACTACAAAAAGTCAAAATGGGATTACCATTTTACTAATATTTTACAGTTTTTTCGCAAAAAATTTTCTATCGATATGTAATTTTTTTGAAATTTTACCAATTTTTTTTTTTTGTAATTTTACAAATTTTCAACTTTTTTTACAAAAAAAAATCTAGTAAATTCACGAAAATTCCTTGTAAGTGTAATTTAGCCAAAAAAAAAGTTGTAAATTTACAATGTTATTGGTAAAAAGTTTGTAAAATTTCAATAAAGCTCGTAATTTTTACTAGGAATCGTAAAATAGGATGTAGCAAAAAATCTAGTAAAATCACGAGACCTCCATGTAAGTTTTATCGCGCCAAAAAAAATTTACAATTGTATGGGTAAAAATCTTGCAAAATTACAAAATTATTGGTAAAAATCTTGTAAAATTACAAAGAATAATTTTCAAATAGGTGGTAAAATTAAAATAAGAAACTTTTCTTGTCATTTTACAAGTTTTTTTTAAGGTAAATTGACATTTTTCTTATTTTAAACATTTTAGGTATGCCGCACAAACTTAAAACCTTTAACGAAATCTGGTGAAATTTGACTAGGAAAATATCCGTAGAACATGTTAACCCTTTAAATGCACGTTCTAACTTTAGACATGTTTTAACGTTTTTGAAAATATGACAAAAGTGACTTAAAATAAGCGTTTAAGGAGTAATTTGTTCTTAGAAAAGAATTGCACTCAAAAAAAACCTTGTCAAGTTACTAGAAAAAGTCTCGTAATCCCATTTTACCAATATTTGACAGTTTTCCTTGTTTTTTAACAAATAATTTTCGGTCGAATATAGAATAATTTTTTTGTAATTTAACAATTTTTCTTGTAATTTTACAAATTTCTAAGGTTTTTTACAAAAGAAATCTAGTAAATTTACGAGAATTTCTTGTAAGTTTTATTTCGCCAAAAAAAGTTGTAAATTTACAATTTTATGGGTAAAAATCTTCTAAAATTACAAAAAAAGCTCTTAACTGTTACTAGAAATTCTCGTAAAATAGGAGGTAGCAAAAAATCTAGTAAAGTCACGAAACCTCCTTGTTAGTTTTATTGTGTCAAAAAAACTGTAAATTTACATTTTTTTTAGTAAAAAGCTTCTAAAATTACAAAATTATTGATAACAAGTAAAAAAGTTAAATTCGGCCTTGCCGAATGTAGTGATACTCTACACATTTTCAAAACAGATTATTGCAAAAAAACTTTATTTAAAAGGAAATTACTTTTGGAAAAAAATTAAAAAAAAAAAAAATCCGCGAAAAAAAACCGCGATTTTTTTTCTTTTTTGTCAAAAAATATGTTCGTACTTGTTTAAATACAATTTGGTGTTCAATTATGTTCACATATGTCAACCAGCAGCTGAATTAAAGCATTTTGTATTTTTTGGTTATGTTGAATGTACTAAAATTTTTGAGGTATCCTTACATTTTCGTTCATAACTTTTGAACCGCTAAACCGATATCGCTCAAATGCAATACCAAACTTCTCGGGAGAACTTCCAATAAATATGTTGAGTTTCAGTCATCTCCGTGTAATATTTTGGCCGTGATTACCATATATCCTTTAGGGGTTTTAGTCCACTATTAGGGTACTCCCATTTTTTTTTTTTTGGTCTCAAGCCAATTATATTAAGTCAAATTTTTTGAACAGTGTTAAAAATATTTTACCAATTCGACGGTACCATTCCAAAACATGCTAAGTCGGCATAACATGTTTGCTGGGTGTAGCATTTCTTAATTCGTCCCTTGTTAACTTAGATTCTGTAAAATTTTGGTATTGTTCGGACTATCGCATTAAATGTTATAAGCAAAAATGTACTATGTATAATTTTAAAAGCTAAAAAAAAACTTCCTTCGTAAATGTTCTAAGTACACTTAGCATAATATGTTTCGATTTTTTTTTTGGATTTATGCTAAGTGTTCAATCTATTTTTGTTTTATGCTAACTGTTCTTTCTTACAAGAGAAATATCTTAACCCTTATGAACCGATTTGCATGAAACGTGAAATATATATAAAAGAGACAATTCTAAGGTTGGGGTGTCTCGACTTATCGGCCATATCAGTGTTTTAAAATTTCGTCGTCCCCTTATGAAACAAGGTGGACCTCCGGGAAAATTTCGATAACTCCCGAACTAACAGGAATATCATCTAGAGCAAAAATACGTGTCGACTTAAATTTAATGAAGATTATTTCGTATTCATATGGACATCGTAGCTCTATGTCTTCATATAAATACCCCACAAAATTTACACATTTTCATGAAAAAAGTATTTAACGAAGCCAAACTTTTACAAGGTTATGCCACCGTTGGATAGTTGGCATTAAAAAACCCGTTCTTCTCATATGTAAACATCATATAGTTTCTTAGAAAGAAATGGCTGAAAAATCCAAAAAACGATTTTTTTGTCATTTTTTGACCCATGTTTTGAACCTCTAAATCCCCGATATGGCCGATAAGCCGAGACACTCCAACCTTAGAATAGTCTATATATATTTTACGTTTCATGCAAATCGGTTGATAAGGGTTGAGATACTTCCCTTGTTAGTAGTAAAAAATAATTTCAATATTAGATTCTTTCCAAACTAAAACATGCTATCTGAACTAAGAATATCAATGCGAGTTACTTAAATCAACTACAAATTTATAATCATAAAATAAATTCTATTACAATTGTGATAGAAACACAGAAGGTCTATCTCATACCGTTCCCAAAATATCGTCAAAAAACTTTAAAGGCGATTATCTCAAAACTAGCTTTTTAGACTTAGCATGTTTTAGAATGGAGCCGTTGAATTAAATTGTAAATTTACAACTTTTGACTTTTTTTAGAGAAAATGGTGGATTATCTAAATTCTTCTTCACAAGTATACAACTTCTACAAATGTTGTATTGATTCTACTCTCTATTTTCAAACCAAAAATACTGTTTCACTAATTTTTGAAATGTATAATTAGAATCAAATTAACAACCAAAAAATGTTGTTAAAAATTTTAATTACAATTATTTATTGCATTTTTATTAAACAACAAATAAAAGTGTTTAGTTCAGTTGAGCCGATTCTTATATACCCTTGAGTACGAAAAGCATATAAAACAAGTAGAAAAGATAAAACCGACTTGGCCGAATCTATGAATACACTCCACAATGCCCTTTTTAGGTGACAGTAAATTTTCTAACGTGAAAAAATAACGTTTTTGATTAGAAATATTGTTTTTTGTGTAAAAAAACTTTTTTAAGCGTAAATTTTTTTCGAGTGTATTTTTGTTTTTTTAGTGTAAAAATATTTTTGAGAGACAAAAATACGTTGTAAAATATTTTTGTAATTTACCAATGTTTATACCCTACACCACTCTGTGGTACAGGGTATAATGAGTTTGTGCTGATGTTTGTAATTACCCGAAATATTGGTCCTAGACCTACCTTCAAATATACCGATCGACTCAGAATTACTTTTTGAGTCGATTTAGCGATGTCAGTCCGTCCGTCCGTCTGTCCTTCTATCGGTTTAAGCACGATACAGGTCGCAATTTGTCATCCATTGACTTGAAGTTTGAAAATTAAGCATCTTTTGGTCCAAGGACGAAGCCTATTGAAATTGGAGAAAATCGGTCCATGTTACAACCTAGCCCCCATTCAAACGCCCCCTTTGGATTCAGCTTAAATGACTCTTATAACCGAATTAAAATAGACATCGCGTTTAAATTCAGCAGGTAATCAAATTTTATATGCACAAATCACCATTCCAAATTTCAAAGGAATCGGGTCAGTCCTTCTGGTAGTCCCCATACAAACCACCTTCCCGATATTCACTTAATTCCCTCAAAATTCATAAAAATGGAAATATTTGATAAAAATTTTAATTTTTGGTGTTAAACGTGTACTTCAGTAACCAAATGAAATCGGAATATAATTGGACCATTTTTGGACTTAGTCCCCCATCCCGAGTAAAAATTTTTATATGATACAATATATAATGATATGTAACACAATATATATTTATACCCAATTTGATCCGAATAATGGTGGATGTTTTTGCATTAAAAAAGATCAACTTGTATAAAATATGATTTGATTTCATCCGAGTCTTGACCAGACATTGCCATATATTAGTGGACCCAATTAGATCTAATTGCATAAAAACATGTTAAATCCTGGTGTTTTTTGGTGTTACACCACAGGTCAACGATACATTCACCAAACATATAATTTTCTTAAATAAAAAAATGTTCGGGTACGCTTCGAACCAGATAGGTGATATACATAACCCTAACAAGGAAATGTTTAGGAACATTTTAAAAAGTTTCTTATACTTTGCCTGAAAAACTTAGAAAATTGTTGGTTAAATGGAAACATATAGTGTTATATATGGAACAGAATAGGATATATATAATTTTATATTAAATTATACAGAAAAACAAATTTTGTATTGACCCTCATATAATTTTATATAATTATATCAACCGTACACCTTTTAATCCGAATCATGATTAAATTATATATTACTACATATGACTGCATTAAAAAATGTAGAAAATATCTCAGGGATGTATAATCATATATAATTTATTATGTTTGTATCAAGTTATATATTATAATATATGTCTATTTTTACTCGGGATATAAAAATTTCGACCGATATTCAGTTAAATTGGTTTATTGACAAAAAATAAACCAATTCCACTAAAATTTGATCTGTGTGTTTTTTTTCAGCACTAAATAAGGATCTAACAAAAGACAGATGCAATCGGTCCATGTTTGGACTTGGGACCCATTTTCCAGAAAACACTGGTGTAGGGTATAATATGGTCGGTCTTGACCGACCTATGGGGTCCTAGACCAATATTTCGAGGTGTTACACACGGAATGACAAACTTATATATACCCTCTATCACTAGAGTGGAGGGTATAAAAATTGTCAATGCCGCTTTGGGGAGCAGTCCGCAGAGGGACCGCTGAGGACTGTTGGGGGACACCTTAACTCGATATATGTTAATAAGTTAAATTATTATAATCTATATATATAAAAGAGTAATGTGACTGACTGACTGACTGACTGACTTATTGACTGATTCATCATCGCCCAGCCCAAACCGCTGAAGCTAGAGACTAGAAATTTGGACTGTAGGTTCACCTCCCGGAATATAGATCCACTAAGGCTGGATTTTTGCCAATGTTGATTCTAAGGGGGTAAAAAGGGTAAAAAACTGTACTTTTGGTACTTTTTATATCTCCTGAAATAATGGTCGCAGAGACTTGAAATTTGGACTGTATGTTCACTAGACCACCCAAATTTGCAAAAGTATTTTTTTGTTCGCTCCACCGGCAGTTTCTGATAGATTAGCCATAAAAAATAATATATGTGCAAGAACTGGATCTCTCGGTTGCATACAGGCCAGTCGATTTGAACTTTTGACCCTAAAAGTGACATAAAAGCACTGCAAAGCTTTTAAGTGTCATAACTCTTAAAATATGCGTTTTTCAAAAAAAATGCTATATAAGTTTTATTTTGCAGAATAAGAAAGCAAACATTTCCTTCACACAAGTTTTTAGCCTAAGTCCAACACATCGTGGTGTTTTTAGCTGTTAAAGTAAAAATTTATGTGAAGACTTCATTTAAAACGACCCTCGTTAAAATTTGGACAGAAATTGAAACAGTCGGTGGCCATTATTTTGTAGAGTAAGATATGTAGTTTTCATAAACCAATTACATTTAGAATTTATATGGGTAATTTCATTACAGAAGAGCCCAAAGCTGACTTTGAAGTTTCGATTTTCCAAATGCTGTATACGAATTTGAGAAATTACTTTATTTTAAACGACCCTCTTTAAAATTTTAATGGAGACAGTAGGTTTCCATGATTTTGGAGAGTTAGATGTGTACTTTTTGGAAAATATTTTTAGACCCGACCCACTTCGATTAATTTTTTTGGATATGTTTTTGTACTTATTAAATGCAACTTGCACTCAAATTCAGCCTTTTATACCAAGTTGGTGTTGAGTAATCAATTTTTTAAAATGGCGTTTTTAAAAAAAAAAAAAATAAATAAAAATGGAAATTTTCAATTGATTTTGACCGGTAAAAAATGTAGATATCTTAAAATAAGTTGGACAATGTTTTGTTGGTATTTAAATGTAGTTTTGGAACAAAAATATGAAATAATTATTCGAAGTAATTATCACTAATTTTTTAACGTTTACAAATTAAAATCGAATTTCTGAAAAAGTCTAAAACCTTGGATTTTTTTTTTTAAGTCTAAAAACTCTACTCTAAATTACACCATTTTTAAGCCAAAATTTGAGATGTGAGCACAATTCGTTGTATTTTTTATAAATTTTGAAAATTGCAGTTTTTTTTAGACTCTGATATATTTTATTTGGTGCTCCAAAATAATTAAATTGGTAGATATTGACCTTAACTTACCCTAGACACATTCATTTGTGGGTAAAAATATGTCTCATAAAAATTTAGGTTGATGGGTAATGCGTGCCGCATCGGCCTTGAATTAAAAAAAAAACGAATTACAAGGAAAAATATGATTTTTTCCGTTTTCTCAATTTTTTTGCTATTTCAAGTTAAATTTGATTCAGGTGGTTACATAATTTTGATTTGAAGTAAAACGCCTCTCTGATAAGGTACTAAAAACTAAAATCGGTTGAAAATCAGCCAAGTTATTAAAACTTCCCCACACTGAGGGAAAAAACCATATTTAAATCAAATATGTTCATGTTTATTTTAAGTATGCTACATATTTTTGGAAATAATTTAAATTTCAATATTGTTTTTTATTGATTTTAACATAACATTTTTGTTTTAAAATTGCATACAATTTTGATTTAAAATTGATCACTTTAAATTTAATATGCTGTCATCAAAAGTCGTTAAAAATTTGAAAAATATACTATTCAAATATTTGTATTAAAAATAATATTTTTCATGTTTATTTTAAAGTTGAACAATTTTGTTTTTTGACATTTAAAGTTTTTTTTCAAGAAATATAATAAAGTTGGGCAATTTTATTTTAAGTAGAAACAATGTTAAAATATTGCTTCATTAAAAAAAGACGTCCATTTTTTCACATCTATAAATGCGACGAGTTTAAGTGAAATTAATTAAATTAACTAATGTGAAATTAAAAATTAAAAAACTAAAGTGAAAAAGAAAATTATTTACAATAAAAACAAAAATAAAACTGAGAAAGTAAAAAATCAAGTGAACAAAAAACATAAAGACTGAAGTGCTAGAAAACGAGGAGGGATGTATCCATGTAATTGGCAGAAAATAAAAACTTCTAACTTTAGTTTTCTATATATAGAAAACTAAAGTTAGAAGTTTTTATTTTCTGCCAGACATTTGATGATTTTAGGCATTTTTTGACCGAGGGTCTTCCGATTTTTGTTATTTTTTTCATACAGATTCTCTATGGAGCCAATTTCAAATTTCATCCATCAGATCGAAAATATTCGAAAAACTCGCGATTTTATTCACGATTTTCGTTTTTAAAAAAGTAAAAAAAATGCAAAATCTATGTTACTTTGGGCTGCTGTATTTCCTAAACTACTTATCGCATTTTAACAATCTATAGCGCATACGAATGTTATGTAAGTCTATTTTAATATCTTATAAACTGAAAAAATATCGGTGGTTTAAAAGTGCATTTTATATGCAAATGCAGTTTTGAAGTGCATTTTGCGAAACTTTTACCCCTTTTAATTTTTTTTTAATTAGCATATTTGGAAAATTTAGAATTTTTGCTACAAAAAAATGTTTTCATTACAATGGACCGACAATGTATGCTATTTTTAAATTTTTTTTTTAAAAAATACTTCCTTAAGTTTCCCTTATAAAATTTTTTATTTTTTAAATTATACCAAAATCATGTAAAAAGACATATTTTTAAACCGTTATATTTTCAAAAGTACGAATCATATCTTACTGTTTTTATGCACATTAGAAAGGTATTTTTGTCTATTTCTTGTATATAATGACCCCAAAAATGTTGGTGTTTAACAAATGCATTTTAAATGCAAATGCAGTTTTGAAGTGCATTTTTCAAAACTTTTTCCCTTTTGAATTTTTTTTTAATTATCATATTCGAAAAGTTCACAATTTTTACTACAAAATAATGTCCTCCTAATAATGGACCCACTGTGTGTGCTATTTTTAAAGAAATTTTAAAAATTTCATTAAAACAAATTTTAATATTTTAAATTAAACCAAAAAAATCTGAAATCACATGATTTTTAAAAAAATTCTAAAAAATAGCACGCACAGTGGGTCCATTGTTAGGAGGACATTATTTTATATTAAAAATTGTAAACTTTTCGACTATGATAATTAAAAAAAAAATCAAAGGGGTAAAAGTTTTGAAAAATGCACCTCAAAATTGCATTTGCATTTAAAATGCATTTGTGAAACACCAACATTTTTGGGGTTATTATATTCAAGAAATGGACAAAAATACCTTTCTAATGTGCATAAAAACAATAAAATACGATTCGTACTTTTAAAAATATAACGGTGTAAAAACATGTCTTTTTATATGATTTTGGAATAATTTAAAAAATAAAAATTTTTATAAGGGAAACTTAAGGAAGTATTTAAAAAAAAAAAATATTAAAAATAGCATACATTCTCGGTCCATTGTAATGAAAACATTTTTTTGTAGCAAAAATTCTAAATTTTCCAAATATGCTAATTAAAAAAAAATTAAATGGGGTAAAAGTTTCGCAAAATGCACTTCAAAACTGCATTTGCATATAAAATGCACTTTTAAACCACCGATATTTGTTCAGTTTGTAAGATATTAAAATAGACTTACATACCATTCGTATGCGCTATAGATTGTTAAAATGCGATAAGTAGTTTAGGAAATACAGCAGCTCAAATTAACACAGATTTTGCATTTTTTTGAATTTTTTAAAAACGCAAATCGTGAATAAAATCGCGAGTTTTTTGAATATTTTCGATCTGATGGATGAAATTTGAAATTGGCTCCATAGAGAATCTGTATGAAAAATATAACAAAAATCGGAAGACACTCGGTCAGATTTTTTAAAATGTCTCATGGAATGGACGATATTTGGTATTTTTATATATGGTATTTATATAAGTAATTAATCTAAATGTGTTTATTTTTTGGTATTTAATTACATTTGTTGTAATTAGGTACAGTGCTACAATTGGGGTAGAAGTATATCCAAGGCTTTGGCTTTGATTTTTGTCATGTATAGCAAAAACCAAAGCCAACAAGCAATATTTAAAGCCAAAGCCTTGGATGCACTTCTACGCTTAAATGTACAATTAGAGTAGTGTTAATTTTTTTTTTTTTGGTGTGTTATTAAAAAATATTGTAAAAATTTAAAAATAAAAAATAAATAAACAAAACTATGTATTCTTTTATTTAAAATTTCATGGTTTATATGTAAGTAAAAAGCTGCAAAAGAACAAATATGTCCCATATTTAAATTAATATTGGTCAACTTTAAACCAAAATTTGTTGCATATTTAAATTTAGCATGGCCAATTTTAAAACAATATTGTTACATCTTAATTTTAAAACGTTGTCTTCTAATCGTGTCATGTTAAAAACAACTAGAAACATACTTAAATTAAATAAAAACAAACTTTGTTCTATTTCGTCACTGTTTTGTATTTAATTTAAAGTTGTTTCTGTTTGATTTTAACATTTTTTTTTCTTAGTGCAGGCATCTAACGTGTGGCAGACCACTTGAATAAGGAATACAATCCGATTCATGAAATTCATTGAAATTTTCTACTGTAATAACATTTTTTATTCTTCAAGTTCTAATGTAATTAGATGACAAGTATTTTTCATATTGTATTTTGCTAACATTTTTTAAATTAATGATAAAAATGCCTGTGCTTTTCAACACTCGTTCGAAATCTCCATTTTTAACTCTTCAAAATCATTGAAATCGATTGTATCCATTAAAATTTTAACGAGGGTCGTTTAAAATAAAGTAATTTCATAAATTTGTATACAGCATTTGGAAAATCTAAACTTCAAAGTCAGCTTTGGGCTCTTCTGTAATGAAATTACCCATATAAATTCCAAATGTAATTGGTTTATGAAAACTACATATCTTACTCTACAAAATAATGGCCACCGACTATTTCAATTTCTGTCCAAATTTTAACGAGGGTCGTTTTAAATGAAGTCTTCACATAAATTTTTACTTTAACCGCTAAAAACACCACGATGTGTTAGACTTAGGCTAAAAATTTTTATGAAGGAAATGTTTGCTTTCTTATTCTGCAAAATAAAACTTATATAGCATTTTTTGGAAAAACGCATATTTTAAGAGTTATGACTCTTAAAAGCTTTGTAGTGCTTTTAGGTCACTTTTAGGGTCAAAAGTTCAAATCGACTGGCCTGTATGCAACCGAGAGATCCAGTTCTTGCACAGATATTATTATTTATGGCCAATCTATCAGAAACTGCCGGTGGAGCGAACAAAAAAATACTTTTGCAAATCCCATACATTTTTTGGGTGGTCTAATGTTCACCTCCCGGAATATAGATCCCCTAAGGCTGGATTTTTGCCAGTGTTGATTCTAAGGGGGTAAAAAGGGTAAAAAACTGTACTTTTGGTACTTTTTATATCTCCTGAAATAATGGTCATAGAGACTTAAAATTTGGTTTGTATGTTCACATCCTGGAATATAGATCCAGTAAGGCTGGATTTTTGCCAGTGTTGATTCTAAGGGGGTAAAAAGGGTAAAAAACTGTACTTTTGGTACCTTTTAAATTTCCTTAAAAAATGGTCACAAAAACTTAAAATTTGGACTGTATGTTCACCTCAAGGAATAAAGATCCAATAGGGCTTGATTTTTGCCAATGATGATTCTAATGGGGTAAAAAGGGTAAAAAACTGTACTTTTGGTACCTTTTACATTTCCTTAAATAATAGTACTAGAAACTTGAAATTTGCAATGTAGGTTCACCTCCCGGAAAAAAGATTCACTAAGTCTGGGTTTTTGCCAATGTTGATCCTACGGGGAAAAATGGGCAAAAAAGTGTACTTTTGGTACTTTTTTTATATACTGAAATAATGGTCATTCAAACTTCAAATTTGAAATGTAGGATCCTTTAGTGAAATAAAACATTCTGGAACAAGAACTTTCTGTAAATTCTGTACCGTTATAAAAAGTACATTTTATAAAAAGTACCTTTTATAAAAAGAACCTTTTATAAAAAGTACCTTTTATAAAAAGTACCTTTTATAAAAAGTACGTTTTATAAAAAGTACCTTTTATAAAAAGTACCTTTTATAAAAAGTACCTTTTATAAAAAGTACCTTTTATAAAAAGTACCTTTTATAAAAAGTACCTTTTATAAAAAGTACCTTTTATAAAAAGTACCTTTTATAAAAAGCACCTTTTTTAAAAAGTACCTTTTATAAAAAGTACCTTTTAAAAAAAGTACCTTTTTTAAAAAGTACCTTTTATAAAAAGTACTTTTTATAAAAAGTACCTTTTATAAAAAGTACCTTTTATAAAAAGTACGTTTTATAAAAAGTACCTTTTATAAAAAGTACCTTTTATAAAAAGTACCTTTTATAAAAAGTACCTTTTATAAAAAGTACCTTTTATAAAAAGTACCTTTTATAAAAAGTACCTTTTATAAAAAGTACCTTTTATAAAAAGTACCTTTTATAAAAAGTACCTTTTATAAAAAGTACCTTTTATAAAAAGTACCTTTTATAAAAAGTACCTTTTATAAAAAGTACCTTTTATAAAAAGTACCTTTTATAAAAAGTACCTTTTATAAAAAGTACCTTTTATAAAAAGTACCTTTTATAAAAAGTACCTTTTATAAAAAGTACCTTTTATAAAAAGTACCTTTTATAAAAAGTACCTTTTATAAAAAGTACCTTTTATAAAAAGTACCTTTTATAAAAAGTACCTTTTATAAAAAGTACCTTTTATAAAAAGTACTTTTTATAAAAAGTACCTTTTATAAAAAGTACCTTTTATAAAAAGTACCTTTTATAAAAAATACCTTTTATAAAAAGTACATTTTTTAAAAAAGTACCTTTTATAAAAAATACCTTTTATAAAAAGTACCTTTTATAAAAAGTACCTTTTATAAAAAGTACCTTTTATAAAAAGTACCTTTTATAAAAAGTACCTTTTATAAAAAGTACCTTTTATAAAAAGTACCTTTTATAAAAAGTACCTTTTATAAAAAGCACCTCTTATAAAACGTACCTTTTATTAAAAGTACCGGAAGTACAATTTTTGATACTTTTTTATTTCCTAAAATTATATTTATAAAATCTTTTTATATTTCCTAGAATCTTAAATTTTGTAATGAAGGCAAATTCGGTAAAAAAAAGCATTCTGTGAAAAATACGTTTTTCTGGTTCTTAGTGGGGTAAAAAGGCTAAAAAAGTGCATTTTCGGTACCTTTGATATTTTTTGACGTAATGGTTCTAGAAACTTAAAATTAGGAATGTAAAATCTTCTTTGTACTTTAAATATTTGCTAAAATAATGATCCTAGAAAATTTAAATATGGAAAGAGGATCCTTCGGTGAAGAAAAAAAAAACATTCTGGTAGAGGTACTTTTTGGAAATTCCGTTTATAACGGGGGTAAGAAAGTGTACTTTTGGTACTTTTTTTTGTTCTTATAATAATGAAAAAGTGTAAATTTTGATTATTCTTATATTTCTTGAAATATTAGTTCGGAAACTTGATATTTTAAATTTTTAAATAAAGGATCACCTAGCACAAAAAAAACAGTTTTTGAAAAATTTTATTTTAAGAGGAAAAGGGGGCAATTGGTTATTTTTACCTATCTAACTAAGTATTAAACTCAAACCCCCAGAAATAACACCCAAGAGAAGGACATATTTTAAAATTTAAACTTTTATAACGGGGAACGAAATGGAATAGAGCAGGGAACAATATGGAATGATACTTTTTCCTCAAATATTTCGTGTTTTACTTTTTTAACTAAGAGCAGGACTTTGAACTTTTTCTGATATAAAACTGTTTCATTTTTAACAAAAATAGAAAAAAAAAACAAGATAGAGTGCTAAATTCAGCTCTGCCGAATATTTTAAATAAATTTCTGGGAGAGTTTGGGGTGGCGCTGAAGCACCTCATGTTGAGGACATCTTTCGAAAAATGATTACAACTGCTTTTATTATTCTTTTTTCACTCAAGAACTACAATTTTAATACTATTAAGCAACGCACTAAAAAGGGGTGGAATGAGAAAATATAATTTTCTAAACACCTGGGTCCAAGCGCAGAGCTTTGAAAAACATGTTAGAAAAATGCGTTTTTCAGAGGTTGGTTTAGTTCTTCAAGGGGAAACTTTTTTCCCCAAGGCCGATTTTGGCAATTTACGAACTTAATCTACCCATGACTATAAGACATATTCGTGCCAAACTTCAGGAGTCTAGTTTTTTTTTAATTTCGGACTGTATCGTGTATTATACAGACCGATATTTTGATGCGTTACTCACGGAATGACAAAGTAAGTATACTAACTGTTGTTAAAGTGTTAAATATCTAACTCATGTACCAAACGTCCTTTGACAACATATTTATTTTTAAAATTTCATGTATCCAAATAAATACTTCTCTCTATAAATTAACATTTTAGCCGCAGTTTTATTGCACACAAACAAAAGAACAACAATTAAATTGTTATTAAAAAAAATCAACCAAAAGTATTTTCTAAAATAAATGACTAATTTATGCAAAATAGAAAAATAAAAACAAAAATAACAAACATGTTGTAATAAAACACATAAAATTTGTGGTATTTTGGTAAAATAAAATATTATAAACATTAATTAACTAAATTAGTGTCAACGCGAACACAATATATGAACAAAAAAGGATATTAAGAGTTGCCAAATATAATTTTGTGTGGGTATTATTTACAAGATGGGGATAATATTAAACATTTAGTTTTAAAAAAGTGTGAATTATATTTTGAATAGGTTTATTCTAGCTTCAAAATCTGTAAAACCACTTTCAATTTAAATTATCAAACTTTTAACAGATTTTTCTGCTAAAATGGATATTTTAACTAACTGAATTCAGCAGATTATTAAGGCAATTTTGCAGAAATGTTTAGTTATCATGTTTTCATGAAAATTTTCTAATTTTTTTTTCAAAGATATAATTTAAAAAAAGAAATTTTTTTTTTTTAAAAAAACAGCATAACTAAAAAAATTACCACTTTGAAAAAAAAAACTTAGAAAATTTTCTTGAACAAAATTAGAAGTTTTAGAAAAAATTTTTAGAAGTTTTAGAAAAATGATGTTCAAACTCTTTTTTAATTATTAAAATATTTTTTTAGATGTTTAGATTTTTCATCAGATTTTTCTGCAAAAATCAACAGATTTTCTGCTGTCCTAGCAGATTTCCTAATAGGGTTTAAAATGGGTATAATTTCAGCAGATTTTTCTGTATAATGTCAGCAGATTTTTCTGTGTTTACTAATTAAAACTATGATATCACCGTCCGACAGCCAATATTAAACATGAACCGTATGATATACGTCTGAAGGTATAGATCAAATGGAATAAAAGTGCATTTACAGTTTTTCATTTCGTGATCCTGTTTCCTTTAAAAATGACTTTAAAGTTTTAAAGGATTTGTTTTGTAAAATATTTTTGAAATATTTATACTTGTCCTACGTTGACAATGGTGATAGAAAATGAAAGAAGAGGATCTCCCCTAAGTTTTCCATTTTTGATTTTGCCATATCAGGATAAAAGGATGTGAATAAAGTCATTTAAAAACTTTATCAAAATATATGGTTTTGAATTGAGAAAAGTGTGAAAGAAAAATTTTAATTTTTCTAAAAATTTAGACATCCTGGTTTGTTTCTTACTAGTTTCATATTATCCAGTTATAATAATCTTCAGAAAAACTTTTAATGTCAATTTATTTAGTTAATAGTCAATAAAACTCTATATGTGAAAATTATTTACAGATCGCAGCCGACAAGGATTGAACTCATCATCATCTGTAATACTTTGCTATTAACTGCTTGTAACGTACAATCACTCTAGACCGATACGCCAAGTAGGCTGTTAAGCAAGTATCAACTAAATCTAAACCTAAGTGGCAATGGCAACACCTAACATTTGTGTCTAAAATATAGACCATGTCTGGCAATGTTTGCAAAAATAAGTACTTAGATCAGAATTGATGAAGGAGAGGAAGAAGAATAATGATTACTAAAAATAAGTTTGTTTACGAAAATTACAATAACAAACTCTTCTGTAAGAAAAAAACAACAGTAACAACTACACTCGAATTGAAAAAATCAGATTTAGTTGATACTTGCTTAACAGCCTACTTGGCGTATCGGTCTAGAGTGATTGTACGTTACAAGCAGTTAATAGCAAAGTATTACAGATAATGATGAGTTCAATCCTTGTCGGCTGCGATCTGTAAATAATTTTCACATATAGAGTTTTATTGACTATTAACTAAATAAATTGACATTAAAAGTTTTTCTGAAGATTATTATAACTGGATAATATGAAACTAGTAAGAAACAAACCAGGATGTCTAAATTTTTAGAAAAATTAAAATTTTTCTTTCACACTTTTCTCAATTCAAAACCATATATAACAAATCAAAAAATTATAATACATAATTATAATTAGAGCCTGAGCTCGACTGTCTTTACAGAAAAACAATACTTTATCAAAATATTTTGTTGAAAATTTTGAATGATATTGAAGGATACATTTTTAAAAGGACGTAACTTACCTCTTTTTCCTGATACGTAAAAATAATAAAATAGAGAAATTAGGGGAGATCTTCCTCTTTCATTTGCTTACACTAGTGGCATCCTAGGACAATTATCAATATTAAAAAAATATTTAATAAAATTTAATCATCTAAAACATGGAAGTCCTTTTAAAAAGAAACAGAATCACGAAAAAAAAACTTTAAATGCAGTTTTACTTCATTTAATCTCTAGTTTTAAACGTATATTATCCAGTTAGTGTTTAACGATCCATAGAATAATTTTCAAGAAAATTATTTTTCTATTTAAAATTTATTTATGTTGGCGATTTTTGCAAGACTTAATCGACATGAGTTTCGGAATTTGTCAGATTTTATGGTCAAGATTACACAGTACAACACGAAAAACAATTACAGACTAATCTCTAATGGAGATTTTTATAAATTGTACAAAAAAAAAATAAATAAAAACAAATGAGAGTGTTAAAAAAAATAAATAAAAACAAGTGAGAGTATTAAAAAAATAAATAAAAACAAGTGAGAGTGTCAAATTCGGCTGTGAATCTTTTATACCCTCCACAATATAAAAAAAATTGTCAGGGGCGTTTTTGGGGGGGGGGGTGGGAGATGGGGTCAGTGGGGGACGTTGAGAGCACCTTCCGATCGTGATAAATATACCAAATGTTTCATTTATTTAACAAAAAAAAAAATTGTAAAAGAGTGTATTTTTTCAGAGGTTAGTACAATTCCTCAAGGGGGAACTTTTTTCCCCCTTGTCCGATTTTGCCCAACCTGCCTAGGACCATAAGACATATTCGTGCCAAATTTCAGGAGGATAGCTCTTTCATTGTGGAGTGCATCGTACCATCTACAGACAGACGGGCGGACGGACGGACAGACGGACATTCACAGAATGTTTTAGAATCGATCATGGATCAATAATATATACACTTTATGGGGTCCCCGACCGATATTTCGATGCGTTACAAATGGAATGACAAAGTGAGTATACCCCCATACTGTGGTTGGAGAATATAACAAGTAGAAAAGTTAAATTCGACTTGGCCGAATCTATGAATACCCTCCACAATGCACTTTTAAAATGATTGTAAATTTTCTAACGTGAAAAAAAAATACATTTTTAATTAGAAATATTTTATTTTGTGCAAAAAAGCTTTTCTTTAAGTAATTTTTGAAAAAAAATAATTTACTATTTTTTTTTTTAGTTTAAAATTTTTTTGAGTGTAAAATATTTTTCGAGTGTATTTTTTTTTTTTGTTTAGTGTAAATATATTTTTGAGTGACAAAAATACGTTGTGAAATATTTTTGTGACTTACTACTGTTTTTAAAACATGTTTAACGGGTTTTTAACACGTGAATTTAAGGTGAAACTAATCTGAAATTTACGGTTTTGCTAATAACTTTTGAACCACGGGACCAATTTCGCTGGATTACAATTCCAACCTGACCAGGTAAATGCCCAATATATATGCCAAACTTCAGGAGCCTCCGTAAAGTCTTTCAAAAGTTAGCGTGTTTTCAACAGACAGACATATGGAGAGACGGACGGACAGAGCTAGATCGTCTTAAAATCGATCGAGGATCATGAATATATATACTTTATGGGGGCCTATACCAATATTTCGAGGTGTTACAAACGGATTGACAAACTTACACATACCCTCTATCACTAGAGTGGAGGGTATAAAAAAAGGTCTCAGAATATGAGACTTTTTCTATATAGGAGAAATGTCCCAGAATCTGAGTTTTTTTCATAGGAAAAAGGTTTTGGAACATCAGATTTTATTTTTTGGAAAATGGTTTCAGATTGCGAGACTTTTGCTATGGGAAAAAGGTCTCAGATTGCGAGACTTTTTCTAAAGGAAAAAGGTCTCAGATTGTTGAAATTTTCTGTAGGAAAAAGGTTTCAGAGTCCGAAATTTTTTCTATAGGAAAAAGGTCCCATAATCTGAAAACCTTTCTATAGGAAAATGTCCCTGAGACTTTCTCTATAGGAAAAAAGTCTCAGAATCTAAGACCCTTTATGTGGAAAAAGGTCTGTCTCAGAATCCGAGACTTTTACTATCTGGGACTTTTTCTATAGGAAAAAGGTTTCATGATTCGAAACTTTTTCTATACACAGAAAAAAATAAAAAAAAATTTTAGTAAATTTTTAATACTATTGAGTAAAAAATACTCAATTTTGCACCAGTAAACGATTTAATAGTATTGAGTAAATTTTTTATAAAAATTTATTAAATGTTTGAAAAAAAATTGAGGAAATTTTAAATTGACACAATTAAAAATTTACTCAAAATTTATCTATTTATTTTCTTTTTAAGTTTAAAAAAGTTTTAAATCTTTTTACAAAAAAAAAAACACAAAACTTGTTTTTTCAAACTTTACCAAACATATTTATGTCTCAAAAACATAGGAAAATTTTATAATGACGATTACAAACTTTCATATACATACACAAAAAACTATAAACTATAATTCAAAAAACTGTTAAACTATTAAAAAAAATATAAAAAAAACTATTAAATTGATTTTAAAATTTTTAAGTAAATTTTTAATTGCGTCAATTAAAAAATTGCTCAATTTTTGTTTTTAAATTCAAACAAGTGATTACTCAAATTTTTTTCCTCCAAATTTTTTTCTGTATAGGAGAAAGGTCTCAAAATATGACATTTTCTTAGAATCTGAGACTTTTTCTATGGGAGAATTTCTAAGAATCTGAGACTTTTTGTAGGAAAAAGGTCTCAGAATCTGAAGACTTTTTTAAGGTAAAAAGTCTTAGAATCAGAGACGTTTTCTATAGGAAACATTTCTTAGAATCAGAGACTTTTTCTGTAGGAAAAAGGCCTTAGACTTTTTCTTTCAGAAAAAGGTCTCAGAATCTAAGACTTTTTCTTTAGGAAAAAGGTCGCAGAATCTGAGACTTTTTCTTTAGGAAAAAGGTCGCAGAATCTGAGACCTTTTCTTAAGGAAAAAGTTCTTAGAATCTGAGACGTTTTCTATATGAAAATGGTCTTAGAATCTAAGAGATTTTCTATGAAAAATGTCTCAGAATCTGAGACTTTTTCTGTACACAGAAAAAAATATGAAGGAAACAAATTTGAGTAATCACTTGTTTAAATTTAAAAACAAAAATTGAGTAATATTTTAATTGACGCAATTAAAAATTCACTTCAAAATTTTAAAAACATTTTGAATAAATAATTTAATAAAAATTTAATAGTTTTATTAATTTTTTTTTTTAACTCTCATAGTTTTTTGAATTCTCGTTTAGTTTATAGTTTTTTGTGTATGTATATGAAAGTTTGTAATTGTCTTTATAAAATTTTCCTATGTTTTTGAGATATAAATATGTTTGGTAAAGTTTGAAATAACAATTTTTTTGTTATAAGGGTTCAAGTTGAAAAAATGCAGAAGAAAAATTGAATTTCTAAAAATTATAGACATTCTGGTATTTCCTATACCGGTTTCAAACACCCCAGTTAGTGTCATCTTCAGTAGGATTTTAAATGTCGGTTTGTCCTGTTAATGAAAACTGTTTTTTATATATGTGAATATTTATAGTTTCTACAGAATAAATTTTGACAGTTTCCAACACTACAATTCTATTTCTAGCAATCTCATCCTCACCTCATACTTTCTTTCAACTTTTTTGTCTCTTACATTATTTTGCAAGGGTTACCAACATGATCTGGAATTGCAGACACAAATGAAGGAATTTGCATTTTCTGTTTCGGAGACGTGCCTAATGGCGACATATTTTGTCAGTAATTTTATTTGATTTTTTCTGTAAGTACAGATCGAGCACGGGCTCTAATTATATTTGTTATAAGGGTTCAAGTTGAAAAAATGCAGAAGAAAAATTGAATTTCTAAAAATTATAGACATTCTGGTATTTCCTATACCGGTTTCAAACACCCCAGTTAGTGTCATCTTCAGTAGGATTTTAAATGTCGGTTTGTCCTGTTTTTTGTTTTTTTTTTTTTTGTAAAAAAACTTAAAACTTTTTTAAACTTTTAAAAAAAATAAATAGATAAATTTTGAATAATTTTTTAATTGTGTCAATTAAAAATTTACTAAATTTTTTTTTTTCAAACATTTAATAAATTTTTATTAAAAATTTACTCAATACTATTAAATCGTTTACTGGTGCATAAGTGAGTAATTTTTTACTCAATAGTATTAAAAATTTACTGAAATATTTTTTTTATTTTTTTCTGTGGAGAAAGAAGGCTTCAGAATCTGAGACTTTTTTTATAGGAAAAAGGTCAACGAATCTCATAATTTTTCTATAGGAAAAGGTCTATAGGTAAATCTTACAATTTTCTATAGAAAAAAGTTTTTAGAATCTGAGACTTTTTCCATAGGATAAAGGTTTAAGAGTCTGTGACTTTTTCTATATGGAAAATTTCCACGATTTTTTGCTATCACTTGTTATTTTATTATATTCCTGCTTATTTTCATTAATTAATACTTATTTTGCTAACATTTGGTATAGTTTACAAATTTAGAATTATTAAATTAGAAGTTATTGCTTTTCGATTATTTGGCTTTAATAAATAAATCTAATATATTTCTATAAAGTTATATTTTAAAAATCGCATATATTGCTATAACTTGGCATTTTTATAAATCCCTAAATATATTAAACTAAGGCAAGCCCGCCAACTATGAAACAAATACAATAACGTACGTAAATGCTAAAAAATATCTAAAATTTAATATTTCTTTTTTTTTTGGTTTTTAAATTTTAAGTTAGAGGCCAATAAAAATCACATACAAACAAACCAATAGCTAAATGTTATTTGTAATGGTTTTTAATGTTTTAAATATTTTCCATAACAAAAATGAATATATTATATAAATGGAAATTTTTTTAAATATAGCATTAGTGTGTTATTCTGTTAGTAATAAAATGTCATTAAAATTCTAAATGTAATGGATTTTATGTTTTAATAAATAAATTAATAAATAATTGTCAATATGTATAATTAAGTTAGACAAGTAACAATTAAGAATGCGTTATTTAAAATATAAATGGGGGTTTTCGTGTCAACTGACACAACTTTTGAAACCGATATCTTCCGATCGGGATGAAATTTGCACCAAGGTTAGTCCTATTGGACACAATTTATTCAGACACAATTTTTCAGCGATATTGGTCAAGGACTCTCTGAGTTAGAGGGGGTCGAAATTTGACATTTTGGCCAAAGAGGTGTTTATTCTCATCCATGTAACTTCTTACCTATTGTCTTTAGCAAAATGTGTCCCAAAGAGTTTAGATAGCTATTTCTTCAGTCTTTCGAAAAAAAATTATAAAAAAATAAAAAAAAAATTTTTGATTTTTTTTCTTAAAAATCTAAAACTTTTTTGACTTTTTCCTCAAATTGGGCCCTTTTTTTTTTTTTTTTTTGATTCAAAAGAAAGCTTAGGTCTTTGCCTTTAAGAGCTATGGGGTCGCTTAGTGGGATGCGAGTGGGATATCTATGAAAAAATTATTTTTTTAACTTTGGAACACAAAGAACGGTTCTTCAATTTGCACTATTAGGCGTGGGATAGCTAACGAATTTTCTAATCTAATTTTTATAGGTTCGAAAAAGAAAGCACGAGCCAAAAAATGAGGGCGGTGGGGTTGGGCCATATGGCTCCTCATCGGGGTCAAAATTGGGCGTAAAGAGGTTAAAATCCTCAAAAAGCCCCACAACTGCCCTAGAACTGCCCACGGAGGGGTGCAACGTGAGACCGACCTCTATTAATTTTCTGCCCCCAACATTTTTCTTGAATGTACCTAACCTCTATTTCCACTTCCTAAGGGGGCTCCCATACAAAATGACATATTTAAAAATTTGCTCCTACCGCTCTAACTGTTCATAGGGTGCCCCTAGGGAAGTAAAATATATGACCGACCCCCAATATTTTTTCATCTCCAACATTTTCTTAGAATATACCTACCCTTTATTTTCAACTCTTAAGGGGGTCCCCATACATTTTTTTTATTTTTTTATTAGTTTTTAAAAATACATGTTTTTATAACGTATGGGAGCCCCATAAGGAGTGGAGATAGGGTGTTATTATATTCGGACAAAATGTTGGTAACTAAAAAATAGTGGGGGTTGGTCATAATTTTTGCCTCTCTAGGAGGCACGGAAGGGGCGGTAGGAGCTGGTTTAATAAAACAAATTTATAAAAAATAAAAGAAATGTATGGGGACCACCTTAAGGGTTAAAGATACATTGTAGGTGTGTTCGCAAAAAATATTGGAATTAATAAAATAATGGTGGTCGGTCATACATTTGGCTCCACTTGGGGCACTTTAGGGTAAGTTAAAATGGTAGGATCAAATTTTTTAAAAATGTTTTGTGTGGGAGCCCCCATAGGAAGTGGAAATAGGGGTAAGATATGTTCGAGAAAAATGTTGGGGGCAGAAAATTATTGGAGGTTCGTCTCACATTGCACCCTTCCAGGGGCGTTTCTAGGGCAGTTTTGGGGCTTTTTGAGGATTTTACCTCTTTACGCCCAACTTTGACCCCGATGAGGGGCCATATGGCCCCACCCCACCGCCCTTATTTTTTGGCTCATGCTTTCTTTTTCGAACCTATAAAAATTAGGGGGTATCGCGGATCGAAATCGAAAACTGGTTAGCTATCCCACGCCTAATAGTGCAAATTGAAGAACCGTTTTTTGTGTTCCAAAGTTAAAAAAAAAAAATTTTCATAGATATCCCACTCGCATCCCACTAAGCGACCCCATAGCTCTTAAAGGCAAAGACCTAAGCTTTCTTTTGAATAAAAAAAAAAAAAAAAGGCCCAATTTGAGGAAAAAGTCAAAAAAGTTTTAGATTTTTAAAAAAAAAAATCCAAACATTTTTTTTTTATTTTTTTTATAATTTTTTTTCGAAAGACTGAAGAAATAGCTATCTAAACTCTTTGGAATACATTTTGCTAAAAACAATAGGTAAGAAGTTACATGGATGAGAATAAACCCCTCTTTGGCCAAAATGTCAAATTTCGACCCCCTCTAACTCAGAGAGTCCTTTACCGATCTCGCTGAAAAATTGTGTCTGAACTACTATCCAATAGGACTAACCTGGTGCAAATTTCATCCCGATCGGAAGACATCGGTTTCAAAAGTTGTGTCAGTTGACACGAAAACCCCCAAATGTATTTATGTGAAAAAATCAGAAAAATATTGAAAATTCGGAAAATTTATGAAAAATTCAGGAAATATACAAAAATAAATCATAAATTTACAATCAAAAAAATTACTATGTTAAATACTCTTTGAAATGACAGATATTTGATTTTAAGCGAATCTGTAATATTTTTAAAAAATTGGGCGCCATATTGGATCCGTCATATTTAAATTCAAAAACCGCCACTCGGCATTGAAAAGTAAACATTTTTAAGTAATTTTGAATATTTTTAAAAAAATGTTAAACCCATACCAATCTTAGAGAGAGCGGTGGTCCAGTTGACGAAGAACCCCTCATATATAATTTTTGTACAAAAACATAAATGCTAAGAAAGCGTGCCGAAAAGGAGGGGAAACTAACGTCTAATTACTAAATTAACAAAAAAAAATTAACGGCCGAACTGAAAGATCAAAATGAAGTAATGACTAATTGAGCTGAATGAACGACAAGACCTAAAAGAGCTGAAATAAACGAACTAGATAAACCGCTCAGTTAAGCGAATAGTTCAATTGAACTAGTTCGTTCGTAAACGACACAACTCTATTTATACCCTACACTACTCTGTGGTACAGGGTATAATGAGCAGTGCTTAGACGGATTTCATTCCTTAATTCGATTTGGCTCTCTTCACTAAATACTGTGTGATATGTGCATTTTTAAAATTTTCGGGAATACCAATTTTGTTGGATTCAAAATTAGGGCCCATTAGGGTCATCATATGTAAATAGAGTCGGCAATACTATGGACCAAAATTTGGCTCCGTTTTGCTCTATCTATTTAAAAAATCGATTGCAGTTCGCAGAATGATAAAAAATCGAATGCATTCTATTTTTCTAAATCGAATGAACAAGAAATCGAATGCATGCATTTTTTTCCATTCAATCGAGTGAATTCCAATGACTGCATTCAATGTTGATTTATGAAATCGAATGCATTCACTGAATTCATTCGAAAAGGATTTCCTTCTTCGAAGCTCTGATAATGAGTTTGTGCTGATGTTTGTAACTACCCGAAATATTGGTCCTAGATCTACCTTCAAGTATACCGATCGACTCAGAATTACTTTTTGAGTTGATTTAGCGATGTCCGTCCGTCTGTCCGTCTGTCCATCTATCGGTTTAAGCACGATACATTAAAACTTAAATACTTTAAACCTTAAGCATCTTTTGAAAATCGGTCCATGTTAAGACCTAGCCCCCATACAAACGCCCCCTTTGGATTAGGCTTAAATGACTCTAATAACCGTATTATAATAGATATAGCTTTAAAATTTAACAAGTAATCAAATTTTGTATGCACGAATCATCATTCCAAATTTCAAAGGAATCGGGTCAGTCCTTCCGGTAGTCCCCATACAAACCACCCTCCCGATATTCACACAATTTCCTCAAAATTCATAAAAATGAAAATATTTGATAAAAATTGTATTCTTAGGTGTTAAACGTGTACTTTAGTAACCTAATCAAATCGGAATATAATTGGACCATTTTTGGACCTAGTTCCCCATATAAAAATTTCGACCGATATTCAGTTAAATCGGTCTATTGGCAAAAAAATAAATCAATTCCAATTAATTTTTATTAAAAAATAAAAATTGTTTTATTCGACCTTTAAAATATTATATTTTGAGGATGTTTATTCTGGCTCGAGGTCATTATTTTCTTGCTATGAGAATATCATGGTTTTAATTAGTAAAAAAAATAATGACCTCGAGCCAGAATAAACATCCTCAAAATAATAAATAATAATAAATCAATTCCACTAAAATTTGATCTGTGTGTGTTTTCTACACTAAATAATGATCTAACAAGAGACAGATCAATTTGATCCATGTTTGGACTTGGGACCCATTTTCCGGAAAACACTGGTGTAGGGTATTATATGGTCGGTCTTGACCGACTATAACATTCTTACTTGTTTTTATATAAACTTCTGGCTAGAGTTTGCAAATAATCGAGATATTTCATAATCGCGATTACGATTAAAATATCGCCGTTAATCGCGATTATCGATTAATCGAATTTTTAAATAAATTAAATTGCAATAATTTTATTAAAAAAATCTTTTAAAATTTAAATTTCCAAACGTATGAAAATACAAAAATAAACATTTTTAATATATAAAGTGCTCGATTTGGGAGTACTTTTTCACCATTCACCTAATTTTTAAAAATTTTTTGTTCTTTCGAATTTAAATACTTTCAATAATTACACGATAAAAATTTAAAAATCTTAAATATCGAAAGGATATCAAATTTTTAAAAATTAGGTGAATGGTGAAAGAGTGCTCCAAAATCGAGCACAATATATTTATGTATGTGGTACAAATTTAAGGTCAATAGAATTGAGTTAACCCGTAGCGGCGATCAAAGTTATAGATTTTTGAAAATTAAAAAAAATCGTCTTGCTATGCTTATAAGAAAAAATATGAATATAAAAAAAATAAATTTGGTCTAGCAGGTTTCGAGATATAATTCGCAATTTGCAAAAAATATCGGTTTTCCAAAGTCCAATTTGTTTTTTTAAATCTCAACATTTTTTTCCATAAGCTTGAGACAAACTTTCATTTTAATTTAATTCGAATCCGTTCATTTGCCCTGTGGGGGGGGCCTTTCCATCAAAACTTTAGATGTTTGGAAAACTTTCGAAAAATTAAAGAAATCGATCGAAAAGCTGCACGGTTTTAAATAATCCGATTTGGATCAAATCAAGTTTAAACAACAATTTTTTATTTCAATTTTATAAAAGGATCAATGAGATATCTCGAAAACCATGCGATAGATTTCAGAAAATTTTTGATATTCGTATTCAGCATACCAAAATCAATAAAATATATCGCAAGTTATTTATATTTTTAATTTTTTTTCAAAATTCCAAATTTTTTTGGAGGAAATTTTCCATTTTATGTATTAAATTCGTTATCAAAACAATAAATTTTACAGAAAATGATTAATCGTAATCGCATGATTTTTTTACCGATTACGATTAATTGGTGCGATTAATCGCGATTACGATTACGATTTTAATCGTTTTGCAAACTCTACTTCTGGCCACACACCAACATTTTACAGATAATTCTGTAAATTTATAGAGGTTTTACAAATAAATGTAAATTAACAGTGTATTTCCCATTCAACTAATATTTTACTTGGAACTATGTAATTTTACAAAGTTTTAACTCTGCTAATTTTCCTGGACAATTTTAAAATACATTTGGAAAATTTTAAAATACATTTGGGCAATTTTAAAATACATTTGGACAATTTTAAAATATATTTGGAAAATTTTAAAATACAATTAGAAATGGTGTATTCAATAAAGATGCCAAGACGATGTGTTTAAATTTCAGGAAGACCACACTTCATCTTTGACTGCCCATTTAGTCAATGTAATAACTCTGTTTAATTACAGAAAAACTATGCAAATATAACTTGGAAATTTTACTATAAAACTCTGTAAAATGGTTTGGACAAAAAAAAACTGTAAAATTACATAGTTTCAAGTAAAATATTAGATTATTAAAAAATTCTACAAAGAATTACACATAGAATATTTTAAAATACATTTGGAAAATTCTAAAATACATTTGGACAGTTTTAAAAATCATTTGGACAGTTTTAAAATACATTTGGAAAATTTTAAAATTAATTTGGACAATTTTAGAATGTATTTGGACAATTTTAAAATACATTTGGACAATTTTAAAATATATTTGGACAATTTTAAAATGCAATTGGAAATGGTGTAGTTCCTCATAACGCCAAAGTGAAATTTACGAAAAATCATTTCTCGCTCCACCCTAATATCTACGTACGCATTAGGGTTGCCAGATACTAGAAGTCAAATAACTGGATAATGGAAAATTTTCAGCTGGGTTTTGAAAAAGTAACTGGACCCATACAAATTTTTTTTAATAATTATTAAATTAATTCAAATTAATTTGAAAACAAGTGAGACGGGTGGGCCGAACCTTTTATATCCTCCAAAATGTAAAAACAATATAAAAAAAATCAGGGGTGGTTTTTTTTTTGGAGGGGAGGGGGGAGTTGGTGGGTGATGTATGAGATAAGAAAGTTGCATTTGCTTAGCAAAAGTACAAAAAACCCTACAAAAAATGCGGTTTTTCTTAGGTTGGTTTAGTTCTCCAAGGGGGAACTTTTTTTACCTTGGTCCGATTTTGCTTATTTCCGAACTTAGGTTGCCTAGGAATATAAGACATATTCGTGCCAAACTTCGAAAGTCTAGCTCTTTTATTTTGGACTGTATCGTGTCCTCTACAGACGGATAGACGGACAGACAGACGCATATTTTTATTTTAGACTAAATGGCCGTCTCTACACTGAAAAAAAATTTTACCATTTTTAATGCATGTTGAACTTAATTTAAAAAAAGAAGGGTATGCGAGGGCTCCAAAGATATTAATTCTTCTTCCAAGTATATTTTTTCCTAAAACAAAGTAATGCATTTACTTAAATATATCTTAAAACTAAGTAAAATTGTACTTATTATAAGTTTAATTGTTTTTATCCAGAGGAAAAATATTTTTTTAAAATAAGTAAAAATTTCCTTAAACTTACGGATTCTGTGGACCCTATGGAGTCCCAATGTGAGGACCCTACGGGCCCCCAATATATGGGGTCCGCTTATGAGTATGTGCGTACATTATTATAAGGTCACTATTGATTTTGATCCAAAATTTTGGTCAGAATCGCTCTATCTGGCTTAGTTTTCGAGATCTGGGAATGGGGTCTTGAGAAATTTGATCATGAAATAACTCGAAAACTATAAATCGGAGAGCTTTCGGGTCTTGGGCGGTCATATTCTACAAGTTAAGGACTACAAAAATGCCTTTAGAATTTTTTTCGTATCAGCACTATTTGCTGAGTTATAGGCATTTGAAAATTCCGCGAAAATCGAAATTTGGATTTAAAGTTAGGGTCTCATGGGGTCTTTAGATGGGGCCCCAGATGGGGTCCCCAAAATATCTCAAGTATTTTTTTCTTAAGTTAAGTCAATTCTTTCAATATTTAACTTCATTTTTAAAAAAAACAAATTAAGGAAAACTTTTGTGCTTTTTTAAGTATTTGCATGTACTATCTTCAAGTTTATTTTCTTTGTTTTAAGTAAAACCACCTTATATTAAGTTAAGTTGAAGTAAATTATAAAAAAAATTGTGTACTTAAATTAATAACAGTGTTTATTTAATTTCAGTATAGTTGTTTTTTTCAGTGCCACGGCCAATTGTGCCTTTTTTAAGCATTTCTATTACTTTTTCGTCATCAGTAAGAGTATATTTTTCTTTTTAAATAACCCCACAAAATTAAGTCCAAAGTGGTCAAAACTGAAAATCTAGGAGGACGGTTAAAATTTCCTGGACGTGCGAAGTCAAAAAAGAGCGACAACAACTGACCATCATTTGCAGATTTGACCCATCCAGACATATTTTTGTGGTGTTATTTTAAAAGCAAAATGTACGCCAAGAATCCTTAAATCATCGACGAAAACATTCGGTCCGAAATCAACGCTAGACTGGCCGAAATGCTCGAAAAAATTGTAAACAAAATAGTGAAAATGCAGCAAAAATAGCACATTTTCCGTATACAAAAGACCCGAGTAAAAAAGTTTTGATATAATCATATAGTTTTTTATATAATTGTATATAAATAGATCCATCATTTGATCCCAAAAATGGAGGATCTAAAAATATATGATTATATCTTATTAGATTAAATTTGCTATAATTAGATATAATTGGATACCAAAAATGGAACGGTAAATTTCATCTGATTTGATATTAAAGATCGTATTAGACCTAATAAGATATAATTATATTTTATTAGATCTTATTAAATCTAATTTTTTATAATATCAAATTAGATAATATTTACCGTTCCATTTTTGGGATCTAATTTTATCTTAATATCTAAATTTTGATCTAATAAGATATAATCATATATTTTTGGATCCTCCATTTTTGGGATCAAATGTTATATTGCACCGTATTATTTTTTTTTAGTCGGGGAGGCATATATGTTATATCTATGATTAATGTTTTATTCAAAAAGTAGTCCCAAAAAATTGTAAAAAAAATATTTAATAAAAAAAATAATTGTTAAAATAAAAGAAATCCTTTTTCAACTGGATAAATTATGTTTTAACTGGAAACTGGACCAGACCTCAAATAACTGGAAAATCCAGGCCATTCCAGGCCGTCTGGCAACCCTAGTATGCATACATATATACCAATATACGAACATTTTTCACCGGGTTGTTAAAGATTTATCCAAAGAACACAAATTTGACTACAAATACGTATGCGCAATATTAAATATGTACTTATTTAAATATTACTTATACGCTTCCGTAATCGATTAATAAGAAATTTCTAAATTGACTGTCAAAGCAAAAAAAAAAGGTTAAAAGAAGTTGAAAATTATAAATAGCAAAAAAATCCTTTTTTCAAAAAAAAAAAAACTAAAAGGAAACATAAACTTTTACTGAACTTTTTTTTTTGCTTTTAAACTGTTTTTCTTTGCCCTTTTTTGTGCATGAAGAAAAAACCAGCCTGCTGCTCATTAAGGACTTATCAAAATAACTGCATTTAATGGATATTACAACTTAATCTTACGACAACAAGAATAAAAAAATACCGTGTAAAAAAACAAGAAGAAATTTAAAAAAAAAAATAAAAATTGAGGCAAAATTTATAAACAACCAAGAAAGATAAATAAAAAGTTTATTACTAACTACTTATGGATAAATTCAAAAGAGGATGCTTGTGATGAATTTGTGATAAACTTTTTAACGCGTCCATTTCAGAAGTTTTTTTTTTTACAACTGTACATAATTTGTTGTTTTCTTTAGCACTTAACATTTTAAAAGTGTAATGCTAATTTAGCGATTTTTTTATTAAACATGATAATGTTTTTAAGCTGTTGAATAATTTGAAAAGTGACCACACCTAACAAAAACGACTAAACAAAAAGAAAATAAGAATTATTGGCCGTATTCATTTAAACTCGTTTACACCAAGTATACCGTATTAACTTACCAAACTTATTTTTTATAAATGGAGTTTGACATAAATTGTATAAATTTATCAGACTTACATATTATACGAGGTGTTTATACGGTTAGATGAATACCAATACTGTTTTGTAACTTGGACTTGTAACTTGGATAAAAATTTACCGCTAATGAATAAAAACAAGTTGAAAAGTTAAATTTGGCTTGGCCGAATATACGAATACCCTCACATTGATGACGTTCAGCAGAGAAAGCTGCTACTCAACTGTTCCTCAACATTCTGCTGAACGGTTTGATTTTTGACATTTCAGCCAACATGTTGAGTGAGCGCTTCTCATCACTAGTAGCGTAATAAATTTATGCTACATTTAATCACAAACTGATACATAAGCTGTTTTATTGAAATTATTTAGTTTTTTGACGTTATTCAAGGAAATAAACAAAAAAAAATATAAAAAAGTATATTCCACAGAAAAAATAAATGAAAATATAAAAAACAAAAAAATTATTCCAATATTTTTAAACATTTATAAAAAAGTGCGTTCAGCAGAATCAACTAATCAAAACGTGCTACATCTCAACTGTTGAGTAGCAGGTTTCTTTGCAGAACACGCCCATTGCCCTTTTTAAATGACAGTAAATTTTCTAGAAAAAAATTAACAATTTTGATTAGAAATATTTTATTTTGAGTAAAATATTTTTTTTTTTTTACATTTTTGTGAAAACAAAAGAAAACTTACTATTTTTTTTTTTTTTTTTGAGTGTAAATTTTTTTTCGAGTGTAAATTCTTTTTTAGTGTAAAAATATTTTTGAGTGACAAAAATACTTTGTAAAGTAATTTTGTGGTTTACTAATGTTTTTAAAGCTTGTTTTTTAAAAGCTCGGTTTTTTTAACACGTAAATTTAAGGTAAAACCAATCTGAAATTCATGGTTTTGCTAATAACTTTTGAGCCACTAGACCGATTTGGCTGAAATTAAATACGAAACAGGCCAGGAGAACGAAACATATATATTCCAAGCTTCAGCATCCTCAGAATTGTTTCTTTGAAAGTTAGCGTGTTTTTTATATCGTAAGTTCGCGAAAAACCTTGCTAAAATTCACTCTTTTGCTTTTAACTTTTGAACCACTGCACAGTGCCACATTTGGCCAATCTAGCACGACATAAATCAAAAAAAAAAGTTCCCCGATTTTTATGATTTGTTTGTATGTTTTATAAAACAATTCTTATAACACGGAAATACTCATATAAGAACTATAATTCTATTCGTTATAAAGATGTGGGTGCATAAAGTTGCAATTTGTAAAATCCTGAAAGTAGTGTTCATTATTTCGCATTAATTAAGTCGATTTTAAACTGTTGTAACTTTTTAACAAAAAAAGATATTTATACACTCTTTTTTGGTAATTTTTAAAGATATTTAAAGGTTTTAAGTTATATCTTTTCTTCTTTTTTTAAAATTTTTTTTCTATTTTTTATTAAATTTTTAACCTAATAAAAATTTTTGAAAAGAAAATTATATATTTATTTTATTTGATGGAATAGAACTTTTGTGTTTGGCTTCTATTGGTCGCCGGACTTTTTCAGACATATTGACCAATATCCATAGTACTTATTTCAACGGCTAACTTTTGCGACCGTCTGCAACGCCGACTACAGTGGGGCGATATGTAAACCTTGTTTTTACATATATTTCAAACATATTTTTAAAAAGTGGGCGTGGCAGTTGTCTGACCGCCCCCTTTTTTTGTGATATTATTTCTACAGTCCTTGAGAGTATATATACCAAGTTTAAAGAAATAACAACCAAAATTAAAAGTTTTTTAAAAAGTGGGCGTGGCCGTTAACTGGCCTCCCATATTTTTCATAATGTTGTTTTTGAAGTCAAAAGTCAATATAAATAAAATTGTATTTTTGTCGTCCTAGATTGTCCAAATGTGGCACTGTGCACTGGTCCGACTTCGCTGAATTGCTGTACCAACCTGACCAGGTAAATAACAAACATAAATAACAAAGCAGTCTCAGTAAAGTCCTTAAAAAAGACAGGCAGACGGACGGACATTCCAAGATCGTTTTAAAATTGATCGAGGATCATGAAAATGTATAAATTATGAGGTCCTATACCAATATTTCGAGGTGTTACAAACAGAATTTAGCTTTATTTTGAATTTCGAAAACGTCAGGTAGGGAAAGTTGCCTTTTAGGGTCGATATTAACTCACGAAAATATTGGCTTAGGGTACTTTTTTGACTTAAAAATCAGAAAGTTCCGAAAAAAGTGAAAAAAGTGTTTTTATGATAAAAACTTTTTTGTTTTTTGGTGTCCATATTTTTTATTTTTTTTTTAATTTTCTTTAAAAATGACTTTAAAAATTTTTGTACATACAATAATTTAAAGTATTCATCTTTTGAATACTGAGATATATTGTTAGTTAAAAACTACTTAAAAATATTTTTCTTGCAAAACAAGAAACAAAAAAAAAATAAAAAAAAATACAGACCAAAAAAAATTTTACCATAAAACACTTTATCAGTAAGGCCCGAATTTCAGCCAATATTTTAAGCAAGAAAAAAAGTAAACCCTCTATTACTACACCATTTGCATTAAAAATGTATTTTAAAATTGTCCAAATGTATTTTAAAGTTGTCCAAAAATTTAAAAGCGTCCAAATTAATTTTAAAATTGTCCAAATGTATTTAAAATTGTTTAAATGAATTTTAAAATTTTCCAAATAAATTTTAAAATTGCTGAAATGAACTTAAAATTTTTCAAATGTATTTTTTTTTTCCAAATGTATTTTAAAATTGTCCAATTATATTTTAAAAGTATCCAAATGTATTTTAAAACTGTCAAAATATATTTTAAAATTGCCCAAATGAACTTAAAGTTTTTCAAATGTATTTTAAAAATTTCCAAATGTGTTTAAAATTATCCAAATGTTTTTTAAAAATTTCCAAATGTATTTTAAAATTTTCTAAATGTATTCTACTTCATGTAGAATTCTATATAGAATATTTAAAAATATATTTGCAAAATTTTTCAAATACAATTGGACCATTTAAAAAAAAATTGGATAATTTCGGACATTTGGAAAGTTTTATAATACATTTGGAAAACTTTAAAATACATTTGGACTACTTTGAAAATACATTTGGAAAATTTGAACTACAAGTTGACAATTTAAAACACATTTGATAATTTTTAAAATACATTTGAAAAATTTTAAACTACATTTGAAAAATTTTAAAAACCATTTGAATAATTTTAAAACACATTGGGAAAATTTTAAAATACATACGGACAATTGATCAATTTTAAAATACATTTGGACAATTCTAAAATTCATTTGGACAATTTTAAAATACAATTGGAAATATTGTAGTAATGGGGATATACATTAGAGTGGAGAAAATTTAGTTTTTTTTTCGAATTAAGAAAACGTTGGTGTCTGGAAAGAAAAAAATTTGGACAATATTGAAATACACTTGGACAATTATAAAATACATTTGGATAATTTTAAAATTCACTTGGACAATTTTTAAATATATTTGGATAATTTTAAATTACATTTGGACAATTCTAAAAAAATTTTAAATATAATTAGAAATGGTGTAGAGCCATAAAATTTTTTTTTTCGTAATCAGTTTTTTTTTTTCATAAAAAAAATTTAGCGAACTTTCGAGTCGACTGAAAGTGTAAGCGCAGTTTGATTTCTACATGATTAAATTCCCAAAATATAGCGAAATTACTGTTCAAACTTTTAAATTAATTAATTTATGTTGTTTTTTTATTTTTAGTACCAAAAGGTACATAAAAATAAAATGTATTTATTCGGCCTTTATATATGTATATATATTCGATTAGAGTTTTATTCTAGTTCGAGGCCCAAAAATATTTCTATATATGATATTGTCATAATAGAGTATTTTTAATTTATTGCTTTAAAAAAGTTACTCATCTCATAGTATGTCTGTACTGATCAGTTTCATCCCCACTAAGGAATCTTCAGCAGACTTTAGAGAATCATCGTTGGTCAATCAAACATCAAACCAGACATAATATTTGATATATTTCACAAGTTATTTGAGAAATACTATTATGAAGGTTCGAAATCTGTTTTCCAACAAAAATAACTCTTTTAAAGCAAAAATTGTATATACTAAATCACCATCGGTAATTATTAATATATGTGTTGCTGTTATTTTACAATAACAACAGTACCTAACCAAACAATAGTGTTGGTAGGATAAGTCGTACTAAACTTTGTGTCAAATGTTGTTTTTTTATTTTTAGTACCAAAAGGTACATAAAAATAAAATGTATTTATTCGGCCTTTATATATGTATATATATTCGATTAGATTATGACACTATCATATATAGAAATATTTTTGGGCCTCGAACTAGAATAAAACTCTAATTAATTAATTTATTTTTTCTTTGGTGTCTAAAATAAAGAAAAAAAATCAAGTAACGACAAATATATGGTAAGCAGTTTGAATTTTACGCGATTGGAGGTGGCAAAACTGCTCAAATCAATGTCATAACCAGGGCTGCCATATTTGCCGATTTATCGGCATTTTGCCGATTTTTTGCCTCAAAATTATCAAAGTGCCGATTTGCCGATTTTTGGTCCAAAAATCGCGATTTTTTGATTAACTCAAAAAACACGGTTGCCTTTAATATTTTTTTTGTTTCGTGCTATAAATTGGGAAAATTTACGAAAATTGCGCAGTTCTACCTAAAATTATTGGAAATCTACACAATTTATAGAAGTATATTATTTGAATTTGTAGAAAGTTACCCAATTTATAGTAGAAAACTGGACTCATTTTTAATAGTGTATGTATATAAGTTTGTCATTCTGTTTGTAATACCTCGAAATATAGGTCCTTGATCGATTTTAAGTCAACCTTTCGATATCCGTCCTACTGTCTGTAGAAAACCCATTTATTCGCTTAGCGTTGGGGTCAAAAAATTTGCCTGTGGGTCCCTTTTTTATTTTAAACAAGTGAGAGTGTTACATTCTTACATTACAATCTTTTATACCCTCCAAAATGTAAAAAACAATATAAGAAAAAATCCAGGGGCGTCTTTTTTTTGGGCCGGGGGGGGGGGTTTGTTGGAGACGTTTGGGGGCACATTCCCTAGCGATTTTGAACTTCTTCTGAGATAAAAATGTTGCATTTGCATAGCTAAAGTACAAAAAACCCTGCAAAAAATGCGTTTTTTCTTAGGTTGGTTTAGTTCTCCAAGGTGAACTTTTTTCCTACTGGTCCCATTTAGCCCATTTCCGAACTTAACCTGCCTAGGAATATAAGACATATTCGTGCCAAACTTCGGAAATCTAGCTCTTTTATTTTGGACTGTATCGTGTTCTCTACAGACGGACAGACGGACGGACGGACATCGCTAGAATGTCTTAGAATCGATCACTGATCAATAAAATATATACTTTATGGGGTCCTAGACCAATATTTCGATGCGTTACACACGGAATGACAAAGTGGGTATACCCCCATACTGTGGTTCGAGGGTATAAAAACGGAAAATTTTAAACAAAGCGAAAAAATTTTTTTTTTGATTTTTTTGCTGAAAATATTAGTTATTATTAGGATATTACTGAAAAATCATTTTTATGACAATCGAAAATTTGTTTGGTCCCTAAAAAATGTTTAAGATTTTTTTTGCGAATTATTATTATTTCTAATTGATTTTTATGTTTTATAAATATATTAATGCTAAATTGTTCTCTTTTGTTATTTTTTATCAATATAAATGAAATTTATTGTATTTAAAATTGTTATTTTTCATTTTCCGATTTTTTGCCGATTTGTGAAATTCAAATACCGATAATGCCGTTTTTTTCTGAAAATATGCCGATTTTTCATCGAAATCATCTGGCAACCCTGGTCATAACTGCTAATTTATGCGAAAAATATAATTTTTTCCATTTTTTTTATTTATTTTGAATTTTGCGATTTTTTGCGAAATTGAAAAGATATAATTTTGATGTTAACAGTTTTGTGACCTGTAAATAAATACAATTCAAACTGTATTAAATGTTGTCTTTTATTTTTAGTACCAAAAGGTACTAAAAAACTAGAATAAACTCTAATCGAATATATATTCAAACTGTATACTCAGTTTTTGAAAATATTTAAGAAAATTCAGTTTCAAAATTAAAGAAAACACAAAAACACCAATTTCGCGATATCTCGCGAATGCGAGCAGCTACGATTTTGCTGTTAACAGTTTTGTGGCAATTAATCATGTAGAAATCAAACTGCGTTTATACTTTTCGTCGACACTAAAGTTCAACCTAAACATCGCAGAGGCTCACCGTGTGCGTGGACTCTATTGGTTGTAAAACTGAATTTTCTTGAAAATCGCTTAAATTAAATCGCTTCATGTGCTAAATGGAAAGGGCGAAAAATACTCAAAATTGAATATTTATTCTCCGAGATGTATTCAATAAAATTGATCAATAGAACTTGGAGATTTTTAAATTTAAGGGAATAACATTTTAAAAACCATGAAATTGTGTCTTTGGGCATGATCTCAAAAAAAAGGATTTTTTTTTTACCGTACTTAGTAAAGGGTTAACTATGTCCAAAAAATCTATAAATTTTTAAATTAAATACTAAGGGTTAATTGTTAAAGAAAACGGGTTTCATATTGATTTATTTAATTTTTTTACAATTTTTTTTTAAGTGTCCATTTTTCCCCAGGATCCGAACTTCAATAGTTCGGTGCGACCTTAAATACCTATTCGAAAATTTTGAAAAAAAAATGTTCATGAATTTTAACTTTAACTTAACTTTTTGTTTTAGGAGCCACCCTAATATATATACATAAAAACTGTATAAGTGGCGTATACTTAATTTTGTAATTGCCTTTAAATAACAATCATACGCAACGGTGTACAGTGGTTCATTTTTAATAATCCTGCATTTCAGTGAGTACTAGACCAATTGCAGCGAAATTCATACCGGTTATAGTTAACATAATTTTGAGCTTAAGCTTGGACGCTGGACCCCACATGTCCAAGGGCCCCTAAAGTACACTAAGAAAATTATATCATTAACTGTTTGTAGGTTATTTTAAAAAGTAATCAGTAAAGTCATTTTAAAAGAAAAATCACTTATTTTATAAAGGATTTAATTTTTTTACTGTTTCTGTAGTTTAAAAAAAATAATTTACTGTATTAAAAACGAATTTTCTGTTACATTTAATTTCGGCAGTAAAAAATTTCTTCTAAAGTTTTACTGTTTTCCAATACAAAATAACTGAATATTCACTAGTTTTTTAATGTTTTGGTTAGTCAGTAAATTAACATTTAAAATTGACTGTAATGTGTTTTTATTTTAAATGAAAAAACAGTGGAATGGTTTTTAAATGAAATTTCATTTGTTTTAAGTGAATATTCACTGGAATTTACCTACATAATTCTTTGAGTGTAGTACATATTTAGTATACAAAAACTTTAAATGCTTTAAAAATCACCAACTTCAAATGTGTGTAAAAAAAATCTCGCACTAAACTAAAAAAAACCTTGAGGGTTTTGTTATGGAAAATGTGAACTTTTATATGCATTTGGTTTCATCCCATTCCGATTCGGAAGGTTCTATTTTGTATCACTGTGTATTACACCGTCCGACAAAAATTAAAAAAAGTCGTTGAACACAAACTGGTTAATATACGTTTGAAACTAGAGACTAAATGTAGTAAAACTGCATTTACAGTTTTTCTTTTCGTGATCCTGTTTCCTTTTAAAAGGACTTCAAAGTTTTAGAGTATAAAATGTAATAAAACATCGCAGCATGCCACAAGTGATAGCAAATGAAAGAGGAGGATCTCCCCTAATTTTCCTATTTTATTATTTTTACATATCAGGAAATCGGAGGTAAGTTACGTTCTTTTCGTTCTTTTCGTGATCCTGTTTCCTTTTAAAAGGACTTCAAAGTTTTAGAGTATAAAATGTAATAAAATATCGCAGCATGCCACAAGTGATAGCAAATTAAAGAGGAGGATCTCCCCTAATTTTCCTATTTTATTATTTTTACATATCAGGAAAACGGAGGTAAGTTACGTCCTTTTAAAAATGTATACTTCAATACCATTCAAAATTTTCAACAAAATATTTTGCTGACGTTTTCAAATGGCTTTATTCACATCCTTTTATCCTGATATGGTAAAATAAACAAATGGAAAAACTAGTGGAGATCCTCCTCTTTCATTTGCGAGCACCAGAGTCACCCAATGATAAGTACAAATATCTCAAAATATTTTACATAATGTATTCTTTATAATTTTGAAGTCCTTTTAAAAGGAAACAGGACCACGAAATGAAAAACTGTAAATGCATTACTCCATTTGATCTCTACTTTCAGACGTATATCATCCGGTTCATGTTTAATATTGACTGTCGGACGGTGTTATATAAACTTAATGGGGTTCTCGACCGATATTTTCATTTCATAATTATCATGATTTAATGGTACACAGAAAAAAATATGAGGGAAACAAATTTGAGTAATCACTTGTTTAAATTTAAAAACAAAAATTGAGTAATTTTTTAATTGACGCAATTAAAAGTTTACTCAAAAATTTTAAAAACAATTTAAGTAAATAATTTAATAAAAATTTAATATTTTTTTTATTTTTTTTTTAGGGTCGAACCTGAATCAAATTGCGTCGCGCAAGACGTAAAAAAAAACAAAAACAAACACATCAAATTTTAAATTTTTACGTCCGTTTGATTTAGGTACGTCACATTTAAATATTAGAAACGAAAAATTATTGGGCGTTACGCCTTACGCGATGCAATTTGATTCAGGTTGGACGCTAACTCTCATAGTTTTCTGAATTCTCGTTTAGTTTATAGTTTTTTGTGTATGTATATGAAAGTTTGTAATCGTCTTTTATAAATTTTCCTATGTCTTTGAGACATAAATATGTTTGGTAAAGTTTGAAAAAACACGTTTTTTGTTTTTTTTTTTGTAAAAAAAATTTAAAACTTTTTTAAACTTTTAAAAAAAGAAATAGATAAATTTTGAGTAAATTTTTTAATTGTGTCAATTAAAAATTTACTCAATTTTTTTTTCAAACATTTAATAAATTTTTATTAAAAATTTACTCAATACTATTAAATCGTTTACTGGTGCAAAATTGAGTAATTTTTTACTCAATAGTATTAAAAATTTACTCAAATATTTTTTTTATTTTTTTCTGTGTATAGGCAAGAGTACAAAATTTTCAGCCATTTTTTTACTTACTTGACATCACTTTTCAACAAAAATAAAAAAATCCTTTTAGCCCGAAAGAACAATATAACATTGTTGCTTTTGTTTTTGTTGTTGAAATAAAAGCTTTCATAGCCTTCACTCATTTTCCCTGGTGTTGACAAGACATTAAGTATTGTTGCTAATGATTATGCTGCTCCTGCTACACATACTGTTGCAGCTACTTTTAGTGTTGCTATTGTCGTTTTTTTTTTCGTTTTTTGCTATTTATAACAACCGGGCAACAAGACAAACTTTTATTTATAACCCATTGAAACTGAACTGAACTGGAGCTGCTGGCTGGTTGGCTGGCTGCTGCTGTGTTTAAATTTCTTCCATCTTTTTATATCGTTTTTAAGGTTTTATTTGTCCTGGCCTCTGTTTTGTTTGCTGGCTATACTTATTTATGCTAGTTGAATGGATGGATGGATGGACGGACAGACGAACGGATAGATGAATACTTTGCAGTTGCTTTAGCTTCTGTTTTATCCTTGATTAATTGCTCAATGGTTGCAATTTGAATATATAACATAACGGCTGTTGTTTGTATGTATTTAAGACTTCAATTGCAGCAACAATTGCCTCTAAAAAACAAAAGCTGGATGAAATAAATACTTCAGTTAGTTAAGCTGCTGCTGCTGCTGCTGCAGCTACAATATACAGTTATTGTTTTTATTAAAAACTTTGTTGAAAAGAAAATTTTAATAGATGAAGGATTCATTTAAATAAGAAATTAAGGCTCACAAAGGATAAGTAGTATGTTTATAAATGAATAAATAATTACAATTAAGTGGATGCTATTTTACGAAATAAAAAATAATAATAAAAAAAAACATAAATTTATCTACTACTTAAGAATGATTATATCTTTTGGATAGAAGAAAGGAAACTCTATGGAGATGTTTTTAAGGGAAAAATGACACAGAACATAATTTTTTTTTTTTGGAAAAATGTCTCAAATTTTTATTAAAAATTCCTGCGAATTTTGTACTCTTGTCCAAAACATTAAATCATGATAATGTTTTGCGGAGGATTTGGGCAAAAGTTTTTTTAGTTTTTTTTAGAAAAAATAATGTTATATTACTTTGCTATTCCATGCAAGACGAATTGAAATATCAGTCGAGGACCCCATTAAGTTTATATATTGATCCATTTCTAAGATACTTAAGCTATATGAGGCATTCCACACCAAATGTCCAGCGAAAAAAAAATGTGTACCGTAAACTTCTGAATAGGTGATATGGATAGCCCTATATGGAACTTAGAAAATTGCGTTTTTGGTTTTTCAATTTTTCAAAAACTGGGCTTAGGAGGCGTGGTCAAATATTGGAAAAATGGTAAAATTTGTGGCGAGTTGCCTTGATTAAATATTTATCACATTAAAACGGAATGCACCACAATGTCAAAAATTTACGTTCTTATATAGTTTTATATGGGCTATCGATTAAAATTTTTTTTTTTGGAAAATTTTCAGAACCCGTTCTGAAATTTTCCATTTTTTAAAAAAGTCAATTTATCAAAAATCCGGCCACTTTTTTTTTTCTTTTTTATTTATTTTTTTAAAAGTTTAGATGTTTGTTCATCCACACAAAAAAAATCAGAAACACGTTCATCTTTTTTTTCGAGAAAATCGCATTTGAACTTTAAATTTCATAACAATTTAGTAATTTGCTTGTATTTTCTTGTGTCAACAGAGCGTATGACGAATATTTATGCAATTAATATTACTCATTCGCAACTTTAAAACAAAGAAATACAAAATTGTTATGAAATTTAAAGTTCAAATGCGATTTTCTCGAAAAAAAGATGAACGTGTTTCTGATTTTTTTTGTGTGGATGGACAAACATCTAAACTTTTAAAAAAATAAATAAAAAAGAAAAAAATAAGTGGCCGGATTTTTGATAAATTGACTTTTTTAAAAAATGGAAAATTTCAGAACGGGTTCTGAAAATTTTCCAAAAAAAAAAAATTTAATCGATAGCCCATACAAAACTATATAAGAACGTAAATTTTTGACATTGTGGTGCATTCCGTTTTAATGTGATAAATATTTAATCAAGGCAACTCGCCACAAATTTGACCATTTTTCCAATATTTGACCACGCCTCCTAAGCCCAGTTTTCGAAAATTTGAAAAACCAAAAACGCAATTTTCTTAGTTACATATAGGGCTATCCAAACAACCTATTCAGAAATTTACGGGACACATGTTTTTCTGTAGCGGGACATTTGGTGTGGAATGCCTCATATACATCCGTCCATCTGAGAATTTAACACTCTCACTTGTTTTATGTACATTTAATAAACAAATGGAACATTTTTATGTAAAAGTTTAGACTTGTTGAAAAAGTAGTTTTGGTAAAAAAAGGGGAATATGATTTTTGGTGAAAAAAAAATGTTTGATGAAAAAAAGTTTCTGATAAAGAAAAAAAAAATTAAAAAAAAAATATGAAAAAAAAAAATTGCAAAAAAAAAGATTTAATGAAAAAGAATAATTTGAAAAATTTGATGAAAAAAATTGATGGAAAAAAATTTGATGAAAAAACAAAAAAATTTATGAAAAAAAAAAATTTTATGAAAAAAAAAAATTAATGAATAAAAAATTTTTTGAAAAAAAAATTTATTAAAAAAAAAAAAATTAATGAAAAAAAAAAAAAATTTATGGAAAAAAAAATTTTTTTGTTGAAATAACTATGTTACTTTTTATTCACCAGCTGGTGAAAAATGGTTTTATTCACCATGAGGTGAATTATAATTCAAGTTACTAACCCAAGTTACTAAAATTTTTGGTTTCAAGAAAATGAAAATAGTAATAGTAATTCTTGTTTTCTTTTACGTTAATTGTTAGCTTATATCGTCAAACTGAAGTGGCGTCCTGCAACTTTTTGAAAATTAGACACCAGCCTAAAAACATTATCATGTTATAACCAAAAGAGCTGTACATTTCGTAAGTGAGTGCTAAAATAAGTGCAAATAAGTGTTTTTACATTTTGGAGAGTAGAAAAGATTCGGCACCAAAGAATATACCACTCTCACTTGTTTTATGTACATTTGATAAACAAATGGAAAATTTTTTTGCGAAAAGCTTAGACTTGGTGAAAAAGTAGTTTTGGTAAAAAAAAATATTTTTTTTTCACGAAAAACTAAATTATGTAAAAAATAATGAACCAAAAATTTTTTGATGAATTTTTTTGATGAAAAGAAAAATTTTTTGAGGTAAAAATGAATTGATGAAAAAAATACGGAAAAAAAATTTTTGGTGAGAAAAAAATTGATAATAAAAAATTTGATAAAAAAAAATTGATGAAAAAAAAAAATTAATGAAAAAAAAATTATGAAAAAAAAAATATGAAAAAAAAAAAATTATGAAAAAAAATTTCATGAAAAAAAAATTGATGAAAAAATAAAATGATGAAAACAAAAAGTTTGATAAAAAAAAATTTTTGAAAAAAAAATTTATTAAAAAAAAAAAATTTAATGAAAAAAAAAAAAAATTGATGAAAAAAAAATTTTTTTTGTTGAAAAATAACTATGTTACTTTTTATTCACCAGCTGGTGAAAAATGGTTTTATTCACCATGAGGTGAATTATAACCAAAAGAGCTGTACATTTCGTAAGTGAGTGCAAAAATAAGTGCAAATAAGTGTTTTTACATTTTGGAGAGTATAAAAGATTCGGCACCAAAGAATAAAACACTCTCACTTGTTTTATGTACATTTGATAAACAAATGGAAAACTTTTATGCGAAAAGCTTAGACATGGTGAAAAAGTAGTTTTGGTAAAAAAAAAAAATTTTTTTCACGAAAAATTTTTTGATGTAAAAAAGAATTGATGAAAAAAAATACGAAAAAAATTATAAAAAAATTTGATGAAAAAAATTGATGAAAAAAAAATTTTGATGAAAAATTAATGAAAAAAAAAAATGATGAAAAAAAAAATTTATGAAAAAAAACTGATGAAAAAAAAAATGATAAAAAAAAATGATGAAAACAAAAAGTTTGATGAAAAAAAAAATTGGATGAAAAAAAAAGTTTGATGAAAAAAAATAAAATTTATGAAAAAAAAATTTGATGGAAAAAAAAATTTATGGAAAAAAAAATTAATGAAAAAAAAAATTGATAAAAAAAATGAAAAAAATTAATAAAAAAAAATAAATTGATGAAAAAAAAAATTTTATAAAAAAAATTGATGAAAAAAAAATTTTTTGAAAAAATAAAATTTATGAAAAAAAGTTTGATGAAAAAAAAAAACAAATTGATGAAAAATAAAAAATTTGATGGAAAAAAAATTCGATTGAAAAAAAAATTTATGAAAAAAACTAAAAATTTGATGAAAAAAAAAATTGATGAAAAAAAAAATTTGTTGAAAAAAAAATGTTTTCTGTCGAAAAATAATTATGTTACGTTTTATTCACCAGCTGGTGAAAAACGGGTTTATTCACCACGAGGTGAACTATTACCCAAGTTACAAACCCAAGTTATTAAAAGTTTTGGTTTTAAGAAAATGAAAATAGTAATTCTTGTTTGCTTTTTCGTTTTGTTATATATATGCGTATATGCTTATATAGTCAAACTGAGGTAGCGTCCTGCAACTTTTTTAAAATTAGACACCAGCCTAAAAACATTATCATGTTAAAAATTCAAAACACATCTAAGCTTTAAAATATGGTTTGATGTCTTCAGTTAAATTGTATCACGGTTCTTTTCTGTGAACAAAATACTCTTTTACAAATGACAAAAAGTGTACTTTTGGTACTTTTTTATGTTTTCAAAAATAATGGTGCCAGAAACTTGAAATTTGGAATGTACGACCCTTCGGCGAAAAAAAAATATTTTAAAAAAATGACTCTTTGGAAATTCTGTTTCAAAAAAGTCTACTTTTGGTACTTTTAATTTTTTTCTGAAATACTGATACCAAAAACTTGAAATTTCGAATGTGGATTATTCGGTGAAAAAAAAACATTCTCAAAGGAGTATTTTTTGAAATTTCCGTTTTTAAGGGGAGGTAAGGGGTTTAAAAATTTTAATTTTGGTTCTCTTAATATTTCCTGAAATATTGGTCCTAGAAGCTGGAATTTTGGAATGAAGGATCATTCTTAGAAAACAATTTTTACTTTTGATTTTTTTTAAATTCCTGAAATATTGGTCCCAAAATATTGAAATTTGGAATGAAGGATCATTCGTTGAACAAAAAAAAAAATTTTTGGAAAAAGTACTTTAATGAAATTCCAGAAACCAGAAAAAAATACTTTTTGACAAATGACAAAAAAAAATTACTTTTGGTACTTTTTTTTCTGAAATAATGGTACCAGAAATTTGATATAAGTTATGTACAACCCTTCGGCGAAAAAAAAATATTCTGGAAAAAGTAATATTTGGGGAGTCTGTTTCTAAGAAGGGGTAAAAGGAGTTAAAAGTGTACTTTTGGTACTTTTTATTTTTTTTTTTAGAAATTCTGTTTTTAAATGTACTTTTGATAAAAAACTTTAAAATAAATATTTTGATTGCATGATCTTTCGGTAAAAACGCTTTTTGGAAAAAGTACTTTTAGGAAATAACGTTTCTAAGGGGAGTAAAAGAATGTACTTTTGGTACTTTTAATAGTTCGTGAAAAAATGGTCCTAGAAGCTTGAAATTTGGAATGAAGATCTCCTGAATGACCATTGTTTCAACAAAACAAGAATTGTGGATTGTAGAATCGTCCATTTCAACAAAATATTTAAAAAAAAAGTACATTTAGGATTTTCTGATACTACGAGGCATGTCACAGACTTAAATCCGTTCGGACTTGGAAAAAGTGGATTACTCGTAAAACGCAAAGCGAATATTTTTTTTTTTCGGAATGAAACCACTTTTTTGCACTTCCATTCCAATTTGAGTTTTGAAAGTGATTTCATTCCGAATATTATAATATTCTTTTTGTGTTTTACGAGCAAACCACTTTTTTCAAATCGGAACGGAATTGAGTCTGTGACAAGCGTAAAAAGGGGTACAATTTGTACTTTTTAGATTTCCTTAAACATTTTCTAAAATTTTGTTTTATGGATTTAAAAAAATAAGCCTGACAACCTCAATATTTAAATGCATAAATACTGCTACTGGTACTTAATACATTGGACTACTGCTAACGAGATAACTTGTTATAAAAGACAACTTTGTTAATTCCAAATATTCTAGTTGTTACAAAACCACAGAAAAACATATCGCTCATTTACTTGTATAGTGTCATAACTCAAAATATGTCGTTTTTGGGTAAACCATACAGAATTATATGTTATATCCTGCTTTATATTGTGTAAAAAATTAGTATTAATATCTTCTAAACTCACCGTTTGAGAAGAGAACAAGACATTATAACATTTTCTATGTACGGGCCTTTTGCAATGTAAAACAAGTTTCAATTGTAAACTTTAAACAGGTTTTCTGTAAAATCAAACATTTTGCGTTATGACACTATACAAGTAAATGAGCGATATGTAAAAAATTTAAAGATTGTTCTTTTAAACCACATAAACAAAACAACAAAAAAGGTAAACTATGCACTGAAGAGACTTCTGGCGTTACAAGACACATTACATAGCACTGCTAAACGAGTATGTGTCAACATAAAGTTATGTTTCAAGTTCTTTTTTTTTTTTTGTATATTTTCCATAAGAAATACATAGAGGCACAATGACAAACTAAACCATCATCATCACCGGCATCATCCTCATTGCAACACTGGTTGTGGGACAAAATTAGGAAAAGGCAACAATGCAAGTGACTACTACTATGTGGAATAGGGTGGGTCGTCAAAAAGAAATTTTGGCAGTCACCCACTAGAATTAAAGATTAGTTGAAGATGATTCCAAAATTTTTTTTTATTTGTTTTTGCCACGCCCCTGGCCGTCGCCCTTTTAATTTTTTATTCACTGTGTCGCCAGTTTAAGCCCGATCTTAATATTATGCATATCGTTGTTCAAGGTTTGACAACATCTACATTTTTGATCTCGATCATTTTTGAGTCCGACATTGAATTTTTGTTGTGACTTTCGGTATCCCGGTTTCTATCCACTTAACACCCACTTTTCCAAACACAAAGAAAGACGATAAAATTTTATTAAACTCTTGCTTTAAATGAAATTTTATCTTCTTTCTTTTTGTTTGGAAAAAAGTGGGCAGTAGGAGGGTAGAAACTGAGACACCGAACGTCACAACAAAAACTTGACGTCAAAGTCAAAAAAGATCAAAGTCAAAGATGTAGCTGTTGTCAAATCATAAACAACGATATACTTAATGTTAAGATGGGACTTAAAGTGGCGACGCAATTAATAAACAAGTAAAAAAGTTAAATTCGGCCTTGCCGAATGTAGTGATACCCTCCACAATTTCAAAAAGATTATTGCAAAAAACTTTATTTAAAAGGAAATTACTTTTGAAAAAAAAAAAAAAATTGAAAAAAAAATTTCCGCGAAAAAAATTTTGGTAAAAAAAATCCGCGATTTTTTTCTTTTTTTGTCAAAAAATATGTTCGTACTTGTTTAAATACCATTTGGTGTTCAATTATGTTCACATTTGTCAACCAGAAGCCGAATTAAAGCATTTTGTATTTTAAGGTTATGTTGAATGTACTGAAATTTTTGAGGTGTGCTTACATTTTCGTTCATAACTTTTGAACCGCTGAACCGATATCGCTCAAATGCAATACCAAACTTCTCGGGAGAACTTCCAATAAATATGTTAAGTTTCAGCCATCTCTGTGCAGTATTTTGTCCGTGACAGCATTTTCCACAGACAGACAGACAGACGGACAGACGGACATCGCTAGAATGTCTTAAAATCGATCGGGCATCATGAATATATATACTTTATGGGGTCCCAGATCGATATTTCGATGAGTTACAAACGGAACGACAAACTTATATATACCCTCTATCACCAGAGTGGAGGGTATAAAAACTAAAAGGGCGACGGCCGAGGGCGTGGCAAAAAATTTTTTTTTTTTAAATCGTCTATGACTAATCTTTACTTCTAGGGGGTGACTGACAAAACTTTTTTTTTTTTTGACGACCCTCTCTAATGTGCAACATACGAGCGAGCAACTGCATTAAGACAACAAACAAGATAAAACAAATGCACACAAAAAGTTCTACTGTTCCAATTGAGTTGATTTGCATATGGCTTCTAAAAAAAGATTTAAAGGCAACACACAAAAATGAAACTAAACTAAAGGTCCTTTCTTGACAAACATGCTAGAATCTTTCTTTTTGGAATATGTATACTCTTTAGTTACGAAAGTGGGTGTTAGATTTCTTTTCCAAACAACAACAACAATGAATATTTGTGTGGCTATAGCTAAGGGATGTGTAATATACAGAGACTAAAGAAACTTGAAAGATAGTATGTGTTAAACGATCATGTCCTTAGAATACAGACAACAAAGTGTTTAATAGTCTCAGGTTTCGAGCCATAGAATCTTTATGAATGTTCCAACTGAAACAGTTTCTGATTTAGCGACATTTTTATAGCCTCGAACTAAAATAAACTCTTTTCGGTGGGGGCACCTTTCACTTCGCGATAAATGTTTACTAATTCATTTATTAGGCTTTTTTTGCAAAGTAGTTATACAATTTTATCATTATTTTAATTATTTTTGTTTACCTACGGGGCGGACCAAAACAAATTACATTTTCTTTTCCTCTGGTTCAAACTTCAGGACTATTAACATCTTTTGATATAAAAATGTGAAAAATTGCGTTTTTTAGAGATTGATTTAGTTCCTTAGGGGGAAACTTTTTCCCCCTGATCTGATTTTGTCCATTTCCGAACTTAACCAGCCTATGACAAGACATATTCGTGCTAAATTTCAGGAGCCTAGCTCTTATACTTTGGACTGTATCGTGTTTTCCACAGACGAACGGACAGACGGACATCGCTAGAATGTCTTAGAATCGATCAATGACCTATATTTTGATGCCTTACTCACCGAATGACAAAGTAAGTATACCCCATATTCTAGTTGGAGGGCAGCGCTGCCAACTTTGACGATTTATCGTCATTACCCAGCAAAACTTTGGTAATGGGTAGTGATTATATAACACATTACCAGGTAATGTATATACCTTATTTGTAGCATTATTTTAGGATGTCTTACCAAACATTTGTTCCACAACGTATTATTTTCAAGTGAAAAATAGTGCGTTACTAATAATTTGCTACGTAATGCATGATTATTGGAAAAAATGTATTTCATATTTATTATTTCTAAACATTAAATCATGGATGACTTATATTTGGTTACATTATGTATTATTTGAAAGTTTGAAATAATGTATTATTTATAATTGGATGCATAATGCATTACAATAACCTTAAAAATAATTATTTTATAAAAAAATGCATAAGTTTAAACTAGAGATGGGCTCACGACAGGAAATTTCTAACGACACACACTCACTTACCATCACGTGAGTAAATTTAATACAAAATTACTTTTTCACTACTCGTAACACCTTATATATTATCTTCTGGTATGCTATATTATTTCATTTCTCGTAACCTATTAAATATCATATATTTTACACCTTACTCGTATTCTTCGTTATAAATTTATGACTTATTTTATACCTTACTGGTATTCTATGTGATAATGTGGATGCATTACTTTGAGTCTCATCGCCTGTTAAAATCATCAATGCTGCAATGTATAAAATAAGAGATCCTATACCATATTTTATACCTTATTTGGTAATCTAAGTTTTGCTGGGTATGACGATTTTTGAAGTCAATTTTACTAAAATGACGATTGACGATTTTTCATTTTCGCCAGGATCAAAAATTACGATTTTATTAAATGAGGAATAAATAGTAAACTTTTGTCAAAAAATTCAAATTTTGTAAGCAAATTCTTTGAAGTTCACTTAATTTTTTGAAAAGAAAAGAGAAAAACCTATATATTTAAAAAAAAAAAAATAGTTACTTTTAAGAAAAAAGCTTGACAATTTCGGGAAAAGACAGGAAAAGTTAAAAATTCACCAGAAAAAACATTAAAAAAGTTTTTTAGTCGAAAAATAGACTTGTTATTAGAAGTGGTCAATATAAATCAATTGGTGCATTAAATTTACAACGCTCCAATATCGGGATGAATTTTAATATGGGGGATATGCACAAAAAATCAATACAAATAATCTTCGTCCTTGGGCCATAAGCTTTTCTTAGGTATCAAATTTCAGGTCAATTAATTGATAATTGGGACTTGAAAAAGGTCGAGGACCAATGTTTTGGATAGTTACAAACATCAACAAAAACTCATTACACTCTGGACCATGGAGTGGTCTGAGGTATTAAAATTTTTAGTATTTATTAGCGTATTTTTGTCATGATGAATTTTTGACGACAAATTTTTTTCAACTTGACGATTTTGACGATTTTGACAATTTTTTTTTTTTTTAAATTGACGATTTCTCCAAAAAAAAAAGTTGGCAGCACTGTTGGAGGGTATAAAAATTTTGAATAAAAAAAAGTATAGAGAAAAAAATTGAGAAAGAAAAATATTTGAAAAAGTATCATATCGTTTTCTGCTCCATTCTATTTCGTTCCCGTTCTTTTCCATTTCGTGTCCAGTTTTATCTCCCTTCCAGGGATGCAAACTTAGGGCTTTTCGCGCTAGATCTTGTGCTTTTTGATATGTCAAAACGCGAAAATTTTTGGCCTAGTGCCAAATTAGAAAAACGCACTAACTTGGTGCTTTTTAAATTTTTAGTTGGTGCTTTTAGTGCTTTTTAAAATTCATTTGTATAGCCTCCAAACAAAGTATGGCGGTATACTTACTTTGTTATTTCGAGAGTAACGCATCGAAATATTAGTCGGTTCAAGTACATTTTTTTAATATCCGTATGTCTGTCTGTCTGTGGAAAGCAGTATGCAGTTCAACCTAAGAGCTGGACGCCTGAAATAATGAACTAATATATTACTATGGTCAATGACCATTGGTCGTATTAAGTTCGGAAAATATGGGCAAATCGGACTAAGGGGAAAATGTTTTCCCTTGAAGAACTAAACCAACCTCAATAAAACGCCATTCCTTGTAGGTCTTTTTTTGTATTTTGGTTTAATATTTGAATTCTGTTCTGGGTGAAGTTCAAAGACTAAATTTGGCTTTTGAAGCGAAAAATGCAGACCATGTACAATTGTACAACGATTAATATCGGTTGCTCAAAATTTTAACCAACAAACTTATCAAAAATTTAGTTTAAATAAAAATATTATTTTTTTTTACTTTTTTTATATATTTAAAAAAACAGTCCAGCGCTTTTTTACCGTCTTTTATAAATGGGCTATTTCACGCAATGGGAGACCACGGCGGATCCAATATGGCGGATGAATTTTTCAAGGTGATCGCATTCAAGTAAAACTAGGTGGTTTATGGGTCACTTAATACGATTCTTATTTCAGATTTCCAAAATTCAAAATGGTGGATCCAATATGGCGTATATTTATTTTTTTTTTTTAAATTACGATTTGCTTCAAACTTTTTATCCTGGGGTTAATTGGGAATTTTTTTTCGAATTTTTATTCAGATTTCAAAAATTCAAAATGGCGGAACCAATATTTAACATGTCATTTAAATTAAACTAGGTCCTATCCGCCATTTTTATTTGAAAAATGTGTATAATTTGGAATCATAGAATGTTGTTAAAACAAAATTTCATCAAAATTGCAAAAATTTTTTTGAACTGCACTGTACTTAGAGAACTCTATGGTCTTGTACCAGTTTGTACCTATAAAACTATTATAAATGTCAACATATGTGTCACTGCATGCACACATACTTGATTATATGATGTTGTTTGAAAATGTAACTTTTTTTCTTTGTTTTGCCAACATATCTACGGCATTGAATTTTCCACATTGTGCAATGCATCTTTTTTTTTGAAATTTTGAGCCACAAAGTTTTTGGTCTTACAAGGGAGTTCTTTAAATGGGCACCCAGCGAACTAAATGTGAAGGAATAAGTATATTTTAAAACTCAAAAAAAAATTTTATGCGACTACACTCTAATTACAAAAGGTGAAGTTGAGATTACTTAAAGAATTATACTATGTTTTAGGCGCCTAAAATATGCACTAAAAATCTTGAAATATGCACTAAAACTACAAAAATATGCACTAAAAAAAATATAAAAAATTTAAAAAATATGCTAAAACTAAAATTTTATACAAAATATGACCTAAAAATATGCATTTATTGCAAAATACAAGCAAAATATGCAAAAATATGCAAAAATATGCATTTTCAATATAATATCAAAAATAAGCATTAAGGAATCGATACCATTTTAAAGCAAATTTTTTGATTTGTAAAGATATTTGGCTTATGCTGTTCTAAGACTTACGGAAAAAAAACATGCATTTGCATGAAAGTCCTCTCCTTGCTAATTACTAAAGGTGAAGTTGAGTGTACAATAGAGTGGCCATAGTAGAAATTTTTTTGAAAAGTTAAAGTGTTCGCACTGAAAAATGTGAGGTTGGGGATAAAAATAATTATGCATATTTAAAAAAATTTTTTTTTTGTTCCGAGTACCTCCGGGTTGAGCCTAAAGTTTGAAAAACGGGTTACAAGGGAAAAATATGACTTTTTTCATTTTCTCAATTTTTTTGATATTTTAAGTACAGTTTGAATTCAAATGGTCACTGAATTTTGATTAAGAGTTAATTGCCTATCAAATAAGGTGTTAAAAATTAAAATCGGTTGAAAATTAGCCGAGTTATTACAACTTCCCCCGGCAACTAACTTGTGGCAGACCACTTGATCAAGGAATTCGAGCCCCATTTTTGAAATTTATTGAAATTATCTACTGTAATTAATTTTTTTTATTCCTCAAGTTCCAATGTACTAAGAAGATACATATTTTTTATATTGCGTTTTGCTAACTTGTTTTAAATAAATGCTAAAGTGGTCTGAATTTTTCAACACTATTTTCAAATCACCAATTTTAAATTTTTATTTTTTTTGTTAAAGAAATTTTGAAAAATCGGCTATTGGAGTTTAGGGATTTGTTAAGCACATATAAAGGAATAAAAACCCCAAAAATTGTAGGGTTTGCTGTTTTCATTTGGCTATTACAGTGATGTAATTTCGGCGGATTTCGGGAAAGTAGTGATTTTTGGCCCTTTTTTAGCTTTTATTTATTTTTTTTTGGTTTTTTTTACAAACTTGATATGTTTTGGACCGAATTATATCAACACGAGATAGAATACTTCAATTTGCAAAATTAGGGCGAAATTGACACATAAAAAATTGCCCCTGTTAAGGGTCAAAGGTCAAATTTTAGAAAATTTTTAATTTTTAAACATTAACAGATTTTCTGAGTGGAAATATATGAAACTACTTGATGTCATTTTAAAAGGTTTTAACATATGTCTTTTTATTTAAATTCAGAATATTAACCCTTTAGTGATGGTGGGGCATATTCGACCCTTTGAACAAAATACACTTACATTATCTCCATTAAATTAAAAAAAAATTTAGGCCCCAACAGCACTTAAGGGTTAAATTTCTAAATTTTAATTATTTTACATTTAGTTTAGACCAATTAAAATAACATCAAGTAGATTCAGCAAAATAAGCGCAGCAAATCTGTTAATGTTTAAAAATTCAAAATTTTTTAATATTTGACCTTTGACCCTTTGACAAGGGCAATTTTTTATATCTCAATTTCGTCCTTATTTTGCGAATTGAAGTATTCTATCTCGTTTTGATATAATTCGGTCCAAAACTTATCTAGTTTGTAAAAAAAACAAAAAAAAAAAAAATAAAAGCTAAAAAGGGCAAAAAACCACTACTTTCCCGAAATCCGCCGAAATTACATCACTGTAATAGCCAAATGAAAACAGCAAACCCTACACTTTTTGGGGTTTTTATTCCTTTATATGTGCTTAACAAATCCCTAAACTCCAATAGCCGATTTTTCAAAATTTCTTTAACAAAAAAAATAAAAATTTAAAATTGGAGATTTGAAAATAGTGTTGAAAAATTCAGACCACTTTCCCAGCAGAAATTTTGCTGAACGTTCAGCAGCTTTTGGAAGGGGAACTTGAGTAAAGGAGCGCATCCAATTGCGCTGAATTCATGCATGATTCTCTAAGGTGATGTCCCACTTTAGAGCGCTAGTTGGATACACAGAAACAGCGCTCTTTAGATGCACTGAAATCACGTGTCTTTAGAGCGCTGATTTAAGCAGAATAAAGATGCTGTAAATTCATGTATCTTTTTAACGCTGATTTAAGCAGATTAAAGATGCAGTGAATTCATGTATCTTTGTAGAGCTGATTTAAGCAGAATAAAGATGCTGTAAATTCATGTATCTTTTTAGTTTTTGTAAAAATGAGATAAAAAACAAAAAATTTACCAATAAATGAAAAAATATTCAAAAGAAGTTATAACAAATGGATCTTAGTTTTTCTGTTTTTTCGTGATTAGAGTTTGTGTTTAATCCAAATCGGTTTATTCATCGAAATAACAAATAAGCATTGGCTGTTTTTTGGTTGGCCTATTTATCATCATTTAAAATGTTTTAAAAGCCTCTGTTATGTCTTTCAAAACTTTTCAAATCACATGATATTTTCCGAATCACATGAAATCGAGTTTGGTGTTTGTTTACGGGTTCATTCAAAGTCAGACAAGCAAAAACAATAAAATTTAAAATTCGTTATTGATAAAATTCAATTTTGAATTTTTCAAAAAATTCAAGAAAGAATTTTGAATATAATTCTTAAAAATTTTATTTTAAATTCTTAGAAGAAATAAAATTCAAAAAAATTTTATTTAAAATTCTTTAAAGAATTTTATTAATAAAAAAAAGGAATTTTATTTCCATAATAACAAATATATTTTGAACAAATAAATATTCAAACCAAAAGTAAAATAAAATTAAACCAAAAATAAAATTCAAAAATAAAATTCAAACCAAAAATAAAATTCTTTTTTTTTGAGAATTTTATTTTTGGAAATAATAAAAATCAAATGTTTTTGAGAATTTTATTTAAACAAAAATTTTATTTCAAATACCTTATGAATTTTAAATAAAATTCGAATTTTTTCCTTGTCTGTTCAAAGTTGAAATCAAATAACTAAAATTTAAAAAAATATAACAAAAAAATTCATTCGTTTTACTTTACAAAACTTTATTTATAGGTCCGTTTGATTACTTTTTTTGTAGTAAAAGTAGTAAAAGGCAACCATTTTTAAATTTTACTCATTGAGCGAAAAAACCAAAAAAGTAAGAAAACGAAAAGTAGTAAAAATAGTAAAAATAAATTTATCATTCAAATTTATTAAAAGACGTACAATATTTTTTTCTTTTTTTTGCATTAAAATATGTATATTAACAAAAAAATTTCAGAACCTCTACTTTTTCAACATATTTAAGAATGTAACTACGTTTCTATAGGATAAATTCAATAGCAAACCCCAAAGACCAAAATCTGAGGATCTTTCTTAAAAAAATACACCCAATATTAAATACCTCAGAGCCTAAAAACTTATTCTAATTAAAAGCCTCTACAAAAATGCCCTTCGAATGTTGGCATTTTTCCCTATTGAAAGCCCCAGAATCTGAGCATTGAAACTGAAGCAATAACACTTAAAACAAATCTCATCTGAGATCGCAAAAAGCTCGAAATATTTTGACTAATTATTTTTTAAAGTGTGTTTTTCTTTATGAAAGATTCGGCACAATTTTTGGGTTTATTTTTAAAAATCTTCAGATTCTTATTTTTGGGACATTTCTGTGATGCAATTGGGGGGACCATTCTTTAAAATACCATAAAAACGTTTAAACGTTTAAATTTCCAGTAACTACATATTTACAAGAGCAGTCGTTCCTGATTCATAGGTTAAAATCCAAAGATTTCAGCAAATCTTAAACATCTATAGGATATGTTTCATGTAAAATTACTCTTTAAGTTAATGATTTTTCTTTAAAGGAAACTTTGAAAGATATTCATTTATTTTTATAATGATGCTTATAGTTTTAATGATGTTTATTTATCTCTTATAAACACACATTTGTCCCACTGCATGTTGGTATAATCACTTTCTTTTGAGTTCATCTTGAAAAGGATTATGCTATTCAATTTGCCAATAGATTTCCTTTTTTGTTTTTAAAATTTTTGTTCAAAATAAATATAAAAATTTGTCAATAATTTATTTTGACATAATTTTTATGTTTACCAACTGAAATATTCCCAGTAAATTGTAGTAAAATTTAAGTAAAAGAGAAATAAATTTTCTCTTAAAATTATTACTACATTTACTATTTTTAGGTGTACTCGAACGGTTTTTGAGCAAAAGTAGTAAATTGAGTAAAAAATAGTAAATTGTAGTAGGTAAACGAATGGAGCTTATGTGAAACAAAATGAAAAAAAAAAAATCGGAAGTGAACATCAAAAAAATATCGGAAATTTTCATTTTCACATTTTTTATGGGATTTTTTTGGGAACAGCGGTCAAAGATGCTATGATTGAAGCGCTCTTTGCAGCGCTAATTAATGCGCAATAATGATGCAGTCAAATCATGTGTCTTTGTCTAAAACTCATGTTTTTTTATTCAAAAAGTGTTAAAAATATTAAAAAGGAAAGCAAGTGTGAAATTTTATCAAAAAATAATTACACATTATAAGTTTTATATAAAAAATCTTAAAAAAAAATTAAAATTTTTTCCCCTTCCTTTTACTGCATCCCTAAGAGCGCTCTTTGGATGCGCTACGGTATGCTATAAACAGATGCTGTGTCGCCAAAATCTCGATTTATTTCTGCTGGGTTAGCATTTATTTAAAACAAGTTAGCAAAACGCAATATAAAAAATATGTATCTTCTTAGTACATTGGAACTTGAGGAATAAAAAAAATTAATTACAGTAGATAATTTCAATAAATTTCAAAAATGGGGCTCGAATTCCTTGATCAGGTGGTTTGCCACACGTTAGTTGCCGGGGGAAGTTGTCATAACATGGCTAATTTTCAACCGATTTTAATTTTTAACACCTTATTTGATAGACAATTAACTCTTAATCAAAATTCAGTTACCATTTGAATTCAAACTGTACTTAAAATATCAAAAAAATTGAGAAAATGAAAAAAAAAGTCATATTTTCCCTTGTAATCCGTTTTTCAAACTTTAGGCTCAACCCGGAGGTACTCGGAACAAAAAAATTTTTTTTTTTAAATATGCATAATTATTTTTATCCCCAACCTCACATTTTTCAGTGCGAACACTTATGGATTTAACATTTTTTAATTTTTCTATATAACGCTATGGCCAGTCTAGTGTACAAGCCTAAAATAACGAAAAAATTTTAGACAAGTCCATGGCGCTCAGACTTAAAATAGTTTATTGTACCGTTAGATTACTAACGAAAAAAATTAATTCGGTCAGACGAGTATTTGACCTCAAAAAAAATTTTGAGGCCTGCTCAACAGGCAAATTAATGAAGTTTTCAAAAAAATACGTAAAAAATTGAAAAAGAAAGCCAAAACTAAAATTTTATACAAAATATGACCCATAAATATGCATTTATACCAGAATACTGCGAAAATTTTGGTGAAATATGCAAAAAATATGCACTTACGAATTTTCAAGCAAAGTTCTAAGACTAACAGGAAAAAACATGCAGTTGCATGCAAATAGAATTCGAGTCTGTGCTCGATCTGAACTAAGAGAAAAAAAATAAAAATAAAATGAGAAAACTTACCTGCTATAAATACCGTCGTTCGAAACGGTATTTGTAACAAGGATTCCATACAGGTTCGATTGGACGGATGGTCTCGACATTCCTGAGGAGACACTTGAAGTTTTTTCTGATGGCTTCAAAATGAACGGCCAAATGAGATCGATCATACGCCTGGCATCCCGCTTAATTCTAGTAAGCGGTGGAACGAAATTACGTTATTTCAGACCGCCACACATTGGGTTCAAATGGTGCCAAAGTGGCGATTAATTGAAATTTATAAATGAAGTTTTTGTTATAAAATTTGGTATGGGGTAAAAGTGGATAAAATTCTGCACCACTAGTTATCAAAATCAATCAACTAAGTTGTTTACTTTTTTTTCGGTGTGCTGTCAAAGTTATCAAATTATTGCAGTCTTTAAAAAAAGTGAAAAAAATTTGAATTTTTTACAATTCAAGCGATTATTAGTAGTATTAAATCTTTTAAAAGAAAATCTTTTATAATGGAATCTTCAACATCAGGTATTAAACTTAATTGTAAAATTTTTTTTGTTTATTGAAATTGTATCTTAACATTTTTAATAATTTTTTTAAAAAGGGTCCGAAATTGGGATATTTTCCACATTTAATTTTCCACATATTAAGTTAGTACTAGTTGGATTTAGTTTTGTGGATTTTAAAAAAGTATAGGATATCAGCTTTTATTTAAAAAAAAAAAAAAGTCCGGACAATGCCCGACCCTTTTTTTTTATTCCCATTTTTGTGTAAAAAGTCTGGGTATCATTTATTAAACAAGACCTTTATATGTGTGTTTATACCCTCCAACTACAGTATGGGCGTATACTAACTTAGTCATTCCGTATGTAACGCATCAAAATATGGGTCTAGGATCCCATAAAGTTTATATTATTGATCACTGATCGATTCAAAAACATTCTGTGGCTGACCGTGTGTCCGTCCGTCCGTCTGTTGTGGAGCATACCATAAAATACAAAAAACAAGAGCTAGAATTCTGAAGTTTGTCACAAATATGTATAATGGTCATAGGCTGGTTAAGTTCTTGAACGACCAAAATCGGATCAGAGGGGAAAAAGTTCCCCCTTGAAGAACTAAAACTATCCCTGAAAAATATTTTTTGTACATGTTTTATTTGTATATTTGTTCAATAAATGAAACATTTTAATGACATATGAAGTTCATCGACCTGAATTTGAACTAATGGGATCAGGAAAGCCAATTTTCCGGTCCGCCCCTTTTTGGGGGCGTGTGTAAAAAAAAATAATTTAAATAATGATAAAATAATTTAAAAATAAAAACTGACATTTATTTATTTATTTATTTGGCAACGTTTATGGCGAGGGGAAGGTGTCCCACATAGTCTCCCCGCACACCCTCCCCCCTACGCCAAAAAACGTCCCCTCCATTTATTTTTTGTAGCTTTATTACATGTTCAAGGGTTTCGTGTTTTTTTCGAAAAACAAAAAACAAAATAAATTAAAAATACTCTATTATGACAATATCATAAATAGAAATATTTTTGGGCCTCGAACTAGAAAAAAACTCTAATCGAATATATATACATTAGAGTGTCCCTTATTTTGGAAATGTTGGAAATCTTGAGACGGTACCCGCTCATTTTTTTCCTTTTGACTTAAAAATAACTCAGGAAAAATTTTACGCCCCTAGGACCACGCCTTCCCTACGCGACGGGCCCTTAAAGAGCGGGGCCTAAAAAATCATTTTTCCATACAAACCAAAAAATTTTTTTTTTGATTTTTAATTTTTTTGTTATTATTTATTATATTACTTGGTTTGCTTATTCACAACAAAAAATTTGATTTTGGTGGGATAAGTCTTTCAGCGCTAAAAAATTTTTCGCAAAAAAAAATTTTGAGCCGCCGGGGTCCTACAGTAAAAAATATTTTTTTTTAGTTTTGACCAGCAACGGTTTTAGCTGCTATGTTGCTTTAAATGATATATATTCATAAAAAAATATTTTTTGTATCTGTGACATCTTAATCGTGTTCTAAAAAAGGGTAAAAAATGCATTGATGATTTTTTTCGATACACGATAAAAATGTCACAAATATGAATAATATTTTTTTTGGAATATATATCATTAAAAACAACATAAAAACTAAAACCATTGCTTTTCAAAACTAAAAAAAAATATTTTTTAAAAATTTTTTACCGTAGGATTCCTACGGCTCAAAATTTTTTTTTTCGAAAAAGATAAAGATGTCACAGATATGAATAATTTTTTTTTTGGAATATATATCATTTAAAGCAACATAGCAACTAAAACCGTTGCTGGTCAAAACTAAAAAAAAATATTTTTTAAAAATTTTTTACTGTAGGACCCCGGCCGCCCAAATTTTTTTTTTGCGAAAAATTTTTTAGCGCTGAAAGACTTATCCCTCCAAAATCAAATTTTTTGTCGTGAATAAGCAAACCAAGTAATATAATAATTAATAACAAAAAAATTAAAAATAAAAAAAAAAATTTTTTGGTTTGTATGGAAAAATGATTTTTTAGGCCCCGCTCTTTAAGGCCCCGTCGCGTAGGGAAGGCGTGGTCCTAGGGGCGTAAAATTTTTCCTGAGTTATTTTTAAGTCAAAAGGAAAAAAATGAGCGGGTACCGTCTCAAGATTTCCAACATTTCCAAAATAAGGGACACTCTAATATACATATATAAAGGCCGAATAAATACATTTTATTTTTATGTACCTTTTGGTACTAAAAATAAAAAAACAACATTTAACACAAAGTTTAGTACGACTTATCCTACCAACACTATTGTTTGGTTAGGCACTGTTGTTATTGTAAAATAACAGCAACACATATTTTAATAGTTACCGACGGTGATTTAATATATACAATTTTTGCTTTAAAAGAGTTATTTTTGTTGGAAAACAGATTTCGGACCTTCATAATAGTACTTCTCATATAACTTGGGAAATATATCAAATATTATGTCTGGTTTGATGTTTGATTGACCAACGATGATTCTCTAAAGTCTGCTGAAGATTCCTTTAGTGGGGATGAAACTGATCAGTACAGACATACTATGAGATAGTAACTTTTTTAAAGCAATAAATTAAAAATACTCTATTATGACAATATCATAAATAGAAATATTTTTGGGCCTCGAACTAGAATAAAACTCTAATCGAATATATATACATATATAAAGGCCGAATAAATACATTTTATTTTTATGTACCTTTTGGTACTAAAAATAAAAAAACAACAAAAAAAAAACGACTAAAAGATTTAAAATGCTGTGTTTTTATATATTTATGATAATTCGTTAATGAAAAACTATAATATTCCTTTAAATCACTTTTTTCAGATAAATTTCTAGATTTATGAGATTTTGTGAAAAACAAAAATTGGATTTCAAATAAAATTTATAATAATATAAATACATATTATGCGCAGACCTTTGAAGATTTAATTCCCTAATTCAATTTCTTAAATCTGATTTAAAATAATTGAATTAATTCCCTGTTTCTATAAATCGAAAATAATTAATTCATTATTTAATTCATTTCATTTCATTGCAAAGAATTAATTCTTTGATTTGATTAAATTGAATTAATACATTTTTATTTGAATCAACTGATTTAAATCACATTGATTTGAATCAACTGATTCAAATCACTTTTGATTTAAATCAACTGATTCAAATCACTTTTGGTTTGAATCAACTTGATTTAAACTTTTTTCACTTAAATCAAACACTAAAAATGCACATTATAAAAATCTTATCATGTCTGATTGCGTTAAAGTCATTGGAATATCGTCAATTTTAAACACACGCCATCAATAAACAACACTTTAGTCTAGAGTTGGGCGCTGGTCACGTGATTTGCTTGATTCACGTGAATCACGCGTGAGTGATTTTCATTTCAATCACGTGATTGTGAGTGAGCGTGATTTGAAAAAAAACTGAGTGAGTGAGTCATTTATTTTTTGCGTGATTAGATTTTTTGATTTGCCCAATTTTTTTTAAATTTTCGTGAAAATTTTTTTTTTTTTAATTTTTTTTTTTTGGTAAGAAAATTTTATTGCGTGAGTGGATTTTGTGTTACTCACGCGTGAGCGTGATTGAATCTGGCGTGAGTCACGCGTGAGTGTGAGTAAGTTTTTTATTACTCACGTGAATAGTGAGTGAGCGTGAGTAAAAAAATATTGCGTGAGTGATTAGTGAGTGATCCGATTATTTTTTGCGTGAGTGAGTGTGAGTCAAAATCCACTCACGCGCCTATCTCTACTTTAGTCAATAACGAATTTGGCTCTTCAGCATAAAAATAACTTTAAATTTAACACAAAAACAATTAATGATTAACATTTTTATTATACACATACATTTCCATTATATCGAAAAGTCGTGCATTATCCCACCCTTAATATAAATATATGTGCAAATTAATAAATATTAGCAATGTCTTGTATTTTTGTGATTCCTATGCATGCGGGCATAGGCTAAAAAATGCAGCTTGTGCGCTGCCAATAAAATGTACACTATTAAATTCTGTTGCTTTGACTTTTTGCTTGCTACTACCGCACAAGCATAAATGTTATAGTATGTGTGTGCGTGTGTAAAGTAAATACTTTGATTTAAGAAAAAAATGTTTAAATCAACTGATTCAAAACATTTTTGATTTGAATCAATTGATTTGAATCAAATTGATTTGAATCAATTGATTTGAATCAAATTGATTTGAATCAATTGATTTGAATCAAATTGATTTGAATCAATTGATTTGAATCAAATTGATTTGAATCAAGTGAATTAATTCTTGTTTGATTTGAATCAAGTGAATCAAATCATTATTTAAACAAGGAATTAAACAAAAAATTAGTTAATTCTTTCAACAAATAGTTGAAATTAATTCTTTTGAATCAAATCATCAAGAATTAATTCCTTGATTTATTAATATGAATTAATCTTTTTGCGAATCAAATCAAAAAGTGAATTAATTCTTCAAAGGTCTGTTTATGCGTTCTTTCTTTAAATATTTTGATAGCACATTATGTACACTTTAATTCCCAATTTTTTTTTATTAATTTATCGCTTTTCATTCCAAAGTTACAGCAAAAATTGTGAACTATAACCCTTTTTTCCGAAAAACAAAAAAACGCCTAACAGGTTAAAAAAAATATTTTTCCCTATTTTTTTTTTTCCAAAAAGTGTATTTTTACGTGTTTATTAGGGTGTTTTTTTTTTTTTTTTTTGAATTTCGAGGAGCGCCCAGCGGATTTTTGTGTCATTTGATGCTAAAATAATTGTGTAAAAATTTGAGTTAAATCGGATAAAATTAACCCGAGGCGCAAGGAGGTCAAAGTTTCGAGAAAAAAGCCAAAATGGCCAAATTTTGAAAAAACTTAAAAAATGTAAATTTTGTAAAAATAAAAAAAATAAAATATTTTTTATTTAACTTTCTTGCAATAATACTCAGAAAAAATTATCTTAACTTTTTATGATGGCAGTAACACTTTCAAACATGAAATACAAAAATTACCATGTATTTGGGAGGGCATCTGAAATGAGTGTTTTCGATTTTTTGAAAATTTTATTAAACAAAAAAATTAAATCTTACTATTTTATAGCAATGGATTATTAAATACATCCTAAGGCTTAAATATTTAAAAAATTGGGGGTATCCATCGACTCAATCTTTTTTTGGAGTCATTTGAGTTTTGCGGATTTCAAGGATTTCGTTTTTTTGTCTATGTAATTTTACTTTAAACTGAATTTTTGTTAAATTTTACAAATCTTGTTCTGTAAACTGATTTATTTGATAAAACTAACTAAGTTACATTATATTATTTTTTTGAACATCATTAACCCATTTTGGCAGGGGGTCAAATATGACCTAGGCAGAAAATGTACTGTTTTGTTTCAATTTTGCGTAATTCATCTCTTAAATAATATTTTTGTTGTTTTATTTTATAATACTAATTTTGAAATAACATGTATTTTTAACCCTTTGTTAACCCGATATGGCCAAGGGTCATGAAACCCCGTGCATTATAATCCGAGTCATAAACAATTTAATTACTATAAAAACTAAAAAAAAATACCGATATGCTGCAAGAATAGGCCAAAGCTGAGAAAATTTAACCGTCTCAAAACGCAGACACACGCATATTATTTTGGTCTCCCCTACCAGAATAAATCGTCGGAACGCCGTAATTTTAGAAAACTTTGAAATTGTTGTGCAGTGTAATCGATATTGAATGTAGTTTTACATTTCTTTATGATAACATGAATTTCTATAAATTCGATTTTTTTATACCCTCCACTCTAGTGATAGAGGGTATATATAAGTTTGTCATTCCGTTTGTAACACATCGAAATATTGGTCTAGGACCACATAAAGTATATATATTCATGATCCTTGATCGATTTTAAGTCGATCTAGCGATGTCCGTCCGTCCGTCCGTCCGTCCGTCCGTCCGTCTGTCTGTCTGTCTGTCCGTTGAAAACACGCTAACTTTTGAAAGACTTTACGGAGGCTCCTGAAGTTTGACATATATGTTCTTCATTTACCGGGTCAGGTTGGTATTGCAATCCAGCGAAATCGGTCCAGTGGTTCAAAAGTTATGAGCAAAATAGTAAATTTCGGGAAGGGTATTTTTCGAATTTACAAGATTAAAACCACTATAACTTTCGAAAGACAATTCTGAGGGGACTGAAGCTTAGCATATATATTTGTTGTTCCCCAAGGCTGTTTGGTTTTGAATTTCAGCAAAATCGGTTCAGTGGTTCAGAAGTTATAAGCAATGCAGTGAATTTCAGATTTGTTTCACCTTAAACTGTTGAAAACTCGTTAAACAAGTTTTAATAGCATGGTGAAATACCAGTTTTGTAAAACTTGTTGTTGTTTGTTTTCTTGTCGTGGGGTGCTGTTTAGTTGTTAGACAAGTAAATATTTGTTATTGTTTTGTTATTGTTAGTGTAACTGTATGTAACGGGAAAAAATCAAATAAAGTATGTGTATGATTGAATGTTAATTTGTTTTTGGTTTTTAAAGAAAAGGATGGTAATATAAAAAGAGGAAAATATGTGAAATAGTTTTTTTTTGTATTACATATATGTAGGTATAAAACAACAAAAATATTTTACAAAGTAATTTGTTACTCAAACAGTTTGTACACTAAAAAAAATTTACACTCAAAAAAAAATTTACACTCAAAAAAAAAATGTTACACTCAAAAAAAAAATTTACACATTATTATTTTTTTGAATGAAATGGCAGACTCAAAAAAATGTTGACAGTCAAAAAAATTGTACACTCAAAAAAATTTGATTGATTAAAAGAAAGTTTGACTCAAAATAATATATATATTTCTAATAAAAAATTTGTAATGCAATTTTTTTAAAATTTTTTTTAGAAAATTACTATCAGATAGCATTGTGGAGGGTATTCATAGATTCGACCAAGTCGAATTAAATTTTTCTACTTGTTTAAGCTGCGCTCGTTTGCGTTTCAGACGAAAAAAAAATATTTAACACATATTTTTATTTTTTTTTAAACAAGGTGTGCTTTTTTGTCCCTGGCCATATCGTTAAAAATACATGTTATTTCGAAATTAGTATTATAAAATAAAACAACAAAAATATTATTAAAGTGATGAATTACGCAAAATTGAAACAAAACAGTACATTCTCTGCCTGGGTCATATTTGACCCCCTGCCAAAATGGGTTAATGATTTAAAAAACTTAGTTAGTTTTAACAAATAAATCAGTTTATAGAACAAGATTTGTAAAATTTTACCAAAATTCAGTTTAAAGTAAAATTGCTTAGACAAAAAAAAAATCCTTGAAATCCGCAAAACTCAAATGACTCCAAAAAAAAATTGAATCGATGGATATCCCCAATTTTTTAAATACTTAAGCCTTAGGATGTATTTAATAATCCATTGCTATAAAATAGTAAGATTTAATTTTTTTGTTTAATACAATTTCCAAAAAATCGAAAACACTCATTTCAGATGCCCTCCCAAATACATGGTAATTTTTGTATTTCATGTTTGAAAGTGTTACTGCCATCATAAAAAGTTAAAATAATTTTTTCTGAGTATTATTGCAAGAAAGTTAAATAACAAATATTTTATTTTTTTTATTTTGACAAAATTTACATTTTTTTAAGTTTTTTCAAAATTTGGCCATTTTGGCTTTTTTCTCGAAACTTTGACCTCCTTGCGCCTCGGGTTAATTTTATCCGATTTAGCTCAAATTTTTACACAATTATTTTAGCATCAAATGACACAAAAATCCGCTGGGCGCTCCTCGAAATTCCAAAAAAAAAAAAATAAAAAAACCACCCTAGTGTTTATATTAGTTCATCAATAAAAAAAATATAATATTCTAAAACTACTGCTTATCTGAATTAATCGCCATTTTGGGTACCATCGAACCCACTGTGCGCCAACGACAAATGGCGACCTGAACCCACGTGTTTTAACATGAGGATGTCCCGGAACCAACTACACCGAAAAAAAAGTCATAACTAAAATTAAGGAAAAAATGTCTTTGAAAATTTATAATGAATTTTCCTAAAGTTTAGTAAAATTTAACTTAAAAATTAGAAATTTTCTTAACTATCAGGAAAAAAGTTTAGTTCATTTACTTATAAGTAGTTCACAGTTTTCTTTATATGGAATTTTTAAATATTAGGAAAAAAATTCTTACTGCCAAATAAATTTTCCACAAATCTAAGAAACGTATCTTTATTTTTAATACATATTTCTTAAAAAGCATTTTAGTTCAAGTTTAGTTAAAATTTACTTAAAAAAACATCATTGTATTTCTCTTCTTTGAATTGAGGAAGTGTATTTCTTAGAATTTAGTTAATAACTTCTGAGAATTTAGTAAATAACTTCTTAGAATTTAGTTAAAAATTCAAAATGGCGATATCTCGAAAACTAAGCGAGATAGAGCGAAACGGTTAACAAGGGGCTGGACCCATGGGGTCCGAACCCATGGGTCCAGGGTCTAGACCCAATCCAGTTTTAAAATGTGAATGAACTAAAGTGTAATATAATTTTTCCCATTTTCTAGTTAAAATTGGCTTAAAATTAATTAACTTTGTTTTCCTTATTTTTAGGAAAATTATGAACTAAAACCAAGAAAAAAAATCTTTGGAGCCAAATCATTCCCCCTTTTTCTTAAAATTAAGTTAATTTTCCCAGATTTTATTTCACGGGGCACAGTACACGCTTCGGCGCACACGTCATTAAAATGGTAATCCCCCACAATAACTACTTCGTGGGATGTCAGAAAGTGGAGGAGGAAGATACGGTATCGCACTTCCTCTGTCAATGTCCAGCATACGCCCATCGGAGAGCCAAACATTTTAGCAACCCGATACTGACATATTTGACGTGTTTATACGGCATGGATGTAAATAGGATAAACTCGTTCATCCGGGATTCCGAGCGATTCAGCTTGGATCCCAGTGAGGCCACGTGAGCATACCTTTTTCTTTATCTCTACGTCCCCTCTCTCTATATTTTCTATTCCTTACTTTTGTAAGTAACACAACGGCACCACGTTTATTGAAGGACCTATGTGAGCCGACCAAAATGCTGGTGCCTACTTACCTAACCTAACCTACCTGCTATAAAAAGGTTAATTTTAAACATATCGTGTAATTTCACATTAAATTAGTTGAAATTTAACAAATTTATACACAATAAAAAAACCTTGACAAAGTGCTAGGAAAAGTCTCGCCATTTTACCAATATCTGACAGTTTTTCTTGTTTTTTAATAAATTTGGATCGAAATTATTTTTTTTTTTTGTAATTTTACAAATTTGCAAGATAATTTACAAAAAAAATCTAGTAAATTCACGAGAATCCTTTGTAATTTTTATTGCACCAAAAAAATGTAAATTTACAATTTTATTGGTGAAAAGCTTGTAAAATTACAAAATTATTGGTAAAAAGATTGAGAAATTACTAGGAATTCTCGTAAAATAGGAGGTAGCAAAAAATCAGTAAAGTTACGAAACCTCCTTGTAAATTTTATCGTGTCAAAAAATTTGTAAATTTACAATTTTATTGGTAAAAACCTTGTAAAAATACAAAATTATTGGTAAAAAGCATGTAAAATTACTAGGAATTCTTGTCAAATAGGAGGTAGCAAAAAAAAAATTAACTCTTGTAATTTTACAAAGTTTTTTCGTTGCGAGTAGCAGTAAATGGAATTTGTTGAAATTTACTTTTATTTATAGTACACTCAAAAAAAAAACCTTGTAAAGTTACCAAAAAATCTCGTGATTTTACAAGGCTATTCTCGTAAAATATGACGTAGGTAAAATTCTCGTAAAATTACGAGGATTTCCTCGTAATTTTGAATGCGCCAAAATTTGGTAAAATAACCAATTTTATTGGTAAAAATATTAGTTTAAAACCTGAAAAATAAAAACAAAAATGGTAAACTTACAAGAAAAAATGGTAATTATGTTTAAAAAAATGGTAAATTTACAAACCAAAATGGTAAGTTTACAAAAAAAAAATTGTTAAACAACATAAATCCTCGAAATAAAATCATTTTTGTAAAATAACTGTTTATTTTTGTAAATTAACTAGAATCCTCGTAATAAATTTTTCAAAATATTGTGAACTTTTTTTTTTAATATTTTTCAATAAAAAAAAAATACAACAATATAAATCCTCGTATAACAAAATTTTTGTAAAATAACAGTTTTTTTTTGTAATTCAACTAGAATCCTCGTAATAAAAACTTTGTTTTAAAATTAAAATTTTTTTTTTGTAAAATAACCTTTCAAAATGGTAGAATACAATTACGAAAATAAACTTGTAAAATTACCAATAAAACTGTAGTTCTCGTTTGAGAAAAGTACAAGATTTTTTGTTAAAAAACAAGGAAAATTGTTAAATATTGGTAGAACGGGATTACAAGGCTTTTTACCAGGCGTTTTACCAGTTTAGTTTTTTGAGTGTAGGAACCCAATTAGAAATGTCGATAAGACATCTCAAAGACTTCCTTATGACAAAGTCAGTGTACCTGCTGACTGAAAAATCTCTGACCATACAAAAAACCTCATGACACCTCCTGACTTTCTCAAGTATTTTGTCAAAATTCCTCGCCGACAAGTATGCAGGTAGTCAATGGTGCTGACTATGTTATGACATGTACATTAGGGGTGGGATAGTGCACGAGTTTTCGATTTCGACACGCTAGAACCGCTTATTTTGTGAGGTTCGTAAAAAAAATGCATGGGCCAAAAACTGGGGCAAATCGGATAGGATCTAGGGGTCGCTCATCGGGGTCAAAGTTGTGCGTAGAGGGGAAAAAATCCACAAAAAGGCCTAAAACTCCCCTGGTTTTGCTCCTAGAGGGGTCAAATGTGAGACCGGCCCCCATTATTTTTCCCCCTGAACACTTTTGCCAAACATACCTAAGCCCTATCTCCAATCCCTAAGGGGGGTCCCATACAAAGGTTCAATTTTTAAAAAATCTTGCTCCTACCGCTCTAGCTGTCCTAGAAGTCACCCTAGAGGAATCAAATGTATGACCGACCCGCAATATTTTTTCAACCCCAACATTTTCTTAGAACATACCTAGCCCCTATCTTCAATCCTTAGGGTGGTCCCCATACATTTTTTTTATTTTTTCTTAAATTGTCATATTAAATCAGCTCCTACCGGTCCAATGGTGCCTCCTAGAGGGGTCATTATCAAGACCAACCCCCATTAATTTTTAGCCCCCAACACTTCTTCTGAACACACCAATTCCATATCTCCAATTCCTAAGGGGTCTCCCACACAAAATGACATTTTTGTAAAACTTGCTCTCACCGCTCTAACTATCGCAGGGGAGACCCTAGAGAAGTTAAATGTGTGACCGACCCCCAATATTTTTTCAGCCCCAACATTTTCCCCAAACAAACCTACCCTCTATTTTAAATCCTTAAGGGTGTCCCCACACATTTTATTTTATTTTTTTAATTTTTATTATAAAATCTGCGCCTACCGCTCCCATTCTGCCTTTTATGAACGGTAAATGCAGACTGACCGCCATTAATTTTTGCCCCCTACATTTTTTCTGAACATACCTCCGCCGTATTTCCACTTTGTAGGGGTGCTCCCCTGGGGAAAACTAAATTAGTAATGTATGTAGAGAAGACAAACGTATGACCTGCCCATATATTATTTTAGCCAAAACATTTTCTTCAAACATACCTACCCTCTATCTTCAAGGTGTTACCCCACAATTTTTTTATTTATTTTATCGAGAAATCCGAGGTCTTTAATTTGTAATTTAATAGTAACTTTTGTTAAGCGTAAAAAAATATTTTTTTTAACTTGAAAATAATAAAAAATGATAAATAACACAGCTCAACAAGAAAATGCGTTTTAGATTCTGGTTAGTGATTTGGATAGTGTCTGTTGCGCTGATTCCAAATCCGGAGCCCAAATTTGCCTATCACGTCAGGATTTTGAGTAATTCGCGGTTAAAATGCCGAAAAAGGACATTTTTGACCCTTTTTAAGAGCTTATAAAATAAGATCCTGACATGGAAATGACCTGGTATCAAGCGCGTTCGAAAGCTTGTAATTTTCTCTTAAAGATAAGATAAAATGTTCCAATAATTTAATTTTTTAAAATGGCAAAAAAATCATTAGCAAAAAACCTTCCATTTTTTCAATATTTAGTTTATTTACACAGTGTTTTTTAACAAATTTCCATACAAATTCATACGTAAATTTTAGATTTAAAGCACTTGTGGCTAATGATTTTTTTACCATTTTAGAAAATTAAATTCCAAGAAGATTTGATCTTGTCTGAAAGAGAAAATTACACACTTTCGAATGAGCTTGATACCAAGTCATTTTCATGTCAGGATCTTATTTTATAGGCGTTCAAAAATGGTCAAAATGGGCCTTTTTTGACACTTTAACCGCGATTTTCTCAAAATTGTGACGTGATAGAAAAATTTGAGTGACCGTTTTGGAATCGGGGCACCAAACCCTATCAAGTTTTTTTGGTTTCATCCAAAACGCAGCGACAAACCTCAGATTTGTAGAGCGGTGTAATATAACTATAAATCAAATTAATTTATTTTTATCGTGTGATGGATATTGTTTCCGATTTTCGCCCACGACCTGAAGCAAAACTATTTTTTTCTCCTCGTTACGGCACAACACGTTGTTATAGTCTTCTATTAATTTTACGCCTCTATCGGCAGCGTCGTTGACAACATGTAATTTACGTAATATTTGCAGCGCTCGCTGGTAGTCCTGATGATTTTCCCAAGTATTTGGATCGGAAGCAATGAAATATGTTGCTATTCCGAAGCGTACAAAAAACTTTGGAGCCTCAGGTGTGACGTAGTGGCTTAAATCAGTTTTCATGAGTTCTTGATTCACTTGTTTCGATGCCATGTTAATTTTTTCACACCTTCGAATCCAACAACATGTACTGGGGATTACAATCCTTGTTGCCACTGTCGCCGCTATCCTCTGAGGCATCTTCTTCCCCGATATCATCGTCTTCTTCTTCCTCGCTGTCTTCGTTAGACGATTCGTCCATCTCATCGTCAGATAACTCTTCCTCCAATTCCTCTTTCTCTTCTTCAAATATACGAATTGCATTCGACATTTTTCGTTTTATTTCACAAGAGATATTCGGATCAAATAGTGCGAGAGCAACAGCTTCGCCACTAAGATACCAGAGATGTCCACAGGATCTTGACCAATCGTTGCGACAGAATCTTGTAAATTGAATCATAATTGGCAATCGCTTTCAAAAAATTCAAATCATTATTTGGAGCTTATATTGCTTTGGTAGCGCTAAACCAAGCTTTTACGTAAATTGTTATGATGAAAACGGTCACATCAAGAAGTGCATTTAATTCTTATTTGGCCAAACCGATATATTTTCGGAACAAAAACATTTTCAGGCAATATATGCCTTTTGCCATCCATCGAGCATGACTGATGGGTCCTGGTGGGCTAAAATGCTTATTAGGAATATTTTTGCCAAGGTATAATAAAACAATTTCAAGAAACTCCTTGTAGTCGTCTCTGGGTTGCTTTTCTTTTATTTGAACCCAACAAAACAACTTGATGTCAGTTTGGACTTGAGCTGGTATGTTGCCTGCCACTTCCTCATCTTATATGCCAAGACTGTACGGTTTGTCTTTTATATTTTCCCACTGCTCTTTAAAACGCGCAAACATTAGCACTCCTGGTCCAGACGTTTTGCCGAATTTGGTTTCAAACACTTAGTTTTCCCCAGGGGAGCACCCCTACAAAGTGGAAATACGGCGTAGGTATGTTCAGAAAAAATGTAGGGGCCAAAAATTAATGGGGGTCAGTCTGCATTTCCCGTCCCTAAAAGGCACATTGGGAGCGGTAGGCGCAAATTTTATAAAAAAAATTTAAAAATAAAAAAAATGTGTGGGGACACCCTTAAGGCTTAAAAATAGAGGGTAGGTTTGTTTGGGGAAAATGTTGGGGCTAAAAAAAAAATAGGGGTCGGTCACACATTTAACTTCACTAGGGTCACCCCTACGATAGTTAGAGCGGTGGGAGCAAGATTTACAAAAATGTCGTTTTGTGTGGGAGACCCCTTAGGAATTGGAGATATGGAATTGGTATGTTCAGAAAAAGTGTTGGGGGCTAAAAATTAATGGGGGTTGGTCTTAATAATAACCCCTCTAGGAGGCACCATTGGACCGGTAGGAGCTGATTTAATATGACAATTTAAGAAAAAATAAAAAAAATGTATGGGGACCACCCTAAGGATTGAAGATAGGGGGTAGGTATGTTCTAAGAAAATGTTGGGGTTGAAAAAATATTGGGGTTCGGTCATACATTTGATTCCTCTAGGGTGACTTTTAGGACAGCTAGAGTGGTAGAAGAAAGATTTTTTAAAAATTGATCCTTTGTATGGGACCCCTTTTAGGGATTGGAGATAGGGCTTAGGTATGTTTGGCAAAAGTGTTCAGGGGGAAAAAATAATGGGAGCCGGTCTCACATTTGACCCCTCTAGGAGCAAAACCAGGGGAGTTTTGGGGCTTTTTGTGGATTTTTTCCCCTCTACGCCTAACTTTGACCCCGATGAGCGACCCCTAGATCCTATCCGACCTCCCCCATTTTTTGGCTCATACACTTTTTTTACCAACCTCACAAAATGAGCGGTTCTAGCGCTTCCAAATATTGCTGCTTAAAATCTCACACAACACTATCCCACCCTTAATGTACATAGTACGTCTGAAATCGTTAAAAAATTAAAAATTTATTAATCACGTCTTTTAATTTACACTACTTACTATTTTTATCTGTTCATTTCTTAAATTTAATATTTTTAAAACTTACTATTTTGATCTGCCTCACTTGGTCCGCGAACTCAGAACCTTCTGTTCACTGGTCTAGCACCTTACCCCTTTAGCCAAACTTTGATAATAACATAAACAAATTTAAATTAATTTATTATTTGAATTGTCCTGTTATATATGTTTCGTCACCTGAATTGAAAAATGCTACAATATGAATTTTTCTTCCGCAAATATAAAATTTTTTTAAATATTATTTGGAATTTGGTTTCATCCTATTTAACAAGATTTCGTTAGAGTTATTTAAGCGTATCTTAGTTGTTTTTAATATTATTTATACAAAACAAAAAAAAATTATTTTCACAAAGTATATTGCAGGAGCCCTTTACAATTAAGGTGACGATATATTCAATTTATTTTGTTTTTGAAAAATTTGAAAATATTATGATTTCAAAATATATTTTATTGCAAACAATTTTAAGTTGTGGTTGGCCTAGTTGTCTAGCAGGTTCGACAGCTTACGTTTTGTAGATTTTTGGCCTCGGTTCAATCCCCGGTCGCGAATTTTTTTTTTTATTTTTTTTTATTGTTGTAAGACCAATTCAATTTTATTTTTTTAATTACAAAGAAAATTAAAAGAGTTTTAAAGTATTAAACAAAATTACATGGATTTTACATCGGAAAAAAAATTTTAGTGATTGGTCGGATTTGCTATATAATTGTCAGAATTGAAGACATGATTTTTCTAAATTGATAAGACAACTTATATGACAAGTCAGTACATTTATAGAACTTGGGGAGCTCCGACAAAAATTATGACATGTCCTTAAGTTGTCTTTAATAAAATGTATTCACTTGCTGACTTTACCTGATGAATCACTACTGACATTGTCTTAAAGACAAAATTTCTAATTGGGAAACTTTACTCGTTTTATTAAAGTGAAGATCTAAAACAAATGTGGTACACATTTGAGGCCAATCGAATACAATAAACCAGGCCATAAGATTTTGGATTTTTAAAAATTTATGTACAAAAATATTTTGCACTGAACACAAAAATCCAAAAAAAATAGCAAATTTTCCAAAAAAATTAAAAATCCTGATAATGATTGAATAACATACCTTCCTTGTTAGTTGTTGTCTTGTTTGTTTGCAAATTTTTAAAGAAATATTAAATTTTGTTTGTTGATTTTATTAAAATTCTTTATATATGCGCAAATTCTTAAACTAAATCTTTAAAAATCTTTTCAAATAACACAGTGCAACAGCCATTTTAGGGCCTCAACCAAACTAAGAAGTTTGAAGCTTTGGTGTGTTCTAACATATATACACTCAGAAAATTATGTAAGTTACTACATGTTAGTTATTTGTATAATTTACAGTAGTTAGTTGTTTTCAACTACAAAGTCAGTTGTTTTTGTATAAAAAATATCATACAACTATTTCTGTTAGTTATTTTAAGTCGTTTTTTTGAATAACTTACAAAAAAGTACTGTAATGTAGTAACAGTTATTTAAAGTAGTAAATTTTATTTTTTTATCTCTGAAAAATTTTGTAAGTTTTTTTCCAAAAAATTAAAATAAATTTTGGCTTTAAAAAAAAAAAAAAAACTTGGAAAAAATTTGGTGTTCAGTTTTTTTCTAAAAAATTTTTGGAAAAAAAAATTTATATATTGATTATTTTATTTTTACTACATTTTAGTGTTTTTGACTACAAATGTAAGTAGTTTTTACTACATAAGTCAGTTGTTTTTTGTCAGTTAAAATAACTAACATTGTTAGTTGATTTAACTGAAAAAGTAGTTGACCCCAAAACAACTTACAAAGTAGTTTTTTTAACTGTCATTTTCAGTTGATTTTACTAACATAATTTTTTGAGTGTAGTAAAATTTTAGGGCCAATATTTGGAGTTAGAGGGTAAATATGTTCCACAAAAATATTAGCCATAATATTTTCTACAAAGTTACTGAACATAGCCTACATCTCAGATGTAAAGAAAACATAGTTTTAAATACCGATATGCTGCAAGAACAGGCCAATGCTGGGAAACTTTAGCCGTCTCTAACATAAAATTCCGATGTGATCTTTCAAAACGCCGATACACGTAAATCTTTTTTTGGTCTCCTCTACCAGAAGCAATCGTGAAAACCTCGTAATTTTTGTAAAACGTTTGAAGTTGTTGTACAGTGTTATTACACTACATATTGCCGTTTGAAGTTTGTTGGAAAAGAATAGGTAGTAAGAATTTTGAGTAGATGTTTGTCTATCCACACAAAAAAATTCAGACATGTGTTTTTCGTTTTTTTTTCGAGAAAATCGCATTTGAATTTTAAATTTCATAACAATTTTGTAATTTGCTTGTATTTTCTTGTTTCAACGTAGCGAATGAGTACTGAATATTTCCATAAAAATTACTCATACGCTACGTTGAAACAAGAAAATACAAGCAAATTACTAAATTGTTATGAAATTTAATATTTAAATGCGATTTTCTCGAAAAAAAAACGAAAAACAAATGTCTGAAATTTTTTGTGTGGATAGACAAACATCTAAACATAAAAAAAGGGCCGGATTTTTGATAAATTGACTTTTTTTTAAAAATGGAAAATTTCTGAACGGGTTCTGAAAATTTCTCAAAAAAACAAAATTTTAATCAATAGCCCATACAAAACTATACAAGAATGTTAATTTTTAAGATTGTGGTGGATTCCGTTTTAGTTTGATAATTATTTAAACAAGGTAACTCGACACAAATTTGACCATTTATCCAGTATTTGACCTCGTCTCATAAGCCCAGCTTTTAAAAAATTGAAAAACCAAAAACGCAATTTTCTTAGTTACATATAGGGCTAATCATACACGCAGAAAAAAAACATGGTTGCGGTGATCATGATTTAAGAGCGTCATATTATGATTGGGAATATGATTGTAACAATAATGTTAATATGATGGAAGGCAACAAGGAATGTTAATCATTATGTGATTGCGGCAATAATGGCCTAAATGTTATATAATTATCATAATATGATTCCAGTTTAATATTTTTTAATTGAGAAAATTAATTATGCTTTAATACCACACGTTTATAGAAATTCTTCATTACTTTTTTTTTGATAAAGTTCACATTAATAATTTATTTGTTGTATTTGAATGTTGTTTTTATAAATATGAAACCATTTTTATTAATTTTGGTTCAATTTAGTGACAACCTGCGTTTTACATCAATGATGTGCAATAAACTTATGCCATTTTTCTAAAAAAATTCATCAACGATAACATTTTTGTCAGCTAACATTAAATGATTGAATAAACCATTAAGTTATTGACAAAATCATAACACATTTCCTGCAATCATAACATATTTGTTACAAAATTAAAATTATTGTCAGCAATTATAACACATTCAGTAAGCAAAAAATGCACAAAAACACTTTAATATTTTCGATATGAAGTTTTTATTTAAAATGGAAAGTTATTTTGAACCGCACAATAAATAAATTATATAAAGTAGATTTTTGTATTTCATTTCCTTCTGCGTTGATCCAATTTTTTTACTCAAATTGCCTTAAATTTTTTAAAGAACTAATCGTAAGTGGCGTCTTTGCGACTAACTGCTTGCTGGCAAAACACTAAACTGATGAATAAACCTGACAATGTTTGCAAAATCAATTTTCATTAATTTGTGATTATCTAATGATTGTTATAATCATATTATGTTAAAATTTTTGGTGTGTCGAGAATATAATTAACTATAACATTGTTACAACAACCATATTGTACTTTTGGATGTAGCAATTATTTTATCATGATTGAAGCGATTATTAAATGTCTAAAACAACCATATAAGTGTTTAAATACAATTTTTAAAACAATAACTTGATTGCTGCAATCATAACTGGGTTTAGAGATCATAGTATAGTTGCCGTGATCATGTCGCAACCATATTTTTTCTCTGCGTGTACAACCTATTCAGAAATTCACGGGACACATGTTTTTCTGTAGCGGAACATTTGGTGTGAAATGCCTCATATGTGTTGCAGGATGACTTTTTTAGTCATATTAACTTTTCCTTTCAGATTTAAACCACACATTCACTTTATATTTTACTTAGTTTTCATAAAACATCCTTTTGCGTTTATGTTGGTGTCTGTCATGTGGCAGGATATTGGCAATCGAGCTAAAACACCTCAATTCAACCGAGGAGTTGACCGCACCCCCTCCAAATTTAAAGTAAATAAGTACTGATGTTTACTTTAACAAAAAAGAGATTTTGCCAATTTTTCAGGGTTCTGGTCATGCCAGTATTCAAAATATGCGGTCTTGAAAATTAACAAAATCGTATATATTTGACAAAAGTGTTCTGAGATAAATAAAGATAACTAGAAAAGTAATAACAACACAGGTCTCAGTCAGGTTGCAAATAATTGGTAAGGAAACAGCCTTTAAAATAGCATTCCCCAAGATTTTTTTTGAAAAAGGTCAAAGGTCATTGGTTTTAACCTTAATTTTTGGAGAGCTATATCTCAAAAAACGATATTTTTAAAATTTTGGAAAAAATATATGTGGTTAAGAATTACATATACTACTTAAGTTTAAATTTTCAGGATGGAGACTTCATTGGAACTTTTTATATTAATAGAAACATTGTGACAGGAAAGAAAAATCGGTGTAATTTCACTTAGAAAAAAAAATTTTTTTTTTTGTCTTTGAAATTCTGGTACCAAAATTAATTTTTCTGAATGTTTTTGACGTGCTGAGTCCAAATATGACCTTTGAACTGGCCTATCGCTATTACTTTTTAAGATATATGCACCTACATTTTCAAAAAAACAGCAATAGCATTTTAACAATTTTCACATATTTATGTGCAGATATTTCGAAAACTAATAGCGATAGGCTAGTTAAAAGGTCATATATGGACTCAGCACGTCAAAAACATTCAGAAAAGTGAACTTTGGTACCAGAATATTAGAGACAAAAAAAATATTTTTTTTTCTAAGGGAAATTACACCGCTTTTTCTTTCCTGTCACAACGTTTCTATTAATATAAAATGTTCCAATGAAGTCTCCATCCTGAAAATTTAAACTTAAGTAGTATAGATGATTCTTAATCACATATATTTTTTCCAAAATTTTAAAAATATCGGTTTTTGAGATATAGCTCTCCAAAGATTAAGGCTAAAACCAATGACCTTTGAACTTTTTCAAAAAAAATCTTGGGGAATGTCATTTTAAAGCCTGTCAAATTACCTATTATTTGCGACCTGACTGAGACGTGTATTGTAATTACTTTTTGAGTTATCTTTATTTATCTCAGAACACTTTGTCAAATATATACGATTTTGCCAATTTTCAAGACCCCATATCTCGGGAAGAAAAAGTACCAGAAGTCCAAAATTTTGGCACTATGATTTTTTTGTAAGGGCCAAACAATATTCCAATTTTCATCAAATTCGAAAAGGGTAAGGTCAAAAATGCTACTTTTTTCGGTTGAATTGAGGTGTTTTAACTCAATCCGCAATTTGACTTTGTTTTTCTTTAAACATTTTTTGTATTTTCCTTAACACTTTTATGCTCAAATTATTTTGGCTTTAAAGAACTACACCAACCTCTAAAAACGACATTTTTAGATTTTTTTTCCTATTTTTGTTAAAACAATGATACGTGTTGAAGTTTGAAGAAGTTCAAAGTGCTGTACTTGGACCCAGGCGAATAAAACACGTCGTTTTTTTCCCCGCCCCTTCCCAGGGTTTGGTTAAAAAAAATAATTTAAATAATGGTGAGATTGTATTACATTAGTGCAAAAAGCCGATTATAATGAACTTGTGCACATTTAACACGAGGGGCAAGGAGTCCCCCAATTCTTATGCCCCCCCCACCAAAAAAAACCCTAACAAGTTTTTTTTTACTTTTTTACATATCGAAGGGTATAAAAGATTTGGCGCAGCCGAATTTAACATTCTTGTTTTTTGATCTCATTTAAGATAAACTCGATGACATAAATTTCTTGAACAGTGTAAAGTAAAACCACAGTAGGCAAATAAATTACGAATTTTTACATAAATGAAAGCATTATTTTTTTCTGTGGACATCAGTGGGGTCGAAAGGGTTAAATTTACTTCCTTCGTACAGTAGTTGATTGTATTTGTGAACAATGGTGTCGTCTTAGCATTAGAGGATGTTTACATTTTTTTCTTCATCCAAACCAAGCAATTGTTGACGTGTTCATGTCACTCCACACTTTTCCGGTATTTTTTTAAAGTTTAAGAGTTTTTAAAATTTAGTGAGTGACACACTCAAAAAAGTATGTCGGTAAAATCTACTACAAAAGACAGTTGTTTTGACTACATTTTGTTATTGAAAAGGCGTCCACTACATATTTCGGTAAAAACAACTGAACATGTCGTTGTTTTTAACTATTGATTTTCAACTACAAAAAAACTACTACAAAAGACGGTATACAGTTGTTTTTACTACACTTGCCTGAAATTTTATTTAAAAAAATTTCTTACACGTTTAAGTGATTGATATTTATTTATTTAAAAAGCAATACATTTCAGTTGGTTGTATAGAATTTCGACATGAAATTAAAATTTTTTGGTGTATTTATCTGGAATTATAGAAGAAAAAAATTATATTAATAAAATGTTAAACAAAATAAATTGATTGTATTTACCTTTGATTTTTTAATAGTTTATTTCAAATTATCACCGCTACTGATCAAAATTTGTCTGGAATAAAAAAAAAAACGAAATGCTTTGGTAAAATTGATTTATAAAAAAAGAATTAATTTGCAATGTTTCAAAAAAGTATTTTTGTACCTGTTCTGTTGTGTATACAAAGAAAAGAAAGATGGCACGCTCATAAGAAAACAAAACAATTTTGTTTTTTTCCGATTGGTTTTTACGCACGCTTATGTTAGCATTATATTATACACACTTGTTATCTCATTTATCCACTTATTTTCTTTCGCTCAATAATATTTTTCCAAAAACATATTTTTTGTTATAATTATATTTAATAAATTGTAATTTAATTTATTTAGATATTATTTATTTGGTATAAAAATAATTCCTTCCGCATCCCGCACGACCAACTCGTTCGACACATTCGTTTGCAATAAAAATTTCTAGAAAAAAAAACGAGTTTTTAGAAAAAAAATAAAAACAACTACATAAATCAACTATTGCTACAGTGTAGTATATTTTTGTAGTTATTTTTTGAAACTACTACAAAAAAAAGTTGTTTGAGATTTTCTCATACAAAAACGACCGAAATTATAGTTAAAAACAACAGCTACTACTTACTACAGAAACGACCGTCATGTAGTAACTGCAATAATTTTCTGAGTGCATATTCTTGTGCACTAAATGGTTTGTAAAGAAACTGTTAATAGTTTTTATTTTGTTTTACACACTGAAAACAAAACTTTGTTGTTACTATTAATCAATTACACAGTGCAACAACCAAAATCGGAATGGGATGAAACCAAAAGCAAATGAAAGTTGACATATTCCATAACAAAACAATCAAGGCTCTTTTTTTGGTTCAGCGCTAGATTTTTTTTAACACGCATTTGAAATTGGTAACCTTTAATTATATATACACTCAGAAAATTATGTAAGTTACTACATGTTAGTTGTTTGTATAGTTTAAAGTAGTTAGTTGTTTTCAACTACAAAGTCAGTTGTTTTTGTATGAAAAATATAAAACAACTATTTCTGTTAGTTATTTTAAGTCGTTTTTTTGAATAACTAACAAAAAAGTACTGTAATGTAGTAACAGTTATTTAAAGTAGTAAATTATATTTTTTTTATCTCTGAAAAGTTTTCAAAGTTTTTTTCCAAAAAATTAAAATAAATTTTTGTTTTTTTATTTTTCACAGCTTTAAAAAAAAAAAAAATTTGGTCTTCAGTTTTTTTTTTTGAAAAATTTTTCGAAAAAAATTATATATTGATTATTTTATTTTTACTACATTGTAGTTGTTTTGACAACAAATGTAAGTAGTTTTTACTACATAAGTCAGTTGTTTTTTGTCAGTTAAAATAACAAACATTGTTAGAAGATTTAACTGAAAAGGTAGTTGACCCAAAACAACTTACAAAGTAGTTATTTTAACTAACATTTTCAGTTGATTTTACTAACATAATTTTTTGAGTGTATATAAAATATACATACACACAAAAAAAAAATAAAAAAATTGTGCCAGTTTTTGGTTTAATTACAACTTAAAAAGTGGTTTTGGATAACTTACCAAAGTTTTTGCTCTAAAAAACTTAGGTAAATTATCCAAAACCACTTTATAGGTTGTATTATCCAAAAAACGTACAAAATTTTTTATATTTTTTTTTTTTTGTGTAAATACAAAATATTTTTAATTTTTTTTTTTTTTTTTGAAAGATGAATTATTATTTTCTACAAAGTTGCTGAACATGCCCTACTCCTCAGATGTGAAGAAAACATAGTTTTAAATACCGCTATGCTGCAAGAACAGGTCAAAGCTGGGAAACTTTAACCGCCTTAAAAATAAAATTCTGATGTGATCTTTTAAAACGCCAAAACACGTATGCTTTTATTGGTCTCCTCTACCAGAATCAATCATAAAACACCGTAATTTTGGAAAAAGTTTAAAAATGTTGTACAGTGTTATTGGATGCGGTGCCAATTCTCTGAATAACATCTGCGGTATCACAAAGTGCAACTCCAGGGGTAACAAATTGTTGGACTTTATTTTGTGATTTTTATATTTGGTGATTCAAAATGTTAGAAATTCTCCAACTTTTGTCACTCAACAAAGACAACAGGTCATTGATTTTTCCTTATCTAAGAAGAGTACAACACTTACAATTAGAAAATTATTGCAGTTACTACATGACGGTCATTTGTGTAGTAAGTAGTAGTTGTTGTTTTCAACTACAATTTAAGTTGTTATTGTATGAAAAATCTTAAACAACTGTTTTTGTAGTCGTTTAAAAAAACAAATACAAAAAAATTACTTCATTGTAGTAACAATTGTTTTATGTAGTTATTTTTAGTCTATAAAAAATTTATAATTTTCTAGAAATTTTTAGAAAAACGGATGTGCAGGAATTATTTCCAAATAATTTTAACCGTTTTTGACGTTCACAATTTTTTTTGTTAATAAAAGACATTCAGACAATTTGAGTTACAGTAAAAACAACTGTAATTTGAAGTAGTTTTTACAGTTTTTTGTAGTTGTTAAACAATAGTTAAAAACAACAACAATTTTTGGTTGATTTTATTGTAAAGTGTAGTGGACGCCTTAACAACAACAAGTAGTAGTTTTAACTGTCTTTTGTAGTGGAATCTACCGTCATAATTTTTTGAGTGAATGGTAAGGTATTGGCACAAACTATATACAGATTCGACAGTAGAGTTTTACAACAAAAAATGGGGAAAAACTAAGTAATTTTAGGAGAAAACAGAGCGGTTTTTAGTTAGTTTAAACCTAACATGGCAACACTTTCTACGACTTAGGAGTGAGTGAAACAACAAAAACCGATCTGGCATCTATTTTTTTAATGGCGCGTTATATTAGCTTCCCATTTTTAACCTAATTCGTAGAATAATTTGAAAAAATTAACCATATGATTAAAGACTACTTTTTTGACACCTGTCACTTATGTCGAGTCTGTATTAGTCTGTGGTATTGACGTGTTCTTAATGTGGTATCCTTGTCGGATCACCGCTTGGGACTGACAGACCGACAATTCCACAACTTTCGGAAAGCTGATTGGAAAAAGATTTGAGGAACTACTATATAAAAGATGACGTCTCATCCCAATACCTATACTACTACACTTAGAAAATTATGTTAGTAAAATCAACTGAAAATGTCAGTTAAAATAACTACTTTGTAAGTTGTTTTGGGGTCACTACTTTTTCAGTTAAATCAACTAACAATGTTAGTTATTTAAACTGACAAAAAGCAACTGACTTATGTAGTAAAAATTACTTACATTTGTAGTCAAAACAACAAACATGTAAAATAATCAATATAAATTTTTTTTCCAAAAAAATTTTCAAAAAAAAAATTAAAGACCAAAATTTTTCCGAGTTTTTAATTTTTTTTATACCCTACACTCTAGTGATAGAGGGTATACATAAGTTCGTCATTCCGTTTGTAACACATCGAAATATTGGTCTAGGACCCCATAAAGTATATATATTAATGATCCTCGATCGATTTTAAGACGATCTAGCGATGTCCGTCCGCCTGTCTGTTGAAAGCACGCTAACTTTTGAAAGACTTTTCGGAAGCTCCTGAAGTTTAGTTTATGGAAGCTCCTAAAGTTTAGCATATATGTTAAGCTTTTACCTGGTCAGGTTGGTATTGCAATCCAGCTAAATCGGTCCAGTGGTTCAAAAGTTATGACCAAAAGACTGAATTTCGATAAAGGTTTTTCGTGAATTTATGAGATAAAAAACACGCTAACTTTCGAAACACAATTCTGAGGAAGCTAAAGCTTTGCATATATATTTGCAGTTCTGGCCTAGTTCGTATTGAATTTCAGCCAAATCGGTCTAGTGGTTCAAAAGTTATTAGCAAAACCGTGAATTTCAGATAAGTTTCACCTTAAATTCACGTGTAGAAAACCCGTTAAACACGTTTTAAAAATATTGGTAAGTCACAAAAAATTTTAAAAAGTATTTTTGTCACTCAAAAATATTTTTACACTAAAAAAATGCGCTCGAAAAGAATTTTACACTCAAAAAAAACTTTACATTCAAAAAAAATTTTCTAATTTTTTTTTTTTCAAAAATTACAAAAAAAAAGTTGTTTTACACAAAATAAAATATTTCTGATCAAAAATGTTATTTGTTTCACGTTAGAAAATTAACTATCATTTAAAAAGGGCATTGTAGATTTTATTCATAGATTCGGCCAAGTCGAATTTAACTTTTCTACTTGTTAATTATTAAATTGAAATCGTTGCAAATTAACCCTCTCGTGTCCGAATTTTTTGGACGGTAATTTTTTAATGAAACTTTGTGGAAAGATAGATATCAATATAGCGAATATTGTGTTAATTTCATAGCCCTACAGCGTCCCCTGGCGGAGATATATAGACGTAAATGAAAAACTTCGACACTCTATGGCCTCTGTTCTGTCTTTCACAACGAGCTTGTACGATATATACGATTTTTGAGATTTATTTTAATGTTATTTTGTTTGGACGATTTTTTACGATATTTTAAAATTTTTTTTTGACTTTGTATCATTTAGCCATTTTCAATGCGAATAACGCCATATCGCCCAAAAAAGTCGTAAAATATCTCAAACTATAGAATAAAAAAATCCGCTGGCAAAAACTTTTAAAATTACAGGTTTGTAAAGGACAAACGTTGATGTTGCTTATGGGCAACATTGGGGCTGAAAGTTTTTTATTTATCTTATAACCCTGAGCCTTAAAAAAAAACTACAATATGGGGTTCATAAAAATCTATGGGCAAACACCAAAGTAATAAAGAATTTTATGAAACTATGCATAAAATATCCCTCCCATTTATACCCTACACCACTCTGTGGTGCAGGGTATAATGAGTTTGTGCTAATGTTTGTAACTACCCGAAATATTGGTCCTAGACCTACCTTCAAGTATACCGATCGACTTAGAATTACTTTTTGGGTCAATTTAGCAATGTCAGTCCGTCTGTCCATCTAACGGTTTAAGCACGATAGAGGTCGCAATTTTCAAACAATTGACTTGAAATTTGAAACTTAAGCATCGTTTAGCCCAAGGACGAAGCCAATTGAAATTGGTCCATGTAAAGACCTAGCCCCTATACAAACGCCCCCTTTGAGTTTGGCTTAAATAACTCTTAAAACCTTATTATAATAGATATCGTTTTAAAATTTAGGAAGTAATCAAATTTTGTATACACGAAGGAATCGGTTCAGTCCTCCGTGTAGTTCCCATACAAACCACCCTCTCGATATTCACATAATTCCCTCAAAATTCATAAAAATGGCAAATATTTTATTAAATATTTAATTAAAATTTGGTTTGTAGGTATTAAACGTGTTTTCTGGTAACCCAATTAAATCTTAATATAATTGGGCCAATTTTGGACTTCAGTCTCCATATAAAAATTTTCCCCGATATTCGCTGAATCGGTTGGCAACACAAATTATGCATTTTCACTCAAATTTGGTTGTTGTTTGGTTTCTACACTTATTAAAGATCTAACAAAATATAAATCAAATCAGTCCACGTTTTGACTTGGGACCCATTTTCTGGAAAACACTGGTGTGGGTTATCGTATGGTCTTGACCGACTATAATTTTCTGATTTTTTTTTTTTTAATTCTTGAACGTAGAAAAAACTGGCATTTTTTGCAAATTTCTAATGGCTATCGATCTCGAAAACCGTCGACCGATTTTTTTTAAATGCTGGAATTGACGTTTGTTGATGTAGGATACAAAATACACATTTTATATAATGATTAATTATTATCAATTTTTATTTAATAAAACAAGTAATAATTTATTATAATATAGTGTTTATAGAACATACAAAGAATACAGAACTAGTAATTGTATTGAGGAATGCTAAAAAGAAAAAAACATTACGATTAAAAGTAAAACTTAAATTGACAAAATGTTGCATGAATAAAATCAGAAGGAAAAAAAAACAAAATTATAATTTAATCAAAGCAAATTAATTCAGCGGTAGCTGGTTCTTCAGATGCTGGTGGAGCAGCTGGTTCGGGATCATTTTGTGGTGGAGCTGGAGCAGATTGTACAGCTTGAATTTGATTTGTGGCCTGGGGAGTGGGTATGTTAAGTTGCGGTTGTTGTTGTTGAAGTTGTTGTGGTGGCTGTTGTTGTTGGGGTTGAGATTGTTGAGGAGGTGCCATATTAGTTTGTGGTGGCTGCTGTTGTTGTGGAGGTGGTGCAGCCATTGTAGCTTGTGTCTGTGGATTTCCAACATTTGGTATAGGTGGCTGTGTATGCATAACATGTTGTTGTTGTAACATAACATGGGCTAATTGTGGTGGACCTTGAGGAGGCAATTGTTGCTGTTGTTGTTGATGTTGTTGAGATGTTTGTGGTGGATTATGTCCGGGTATATTATTGTTGTTTGGATTTTGATGGTTATGGGGCATTTGCTGTTGCTGAGAATGCTGATGTTGCTGCTGCTGCTGCATTTCTCCCATTTGTTGATGTTGTGGTTGTCCCAACATACCAGGCATTGCTGGTGGCTGTTGCATCATCATATTGGTTGGTTGTGGTTGACCTGTCATACCCGGAGCATGAGAATACATACCAGGCAAAACACCAGCACCACCACTCATACCAGCAGTTTGGGTGTGTGTATTATATGGTGACATACCCACTGCTCCGGCTGTTGTGGTCGGATTAGGTGAATATGGATTATAAACTCCCGACATTTGTTGCAATGGCGATCCCTGCGGTGGCACACCAGCCATGGCTGGCATAAATGGAAAAGCCGTTTGATTCATACGATACTGGGCCATTTGTTGTTCTTGACGCATTTGCATTTCACGCTCTTGCTCCTGTATACGATGCAAGGCCAATTGACGTTGATATTGTAAATATTCCTGTTTCTTTTTACGCATTATATCTAATTTCTGGGCCATTTGTATCTGGCGTTGACGTTCTTGTTCCTCAGCCATATGTCGTAGTTTTTCAGCATGTTCATGACGCAAATCATCTAAGGCAGCACGAGAATCTTTTATTTGTGCCAATTTATCTTGTAATTGTTCATACCACATGCGTTTATCATCCAATTCTTTAATGTAGGACAATTGTTGGGAATGTAGACCCGTTAAAGTCATAAATAAAGTTTGTACGGCGCTATCATTTGAAATGCTGCGACCACGACTTGAATTCGATTTCATACGATTAACAAAAATTTCTACTTGCATTTTCATGTTGCCAGCAAACTCATGAATTTTTTGTTCATCCGTTGATTTGGGACGAAAATCATTAGCTGTTAATGGCATTTGCTGTTGCATACCCCCCTGCTGGGGCTGTGGTGTTGGCGGCATTGGACTTGGAGCCGAGGGACTATCCATTGGTGATTCACTAACTTTACGTTGTTCCCAATACGAACGATTTAAATATTTGGCTAAATCGGGATTTGTTTCTTCGGGTTCAGGTTCTTTGGGAGCTGGTGGTGCTTCAGGACTGGGGGAACGTTGTTGCATACGATAAGTAGCAGCGGCTAAAGACTGCAAAATTTATATAAAAACAAAAACACAATGAATTGATTGTAAGCAAAAGTAAATTATGATTTCTTTTGATTTTTTGTTTTGCGATAAGATAAAAATAAAATACTACGAACAGTGGGACTAATTAAGGAAAGCATTACCAAATAATAATATGATTCGGAGTGAATTTTTAAATAGACAATTACTAAGATTCGTTGTAAATTTTTTTATGGGAAATTTTTCCGAATTTGATTGAATTTTTATATAGAATATAACGTCGATTCGAAGTACCCCACAGTATGGGGGTATACTCACTTTGTCATTCCGTTTGTAACGCATCGAAATATCGGTCGGGGACCCCATGAAGTATATATATTATTGATCCATGATCGATTCTAAGACATTCTGTGAATGTCTGTCCGTCCGTCTGTCTGTAGATGGAACGATGCAGTCCAAAATAAAAGAGCTAGCCTCCTGCAATTTGGCATGAATATGTCTTATGGTCCTAAGCAGGTTAAGTTCGAAAATAGGCTTAGGGGGCCTATTTTCGAACTGAAGCAACCTCTGAAAAAATACACTTTTTTATATGTTTTTTTTTGTATTTTTGTTAAATAAATGAAACATTTGTTATATTTATCGGGATGGGAAGGTGCTCTCAACGTCCCCCACTGACTCCCATCACACGTCCCCACAAAAACAAACGCCCCTGACAATTTTTTTTTATTATTTTTTTTACATTTTGGAGGATATAAAAGATTTGGCACAGCCGAATTTAAAACTTTCACTTGTTATAAATAAAATTCTAATTCGGAGTAAATGTTTGAAAATAATATAACTCCGATTCGGAATAAATGTTCTTATAAAATATTACTTCGATTTGATAAAAAAAGTCTCTAACTTTAAAAATTATTCGGAGTAATGAAATTTCACTCCGAATAAAAGAAATTTTCTATTTAAAAATTTTTACGGTTCGGGTTAATTTTCTATGTGATTTTAAACACCGAATCAGAGTAATTTTGTATAGGATAATTAACTTCACATGATAAATGACTCCGAATCAAAGTAAATTTCTATATAAAAATTTACTCCGAATCGGAGTAATTTCCTTATGAAAATTTATTCGGAATCAAAATATTTTTTTTTTATAATAATTTTTCATAAAGATTCTTCATAATTTACTTTTCGTAGAGATTCTTCATATGGAAAATTACTCCGAATCGTAGTAAATTTCTATATTTAATAATAAAAATCATATTTTTATATACACCCAAAAAATTACATAGTAGCATAGTTAACAAAATCCATAGTTATTTAAAATAATTTTTAATACTATTTATAATCAATAACAACTACGGACAAAGTTGATAACAACGATTTTTTTATATTTGAAAAGGCAAAATATTAAAAAAATACAAGTGTCAGAAGTAAAAATAAACAAATTAAAAATACATACATATTTTTTCTTTTAAAAATTTAATGGTGTGCAAATGAATTTGCATCAAACGTGCAAAATATATGTTTTTTTGCTAAATAAACCTTCCTCCTTCATTAAAAAAGGTGCCACGAAAGGTGAGAAAGGGAGGAAAACGAAAAATATAAACAGGGAAGGAAGGAAGAAAGGGAGAAACTATCAGAAGAGCAAGGAAAATGGATTTGGTAAGAAATATTTTCATAAAAAATTAATCTAACTGTACACCGAGCGTTTCTAACGAAAAATATCTCAGAAAATAATTTATATTTTATAGAAAAATTGTCTTAGATATTTTTTTCTATAGAACAAATCTCTCAGAATCTTATATTTTTTTACAGAAAATATGTTTAGGAATATACGATTTCTTCTACTCAGAATCTGAAACTTTTTCTATAGAAAAATTTTCTCAGAATATGAGACTTTTTCTATTAAAAAAAATGTCTCAGAATCTGAGATTTTTTTTATAGAAAAAATGTCTCAAAATCTGAGAATTTTTCTATTGAAAAATGTTTCTGAGTCTGAGAATTTATCTATTGAAAATTTTCTATAGAAAAATATCTTAAAATCTTAGAATTTTTCTAAAAAAAAATATCTAAGAACTTTTCTATAAAAAATGTCTCAAATTCTAAGCATTTTTCATATATTTTTCTATAGAAAAAAATGTCTTCAATATCTCAGAATTTTTCTATTAAAAAATTGCTCAAAATCTAAGAATTTTTCTATTTAAAATGTCTCAAAATCTAAGAATTTTTCTATTTAAAAATGTTTTTGAATCGGAGAATTTTTCTATAGAAAAAATATCTCAAAACTTAAGAATTTTTCTATACCAAATGTCTCAAATTCTAAGCATTTTTCATATATTTTTCTATAGAAAAAATGTCTTAATATCACAGAATTTTTCTAGTGAAAAAATGCTTCAGTCTGATAATTTTTCTATTGAAAAAATGTGTTAGAATCTGAGATTTGTTCTATAGAAGTAATATCTCAGAATCTGAGATTTTTCGTATAGAAATTTTTCTATAAAAAAATGTCTCGGAATCTCAGAATTGTTCTATTAAAAAAAGATATCGCAATCTGATAATTTTTCTATAGAAAAAATGTCTCAGTCTGATATTTTGTTGGGATTTTTAATTCAGAATCTGATTTTTTTATAGACAAAATATCTCAAAATCTGAAATTGTTTCTGTAAAAAAAAAATGTCTCACAATATGAAATTTTTCTGTAGAAAAAATGTCTCAGTATTCATGATATTTTCTAGAGAAAAAATATCTCAATTTCTGACGTGTTTTCTATACAAAAAAATAAAAAAAAGATTACAAAATAATACATTTTTTTTCATATTTGCAGGCTGGCTTTGGATCCTACAATATTGGTGTATGCAGTTTATATGCAATTTTAATAAAATAATGTTTATGAATAAAAAAACACAAAATTTTGTTTTTTTTCTATACAAATTATAGGGTATAATTAACTATTTATTAAATTACATAGTAAATATTTACTATGATTAAATTTTATAAAAAATTTAACTATGGGCCTAGTTGTTTACCTATGTTTATCAAACACATCGTTGTCATTAACTTTTCACATAGTTAATTTGTAGATTTAAATGACACATAGTCAGCAACAACTATGTCACATCAACTATGACATAGTTGGGGCTATTTCACCTATGACATAGTTGAAAAAATAGTAATCATCAACTATGTAATTTTTTGGGTGTACCCATCAAAATTTTCTGTTCCAAATAATCGGTTAAAGAACGCATCAAATTACTCTGCAACCGGTTCTACTTAAAATTCCAGAATCAATGATTTTTGTTTGAAATTGTCGCGAAAGCAATCGTTTTTTAGAGCAAGTAGTTTTTTTGAAAAATAATTTGTTGTTGTTATTACCGCAGAATATATTCAAGAATCTATTGAACCAGGAATTTGTTCCAAAAAAAATTCCTGGGTAGAAAATTACTTATACTCAGAGTTAATTTTCATTACTCCGAATCTATTGTAGTGAATTTTAATGCAGAAAATTACTCCGAACCGGAGGAATTTTTATGTAGCAATTAATTCCATATAGTTCCATAAGAAGGTCTAATTTTAAGATTCGGAGTAATGAAAACTTACTCCGAATTAAAGTAATTTTCTAAATAAAAATTAAATCTCACTCCGAATTAAAGTAATTTTCTAAATAAAAATTCTTCGTTTCGGGCAAAATTTTCTATATGATCAATTACTTCGGTAAATTTATGTATAAAAATTCCTCCGGTTCGGAGTAATTTTCCATATTAAAATTCTCTCCGATAAATTCGGAGTGATCAAAATTTACTCCGAATTGAAAATTTTTCTATATAAAAATTCATTTGCTTCAGAGTAATTTTTTTAAATTTTCCGAGTGAATTTTTAAAAAAATACAGAGTAATTTTCAGTATGATAATAAGCTTCGTATAAAAAATAACTCCGAATAAAGTTAATTTTCTATAAAAAAAAAAACAATATATTGGTTCGGAGTAATTTTCCATATAAAAATTTACACCGAATTGCAGAAATTTATGAAAATTACTTCGATATACTTTAATATAGAAAATTACTCCCTTCAGCAAATAAAAACATTCTGAAAAAGGTACTTTTTAGGAATTCCGATTATAACGGGGTAAAAATTTGTACTTTGGTACTTTTACTTTCTCCTAAAACCATGGTTCCAGAAACTTGAAATTTGAAAAGTATGATGATTCGGCAAAAAACAAACATTCTGACAAAAGTACTTTTTAGAAAGTTTCGATTCTAAAAGGATATAAAATTATACTTTGGTACTTTTTCGATCTTCTGAAATACTTAACACATAATTTTTAGAATGTAGAATCCTTCATCGAAATAATATATTGCTAAAAAAGTCTTATAAATTTCTTCATCAGGGAAAATATGGTACTTTTTGAAGTTTGAAATATAGGGCCCTTTTAGGAATTCCTATATCTAGAGTTTGAAAAATGAAAAGTAGAGTCATTGTACTTTTCAAAAAGTTTCGATTTTAAGAGGTCAAAAAGTGTACTTTGTTACATTTTCGATTTTCTGAAATAATGGTCATTAAAACTTGATTTTTTAATGTAGAATCCACCAACGAAACAAAACATTATGAAAGAGATACAAAATTATACTTTGGTACTTTTAGAAATTTGAAATATAAGACCTTTTTTTGGTACTTTTACTATCTCTTGAAATTATGGTTCTAGAACTTGAATTTTTTGAAATGGGGTAAAAATTGGTACTTTTACTTGATGGTTCTAGAAACTTTAAATTGGAACACAAAACTATTCTGACAAAAGCACTTTTTGGAAAGGGTAAAAAAGTTTGGTACATTTTCGATCTCCTGATAAACGGTCATAGAAACTTGATTTTTGGAATGTAGAATCCTCCATCGAAACAAAGACAAGGCCATTTTTCAGTTTTTTTCGTTTATCTCGTATACTATGCAAAGAAACCTAGTCATGTTACATACCAAATGAAAGGTCTTTGGAAAACCTATCTACGTGTGCTAAGAACTTGTCCAAACATGTACAACTTTTCGTCATATTGAGTAAAATACCAAAATTTTAGGACATCATTGTTAAAAAGTCGAAAAATATTAACTTCTTTGGCCCGTTGTTAGCACCACGAGATAGGTATTTTGAATACCTTTAATCTGATACCACACATGCCTATATTAATTTTGTTTAAATAGGCGTAAATCGTAAAAAACTGAAAAAGGTCAATTTCCCCCCATACAAATCGACCCCCTAAAAATGAGTTTGGGCCGCTAAAAAAAATACGTGTCGATTTAATTTTCGTTCTTAACAACATATCCAAATTTCATGAAGATCGGAGGGTGACACCAGGGAGACTTCCCTTGTAAGAGGGTGAAATGGTGAAATCTCCTGAAGTAACGGTCATAAAATCTTGATTCTTAGATTGTATAATCCTCCATCGAAACAAAACATTGTGAAAAAAATAATTTTAGAAATTCCTGATACTAAGAGGGTAAAAGTGGTATACATTTGTACTTTGGTACTTTTTGAAATATGATACTAAAAGAGTAAAAGTGGTTAAAAATTGTACTTCGGTACTTTCTAGAAACTTGAAATTCGGAAGGTAGTCATTCAGCAAAAATAAATAATTAGACAAACGTACTATTTAGAAAGTTTCGATTCTAAGAGGGTAAAATATGTATTGTACTTTTTCGAACTCCTGAAATAACGGTCATAAAAACTTGATTTTGGAATGTGGAATTCTCAATCAAAACAAAACATTGTGAAAAAATAATTTTAGGAATTTGGAACTTTTTGATTTCCTAAAAAAGGTATTTTAAAGTTTGATCCTAAGGGGGCCAAAAAGGGGCTACAAATTGAAAATTGGTACTTTTTTCACAAATTTTTTGTTCAGGTTTTTACCTAAAACTAAAAAGTTTTTTATTAAGGACTTAAACGACCAATATGGTTATTATCCATCATTTAATATAAATGGTAACGAAGTACCGGAAGCGCATGCTAGTTTTCTCAAATTCAGACATAACATAAAATAGAAAAGTGGAAACATTTTTAGTATAAAAAAAGAAAATCAAGATTTTTTTATAAAAGTTTTAACTTATCTTTCCATTAGCCCCACTGTGCAATAAATAAGATTTCAAAATTCTACATACTTGTTGTTGTTTTTTACTTTCCGCCTCTGACTGACTCAGAGCTAAAGCCAATTGAAGTTCCTCTTCCTCTTTTAATTCTTGTTCAGTTTTACGTGGTGGGGTCTGCGAAAAAAAAACAAACAAAAGTTAAACAAAATAAAAATACATTCAACCAAAATAAATTTGAAAAACCAAACAATAAAAATCAAACAACAAAAAACAAACACATAAAATAATCACCTGAACTTGTTGGGCCAATGAACTATTTAAATATTCCACTGGTAAATCACTTTCGGCAGTACGTGCGGTGGTGGCAGCAGCAGTAGCAGCTTTAACCGCAGTGACTGGACGTTGCAATTGTGCATAACAGCCATCACATACACGTACCTTAAATACATAAAAAAATTACTTAAATAAACAATTGTTCTTGTATTTTCTCTTTTGTCACAGATATTCTTAACCACCAAACATCTTTCCCCCACCCACCTCTTTTTCAATACCAAATTTAGGTAGTGGACATTGTTTACTGGTACACTGACCACAAAATACTTGACCACAATTGCGGCAGTGATGTTTACGATTGGTAAATGTAAAGTCATCACGACAACGATGACATTTTTTACCATCTGTCCAATGTGGTGCAGTATCCATAGAAAACATAGCATCTGCTTCTTTAAGTTCTGGAAAAGGATGACCTTTGGCTTTTAAAATTGTCATAGTATCCTGCAGAAAAAAAAAAATGAAAAGAAAAAATTTAAAAATATGTGTTGTTGATTGATTTTTTTTAATTTAATATATGTAAATCACCTCATTATTAATATCTTCAACAAATAATTCTTCTTCAGAACTCATTTTGAATAGATTTTTTGAGAATTTAAATTTGAAATTAAAACTGAACCTTTAATTTTTTGTATATTATTTTAATAAATTTTATGCAAATTTTTTAACTAAAACAATTGAAGAAGTTTGAAATATAATGTAACTAACTATTTTGTTTGTAGAAGAAACAAATGTTTTTCTGTGGTAAAATCGTAATTAAATTAAATTATATTCGGGTCGTTTATGAAACCAATGCGGATTGGTTTGACAACACTTTTTCACGGAAATCAGCTGTATGTGTTTATGAATCCAATCCAATTCCAATCAAAGAAAAAATGAGAAAATTTACGTTCGAAAACGAAAATGTGCGTTCATGAATTCTATTCAGTTGGTTTGACAGTTGGAAAATTTTCGTTAACGTTTTGCTTCGGGGAATTGTAAGAAAAGTTGGAAATAATTAATTAAAAAAAATTTAAAACAAAAGTTAAATGAAAAAATGTGAGTAACATGTTTTTTTTTTGTTTTAGAATTTTTTAAAAATATTTTTTTTCTTTTTTATTTTATAAGGTGAAGGCACAAAATTAATGAGCAAAATGCAGTTAGTTCTTCATGAGTTTGTGGAAATAAATCCAGATATAGCGTATGGATTTGTGTTTTAAGCTCCTAAAATATAAACTGAAACCTGTTAAAATATGCAATAAAAAAAGTGCATTTATACTTTTTTGGAAAATTTTTTTTCATACATTCCAACATTTGTTCCAGTTTTTATACTCTCCAACCACAGTATGGAGGTATACTCACTTTGTCATTCCGTTTGTAACGCATCGAAATATCGGTCGGGGACCCCATAAAGTATATATATTATTGATCCATGATCGATTCTAAGACATTTTGTGAATGTCCGTCTGTCCGTCCGTCTGTCTGTAGATGGCACGATGCAGTCCAAAATAAAAGAGCTGCCATTTGGCACGAATATGTCTTATGGTAATAGGCAAGTTAAGTTCCTAAATGGGCAAAATCGGCCTAGGGAAAAAAGTTCCCCCTTAAAGAACTGAACCAACCTCTGAAAAAATTCACTATTTTTACATGTTTTTTGTATTTTTGTTAAATAAATGAAACATTTGGTATATTTATCGGGATGGGAAGGTGTTCCCAACGTCAACCACCACAAAAAAACAAACGCCCCTGACAATTTTTTTTACATTTTGGAGGGTATAAAAGATTCGGCACAGCCGAATTTAACACTCTCACTTGTTTTTAATTTTATTTTTCTTTGTCCTCTGTCCCAAAAATGTAATTCACATTGAAAAATGTGAAAATGAAAATTTCCGAATTTTTTGGTGTTCCGAGATTTCACTTTCGTGAAAGTAAAACGAATGCACTTTTTCCTCTATAATTTTAAAATTTCAGTTATTCGATTTTAACTTTGAATGAAAACATAAACAACAGAACTCGAAATTAGATTTCATGTGATTCGGAAAATGTGAGTTGAAAAGTTGTAATAGACAGAACAAGGCTTGTATTTTTTTTTTCTTTTGTTTAAAACTACCGTAATGGATCAATAACTAAAAAAATTTAATTTAAAAGTAATGCTTGACAGTTTGTTATTTGCCATATTATAACAACTGTCATATTATAACAACTCTGACTTTGACTTTCTAACAGAGTTGATACAAAATACGACTCTGTATTTGCAAAAACAGAGTCGTATTTTGTAAATACATTTATTTACAACAAAAAAAATGTGTCTCCGCTAAGTTCGAACGAAATAGATATTTTTTTTCGAACAAAGCACTTTCGTCACGGTTTCATGAACGCTTCGAAAATTGGAAACGAAATTAAATTTCGTTTCCAATCCAATTTCGTTGTGGATTCATGAACGGCCTGAATTATTGTTTTTTGTTTCAACAACCCTGAATGCCTATTGGCAATTTTGTTGAATCACTTTTCATTTTAATGTGCGGTTCACACTTGCTGTTTTTTGAGTGTTTAAGGGCAACATTTTTAAAATAAAGTCTTTGTTCTGCGTCCATTACATTTTTATTCTGTTATGTGCAGTTCATACTAGCTGGTTTTGAGTGTTTAAGAGCTACGTGTTTAAAAAAGTCTTTGCTCTGTGTCCATTTCATTTTTTTTTTCTATTACTGCTGTTTTGTTAAACAACTTGTTTTAGGTCGTAAGTGTGAACCTCATATTTCTGGTGTTTTATTAAACAACTCGTTTTAGGTCGTAAGTGTGAACCCCATATAACATAAATCAATTGAAGAATCTACCCAGCAGGAATTAATCAAACGAGTTTCTAAAAGGTCTAGTCCATAGAGTATACATAGAGGCGAAGGCGTCAAAAATTGAGTTGTCAAAGTACAACTTGTATACATGTGTTTGTTGACAAAGTACGACTTGTAAACATGTATTGTGTTTTGAATTCACATCGACAACGTACGTGTGAGAAATTAGAAAAACATAGTGATATTATTTTTTCTTTCACCTTCGCCTCTATGTTTCTCTATGGTCTAGTCGGTGGAAGTGTTATTATAAATTAGTAACAAAATTTTAGTTTATGAACTAGTTCTTTTTAAATAAAAAGACCAATAGGGCTTCTAAATTATAATTGGATATACATAAAAATTCAACATAATAATATTCGATATAAAGGTGGCAATTGCCCGGAATCGTATGGCGCCTTAAGCTTAATTCGACATAAGCTAGTACGAAAATGTACTAGTTTGTGATACTTAAAAACCATACATGGGACTATTTAAATAAATGGACTAAATAATTGACAATTTCATTGGCATTATATTGAAACTAATGCCAATGAATGTTTCAATCAATGTTAAGGAATTGGTAGCATTACTAATGCTAATTGTGAAAAAATTTCATTTGCATTAATTAATGCCTTAATAAAAAAAAGCAATAACAATATTAAACGTCTTATATTCATCGGCGTGTTGTTTATATTTTTTATCCCGAAAACTATGCCAGATAGAGCAAAATGGAGGGCATTTTTTGTTCTTAGATTTCCTGGTACTGCAATTTAGGGTCCCAATAGGGTCTTGATAATTTAAGAAACTGAATAACTAAAAAACTATTACTCTGAGGGCTTTCAAGTTTGGCGGACGAGTTCTAGAAACCAAGAGCAAAATGCTTTTGGACTTTTTGTTGTGTCGGCAGTATTTACCGAGATATGAGCATTTTAAAATTTTCGGGAATGCCAAATTTTTTGTATTTAAATTAAGGACCCATAGTGAGATCGTGGGATTATAAATTTTTGAAAATTTGTTATTGCAGTTTTTAAGTCTTTAAATTATTTTTACTGCTCCTAGAGGGTTTAATTCCAAGACCGACCCTATTAATTTTTACCCTTAAACATTTTTTCCGAACAATTTTACACTAGGTTAGGTTGTAAGTGGCTGCTGACGCTTTACATCAGCACACATAGAATCTCGAGGTCCGTGGAGTTCCAATACAAAATGAAATTTCTTAAAATTCTCTCTAGCCTCTAACTCCCAAAAGAGTGCTCCAAGAGGAGTCAAATTAATCCGGGTTGAGATTTAATCGCTTAATAATCGTTTGAATTTGAATTTTTCGATTAATCTAATAACATAATTATACCCTACACCACACTGTGGTACAGGGTATAATGAGTTTGTGCTGAAGTTTGTAACTACCCGAAATATTGGTCCTAGACCAACATTTAAGTATACCGATTGACTCAGAGTCACTTTTTGAGTCGATTTAGCGATGTCCGTCCGTCCGTCCGTCCGTCTGTTCGTCCGTCCGTCTGTCTGTCCATGTAAACGGTGGAAACACGATACAGGTCGTAATTTTTAACCAATTGACTTGAAATTTGAAACTTAAGCCTCTCTTGGCCCAAGGACGAAGGCCATTGACATTGGAAAAAATCGGTCCATATTTAGACCTAGCCCCATACAAATTTCCTCTTTAGTTTTGGATCAAATGACTCTAATAACCGTACTATGATAGGTATCTTTTCGAAATTTGGCAGGTAAACTTATTTTGTTCTTACAAATCACTAATCCGAATTTTGAAGGTATCAGATCACTTCTTCTTTTAGCCCCCATACAAACCACCTTTCCGATTTTCACATAAATCTCTCAAATTACACGAAAAAAAAATATTTAAATTTTGTTTGTGTATGTTAAACGCGTACTTTAACAACCTTATCAAATCTGATTACCATCGGACTATTTTTGGACTTAGGCCCCATGTGAAAATTTCGCCCGATATTCACTTAAAGCTGTTAATTGGCAACAAATCGAAGCCTATTTCACTCAAATTTGATTTTTTAGTGTTTTTTACACTTATTAAATATTTGACAAAATATAGATCTAATCCGCCCATTTTTGAACTTGGGGCCCATTTTCCGGGAAACTCTGGTGTAGGGTATTATATGGTGGGTCTTGACCGACTATAATTTTTTTACTTGTTTTTTTATTTAAATTGAAAATAAAACCAATAGTTTAAGAAATCTATATTTCTCTATGCAGATTCTCTGCATGTGCTCCAAAATGTTAACCCTAGAAGTTAATAAATGTTTTATAAAGTACAGGGGTTCCAACATTTTACGTAGTAAGCGTAATCAAAATACTGAGATTTTTCATCCTAATCCGGGTTGAGATTTAATAGGTCAATAATCGGTTAAATTTTGATTATTCGATTAACCTATTAACATATTTGTATACCCTCCACTTAGTGATAGAGGGTATATATAAGTTTGTCATTCCGTTTGTAACTCATCGAAACATCGGTCTGGGACCCCATAAAGTGTTCATGATCCCCGATCGATTTTAAGACATTTTAGCGATGTCCGTCTGAAGAAATTGTGATCACGGAAAAAATATTGCACAAAGATGACAAAAACTTAACATATTTATTGAAAGTTTTGCCGAGAAGTTTGGTATTGCATTTGAGCGATATCGGTTCAGCGGTTCGAAAGTTATGAACGAAAATATAAGGACCTATAACACTGTGCTACAAAAAAAACAAAATCAAATATACTTTTAAAATGAGGTAGTTAAGGTTGTAGGTCTCGTCGAAAAGATCACAAAAATGCCCATCAAACTTGCCAGACACCCTCAAATTTTAAAGTTATTGTCAAAAAACGATTTTTTGGGACTTTTCTCACTAAACGACGTGTAACTTAAACATTTTTCAACCGATTTTCAATTTTTCAACTGTTTTCGATAGAAGAAAAACAGGGCTTTGCGTGTATGTGAAGTGGTCTATACATATAAAAAAGATATGTATTGATTTTTACAACAATATCAAATTTTTTGTTTTTTTTGAAAATTTTTTGAGTTTATCGATTTTTTTCTGTTATAGTTCGTTCAACAACATTTATATTTATAAACGTATTCATAAAAAAAATTTAATTGTGAATACGATGAGCTTTATGTCGAAAAAATCGGATAACAATTGACAGAGTTGTGATAATTTTTCTAAAAAAGAAGATTAAGATTTTGCTTGAAATTGCCGTTCGGATAACCCAGGCAAAAAAAATAAAAAAATAAACGAACATACTAAGAGGTCGCGTATCATTATTTTAAAGGTTTTTGGCCTCCTGAATTTGAATTTGACCTTGAAATTGCGCTATCTTATTAAGTTTTTGATATATCAGTTTATGTTAAATATCTCAAAAACCGGACGAGATAGAGCATTTTTAAGGCCAGATTCGGATTCAGAGCGCCAAAAACCTTTAAAAATATTGTACATGACCTCTTATGATAAAATTTTTTTTTTTTTTGCCTGGGATATCTGAACGGCGATTTCCTCCAAAATCTTAATTTTCTTTTTTAGAAAAATTAACACAACTCTGTCAATTGTTATCCGATTTCTTCAGGATAAAGCTTATCGTATGCAGAATCAAATTTTCTTTAAAAATACGTTTATAAATATAAAGGTTGTTAAACGAACTATAGCAGAAAAATATCGAAAAACTCGAAAAATTTTCAAAAAATAACAAAAAAATTAGATTTTATAGAAACAATCAATAAATATCTTTCTTATATGTATAGACCAATTCACACACATGGAAAGCCCCATCCTTCTTCTATCAAAAACAGTTAACAAATTTAAAATCGGTTGAAAATTTTCTGAATTACAAAAGGTTTAGTGAGAAAAGCCCCAAAAAAACGTTTTTTCACAATAACTCTAAAATTTGAGGGTGTCTGGCAAGTTTAATGGGCATTTTTGTGATCTACTCGACAAGACCAACAACCTATAATATGTCACATCAGAAGTATTTTTTCACTGTAGCACAGTGTAATTTTTCAGTACATTCAACATAACCCAAAAATACAAAATGCTTTAATTCGGCTGTTGGTTGACACATGTAAACATAATTGAACACCAAATGGTATTTAAACAAATACGAACATATTTTTCGACAAAAAAGAAAAAAATCGGGGTATTTTTTATACCAAAATTTTTTTTTTTGGCGGAAATTATTTTTCAAAAAAAATTTTTTTTTTCAAAAGTAATTTCCTTTTAATATAGTTTTTTGCAATAATCTTTTTGACATTGTGGAGCCGAATTTAACTTTTTTACTTGTTTTTATTTAAACTCAAAATAAAACCATTAATTTAAGAAATCTATATTCCTCAATGTAGATTCTTTGCATGTACTCCAAAATGTTTTATAAATCGTTAAGTACAGTGGAAAAATACTGAGATTTCTCATTAACTTCAAGCGATAGACCAAGTTTAAGGCCATAGACAAGGTGTGACAAAATCTTTTATAAAAATGATGTTTGCATTGCAAAGCTTGGAAAATATTAGCGGATTACTCATTCTTTGACTTATTTTTTTATTTACATAAATATTTTTTAGGGCCAAAATTGCAAAATCTTTGTTGGTCGGTATTTTCGTGAGGAAAAAAAGATAAGTGCAAGATTACAAAAAATAATTTAAAGTTTTGAAATTAAAAGAAATCGCTGTTTTATAGAGTCCCAGACAAAGCGAACATCTGAGCTTTTTGCAGTATGGTAAATCGAAAACCCTCCGATTTAGCAAATCAAAAACTATTAGACAAATTGGTAACAATACATAAGAAAATTTGGCCAAAATTACCAGGTCCATTTTAATTTTTGAACCGAAATAACTTTTTTTCGAACCCTGATGAAATATTTGTTTGACGACGTTTTACACATTGGTAGGGTCATACTACAATGCCGTGTGCCCAGAGTGTTTGGTAATTTTTTTGAGGCCCGAAAGTTTTTCAGCAACATCGTGATTTGAGTTTAAACTGAAAAACTAAAACACAAAAACAAATTAAAAGTACTAAAAAAAATCGGTTAATTGAGACAAATTAACCGATTTATTTGTTATTTGAATTTTGGCAATTTTAAATCATTCGAGCAGTTAATCGACCAAAATTAATTGGTTAACCGATTACCGGTTAATCGATTGAATATCCTAGTAGGTATGTTATAAAAAATGTTTCAATTGAAACAAGTAAGAAAATTATAGTCGGTCAAGACCGACCATATAATACCCTACACCGGAGTTTCCCGGAAAATGGGTCCCATGGACCGATTAGATCTATATTTTGTCAAATCTTTAATAAGTGTAAAAAACACTCACAAATCATACCCTATTCACACTTACAGTTTTAAACCGTTTTTAGCAATTATTTTTAGCATTTTCTGTCAATATACTGTAAAAGAATAAAGAAGGTGCTAAAAATATTGCTGCTAAAAACGATTTAAAACTGGACGTGTGAATAGGGTATTAAATTTGAGTGAAATAGGCTTCTATTTGTTGACAATAAACCGCTCTAACTGAATATCGGTCGAAATTTTCACATTTCTAAAACTGGTCCGATGATAATCAGATTTGATAAGGTTATTAAAGTATGCGTTTAACATACACAAACAAAATTTTAATTAAATATTTTCTATTTTCATGAAATTTGAGAGATTTATGTGAAAATCGGGAAGGTTTTGACATTTGACAACCCCTAGTAAAATTTGCTGCACAAAATGTTTGTAGAACATTTTAACCCTTTAAAACACACGCTTTAGCCGTGTTCTATATGGATATTTGAAAAAGGGCTAAAATGACCCATAAAAATGGGAGATAGAGGGTTAATATGTTTTAAGAAAAGAACCACCTTCAAATTTCACTCAAGACATCTATTAACGTTATTTAGCTTAGAAGCAGATTTATAAATTTTTTCAACTTATTTCATACGACTTACAAGGTTACCTGTTTTTTTTAGCTACCCAATCTCAAATTTAAAAAAGGGTTGCCACCTTATGAAAAAATAAGGTCGTTTGGAAAAATCAGTATAAAAGCGGAACTAGCAGGAATTTCGGCAAACGAAAAAATACTGATCAGCTTTATTTTGATAGAGATTATTATATATAATTTTGGCGGTCATACGTATATACATCTCCATGTAAACTACCCCAACGAATACACATTTTTGACAATAACGAACTTAACGATGCCGAATTAGGACACGTCCAATACATTATTGGATAGGCCTTCAAAAAACCTTTCGACCTGTATAAAATGTTTATATAGTTTCTTTTAAAGAAATGGAAAAAATCCTCAAAAAACGAAAAAAAATCCGTTTTCCCCCTCTATTTTGACCCACTAAATGTGATGTTGGGCAGCTATAAAAAACAGGTAACTCTTATTTTGCTCCCCTCTTTCTTATATGTAAGTTTCAGGGCAATCGGTGGGTGCCCTGTAAAAGACCTTCCTTGTTAGATGAAAAATAATTTAATAGTATGTAATAATTTAAAAAAAAGGCCCAAAATGAACCCTAACATGGGTGATAGGGGGTTAATGTGTTGTAAGAAAAGAACCGTCATAAAATTTCACTGAAGACGTCTTTGAACATTATTTGTTTCAGAATTAGATTAAATGCTTTTTTTGGACTTATTCCAAACGCCTTTGAAAAAAATGCAAAACTCAGAACTCGAGCTAATTTTTCAAAACCCTTTGGGGGTTTTGGTCTTCTATTGGCATACTTTCATTTTATTTGGTCCCATTCAAAATAAACTCGAAGACCCCAAATTTGTTGCACAGTGTCATGGCAGGAATATCCAGTATATGTGCCGGAATTATTCAGATTTATCTGACCAAGGATTGTCTATTTTTTGTTTTACCGAAATATTCTTTAAAGCCGTTTTCACGGCAATCTGACAATTTGCCAGAGCGAATCAGATTTATCCGATTGTTGCAGAAAAAGTTTCAATTCAGTATTTATATCTTGTATTTACCTTAATCGCTTGATATTTGTCAGAATTACGAAAAGCATAGGCCCAAGTCTGAACCAATTCCAACATTTTGGCACGAACATTTTCATGTGTGGTCTGTTCCAAGAACTGACTAAACATGGTACAATTTTCCTTTGTGAATACTTCATCATGCATGGGAGAACCACAATTCTTGACTACACTTTCCAAAACCAATAAAGCATAATAAGCTGTATGAGGATTTGTAGAGTTCATCTTCTTCTTGACAGCCATAAAAGCTGCCTTTGGCCTAAAATACAAAGAAATTATTAAAATTTTTATAACAAACTTTGAAAACTTAATAAAAAACCCTACGTTGTATCCTTTTGATTGATGGCATCACAAATAAGCATAATCGAAGGCCATTCCGGTTCCAATAGCAAGTGGCTAGTGGCCTGGTCTGAAAGTTAAAAAACATGATTATTAATTGATTTGCAAACAATTAAAACAACACTTTATGATGGTTTAATGCCCTTTTTTCGGTAATTTATTATATTAGCACTTTTTAATTGATGAGTCACTTTTCTTTATTGTTTGCAATTAGTGCATATGAAAAAAAATGTTCTTTTGTTTTTCATTGCCCCACAATAAATTACCTAAATTTTTATCAAAATTTGTACGAAACATGTTTAGTTTTCTTTATATTTTCGTTTATTTTATTAATAATTAATATTTTTTAAATTATTTGCTGTTTTTTTAAGGTTTTTCACAACTTTTATAATCGTTTTCACTGTTGCCAACTATTTTTAACCAAAAACCTCTAAATTTCACGAAAAAAGCGCTAGAAACCGCCAAAAATTAATTTAGCGGGGAAAATTTAAAAATTTCCCGCTAAATTACAAAAAAAAGCGCTGAAAACCGAAAAACTTGGCATTTTTGATTGACAAAAAAGAAAAATTTAAAAAAAAACCTCCAAATTATTTTTTCTACGAAAATTTACTTTTCATTAAAAATGCGCAAGAAACGGTCGAAAAAATTTTAGCGGGAAAATACAAAATTCTCCCGCTAAATTTAAAAAAAAGCGCTAAAATTAGACAAACTTGGCGTTTTCGATTGAAAAATTGGAAAAAACCTCTAAATTTGTCCCACTAAATCCAAATAAAAAGCGCTAGATTTTCCCGCTAAAGCACCGTTCCCGCTAAACCCAATTTTTCCCCGCTAAATCCAAACAAAAAGCGCTAGATTTAGCGGGAAAACCTCCAACTTGGCAACAGTGATCGTTTTGCACTTTTTTTACTGCAACTGTCAAATAAATGTCATTTTATTTAGCTTTGTACAGCGGATGTTTTGTGAAATGGGGTTGACATTATGAAACACCCTGTTGCAACAGTGCTGGCCAATTATAAAGACAACGTAGAATGTAATAACTGCAAGAAATTTAAGTAACGAAAAAACGTTAATACAAATCAAAATTTTAAAAGAGAGAAAAAAAATTCTTGAAAATGCTGAAACATTGAATAAAAGCAAGAATAAACCATAAATGCCTGATAATTTAGGAAAATGAAGGGTAATATAAATATACCGATCGACTCATAACACTGTGCAACAAATTTATCCAACACCATCAAGAGGTGGGTGGTAAATTATATGTGTGGCCGTCAGTCGTTTGTGGAGTTTAGAAACAAGAAGTCAAAACCCCGTAGAGTTAAACAAGGAGTCCCACAGGGTAGAGTTCTCTCTCCGATCTTGTTTAACTTCTACCTTTCTAAACTCCCGGCACCACCCCAAGGGGTGGAATTGATCACCTATGCCGACGACTGTAAATTAATGGCAAGGGGTCATAACATTTATGAGCTATGCGGTAGGTTAAATGCATATATCCATGATCTTACAAATTTCTTCACTGCAAGGAACATGCAGCTTTCCCCCGCCAAATCATCGGCGACGCTCTTCACCACATGGACGAAAGAGGTACAACCGGAACTGAATGTTATTGTTGTTGACAGAAATAAAAGAGGTTTGCGTTGAACAAAATACTGTTTATAAATATTCAGTTTATTTCTATAAAAAAGGATACGGTTAATTTACAAATAGAGACACAATAATATGAATTTACTCACCGCAGTTTTGCACCTCTTTCTTCTTTGACAATTAAACGACATTAAACATTATAGTTATTTAATTTACAACAAAAGGTACGCAAAAAACTAAGAAGAAAAAGGAATGCAAAAACGCGGTTTACAAAACAGATGATTTGAAACAAGGATGGCACATATATTGGAATAGTGATGGCACTTCCATGAAACATTACAGGGCGTTCCGTAACAGTTATAGTCGATGGGGTAAAAATATCGACAGTGAACCACCCCAAAATATTGGGGGTAACATTCGAAGTTTGTATTCGTCCTCGGCGCATGCCACTGCAACGTGCAATAAATTGCGCAGTAGAAACAAGGTCCTCAAGTCGCTAGCCGGCAGCACTTGGGGCAAGGACAGAGAAACCTTGTTGGCTACCTATAAAACGATTGGCCGGTCAGTGGCAAACTACGCAGCGCCGGTGTGGTCACCCTGTGTGAGCGAAACGCAGTGGAAGAAGCTTCAGAGTTGTCAAAATGCAGCCCTAAGAACCGTAACGGGCTGCCTTCAGATGTCCTCAGAACACCATCTACATGAGGAGACGAAGATACTGCCGGTTAAGGAACACAGTCACATGTTGGCGAAACAGTTCCTTCTGGCGTGTAATCGGACGGATCATCCGAACCATCATCTTACAGAAATTGATCCTCCCCCGAGACATGTCAGAAAAGATCTTCGGTGTTATGAGATGGATATCCAGCAATACGACATCCAACAGCTAGATTCCATCTCATATCGGGCAACTCTGAATGGCATTCACAGGGATATGGTAGAATCGACAACAACCAACTACCGAGTGAATGTCTTACTTGGAGGACGTCCCCCACCCATCGCAGAAGAAGATAGAAGTCTGCCAAGAAGAACAAGAGTGGTACTAGCACAACTAAGATACGGGTATTGTAGTCGGCTCAATTCTTATTGGTTGAGAATTATCCTGACTATACCCAATACGTGCCCTGCATGCGGAAATTCTCCACATGACGTACCACACCTCTTCAACTGCACGGCAAACCCGACTCGTTTGAATCCAACATCTTCATGGACCCAGCCCATAGACGTGGTACGCTTTTTGGAGCTCGATTTGGACGAGTCAATAGAACAGGGATAGGAAACATAACAAAATACAAACCATAAACTTACATGCATTTACAAGTCGAGCTGTTACAACAACAACAACAAATTTGGGGCCTTCGAGTGTATCTTGAATGGAACCAATAAAACGTGTGTTTAAAGGGTTAAAATGTTCTACAATTTTTTTTCATCAAATTTTACTAGGGATTGTCAAAGATCAAAAGTGCAAAATGCTTAAAAAATTAAAATTGTAAATTATCACATACATACTTTTAAATTATTTTTCATGAAAGTCATGTGAAGTTAGTCGGAAAAATGTTATAAATCTGTTTCTGAACTAAATATTATTAATAGAGGTCTGCAGTATAATTGCGGTTCTTTTCTTAGAATATTAACCCTCTATCTCCTATTTTTAGGGGTAATTTTGGACCTTTTTACAAATATCCTCATAGAACACGGCTAAGGCATGCGTTTAAAGGGTTAAATTGTTCTACAAACATTTTCTACATCAAATTTTACAAGGGGTTGTCAAAGGTCAAAAGTTCTTGCGATATAAGCAAAGTGTTTAAAAAGGAAAATTTTAAATTATATTAATTTGTTAAATTACACCGTCCGACAGCCAATATTAAACATGAACCGGATGATATACGTCTGAAAATAGAGATCAATTGGAGTAAAACTGCATTTACAGTTTTTCATTTCGTGATCCTGTTTCCTGTCAAAAGGACTTCAATGTTTTAAAGGATAAATTTTAAAAAATATTTTTGAAATAATTGTACTTGTCCTAGGATGACACTGGTGACGGCAAATGAAAAAAGAAGATCTCCCCTAATATTTCCATTTTTCTATTTTGCCATATCAGGATAAAAGTGTTTAAATAAAGTCATTTGAAAATGTTATCAATATACTTTGTTGAATATTTTAATGATATTGATCCTGTTTCTTCTCAAAATGACTTCCTCTCAAAATGACTTCATTTCGTGATACTGTTTCCTCTCAAAAGGACTTCAAAGTATTAAAGGATAAATTTTGTAAAATATTTTTGAAATATTTTTACTTGTCCTAGGATGACACTGGTGACGGCAAATGAAAGAGGAGGATCTCCCCTAATATTTCCATTTTTCTATTTTACCATATCAGGATAAAAGGATGTAAATAAAGTCATTTGAAAACTTTATCAAAATATTTTGTTGAAAATTTGAATGATATTGAAGGATACATTTTTGAAAGGACGTAACCCTGATATGTAAAAATAATAAAATAGAAAAATTGGAGGAGATCCTCCTTTTTCATTTGATAGTGGCTTACTAGGACAAGTACAAATAAAAAATATTTTATAAAATTTAATCCTCTAAAACTTTGAAGTCCTTATAAAAGAAAACAGGATCACGAAATGAAAAACTGTAAATACAGTCTTACAACATTTTGTTTCTAGTTTTAAACGTATATTATACGGTTCGTGTTCAACGACTTTTTTCATTTTTGTCGGACGGTGTTATATATTCACAAAGATACTTTGCATTTTTACATTTTTACGCATTCACTTACAAAATTATTGCAGTTACTATATGACGGTCATTTGTGTAGTAAGTAGTAGTTGATGTTTTCAACTACAATTTCAGTTGTTTTTATATGAAAAATCTCAAACAACTAGTTTTTTAGTTGTTTTAAAAAATAAATACAAAAAATTACTACATTGTAGTAACAGTTGTTTTATGTAGTTGTTTTTAGTTAATAAAAAAACTAATTAAAGTTGTTATTATTCGATCTTTCCAATTTAAATAAATAAAAATTCTTCGAGCTCAAAGAGAATCGAAATATTGGAATGGAATTAAAGAATATTTATTTACAAGGAAAAACTGTTCTCGAGCTCGAAGAATTTTTATTTATATAAAAAAAAAAATCTAGAAATTTTTGTGTTGAACGAGTAAATATCAGATGCAGGAAGTGTCAGATGCAGCAAAAATAGTAACCAAACAATTTTAACCGTTTTTAACGTTTAGAAGTTTTTTTGTTAATAAAAAATTTATATAATTTGAGTTACAGTAAAAACAACTGTAATTTGAAATTGTTTTTACCGTTTTTTGTAGTTGTTAATCAATAGTTAAAAACAGCAACAACTTTTGGTTGATTTTACTGTTTAATGTAGTGGACGTCTAAACAACAATAAATGTAGTGGTTTTAACTGTCTTCTGTAGTGGAATCTATCATCATAATTTTTTGATTGCTCTGCACAAAAGGACCAAAATGACCCCTAACATAGGAGATGGAGAGTTAATATGTTCTAAGTAAAGAACCGCCATCAAATTTCACTAACAATAAGAGGAGCGTATAAAAATCTTGGGTAAATACCTCATTGTTTTTTGTGTGTTTTATCAAATAATTTGTAATAACTTTGGAGTTAACCCATAGATTTCCATCAAATCGACTTTGTTATATTTGTAAAGATTCAGGCTTGTAAGAGAAACTAAAAATGAAGGTGATTTATTACGATTTCTATTTTTGTCTGTCATTCTATTTTTTATCGAAATTTTTTTTCTTCTTTAGCACATTCACCTGTTGAAAAAAAAAATAAAAAAGAAAACTCCATCTCCAATTCTTTAATTCATTTTATTTTTAATTTATACATTTATATTTGTTTTGTTTAATTCATAAGTACAAATAAAAACTAATAATAACTAACTTTAATCATTATCACACCAAATTTATTTATTAAAAAAATCAAATATTTTATAAATACTTGTAATAGGACAATTTTAATGGCCCCTTACTAAACTCTTAACAATTTTACTTTAGAATTTTATTTAAATTCTGTTCTATAAAAAAAAACTTTAAATAAAATACAATACTTAAAAAAATACTTCTTCATATAGATGAAACGGTTTCATCACTTATTGTCATCAATTTTGTTGAAAAATTGTATTATATTAATGAAGATTTTCTTCAATATGATGAAACATGACATCAAAATTGATGTAACAAGTGACAGAACTTTTCATCATGTCATCAAAATGTATTTTCAATTTTAATTGCATTTTTTTTTTACTGAATCGCTAAAGGAGAGACCGTGACCGGAGATATTTTTTTTTTAAATTTGTTTCAAGAATTTCATTAAAAGTTATTAAAAAAAAAATTAAAACTTTGAAAACATTTTCTAAGTTAAAAAAATTTGTGTAAAATTTTCTAAGTCTCGAACTGATTTTTTTTTTTGCCATTTTTATTTCATTTTAGAGTAAAAAAATACTTTTCAAAAATAAAATTTTAAAATTTTCTATATCCTAAGTCCCGGATACAATTTTATTGTCAATATTTATACCCTACACCACTCTGCGGTACAAGTATTAATGAGTTTGTGCTAATTTTTACAACTTTTTGAAATTCAAATTGTTTATAGACCCACCTTCAAGCATACCGATCAATTTTAGCTATGTCCATCCGACTTTTCGTCTGTACTTGTAAATGTTGTAATATTGATAAAAGTCACAATTATTAATAAAAGTCACAATTTTTTATTTCGAGTTTTGATTTAAAAAATTTTATTATTTTTTTTTTTTTTGACAAATTTTGCAAACGTTTTTTAAGTTCCGAAAAAATTGTGGAAAATTTTCTTAGTCTCGGACACAAATTTTTTTATCGATTTTATTTCATTTGAGTCAAAAAAAAAATAATTAAATAAATTTTAAATTCTGAAAATTTTTTGAAAAATTTTCTTAGTCTCGGATTCAAAAATTGTTTGGCAATAGAGGGTATAATGAATTTGTGCTGATGTTTGCAACTAGCCGAAATATTGCACCTAGACCCACCTTTAATCTTAGAATCATTTTTTGAGTCGATTTAGCGATGTCCGTCTGTCTGTCCATTTAAACGTTGAAATCATAATTTGGTTTGTAGGTGTTTTACGTGAAGTTTGGTAACCTTATCAATCTGATTATAATTGGACCATTTTTGGACTTATAACACTGCGGAACACTAAAAAATAAACAAGAGTTACGACCATCATTTCTATATATTTCGGACATGCTGATTCGAATGGCGTACTCCGTTTTTCGATGTATGGTACAGTTTTCTTGCAAAATGTCGTTAGAGATTTGATGATTTCGAGCCAGTTTTTTAACAAAAAAATTTGCAAAGTAAATGGTTTATAAATTTTATGACATGGACAACAAAGATATGACTTGTAGCAACATTTCTTATGCACATTTGGTTTAAAGCTTTTTAATTTAAGCCCTTAAATTCGCGAATTTCTTAATTTTTTAAGGTTTTCGCGAAATTAACAGCCAAATTGGTCTTTGATAAAAAACTTGCTTTTAATGAATCAAAAATGCATCCCTAACAATACGAAAAGTGGGCAAAAAGCAGCTATGTTATATGGACCATCATGATGAAAATCGCGAAAAACCGTTTTTTATATGCCAGCATCACTTTACGAGATGATTTAAGGTTCCATCTTTTAGTATATAATGAGGAACCTTAAACAACTAACTGACCAAAAATTCGGACAAAAAAGTTTTCATTTGCAAAAGTTATCTTAACAAAAACTATTATTTCAGTGTTTGCGATACAATTAGTGTTTGGGAATCCCCGGACATTTCAATTTCCCGGGAAACGGGAAAAAAATAAATTAAATTTTCTTTATTAATATAAATCATAAAAAACATTAAAATTTTACCAACTTTTTATTAAAAACAGTTTTATTACAGATAAACAAGTAATTAAAACATAGAAAATCAAAAAATAAAAGTTAAAAATCCTGAAATACAATAAAACAAAACAAAAAAATATTGCAACTTTTTCCCCCACAAAAAATAGCAAAAAATAGCCAAAAATCGCTAAAAACTTTAAAACTGCGTTATTCGAGCAAAATCAAATATAGTTGGCAGCTTTTTTAATATTTGTTCTGGAAATGTAAATTCTAGGTTCAAAAGTTTTATATTTTTTGATAGCCTTAGCAAAATTATCATTAACCAACTTATATTTCTTGACTTTTTAAGTTTTTTTATAATATTGTCATACTTTTTACACTTGGTCAGTTTTTCTATGAATATATATTTGCACTGTTCTTCCAAATAGAAAAACTACAAAAATAGCAAATTTAATTATACCTGTATGTAAAAAAATATTAAAAATTAAATTAAAATAAACGTTTTTTATGTAAAATGGTTTATTTTATAAAATTCCCGGATTTCCCGGGAAAAATTAAAAAAAATCCCGGGAATTCCCGTCAGTCTTTTCCCGGGAATTCCCGGGAAATCCGTCCCGGGAATTCCCGGACCCCAAACACTAGATACAATAATTATAGTTTTTGTTAAGATAACTTTTGCAAATGAAAACTTTTTTGGACAAATTTTGGGCCAGTTCATTGTTTAAGGTTCCCACATTATATACTAAAAGATGAAGCCTCAAATCATCTCCTAAAGTGATGTTGCCATATACAAAAAAACGGTTTTTCACGATTTTCATCATGATGGTCCATATAACATAGATGTTTTTTGTCCACTATTCGTAGTGTCATGGACGCCTTTATGATCCACAAAATGCAAGTTTTTTATCAGAGACCAATTTAGCGGTTAATTTCAGGAAAACTTAAAAAAATGAAGAAATCCGCGAATTTATTAGCTTTGGATTTTTTTTTGTTAAAAAAGAAGCTGAAAATCAGCCAATCTTTAATAACATTTTACAAGAAAACTGTACCATACATCGAAAAACAGAGTACGCCATTCGATTCAGCACAGGGACGTGCCGTGAGGTTTTCATCAGGGTGTTCACCATTAATATAAAATTAACCTTACAAGGCACAACTCATTTTAGGAAGAGAAGTCCTATTTTTGACACCATTTTTAAAATACGTAATAGTGGAATCAAAAAAATTACTAAATTTGGGGTTTTGCATTTTCAAACGCGATTTTCTAAAAAACGATACGCGATAGAAACAATTGGAAGTCAGATTTTAAATCAGAAATTCGAAATAAATATAGTTTATGTATTGCTATTGCTGGAAAAGTGAATTTTTCTGAATTTGTAGAGTTGTGTGATTTAATGGAAAGTAAATCTTGTTTTGTAAGATCTATACTAAAATAATTGTGCAAGAACCTTTATTTGTTTACTTAAAAAATTAACCAGTAAATTTGTTTTTAAATAAAAATATTAGTATATTTAAGAATTTCTACATCTGTATTAAAAAATAAAAACGAATTTTCCGTTACAATTAATGTTGGCGAAAAATAATTTCTTTTGCCTAATTTTTAAATTTTAAATTTTCGATGTTCCGAACAAAATTCTTAAAATCTTCTTTGTCCCGGAAACAGACATTTGTTAACAAATTAAAAAAATTGGGTTTAATCGGCCTATGGACAACAAAAAGACGTAAATTTTCTTAAACTTTGTTTTTGTGTGTTTTATGATTAAGATCCAACAAAAGATAAATCCGATTGACCCATGTTTGGACTTGATTCCCATTTTCTGGATAATACTGGTTTAGGGTATTATATGGTTGGTCTTGACTGACTATAATTTTCTTATTTGTTTTTTTTTTTTGGATTTTTAAGACAAAAAAAAAAAAAAAAATGGGGAAAAAAAATTATATTTTCCAAGTTCCGAACAAAATGTTGAAAATTTTCTAAGTACCGGAAACAAAAATTTGCTCACAATCTTTTTTTATGTAAAAAATTATTAAAAATGTTTTTAGAAAAAAATTTAAGTTTCAAAAAAGTTAAAAAAAAAAATAGGAAAAAACTGTTTTAAATTTTCGAAGTTCCGAACAAAATTCTGAAAATCTTCTAAGTCCATAAAAATTAGGAAAAAACTGTTTTAAATTTTCGAAGTTCCGAAAAAAATTCTGAAAATCTTCTTAGTCCCGGAAACAGACATTTGTTCACAAATTGACAAAATTGGGTTAAATCGGCCTATGGACAAAGAAAAGACGTAAATTTTCTTAAACTTTGTTTTTGTGTGCTTTATGATTAAGATCCAACAAAAGATAGATCCGATTGGCCCATGTTTGGACTTAATTCCAATTTCTGGAAAATACTGGTGTAGGGTATATATGGTCGGTCTTAACCGACTATAATTTTCTTACTTGTTTTTTTTTTGCATTTTCCGAACAAAATTTTGAAAATTTTTTAAGTCTCGAACACAAAAATTTTTCCGCATTTTATTTTGCTTAAAAAATTCATTAAAAATGCTTTAAAAAAAAATTAAGTTTCGAAAAAGTTAAAAAATCAGGAAATTTTTTTTTTTAAATTTACGAAGTTCCGAACAAAATTTTGAAAATTACCGGACACAAAAATTTTTTACAAATTGAACAAATTTGGGTTTAATCGGGCTATGGAAAACAAATACTGGTGTAGGGCATTATATGGTTAGTCTTGACTGATTATAATTTTCTTATTTATTTTTTATACCCTATACCACTCTGTGGTACAGGGTATAATGAGTTTGTGCTGATGTTTGTAACTACCCGAAATATTGGTCCTAGACCCACATTTAAGTATACCGATCGACTCAGAATCACTTTTTGAGTCGATTTAGCGATGTCCGTCCGTCTGTCCGTTTGTCTGTCTGTCCATATAAACGGTGTAAACACGATACAGGTCGTAATTTTTAGCCAATTGACTTGAAATTTGAAACTTAGCCTCTCTTGGCCCAAGGACGAAGCCTATTGAAATTAAAAAAAAACGGTCCATATTTTGACCTAGCAAGGTCCTATACAAAGGTCCTCTTTAGTTTTGGTTCAAATGACTCTAATAATCGTATTATAATAGGAATCTTTTCGAAATTTGATAGGTAAACCATAGGTCGAACCAGTTTTCCTTGTAACCTCCATACAAACCACCTTCACGTAAATCTCAAATTTCATGAAAATAGAAAATATTTAATTAAAATTTTGTTTGTGTATGTTAAACGCGTACTTAAATAACCTTATCAAATCTGATAATCATCGGACCAGTTTTGGACTTAGGCCCCTTGTCGAAATTTCGCCCGATATTCAGTTAAAGCGGTTTATTCTCAACAAATATATGCCTATTTCACTCAAATTTGACTTGTGAGTGTTTTTTACACTTATTAAAGATTTGACAAAATATAGATCTAATCGGTCCATGGGACCCATTTTCCGGGAAACTCTGGTGTAGGGTATTATATGGTCGGTCTTAACCGACTATAATTTTCTTACTTGTTTTTTTTTTGCATTTTTGGAGACAAAAAAAATTTAGCAAAAAATATTTTTTTAAATTTTCTAAGTTTCAAACACAATTTTTAAAATTTTCTAAGTCCCAAACACAAAAATTTGTTCACAATTTTTTTGCGTTTTTTGCGTAAAAAATTCATTAAAAATGTTTTAAAAAAAATTTAAGTTTCAAAAAACTTAAATTTTTTTTTTTTAAATTTTCGAAGTTGCGAACAAAATTTTTCCCGGACACAAAATTTTTTTCACACATTTTTTGGCGTTTTTTGTGTAAAAAATTCATTAACAATTCTTTTAGAAAAAATCTAAGTTTCGAAAAGGTTATTAAAAATGTTCTAAGTCCCAGACACAAATATGTTCTGGGACTTAAAAATAATTTCAGGAAAAAATACTCTATTGTAACAATTCGTCAATATGAAGAAGCTTTTTCATTTACGGTAATTTATTAAAAAATATATTTAAATTCTAAAATAAAATTGAAAGCAATTATTATTAACTTTGACTTAAAATAAGTAACTAAAGCGAAAGTGAAAAACTTATATCAAAAATTAAACCCATCTTAAATAACAGCCACTGCTATAAATTTGTCAAACTATTGATTGTGGAATTATGTATGTATATCACTTTCAATACATATGGGGGTTTTCGTGTCAACTGACACAACTTTTGAAACCGATGTCTTCCGATCGGGATGAAATTTGCACCAAAGTTAGTCCTATTGGATAGTAGTTCAGACACAATTTTTCAGCGAGATCGGTCAAGGACTCTCTGAGTTAGAGGGGGTCGAAATTTGACATTTTGGCCGAAGAGGTGTTTATTCTGATCCATGTAACTTCTTACCTATTGTTTTCAGCAAAATGTGTCCCAAATAGTTTAGATTGCTATTTCTTCAGTCTTTCGAAAAAAAATTATAAAAAAAATAAAAAAAAAATTTTTGATTTTTTTTCTTAAAAATTTAAAACTTTTTTGACTTTTTCCTCAAATTGGGCCCTTTTTTTTTTTTTTTTTTTGATTCAAAAGAAAGCTTAGGTCTTTTCCTTTAAGAGCTATGGGGTCGCTTAGTGGGATGCGAGTGGGATATCTATGAAAAATTTTTTTTTTTAACTTTGGAACACAAAAAACGGTTCTTCAATTTGCACTATTAGGCGTGGGATAGCTAACCAGTTTTCGATTTCGATCCGCGATACCCTCTAATTTTTATAGGTTCGAAAAAGAAAGCACGAGCCAAAAAATAAGGGCGGTGGGGTTGGGCCATATGGCTCCTCATCGGGGTCAAAATTGGGCGTAAAGAGGTTACAATTCTCAAAAAGCCCCACAACTGCCCTAGAACTGCCCACGGAGGGGTGCAATGTGATACCGACCTCTATTAATTTTCTGCCCCCAACATTTTTCTTGAATATACCTAACCTCTATTTCCACTTCCTAAGGGGGCTCCCATACAAAACGACATTTTTATAAAATTTGCTCCTACCGCTCTAACTGTCCATAGGGTGCCCCTAGAGAAGTAAAATATATGACCGACCCCCAATATTTTTTCATGTTCAACATTTTCTCAGAATATACCTACCCTTTATTTTCAACTCTTAAGGGGGTCCCCATACATTTTTTTTTATTTTTTTATTAGTTTTTAAAAATACATGTTTTTATAACGTATGGGAGCCCCTTAAGGAGTGGAGATAGGGTGTTATTATGTTCGGACAAAATGTTGGTAACTAAAAATTAATGGGGGTTGGTCATAATTTATGCCTCTCTAGGAGGCACGGTAGGGGCGGTAGGAGCTGGTTTAATAAAACAAATTTATAAAAAATAAAAGAAATGTATGGGGACCACCTTAAGGGTTAAAGATACATTGTAGGTGTGTTCGCAAAAAATGTTGGAATTAATAAAATAATGGGGGTCGGTCATACATTTGGCTCCACTTGGGGCAATTTAGGGTAAGTTAGAATGGTAGGATCAAATTTTTGAAAAATGTTTTGTATGGGAGCCCCCATAGGAAGTGGAAATAGGGGTAAGGTATGTTCAAGAAAAATGTTGGGGGCAGAAAATTATTGGAGGTTCGTCTCACATTGCACCCCTCCAGGGGCGTTTCTAGGACAGTTTTGGGGCTTTTTGAGGATTTTACCTCTTTACGCCCAATTTTGACCCCCATGAGGGGCCATATGGCCCCACCCCACCGCCCTTATTTTTTGGCTCGTGCTTTCTTTTTCGAACCTATAAAAATTAGAGGGTATCGCGGATCGAAATCGAAAACTGGTTAGCTATCCCACGCCTAATAGTGCAAATTGAAGAACCGTTTTTTGTGTTCCAAAGTTAAAAAAATAATTTTTTCATAGATATCCCACTCGCATCCCACTAAGCGACCCCATAGCTCTTAAAGGAAAAGACCTAAGCTTTCTTTTGAATCAAAAAAAAAAAAAAAAAAAAGGGCCCAATTTGAGGAAAAAGTCAAAAAAGTTTTAGATTTTTAGTAAAAAAAATCTAAAATTTTTTTTTTATTTTTTTTATAATTTTTTTTCGAAAGACTGACAAAATAGCTATCTAAACTCTTTGGGACACATTTTGCTAAAAACATTAGGTAAGAAGTTACATGGATGAGAATAAACACCTCTTTGGCCAAAATGTCAAATTTCGACCCCCTCTAACTCAGAGAGTCCTTGACCGATCTCGCTGAAAAATTGTGTCTGAACTACTATCCAATAGGACTAACCTTGGTGCAAATTTCATCCCGATCTGAAGACATCGGTTTCAAAAGTTGTGTCAGTTGACACGAAAACCCCCATATATATATTTTCAATTACATACATATTTACATACTTAAAGTAAGGCACGATTAAAGCACGATATTTTTTTGTATACACTAATATATAATATTCAAAATATTGCCAAAAAGCATAGTTATTGGTTAATATGCCCTTTTGTGGGGCAACCATTTTACTTAAGCATTTTTTTTGGCATACAATCTTTACAGAAAAAAAAAAGCTTTGAATAAAATTTTTGTTGAATAAAATAAAATATTTAATTAATTTTTTAATTAATTCAATTAAAAATAATCAATATTAGAATTTTTTTAACAATTAAATTTATTGTGATAATTAAAGACAAATTTAAATATTAATTATTATTGTAATTGAATTAATTAAAGTATTAATTGTTTAATTTTTATTAATCAACAAAAAATTTTAATCATTTTCTATATTGTCATCTTTAGTTTTTGGCTACCTTATTTTATACTACTATTTATCTTATTTTGAATAATTTATGTGTTAATTTATCTAAACAAAATCAAAGAATTATTTAATACTAATTTGTAAATTCATTCGTTTAATTCGAAAATCATTGACGTTTAACTTGACGTTTTAATGTAAAATAGGCACAGCTTTTATAGACTAACAATTGTACCACCAATATTGATAAATTCATAGTGTAATTTCCATCTTCCATGCCAAAACTTTTTAAAACAGTAGCAGCATTTCTGAAAAAAAAGGAATAATTTGAAAAAATTATTAAAATATATGGAAAGAAGTATTTAAACATTGATAATATAGAGGGGCAATTAAAATTTACCAGGGTAATATCAAACAAGGGTACATTTGCCATGTGCTAGTTATGGGCTCATGGCACTTTTCATCTGTTTTTGTTTTTTTCAATAATTGTTTTAAGAAATAAAATATTTTTTTAGAAAAATAGTACTTATTTAGTACTTTTTAAAAAAAAAAATATTTTTTAGAAAAAGTACTTTTTTGAAAAAGTGCATTTTTTACTACTTTTTTTAGAAAAATATAATTTTTTTTAAAAAATTGTTTTTTCTAAAAAAGTAGTAAAAAAATTTCTTTTTTTCTAAAAAATCCAGTACTATATTTTTTTATAGGTAAGTACAATTTTTTTTAAATAAGTACTTTTTTTCTGCAAAAGTACGTTTTTTTTTAAAGGTTCTATAGTACTTTATGGTACTAAATAAGTACCATTTTACAAAAAAAAAAAAAAATGTTACTTTTTCTAAAAAAAAAAATATCTAAAAAGTACGATTTTTTATAAGAAAATACTACATTTTTTTAAAAAAAGTACTATTTTTATAAAAAAAGTACTATTTTTTTATAAAACATGGTACATTAAAAAATGTAGTATTTTCTTATAAAAAATCGTACTTTTTAGAAAAAGTAGATTTTTTTTTTGTAAAATAGTACTTTTTTAGAAAAATACATATAGAACCTTTAAGAAAAAACGTAGTTTTGCAGAAAAAAAGTACTTATTTAAAAAAATTGTACTTTCTTATAAAAAGTATTATTTAAGAAAATATAGTACTGGATTTTTTAGAAAAAAAGGAAATTTTTTATTACTTTTTTAGAAAAAAATATTTTTTAGAAAAAAGTACTTTTTTTTAGAAAAAATATATTTTTTCTAAAAAAAGTAGTAAAAAATGCAATTTTTAAAAAAGTACTTTTTCTAAAAAATATTTTTTTTTTTAAAAAAAGTGCTAAAAATGTACTATTTTTCTAAAAAAATATTTTATTTCTTAAATTATTGAAAAAAACAAAAACAAATGAAAAGTGCCATGAGCCCATAACTGGCACACGGCAAATGTGCAAATGTTGTTTGGCACATGTCACATTTCATATGGGACATGTTTCACATTGCACATTTCAGATGTGCCATTTTTCTATAAATAATACTTTTTATAAGTAAGTACAATTTTTTTTAAATAAGTACTTTTTTTCTGCAAAAGTACGTTTTTTCTTAAAGGTTCTATAGTACTTTTCTAAAAAAGTACTATTTAAAAAAAAAATGCTACTTTTTCAAAAAAAAAAAAATTCTAAAAAGTACGATTTTTTATAACAAAATACTACATTTTTTTAAAGTACAATTAGGGAATTCACATGGGTATCGTATTTGGTGTTGTATGTTGTATGTCCTATCTAAAAACAGGGTTGGTTAAACTTTAAATTAATAATACGACACTTACACGATATGACGATACAACATTTATACCTATGTTTTGTGTGCTATTTTCAAGTATGCTAACAAGAAGAGAATCTAAGAGAAAATTATCAAATGAGCGATAAATAATTTTTACTAACCCTCTTTTTAGATACGACATACAACATATACAACAAATACGATACCCGTGTGAATTACCTAAATGTTTTATAAAAAAAGTACTATTTTGTTCTAAAAAAGTTAATTTATTTTCTAAATAAAGCACTATTTTTTATGAAAGTACTTTTTTTTATTAAAAAAGTATTTTATTTATTTTTCTGTGTGTGACATCTAACGCTTGGGACTAACGCTAGGTGCTTGAAAAATCTGTCAGAATTAGTTGCATCTCTATATTTAACAAATTTTGTACTTACTTAAAATGACAATATAATACATTATCGGGACATACAGTATCGGCTCGATTATTTTGATACATTGATAATATCATATTTTCAACACCGTAACGTAAGGGAGATGTGTACGATATCATTCTCATAAAATTGGACATGTGTGTCAAAAGGATGAAAAAACCAGAATAGATTAACATGAAGCAAGTGATGATAGCACCAACGAATGTACCATTCTAAAATTATTAAAATAAAATAAATAATTAAAATAAAACAGTAATTTTCCCGAAGTTAAAATTTGGAAAAAATCTCAGATTCCTAAAAAATTCTGAATCTTATACCCAATTCACACCTGAGCTGAAATCTCGTTCAAACGAGATTTCGATCACATGCTTGTGTATAAAATGATACAAACCATATGATCGAAATCTCATTTGAACGAGATTTCACTTCAGGTGTGAATAAGTCTTTAGGGATTGTTTTTTGCCAATTTTTTTAACATGTTGATGGAAAATTAGGATTTTAATCCACTTTTTTACTTACCACCGGGTTTAGAATGGTTCCCAAAAATACACCCAGACCATCAGCACATACAGTTAACATCATACCGGTTAATACCATTTTAACGTAACGTTCCAATTCCAACGGTTGATCAGTCATTAGATAGGTTATGGTTATATAAATCGCGGAAAATAATATCTGAAACAGTAATTAAATAAAGTTATTAAATTGGCCATAATATGAATTAGGGTAAGGAATGGCATACACATGTGCCAGTCATCACATTCACAAATGTGACATAGCATGACACACGACACATGTGCCATGTGACCTAGTATGGCACACGGCAGATTTCAGATGAGTCATGTACCATGCTTCGGGCACATGTCACATTAGACTGGCATTTTTCTGTATCTCCAATTTTCAAAGTCCGGGAATTTTTTTTGTCTACTAGGACTAAAACGGATGTTGTACAAATTTGAGGTCAATCGGATTAAATTAACCCGTGGCGCCCGGCGGTCAAAGTTTTTGATTTTTGAAAAATTTAAAACAAAAAAATAAAAAATTAAATTTTTTTTTGACACATCATATTTGTTAATTTTGATGCAGTAAGCACGAATATCAAAAAAAAATAAAATCGGTCGAACGGTTTTCAAGATACATATCGCCATTTGAAATTTGCAAAAAATGGCGGTTTTTCCTACATTCAAGAAATTTTTTAAAAACATCACAATTTTTTTTCCTCTGCCATTTCATAGAGCTTAAGACAATCTTTCATTTAAATCTAATTTGAGCCAAATCCGATCATTTTATCCCGTGGCGCACTTCGGTCAAAGTTTTGGATTTTTGAAAAATTTCCACCAAAAATCCAAAACTTTGACCGAAGGGCGCCACGGGATAAAATGATCGGATTTGGCTCAAATTAGATTTAAATGAAAGATTGTCTTAAGCTCTGTGAAATGGGCGAGGAAAAAAAATTGTGATGTTTTTTAAAAAATTTCTTGAACGTAGGACCCACCTTTTTTGCCGTTTTTTGGAAAATTTCAAATGGGGATATCTCGAAAACCGTTAGACCGATACAAGAAATTTTATGACATTCGTTTTCAGCATGCCAAAATTAATTAAAATAATGTATCAAACAATTTTTTTTTTTTTAATTTTTAAAAAATCAATTTTTTTTTGTGGAAATTTTTCAAAAATCCAAAACTTTGACCGAAGGGCGCCAAGGGATAAAATGATCGGATTTGGCTAAAATTAGATTTAAATGAAATATTGTCTTAAGCTCTATGAAATGGACGAGGGGAAAAAAATTGTGATGTTTTTTAAAAAATTTCTTGAACGATATCTCGAAAACCGTTCGACCGATTTTAATTTTTTTTATGATATTCGTGCTCACCGCATTAAAACTAACAAATATGATGTGTCGAAAGAAATTTATTTTTTTTTTAATTTTTTTTCAAAAATCCAAAACTTTGACCGCCGGGCGCCACGGGTTAGTTTAATCCGATTGACTTCAAATTTGTACCACATAAGTTTTAGACCTTGGACAATAAAAATTTGCCCGGACACTTGGGAAAATCGAAAGTTGAAAAAAAAGGCCAGTCTAATGTCACATATGAAATGCGCTCTAGAATGACACATGTTACATCTGAAATGCACCGTGTACCATACAAGGGCACATGTGTGGTTTTTTTTCAATAATTGTTTTAAAAACTACTAATTTTTTTAAAAATTAGTACTTTTTTTAGAAATAATAGTACTTTTTTAGAAAAAATAGTACTTTTTTTAGAAAAAATAGTACTTTTTTAGAAAAAATAGTACTTTTTAGAAAAAAAAAAATACTTTTTAGACAAAAAAGCACTTTTCAGAAAAAAATAACTTTTTCAAAAAAATAAATTTTTTACAACTTTTTTCAAAAAATTACTTGTTCTAAAAAAAAGTCCTTTTTTCTACTACTAATTTTTTTAAAAGTTAGTACTTTTTTTTAGAAATAATAGTACTTTTTTAGAAAAAATAGTACTTTCTTAGAAATAATAGTACTTTTTTAGAAAAATAGTACTTTCTTAGAAAAAAAATACTTTTTAGACAAAAAAGTACTTGTTAGAAAAAAATTACTTTTTCAAAAAATTAAATTTTTTAATACTTTTTTCCAAACAAAGTACTTTTTCTAAAAAAAGTCCTTATTTCTACAAAAAAAGTACTTTTTTCTTAAAAAAATACTTTTTTCTAAAAAAAATCCTTTTTTTAGAAAAAAAAAATTTTAGATTTTTTTTTTTTAGAAAATATATTTTTTTAGCAAAAAAAGTCCTTTTTAAGAAAAAATTAGTACATTTTTAGAAAAAAAAGTAAATTTTTAGGAAAAATAAATAAAAACAAGTAAAAAAGTTAAATTCGGCCTTGCCGAATGTAGTGATACCCTCCACAATTTCAAAAAGATTATTGCAAAAAACGTTATTTAAAAGGAAATTACTTTTGAAAAAAAACATTTTTTTTTGAAAAAAAAATTTCCGCGAAAAAAAATTTTGTTAAAAAAAAAACCGCGATTTTTTTCCTTTTTTTGTCAAAAAATATGTTCGTACTTGTTTAAATACCATTTGGTGTTCAATTATGTTCACATATGCCAACCAGAAGCCGAATTAAAGCATTTTGTATTTTGAGGTTATGTTGAATGTACTGAAATTTTTGAGGTGTGCTTACATTTTCGTTCATAACTTTTGAACCGCTGAACCGATATCGCTCAAATGCAATACCAAACTTCTCGGAAGAACTTCCAATAAATATGTTAAGTTTCAGTCATCTCTGTGCAATATTTTGTCCGCGACAGCATTTTCCACAGACAGACGGACAGACGGGCATCGCTAGAATGTCTTAAAATCGATCGGGCATCATGAATATATATACTTTATGGGGTCCCAGATCGATATTTCGATGAGTTACAAACAGAATGACAAACTTATATATACCCTCTATCACTAAGTGGAGGGTATAAAAAAGCCGAAGGCCGGCTACTCAGAAATTTTTTTTACGCATGACAAATTAAACACGTAAAGCATGCTACCAAAAAACGGCATATTTTTGCGATTTGGGATAAATGCATAGAGTTTTAAATCCCTAAGGCTGGCCGAAGGCCGGCAATGGACAGCCTTTTAAGAAAAATGAAATAATAAATTGCGCAGATTTGAAATAATTCCCAACGATATTTTATTTAAAATGAAATAAGTCCCAACATTAATGAAATAACACACAATGCTAAAAAATAAATGAAATAACTCCCAAAATAATTTCTTTGGGAGTTAATTCATTTGGGAGTTGTTTCATAATAAAATAACTCCCAACAAAAATTAATTTTTAGGACTAATTTCATAATGAAATAAGGGCGAATTCGTATGGACAAATTTTGGGAGTTATTGCATTTTATTTTGCGGAGTTATTTCACCGTACCTTAAATTAACCCGTGGCAACCGGCCATCAAAGTTTTGGATTTTTGAAAATTTAAAAAAAAATTAAAAAAAATGTCTTGGGATACATGATATGTGTTCATTTTGATGCGTTGAATACGAGTATAAAATTTGATATTAAAAAAAAATTTTTTGAACGTAGGAAAAACCGGTATTTTTGAAAATTTTTTGAAAAAACTTTGGCGATATCTTGAAAACCGCTCGACTGATTTCAGAAATTCTTTGATATGCGTAAATAGCATGCTAAAATTAAAAATAATGTATCGGAAAAATTTTTATTTTTCAAAAATCCAAAATATTGGCGGAAATTTTCCAAAAAATCCCAAACTTTGATCGAAGGGTGGCACGGGTTAAAATTATCGGATTTGAATTATTGGCTATGTTTTTTCGACCTTTTTGATTTAACTTCAATAAGTAAACTGATAATCAAGCTCGAGGCCTTAGTTTTCAATAAATTTTATTTATTCAATTGTTTATTTTACTATTCGATATTTCGTCATCCGAAGGATGACATCTTCAGGATCTTAAATAAATTACTTTGTATATTTTTTTGTAATTTATTTAAGATCCTGAAGATGTCATCCGTTGGATGACGAAATATCGAATAGTAAAATAAATAATTGAATAAATAAAATGTATTGAAAACTAAGGCCTCGAGCTTGATTATCAGTTTACTTATTGTCTCAAGTTTTATGAAAGGATCGACGAAAAGAAATTTTGGGATTTTTAAAAAAACAAGTGAGAGTGTTAAATTCGGCTGTGCCGAATCTTTTATACCCTCCAAAATGTAAAAAAAATAAAAAAAATAAATTGTCAGGGGCGTTTGTTTTTGGGGGCGGGGTGATGAGTGTCAGTGGGGGACGTTGAGAGCACCTTTCCATCCCGATAAATATAACAAATGTTTCATTTATTTAACAAAAATACAAAAAAAAACATATAAAAAAAGTGTATTTATTCAGACGCTGATTTCGAATTTTTATTCAGATTTCAAAAATTCAAAATGGCGGACTCAATATGGCGGATGGTTTTTTTTTAAGTTGTCGCATTCAAATAAAACTCGGTTCTCGGATGTATTATGGGTCACTAAGCACGATTCTGAATTTAGATTTCCAAAATTCAAAATGGCGGATCCAATATGACATTATTTTTTTTTTTTAATTTCGATTTCCTTAAAACTTGTTATTCCGGGGTTATTTGGGACGCTGATTCCGAATTTTTATTCAGAGTTCAATAATTCAAAATGGCGGATCCAATATGGCAGATGATTTTTTTTTTTAAATTGTCGCATTTAAGTTAAACTCGACACCCGGGATTAAAAAAAAATAATCTGCCATCCGCCATATTGAGTCCGCCATTTTGAATTTTTGAAATCTGAATAAAAATTCGAAATCAGCGTCTCAAATAGCCCCCAGATAACAAGTTTCAAGGAAATCGAAACAATAAAACAAAAAAATAAACGCCATATTGGATCCGCCATTTTGAATTTTGGAAATCTAAATTCAGAATCTTGTTTAGTGACCCATAATACACCCGGGAACCGAGTTTTATTTGAATGCGAAAACCTCGAAAAAATCATCCGCCATATTGGATCCGCCATTTTGAATTTTTAAAATCTGAATGAAAATTCGAAATTAGCGTCCCAATATACCCCGTGATAACAAATTTCAGAAAAATCCGATAGCTCCTTCATTAGTTTCCAGCATATCCCGATCGGGGTATCCCGGTTCGCGCCGCCATATTGGCTCACTTACCATTGGGTTCAACTTCCGCCACTCAGCTTTCAAAAGTAGAGATCATTGGCTAAATTTTAAGCCATAATACAACTCTCTACGACCAATAGAATTTTGGGGGCGGGGGGGTCTCCCGTTGACGTGAAACAGCCCATATACTTTATGGGGTCCCCGACCGATATTTCGATGCGTTTCAAACGGAATGACAAAGTGAGTATACCCCCATACTGCGGTTGGAGGGTATAAAAATCTTAAACGCTGGATAAAACCGATGTTTTTGCAAATTTCAAATAGCCATATCTCGAAAACAGTTCGACCGATTTAATTTTTTTTTTTGATAGTCAGTGAAAATTTTTTGATATGCGTTTTTAGCATGCCAAAATTAAAAATAATGTGTTGCAAAAATTTTTATTTTTCAAAAATCAAAAATACTGGGGGAAATTTTCCAAAAATCAAAAGCTTTGATCGAAGGGCGCCACTGGTTAAAATGATCGAATTTGTTTCAAATTAAGTTTAAATAAAAGACTGTCTTAAGCTCTATGAAAGGGTTAAGGGAAGGAAATTTTGAGATTTTTTTTTTTAATTTCTTGAACGTAGGAAAAACCCGCCATTTTTCACAAGTTATAAATAGCGATATCTTGAAAAGCGTTTGACCGATTTTAATTTTTTTTAATAGTCAGTGGAAAAAATGTTTAGATTTTTTTTTTTTTAATTTCTTGAACGTAGGAAAAACCGCCACTTTTAGAATAATTTTGAAAATATTTAAATGGCGATTCTCGTACATATATGTTCCCATATACGAAACATTTTTCACCGGGGAGAGTTATGTTTTAACGGAGCATTTAGTAATCCAGCCCTAATTATGTGTATTGTTTTTATTATTTTTTGGCCAAGTTAAATTCTTGGAATACTTACATGAACCGGTGTTGAGGTAATTAAAGTTGCCAAATAAAATGTTTTCAATTTATACCAATTATTGAAAGATTCCTTTTTGATTATAGCAATCTCTTGAGGAACTAAAATGAAAATTATAAACAAGTGATCAATTCTTAAAAAAAATTTATTGCGGAAAAAACGGTATTCAATATTGATTTCAACATTTTTTCAAACATTTTCAAACATCAGCTACACCATTTACAGATGGAATTCGAAAAAGATCAATTGAAACTAAAAAAATGTGATTGTTATTCAAAAATTTCATTTGTAATTCGAAGATTCCAGTCGAAATTCGAAGATTATACTTTAAATTCGAAGATTCTATTTGTAATTCGAAAATTCCATTTATAATTCGAAAATTCCATTTGTAATTCGAAAAAGATAAATTGAATTTCAAAATAGATCAATTGTAATTCGAAAAGATCAAGTGTAATTCGAAAAGGTCAATTGAAATTCGAAAATGATCAATTGTAATTCGAAACCGATCAATTTTACTTTTAAGATTCCAATTGTAATTCGAAAAATATCCACTGAATTTTCATTGACCTTTTTCGAATTACAATTGATTTTTTTCGAATTACATTTAATGTATTTTGAATTACAATTGATATTTTTCGAATTAAAATTGATCCTTTACGAATTATAATTGATCTATTTTGAACTACAATTGATCTATTTCGAATTACAATTGATCTTCTACGAATTACAATACGAAACTTCAAATTACAAATGGAATTGTCGAATTACTAATGGAATCTTCGAATTGCAAGTAGAATCTTCAAATTGGAAACAAAATCTTTGAGTTACAAATGAAATTTTCGAATTACAAGTAGAATTTTCGAATTACAATTGTTTTTTTTTTTCAAATAACATCTGCAAATAGTGGGGAATACCATAATTTGACTTCCGAAAACTTTTTAAAAATAATTACATCTTAAAACTCCTGGCATTATTGTTGTGTACCACAAATACAAAGAATGCACAATAAATGAACCAAAATTCGAAATTTGCTTATCAGCATTTGAGCCCGAATTACCAAACAAGGCACCAATTAAAATTGCACATAAAATATGCATTAATAATTTCAAATGGGTAAGAGTCTGAAAAAGAAGAAAAACAATTTTTATAAAAATTATTAATTTTTTTTTGTTTGAAAAAAAAAACTCACCCAATCCCGAAAGATTTGTACATGACAACGACCAATAAGTAACCATAGACGCACCCATTCTGGCGGTGGATACATATGTTTGCTGGATGCATGTGATGATAGGGACATTCTTTTCTTGTCATTGAACACATTCGTTGCGGTATTGGACATTTTCACCAGTTGTACTTCGTTTATTGAGGATGCTATCGAATCACTATTATTATGAAAATCATGACGCCATTCCGGTTTTTTGGCTGCCTCAGCCAAGGAATTTGTAAAATCACCATAATCACCATTAACACATTCTAGTACTGGAGGGGGAGGGGGGAAAGGATTAGTAAAGTCACATAATTTCTTTTTAATTAATACTTACAGTAATCTGCTGGACTATGATAAGGCGGACATTCTAAACCAACCGATTTAAGATAGTCCACCGTACTTCCTGGTTTGCCTTGAAACGTACAATAACCCCGACTCATAACATAAATTTGATTGAATAGATTATATATACTTGTGGAGGGTTGATGGATGGTACAGACGACAGTACGACCTTCATTGGCCAGTAATTGTAATAGTTGGATGGTGTCAAATGAACTGGAACTATCAAGACCGCTAAAAGATATAAAAAATAATTTTAAATGTTAGTATCAGCTCGGAAGGTCTAAATTGCTCTTGCACTATTAAAAAACTCGTTTAATTTGTTCTATCTAGAATTAACTAAAGGGCAGTTTACACCCTTTACTACCCTTGACCACCCTTATCTACTATTTCCCAGTATTGGTGATACGGTTTGCCGGGTTTAAATAATTTTGTATGAAAAATTATTTGAATTTGACAATTGCTATCCTCCAATACTGGGAAATAGTAGATAAGGGTAGTCAAGGGTAGTTAACGTGTAAATCAAGCTTAAAGCTTTTTTCATACAAAATTATTTAAACCCGGCAAACCGTATCACCAATACTGGGAAATAGTAGATAAGGGTGGTCAAGGGTAGTTAACGTGTAAACTGCCCTTAAAGCTCTAATTCTATTCCCTACACTTAGAAAATTATTGCAGTTACTACATGACGGTCATTTGTGTAGTAAGTAGTAGTTGTTGTTTTCAACTACAATTTCAGTTGTTTTTGTATGAAAAATCTCAAACAACTGTCTTTTGTAGTCGTTTTAAAAAACAAATACTACATTGTAGTAGCAGTTGTTTTATGTAGTTGTTTTAAATTTATAAAAAAAACGTATAATTTTCTAGAAATTTTTAGAAAAACGGATGTGCAGGAATTATTTCTAAATAATTTTAACCGTGTTAGACGTTTAGAAGTTTTTTTTTTTTGTTAATAACAAAATTCAGAAAATTTGAGTTACAGTAAAAACAACTATAATATGAAGTAGTTTTTACAGTTTTTTGTAGTTGTTAATCAATAGTTAAAAATAACAACAATTTTTGGTTGATTTTACCGAACAATGTAGTGGACGCCTAAGCAACAACAAATGTAGTAGTTTTAACTGTCTTTTGTAGTGGAATCTACCGTCATAATTTTTTGAGTGTAAGTAAGTGATAAAACAATTAGGTATTTTTCGGGGGGATTTCAAAAAATATCACAGACTAGGTGAAGTGCTCGGCGTTTCCAGTAGCGAATCAGATATGCACATCTAAATAGCCTCACCACAGCGCCACCTATCGGGTCGATTCGTACATACACATCTACATTCTAAACCAACCTCTGAAAACACCATTTCTTTAGAAGTTTTTTTATTATACAAATGAAACATTTTTAAGGGTGAAGATGTTCAAAGACCTGCATTTGGACCCAGGGGATTTTAAAATGTGTTTTTTTAAGAACTATTTTAAAATAATTTCTATAATGATAAAATTGTATTACTTTAGTTCAAACAGCAGAATTATATGAAAGGGGCAAGGAGTTTTAATTGTGCTTTTCTAAATTTCAGATGGGATTTCTGATTTTTAATTGTGCTTTCTGAATTTCAATTGAACTTTTCTGCACTTGCACAGCTTTTTCTAAATTTATTCAACCTTTCTAAATTTCAGTTGGGGTTTCTAAGTTTTAATTGTGCTTTCTGAATTTCAATTGAGCTTTTCTACACTTGAAGAGTTTTTACAAAATTCATTCAGGTTTATCTGAATTTACTGAATTTAAATTAGTTTTGCTGAATTTCAATTAAGCTTATCTGAATTTTAATTCTATTTTTTTTATACCCTCCACTTACAATTAGTGAGTCATTCCGTTTGTAACTTATAGAAATGTCGGTCTAAGACCCCATAATGTATATGAGGCATTCCACACGAAATGTCCAGCGAAAGAAAACATGGGTACCGTAAACTTCTGAATAGGTTGTATGGATAGCCTTATATGGTACTTAGAAAATTTCGTTTTTGGTTTTTAAATTTTTCAAAAACTGGGCTTAGGGGGCGTGATCAAATATTGGAAAAATGGTCAAATTTGTGGCCCCTTGCCTTGGTTATCTATATATATAAAAGAGTAATGTGACTGACTGACTCATCATCGCCCAGCCCAAACCGCTGAAGCTAGAGACTTGAAATTTGGACAGTAGGTTCACCTCCCGGAATATAGATCCACTAAGGCTGGATTTTTGCCAATGTTGATTCTAAGGGGGTAAAAAGGGTAAAAACTGTACTTTTGGTACTTTTTATATCTCCTGAAATAATGGTCAGAGAGACTTGAAATTTGGACTGTATGTTCACCTCCCGGAATATAGATCCCCTAAGGCTGGATTTTTGCCAATGATGATTCTAAGAGGGTGAAATGGGTAAAAATCTGAACTTTTGGTACATTTTATATTTTCTTAAATAATGGTACTAGAAACTTTAAATTTGCAATATCGGTTCACTTCCGGAAAAAAGAGTCACTAAGGCTGGGTTTTTGCCAATGTTGATTCTACGGGGATAAAATGGGTAAAAAAGTGTACTTTTGGTACTTTTTTTTTTATTTGCTGAAATAATGGTCATACAAACTTGAAATTTGGAATGAATGGAAAGGATCCTCTGCTGAAAAAAAACAAATTTTGAAAATTTGTATTCTAAGGGGGGTCAAAGGGGTAAATACTGTACTTTTAGTACTTTTTGTTATTTATTAAAATAATGGGCATAGAAACTTGAAATTTGGAATGCAGAATACTTCGGCAAAAAAAAATCTGGAAAAAGTTTTTTTTGGAAATTGTACTTCATCAGGGGGTAAACGGGTAAAAATTGTACTTTTGGTACTTTTTATATATACTAAAAGTACCTTTTTATAAAGGGTACCCTCTATAAAAAGTACTTTTTATAAAAAGTACCTTTTAATAAAAAGGTACTTTAAACGTAAAGGTAGAAAGTACCTTTACGTTTTATAAAAAGAACCTTTTATAAAAAGAACTTATTATAAAAGTACCTTTCATAAAAAGTACCTTTTAAAATAAGTACATTTTATAAAAAGTGCCTTTATAAAAAGTATTTTTTATAAAAAGTACCTTTAATAAAAATATACCTTTTATAAAAAGTACCTTTTATAAAAAGTGCTTTTTATAAAAAGTACCTTTCATAAAAAGTACCCTTTATTAAAAGTACCTTTTATAAAAATTCCGAAAGTACACTTTTTGGTACTTTTTTACATTCTGAAATAATATTCATAAAAACTTTTTATATTTGCTGAAAAAATGGTCCTGGAATCTTAAAATTTGTAATGTAGGAGAATTCGGTAAAAAAAACATTCTAAGAAAAATACGTTTTGGAAATTCCGCTTCTTAGTGGGGCAAAATGGCTAAAAAGGTGTATTTTCGGTACTTTTGATATTTTCTGACGTAATGGTTCTAGAAACTTAAGATTAGGAATATAAAATCATGTTTGTACTTTTAATATTTGGTAAAACAATGATCCTAGATAATTGAAATATGGAATGTAGGATCCTTCGGTGAAGAAAAAAACATTCTGGAAGAGGTACTTTTTGGAAATTTCGTTATCGGGGAAAAGAAAGTGTACTTTTGATACTTTTTTTTTTTGGTTCCGATAATAATGACCTTAGAAGCTTGAATTTTGGAATGTAGGGTCTTTCGGTGAAAAAACCATTAAAAATTTCCTCTAGAAACGGAATTTTTTAATACTTTTTATATTTCATGAAGTAATGATTCTAGGCACTGACATTTTGAATGCTCGATCGTATAGTGATCAAATGTTTTGGAAAAAGTTCTTTTTGGAAATTTTGTTTCTACGAAAAAAAAGAAACTTACATGGAACGAAAGGAGATGAATTGGAAAAGAAATGGAGAAGAACGGGGAACGAAATTGAATAGAGCAGGGAACAATATGTAATGACTCTTTTTATTAAAATTTTTCGTATTTAACTTTTTTTACTCCATTTTTTTTTAAATCGGTATCCTTCTATTATCCGGCATTCAATACAACCGGTAACGAAGTACTGGGATGGTAAGCTAGTATATTTATATCACATTAAAACGGAATGCACCACAATCTCAAAAATTTACATTCTTACATAGTTTTGTATGGGCTGTCGATTAAAATTTTTTTTTTGAAAATTTTCAGAACCCGTTTTGAAATTTTTCATTTTTTAAAAAAGTCAATTTATCAAAACTCCGGCCACTATTTTTTTTTTTTTTAATTTTTTTTTTAAAGTTTAGATGTTTGTCCATCCACACAAAAAAATTCAGAAACGTGTTCTTCGTTTCTTTCGAGAAAATCACATTTGAATTTTAAATTTCATAACAATTTTGTAATTTGCTTGTATTTTCTTGTTGTAACGATGCGAATGAGTATTATTAATTGCATAAATATTACTCATACGCTCTGAAACAAGAAAATACAAGCAAATTACTAAAATGTTATGACATTTAAAATTCAAATGAGATTTTCTCGAAAAAAACGAGGAACGCGTTCCGAAATGGATGGACAAACATCTAAACTTTAAAAAAAAAATTTAAAGAAAATATGGCCGGATTTTTGATAAATTGACTTTTTTGAAAAATGGACAATTTCAGAACGGGTTCTGAAAATTTTCCAAAAAAAAAATTTTTTGATCGATAGCCCATACAAAACTATATAAGAATGTAAATTTTTAAGATTGTGGTGCATTCCGTTTTAATGTGATAAATATTTAATCAAGGCAACTGGCCACAAATTTGACAATTTTTCCAATATTTCACCACGCCTCCTAAGCCCAGTTTTTGAAAATTTGAAAAACCCAAAAACGCAATTTTCTTAGTTCCATATAGGGCTATCCAAACAACTTATTCAGAAATTTACGGGACTCATGTTTTTCTGTAGCGTGACATTTCTGTAGCGGGACATGATATACATATATTATTGATCAGTGATCGATTTTAAAACATTTTAGCGATGTCCGTCTATGTAAATGGTGATCAAGTTTTAAATAGATATGACTAAGACTTAGCATATTTACTTGTTGTTGCCCTAGGCAGATTGGTATTGCATTTGAGTGAAATCGGTTCAGCGGTTCAAAAATTATGAAAGAAAATGTAAGGAGACCTCGAAAATTTTGGTACAATCAGCATAACCTAAAACACAAAGTGCTTTAATTCGGCTGCTGGTTGACACATGTGAACAGAATTGATTACCGAATGGTATTTAAACAAGTATAAACATGTTTTTTTTTACCAACAATTTTTTTCTCGATTTTTTTTTTTTCAACAGTTTTCTTACATTGTGGAAGGTATCAGTACATTCAACAAAGTCGAATTTAAGTTTTTTACTTGTTTTAATAATTGGGCCTTACAAAATTTCAATTTTAATTTGTTATCAATTGGGCTTTTCTGAATTTTAATAAGGGATTTGGAATTTCAATAAGGATTTTCTGAATTTTTAATTAGCTTTCAATTTAAAGCTTTTCTACTTAAAACTCCTTAAGGGCACTGAGGTCTTTTGGAAAAAAGTTTTTTAACAATAAAATATTAAAGAAACTTACGTGGTAGGTTCATCTAAAAATAATATGGCAGGATTATCAATCAATTCCAAAGCTATTGATAAACGTTTTTTCTGGCCACCCGATAAACGATTACAGCGGGTGTGTTTGGTATTTGTTAATTTTAGTGTTTCCAAAACATGTTCAATCTAAAATTATAAATTGACATTTAAGTAGAGTGAAAATTTTATATTATTATATTTATTCGATCTTTTTTATTCAATTCTATATTTATTAATTAATAGATAAGCTCGAGGCCACAGTTATTTCTATTAAATTTTAGTTTTTATTTATTTTCAATATTTGAATGGCATCTTCAGGAATCTTAAAAATATAAAATTAAAAATATTTTTATTTTTAAGATTCCTGAAGATGACATTCAATGCTTCCTGACGATGCCATTCATAAAAATTTAATAAAAACAACTGTGGCCTTGAGCTTATCTATTAATTAATAAAAAAGTGAAAATTTTATTTCAAAAAAACGCCTTAACTAGTACTTACCAATAATTTCTTCTCCTTTAAATTCATAGATTTATCTGAAATTTTTAAACTTGTGGCCAACATCATGGTTTCCTCAACGGTAAACAATGTATAAAAATGATCATCTTGCATTATATAACAACATAATTTACGGGCCTTGGGAGCATTGCCAAAATTAATTGTCCCACTAACACCAGTTTTTCTGAAATTTATCATTTTGATTATTTTATTTTTGTATTAATTAATTTTTTGTGTATTAATTAAACTTACGTAAATCCTGTTAATATATTCATTAAACTTGATTTGCCAGCGCCCGATGGTCCCATTATAGCAGTTAATTGACCCGAACGAAATGTTCCGGATATACCTTTAAGTACGGTTTTCTTTTCTGCAAAATTAAAAAAAAAAACTCAATTTAATATGATTTAAGTACAGTAATATAATGATGGCAGCAAAATGTATTTGGAATTTAAGTAAAGGAAGATGGCAACCTTACTACCCAGCTACACAAAACATAATTATGTAGACATAAATTAACAAACAATTACAAATTTGTGTTTTTTGCTTTATGTCTACATAATTTTGTTAGGTGTAGCCGGGGAGTTAAATTGAAATTAACGACGATTCGTCACATGTGGGACATTGTAATTTTTGACGAACATAATAAATTGTTAAGTGTTTTTTTATCGGCGCATGCCATATTCTGTTTTGATATTAAGGGTTTGTGATTGAAGAAGAAAACATTGTATTTCTAAAGATTATTTTTAATGTGGATTTATTCCAGACCATGGTTTCTGTAGCCACCTCTACGTCATCAGTGGAGAAAATTACATTAGATTTAAATTGTTTGATTATTTGTAAGACTGTTTTTTCTATATGTTTTTTCATCAACAGACTTAACTCTGAGTGGAATAGAACCCACGTTCTTCAAATTTTCCATCAGTTTGCAAAGCAAGTACTCTACCATCTGAGCTATCGCCCTGCTTGACAAACTAACAGCAGAAGTTGGTTTGTTCGTATTTCATTACAGATGTTAAGTGTGTGACGTCAACAGAAGATTTTTATTTTACACCAACAATTACGATCCTTAGAAACAACAACATTCCTTAATCTCTCTTTGTCTCGTTTTTGCACATACACGTTAAAGATGAGTGCATATATTTGAGACTACTTGCCCGTAGGGCGACATATATTTGCATATATTTTTGTCAATTCTGTATTTTTAAGTGTTTTTATCGGCGCATGCCATATTCTGTTTTGTTATTAAGGGTTTGTGATTGAAGAAGAAAACATTGTATTTCTAAAGATTATTTTTAATGTGGATTTATTCCAGACCATGGTTTCTGTAGCCACCTCTACGTCATCAGTGGAGAAAATTACATTAGATAAATTGTTTGATTATTTGTAAGACTGTTTTTTCTATATGTTTTTTCATCAACAGACTTAGTTTGTCAAGCAGGGCGATAGCTCAGATGGTAGAGTACTTGCTTTGCAAACTGATGGAAAATTTGAAGAACGTGGGTTCTATTCCACTCAGAGTTAAGTCTGTTGATGAAAAAACATATAGAAAAAACAGTCTTACAAATAATCAAACAATTTATCTAATGAAATTTTCTCCACTGATGACGTAGAGGTGGCTACAGAAACCATGGTCTGGAATAAATCCACATTAAAAATAATCTTTAGAAATACAATGTTTTCTTCTTCAATCACAAACCCTTAATATCAAAACAGAATATGGCATGCGCCGATAAAAAAAAAACACTTAAAAATACAGAATTGACAAAAATATATGCAAATATATGTCGCCCTACGGGCAAGTAGTCTCAAATATATGCACTCATCTTTAACGTGTATGAACAAATAATTCAGCGCTAAAATTGTTATGTGCAGAAACGAGACAAAGAGAGATTAAGGAATGTTGTTGTTTCTAAGGATCGTAATTGTTGGTGTAAAATAAAAATCTTCTGTTGACGTCACACACTTAACATCTGTAATGAAATACGAACAAACCAACTTCTGCTGTTAGTTTGTCAAGCAGGGCGATAGCTCAGATGGTAGAGTACTTGCTTTGCAAACTGATGGAAAATTTGAAGAACGTGGGTTCTATTCCACTCAGAGTTAAGTCTGTTGATGAAAAAACATATAGAAAAAACAGTCTTACAAATAATCAAACAATTTAAATCTAATGTAATTTTCTCCACTGATGACGTAGAGGTGGCTACAGAAACCATGGTCTGGAATAAATCCACATTAAAAATAATCTTTAGAAATACAATGTTTTCTTCTTCAATCAAGGAGTTTATAAATAGAGGAGAGGTAGATTAGAGAATACTCAACCTAGCACTAAACTTAGCACAATACCACGGCGTCAAAAAAACAAAATTGTTCATAACAAATGGAAAAAAGAGTTGTCATGTTATTTTTATTTATTTAAAATTGTGGCATGGTTGCATTTTTTTGTTAAGGCACTGTTTTTTGGAGTTTAAATTACGAAAAAAACATGTATACAACTAGTTAAAAAACAAAAAAGTACGACACGAGCAAAGTACAATTAAAATATATAAAAAACATAAACAAAATAGAGAAAAAAGTGGTAATAAATAATTTAATTCTCGAAAAATGCAACCATGCCACAATTTTAAATAAATAAAAATAACATGACAACTCTTTTTTCCATTTGTTATGAACAATTTTGTTTTTTTGACGCCGTGGTATTGTGCTAAGTTTAGTGCTAGGTTGAGTATTCTCTAACCTACCTCTCCTCTATTTATAAACTCCTTGCTTCAATCACAAACCCTTTATAATAAATTGTTGTTTACAATAGCGCGTGTATTACAATTTTTTGGTAATTCACGTGTAACCGTCACTGATAATTTCCTAAATTTACGCGATAGTAGTAAACAAGGTAGAACAAGTAAGAAAATTATAGTCGGTCAAGACCGACCATATAATACCCTACACCAGAGTTACCCGAAAAAATGGGTCCCAAGTTCGACAATGGGCCGATTAGATCTATATTTTGTCAAATATTTAATAAGTGTAAAAAACACTCACAAATCAAATTTGAGTGAAATAGGTTACGATTTGTTGCCAGTAAACAGGTTTAAGTGAATATCGGGCGAAATTTTCACATGGGGCCTAAGTCCAAAAATGGTCCGATGGTAATCAGATTTGATAAGGTTGTTAAAGTACGCGTTTAACATACACAAACAAAATTTAATAAAATATTTACTATTTTCATGCAATTTGAGAGATTTATGTGAAAATCGGGAAGGTGGTTTGTATAGGGGCTACAAGAAGAACTGATCCGATTCCTTCAAAATTCGGAATGGTGATTTGTGAGGACAAAAGACGTTTAAGTGTCAAATTTCGAAACGAAACCTATTATAGTACGGATATTAGTGTCATTTGATACAAAATTAAAGAGGACCTTTGTATGGGGGCTAGGTCTAAATATGGACCGATTTTTTTCAATTTCAATAGGCTTCGTCCCTGGTGCAAAAGAGGCTTAAGTTTCAAATTTCAAGTCAATTGGTTAAAAATTACAACCTGTATCGTGTTTACACCGTTTACATGGACAGACAGACGGACGGACGGACATCGCTAAATCGACTCGAAAAGTGATTCTAAGTCGATCGGTATACTTGAATGTGGGTCTAGGACCAATATTTCGGGTAGTTACAAACATCAGCACAAAATCATTATACCCTGTACCACAGTGTGGTGTAGGGTATAAAAATACACTTTCACTTTTTATACCCTCCACTCTAGTGATAGAGGGTTTAATAAGTTTGTCATTTCGTTTGTAACTCCTCAAAATATTGGTCTGGGAACACATATATATTCATGATCCTCAACGATTTTAAGATGATCTACCGCGCTAACTTTTGAAAGACTTTTCGAAGGCTACTGAAGTTTGACATACATATCGGTCAATTAGCTGGTCAGGTTGGTAGTGCAATTTGGCGAAATCGATCCAGTGGTTCCAAAGTTATAAGCAAAAGAGTGAATTTCGGCAAGGGTTTTTAGCGAATTTATTAGTCAAATAGCACTATAACTTTCGAAAGGCATCTCTGATGCTGCTGAACCTTGGCATATATATATTTTCGTTCCCTTGGTCTAGTTGGTATTGAATTTTAGAATAATCGGTGCAGTGGTTCAAAGTTATAAGTAGGGATGAGATTTCCATGCAAATGCATGTTTTTTGTCGATAGTCTAAAAACGATTTTGACCAATTATCTTTCCGAATCAAGAAATTTGCTTTAAAATGGCATCGATTTGTTTTTGCATATTTTTGCATATTTTGGTTAAAATGCATATTTTTGCATATTTTAGTTTTAAGTGCATATATTGTGCATATTTCCTGCTTTTAAGTGCATATTTTTGCATATTTTAATTAAAATTAGCAAAAACACAAATTGAAATTTATTTGTTTCAAAACCTATTCTAAATTTTAAAAATTTATTATGAAAATAAGAAAAATATTTTTTTTTTTTAATTTTTTTTATAGATTGTCCTAATTTCTAAAAAAAAATCTTGCTTATATAAAGTTTTAAATGTTTCTATTTAAGCCCGGTGTTATTTTTTGCTTTTTTAAGAAGTTTTTCGAATGAAAACAAGACTTTTATTGCACACATTTTATTTTTTAGTGCATATTTTAAGGTTTTTTAGTGCATATTTTGAATTTTTTAGTGCATATTTTAAGCGCATATTTTCGATTTTTTAGTGCATGAAAATCTCATCCCTAGTTATAAGCAAAGACGTGATTTTCAGATTGATTTCGCCTTAAATTCGCGGGTTGAAAAAACCAAGCCTTAGAAAACAAGCTTTAAAATCATTGGTAAGCCACAAAAAAGTTTTACAAAGTATTTTTGTCACTAAAAAAAAATACACTCGAAAAAAAATTTACACTCAAAAAAATTTAGTCAATTTTTTTTACAAAAATGACAAAAAATATTTACTTAAAATTAAATAATTCTAATCAAAATTGTTAATTATACCCTCCACTTAGTGATAGAGGGTATATATAAGTTTGTCATTCCGTTTGTAACTCATCGAAATATCGGTCTGGGACCCCATAAAGTGTATATATTCATGATCCCCGATCGATTTTAAGACATTCTAGTGATGTCCTTCTTTCTGTCTGTCTGTCTGTGGAAAATGTTCTCACGACCAAAATATTACACGGATATGACTGAAACTTAACATTTTTGTTGTAAGTTCTCCCGAGAAGTTTGGTATTGCATTTAAGCGATATCCGTTCAGCGGTTCAAAAGTTATGAACGAAAATGTAAGGACACCTCAAAAATTTTAGTACATTCAACATAACCTAAAAATAAAAAATGCTTTAATTCGGCTGCTGGTTGACATATGTGAACATAAATTAACACCAAGTGGTATTTAACAAGTACAAACATGTTTTTTGAAAAAAAAAAAAAAAAATCGCGGATTTTTTTTTTCACCAAAACTTTTTTTTTCGCGGATTTTTTTTCAAAAAAATTTTTTTTTTTCAAAAGTAATTTCCTTTAAAAAAAAGTTTTTTGCAATAATCTTTTTGAAATAGTGGAGGGTATCACTACATTCGGCAAGGCCGAATTTAACTTTTTTACTTGTTTTTTTTTTCACTTTAGAAAATTTACTATAACTTAAAAAGGACATTGTGGAAGGTATTCATTCGACCAAGTCAAATTTAACTTTTCTACTTGTTACTTGTTTTAAATTGACACAAATTTCTTTTAACAAATCGATTTACGTCATATTTGTCTAACGTTTATTCTTCGAATCGTGGGTTTTTGGTAGACTTTTGATTAGTTTTTGCTGGGTATATGAGTTGGTGCGGTTAAGAAGTGTAAATTTCTAATATCAATATAATATTTTATATCTTGGTTAGACAGTCGTTATATTTACATATTTAGGTAATTTCTGACTTATTAATATTTATTGCAATTCTTGATTTTAAAGTTAATTCTATTTATTATTTCCAGGTAATTATTTATTAGGGTGGTTTGACTATTCACACTAATCGAATTATAAATAATTAAGAAAATTATAGTCCGTCAAGAACTACCATATCATACCCTACACAAGTGTTTTCCGAAAAATGGGTCTCCAGTCCAAACATGGACCGATTGGATCTATCTGTTGTCAAATCTTTAATAACCAGAGTAAAATTTTTTTATATATATTCTTATATATCAAATCTGATCCGAGATTTGAAAGATCAGTACTGATCAGAATTTTTAAACTGATATGAGATTTGAAAGATCAGTACTGATCCTTCAAATTTTTACTCGGAAAGTGTAAAAAACACTCACAAATCAAATTTAAGTGAAATATGCTTCTATTTGTTGCCAATAAACGGATTTAACTGAATGACGGGCAAAATTTGCATATGGGGAGTAAGTCCTAAAATGACCTGATTATAATCAGATTTAATTTGGTTATTAAAGTACGGGGAAAATAACCAAAAAAATTGCACAAAAAATCAGTTGGCTACCAGCTTCTAAAGTTTGCAATCTTATTGTTAGTGCATTTTGAAAAAAAAAAGTAATTTTTGATTTTCAAAAAATTTACGCCAAAAGTGGCACAATATAAAGTACATTTCGGGAAAAATATCAATTAAAAATTTCTATAGAGCAATTTTGGAGCAATTTTAAGTGGGAAAGTTGTTTTCTTAATTTTTATAACCTCCAACTACAGTATGGGGGGTATACTCACTTTGTCATTCCGTGTGTAACGCATTGAAATATCGGTCGGTGACCCTTTTTCGGTGACACTTTTTATTTGGCATTCCATATCAAATCGAACACTTTGAAATTTTTTTTTTTTTAGATTTTCCCAATTTGTTTACAGTTTTTAGTACCCTTCGAAAACTCATTTGTGGTAAATTTTCAGATTTTTTTGATGACCCGTTCAAAAGATATCGGATTTTTAAAAATTGGCAGTTTGTTCCTTCACTGATAGAAATTTGTACATGACAATAATGAAAATCTACATTAATGTTATGAAAAATGACTTTAAAAAGGCACCTATGTAGGTTTTCATTGAATTAATGAAAAAGGTATCATAAAATGTAATTGCAAGAACAAGTTTCATTAAATTAATGAAAATTGTTCATACAAAATATAAATTGTATTTTATGAATATTTTTCATTACTTCAATGAAAAAGTATTTAATTCTTATGAATGACTTTCATTTAATAAATCCTACTTTTTATTTTTAAAATTAAATACTTTCATTAAACAAATGCTACTTTTATTAAAAAAAAAATGAAATATATAAGATGTGATTTTTGTTTTGATGGCACATCGATGAAAGTTGGCATAAATATTAGAAGCTATTTAAGAATAAGAAATTCGTTCGCGTCAATTAAATCGCGCAAGGGGTCAAAAGTTATGGCGGTTTTAAGATTTAGCGGTTTTAAAAAATCTTAAAAATATTTTAAATATTTTTTTTCTACACATTTGTTGCATGCGTTATTAAAACATGCCAGGATATATTATTTTTTCTAAAATATATGATATAAATTTAACCCTTTAATGACTAAACGATTAAAAAAATATCTAAGTACTTAAAACGCGATTAATTCGCGGTAAAAGAAAAGTTTCACAATTTTTTATAACATATTTAGGCAATGCGCGTTGGTTTTACTGAAAACAATCACGGAAAATCGTATCATTGTACCAGTAGTTTAAAAAAATCGGTGATGCTTTTTTATAACAAGAAAATTTAATATGGTCCAAGAAATCTATAATCATCAAAATTTTTTAACCCGCCTCTGATTTTATGATGACACATCAAGTGGGCTTTCATTTAAAAAAAATTTCATCCGATTTCGTGTAAAGCCTTGGATGTGCCAGATCAAAACAGGTTTAGATAAAATCATCGCGCTTTCCGCTCAGAATGGCTTAAAGTAAAAAGTCAAAAAGCAAATCAGTTCTACTCATTAAAGCACGTCTTTTGGTGTATTAAAATGAACATGATGCATTAATTGCTACTAAAAAAAATTGGAAACAAATTTGCAAATTTCGCTCAATTTTCAAAAATGCCATAAAATTTTTGCAATTTATTTTTTATAAACCCGCCAGTGATTTTTTATGTAAGCTCCTAAAAAACTCGGTTTACGCAAGAGTCCACCAAATTTCGAATGAAACCGCGAATGTGCCTCGCGAAAAACTGGTATTTTAAAAAAATTACGTTTTTTCTTTCGAACTTTGATCTGCTGAAACGCCTTAACTATTCGTGGCACATTAACGGGATTAATTCCAAAATGTTAAGAATTACAACAGCTACCAACTCTAGTTCAACTTTTTTCATTTTATAGAGGGGGCCGAAATCCCTGATCAAAAAACCTCGAAAATTTAAAAACTCTTAATTTTTGGTTTCAAAACTTAACCGTCTTATAACTTCTTACCAAGCGATGAAGCATCTATCAAGCCACACAGAAAAAAATAAAAAAAATATTTAATTAAAAAATTCGTAGATTTAATTAAAAAATTAATTAAATCCGGACCAATCACTAAAATGCGCAAATAAATTAAAAATATTTGTATGTCGTTAATTAAAAATAAATGGATATTTATTTAATTAAAAACTTAATACTATAAATTAAAAAATTAATTAAAAATATTATATTAAAAAAAAAAATAGTTTGTAAAAACATTCTTTTTGAATAAAATAGTTTAAAAAAAAATATTTCTTCAAACTTTACCAAATTTATTTATGCCGTAAAGACATAGTCAGTGAGATGATTTTATAAAGTTGATTATAAACCTTTCATATACATACACATAAAACTATAAACAAAATGAGAATTCAAAAACCTATGTGAAAAATAAAAAAAACTTTCAACAATCTTTTTATACTTATGTATTTTTTTTGTATGTAATACAATGCAAGAGAAAAACACACACTCGCACACACACGGAAAGCAAAACAAAAAAAAAAAAAAATAAGTGAAGCTAGAAATTTAATTAAACATTTAATTATATAAATTAAATACTTAATTAATATTAAATTTGAAAACAATTAAAATATAAATTAAAATAAATTTCGAAATTTAATTAAACAATTAATTATATTAATTAAAAGTTTAATTAATATTAAATTAAAAAACAATTAAAATTTTAATTAAAATAAAATATACGATATTATTTTCTGTGCAACATTAAAATAATCTTTTATATGTACTGACTTTGTGTTATGCCAGAAAAGATTGAAATATAAGGAGAACTTAAAAAAAATGCGAAAGAAGGTAAAAACTATGGATTATTTCAAGCCATTTTTATCGATTTTTCAACATTAACCCTCTGTAACTTTTACGGATAAAGTGGAGTAATCCTTAAACATTGCTCAGTGATGGCTCAAGGTCTTGTTTACAAAACTGCATTTACAGTTTTTCTAAATTCCAAAAACTGCCTGTTTTTTTAAACATTTATTTCAGTTTCACTGAGTTGAAATTTAAAAAAGAATTCATGATATGTATGAAATTGTAAAGATCTTTATACAGAATTAAGAATAATAAAAAATGGTTTTCACTTAGTTTTCTCGCACAATATTTTACTCCAACCTTAAATTGTAATACATTATTAAAACCACAAAGTAATATAAAACAACGCGAATTAAGAAAATATAAAATTAATGATTTACTTTTTATTTCAAATTTCATAAAAAAGTCTGAAAAAATCACAAAATAACCAAGTTGAAAAACACTTTCATATATTTTTTATTTTATCTATAGATTTCACTCAGTTTTCTCACACAAAATTTTAATATAACATTTACTTTTAACACATAAGTAAACCCACGAAATAATATAAAACAACGCGAGTTTAATAAATACTTATAATTGATCAATAACATTTCATTTTAAATTTCGTTTAAAAATTCTACACACAAAAAATGTTTTACCTAGTACTTGGGAGCATATGCGTTTTTAAAGTTTTTTGCATATATTCTGCAAAAAATAGCATAATTTTACCAAGTTTTTGCTTGTTTCTGATAAAAGTTTAGAAAATATTTATAAGAGTATTTAACCTTGTGTAATTTTACAAAGCTTAACAAAAATTATGCAAAAACTTGGTAAAATGTTACAAAATTTTTCATAATTAATGTAAAAAACTTTAAAAACGCATATCCTCCCAAGTTATTGGTAAAATATTTTTTGTGTGTAAAAAAAAATCACAAATTATTTCGTGCCGCTCTGATCAGCTGTTTTTTGCGCGCGTAAACTAACAGACACGACACGACAGGTGTCAAAAACAGCAAATTTTATAAACAAAACTTAATGAATTTTTTTAATGAAACTATGAAACCTAATGAATCAAAATTAATGAAAATCTTGCACAATATATATGAAATTTCATTTAGCATATGAAATATTTCATTGTTGTAATGAAACAGCATTAATGAATTACATTCATTAGTGATATGAAGCGTTTTTATATCAGTGTTTACTTAAACTTCTTTTACTCATAACTTCTTCAATAATGGTCCAAATTTCATTTTTTTTTTTTCAAAATTTTTGTTAAAAAATAAGATAAAATAATCTTAAAAGCGCTCTAGTATGATATTTTTAAGTTTTAAAATTTAAATCTCATTTTTGAAAATGTTCTTACTCTTCGATTTTTTTGAAATTTTTTTGTGTAAAACCTCTATCGATTCTACAAATTTTTTGCCCGGAGGATCGTAAAATAACCATTATTACTATTTTTTAAATTTTTTGAAAAAAATTTATTGTAATTTTCCAATCTTAAAATCATTTCTACTGCTCCAATGATGCGTCATAGAGGGTGATTTATAAGACCGACCCCCATTAATTTTTACGTCTTAACATTTCTTTGGAACAAACTAATACCTATCTCCAAATTCTAAGGGGGCTCCCACACAAAACGACATTTTTTTAAAATTTGTTCCAACCGCTCTAACTGCCCTAATAGTGCCCTTAGAGAAACAAAATGTATGACCGACCCACAATATTTTTTTAGTCCAAACATTTTCTCTGAACACACCTACCCTCTATCTTTAACTTTTAAGGCGGTCCCCATACAATATTTTTTATTTTTTGTAAATTTGTTTTATTTAATCAGCTTCTACCGGTCCAATGGTGCTTCCGAGAGGGGTCATTAGTGAGACCGATCCCCATTTTTTTACCCTCCAACATTTTTGTAAAACAAACCACAGCCCTATCTCCACTCCCTAAGTAGGCTTCCATTCAAAATTACATTTTTATAAAATTTACTCCAACTGTTATTTGCAAGAACAATAAATCTCCCCTAAGAGGATATTCAATCTTCTAACGCCAAAATAAGTTTGGCGTCTTGGCGTCTTGGCGTTTCTTACATGGGCCAAAATGAAAGGGTGTCAGGTGTTTTTTGAGTTTTGGCGTCTCGGCATCACTTAGGCACAAAATAAACTGATGTCTCTGTTTGGCGTCATGGCATTTTTGGAGATTAGGGGAGATTTGGGGGAGATTTATTGTTCTTGATCACCACTATCACCCAAGAACAATAAATCTCCCCTAAATCTCCCCTAATCTCCAAAAATGCTATGACGCCAAACAGAGACATCAGTTTATTTTGTGCCTAAGTAAGTGATGCCGAGACGCCAAAACGCAAAAAACACCTGACACCCTTTCATTTTGGTCTGTAAGAAACGCCAAGACGCCAAACTTATTTTGGCGTTTGAAGATTGAATATCCTCTTAGGGAAGATTTATTGTTCTTGGTTATTTGTATGGGAGCCTACTTAGGGAGTGGAGATAGGGCATAGGTATGTTTTAAAAAAATGTTGTAGAGTAAAAATAAATGGGGGGTCGGTCTCACTAATGACCCCTCTCGGACGCACCATTGGACCGGTAGAAGCTGATTAAATAAAACAAATTTACAAAAAATAAAAAAAAAATGTATTGGGACCGCCTTAACAGTTAAAGATAGAGGGTAGGTGTGTTCAGAGAAAATGTTTGGACTAAAAGAATATTGTGGGTCGGTCATACATTTTGTTGCTCTAAGGGCACTGTTAGGGCAGTCAGAGTGGTTGCAGCAAATTTAAAAAAATGTCGTTTTGTGTGGGAGCCCCCTTAGAAATTAGAGTTAGGGTATTAGTTTGCTCCGAAGATAACCCCTCTATAACGCACCATTGGAGCAGTAGAAATGATTTAAAATTGGAAAATTACAATAAAATTTTTTCAAAAAATTTAAAAAAATAGTAATAATCATTATCCCATGATCCTACTGGGCAAAAAATTTGTAGAATCGATAGAAGAGTACAAAAATTTTCAAAATTTAAAACTTAAAAATCGCATACTAAAGCGCTTTTAAGAATTTTTTGGGATTTTTAAAGTACGTAAAACAATAAAAATTAAAAAAAAAAATTTAAATTTGGACCATTATTGAAGAAGTTATGAGTAAATGAAGTTTGAGTAAAGGAACAAACTACCAATTTTTAAAAATTCGATATCTTTTGAACGGGTCAAACAAAAATATCTGAAAATTTGCCACGAAGGAGCTTTGGAAGGGTACTAAAAACTGTGAACAAATTGGGAAAATCTAAAAAAAAATTTTCAATGTGTCCGATTTGACATGGAATGCCCCATATATATTATCGATCCATGATCGATTCTAAGACATTCTGGCTATGCCCGTCTGTCTGTCCATCTGTAGTTAACACAATGCAGTTCAAAATAAAAGATCTAGAATCCTGAAGTTTGGTCCTTTTCAGGGCAAGTTCGGAAATGGGCAAATTCGGACCAAGGGGAATAAAGTTCATTTTTAAAGCTTTTTTGAATAAATTTGAGGTAGGTTGACATTTTTTTTTTTTTGATAAGCTTGGTATCTTTTATTAGATAAGATAATTTTAAAATTGTAAATTTAAATATTGCATTTTAATTATAAACCGAAAGCCGATTAGGAGTGTTAATATTTTTATTATTGTTTATTTATGTAAATTTAGTTAATAAAGTTTTCGTACATGTTACAAGTAGTTTAAAGAGTACTTAATGAACAATTGTAAATATTGATGCAAATTAGTCAATAAAATTTTCTTACCTGTTACAAGTAGTTTAAAGGGTACTTATTTATTGAACAATACAATTTTCTTACATGTTACAAGTAGTTTAAAGGGTACTTATTTGTTGAACAATTGTAAATATTTATCTTAACTATCGATGCATTTAAAATTAAAATATTTGTAGAAACGGCTAATAAATTATTAAATTTACATGTGTACAGATTTGTATGCAAATAAAAACTACTGCTTTTAAAAAAGCAAATAAATTATTAAAAAAAAAAATAACTGTCATAAGAATTATAACGTAAGATATTACGAGGTAAAAAAAAAGAAACAATACGGGGTTTCATTTAAACTTGTAAATACCACACTTAAGCGGGATTGCTCAATGATCCGTTATAAAAGTTTTCGGGATATCGTTATTTTAAATCTTTTAAAAAAATACTTTTATTCAAATTTTGATTATTTTTATAAAAAAAAATTCTAGGCCCAAAAAATTAACAAATTTTTTGCCAAACACCACACTAAAAAGCCAAATTTAATCGTCACTGTGAAAACCCCAATTATTTTTTCTACAAAAACTTTGCTTTGGCAAGTACACACAAATCTTTAGTAAAACAAGTAGAAAAGTTAAATTCGACTTTGCCGAAACTATGAATACCCTCCACAATGACTTTTTTAAAGGAAAGTAATTTTTTGAACGTAAAAAAAATTTACAATTTTGATTAGAAATATTTTATTATGAGTTAAAAACTCTTTTTTTGTCATTAAAAAAAAAAGAAAAAATACTAATTTTTTTTTTGAGTGTAAAACTTTTTTAGAGTGTAATGTTTTTTTTACTGTAAAAATATTTCTAAGTGGATGCACGTACGTATGTACACAAAATATTGAGATTTTTGTAAAACAACACTAAATTTTATTTTGAGTGTAAATTTTTTTTGAGTGTAAAATTTTTTTCGAGTGTAATTTTTAGGTTACCAATGCTTTTAAAACTAAACAAGTTTAAAAAGCATTGATTTAAAACTAAACAAGTTTGAAAAGCATTGCTAAGTTACCACCAATGCTTTTAAAACTTCTTTACCACGTGGCATTTAAGCTTAACCGAATCTGAAATTCGGGGTTTTGCTTATAACTTTTGAACCACTTGACCGATTGAGCTGAAATTCAATACCAAGCAGACCTGGGGAACGGCAAAGATACATGTCACGTTTTAGGAGTCTCATTATTGTCTTTCGAAAGTTATCATGTTTTTTATCTCGCAAATTCGCGAAAAACCCTTGCCGAAATTTACTCTTTTGTTCATAACTTTTGAACCACTGAACCGATTTGGCTGGATTGCAATACCAACCTGACCAGGTAAATGACCAACATATATGCCAAACTTCAGAAGCCTCTGTAAAGTCTTTCCAAAGTAAGCGTGTTTTCTACGGACAGACAGACAGACGGACGGACGGACATCGCTAGATCGACTTAAAATCGATCGAGGATCATGAATATATGTACTTTATAGGGTCCTAGACCAATATTTCGATGTGTTACAAACGGAATGACAAACTTATATATACCCTCTATCACTAGAGTGGAGGGTATAAAAATGCCAGGGGCGTCTTTTTATTCTTTGGGGGCGGGTCGGCGGAATCGTAGGGGGACATCATTTCCCTGCTATAAATGTTTACAAATTATATGTTTGTGATATTTACGCTTAAATAATAAATTTTTATTGTTATTTTTAATTAGTTTCTATAACCACGCCCCAAAAGGGGGCGTACTAAAAAAAATCGAGTTTCCTAATCCAAGTGCGGGTCTATTAACATAATATGGCATAAAAATATTGCATTTGTTGAGCAAAAATTAAAAAAAAATGGTAACAAATCGTGTTTTTCAGGGGTTGTTTTAGTTCTTCAAGAGAAAACTTTTTCCCTCTTGGGCCGATTTTGCCTATCTTCGAACTTAATCTTACCAGTAAGATAAGAGATATTCTTGCCAAACTTGATGGGTCTAGATCTTTTGGTTTTGACTGCGTCGTGGTTTCTACAGACGGACGGACGGATATCGCTAGAATGTTTTAGAATCTATCATGGGTCAATTACATATGGGGCATTCCATGTCAAATCGGACACTTTGAAAAACATTTTTTTTAGATTTTCCCAATTTGTTTACAGTTTTTAGTACCCTTCAAAAACTCCTCCGTGGTAAATTTTCAGATTTTTTTGATGACCCGTTCAAAAGATATCGAATTTTTAAAATTGGTAGTTTGTTCCTTTACTAAAACTTCTTTTACTCATAACTTCTTCAATAATGGTCCAAATTTCATTTTTTTTTTTTTTAATTTTTGTTTTTTTACGTACTTTTTTTAAAAAATCCCAAAAAATTCTTAAAAGCGCTCTAAGTGATTTTTAAGTTTTAAAATTTAAACCTCAGTTTTGAAAATGTTTGTACTCTTAGATTTTTTTTTTTTTTTAATTTTTTTTGTGTAAAACTTTTATCGATTTTACAAATTTTTTGCCCAGGAGGATCGTGGGATAACGATTATTACTATTTTTTAAAATTTTTGGAAAAAATTTTATTGTAATTTTCCAATCTTAAAATCATTTCTACTGCTCCAATGCACAGAGGTAAAAACCGGCCAAAACTAAAAAAAAAAAAAAATCTTTTTTTCCAAATTGGTGCCAAATGAGAGCTAACACTTAAAAACATGCGATTACGAAATTTTGTGCCAATCCCTTGACTAGTTTAGGTTTTACAACGAAGCAAAGTTGAGTATTTGTATTTATTATTTTTTAAATTTAAAAGTTGTGATTTGCAACTATGAAATCCAAGTAGGCTGTAAACTTAAAAAAAAAATGTTTGCCTTGAAATTGATATATTTTGAAAATTTAGCATTATTTTTACATGTCATATGCATTTCGGCAATTTCGAGTGCGTCGATCAATTTAAACAGTGGTGGTGAAAATAAATCTAAAAAAATAAAAAAATTATAAAAAATACAAACTTTGGAAAGCTCAAAAAAATACTTTTTGCTCAAAATTGCTCTAAAGTCGCTATACCACAAATTAGTATAAGGGTTCCCAAGTAAGTACTAATTATCATCAGTACCAAGTTTAACCAAGTCTTTCAGTTAGAGCCTTTTAAATTTGGGTCATTTATATCAAATAAAGAGCTTTTTGAGCTGTGGAAAACACATAAAAAAAGAAGATGGATGAAATACTGACGATTAGGACACAACATCTTGAAACACCTTTAAAAAATTTTTTTTCGCGAACAAAAAAAAATTTTTCGCGGAAAAAAAAAATTTCGCGGAAAAATTTTTTTTTCGCGAAATTGCTTTATTTTAATATTCTTAACCTACCTACAACATTTTATAAGTTTACATAGAAAATTAAAGAAGTTATAGGGATTTGGCCGGATTTTACCACTGTGCAATGGTGCGTCATAGAGGGGTCATTTATAAGACCGACCCCTATTAATTTTTACGTCTTAGCATTTCTTTGGAACAAACTAATACCCTATTTACAATTTCTAAGGGGGCTCCTACACAAAACGACATTTTTTTAAATTTGCTCCAACCGCTCTAACACCCTAATATAGCACCTTAGAGCACCAAAATGTATGACCGACACACAATATTGTTTTAGTCCAAACATTTTCTCTGAACACATCTACCCTCTATCTCTAATTGTTAAGGCGGTCCCCATACAATTTTTTTTATTTTTTGTAAATTTGTTTTATTTAATCAGCTTCTACCGGTCCAATGGTTCGTCCGAGAGGGGTCATTTGTGAGACCGACCCCCATTTATTTTTACCCTCCAACATTTTTGTAAAACATACCACAGCCCTATCTCCACTCCCTAAGTAGGCTCCCATAGAAATAACAGTTGGAGCAAATTTTATAAAAATGTAATTTTGAATGGAAGCCTACTTAGGGAGTGGAGATAGGGCGTAGGTATGTTTTAAAAAAATGTTGTATGGTAAAAATAAATGGGGGTCGGTCTCACTAATAAAGCTGATTAAATAAAACAAATTTACAAAAAATAAAAAAATTAACAGTTAAATATAGAGGGTAGGTGTGTTCAGAGAAAATGTTTGGACTAAAAGAATATTGTGGGTCGGTCATACATTTTGTTGCTTTAAGGGCACTGGTAGGGCAGTTAGAGCGGTTGGAGCAAATTTAAAAAAAATGTCGTTTTGTGTGGGATCCCCCTTAAAATTAGAGATGAATATTAGTTTGTTCCGAAGAAATTTTTAGACGTAAAAATTAATTGGGGTCGGAAATAACCCCTCTCTGACGCACCACTAGAGCAGTAGAAATGATTTTAAGATTGGAAAATTACATTAAAATTTTTTCAAAAAATTTTAAAAAATAGTAATAATCATTATCCCATGATCATACTGGGCAAAAAATTTTTAGAATCGATAGAAGTTTTACACAAAAAAAATTCAAAAAAATCGAAGAGTACAAACATTTTCAAAAATGAGATTTAAATTTTAAAACTTAAAAATCGCATACTAGAGCGCTTTTAAGAATTTTTTGGGATTTTTTTTTAAATTACGTCAAAAAATAAAAATTAAAAAAATAAAAAATTTGAAATTTGAAATTTGGACCATTATTGAACAAGTTATGAGTAAATGAAGTTTGAGTAAAGGAACAAACTACCAATTTTTAATAATTCGATATCATTTTAACGGGTCATCAAAAAAATCTGAAAATTTGCCACGAAGGAGCTTTGGAAGGGTACTAAAAACTGTAAACAAATTGGGAAAATGTTGTAGAAGTATTTCATATGTGCCCTAAAACCTCCCTCAATATATTTGGACACGGTGAACAGTTTCAAAAGTTACCTGAAAAAATTTGAGGTAGGTTCGACATTTTTTTTTGACAAGCTTGGTATTTTTTATTAGATAATTAATTAATTTTTAAATTAATTTTAAAATTGTAAATTTAAATATTGCATTTTAATTACAACCCGAAAGCCGATTAGGAGTGTTAATATTTTTATTATTGTTTATTTATGTAAATTTAGTTAATAAAGTTTTCGTACATGTTACAAGTAGTTTAAAGAGTACTTAATGAACAATTGTAAATATTGATGCAAATTAGTCAATAAAATTTTCTTACATGTTACAAGTAGTTTAAAGGGTGCTTATTTATTGAACAATAAAATTTTCTTACATGTTACAAGTAGTTTAAAGGGTACTTATTTATTGAACAAGTGTAAATATTTATCTTAACTATCGATGCATTTAAAATTAAAATATTTGTAGAAACGGCTAATAAATTATTAAATTTACATGTGTACAGATTTGTATGCAAATAAAAACTACTGCTTTTAAAATAGCAAATAAATTATTCAAAAAAATAACTGTCATAAGAATTATAACGTAAGATATTACGAGGTAAAAAAATAAACAATACGGGGTTTCATTTTCACTTGTAAATACCTCTCTTAAACGGGATTATTCAATGCTCTGTTATAAAATAACTCTTCGTTATAAAATAACTTTCTGTTAAAATTTACCGAGATATGAGCATTTTTTTAATTTTTGGGAATGCCAACTTTTTTTGAATTAAAGTTAGGACCCATTGGGGTTCACACATGTGAAGAAGACTGGCGTTACTTGGCGATTAAAAAAACCTAAATCCACCTCCATTTTTCTCTATCTGATGAAGTTTTCGAGACATCATCATTTTAAATATTTTGAACAAACATTTTCCTCCAAATTCTGATTAATTTTTATTAAAAAAAATAAAAATTGTTTTATTTAAAGTATACATTTTAAGAAGGTTTTTCTAGCTCGAGGTCATTTTTTCTTTACGACCACTATATTCCCATAAATAATATTCAAGAAAATTATTTTTCTGCTTTAAATTCATTTATGTTAGATATTTTTGCAAGACTGTTTCGGAATTTGTCAGATCCCATTGTCAAGACTATTTAGCAAATATAAGAAAGCTATAAGCTATATCCTTCATTAGAAGAAGAAAATTGTACCTTTTCTTAGTTTGCTCACAATTATTAAACCACTAACAAAAATTACTATTTTCTCAAGTTTTGAAAAATGTACTAAAAAGTGGAAAAAACTTATTCAAATCTAAGAAGATAAATGTGTTGAGCTTATTGGTAGTAAACTACGAAAGTAAGTGAAAATGAGAAAGTGTACTTTTTAAAATGAAATCCTTTTTTCCACAGGTTTTGATAGTTCTCTTTGATTTTTTTGTGTAAAACTTCTATCGATTCCACAAACTTTTTGCCCAGTAGGATCGTGGGATAACAATTACATATTACTATTTTTTAAAATTTTTTGAAAAAGTTTAATTGTAATTTTCCAATCTTAAAATCATTTCTACTGCTCCAATGGTGCGTCATTTCCAAGATCGACCGCCACTAATTTTTACATCTTAACATTTCTTCGGAACAAACTAATACCCTATCTCCAATTTCTTAAGAGGCTCCCACAAAAAATGACATTTTTTAAAATTTGCTCCAACCGCTCAAACTGCAAAAAGAGTGCCCTTAGAGCAATAAAATATATGAAAGACCCACAATATTTGTTTTATTCAATCAGCTTCTACAAGACCAATGGTGCGTCCGAAAGGGGTCATTGCTGAGAGCGACCCCCATTTATTTTTACTCTCCAACATTTTTGCAAAACATACCTAAGCCCTATCTCCACTCCCTAAGTAGGCTCCCATACAAATTACAGGTGGAGCAAATTTTATAAAAATGTAATTTTGAATGGAAGCCCACTTAGGGAGTGGAGATAGGGCGTAGATATGTTTTACAAAAATGTTGAAGAGTAAAAATAAATGGGGGTCGTTCTCACTAATATCCCCTCTCGAACGCACCATTGGACAGGTAGAATGTGATTAAATAAAACAGGTTTTCAAAAATTACAAAAAAAATTGTATGCGGACCGCATTAATAGTTAAAGATAGAGGGTGGGTGTGTTCAGAGAAAATGTTTGAACTAAAAAATATTGTGGGTCGGTCATACATTTGATTGCTTTAAGGGCACTCTTAGGGCAGTTAGAGCGGTTGGAGCAAATTTTAAAAAATGTCATTTTGTGTGGGGGCCAACATAGTAATTGGAGATAGGGTATTAGTTTGTTCCAAAGAAATGTTAAGACGAAAAAATTAATGGGGGTCGGTCTTATAAAGGACCCCTCTATGACGCACCATTCGAGCAGTAGAAATGATTTTAAGATTGGAAAATTACAATAAAATTTTTTCAAAAAATTTTAAAAAATAGTAATAATCGTTATCCCACGATCCTCCTGGGCAAAAAATTTGTAGAATCGATAGAAGAATGCCCCATATACTTTGTGGGGTCACCGACCGATATTTCGATGTGTTACACACGGAATGACAAAATGCTGTGGTTGGAGGGTATAAAAATTCAATAAATTGTGGGAAAATGTATGAACTTTTTTGAAGATATTTTTTGCTAGATTTTAGTTTGTGTATTTTATAGGGCTGTCAAATGGAATCGGTTTTTTAAAATCCCGGGATTCGGGATTTGAAAATCGAAATCCCGGGATCCCGGGATTTTTCGGGATCACGGGATTCTTTGGGATTCCGGGATTTTTCGGGATTAAATTTCTTTGATTATAAGAGTAAAAAAATAGTAGACTCTTTATGTTTAATTTTATTGTGCATATTTAGGGGGCTACTGTGGGTTAGTTGGTAGCGAACTAGCCTATTAACCAGGTAGTCGTGGGTTTGATTCCCACGAAAACCCTTTGGTCAATTTCGCTACAACAAAATTATTAAAAAAAATATTTCTAATTATTCTGATTGTTCTTTAAAGGCAATTAAAAAATTAAGTACACGCCACTTATGCAGTTTTCAAGTAATTATTATTATTAAATATTTAGCAATGAACTAAAAAGCCCTGAGTGGTTTTTTATGGAAAATGACAACTTTTATTTGCTTTTGGTTTCATCCCATTCCGTTTTTGGTTGTTGCACTGTAAAATTTTAAAACTGATTTAAATAAAATTTAAAATAATAAAAATATGTAAAGGTAATAATATAATGCATTAGACTTTAATTTTTTTGTTTTTCTTCCAACTTTGAACGTCCGGCAAAATTTGTATTCTCCTACGCCTAAAACGTATGTGGTACAAATTTGAGGCCAATCGAATTAAATTTACCCGTGGCGCCCTTCGATCAAAGTTTAGATTTTTTAGAAAATTTTCGCCAAAACCTGCTAACTTTGGTCAAACTGCTCCGTGACTGTGGCTTAATGGTTAGTGCGTTGGACTATTTATTATTCAGGAAGCCTGGGTAGAATTCTCAGCTCAGCCAAACTCGTGGCCAGCTACGTTGAAAATTAAAAAAAAGTTTTAGTTTTAATTTGTTTATGTAAATGTAACAATAATTGAACGAAGTTGTATTTTTAAAAATAAATTCTCATACATTTTTAATATTTACAAAATCCCGGGATTTGAGCTTAAAAATCCCGGGATTCGGGATACACATTTTGCAATAACATACATATGGGGCATTCCATGTGAAATCGGACACTTTGAAAAACTTTTTTTTTTAGATTTTCCCAATTTGTTCACAGTTTTAAGTACCCTTCCAAAACTCCTTCGTGGTAAATTTTCAGATTTTTTTGATGACCCGTTCAAAAGATATCGAATTTTTAAAAATTGGTAGTTTGTTCCTTTACTCAAACTTCTTTTAATCATAACTTCTTCAATAATGGTCCAAATATCAAATTTTTTTTTTTTTCAAAATTTTTGTTTTTTTACGTACTTTTTAAAAAAAATCCCAAAAAATTCTTAAAAGCGCTCTAGTATGCAATTTTTAAGTTTTGAAATTTAAATCTCATTTTTGAAAATGTTTGTACTCTTCGATTTTTTTGAAATTTTTTTGTGTAAAACTTCTATCAATTCTACAAGTTTTTTGCCTAGGAAGATCGTGGGATAACGATTATTACTATTTTTTAAAATTTTTTGAAAAAATTTTAGTGTAATTTTCCAATCTTAAAATCATTTATACTGCTCCAATGGTGCGTCATAGAGGGGTCCTTTATAAGACCGACCCCCATTAATTTTTACGTCTTAACATTTCTTTGGAACAAACTAATACCCTATCTCCAATTTCTAAGGGGGCTCCCACACAAAACGACATTTTTTAAAATTTGTTCCAACCGCTCTAACAGCCCTAATAGTGCCCTTAGAGCAACAAAATGTATGACCGACCCACAATATTTTTTTAGTCCAAACATTTTCTTTGAACACACCTACCCTCTATCTTTAACTGTTAAGGCGGTCCCCATACATTTTTTTTTATTTTTTGTAAATTTGCTTAATTTAATCAGCTTCTACCAGTCCAATGGTGTGTCTGAGAGGGGTCATTAGTGAGACCGACCCCCATTTATTTTTACCCTACAACATTTTTGTAAAACATACCACAGCCCTATCTCCACTCCCTAAGTAGGCTTCCATTCAAAATTACATTTTTATAAAATTTGCTCCAACTGTTATTTGTATGGGAGCCTACTTAGGGAGTGGAGATAAGGCGTAGGTGTGTTTTAAAAAAATGTTGTAGGGTAAAAATAAATGGGCGTCTGTCTTATAAATGACCCCTCTATGACGCGCCATTGGAGCAGTAGAAATGATTTTAAGATTGGAAAATTACAATAAATTTTTTCAAAAAATTTAAAAAAATTGTAATAATTGTTATCCCACGATCCTCCTGGGCAAAAAATTTGTAGAATCGATAGATGTTTTACAAAAAAAAAAAAATCAAAAAAATCGAAGAGTACAAACATTTTCAAAAATGAGATTTAAATTTTAAAACTTAAAAATCGCATACTAGAGCGCTTTTAAGAATTTTTTGGGATTTTTTTTAAAAAGTACGTAAAAGAACAAAAATTTTGAAAAAAAAAATTTTAAATTTGGAGCATTATTGAAGAAGTTATGATTAAAAGAAGTTTGAGTAAAGGAACAAACTACCAATTTTTAAAAATTCGATATCTTTTGAACGGGTCATCAAAAAAATTTGAAAATTTACCACGAAGGAGTTTTCGAAGGGTTCTAAAAACTGTAAACAAATTGTGAAAATCTAAAAAAAAAAATTTCAAGTGTCCGATTTGACATGGAATGCCCCATATACAAAAAAAATAAACTAAATGAGAATTCAAAACACCAAGAGAATAAAAAAAAAAATAATTGTAGGGGGACATCTTTCCCCGCTATAAACGTTTACAAATTATATCGCTCCTTTACTTGTATAGTGTCATAACTCAAAATATTTGATTTTGCAGAAAACACGTTTAAAGTTTACTATTGAAACTGGTTTTTAATTGAAAAAGGCCGGTACACAGAAAATGTAATAATGGCGTGTACTCTTCTCAAACGGTGAGTTTAAAAGATATTAATACGAATTTTTGACACAATATAAAGCACAATATAACGAATAATTCTGCATCATTAACTCAAAAAACGCATTTTTTGAGTTATGACACTATACAAGTAAAGGAGCGATATGTTTGTGATATTTAAGCTTAAATAATAAATTTTTATTGTTATTTTTAATTATTTTCTATATTTATAAATGAATACCCCTAATAAATGACAAAATAAATTTCAATAAATTTATTTCTTATTAATTTATTTCTTCTCCTACAAATTAGCAAACTTTAAGCAGCTATAAAAAATAAATGCTAGATATTTGTCAATTTGATTTTTATAACTTCCAACCACAGTATGGAGGTATAGTTACTCATACATTCCGTGTGTAACGCATCAAAATACTGGTCTAGGATCCCATAAAATATGTATATAATTCTATCGATTCTAAGACACTCCAGCGTTTTCTGTCTGTCCGTCCGTCTGTCTGTATAAAATACGATGAAAACCGAAATAAAAATTTAGTTATAGGAAGGTAAAGTTCGTAAATGGGCAAAATCGGTCCATGGGGGAAAATGTTTGCCCTTGAAGAACTAAGCCAACCTCTGAAAAATGCCATTTTTTTAACATATTTTTTTTTGTAGTTTTAACAAACAAATGAAGCAATTTTATTTCAGTAGAAGTACAAAGTTTTTCACTTGGACCCAGGGGGTGATTATAAAATGTCATTTTGTTCGGTACGCCCCTTTTGTGGGAGTAGATATGAAAAATTTATTAAAATTATGATAAAATTGTATTACTAAAGTGTATTATAAATGAATTTATAAACGTTTATCGCAAGAGGGAAGGTGTCCCAAATATCCCCCGATGATCGCCTCCGCGGCCACTCATCCAAAACGCGCATGACATTTTTTTTTTAATTTTTAACATAATGGAGGGCATAAAAAATTCGACATAGCCGAACCTAACACTCTCACTTGTTTTATTAGTATTATTAAAAATTTATGACTTAAAGCGGATTACTCAATATTCTGTTAGTTTCTGATTTAACGGAATCTTATAACAAAATTTATATAAACAAGTTTAATTGAATAAATGGATTGTCATTTGTTTAACGAGATATTAATTATTAAAATTTCCAGGGTTTTAGACAACACTAATATTATTGACCAGCAAATGACCTATTGCTGCATAATGTTTTGCGTTTTTGAATCTTGTTACGAGTATTTTTTATTAATGCATCACAAATTTAGAATTAGTCAACTACATATTATTATTATATACAATTTTTACAATCATGACATATTTTTTTCTAGCCAATTCACTTTCATTTTCAGTGTCAAGTTAAATAATGCATTTTTTTATAAAAAATTTTGCATAAATTACAACCTACAAATAATTGTAGATGAGCGATAAATTTAGTTAATGATTAAACAACATGATTTGCAAAACACAAAAACACGGGATATCCATAATGTATTACCTACATGACAAAATAAAAACATGTAAGAAAGATATGGTCGGTCAATACCGACCATATAATACCCTATGCCAGTGTTTTCCGGAAAATGGATGCCAAGTCTAAATCGGAACAGTTTATCTTTTGTTAGATCTTCATTTATTGTACTCAATTTAAGTGAAATTGGCTTTCTATTGTTGTCAATAGATCGATTTTAATAAATATCTGGCAAAATTATTATATGAGGACTTGGTCCAAAAGTGGTCCAATTATAATCTGAGTTGATTCGGTTACAAAAGTACCCACAAACAACATTTTAATCAAATATTTCCTATTTTAATTTTTTCTGTGGGTTCTAAGTGTTGCCAAAAGCCAAAAATTTGTGCGATATAAGCAAAATGCGTAAAAATGTAAAATTGTAAAGTACACAGAAAAAAATAAAAAAAATATTTAAGTAAATTTTTAATACTATTGAGTAAAAAATTACTCAATTTTGCACCAGTAAACGATTTAAAAGTATTGAGTAAATTTTTAATAAAAATTTGTTAAATGTTTGAAAAAAAAAAATTTGTAAATATTTAATTGACACAATTAAAAATTTACTCAAAATTTATCTATTTTTTTTAAGTTTAAAAAAGTTTTAAATTTTTTTAGAAAAAAAAATCAAAAAACTTGTTTTTTCAAACTTTACCAAACAAATTTATGTCTCACAAACATAGGAAAATTTTATAAAGACGATTACAAACTTTTATATACATACACAAAAAACTATAAACTAAACGCGAATTCAAAAAACTATGAGAGTTTAAAAAAAAACTATTAAATTTTTATTAAATTATTTACTTAAATTGTTTTTAAAATTTTAAGTAAATTTTAATTTGCGTCAATTAAAAAATTATTCAATTTTTGTTTTTAAATTTAAACAAGTGATTACTCAAATTTGTTTCCTCCATATTTTTTTCTGTGTACCATATATTGTAAAATTGTGTTTTACCAGAGCAGCGTAAAATAGTCATAAAAAATTTAAAAAATCTACATCTGATCTATATATTGTTTATACACGTCTTCAATAAAATTTAATGGCGGTTCTTTTCATAGAACATATAACCTTCTATCTCCCATTTTATGGGGTCATTTTAGTCTTTTTTTCAAATATTCTTATTGAAAACCAATATAACCTGCGTTTAAAGGGTTAAAATATTCTACAAATATTTTTTGCTTCAAATTTTTACTTGAGATTTTTAAAAGCCATCAGTTTGGGACTACAGCTCTATTGAAATTCAATGCTAAAAATTATTTTTTGAACATTTTAACCCTTTAAACGCACGTTTTTTTGATGTGCAATGATGATATTTGAGAAAAAGGACTAAAATGACCTATTAAAATAGGGGATAGCGGGTTAATATATTTTAGGAATAAAACCGCCATTAAATTTTACTGCAGTCATGTGGAAATATTATTTATTCTACATAGAAAAAATGTATCAGAACCTGAGAACTATTCTGGAAAAATTTTTCTTTATAAAAAAAAAATGTCTCAAAATCTGATAATTTTTCTATATAGAAAAAAATATCTCAGAATCTGAGAATTTTTCTATATACAAAAAATGTCTCAGAATCTGAGACAGTAGATAGAAAAAATGTCTTAGAATCTTAGAAAAAAATGACTCAGAATCTGAGAATTTTTCTATATAGAAAAAATGTCTCAGAATCTGAGAATTTTCTATATAGAAAAAAATGTCTCAGAATCTGAAAATTTTTCTATATAGAAAAAAATGTCTTAGAATCTGGGAATTTTTCTATATAGAAAAAAATTTCTCAGAATCTGAGAATTTTTCTATATAGAAAAAAATGTCTCAGAATCTGAGAATTTTTCTACATAGAAAAAATGTCTCAGAATCTTAGAAATTTTCTATATAGAAAAAATGTCTCAAAACCTGAGACATTAGATAAAAAAATTTCTCAAAATCTGAAAAAAATTACTCAAAATCTGAAAATTTTTCTATATAGAAAAAATGTCTCAGAATCTGAGAATTTTTCTATATAGAAATTTATATGTGTTCTTCATATGTGCTCTTAAATTTTTGATATTTTGGGGTGCACATTTTTTTATTTTTATACCTCCAACTACTGTATGGGGGTATACTCACTTTGTTATTCCGTGTGCAACGCATCAAAATATCGGACTAGGACCCCATAAAGTAAATATATGGGGCATTCCATGTCAAATCGGACACTTTAAATAATTTTTTTTTTTGATTTTCCCACTTTGTTAACTGTTTTTAGTACCCTTCGAAAACTCCTTCGTGGTAAATTTTTAGATTTTTTTGATGACCCGTTCAAAAGATATCGAATTTTTAAAAATTGGTAGTTTGTTCCTTTACTCAAACTTCTTTTATTCAGAACTTCTTCAATAATGGTCCAAATTTCAAATTTTTTTTTTCAAAATTTTTGTTTTTTTTACGTATTTAAAAACAAAATCCCAAAAAATTCTTAAAAGCGCTTTAGTATGCGATTTTTAAGTTCTAAAATTTAAATCTAATTTTTGAAAATGTATGTACTCTTTGATTTTTTTTAAATTTTTTGGTGTAAAACTTCTATTGATTCTACAAATTTTTTGCCCAGTAGGATCGTGGGATAACGATTACTACTATTTTTTAAAATTGCTTGAAAAAATTTTATTGTAATTTTCCAATCTTAAAATCATTTCTGCTGCTCCAATGGTGCATCATAGAGGGGTTATTTATAAGACCGACACCCATTAATTTTTATGTCTTAACATTTCTTTGGAACAAACTAGTACCCTATCTCCAATTTCTAAGGGGGGCTCCCACACAAAACGACATTTTTTTTAAATTTGCTCCAACCGCTCTAACTGCCCTAATAGTGCCCTTAGAGCAACAAAATGTATGACCGACCCACAATATTTTTTTAGTCCAAACATTTTCTCTGAAAATACCTACCCTTTATCTTTAACTGTTAAGGCGGTCCCCATACATTTTTTTTTTATTTTTTGCAAATTTGTTTTATTTAATCATCTTCTAAAAATGTAATTTTGAATGGAAGCCTACTTAGGGAGTGGAGATAGGGCGTAGGTATATTTAAAAAAAATGTTGTAGGGTAAAAATAAAGGTAGAAGCTGATTAAAGAAAACAAATTTACAAAAAATAAAAAAAAATTGTATGGGGACCGCCTTAACAGTTAAAGATAAAGGGGTAGGTGTTTTTAGAGAAAATGTTTGGATTAAAAAAATATTGTGGATCGGTCACACATTTTGTTGCTCTAAGGGCACTATTAGGGCAGTTAGAGCGGTTGGAGCAAATTTTAAAAAAATGTCGTTTTGTGTGGGATCCCCCTTAGAAATTGAAGATGGGGTATTGGTTTGTTCCAAATAAATGTTAAGACGAAAAAATTAATGGGGGTCGGTCTTTTAAATGACCCCTCTATATATGACGCACCATTAGAGCAGTAGAAATGACTTTAAGAGTGGAAAATTACAATAATTTTTTTTCAAAAAATTTTTAAAAATAGTAATAATCGTTATCCCACGATCCTCCTGGGCAAAAAGTTTGTTGAATCGATAGAAGTTTTACACAAAAAAATTTCAAAAAAAATCGAAGAGTACAAACATTTTCAAAAATGAGATTTAAATTTTAAAACTTAAAAATCGCATACTAGAGCGCTTTTAAGAATTTTTTGGTTTTAATTTTTTTTAAAGTACGCAAAAAAACAAAAACTTTGAAAAAAAAAATTTTGAATTTTGGACCATTATTGAAGAAGTTATGAGTAAAAGAAGTTTGAGTAAAGGAACAAACTACCAATTTTTAAAAATTCGATATCTTTTGAACGGGTCATCAAAAAAAATCTGAAAATTTACCACTTAGGAGTTTTCGAAGGGTACTAAAAACTGTAAAGAAATTGGGAAAATCAAAAAAAAAAATTTTCAAAGTGTCCGATTTGACATGGAATGCCCCATATATTTATGATCAGTGATTGATCCTAAGACATTCTTCTAGCGATGTCCGTCCATCTGTCCGCCCGTCTGTCCGTCTGTAGTTAACACGATGCAGTCCAAAATAAAAGAGCTAGACTCCCGATATTTGGCACTAATATGTCTTATTTTCCTAAGCAGGTTAAGTTCATAAATGAGCAAAATCGGACCAGGGGAAAAAAAGTTCCCCCTTGAAGAACTAAACCAACCTCTGGGAAATACCGTTTTTATACATGATTTTTTGTGTTTTTGTTTAACAAATGCAACATTTTTATGCTACAAGAAGTTAAAAGTCCTGCATTTGGACCTAGCCTATTATAAAATGTCGTTTTTTAGTTCCGCCCCCTTTCATGGGCGTGAAATATTTTTTTTTTTATATAATGATAAACTTGTATTTCTTTAGTGCAAAAAGCATAAGAATGAATTTTTAAACACATATTCGAGATGAAATTTTCCCCCCCCCCCCTCGATCCTCGATCGATTTTAAGACGATCCTCGATCGATTTTAAGACGATCTAGCGATAGAAAACACGCTAACTTTTGAAAGACTTTACAGAGGCTACTGGAGTTTGGCATATATGTTGGACATTTACCTGGTCAGGTTGGTATTGCAATCCAGTCAAATCGGTCCAGTGGTTTTTTTAAAAAATGACAAAAAAAGAGTTTTTTACTCAAAATAAAATATTTCTAATCAAAATTGTTAATTTTTTCACGTTAAAAAATGTACTACCCTTTAAAAAAATGCATTGTGGAGTAGGCTGGGTCGTATTCCAACAAAGTGCTCAGATCAACTATTAATAGTGAAAAAAAGTTAGTACAAGTAAATACAAGCAATTTAAAACCAAAATGAACAAAATCGGTCCATGGCTTCCGTTCTCGCATCGCGGGTCAAAATTGCGGTTTTTGAAAAAATGGACATAATTTAAAAAAAAAAAATAAAATATTTAAAAAAAAAATTATTAAAAAAAAATTTTTGTATCGCATTAATTCAAAGATATTTAGAAAAATTTTGTTTGTTTTTTTCGGATATCGATAACCCACCCAAACGTGAGGCCAAAAAAAACTCACATTTTTAACATGGACCTCGAAACTACTTTTTCACTATTTTAAAAATTTAGTGAAACAAAATTTTTAAAAATATTAGTTTATCCACTTGATATCATTGAATACATCTCAGGGATTGTAGAAAAAAATTCTTAGTTAAATTCCTTCGTCCAGTTGGTGTGTGGAGCGATTTGAATTTAGCGGATTTCCAGAACATGTGTTTTTATCGACATTTTTGACTAATTTGTAGTTGTTAGCAACATTTTACTTAAATTAACCAACTTTTTTTATTCAAATGGTTGTTTTGGACCATAGTAACTCTGCTTTGAAATAATAGGCTTTTTGGACAACGTTAACCCTTGCCGGCACGGGGTTAAAAAATTCCTCCAATGAAATTTTTGAAAATTCCTCACTCTAAAATCGTGTATGTGTTTAAATAATCAACAATTGCGCACTTAAGCGGAAAATGCTTAAAACTAAATAAAATAAAAAAAAAATGGGATCCGAAATTTCATTACGTCTTCGTCGTTTTTACTGTTTAAAGCTAAAAGTGAAAAACATATTATTTAATATGTCAAAAAAGTCCATTTGACTATGAGCAAAAAAACAGCTGTTTGAAATTTTTTGGGCGTTCGTTCAACAAGGGTTAAAGATGTCCTTCAAGAAAACTTTGTATAAATTTGTAATTGTTGATTATTTAAACACATACACGATTTTAGAGTGAGGAAATTTCAAAAATTTCATTGGATGAATTTTTAACCCCGTGCCGGCAAGGGTTAACGTTGTCCAAAAAGCCTATTATTTCAAAGCAGAGTTACTATGGTCCAATACAACCATTTGAACAAAAAAAGTTGGTTAATTTAAGTAAAATGTTGCTAACACCTACAAATTAGTCAAAAATGTCGATAAAAACACATGTTCTGGAAATCCGCTAAATTCAAATCGCTCCACACACCAACTGGACGAAGGAATTTAACTAAGAATTTTTTTCTACAATCCCTGAGATGTATTCAATGATATCAAGTGGATAAACTAATATATTTAAAAATTTTGTTTCACTACATTTTTAAAATAGTGAAAAAGTAGTTTTTAGCGCCATATTAAAAATGTGAGCTTTTTTTGGCCTCACGTTTGGGTGGGTTATCGATATCCGAAAAAAACAAACAAAATTTTTCTAAATATCTTTGAATTAATGCGATACAAAAATTTTTTTTCTTTTTTTAAATAATTTTTTTTTAAATATTTAATTTTTTTTTTAAATTATGTCCATTTTTTCAAAAACCGCAATTTTGACCCGCGATGCGAGAACGGAAGCCATGGACGGATTTTGTTCATTTTGGTTTTAAATTGCTTGTATTTACTTGTACCAACTTTTTTTCACTATTAATAGTTGATCTGAGCACTTTGTTGGAATACGACCCAGCCTATTGTGGAGGGTATTCATAGATTCGCCAAAGTCGAATTTAACTTTTCTACTTGTTTAACTTACCTTTTTCTTTTTGCACTTTGACCTGATAGGTGAGATCTTTAAATTCAATATCGATGCTGCGTACAATACTGCTATTTAACATTTTGCTATTTTCTAATTCTAATATTTCCATTGTGAAAGGATTCTATTTTATTTTTTTACAAATATAAAACTCAAAATAAGCTAATAAAAAAATTTCTTTATAATTTTACTCCTCCGGTTTCGGTTAAAGACTATTGAAACATTTTTTTGAAAGTGGAAATATAATTTTTTTAATCTGTAAAGAAAAAGAAAATAAAATTTTTAAAATTACTAGTCAGCATTAAAATGAATTCATTAAAAGAAATAAAAAAATAAGAATGTACTTAATTTTTAACAAAAATTATATTAACAATAATAGGTGTGTTTTTTGTGCGAGATTTAACAAACAAAAATTAAACCGCCTACCAAGTGAAAAATGGAAGAGAATAAAGAAAATAAATATGACGCTGTCAAAAACCGTACAAGTTTATTAATAATTTGGTAAAAAAGTGATAGAAATATTTGATTTAAATGCAATTATTCTTTTTGTTTTTATTATGCGTAAAATGTAAAAAAAATTTCAAAACACGACAGTGTCATTAATATGTTTTGTTGAAAAACGCACCTATTATACAATATTAACGATCTTTTTTTTCATTTATTTAACCTTAACATTGAAAATATTTTTATGTTTTACTACGAGTACATAGTGCAGGTAATTGCTTTTTTTTACTTTTATTTTTTGTTTTCGTTACAAACAACTTAATTGTTTCAACTTAAAACATTTAATCGTTCAGTACAATGACTACAAAGTTGTTTTTTTTTTATTAAGACATTTATTTTATAAAATCCAGTGAACTGTCTGTCTGTCATTTTGCATGTTTTCGTTTTATTTTGAGTTACATAAAGACTACACTCTAAAAACCGCATGTAAACTTACTATTTTAAATTGGGTAAATTTTTGTTGAATAGCATGCAATTTGTGTTAATTTAAGCACAAAGTGCGTAATTTGAAACCAATTAAACACAGCAAATTATAAATTTTATCCGTTATTTCAAATATTTTACACACCGTGTGTAAATATACCAACATTTTTTATTGTTTTCTTGTTATTTTATTCACCTCATTTATTTTGAACTGACCAATCATTTTTAATTTACACATGCAGTGTAAAATTACCGAATTTATAGTAGGAGTCCAGTTTCCTACTATAAATTGGATAAATTTCAACAAATTTTGATTAGAGTGTACACTAGGGTGGCTCGTTTTTGGGCTTTTCTCTCTGATCAAATTCTAATACCCGCCAAAAGTGTCAGTCCCCTAAGGGTAACTCACATGCAAACTATTACTCCGATCGGAGTTGATCTTCTGTCTCCACTTTGAGCCTCAAAATTGGGGTTTTTGCAAAAAAGGACTTTTTAAACAAAAAATAAAAAAATTTAAAGTTTTTTAATTAAAAAATTATTTTTGTATAATATTCGATCGTAAATACTTAAATATGAAATTTAAAGATTTTACGATATCATTAACCCGTTCAAACTTGATACCAAAAAAAATGGCATGTTTTTGGGGGCGTTCTCAAAACACCTTTTTTCAAAATTTGAAAATTTTATTGAAAAAAAATTTAAAATATACAATTTTTTCTTTCTGAATTCATTAAGAACACCTTGGAGAAGAAAAATGGGAAATATGGCGGATATCCGTCGGGCCACTTTTCGGGAATCGCGGGGGAAGTTAGCGGATTTCAAGGAAATGTTGGTTTAATTAATAATTCGGATTAATAAAATCTTATAAATTTCATTTTTGGGGAAATTAACGGGGTTTTGGTGTCGTGGCATTCTATTAAATAACTTTAAGTCTGTCGTGAAATCTTACCGATCTAGGACGTCTTTAACCCACATTGGCTGGAGGTCAAAAATGACTCCCGCAGAAGATTTGAAGTTTAGAGCTTAAATTTTGTACTATAAACAAGTAGAAAACGGCTTTTGTGTTTTGTACCCCCACTATTATTTCATATTAATATATTATATTTACAAAAATCGTTGAGCCTTCTTCGTAGGGGGCCAAAAATGACCCATTCAATAAAAAGTATATATTTTTTTATAGAAAATTAATTTGTTGCAATCTATTACATAACTTTAAATCAGCCCTAAAATTTTATGTATTTAAGATATCTTTAACCCACATTGGCCAGGGATCAAAAATTACCCCGGAAAAAACTTTTAGGCATAGTGCTTGAATTTTTTGATATCAACAAAATATATATTTTTTTTATTGAATGGGTCATTTTTGACCCCGTACCAAGAAGGGTTAACGATTTTTTTAAAGATAATATATTAATACGAAATAATAGTTAGGGTAAAACACACAAAAATCGTTTTATACTTGTTTATAGCACAAAATTTAAGCTCTAAACTTCAAATTTCTTCGGGGGTCATTTTTGACCCCCAGCCAATGTGGGTTAAAGACATCCTAGATCGGTAAGACTTCATGACAGACTAAAAGTTATTTAATAGAATGCCACGACACCATAAAACAGTTGATTTGCCCAAAAATTAAATTTATGAGATTTTATTAATCCAAATTATTGATAAAACCAACATTTCCTTGAAATCCGCTAACTTCCCCCTGTGATTCCCGAAAAGTGGCTTGACGGATATCAGCCATATTTCACATTTTTCTTCTCCAAGGTGTTGTTAATGAAATTAGAAAGAAAAAATGGTATATTTAAAAAAATTTTTTAATAAAATTTTCAAATTTTGAGAAAAGGTGTTTTGAGAAGGCCCATAAAATCATGCCATTTTTTTGGTATCACGTTTGAACGAGTTAATGATACCGTAAAATCTTTGAATTTCATATTTAAGTATTTACGATCAAATATTATACAAAAATACTTTTTTTAATTTTTTAATAAAAAAACTTAAATTTTTTTTTTTTTTTTTTTTTTTTTTTTAAGTTCTTTTTTGCAAAAACCCCAATTTTGAGGCTCAAAGTGGAGACAGAAGATAAACTCCGATCGGAGTGATATTTTGCATGTGAGTTACCCTTAGGAGACCGACACTTTTGGCGGGTATTAGAATTTGATCAGAGAGAAAAGCCCAAAAACGAGCCACCCTAGTGTACACCCAAAAAAAAAAAGTTTGTAGAAATACTTAAATTCGACTTGGCCGAATCAATGAATACCCTTCTCGATGTAACTTTTAAGTGCACTCTCATGGAAGTTACTTTTCTTACTTTAAAGAAACTCGTTAAAAATGTTGACCAGAAATATTTTATTTTTATAAAAGTCAGTTTTGTTCAAAAAACCCTTTCTGAATGTAAGTTAATCACTCTTCAAAAACACACTTATTATTTCCAGTGCAGTATTCTAGTGTATAATTATAGTGTAAATCGTGTCGAGTATATTAACTTGTATGAAAACTCTGTTTTCCTTAATATTTACAGTAACCTTACAAAGGTTGTTGCATGTTTTTATTGCTAAATTAATTACATCATTAAAAATCATATTGTTCATAATATGAAATTCATATGATCTGCTCTAAATAAAAAGTTTAAAGGTTAATGTCATATGATCTTAATATATTTTATACCCTCCAACCACAGTGTAGGGGCCTACTCACTTTGTCATTCCGTATGTAACGCATCAAAATATCGGCCAATGGTCATTAATTGAGCACAAAAAATGATTTTAGAGTGAGAAATTTTCAAAAATGTTAGTACTAATTGGAGATGCATGTGTGACACAAATTGTTCGTGATACACTTGTGATCGCGAGTGAAATTTATTTTTACTCAGGTGATCGTGAGTGCGCGTGATTAGAAAAATTCAAAATGTCGTTATCTCGAAAACTAAGCAAGATAGAACAAAACGGGGGTTAAAAATTCAAAATGGCGTTATCTCGAGAACTAAGCAAGATAGAGTAAAATCCGTCGTTGTTTAAAGACCCTAATTTCGGATCTAAAATTTGAAATTTCTAAGATTTTATATATGCACATATCTTGATAAATACTGCCGACACGAGAAAAAGTCCAACGGCATTTTTGTAGATCTTAAACACTTCCGCAAAATACCGGAAAGCCCTCCGAGTAACATTTTTGTAGTTATCCAGTTTTTAAGATTCTCAAGACCCTATCAGGCCCCTAATTCGCATATCTGAAAACTAAGCAAGATAGGGCGATACGGACAAAAGTTTTAAATCAACATCTATGGCGACTCATAAATAATCCAACGGGGTCTCGAGGGGTCAAACCCAATGGGGTTCAAACCCAATGGGGTTTAGATCCAATAAATAATAAAAATTTTCCCAATTTCTACACTCAAAAAAAACATTCTCAAATTACTAGAAAAAGTTTCATAATCCCATTTTACCAATATTTGACAGTTTTCCTTGTTTTTTAACAAAACATTTTAAAATTTACCTTTTTTGTAATTTTCCATTTTCCATTTTCCATTTTTTTTTTTTTTTTAATTTTACAAATTTCCATGGTTTTTTTTTTAAATCTAGTAAATTCACGAGAGTTCCTTGTACACAGAAAAAAAAATTGAGTAAATTTTTAATACTTTTGAGTAAAAATTACTCAATTTTGCACCAGTTAACGATAATAGTATTGAGTAAAATAGAAATAGTATTGAGTAAACTTTTAATAAAAAATTATTATTTGCTTAATAAAAAATTTGAGTAAATTATTAATTCACACAATTAAAATTTTACTTAAAATTTTTCAATATTTTTAAGTAACTTTTTAATTGTGTCAAGTAAAAATTTACTCAAAATGTATCAATTTTTTTTTTTTTTAAAGCTTTAAAAGTTTCGAATTTTTTTTTTTTAAATGTTTTTTTAAACTTTTCCAAATATACTTATGTCTTCAAGACAAAGGAAAATTTTATAAAGATGATTTCAAACTTTCATATACATATACAAAAAACTATAAACTAAATGAGAATTCAAAGCACCAAGAGAATACAAAAAAATAAAAAAATATTAACTATTTTAAATTTGAATTCTGATTAATTTTTATTAAAAAATAAAAATTGTTTTATTCGACCTTTAAAATATTATATTTTGAAGATGATTTTCAAGAAAATTATAATTTTTTTGTTTTAAATTTATTTATGTTGGTCATTTTTGCAAGACTTAATCGACACGTGTTTCGGAATTTGTCAAGATTTTTTTTTAATTTGTAATAAAATATTTACTCAAATTTTATTTTAAATTTTTGAGTAAATTTTTAATTGCGTTAATTAAAAAATTACTCAAATTTGTTTTAAAAATTTAAACAAGTGATTACCCAATTTGTTTTTCTCAATATTATTTTCTGTGTAAGTTTTAAATTTGCAATTTTATTAGTAAAAAGCCTTTAAAATTACAAAAAAGCTCGTAATTTTTGCTAGGAATTCTAGTAAAATAGGAGGTAGCAAAAAATCTAGTAAAATCACGAAACCTCCTCGTAAATTTTATAGCGTCAAAAAATTTTTAAGTTTACCATTTTATTGGTAAAAAGCTTGTAAAATTACAAAATTATTGGTAAAAAGCTTGCAAATTAACAAGGAATTCTTGTCAAATAGGAGGTAATAAAAAGTTACAAACTTTTCTTGTCATTTTACAAGTTTTTTTTTTGAGTGTAACTGAACCGAATAAAAAAATCTTTGAAAGCAAATCATTCCCGATTTTTCTCAAAATTAAGTAAATTTTCCTATTTTTTAGTTCACTTTTTTTATACCCTCAACTCAAGTGATAGAGGGTATACATAAGTTTGTCATTCCGTTTGTAACACCTCGAAATATTGGGCTAGGACCCCATAAAGTATATATATTCATGATCCTCGATCGATTTTAAGACGATATAGCGATGTCCGTCCGTCTGTCTGTCTGTTGAAAATACGCTAACTTTTGAAAGACTATACGGAGGCTCCTGAAGTTTGGCAAATATGTTTAGCATTTACCTGGTCAGGTTGGTATTGCAAAATCGGTCCAGTGGTTCAAAAGTTATAAGCAAAAGAGAGAATTTCGGCAAGAGTTTTTCACGAATTTAAGAGATAAAACACACAGTAACTTTTGAACGACAACTCTGAGAGTGCTGAAGTGTGGCATACATTTGTCGTTCCTCTGTCCCGGTTCGTTTTTAATATCAGCCAACTCGGTCCAGTGCACTATAGGAAATTTTACCCATTTTTTTGGCCAAAAGTCAAAATTAAAATTTTTGCAAACATTATTTTTTTTTACATTAATATAAAAAAAACTTAACAAAGTAAACAATTCTTTCTCAATTTTTCTACAGAATTGATGTACTGTCACTTTATCAGTAGTTTTTCTTGCAATTTCTTACTTAGTTATAAAATAACGATTGAGTGCAGTGAATTTTGTGATAGCTTCTAACAAAAGTTTTTATATTAAGAATTTATAGTTTTTAAAAACTAAAAAATGGAAAATAATGTCGAAGGTGAGTACTTTAATGATAAATAGTGAAATGTTGGTAAACTCATATATTAGATCGATTTAATTAGAAAAATTGAAGTGACCTTAAGATGAACTGATTGAAGTATGAATTGGAATTTTATTTTGACTTTAAAAAAAATGATAGCATATGTTAGCTATAAAACCATAAAAGTTCTCTAGGACAATCAATTACCTTCCGAATTTAATAAATTTCAAGGTCGGATATGTGCAAACTTTTTTTAAAAACGCATTTTTCCAGGTGACTACTGAGTGCCAAATTCAGAGTTATTTAATACATGGCGAGAGAAATAAAACAAAGGTGGATAAGGAGCCGCTATTTCTGGCCATTTCTTTTCATACATTGATGAAAGTGTTTCAAAACTTTCGTTTCAAAAACTTTAAAAAATATATAAGGGAGCAATTAAAAATATTTTGTTCAAATATAAATATGAAAAGGCTTAAAAAAGTTGTGGGAGTGGAAGTTGTTGAAAAACAGCATGCTGTTTCGCTTAAAGGCAATACTTGGATAAGAAATTGTAAAACGCAGCCTGCCTCTACTAAATCAAAACCTGGTCGATCGCAATTAACTTTTTTGTCAAAATCTGCGAGAACAACAAGACGAGTTACAGCAGAAATCTCTAAAGATCTGAATAGAGAAGTTGAGTCCCTAGCTCTTGCTTCATCTGCAGCTGCTCGTAGTGGCATTTTGAAATGTAGTTAACGAATTGGAACTCAAAAATCAAATTTTTTAATAAAATCCTTATTAAAAAGTAGCTTAGCTTTTTGACACTTCTTAAAATTGTTAAAATAAATTTCTACAGTTATCTTCGAAAGTTAGTGTACACTCAAAAAAAAAAAATATTAAAAAACAGTTTAGAAAACAGTTAAGAAAACCAGATAATCTATAAAAGATCTAAAAAATCTTAGATGCGAAAACTTATAACCCCGGAAACCCTGTTTTGAACTAATTGTTAGTTAATTTTTTAGGTAAATTTACTAAAATTTTTTTTTGAGTGTATGAAAAACTTTATGAGTCACTCCCTCCCTCTAAAGCGTCTTCTAAAAGTCAAATCCAAAAAATCATTCAAATCGGTCCAGCCGTTTGGCTGTAAATAATTTTGGCCAAAAAAAGGGGTAAAATTTCCTATAGTGCAGTGGTTCAAAAATTATAAGCAAAACCTTGAATTTCAGATTGGTTTCACCTAAAATTTACGTGTTGAAAACCCCGATCTTTAAAAAACAAACTTTAAAAACAATGATAAGCCACAAAATTACTTAACAGAGTATTTTTGTCACTCAGAGATATTTTTACACAAAAAAAAAATTACACTCGAAAAAAATTTTACACTCAAAAAAAAAAATTTTATTTTTTTTTTTTTACAAAAAAGACAAAAAAAAAATTACACAAAATAAAATATTTCTAATTAAAATTGCTAATTTTTTTTACATTAAAAAATTTACTATCCTTTCAAAAGGGCACTGTGGAGGGTATTCATCGATTCGGCCAAGTTTAATTTATTTAACTTTTATACTTGTTTTTAGTGAACTAGTGTAATTTTACCCATACGTGATAGTATTCACTGAATACGCTAACTTTTGAAAGACAAATCTTAGGCTGCTGAAGCTTGGGATACATATTTGTCATTCATCTGTTCAGGTTGGGCCAGTCGTTTTATCACATGTTAAAAAACAAGCCCTTTAATTGGAGTCTTATCCGAATTCTTTCGAAATACCATTACATCCCTGTTTTTAATATAAACCCTGTTTCCACAATCCCCGAATGGTCGAGACATTCAAATCTTAGAATCGGCTTTTTAATAAATATATTTTAAGGCAAATAAATAATATCTTAAAGCAAATCGACATAGAGGGTGGAGAGTATTGAAATCTATGACTCAATAGTTTAAGCACAACTCTGACCATTGCACAATAGGGTGGAGCAAATTTTTCTTTTTTTCAAACATCAAAATCGTAGGGGTCGGAATAGTTGCCCTTTAGGGTCAATAATAACACACAAAAGTATTGGACCTGGCGCAATGTCTTAGTGTTCCTTTTTCGAAAAAGTTCCGAACAAAGTGAAAAAAAAATTACATTAAAATATTAGTTAATATCGGACATTACCAGAAAAAATTTTATAAGTTTTTTGATGAAAATAAAACATAAAATTAGCACAATACAGAAAATATGTATATTGCAATAAAAATATTTTGTTTGATTTTAAATTATAGATAATTAAGTGCTTCATCAATTAATTTTTTATTTTTTTTTTTTTTATAAGACCAAAAAAAATTTTTTTTCATAAAAAACATTTTTTTTAATATTTTCTAAATATTATTTTAAGCAAAAAAAAATTACAAAAAAATTTTCTTCACATTGTTTGTACTTTGCGAACTTTCAAAAAGGGAACCCAAAGACATTGCCCTACAGGTCCAATATTTTTTGTGTTTTTAAATTGACCCTAAAAGCCAACTGAAAAAAAAAAATTTGCTCCACCCTATTCCACAATGTTATCAAACAAATATTCTATGGCGTCGCCAATGAAAATGGGACTAGATTTATAGTTAGAACTTTTAATGACTTACATAATTCCAAACTAAATAATCACGTTGCATAAGTTAATTTTATTCTCAGAATATAAAAAAAAATTGTTTGCGGATGCACGATTTAATGATTCATTCTGTAATTTTGCAAAATATACGATATTATGATAATTTGGTTTTATTATATGATTTAGGATGACCATAGGATGACCATTTATATTTTGAAAAATTATATAGATTGTAAGAAAAAATCTCAGATTTGAAAACATAATTTCCAAACCCAAATTAATAATTGTAAAAAATACTACCACATGAACAAAACTGTAATTAAGCTAATTTTATTGAAAGTGTAGATCACCCCAAAACAACTTAAATTGTAAATTATTTTAAATTACAAAATTGGTTAATTTTCGAGATATCGCCATTTTATTTTTTTTTTTTGAAGAGTTATGACAAATTTACTGAGACTGAGTAAAAAAATTATTAAATTACACTAGTTTACAAATTAAAAAAAAATCGATCCTCGACATTTTGCATTTATTTTCTAACCGAAAATGAAGTCCAAAGGTTCAAAAGTATAACAGTTTTCGATTTTATTAAATTATATAAAATTGTATCTAATTTTATAAAACTTTATCCACGACATTTTGCATTTATTTTCTATCCGAAAATGAAGTCCAAAGGTTCAAAAGTATAACAGTTTTCGATTTTATCAAATTATATAAAATTGCATCTAATTTTATAAAATTTTATCGATTTTATAAAATTTTATCCACGACATTTTGCATTTATTTTCTGTCCGAAAATGAAGTCCAAAGGTTCAAAAGTATAACAGTTCTTAAATTTTATCAAATTATATAAAATTGTATCTAATTTTATAAAATTGTATCTAATTTTATAAAATTTTATCAATTTTATAAAATTTTATCCACGACATTTTGCATTTATTTTCTATCCGAAAATTAAGTTTAAAGGTTCAAAAGTATAACAGTTTTCGATTTTATCAAATTACATAAAAAAAAATTTTGATGTTTCTTTTTTTTGCCTGTTCTAAGAGAATATTTGAAATAAGTGCCAAATTGATCCCTAAAAATAGGAGAAATAGGGTTAATATATTTTAAGAAAAGAACCGCCATCAAATTTCACTGAAGACATCTGTAACCGTTATTTAGCTCAGAAGCAGATTTATAACATTTTTTCGACTTATTTCACACGACTTTAATGAAAAACAAGTAAAGAAATTATAGTCGGTCAAGACCGACCCGACACCAGAGTTTCCCGGAATATGGGTCCCAAGTTCAAATATGGACTGATTAAATCTATATTTTGTCAAATCTTTAATAAGTGTAAAAAGCACTCACTAACCAAATATCAAATGGAATAGGCTTCTTTTTGTGACAATAAATCGCTTCAACTGAATTTCGGGAGAAACTTTTACATGGAACCTAAGTCCAAAAATGGTCCAATGATAATCAGATTTGATAAGGTTATTAAAGTACGCGTTTGTCTGTCTGTCTGTCTGTCTGTCTGTCTGTCTGTTGAAAACACGCTAGCTTTTGAAAGACTTCACGAAGGCTCCTGAAGTTTGGCATATATGTTGGGCATTTACCTGGTCAGGTTGGTATTGCGAAATCGGTCCAGTGGTTCAAAAGTTATAAGCAAATGAGTGAATTTCGGCAAGGGGTTTTCTGGAATTTACGAGTTAAAACACACGGTAACTTTCGAACGATAAATCTGAGGGTGCTGAAGTGTGGCATATATATTTTTCGTTCCTCTGGTCCGATGCCTTTTAAATTTCAACCAAATCGGTCCAGTCGTTCAAAAGTTATTAGCAAAGCCGTGAATTTCAGATTAGTTTCACCTTAAATTCACGTGTTGAAACCCCGTTAAACATGTTTAAAAACATTAGTAAGTCATAAAAATATTTTACAAGGTATTTTTGTCACTCAAAAATATTTTTACACCAAAACAAAAAAAAAAATACACTAAAAAAAATTTTTACACTCAAAAAAAAATTTTACACTCAAAAAAAAATTTTACACTCAAAAAAAAATTTAGTAAATTATTTTTTTTTTTTTTTTAATTAGTAAAAAAAAGGTCTTTTACACAAAATAAAATATTTCTAATCAAAAATGTTAGAAAATTTACTATAACTTAAAAAGGGCATTGTGGAGGGTGTTCATAGATTCGGCCAAGTCGAATTTAACTTTTCTACCTGTTTTTTATTAAATATATTTTACAGTTATTTTGGACTACTTTTTGAATAAAACATAAATTATGAATAAAACAGCTAAATGTGCTTTTTTGCTGCATTTTTATTCCTTTTTTCATTACACTAAGAAAATTATGTCATTAACTGTTTGTATGTAGGTTATTTTAAAAAGTAATCAGTAAAGTCATTTTAAAAGAAAAATCACTTATTTTATAAAGGATTTAATTTTTTACTGTTTCTGTAGTTTAAAAAAAATAATTTACTGTATTAAAAACGAATTTTCTGTTACATTTAATTTCGGTAGTAAAAAATTTCTTCTAAAGTTTTACTGTTTTTCAATACAAAATAACTGAATATTCACTAGTTTTTTAATGTTTTAGTTAGTCATTAAATTAACATTTAAAATTGACTGTAACGTGTTTTTATTTTAAATGAAAAAACAGTGGAATGGTTTTTAAATAAAATTTCATTTGTTTTAAGTGAATATTCACTGGAATTTACCTACATAATTCTTTGAGTGTATTAATGTCGGCACGAGTGTTATTCTTGAGCACGTTGATGATCTGAGGATTGTTTCGAACATTTTGCTTTTCAAATAACCCCCAAAAAATATATCTGGATTGATCAAATCTGCAAATGAATCTCAGTTAATTTCGCCCCTTTTTTGATATCGCACCTCTAAGATTTACAGAAAAAGAAAAATCTGCGCCAGCAATCCTCAGACCTTTGACGACCTCAAAATCAATATTTCCAGATGCTCGAAAAAGTAATGGAAATGCTTAAAAAAGGCACATTTTCCGTGGCCAAGAGTTTAATTGGTGTTATATTTGAAAAGTAGTCTAATATCTCTCACATCTATAAATTGGTTAATTTTTTTAAATTAAAAAAAATATGTATGAGTCCAGTTATTGTTTCAAAATCCAGTTAAAAACACAAATCTCACGAAAAGAACAACAACATTTTTTTGTTGTTGTTGTTGTTGGGCCCTGAAAAAACAATCCTGCATACGTGTATGGTCCAGTTATTTGACTTCAAGTATCTGGCAACCCTAGGTCCAGCTTACAAACTTAAGCTCAAAATTGCGTTAGTTATAACCGGTATGAATTTACCTGCAGTCGGTTCAGTACCTACTTACTGAATAGCCAAATTATTTAAAATTAACCACTGTGCACCATTGCGTATGATTGTTATTAAAAGGCAATTACAATATTAAGCATACGCCACTTATACAGTTTTCAAGCAATTATTATTATAATTATAATGAAAGTTCACCAACTTCAAATGCGTGTGAAAAAAAATTTAGCGCTGAACTAAAAAAATGCCTTAAGGGTTTTGTTTTGGAATATGTCAACTTTCAATTGCTTTTGGTTTTAATCTCATTCCGATTTTGGTTGTTGCACTGTGTTATAATTTAAAGTTTACTCAATACTTAACAAAAAAATTTATTACATATTTTTTTAAATTTTTTTCTGTGTGAAATTTCAAACAGAACAGAAGGGTTAAATTTGAATAATAAATTATTCTAAGCTTTCATGTACTTAATTAAAATTATTTTCCACTTAATACCGGAAATATTTATTAAACTATAAATTTATTTTTTTTTTTAATCCATATTTAAAATTTCTCGCACTATAATTATCACATCATATTACTTTTAATAAAATAATAATTCATCATTTTTTTCTTTTATTGCACTTAATAAATCGGAATATATATTTTTTTTCGTTGTAATAACTAATCAAATATGTCAGTTGCAAATTACAATGTAAAAAATGAAAATTGTTAATAAAAGGGTTATTAATTATTTTATGTTTTTATTATTATATGTTCTTAAGGCTAATTGTAGTTATTTTCATTTTACACTTAACCGATATTAATTAATCAATTTAAAATTAAAAAAACAAAAAACGTGTTTCAAATAAAATACTGACACAGTATTACAAAACGTCACTTTTGTGGTAGGCAGGCAAGTAGTTTTTAAATCACAAAAAAAAAAAAACAAGTAAATAATAATACAAATTATTTTGTTTAAAACTTTGATTACTTGATTTGGATAGCACAACAAAAAAAAAGACGTCTTAGCCGGTATTCGTTTTAATAAAAACTGCGGAAACAAACTACAATACACTACACAGTAAACCGGACTAGACCCATCGTAGACAGCGCAATTTGTGTAGTGTGATTTACAAACAAGAAGGGAAGGTATTCCAAATTCAGTTGATAGCAACTGAAAATGTTTTGATGTCAAATTTGCTAATTTTGTGCAAAATAAATCTGTTTTTCTTCAAATTTTAATGTGAAAATATAGGTTTTTATTTTTGAATCTTCACTCAAAATATTTTGTAGGCAAAAACAAATGAAAAACACATTTAAAACCAGTGAATAAACAATTGAAAACCATTCCAGTAATTATTCATTTGTTTTAACGAACATCAACATTTATTTTTTACTGTTGACAAAATTTTCTAAAATAAATAACATTGAACATTCAAAAATTACGGTTTTTTCATTCATTTTTACCAACAAATTCGAAAAAAATAACCAACGAAAACATTAAAAATTAATGATTTCGTAGGTTATTTTTTACAATTTTCAATTGAAATATTTTTTTAAAAATTTTTAATAAAATTTTGGGGAATCGATCCCGCAATCAACTTCATTCTGGCCAGACACTCTACCCATCGTGCCAAAATCACTTGATACAAACATGTTTTTATATTTCTATAAATAATTTTTTGAATTTTTTTCTACAAAAAAATTACCTACTTGTGTAGGTTAAAACTAAAAAATACCAACAATTTAAAAAAAAAATTACTTACACAAATCATTAAAAATTAAAAGAATAGTCAGTAGTTTTTACTTACAGAAGAAAAATAAATGACTTTAAAAATTAAATGTTAATGAAAGTCTTCATATTTTAGTGTGTTATTTTTGAAACAAAGGACACACTCAAAGAATTATGTAGGTAAATTCCAGTGAATATTCACTTAAAACAAATGAAATTTTATTTAAAAACAATTCCACTGTTTTTTCATTTAAAATAAAAACACATTACAGTCAATTTTAAATGTTAATTTAATGACTAACCAAAACATTAAAAAACTACTGAATATTCACTTATTTTGTATTGAAAAACAGTAAAACTATAGAAAAAAATTTTTACTGCTGAAAATAAATGTAACAGAAAATTCATTTTTAAGACAGTAAATTATATTTTTTAAACTACAGAAGTAGTAAAAAAATTAAATCCTTTAGAAAATAAGTGATTTTTCTTTTAAAATAACTTTACTGATTACTTTTTAAAATAACCTACAAACAGTTAATGACATAATTTTCTTAGTGCAGAAATAGTCGTTAATAAAAACTGAACATCAAACAAATGTTTTTTCTTTTAAAAACGACTAAACGTAAAACTTTTTAAATAAACTACAAACAGTTAATGACATAATTTTTTGAGTGTTCTTTATATATTAAAAAATTTCATATGTGGATAAAAAATATATAAGAATATGAAGTGGAAGTGTTAAATTCGATTGTTCTAAATCTTTTATACCCTGCAAAATGTAAAAAAAAAAATTGTCAGGTGTGTTTTTTGGGAGAGCGGTGACGGCGGGAGGCATTGGGGGCACATTTGAATAGATTTCGTTATTCAAGTGGAACTTTTTTCCGCTTGGTCCTATATTGCCCATTTCCAAACTTAACCAGCCTTAGATCAAATGATTTATCGTCTCAAACTTTAGCAGTCTAACTCTTTTAGACGGATACACGGACATCGCTAGAATGTCTTTGAATGTATCATAGATCAATAATAAAAACGATATTTCGATGCGTTACACACGGAATGACGAAGTGAGTATAGCATGTACACCAGGATGCTCCAAAAAATGAAGTTGTTAGATATTGACCGTAACTAGAAATATTGTAAAAACATGTCTCACAAAATTTTAAGATAATCGGATATGGGTAAGACCTGCCCTGAAGTTTCAAAATCGAATTACAAGGAGAAAATATGACTGTTTATTCATTTTCTCAATTTTTTTGATATTTTTAGTTACGCCCTAAAAAAATTAGTCTAGTTTCCTACTATAAATTAGGTAAATTTAAACAAACTCGAAAAATATACTACAATAAATTGAGTAAATTTCCAATATTTTTTAGTAGAATTACGCAATTTGTGTAAATTTATCCAATTTATAGTAGGAAACTGAAATCATTTTAATTAGAGTGTAAGTTTAAATTCAAATGGTTCCAGAATTTTGATTTGGAGTAAGATTTCTCTTCAATAAGGTAATAAAAACTAAAATCGGTTAAATATTAGTCAAGGCAACTAACGTGGTTGAAATTTATTGAAATTATATACTGTAACACCCAGTGGTGGGTACAGCTTTTAAGTTGGGTGGGGAGGATTTTTTTTACTTCGAATAAAAAAAAAATCATAAATTCATCAAATCAAAGTCTCAGATTCTGAGGTCTTTTTCCTAAAGAAAAAGTCTTAGAATCTCTGACCTTTTCAGATTCTAAGACCTTTTTTGTAGAAAAAGTCTCAGATTCTAAGACCTTTTTCCTATAGAAAGTCTCAGATTTTTAGACCTTTTTCCAATAGAAAAAGTCTCAGATTCTGAGACCATTTTTCTAAAGTAAAAGTCTCAGATTATCAGAACTTTTTCTTTATAATTTAAAAGTCTCAGGCCCTTACTACAAGAAAACAAAAAGTCTATTTTAACAAAAGTTTTATTTTAAATTTCAAATTTTCAATACATTTTTTGAAAGTCGATTTTAAAAACAAAAACAATTTGTATGGAAATAAAAGCTCATTTTAAATTTATTTTATTTTCTTGTGGTAAAGCTGTCAGATTATCAGAACTTTTTCTTTATATTTAGTCTCAGATTCTTAGAGCTATTTCTTATATAAAAAGTCTAAAATTTTGGTGGTTTTTTCCCCAAAGAAAATGTGTCAGATTCTGAGACCTTTTTGCTATAAAAAAAGTCTCAGATTTTGAGACTTTTTTTCTACAGAAAATGTATCAGATTTTGAAACCTTTTTCCCATAAAAAAAGTCTTAGATTCTGAGAACTTTTTTATTTAGAACAAGTAAGAAAATTATAGTCGTTCAAGACCGACCATACAATACCCTACACCAGAGTTTTCCAGAGTTTTCCGGAAAATGGGTACGATGGACCGATTAGATCTATATTTTGTCAAATCTTTAATAAGTGTAAAAAACACTCACAAATCAAATTTGAGTGAAATAGGCTTCTATTTGTTGACAATAAACCGCTTTAACTGAATATCGGGCGAAATTTTCACAAGGGGCCTTAGTCCAAAACTGGTCCGATGATTATCAGATTTAATAAGGTTATTTAAGTACGCGTTTAACATACACAAACAAAATTTTAATTAAATATTTTCTATTGTCATGAAATTTGAGAGATTTATGTGAAAATCAAGAAGGTGGTTTGGATGGGGGCTACAAGAAGAACTGGTCTGATTTCTTTAAAATTCGGAATTATGATTTGTGAAGACAAAACACGTTAACCTGCCAAATTTCGAAAAGATACCTATTTTAACACGGTTATCATAGTCATTTGGGCCAAAACTAAAGAGGACCTTTGTATGGGGGCTAGGTCTAAATATGGACCGATTTGTTCAATAGGCTTCGTCCTTGGGCCAAAAGAAGCTTAAAAATTGCGATCGTGTTTACACCGTTAAAGTCTCAGATTCTAAAGCCTTTTTAATTTAGAAAAAAGCCCACGTAGGCTAGTTGGTAGCGTGCTCGCCTTTCAATGTGGGGGTCGTGGGCTCGATTACCACCAGAACCCTTGGTTTTTATACCCTCCAACCACAGTAAGGGGGTATACTCACTTTGTCATTCCGTTTGTAACGCATCGAAATATCGGTCGAGGACCCCATAAAGTATATATATTATTGATCCATGATCGATTCTAAGACATTCTGTGAATGTCCGTCCGTCCGTCCGTCTCTCTGTAGATGGCACGATGCAGTCCATAATGAAAGATCTAGCATCCTGCAATTTGGCATGAATATGGCGGAATGGGAAGGTGCTCTCAACGTCCACCACTGAACACCATCACGCCCCCCCCCCCAAAAAAAAACAAACGCCCCTGACATTTTTTTTTACATTTTGGAGGGTATAAAAGATTCGGCACAGCCGAATTTAACACTCTCACTTGTTTTTGCTACAACGAGACGACTGTCATTGTTACCAGTTCTCGGTTAGGTTGAATTTATTAAAAATGAGTTGTAAATAAATAGAAAGAATAAATAAAAATAATTGATCGAGCGATCAAAACTATTATGTCTCAGATTCTGAGACTTATATAATTTGGAAATTCTTCTAAATTTCCATGTTTGGGGATGTGAAAAATTTGAGTTTTTCTGTACATTTTTCCATAGAAAAATTCAAAAGAAAAATTTTTCGATCCTCAAACATTTTTGGAGAAAAATTCCAATAAATTAAAAAAAAAAAAAATAACTACTATTAACGTTTGAGTCACATTCTTCATTTAATTTAAAGATTCTGGCCATTTCCTATAGCAAAATTTTAGATTCTGATACAATTTTATTATAACCCGAGTAAAAATTTTTATATGATGCAATATATAATGATATATGACACAATGTATATTAATACGCAATTTGATCCGAATAATGGTGGATGTTTTTGCATTAAAAAAGATCAACTTGTATAAAATATGATTTGATTTCATCCGAGTTTTGACCAGACATTGCCTTATATTGGTGGATCTAATTAGATCTAATTTCACAAAAACATATAAAATCCTGGTGTTTTTTGGTTGGGGTTGAGATACACCACAGGTCAACGATACATTCACCAAACATATAATTTTCAAAAAAAAAAAATGTTTGGGTACGCTTCGAACCAGATAGGTGATATACATAACCCTAACAAGGAAATGTTTAGGAACATTTTGAAAAGTTTCTTATACTTTGCCTAAAAACCTTAGACATTTTTTTGTTAATTGGAAATATATATAGTTTTATATGGAACAGAATAAGCTACATATAATGTTATGTTAAATTATACAGAAAAACAAATTTTGTATTGACCCTCATATAATTTTATATAATTATATCAACCGTACACCTTTTAGTCCGAATCATGATTAAATTATATATTACTACATATGACTGCATTAAAAAATGTAGAAAATATCTCAGGAATGTATAATCATATATAATTTATTATGTTTGTATCAAGTTTTATATTGTAATATATGTCTATTTTTACTCGGGAATTAACAAATTTTAGTTTTTAAAATTTTTAGATTTACGAATATACTTCTTAGAAAAATAGTTAAAAAATGTCTGCAGTAAAATTTAATGGCGGTTCTTTTCTTGAACCGTCTATTTCCAATTTGTAGGGGTCATTTATGTCCTTATTTCAAATACTCTCCTAGAAAACCATTAAACTAGGGATGGGCACATGATCAGATTACGTGATTCACGTAATTTGAGTGTGACTGCATTTCATTTTACTCACGTGATTGTGAGTGCGGAAAAAAATTGCGTGAGTGAGTGTGCGTGAGTAAGATTTTTGCGTGAGTGAGTGTGCGTGAGTCGATTTTTTTTCTTGAGTTTGCGTAATTTATATTTCCTTTCGTACCAAAAAAATCAACAAAATAACATTAAAATTCGGCTAAATTTAGGATTTCGTAAGGAAAAAGCAAAAAAAAATTGTAAAATTTTGAAATTTTAGTTTTTGAATTTTTTTTTTTGTATAAATAAAAGTTTCGTGAGTGTGAGTCAACGTGAGTGTGAGTGAAGCTTATGTGAGTGCACGTAAGTGTGAGTTGTATTAAATTTACTCACGTGATTGTGAGAGTGAGTAGAAAAATTATACTCGTGAGTGTGAGTAAAAAATCACTCACGCTTCCATCTCTACTTTAAAGTTCCACACTATTGAGACACTTTTCACATGACCACAATGGGTTCTTACTTTAAATAGTTGGCATTCGCGAATATACTCTCGGTAAATATTGCCGACACAACAAAAAATCCAAAGGCATTTTGCCAGCTCTTAACACGTAAAACAAGATCCGAAAGCTCTCCGAGTAATCATTTTTTCAATTATCCAGCTTTTAGGATACTCAAGTCCCTATTGGGCCTCTAAATTCACGAAGTTGGGGTACAAAACTAAGTAAAGTAGAGCGAAACGGACAAAAAATTTGGATCTCTTAAATGGACTCAACTGGGTCCGGGACAATCGGGGTCTGGACCCATCGGCTCAGCCGAATATAGCGTGTTACTTTTTTAGTGTAACACTATTTGGTGTAACGAAAAGTTATTTATTCAGAAGTTCTTTTTTTTTTTGTTTGGTCACTGTCATTAGGTTAGTCGTATTCACTTATAAGGTATGGGATAACTTCCCCTATTAAAATTGTGGTAAACCAAAAAAAAAATACTACTAGAGGTTTTTAAACAAACTTCCAGCATAAAAAAGAAGTAAAGTGTAATAAAAATTGACGATGCAAAACACGTTAAGGTTTTATTTTGAGTTAAAATTTTTAATACGATCAGCAAATATTTAGAGTCTAAATAATAAAAAGCAACAACAAAATACCCAAATCAAACAGAATATTTTTAATACTACGCAGAATTTCAAGTTTACGCAGCACAAAAAATATAATTGACTTTTGCAAGTTTTATAAATAGTTAAGTAAATATAAACAAAAAATAATAAATGAAGAACAAAACTATTAACTTTAAATCAAAATTATAAGATTCAGACACTGTTTACCAGTGAAAAAAATTGTAAAAAATTTTAAAGCTGAAATCATCACAACAGATGCCCGGTCTAAGTGTTTTGACGTAAAGCGTCAGCAGTCACTTAAGACCCTAATCAAACATTAGCAACTTTGCTACTTTGTAGATCTCCCAGTCTTAATTCAAAATTTTTCTAGCAAAATTATGAAAGGTATTAAACTCCATTATAGTTCCATAACAATTTTATACAAATCGGTTCCTTAGTTTTGGAGATATGCCCCAACAAAATTTGCTAACTTTACCATATTAACTTCAGACATGGCATTAGTCGCAAAATCTAGTAAACTGAAAATTTTAGTTCAATTAAAAAATTTTAAAATTTAAAACAAATAAGCAACTAATAAATAATCAGGCTCGAGGTTCTTTTTGTATAAAAATATTCTTTATTTTATTCCTCCAATATTTCGTTATTCCTTTTTTAAGAACGATTATAAAGACGGTAGTAGCAACAGGAACTCACTTGCTTATAAGAATTTTTTTATAATCTCCCTGATGATGTTTTTCAAGGAATAACGAAATATGTTCGTTATTTATATTAATAAAAAGGTAGAAAAAGAACTTCATCTATTTTTTTAAAACAAATTTATAAAACATATTTAATATGAGAATTTGTTAACAAAATTTCAAATTTGAATATGAAAAGAAGGTAAGGGATTGATTCGGTTTGAATCATTCTGCCATAAAAAATTTTTCAAATTATATTTTTAATTTTTGAAAAAAATTATTCTTAAATCATCTGTGAATGGTGTAATTTAAACTCGATTCAAAAAAAAACAAGTAGAAAAGTTAAATTCGACTTTGCCGAATCTATGAATACCCTCCACAATGCATTTTTTTTAAAGGGTAGTAAATTTTTTAACGTGAAAAAATTAACAATTTTGATTAGAAATATTTTATTTTGAGTAAAAAACTCTTTTTTTGTAATTAAAAAAAAAAATTACTATTTTTTTTGAGTGTAAAATTTTTTTCGAGTGTAATGTTTTTTTTACTGTAAAAATATTTCTGAGTGAATGCACGTACGTATGTACACAAAATATTGTAATTTTTGTAAAAAAAAAAAAACTAAATTTTTTTTGTGGACATTTTTTTTGAGTGTAAAATTTTTTTTTGAGTGTAACATTTTTTTTGAGTGTAAAATTTTTTTCGAGTGTGGTTTTTAAGTTACCAATGCTTTTAAAACTAAACAAGTTTAAAAAGCATTGCTTAAAATTTAAACAAGTTTGAAAAGCATTGTTTAGTTACCACCAATGCTTTTAAAACTTGTAAAACACGTGGCATTTTAGATGAAACTAATTTGAAATTCAGGGTTTTGCTTATAACTTTTGAACCACTGGACCGATTGAGCTGAAATTTAAAACCAAACAGACCCGGGGAACGGCAAAGATACATGCCAAGCTTCAGTAGTCTCATTATTGTCTTTCGAAAGTTATCGTGTTTTTTATCTCGTAAATTCGGGAAACACCATTGCCGAAATTAACTCTTTTGCTCATAACTTTTGAACCACTGGACCGATTTGGCTGGATTGCAATACCAACCTGACCAGGTAAATGACAAACATATATGCCAAACTTCAGTAGCCTCTGTAAAGTCTTTCAAAAGTTAGCGTGTTTTCTACGGACGGACAGACAGACAGACAGACAGACGGACGGACGGACGGACGGACGGACGGACATCGCTAGATCGACTTAAAATCGATCGAGGATCATAAATATATATACTTTATGGGGTCCTAGACCAATATTTCGTGGTGTTACAAACGGAATGACAAACTTATATATACCCTCTATCACTAGAGTGGAGGGTATAACAACATTGACTTTGGTTCATATTCGTGCTATATAAAATTTTATATGTGTAGAAAAATATTTAGTTATTAAATTTATACCATCAATGGCTTGACCTTCAACTAGTTTTGGTCAAGGTGATTTTAAATATTCTACCTGAGAATTGTTTTAAAAATTTTATTTTCCCCATTACAACGTAAAACTTGAATTTTATGTCAAATCATGTCTTTAACAAAAAAAAAACAATATGACAAAAGAACCTTTGCAATGCATATCAAAATTTAAAACGTAGACAGAATTTTATTTTACTTTAGTCATCAAATTTTTTTTATTTTTAATTTAATTAAAGTTCACGAATACAATTTAACCCATTATGTACATTAAAGTGTTGCTTGTTTTTAACAAAAATCTCAGATTTTGAAACACTTTTCATTAGAAAATTTTTATATTCATTTTTATATTTTCTACGTCAATTTTCCTATAGAAGAATGTCCTAGATTCTGAGACATTTTTCTTAAAGAAAAATTCTCAGACTCTGAGACATTTAGAAAAATATACAAAAATTCTGTAAAATTATAGAAAATTCTAGAAAATTATCGGATTCTGAGACATTTTTCTATAGAAAAACTCTCAGATTCTGAGAAATTTTTTCTATAGAAAAATTCTCAGATTCCGAGATATTTTTTACAGAACAATTCTCAGATTCTGACACATTTTTCTTATAGAAAAATTCACAGATTCTGAGATATTTCTTCCATAGAAAACTTCTAAGACTTTGAAGCATTTTCCTATAAAAAAAATTCTCAGATTCTGAAACATTTTTCCTATAGAAAAATTCTCAGATTCTGATACATTTTTGTTATAGAAAAATTCTCAGATTCGGAAACATTTTTCTTATAGAAAAAGTTTCAGATTCTGATACATTTTTCTATAGAAAAATTCTCAGATTCTGAGTCATTTTTCTTACAGAAAAATTCTCAGATTCTGAGACATTTTTCTTTTAGAAAAATTCTCATGTTTTGAGATATTTTTCTTATCGAAAAATTCTCAGATTCTGAGAAATTTTTCTTATAGAAAAATTTTTAGATTCTCAGACATTTTTCTGATAGAAAAATTCCCAGAAAGTGAGATATTTACGAAAAATTCTCAGATTTTGAGACACTTTTTCTTCAGAAAAATTTTTAGTTTCCGAGATATTTTTTTCTAAAAAAAAAAAGATTCTAAGACATTTTTTTTATAGGAAAATGTCACAGATTCTTAGACATTTTTCCCTTAGAAAAATTCTAATATTCTGAGACATTTTTCTTATAGAAAAGTACTTAGAGATTTTTCTTACAGAAAAATTTTCCTATAGAAAAATTATCATATTCTGAGATATTTTTCCTGAGATATTTTTCATTAAGAAAAATATTCAGAATCTGATACTTCGATTCTGCACAATTTTTCGATTCTGCACAATTTTTCTATAGAAAAATTCTAAGATTCTCAGAAATTTTTCTATAGAAAAATACATAAGTTTTAAGACAATTTTTGCATATAAAAACTTTCAGATATAGGAAAAACTTTATAGAAAAATTCTCAGATTCTGAGACATTTTTCTTATAGAAAAATTTTAAATTTCTGAGACATTTTTCTTATAGGAAAATTTTCAGATTCTGAGAAAGTTTTCCTAGAAAAATTCTCAGATTCTAAATCATTTTTTCCTTTAGAAAAATGTCTTAGATTCTGAGACATTTTTCCTACAGTAAATTTTGTCATATTCAGAGACATTTTTCTTATAGAAAAATTCTCAAATTCTGAGACATTTTTCTTATAGAAAAGTTCTCAAATTCCGAAACAGTTTTCTTATAGAAAAATTCCTAGATTCTGAGCCATTTTGCTTATAAAAAAATGATCAGATTCTGAGACATTTTTTTTATATAAAAATTCTCAGATTCTGAGATATTTTTTGAAACATTTTTTTATAGAAAAATTCTCAAATTCTGAGACATTTTTATTATAGAATAATTATCAGATTCTGAGAAATTTTTTTACAGAAAAATTCTCAGATTCTGAGAATTTTTAGAATCAAAATTTTTCAGAATCTGAGAATTTTTTTAAAAAAAAAAAATTTCAGAATCTGAAACTTTTTCTGTAAGAAAAATTTTTTTCTGTTAGAAAATTGTTTTTCTGTAAGAAAAATATCTAGGAATCTCAGAACTTTTCAATAGAAAAATGTCTGAATCTGAGAATTTTTCTTAAAATATCCCAGATTTTGAGAATTTCTCTATAGGAAAAAAATTTCAGAATCCTAGAAATTTTCTTTAGGACAAATGGCTCAGAATCTGAGAATTTGTTTAAATGTAGCAGAATCTGAAAAGTTTTCTACAGGAAAATTTTTTTAGAATCTTAAAAATTTTTCTATAGAAAAAATTTCTCAAAATTTGAGAATTTTGCTTAGGAAAAAATGTTTTATAATCTGAGAAATTTTGTAAAGATCAAATGTGCTAGAATTTTCTGAGAATCTGGGAATTTTTCAGAAAAATGTAATCTGATTTTTTCTACAAAAAAATGTCTCAAAGTCTGGGAAGTTTTCTATAGAAAAAATGTCCAGAATATGAAAATTTGTCCATAGAAAAAATATTTAGAATCTGACAATATTTCTATAGAAAAAATGTCTAGAATCTGAGAATTTTTGTATAGAAAAATATGTCAATGAATGTGAGAATTTTTCTATATGAAAAATGTCAGAATTTAAAAATTTTACTATAAGAGAAAATGTGTACAATTCTCAGAGTCTGATATATGGAAAATTTCTGAGACATTTTTCCTATAGAAAAATTCTCAGATTCTGCTATATTTTCCAACAGATGCTGAGACATTTTTTGTGCATAAAATTCTCAGATTCCGAGATATTTTCCTATAGAAAAATTTTCCGGTTCTGAGACAGTTTTCTTATAGAAATATTTTAAGATTCTGAGACATTTTTTCTATAGAAAAATTCCCAGATTCTGAGCCATTTTTTATATAGAAAATTCTCAGATTCTGAGACAAGTTTATTTGAATGTAAAACAAGTAAAAAAGTTAAATTCGGCCTTGCCGAATGTAGCGATACCCTTCACAATTTCAAAAAGATTATTGCAAAAAACTTTATTTAAAAGGAAATTTGTTTTGAAAAAAAAAAATTTTGAAATAAAAAAATTTCCGCGAAAAAAAAAATTTGGTAAAAAAATCCACTATTTTTTTCTTTTTTTGTCAAAAAATATGTTCGTACTTGGTTAAATACCATTTGGTGTTCAATTATGTTCACATATGTCAACCAGAAGCCGAATTAAAGCATTTTGTATTTTTAGGTTATGTTGAATGTACTGAAATTTTTGAGGTGTGCTTACATTTTCGTTCATAACTTTTGAACCGCTGAACCGATATCGCTCAAATGCAATACCAAACTTCTCGGGAGAACTTCCAATAAATATGTTAAGTTTCAGTCATCTCTGTGCAATATTTTGTCCGTGACAGCATTTTCCACTGACAGACAGACGGACATCGCTAGAATGTCTTAAAATCGATCGGGCATCATGAATATATATACTTTATGGGGTCCCAGATCGATATTTCGATGAGTTACAAACGGAATGACAAACTTATATATAACCGCTATCACTGAGTGGAGGGTATAAAAAAATTGGTTGCAGTGCAACTTTTGGCATTCGATCGTATACGGTCCAATTCTTGTTTTATTTATTAATTTAAATTGTTCTTGTTGTGAGTCTTCCAAAATGGCATGCTATTTTCGCAAGTTTTTCGTTTTTTTAGGTCTGAGGTAAACGCATTACAGACCGCAATTATCAATCGATTTGGCTTAAATTTGAAATTGAAGCTTCTTTTGAAACAAGGACAAACCCTATTAAATTTGGAAAAGCTTTATAGGTTTAATAACATATTTGGAAAAATTGGTTCATGTAATCCTCTAGCCCCCATATATATTTTATAGCAGATTTTCTTTTATAATTCGACTGATGAATGTTCTTGTATTTATAAAAATAAATAACACAGTGATACAAAATCGAACTTTCTGAATCGGAATGGGATGAAACCAAAGGCAAATGAAAGTTGACATATTACATAATAAAACCCTCAAGGGTTCAGCGCCAGATTATTTTACACGCATTTAAAGTTGGTGATTTTAAAGCATTTAAAGTTTTTGTGTACTAAAGATGTCCTACTTTAGGTGCCCCTGGTGTTGCCCTAGTTGGACATGTGGGGTCTAGCGTCCAAACTTAAGCACGAAATTACTTCAGCTATAACCGGTGTGAATTTCGCTGAAATCGGTCCAGTACCTACTTACTGAATAGCTAAATTATCAAAAATAAACCACTTGTACTGTTGCGTATGACAATTACAAAATTAAGCATACGCCACATATACAGTTTTTAAGTAATTAGTATAATTAGTATAATTATAATAAAAGTTCACCAACTTCAAATGCGTGTAAAAATCTAGCTCTGAACTAAAAAAAGTCTTCAAGGTTTTATTATGGAATATGTCAACTTTCATTTGCTTTTGTTTTCATCCTATTCCGATTTTGATTGTTGCACTGTGTCATTAATTCTCACAAGATTTGTTTTTATTGTGATGTGATTCGGTTGATTTAACGCTGTTTAGCAGTTCATTGATCCATTGATCTTGACCGACAGATATTCATTTTACTTGTCGTATATTTCAACTATTTCAATTAAATTAATTTTATGTTATTTTTTTAATTTAATTAAATTTCTGGCGAAAAGTAGAACACATAGTTCAAGATACAAACAAAATAAATCTAAACCATTTTCAAGTGAAATAGAAACATTTTTTTTTTTCAATTAAGTTTTTCCATAAAAAACTTTAAATATTTAAAATGAAGTGAATATTTAAAATGAAGTGAATATTTTATTTATAACTAAATAATAATTTTAATAACTTCAACTTAATTTTATACGAAAAATTGTAATTTTATTTGAAATTCTTTAGAATTTTAAATAAGATGAAACTTATTTTTAATTAATTCAGTTGAAATATTTTAATTTGGATTGGAAATTTATAAAATTCAAATGAATATTATATTTTTTATTTAAGAAATTTTCTGAGGATCTAACCAGAATCAAATTACGTCGCGTTTGACGTAAAAATATGCAACACTTTCAAAATAAAATTTTTATGACCGTTTGATTTAGGTAAGACTTAAAATGGTGTAAAACAAATAAAGATTTATGTATTTATGTCATTTATATCAAATATACTATATGTAGTATACAAAAATGCTAAAAATAGAGCAAATAATTGATGTAATATATTCAAATCCCCGTACAATTCGTGTTTATTCATTCACTAAATTTACAAAGCATGACAACGACTAAGGAAAATATTTGCTGAATGGTGCAGTTGAAATTTAAAACAAGTTAATTCAACTTTGCCGAATCTCTGAATACCCTGCACAAAAAAATTCTCAAAGTTAATTTCTGTTACCAACTTTGTTTGCAATAATATTTTTTAACTATGATGAGGTATATTTTTTTCTCTGATCGAAAACGTCTATACGGGAATTTTTTTTTTATTTTTGTTTTATATTTTATTATTATTTTGCGTAATAAGCTCATTAAACAATAAAAATCATTTTAATCGGACAAAGTTTTCTGCTTTAAAAGTGCACTCAAAAAAAAGTGAACTAAAATCTGGGAAAATTAACTCAATTTTAAGAAAAAGAGGGAATGATTTGGCTCCAAAGATTTTTTTTTTTGGTTTTAGTTCATAATTTTCCCAAAAATAAGGAAGACACAGTTAATTAATTTTAAGCCAATTTTAACTAGAAAATGGGAAAAATTATATTACACCTTAGTTCATTTACATTTTAAAACTAGATTGGGTCTAGACCCTGGACCCATTAGTTCGGACCCCATGGGTCCAGCCCCTTGTTAACTCGAGACCCTGTTGGGTCCTTTAAGGGTCCCCATAGATTTTGACCCAAAATTTGTGTCCGTTTCGCTCTAACTTGCTTAGTTTTTGAGATAACGGTAATAAGGGGTCTGATAGGGTCTTGAGAATCTTAAAAACTGGAGAACTCAAAAACTATTGATCGGAGGGCTTTCGGGTATTTTGCGGAAGTGTTCTACGAGTCAAGAGCTACAAAAATGCCGTCGGAGATTTTCTCGTGTTAGCAGTATTTACCGAGATATGTGCATATATAAAATCTCGGGAATTTCAAATTTTAGATCTTAAATTAGGGTCTTGAGACCCCGACAGATATACAGAGCTAGGCTATTCCATATTTTTCTTTGTAGTCTTTCTTTTGAAAATTTCATCCGTTTCGCTCTATCTCGCTTAGTTTTCGAGATATCGCATTTTGAATTTTTAACTAAATTCTAAGAAGTTATTTACTAAATTCTCAGAAGTCATTAACTAAATTCTAAGAAGTACACTTCCTCAATTCAAAGAAGAGAAATACGATGATGTTTTTTTTAGTAAATTTTAACTAAACTTGAACTAAATTGTTTTTTAAGAAATATGTCTTAAAAATAAAGATACGTTTCTTAGATTTGTGGAAAATTTCTTTGGCAGTAAGAATTTTTTTCCTAATATATAAAAATTCCATTTAAAGAAAACTAAGAACTACTTTTAAGTAAATGAACTAAACTTTTTTCCTTATAGTTAAGAAAGTTTCTCATTTTTTAGTTAGATTTTATTAAATTTTAGGAAAATTCATGATAAATTTTCAAAGACATTTTTTACTAAATTTTAGTCATGTCTTTTTTTTCAGTGTGACGTCAAAAAAACTTTGGAGTTTTATTTGGGGCTGGCTCTAAAATTTTTTTTTAAATTTTTTTTAAATTTTTTTTTGTTTTAATTTTTTTTTTTTACTAAGAAAAACTCTGTCTAAAAATCTGTAAAACGCCTTCATTTGTAAAACGACTTTTATTTTTGTTGGTTATTGACAATCGTTGCCCTACCCTAGTATAGTACAATTTCTTCGTCTTTCTAATTCACATTGTGGATAGAGTCGAATATGTATTAATACTTTAGTTTGTGCACAAACGATTTGTCATTAGACTCGTTTGCTACTTTGTAGTAAATCATTTCTATTTTTGCTAAATAATCTTGACAATGGAATCTGACAAATTCCGAAACACGTGTCGATTAAGTCTTGCAAAAATGACCAACATAAATAAATTTAAAACAAAAAAATTATTTTCTTGAAAATTTTGCTTTGAGAATATCATGGATTTAATTAGTATAGAAAATAATGACCTCGAGCCAGAACAAACATCCTCAAAATATAATATTTTAAAGGTCGAATAAAACAATTTTTATTGTTTAATAAAAATTAATCAGAATTTGACTAACAATTTAATTTAGCAAACTTTCAGCAGATTTGTCTGTTAAAAATTTAAAAAAAAAATAATAGAAATTTTACTGCTGAATTTCAAAATATTTTTAAACATATTTTTAGCAGACTATTTTTTAATTATATAAAACTAGTTTGCTGTCATTCTTTTTTCAAGAAAATTTTTCAAGTTTTTTCTTCAAAGTGTTAGTTTTTTTTTGTCAAAACGATATTTTTGAACATCAAAACGATATTTTTGAACATCAAAACGATATTTTTGAACATATTTTTAGTAGATTGTTTTGTAATTTTACAGAAATAGTTTACTGTCATCCTTTTTTAAGAACACTTAAGTTTTTTTATACCCTCCACTCTAGTGATAGAGGGTATATATAAGTTTGTCATTTCGTTTGTAACACCTCGAAATATTGGTCTAGGACCCCATAAAGTATATATGGGGCATTCCATTTTAATTGGGCACTTTGGAAATTTTTTTTTTAGATTTTCCCAATTTGATTACAGTTTTTAGTGCCCTTCGAAAACTCCTTCGTGGTAAATTTTCAGATTTTTTTGATGACCCGTTCAAAAGATATCGAATTTTTAAAAATTCGTATTTTGTTCCTTTACTCAAATTTCTTTTACTCATAACTTCTTCAAAAATGGTCCAAATTTCCAATTTTTTTTCAAAATTTTTGTTTTTTTACGTACTTTTTAAAAAAAAATCTCCAAAAGTTCTTAAAAGCCACCTAGTATGCGATTTTTAAGTTTTAAAATTTAAATCTAATTTTTGAAAATGTTTGTACTCTTAGATTTTTTTGAAATTTTTTTGTGTAAAACTTCTATCGACTATACAAATTATTTGCCCAGTAGGATCTTGGGATAACGATTATTACTATTTTTTTAAATTTTTTTAAAAAATTTTATTGTAATTTTCCAATCTTAAAATCATTTCTACTGCTTCAATGGTGCGTCATAGAGGGGTCATTTATAACATTTCTTTGGAACAAACTAATACCCTATCTCAAATTTCTAAGGGGGCTCCCACACAAAACGAAATTTTTTTAAATGTTCTCCAACCGCTCTAACTGCCCTAATAGTGCCCTTAGAGCAACAAAATGTATGACCAACCCACGATATTTTTTTAATTCAAACATTTTCTCTGAACACACCTACCCTCTATCTTTAACTGTTAAGGCAGTCTCCATACAACTTTTTTTATTTTTTGAAAATTTGTTTTATTTACTCAATTTCCAATGGTGCGTCCGAGAGGGGTCATTAGTGGGACCGACCCCCATTTATTTTTACCCTACAACATTTTTTTAAAATATACCTACGCCCATCTCCACTCCCTAAGTAGGCTCCCATACAAATAACAGTTGGAGCAAATTTTATAAAAATGTAATTTTGAGTGGAAGACTACTTAGGGAGTGGAGATAGGGCGTAGGTATGTTTTAAAAAAATGTTGCAGGGTAAAAATAAATGGGGGTCGGTCTCACTAATGACCCCTCTCGGACGCATCATTGGACCGATAGAAGCTGATTAAATAAAACAAATTTACAAAAAATAAAAAAAAATTGTATGGGGACCGCCTTAACAGTTAAAGACAGAGGCTAGGTGTGTTCAGAGAAAATGTTTGGACTAAAAAAATATTGTGGGTCGGTCATACATTTTGTTGCTCTAAGGGCACTATTAGGGCAGTTAGAGCGGTTGGAGCAAATTTTAAATATGTCGTTTCGTGTGAGAGCCTCCTTAGAAATTGGAATTGTTTAGACGTAAAAATTCATGGGGGTCGGTCTAGAAAATGACCCCTCTATGACGCACCATTAGAGCAGTAGAATTGATTTTAAAATTGGAAAATTACAATAAAATTTTTTCAAAAAATTTAAAAATATAGTAATAATCGTTATCCCATGATCCTACTGGGCAAAAAATTTGTAGAATCGACAGAAGTTTTACACAAAAAAATTAAAAAAAAATCGAAAAGTACAACATTTTCAAAAATGATATTTAAATTTTAAAACTTTAAAATCGCATACTAGAGCGCTTTTAAGATTTTTTGGGGATTTTTTTTTAAAGGTACGTAAAAAAATAAAAATTTTGAAAAAAAAATTTGAAATTTGGACCATTTTTGAAGAAGTTATGAGTAAAAGAAGTTTGAGTAAAGGAACAAACTACCAATTTTTAAAAATTCGATATCTTTTGAACGGGTCATCAAAAAAATCTGAAAATTTAAAACGAAAAAGTTTTCGAAGGGTACTAAAAACTGTAAACAAATTAGGAAAATCTAAAAAAAAAAAATTTTCAAAGTGTACGATTTGACATGGAATGCCCCATGTATATATTCATGATCCTCGATCGATTTTAATACGATCTAGCGATGTCCGTCCGTCCGTTTACTAAAAAAATTTAATTGTTTTTTTTCAAAAATAACAAAAAAACAGTTGTTTTACACAAAATAAAATATTTCTAATCAATCTGTTTACAACAGACAGACGGACAGAAATCGTTTGATTTTCTTAAAATCGTTTGACCGATATTTCGAGGTGTTACAAACGGCATGACAAACTTAGTTATACCCTCTGCCATTTAGTGTAGGGTATAAAAAATTAATAAAATAAAACAAATTCGCACGCTACTACTTGTACAATTCAAAACACAAAAAAAAATCAACATCCACATCTCACACAACCAAGCAATTTGACTTTTGTTAACAACAAAGATTACGAAAGTATACTTGATTGAATGAACCTGACTAATGTGCCCCAATGCATGTAATTTCCTTGAACTTGTTGCGCCAAAAAGCTCAATGTGAATTTACAAAACATCGTTGTTCAGTGTAGCCAAACAGCTAAAGAGCAAAAAACAAAAAAGTAAGAATGATTTATTAAGGGAATTCACGGGCTGCTGTCGTGCCTTATCGGTCATAATTTAGGTTTTGGGATTTTTTTTCACAAAAATTTTTGTTGGAAAATTTTAATTTCACCAAAATTTTTTTTACCCAATTTTTTTTTTCAAAATTATTTTCTTTTACCATTTTTATACCCTCCAACCATAGTATGATGGTATACCCATAATGTCATTCCGTGTGTAATGCTTCGAAATATCGTTCGGGGACTCCATAAAGTGTAACTACTATTATTGTTCAGTGATAGATTCTAAGACATTCTAAGAATATCCCTTCATCCGTCTGTAGAAACCAGTCCAAACCAAAAGAGATAGACTCCTGAGGTTTGGGAAGAATATCGTGAACCTATATTCAAAATATGCCAACTCAACTTTGACCGAAATGAGTTTCCGATGGCAAATAGCTCCCTTTTTCAATTCCCATTTGTAGTAAAAATTTCAGATCAAAAAAATAATTTGTTTTCGCTCTACATCCATTTTTGTTATTCTGCTATCTCGAAGTACATTTTTTTTGGTGAAAATAAATGCCAACTCCTATTGTAAATTTCCAAAAAAATTTTCAAAATTTAAAAAAAAAACTAAATTTGACCACATATCTTATTGCAATTGCCAAAATAAAATTAAAAAAAATATTTTTGTTTCGGCACATCATATTTGTTAATTTCAGTGCGCTGAGCACAAATATCAAAAAAAAAAATAAAAATCGCTCGATTGGTTTTCGAGATATCGTCATTTCAAATTTTTAAAAAATGGTGGTTTTTTCCTACGTTCAAGAAATTTTTTAAAAAAAGTCTCAAAATTTCATTCCGCCGACCCTTTTGTAGAGTTTGAAACAATCTTTAATTTAAAACTTTTTTGAGCAAAATCCGATCATTTTAAGCCGTGGCGCCCATCGATCAAAGTTTTGGCTTTTAAGAATCTTTTTACCAAAAACCCTAAACTTTGATCGAAGGGTGCCACGGGTTGAAATGAACGGCTTTGGCTCATATTAAGCTTAAATAAAAGATAGTATCAAGCTTTATGAAAGGGTTAAAATAAAGAAATTTTTAGAGTTTTTTTAAAAAAATTCCAAAAAGTAGGAAAAAGCCGCCCATTTTGCAATTTTTTGACAAATTTTAAATGGCGTCATCTCAAAAACCGTTCGACCGATTTTATACATGTTTTGATATTCGTATTCAGCATGATAAAATTAATAAAAAAAATGTATCGCAAAATATTTTTTTTATTTTTTCATTTTAAAAAATCCAAAATTTTGGTGGAAATTTCCAAAAAGTCTAAAACCTTGATCGAAGGGCGCCACGACTTAATATGATCGTATTTGGCTCAAATTAGTTTTAAATGAAAGATTGTTTCAAGCTCTACAAAAGGTTTGGCGGAATGAAATGTTGAGACTGTTTTTAAAAAATTTCTTGAACGTAGGAAAAAACCGCCATTTTTTGCAAATTTCAAATAGCGTTATCTTGAAAACTGTTCGACCGATTTTAATTTTTTTTTTTTTTTTGATATTCGTGCTCAGCACATCAAAATTAACAAATATGATGTGTCGAAAGATATATTTATTTTTTTTTTATTTTTTCAAAAATCCAAACTTTGGCCGCTGGGCGCCACGGGTTAATTTAATCCGATTGGACTCAAATTGGTACCACATGAGGTTAAGGCCTAGTAAAATAAAAAAATGTCCGGACTTTGAAAATCGGAGAAGAAAAAATTTTGCTATACAGAAAAATACTAGTCTAATGTCTTATATTACAGGTAAGGTTCAGTTCGAAGAAAAAGTTTCCACTTGAAGAACTAAAAAGCCCAAAAAAACACAATTTTTTAATTTGAAGATCCAGCGAAAAAAATTTCACTGGTGGTTGCTGAAAATCAAGAGGTCGTGCGAAAAGTGCACAATGCTTGAAAAAGTAAAATTGTAAATTATCACATACTATTAAATTGTTTTTCATCAAAGTCGTGTGAAATAAGTCGAAACAATCCCAGCAAAACTTTGGTAATGGGTAGTGATTATATAACACATTACCAGGTAATACATATAACTTATTTGTACCATTATTTTATGATGTCTTACCAAACATTTGTTCCACAACGTATTATTTTCAAGTGAAAAATAATGCATTACTAATAATTTGCTATGTAATGCATGATTATTGGAAAAAATGTATTTCAGATTTGTTATTTCTAAACATTAAATCATGGATGACTTATATTTCGTTACATTATGTATTATTTGAAAGTTTGAAATAATGTATTATTTATAATTGGATGCATAATGCATTACAATAACATAAAAAATAATTATTTTATAAAAAATGCATAAGTTTAAACTAGAGATGGGCTCACGGCAGGAAATTTCTAACGCCACACACTCACGAGCATATTTTATCTACTTACACTCACTTACAATCACGTGAGTAAATTTAATACAAAATTACTTTTTCACTACTCGTAACACCTTATATATTATCTTCTGGTATGCTATATTATTTCATTTCTCATAACCTATAAAATATCATATATTTTACACCTTACTCGTATTCTTCGTTATAAATTTATGACTTATTTTATACCTTACTGGTATTCTTTGTGATAATGTGGATGCATTACTTTGAGTCTCATCGCCTGTTAAAATCATCAATGCTGCAATGTATAAAATAAGAGATCTTATACCTTATTTTATACCTTATTTGGTAATCTAAGTTTTGCTGGAATGTTATAAATCTGCTTCTAAGCTAAATTACGACCATAGATGTCTTCAGTGAAATTTGATGGCGGTTCTTTTTTTAGATCATTTTAACCCTCTATCTCACATTTTTAGGGGCATTTTGGCCCTTTTTTTATAAATATCCTCTTAGAACGCAATTAAGGCGTGCGTTGAAAGGGTTAAAATGTTTCACAAACATTTTTTGCATCAAATTTTACTTAGGGTTGTCAAAGGTCAAAAGATCGTACGATATAAACAAAATGTTTATTAAAAAAGGGGAAATTTTAAGTTATCATAATTAGTTACATTATTTTTACCAAAATACGTTTTATTTTTACTTTTTTAAGCATTCCGCACTTTTCTCACGAACTTTTGACCGTTGACAACCCCTAGTGTAATTTTATGCAGAAAATGGTTGTAGTTCTATGAGGGTATTTGGAAAAAGGACAAAAATTAGCCCTAAAAATGGGAGATAAAGGGTTAATATGTTCTAAGAAAAGAACCGTCATTAAATTTTACTAATGACATCTATTATCGTAAAAAAAATTCAAAACTTCAGTGGGCCATTTCAAATGAATTCGAGCTAAGTTTTTAAAACCCTTCGGGGGTTTTGCTCTACTGTTGGCAGGCGCGGATCCAGCTCTTGGGTTTGGGGGGGGGGGGGGGAAATTTTTTTTACTCCAAAAAAATTTCTTTGAAGGGAATCTCAAGTCGGATTTGAATCATTAATTAAGGTTTTTTTAGTATTTACCTCTTGTTTATTTTGATTTTTTCGATATAAACATTTCCAAATTTATTCCTATAGAAAAGGTTTAAAAACTTAAGAAAATGTATATATTGAAAAATTTAGAAAATATATAAAATTCATATTTATTCAAAATAGTTTCCTGATTTTGAAATTTTTCTGAGTCATTTGCTTAAAGAAAAATATTATCCCAATAGAAAAATTCAGAGGTTCTGAGGTATTTTGCTCAAAAAACCTTTTAGAATTTATAAAATTTTTTGCTAAATACAAATTTTAGATTCTGATACACTTTCATATGGAAAGTCTCAGATACTTATAAAATTTTCCCGCCAAAAAATCCTATATTTAGAAAAATTCTCCGATTTAGTGACGTTTTCCCCATATACAACTTTTTAGGTTCTGAATTTTTTTCTATTCTATTTTTCGACAGAAAAATCCTAAAATACCCAAACGTTCTTTCTACACCAAAATTTTCAGGTTTTGAAACACTACTTGAAAGACTTTAATGCTTTTAAAATTTTTTTAGGCAATTTTCTAGATTCTGAGAAATTTTTCTATAGAAAACTATACTTCTGCGACACTTTTAAAAAAAATTCTAAGATTCGTAAACATTTTCTGAGGCATATTTCCTATTGAAAAGTCTAAGAAATTGTGTTATAAAAATTTTAAGATTCTGAAACTTTTTTCTTATAGAAAAGGTCTCACCCAACTTCAAAAACGAAACAAAAAGTCTCAAGAGAAAAAAGCCTCAGATTCTAGAAATTTTTTTTCTTAATTCTGAGACATTTTTCCTATCGAAAAAGGTCAAGGTTTTTTTTAGGATTTTAGGATTTTCCTACAAAAATTTTACAGTTTTTCTTATTAAAAAGTCTTAAATTCTAGCACATATTTCAAACAAATACAATTTCAAAACCTGAGACATTTTTCCGTTTTTAAAAAGTCTTAGATTTTGAGACCATTTTTAAACAGAAAATATATTAGATTCCGAGACATTTTTCCTATAAAAAAATTGAATATTCTGTGTAATTTTTCCTATAGAAAAAGTGTTAGATTCTACTACATTTTTTCAATAGAAAAATTCTTAAATTTTTCCTGAAGAAAGTTTTCTTATTTTTAGATTCTGAAATATTTTTCATACATTCTGAGACATTTTTCCTACAGAAACATTTTAAGATTCTTGGACATTTTTCCTAGAGAAAAATTCTCCACTAATTTCCTTTTCTTTTTCCATTTTACCCATCTCTTCTCAGATTTTTTCTAAAGGAGAATTATCTGATTTTTTCTAATAAACAATTCTCAGATTTTTCTTATAATAAATTCTCAGATTTACAGAAAAATTGACAAATTATTCCTACAGAAAAGTTCTGATTTTTTCTAAAAAAATCTTTAAAAAATTCACAAATTATTCCTATCGAAAAAGTCTAAAATTTTTACAATAGGAAAATTCTCAAATATTTCGTCTAGAAAAATTCGCCAATTTTTTGTCGATAAAAATTTACGTATATTTTTTTTAAAGAAAAATATTATTCAGATAAAAAAATGTTAACATTCCGAGACATTTTTTTCCTAAAAAAAAATTAAGATTCTTAGACTTTTATAATAGAAGAATTTCCATAAAAATAATTCAAATTTAACCTATGGATTTTTAAATTTTTTTTTCCTTCAGAAAAATTTTAAGGTTCTTCGACATTTTTCATAGAAAAAAAATCGCAGACTATTTCATTTTCTTTTTTCCCTCTCCTTTCCTCTTCTTTCCTTTTCTTTTTTTCTTTTTTCTTTTTTCCTTTTTCCTTTTTTTTTTTTGTTTTGAATTCTGTTTGGGTGGAAATTTCCTTTCCCCCCCGTGGATCCGCGCCTGACTGTTGGTATACTTTAATTTTTGTTGGTCCCATCCAAGATACAAAATCGTGTTGCACAGTGTTATAAACGAAAATAAAAGTACACCTCGAAAATGTTGCATAACCTAAAAATATGCTTTAATTCAGAATGGTATTTAAGGAAGAAATATTTTTTTTTTTTCATAATAAAAAAAAAATTCGAGAATTTTTTTCGCCAAATATTTATTTTACCAAAATTTTATTTTTTCCCAAAAAAAAGAATTTAAGTTAGTAAAAATATTTTTTTTTTTTAAGTTTTTTCGCCAACATTTTTTCACCAAATTTATTTTTTTTTTTTGCCAAACATTTTTTATGTCAAAATTTGTCTGTCTGTGGAAATGGTGATCACGGACAAAATATTTCACAGAGATGACTGAAACTTAACATATTTATTGGAGGTTCTCCCGAGAAGTTTGGTATTGCATTTGGGCGATATCGGTTCAGCAGTTCAAAAGTTATGAACGAAAATGTAAAAGCACACCTTAGAAATTTCAGTACATTCAACATAACCTAGAAATACAAAATGCTTTAATTTGGCTTCTGGTTCACATATGTGAACATAATTGAACTCCAAATGGTATTTAAACAAGTACGAACATATTTTTTGACAAAAAAAGAAAAAAATCGCGGATTTTTTTTTTACTAAAATTTTTTTTCGCGGAAATTTTTTTTTTCAAAAGTAATTTCCTTTTAAATAAAGTTTTTTTGCAATAATCTTTTTGAAATTGTGGAGGGCCTTGCCGAATTTAACTTTTTTACTTGTTTTACTTGTTCTTGCTCAAAATGTTTTAGGAATTCGGTCAAATATAAGTTTTGTATCATCGTGTAAATACCACTATTTAATTGCAATATAACAACAAATGTAAACAAACAATCGAAAAAAGGTAAAGAACTAAAAACAAATAATTATGAAGAAAAATAACCGCAAAAAATAATAAAGATGGACAAAACGTGTTTAAAATATAAATTTACACATTTTTTTTTTGTTTATTAAAAAATGCGTTTAATTTTTTATACAAATCTCACCTGTATTTAAATTATATTTTTTTTAGCAAAACCAAATAAACTTTATCAACAAGTAGTGTATTGTATTGATTTTTTCATTGATTTATGGGATTTCCATATAAAGAGTAAATAATATTGAAGTATGTACTTTAGAAATTTTTTATAAAAGAACAAAGATGCACATTATGTACGTTTTATTTAAATTATTTTATTATTTAACTACGTCAGTAAATTTTAATCTTATTTAATTTTTTGTATAATTTTCATTAGAAATATTTTTTTTTTTAATAAAAATTCTATAAATTCTAGAATTTGCACTTTTGTAATTCACTATCTTTTTGCATTTGAAAATTATGTACAATATATTTTTAATGCATTTTTTATTTATTTTATTTATTTTTCAAACAATTGTTTCGAAATGTTATCTATAAGTCACTGTGAAAAGCCCATGATTAAATTATTTACTTTTTTTTATGTATGTATTTTGATGATGTTATACAATAGAGAGTAGTTTGTAAACTACTTTTATTTGCGCCGGAACATTCGCAAAATAGTTGAATAAACAAATAGAAATTACTATGCACTATGTTTAAGAGTTGCCAACTAGTTTTAGATAAAAAAAAATAGAAAATTCCTTTTGCAAAGTGCAAGTAGTACCATATCTATCCACCATCTATTTAGTGTACTTTCCTTATTAAAACTTTTTTTAGGCTTAAAACTTTTTTTTAGTAATTTATGTAAAAAAAAAAATTTTAGAGTGTAAAAATTTTTTTTTGAGTGTAAAAAAAATTTTTTTTTAGTGTAAAAAATTTTTTTTTGAGTGTAAAAAATTTTTTTTTGAGTGTAAAATTTTTTTTGAGTGTTGTTTTGTGCCACAATTTAGATTTTAATTTTTCAACTTCAAACAACAAGTAAAATTGCTTAAAAATTTTCACTACAAAATTTTGTACAAAAAAATTTTTGAGTGAAAAAATTTTTTGAGTGTGAAAAATTAATTTTGAGTTTTAAATTATTTTTTGAGTTAAAACAACAATTTCTTCAATATTTTTAAGGCATACCAAAGTCAGAAATGCGAAAAACCCACACTTAAACAAGTGAAAGTGTTATATTCGGCTTTGACGAATCTTTTATACCCTCCAACATGTAAAATAAAAAAAAAATCAGGGGCAATTTTTTTTTTTGGGGTGGGATTTTGGTGGGAGACGTTGGGGGACGTTGGGGGATGTTGGGGGACACCTTTCCCTTGCGATAGATGTTATCAAACGTATTTATTATGATTATTTCAATTATTTAATTCAATTAGTCATTAATACAATATATTTTTTATATCCACGACCACAAAGGGGGCGGGTCAGGCATTTTTTTCTTCGCTGGGTCCACATGCAGGGTTTTGAACTTCCTCTAACTTAAAAATGTTTGATTTGAATAACAAAAGTACAAAAAAACCCTTTAAAAAATGAAGAATTTCTGACATTGATTTAATTCTCAAAGGGGGAACTTTTTTACCCTTTGTTTCGGAACTTAATTAGCCTATGACCATAAGACATATTCGTGCCAAGCTTCGGAAGTCTAGCGCTTTTGTTTTGGACTGTATAGTGTCCTCTACAGTCGGACATCGCTAGAATATCTTAGAATCGATCACTGATCAATAGGGCAAGTACTTTCATGCATCTAAAAATCGAAAATATGTGCCTATACACTCAAAAAAATACGTTAGTAGATTTACTAATTTTTTTTTGCTAATGCTAGTTAGCTAACTTTTAGCAAATTTTTAGTTGAGATTAGCATGTTAGCAAAAAATTCTTGTAAACTTCATTTAGCATATTAGCAATTTTAAACAAACTTTGAACTAATTTCTTTTGCTAAATTTGAAATTGAGTTGACAACATTTTTACAAGATTTTTTGCTAACATTAGCAAAAATAAATGATAAATTTTTTTTTATTTTCCGAAAACTTAAAATGGCGCTATCTCGGAAACTAAGCCAGATAGAGCAAAATGGAGGGCATTTTTGGTTCTTAGAATATCCATATTTTCGCGGACCCTAATGGGACCTAACTTTGGATCCAAAAAAGTTAGCATTCCCGAAAATTTTAAAATGCTCATATATCGGTAAATATTGCCGACACAACAAAAAGTCCAAAAGAATTTTTGTAGCTCTCAACACGTAGAACAAGACCGCAAAATAATCAAAAGCTCTCCGAGTAATATTTTTGAAGTTATCGAGTTTTTTAATTCTCAAGACCCCAGTGATCCCCTAAAATCACGTATCTCAAAAACTAAGCAAGGTAGAGCGAAACGGACACAAATTTTGGATAAAAAACTATGACGATTTTTAAGGAACCCAACTAGGTCTAGGCCCATCGGGGTCTGGACCTATTGGGTCCGAACCCAATGGGGTCCTCAAATGTGTATGAACTAAGCTGAAATAAAAATTATTTCAGTTAACTAATTTTTAGCAAAACGGTTTTGCTAACTTTACCAAAAAAATTGTGGGTTCAAAATCAGCAAATTTTCTTGTAGGTTTACAAGCTTTTTTTGCTAACTTTACAGTTTTTTTTTTTTAGTGTAATATGCTTCTAAAAATCAAAAATATGCACTTAAAATTTAAAAAATATGCACTTAAAATTTAAAAAAATATCCACTTAAAATTTAAAAATATGTTTTAAAAATGAAATGCTTTAACTAAAAAAGAGCTTTGTTAATATAAATTAGATTTTTTCAAATGCTTTAATGCCCTCTACAATATCAAAGAAACGTTTGTTTTTGAGTGGACACAGCCTTTAATTAAAAAATATTTTTTTATTGACACATTTTGTAAAAAAAATTTTAATTAAACAAATTTTCTTAAAAAGTTCTTTTCTTTGACTCAAAAAATGTTTCTGGAAAAAAAAACATTTTTAATTAAAATATTTTATTTTAATTCAAATACTTCTTTAGCAAATTTTTGTAAAAAAAAATAAATTTTTTGGGTATAAATTTTTTTGAGCTAAAAAATTGACTTGAGTCACAAAAATAATTTGTAAAATATTTTTAAAATATTTTTGTGGCTACCAATCTTTTTCAAAACGTATTTAGCGTTTTGTACAATACGTGAATTCAGGGTAAAACCTATTTTACTTTCACGGTTTTGTTCATAACTTCTTAACTACTGTGCAAATTTCGCTAAAATTCAAAACCAACCTGACCAGGAGAATGACAAAAGTTGTTGTATAGGCATTTCTGAGAAAATTTTCCAGTAAGAAATTTTTAAAATCTAAGAATTTTTCTTTACGGTTAATGAAATGCTTCAGAATAGGAAAATTTTAAACCTTTTTTAAGAATCTAAAAACTTTATTTTCAGAAATAAATTTCTAAGAAAATGTCTCAGAATATCATGTCTATAAGAAAATAATATTTTTTTACGAGAAATAGTGGCTCGTTTTTGGTTTATGTTAAGGTTCTTGAAATTATTTTTTGAAAAAAAGTTAATGAAAATTAAAAAAGTGCAATTTATATGAAAATATGCAAAAATATGCATTTATACCAAAATATGCATAAATATGCAACTACAAATCGATGCCATTTTATTGGAAATTTATTGATTCGGATAGATATTTAATTTATGTTATGTTTGGAGTGCCGAGTAAAAACATGAATTTTCATGAAAGTACTTGCCCTACTGATCATAATATAGATGGGGCATTCCATGTCAAATCGGACACTTTGAAGCATTTTTTTTTTTAAATTTTCCAATTTGTTTATATGCTATTTACATATGCCCCGAAATCCACATAAATTTGGATTTCAAATCCAATTAAAATCTATACCGTTTACATATGCTTTTTTGACATTTAGCGGGATTTTGTTTGTACTAACTCTGTATTTTCTTTTGATTTGTGTACAGGGTTGTTAGTTGGAAAATTATCCAATTTTATAAATATTTCTAAAAACAATGATTTTTCTTTGCCGGAGCCAATATTTTCAATCCCACTAGTATATGTTGGGACCACAATATCAAAAAATGTGTTTTTAAGGAGTGAGATCATAAAAATGTTAACACACATAAAGTTAAAAAAAAAACAGACTACTGAATTTTAAGACTTCAAACCAAATTTTTATTAAATACAATTTAATACAAAATCATAACAAAAAAACCGCATGGAACTCTAACCACTACGAACAAAGTTATCCACTTTTTCCGGAAACCCTCCCATTAAGGCTTTTATGGTAGTTTCTGTCACCTTTTTAGAGCAGGTGGTCCACCTACGTTTGAAATCTTGCATGTCCTGGGAGACCTTTTTTGTGCCCTTTAATTCTTTTTTAACAAGAGCCCAATATCTCTCCACTGGCCTGAGCTCCGGGCAGTTTGGTGGATTTGCCTCTCTTGGTACAAAAACCACATTATTATCATTATACCACTCCAGCGCTTTCTTGCTGTAGTGACAAGATGCTAAATCGGGCCAAAAGTAAGTGGATACATTGTGCTGACTCAAGAACGGAAGAAGTCTCTTCTGCAAACACTCCTTGATATAAATTTCGCTGTTTATAGAGCCAGATGTCACAAATGACTGGCTTCTTTGGCCGCAGCTACATATGGCTTGCCATACTAGGAATTTTTTGGGGAATTTCGTTTGCTTTTTTGACCGAAATTTTTCCGCAACATTTCCTCGAACATCGGAAACATAAAATTCTTGACCAGGGAGCTGCGCAAAATCAGCCAGGACATAAGTTTCGTCGTCCATTACACAACAGTTGTATTTTTTTATAAAATTTGATTTCAATTTTGTAGCTCTGGTTTTGGCCTCCAAATTTTTAAAAGCGTTTCTATCGGGAACTTTTTGAACTTTGTAGGACTTTAGTCCCGCCTTACGTTTCACTTTACGTACAAAAAAGTCTGAGCATTGGGCTAACCGAGCTGTTTTTCTGCCAGATGTGTTAGGAGCTCTCTTAAGGATGCTTTTAACTTTATATGCCTTACCAATGTTACGATAACCAGTCGTTGTTCCTGTTCCCGGCTTCCTTTCAATTGTTAGGTGTTCCAGATACCTTTTTACCACTTTTGAAACTGTTTGGCGGCATACATTAGTTTCTTTGGCAATTTTTTTGTATGTCCATGTTTGGTTTTGTTGAAAATATTTAATTATTTTTGAACGCACTTTTCTTTCATCGTCCATTGTGTAAAAAATTGCAAATTAAAACTCATGATGTAAATTAATTTATTAACTGACATATTTTTAAAATGTAAACTGCCGAAAAAAAAAAAAATTGGAAGCTTTACACCAAAGTTGTAGGCAAAAATGTGTGTTAACATTTTTATGATCTCACTCCTTATGTAGAGCTGCTTCTTTAAATGCAAGAAAATTAACATTTTTGCCAAGTTTGGGGCCGCCACCATTGAGTGTTTTTCTTTGTTAGGAAGACCAAATTGGTCAACTAAATTGTGCGTTTACCATTTGCAATGGTAAATTTTAAATGAAACATTGTTAAACATTGTTTTTATTAATCTTTTAATAGTTTTAAAAAAATAAATTTTAGTTGTTTTTTTACTTTATAAAAAACAACAACAGCTGATAAAAAATCGTGTGCAGCGTTGTAAAAAAAGCATTAGGGATGATTATTTTGGGAAAACCCATAGTTGTACAATTAAGTAGTAGAAATTTTTTGGATTTTAAATTGCGATTTTACGATTTTCCCAAAATCCAAGTTTTTTTTTTGTATGGGATTTGACATTTGAAATCCAAAAAAGTAATTGGATTTACTTGGATTTTCATTGAAATCCCATTTTTTTTGGATTTCGAGGCATATGTAAATGGCCTATTACAGTTTTTAGTACCCTTCGAAAACTCCTTCGTGGTAAATTTTCAGATTTTTTCGATGACCGGCTCAAAAGATATCGAATTTTTAAAAATTAGTAGTTTGTTCCTTAACTCAAACTTCTTCAATAATAGTCCAAATTTCAAATTTTTTTTTTAGTTTTTGTTTTTTTTTTTACGTACTTTTAAAAAAAAATCCCAAAAAATTCTTTAAAGCGCTCTAGTATGCGATATTTAAGTTTTAAAATTTAAATCTCATTTTTGAAAATGTTTGTACTCTTCGATTTTTTTGAAATTTTTTTGTGTAAAACTTCTATCGATTCTACAAATTTTTTGCCCAGGAGGATCGTGGGATAACGATTATTACTATTTTTTTAAATTTTTTGAAAAAAATTTATTGTAATTTTTCAATCTTAAAATCATTTCTACTGCTCCAAAGGTGTGTCATAGAGTGGTCATTTATAAGACCGACCCCCATTATAATTTACGTCTTAACATTTCTTTGGAACAAACTAATACCCTATCTCCAATTTCTAAGGGGGCTCCCACACAAAACGACATCTTTTAAAATTTATTCCAACCGCTCTAACTGCCCTAATAGTGCCCTTAGAGCAACAAAATGTATAACCGACCCACAATATTTTTTTTGTCCAAACATTTTCTCTGAACACACCTACCCTCTATCTTTAACTGTTAAGGGGGTCCCCATACAATTTTTTTTTTTTTGTTTTTTGTAAATTAGTTTTATTTAATCAGCTTCTACTGGTCCAATGGAGCGTCCGAGAGGGGTCATTAGTGAGACCAACTCCCATTTATTTTTACCCTACAACATTTTTTTAAAACATACCCACGCCCTATCTCAACTCCCTAAGTAGGCTCCCATACAAAATTACATTTTTATAAAATTTGCTCGAACAGTTATTTGTATGGGAGCCTGCTTATAGGGCGTAGGTATGTTTTAAAAAAATGGTGTAGGGTGAAAATAAATGGGGGTCGGTCTCACTAAAGACCCCTCTCGAAAGCACCATTGGACCGGTAGAAGCTGATTAAATAAAACATATTTACAAAAAAAAATAATAATTTTATGGGGACCGCCTTAACAGTTAAAGATAGAGGTAGGTGTGTTCAAAGAAAATGTTTGGACTGAAAAAATATTGTGGGTCGGTCATACATTTTGTTGCTCTAAGGCAATGGTTCCCAACCTTTGATTCTCGCCCCACTGGGGGGCAATTTGAAGCTTCCAGGGGGGCAACGAGGAAATTTTTTAAGACTTTTTTTAGTCAAATTAACTACATAAAAATTTTTTTTAACAAAATTAACTACAAAAATTTTGTTAATCGCTTCAAATTTTTACTCTAAACTTAGTTTAAATGCTTAATTTACAAAAACTCAGCTTAACCAGTAGTTATTTTTCATTAGAAACAAAAATTTGAAAAATTAGCAATTTTTTCTTGAGTGTAGGGGGGGGCAAGGGAATTTTTTTAACCTAAAAGTGGGGCGTGGCATAAAAAAGGTTGGGAACCATTGCTCTAAGGGCACTATTAGGGCAGTTAGAGCGGTTGGAACAAATTTTAAAAAATGTCGTTTTGTGTGGGAGCCCCCTTAGAAATTGGAGATAGGGTATTAGTTTGTTCCAAAGAAATGTTAAGACGTAAAAATTAATGGGGGTCGGTCTTATAAAGGACCCCCCTATGACGCACCATTAGAGCAGTAGAAATGATTTTAAGATTGGAAAATTACAATAAAATTTTTTCAAAAAATTTTAAAAAATAGTAATAATCGTTATCCCACGATCCTCCTGGGCAAAAAATTTGTAGAATTGGTAGAAGTTTTACACAAAAAAATTTCAAAAAAATCCGAGTGTACAAACATTTTCAAAAATGAGATTTAAATTTTAAAACTTAAAAATCGCATACTAGAGCGCTTTTAAGAATTTTTTGGTATTTTTTTTTAAAAGGTACGTAAAAAAACAAAAATTTTGAAAAAAATAATTGAAATTTTGACCATTATTGAAGATGTTATGAGTAAAGGTACCTACAGACTACGCAATATTATGTACAATATTCAATTATATTGATGGTGTGTGGGTAATATTGACGATTGTACAATGGTCAATCTTACCCATACACCATCAATATAATTGAATATTGTACATAATATTGCGTCGTCTGTAGGTACCTTAAAAGAAGTTTGAGTAAAGGAACAAACTACCAATTTTAAAAAATTCGATATCTTTTGAACGCGTGATCAAAAAAATCTGAAAATTTGCCACGAAGGTGTTTTCAAAGGGTACTAAAAACTGTAAACAAATTGGGAAAATCTAAAAAAAAATGTTCAAAGTGTTCGATTTGACATGGAATGCCCCACATATATGTATTTTACAGGGTCCTAGACCGATATTTCCTTGCATTGCACACGGAATGACAAAGTGAGGTATTAAAAAATTTGTTCAATTAATTGACATAACTTAATCGATTTATTCGTTATTCAAAAATCGTCATTTCAAACAAGAGTTTGATTTTGTTTGATCGATTAATCGAATTGTTCTTAATCGGTTGACAACTCTATTAAATATTTTGAATAAGTTTAATAAAATAATTTTGGTTTCGATTAAAAAAATCTAAATCTAAGCCGGATTGTTTTGAAGTAGGGTGTATTTAAATATTAAATTTAAAGTAATGAGTTTAATGCAGGAAATTACATTAATTTGTTAATATTGCCACAATTATAAAATTAAAAATAGGCAAATAATTGTTGTCATTAATCATATCGAATTGAAATATGCAATTGACCTTATTATGTTTATTGATGTCTATCTACTCTATCTGAATGACATTCAGTAATATATCTAGGCTGACCATTTGTACTGATTTTATCAGTACATGTACTGATTTTTGATCACGGGTTATGATCAAAAAACTATGTAGTCGTACACACAAAAAATTGTTGGCTAAAAATTTTCAATTAAATCTATTGATCAACAAAAATTTATATGAGTCAATCAATGTTTTGATTAAAATTTTTTAGATTTTCTTTAACTGTCGAAATACAAATTTTCAACATAGCAGATTTTGTTTTCGCTTTAATTTATTTGAATAGATTAATTCGAAAATATACAAAATAATCGGGTTTTGTTTTTTTTCCAACATATTGGAAAGCAAAAAAGATGAAAATTCTGATAATTTTGTCATAAGCTTACTATTCATTTGTTAAATCAATCATTATTTTGATTAAAAAATTTATCAAATTTTTGTTCAAAATCGAAAAAATCTTTGATTAAAAAAATTTTCAATCACCTACAATTTGATGATTGGTATAACAATTTTTTTAATTGGAGGAATTTCAATTAAAAAAATTATTGAATCTGCGTTTTTGTTGATTGAAATTCGTTTAAAATTTGTTCCTTGTATTTTACTTGGCTATCATTCAATCATGTTGTTTAGTCGATACTATGGCAATAATGTATTATTTACTTACTATACACACTTTTCTTTCTCTTAAATGCTCTTTAGTTTAGTGGAAATTTATTTCAGGTTTTTAAATGAAAAGACAAAAGTGATGTCATAATGAAAAGTACCTATCCTTACATCGTTACCAAGGAAATATCTTGCAACTTGTTTCTAATACAGCATGTTCTGTAAAAATCACAGAAAGTTTTTCTAAGTAAAAAAAACGAAGTTAAATTCGACTTTGACGAATTCATGAATACCCTCCACAAAGCACAAAATATTTTAAATAAAAATAAATAAGATTTGCACTCCATTTTCTTTACGAAGAATTTTTCAAAATCCGAGCATAATTCTATACGAAAAATATCTTAGAATATGAAAATTTTTCTATACGGAAAATATATCAGAATCTCAGAACTTCTTTTCACTACGAACAAGTAAGAAAATTATAGTCGGTCAAGACCGATCATATAATACCCTACACCAGAGTTTCCTGGAAAATGGGTCCCATGGACCGATTAGATCTATATTTTGTCAAATCTTTAATCAGTGTAAAAAGCACTCACAAATCAAATTTGAGTGGAATAGGCTTCTTTTTGTTGACAACAAACCGCTTTAACTGAATATCGGGCGAAATTTTCACACGGGGCCTGAGTCCAAAACTAGTCCGATGATTATCAAGTTTGATAAGGTTATTCAAGTACGCGTTTAACATACACAAACAAAATTTTAATTAAATATTTTCTATTTTCATGAAATTTGAGACATTTATGGGAAAATCGGTAAGGTGGTTTGTATGGGGGCTACAATAAGAACTGGTCCAATTTCTTTGAAATTCGGAATTGTGATTTGTGAAGACAAAACATATTTACCTTCCAAATTTCAAAAATATACCTATTATAATACGGTTATTAGAGTCCAGACCTGTAAAAATGTTGTACTTAAGTATTTTTAAGTAAATATTCAAATACTTATACTTAAAGTTTTCAAGTTCAAATATTTTATTTACTTACTTAACATTTGTTTAAGTAAGTAAAAAAAATATTTGTATTTAAAAAATCAAATACAAGTAAATTCAAATATGTTTATACTTGCTATAAGTAAAATACTTACTATAAGTAAAATACTTATTATAAGTAAAATACTTGAAGAAAATGTTTACAAATAAAATATTTGAACTCAAATAAAATATTTGGCAACATTTTTTCAAATAAATTTATTTGTCATAAATATTTTTATTTATATATAAAACTTTCAAGAATTTTTTTTGGAATTTATAAAATTTTCTACTACGCAAAAAAGCTTAATTCAGCGAACACTTTTGGGCTGAATCTTTGGATTTGGTGATCGTTAAGTCCAGCCGAAGGCCGTTACATAGAAGATGTATATTTTGCGAAGCCGGTTGGCCTGATTGTCCATGCAGAGATCTACATGTATACATACATACTAGAGTGGCACTTAAAAATTAAATTTTCGAATTTCAAAAAGCGCGGGTCGGAATATTGTGTAATTGCGTCTAAAAATGATTGTGTAAAAATTTCAGGAAAATCGAATAACTTTAACCCGTGCCGCTTTGAGGTCAAAGTTTCGGGTTTTTGGGGAAAAAGGACGATGATTTGAAAAAAAAACTAAAAAAAAGTTTTTATGAAATTAATTAAAATAATTTTTTTTTATTTAGCTTTGACTCAAAACTACTTGGAAAAAATTATGTCAACTTTGTATGACATCATTAACCCGTTAAAAATTTTAAGCTAAAAATTACCATAAATTTAGGGGGGTACTTGAAATGAGTATTTTCGATTTTTTAAAAATTTTATTAAACAAAATTTTTAAATTCAACATTTCTATACAAGTCACTTATAAAAAACATCCTAAAGATTAAATATTAAAAAAATTGGGGATATACACCGACTCAATTTGTTTTTGGAGCCGTTTGATTTTTGTGGATTTCAAGGAAATTAGAATTTTGTGTAAATTTTTTTTTATGAAAATCGATTTTCGAATAAACTGACCAAATTTAAATTTTTTGTTGCTTCTTTTGATCAAATTAATTCAGTTAAAAATTTTTAACTTTATTAGACATCGTTAACCCATATTGGCAGGGGGCAAATTTGACCCAAGCAGCAAATTCAAAGTTTGTTTCTAGAATTTTAAGAATTTTGTTGTTTCAAAATCATTTTGGTGGTCTATTACGTACTAATTTATAGTGTCCGACCGAATATTTGGCTTCGGCATTGGCCAAAGAGCAGCACTCGGCCAGTATTCGGCTTCGGCTACATTTTTGGCCAAATATGGCCTTTTACCGAATAATTATATAAAACTTGTACGAACGTGTTAAAAAATGTTTTTGTGGAAAAAACAAACACTAAAAAAAAGTCTTGTACTCAAAAAAAATTTTTACTCAAAACTGGTTTTACACTCGAAAAAATGTGCACTCAAAAAAAAAAATTATTTTTACAAAAATTAATAAAAAAAAGCATTTATGGATTCGGTCAAATTTAACTTTTTTATTTGTTTTTACTATTTAAATATATTTTGACCGAATCCATAAATGTTTTTTTTATTAATTTTTGTAAAAATAATTTTTTTTTGAGTGCACATTTTTTCGTACAAGTTTTATATAATTATTCGGTATAAGGCCATATTTGGCCAAAAATGTAGCCGAAGCCGAATACTGGCCGAGTGCTGCTCTTTGGCCAATGCCGAAGCCAAATATTCGGTCGGACACTATAAATTAGTATGTAATAGACCACCAAAATGATTTTGAAACAATAAAATTCTTAAAATTCTAGAAACAAACTTTAAATTTGCTGCTTGGGTCACATTTGTCCCCTGCCAATATGGGTTAACGATGTCTAATAAAGTTAATAGTTCTTAACTGAATTAATTTGATCAAAAGAAGCAACAAAAAATTTAAATTTGGTCAGTTTATTTGAAAATCGACTTTCATAAAAAAAAAATTTACACAAAATTCTAATTTCCTTGAAATCCACAAAAATCAAACGGCTCCAAAAACAAATTGAGTCGGTGTATATCCCCAATTTTTTTAATATTTAATCTTTAGGATGTTTTTTATAAGTGACTTGTATAGAAATGTTGAATTTAAAAATTTTGTTTAACAAAATTTTTAAAAAATCGAAAATACTCATTTGAAGTACCCCCCTAAATTCATGGTAATTTTTAGCTTAAAATTTTTAACGGGTTAATGATGTCATACAAAGTTGACATAATTTTTTCCAAGTAGTTTTGAGTAAAAGCTAAATAAAAAAAAAATTATTTTAATTAATTTCATAAAAACTTTTTTTATTTTTTTTTTTCAAATCATCGTCCTTTTCCCCAAAAACCCGAAACTTTGACCTCAAAGCGGCACGGGTTAAAGTTATTCGATTTTCCTGAAATGTTTACACAATCATTTTTAGACGCAATTACACAATATTCCGACCCGCGCATTTTGAAATTCGAAAATTTAATTTTTAAGTGCCACTCTAATACATACATATGCATGTAAAATTTTGAAGTCCTTAATAAAAATTATGAATGTATGTAGCGAAGCCGTTATGGTTGAGGCTGTGGAGTTTGTAAAGCCCTACAAAAGTGGTCCAAAGCCCTACAAAAGTGGTCCAAAGCCCTACAAAAGTGGTCCAAATAACAAAAAAAAATGCAAAAATTATTGTTTCCAGATTAAGGAGACTTACACCATTTAAAAATATACAAAGTTCCAATGAAGGGGCCATCAGATGACAGACAAATCTTGCAATTTGTCTTCCAACCGAGCATTTTTTTTCTGAAATATTTGCGAACACACATCTGAACACATGCTATTGTTGACGCCATTTGCATTCGGTCGTTAGACAAATTGTAAGATTTGTCTGTCCTCTGATTGGCACCTAACGGACGTTATGAACATTAACCATATAGGACATAAACATATGACATCAATGGTTGTTTATTATATTAAACTTCAATTGTGCGGACGTGTTTTTGGTTTGCTCCACAAAAATCGTTTTTTAAACCGTCAAATTATTATTAAAAATAATAACAAACAAAAAAAAAATCGCGTAAAGACGATCCTTAATGTTTCTAAAAACAAAAAAAATAAAATATAAACAAAAAGAAATAAACAAACTTTATTAAGAAATAAAAATTAATATACAAACAGTGAAAAAAATAAAGTGATACAAACAATATGCCTGTTGGGCACTCTCCGCCAACACCGAACTCCTTGTTATTTACAACAATAAAAAACACTCCCGCGCAAAAATTTAGTGATCACTCTACTCTCTCTGCGCATGCGCAAGACATACCATGGAGTATTCAATGCTCTACTCCAACAACATCAAATAATTTTTTACCCCTACCCCTGTCTTTAACAACACTCCCACTCACTAAAGTAACATCATCTTTCTCATCAGTTACAACTCAATTACCCACCACTACTACTACTGTAGCAACACTTACCCCACTCTTACCGATTATGTCTACATGTAATTCTTACATTGCCCATAATCCTCTTAATAAAACTCAAGCATTCAAATCGTGTGAGCAAGAGAGTATTATTAATAACAACTCAACAATAAAGAGTGTAAATAAAAAAATTACAAACACCCAACAGTTGGCAATGGTCGCATCAAATGGTGCTATACCAAAGAATTCACAATCGGTAATAAGTAATAATAAAAATTTAACCCCAAAACTATCTGGTAGTACCAATGGTAAAAATATGAGTGCTATTGAATCTGCAACCAATTATGGCATTTTAACCCCCAAACCCGTGCAAACAGGAATTGATAAATACATCACTATTTTGAAGAGAAAGCGAAGTCCAAGATCATCAAACACTGTGCGTGCAGCTAAACAAATAAGAGAACACGATGCTGATACAAATACAGGTAACCGTTTCGCTATATTAGATAGCGAAACAATTGATCCAGCTCCACAAGGTAAGACCTCCAAACCGCCCCCAATATTCCTCAGAGAGCAAAACTCCAATACCCTCATCACTGATATTATCTCGGTAATTGGTGAACACTCATTTCACGTAATCCCTATTAAAAAGGGTAACATAAGCGAAACGAAAATTCAAGTTTATACCCGAGTAAAAAAGTTTATATATAATTATATATAATTTGATATAACCACTTTTATCTAATTATATATAATTTGATATAATTATATATAATTCTATCCAGGAATTGGTGGATAAAATTTTATAAAATTAGATAAAATTATATCAAATTATATATAATTTGATAAAATTATATATAATTTTATAAAATTATATCCGAAAAATTTTTTTATATAATTTTATATAATTTGATAAAATTTTATAAAAAAAGATATGATTTTATAAAATTAGATATGAAGGACCCCCAAGTTTTTGGATTTTTTTTAATTAAAATTTCAGGAATTAATTTTATTTTTTTTATTTATTCAAAGTTAAATATTAAAAAAATGTACATAAAAAAAAACATGGAAGAAATTAGCTTAACATATTCAAATAAAAAATTACACATTAAAGTTCAAAGAATTTTAAAATAACAAATTTTTTATATTGTAAATGTAAAAAACAGTGATCTATCATGGAAGGGTTCTAAAGTAGTTGCTGTTCTTTTAATATGAGGATCAAAAAATTAAAAATTAAGTTTTTTACGTTCCAATTACATATTTAATACATCATATTGGGCAAAGCACTACACAAACAAATTAAAATTATATTTTCCTCTAAAATGTGAGAGTTACCACCAAAATGCGATTTTGTTACTTGAACTTCCATGTTAGACCACCGTTAAAAAATTTTTACCATGAAATTTCTAAATTATTCTCCAACCAGCAGACACCCCAAGGACAGCTTATGATTTCCACATTCTTCTTCTTGATAGAAAAATAATTCCGTTGTTGAAAACGAAAAACCTGCAATCAAGAAACGAAATTTAATGAATATTTATACCATTAAATATTGGTAAAACTCTATACTTACATTTTTTTTGCAAATTTTCCATGTATTTCTTGTGTTTTCCATGTATTTCTTGTGTTTTCGATAAATTTTCATGTTTTCAATCAAAATTTTAAATTAAAATTATTTCATGAAAATTTTTTTGACAGAATTTTTTGAAAAGTAATTTAAAATAAAAACATTTCGGGGAAGTATAACTAGGTAAAGGGAAGTATATATACACATTCCACTCTAATGGACTAAATTTTGTATGAAATAAATTGCAATATTCTTTAAACATTGCAATTTAACCTAAAAAAAAACACAAAAGGACAAAATAATTAAGATTATATTATAATTAATTTTGGTTTTCGATTTTTAAAGGGTAGATCTGCAATTACTTACGAGGCATGTCTCTCACAGGGCACCCACCGATTGTCCTGAAACTTGCGTATGGGAAAAATGGGAGGAAAATAAGAGTTACCTGTTTTTTATTAGCTGCCCAATCTCAAATTTAGGGGGCCAAAGTGGAGGGGGAAAAATTTATATTTTTTTAGTTTTTTGAGAATTTTTTAAATTTCTTCAAAAGAAACTATATGAACATTTTATACAGATTGGAATGTTTTTTCAAGCCCTATCAAATGGTGTATCGGTGTTGTCCAAATTCGGTTTTGTTAAGTCCTTATTTTCAAAAATGTAAAAACTTTAGGGTAGTTTATATAGAGAGGTATATATGGAGAGATATAATAATCTTTATTAAAATTAAGCTGCCCGTATTTTTGCATTTGGTGAAATTCATGCTAGTTCGGGTTTTTTTCCTAATTTTCCCGAAATACCACATTTTTTAAAAGGTGGCAACCCTTTTTGTAATTTGAGATTATGCAGCAAAAAAAAACAGGTAACTCTTATTTTTCTTTCCTCATTCCCATATTAAAGACCTTCCTTGTTAGTTAATTTCAAGCCACAAATATTATTGTTAACTTCACTAAAATTGTTTCCTTATTATTAACAGAATTGAGCAAAAATATAAATATCTAATAAAAATATAATTATCATGGTTTTTGGTATCACAATCGATCACGGATAAATAGAAAAAATAATTTATGGGATCCTATACCGTTATTTAAATGCGTTACACACGGATTGACAAAGTGAGTATACCCCCATAATGTGGTTGTAGGGTATTAAAAATATAGCATTTGCATATACGTTATTGTATTTTTTTTGCATTAAAAAATATTTTTATAAAATTATATATAATTGTATAAAGCAGATCTAATTATATATAATTATATATAATGATATTTTTATAAAAATAAATTTATATATAATTATATATAATTTTATATAAATTTATATAATTTTATCAAATTATATATAACCTTTTTTACTCGGGTAGTGAGGAAAATTTTCGCAAATTAAATTCCCATTTTGAAATTGGGAAAAAAAGTTTTTATACGTATCAGTTGAAAAGTAGTAAAGGTATGCAAGTCGTAATAAAAGGAGTTGACTCCAATGTTGATCCTTCCGATATTCAAAAAGTGCTTCAGAATGAAGGCTTTAAGATTAAGTCCGTGAGTAATATTAGAAATAGAGAAAGGACACCCCAACCTTTATTCCGCATTGAACTTGAGCCAAATGATATCCGACTAAAAAAAGGCGAAATTCATCCCATTTATAATTTGAAGTATTTACTTCATCGTAAAGTTACAGTCGAAGAGCCCCATAAAAGAAAAGGCCCCGTTCAGTGCCTTAATTGCCAAGAATTTGGTCATACTAAGGCATACTGTATGCACCCCGCCGTGTGTGTAATTTGTGCTGAGTTACACAGTTCAAAAGCGTGCACAAAGTTGAGAACAGACCCATTGTTGAAGAAATGCAGTAATTGTGGCGAAAACCACACTGCTAATTACAGAGGATGTGCCGCATACTCTCTCGAAAAGCGCTTTATTGCCAATAAAAGGCAAACTCCCCGGCTAGGTCCACAGTCCGCCCAGGACAATTCGGAACCACACCCCATTAATGTAAATGCCCCAAATATTCCAGAATTCAATCAGAATATTCACTCTTTTGCATCTGTTTTAAGAGGTCGACCCAAAGTTCAAATAACCCCAATGCAACCCCAAGTTCAATTTACTCCATTACAACCCCAAGCTCAAGATACGCCACAAAATGCGGGATCGAATCCTCAAATCAATGCTGAGAATCCTCAGGATCATCCCACTACCCAAAATTTTAATCTTAGTAGACTCGAGGCGACAATTAATACGTTAGTTCAGTCAATATCGAACTTCACGAATACAATGGGAAACATGATGCAAGAGATAGTAAGAATGCAGTCTATGTTATTGCAGGCTGTGTTAAGTAAACCATGAACAGTCTTAAAATATGTTTCTGGAACGCAAACGGCATTCGCCAACACAAAGACGAGCTTGATTATTTTCTCAGAAACAAGCAAATAGATATAATGCTTGTTTCTGAGACTCATTTGACTTCTCGAAGTGCTTTCTCAGTACATGGTTTCACACTGTATGATACAAAAGACCCCAGAGGAAGGGCATGTGGAGGCTCAGGCATTCTAATTAAAACTCGACTGAAACACCATCTTATGTGTGATCTCTGCGAAGATTACCTCCAAGCAACTACAATACGCGTGGAGGAGTTTAATATGAACCTAGTGATTTCGTCCATTTATGCTCCCCCCAGATTTAAAATAAATGGAAATCAGTTTGACACTTTTTTTAAATCACTAGGATCACGTTTTCTGGCAGCTGGCGACTATAATGCCAAGCATACATTCTGGGGGTCACGCCTCATTACCCCGAGAGGCCGTGTATTGTTTGATACGATTTCTAAAATGGGTCTGGATGTGGTCTCAAGCGGAGAACCGACATACTGGCCGTCAGATCGTAATAAGATTCCTGATCTTATCGACTTTGGTGTGACTAGAAATATAGAAAGAAATTTCGTTAGTGTAGAATCTTCTTTGGAACTCTCTTCAGACCACACACCCACTATTGTTACTCTCCTTAACCCCCGAGAAATTGTATCCCCCACTGGTGACTTAGCACTCACAGGCAAAGGAACAAATTGGCTAAAATATAGAAAATTTCTCAGTACTCATTGCTCAGAAAACATATCGCTAAGAACACCAGATGAAATTGACCTTTCGCTCAGGAATTTTGAATCCAATCTCAAACTTGCTGCTCGACTTGCTACTAAACCCCCCCGACAATCCAGACGAAACCCAGTTTTCTCTGTTGATGTTGAACGACTCTTAAATGAAAAAAGAAGAGCTCGTAGAGAGTGGCAACTGCACAGATCTCCACAACTCAAATCACGATTGAAAGAATGCACGAATGATTTACGAAGACTACTTGAATCACAGAGAGTCGCATCACTAAACAGATTTTTAGAAAATCTGGAGCCTACATCAAAAACGGATTACTCGTTATGGCGTGCTACCAAGAATTTGAAAAGACCTGTCATATGTAAGCCTCCTTTGCGAAAGCCAAACGGAGGTTGGGCTAGAAATGATACTGAAAAAGTAGATCTGTTTGTTGAACACTTAAAAAATGTTTTCACGCCAAATGAATCAAGTGTTATAGTAGAGTTGCCACCAATTTTACCCCAGCGCAGAGCAGAACCCATCCGGTTTGAGATGCGAGAGGTCGAAAAGGCAGTTGTTGATTTAAACCCCAAAAAGGCATTTGGTATTGATATGATCAGTAACAAAATGCTTTTGGAGTTACCCCGGATAGCATTACGAATAATTCTATTTATTTTTAATGCTATATTACGCCTTGAACATTATCCCCCAGAATGGAAAGTTTCACTCGTTAAAATGATACCCAAGCCAGGCAAAGATCATACAAAAGTTGAATCATATAGACCTATCCGTCTGTTGTCCAGTTTATCCAAACTTTTCGAAAAACTGTTAGTAAACAGATTAACTATAGCTGTAACTCAGAACAACTCTATTCCGGATCATCAGTTTGGATTTAGAAGAAAACATGGAACTATTGAGCAAGTTCACAGACTGGTAAGTGAAATTAGAAGAGCCTATGAAGAAAAAAAGTATTGCTCCGCACTTTTTATTGATGTCTCACAAGCATTCGATAAGGTTTGGCATGAGGGTTTACTCTATAAAATTAAAAATGTGTTACCACCAAATACGCATAAATTACTCGAAAGCTATATAACAAATCGAAAATTTACGATCAAGGAGAACGATTTTGTTAGCACCCCTCATTTTATACAAGCTGGAGTTCCACAAGGTAGTATCTTGGGACCGCTTTTGTATATTCTATACACTTCTGACATGCCAACGAATTCCAATACCCACACTTCCACATTTGCTGACGATACTGCTATTTTAAGCACCCATGACAACCCACTTGAAGCTACACGAATACTGCAGAGTCACATTCTTCAATTAGAAGAATGGTTACAAAAGTGGAAGATAAAGGTAAATGAGCAAAAATGTGTTCACGTAACTTTCACGTTAAGAAGAGAAACTTGTCCCCACATTCAAATTAATAACCACAATGTACCCCAACATACAAATGTTAAATACCTCGGTATTCATCTTGATCGTCGTCTTACGTGGAAAACACATTTAGATGCAAAGTTATCTCAGATGAAATTAAAGACTATTGAAGTTAATTGGCTGATTGGAAGAAACTCTAAACTTAGTTTAGACTGTAAGCTTTTGTTGTACAATTCAATTTTAAAACCAATATGGTGCTACGGCATTCAGCTATGGGGCACTGCGTCATCATCTAATGTGGAGAGAATTCAAAGAAAACAGAACAACATTTTACGAATGATAACATGCGCCCCTTGGTATGTTAGAAATTCCAACATACACAAGGATTTGAATGTTGCATATGTTAAAGATGAAATTGTAAAACATACTCAAAATTACCTAAGAAAACTGGAAACGCATCCAAACTATCTAGCAAGATATCTACTTAATAATCGTGGCCACCAACGCCTTAGAAGGAGGGTGACTGCTGATTTAGCTAACTAACTGGAAGGAGAAATGCATTTGAGAACATTTATAAACAAATAAATTTAAGAAATATTTGAGAAAATGAAATTTTGTCTGGCACTGGCTGGACTTAATATTAAGAATATTTAGATATAAGATATGAACACTTATTGTTAGTTCACGGAATTAAAGTGAAGATTCAATAAATAAAATATGGAAAAAAAAAAATGGTTGTTTTACAACATTTCTCCATAAATTATTTCCACTTGGTCTAAGGTTTATATCCCAATTTTGTCCGGTCGTAATCCCCACCTTTAATTTGGTATTTTGATTAAGATCATAATCGCCATACCGGAAGTTAGGATTATGACATGTCACCAAAAAATGTTACAAAAACAAAGTCCATTTCTCTTATACAAGTCGACCAACACTTAAAATGAGTTTTGACCGCTAAAAACGATTTTACAGTTTTTATCCCAAACAACATATCCAAATTTTAACAGGATCAACAGGTGGCACGTAAGTGGTCTTGTTAGTCAAATACGTTAGGGGTAATTTTTTGCATTACATGTTCTCTGATACTCCATGTCTCGGAATATTATCGAGATTTCGCGACCTTAGGACAACAAGTTTCTATTTGTACCTACATATTTCTATAGCAAATTGAACCTTTTTGTCCTAAGGTCTCGATTTACTGAAAAATAGGAAGTTATTAATATTTTTACAGAAGGGTGAAAATGCATTTGTGCAAAAAAAAATGTTTTTAAAAAATTGGTCTTTATGCCTTTTTTCGTCAACCATAATAAGGTTGAATATTTGAAAATTTTGGGCAAGTATAAAAATATTTGAAAAAATGTTCTCAAGTTTTTTATTTGTAAACATTGTTGACAAATATTTTATTTGTAAACATTTTTTCAAATATTTGAAAATATTTGAACTTGCACTCGTTAAGTAAGTATTTTGTTTTACTTACTTGTTAAAATGTTAAGTAAGTAAAAAAATATTTGTATTTGAAATTTCAAGTACAAATACAAAAAATATTTGAAAAATTGAAAAATAAGTAAATACATTTTCAAGTATTTACAGGTCTGTTAGAGTCATTTGAGCCAAAACTAAAGAGGACCTTTGTATGGTGGCTAGGTCTAAATATGGACCGATTTTTTCCAATTTCAATAGGCTTCGTCCTTGGGCCAAGAGAGGCTTAAGTTTCAAATTTCAAGTCAATTGATTAAAAATTGCGACCTGTATCGTGTTTACACCGTTTACATGGACAGACGGACGGACGGACGGACGGAAGGACAGACGGACGGACGGACAGACGAACGGACGGACGTACATCGCTAAATCGACTCAAAAAGTGATTCTGAGTCGATCGGTATACTTAAAGGTGGGTCTAGGACCAATAGTTCGGGTTGTTACAAACATCAGCACAAACTCATTATACCCTGTACCACAGTGTGGTGTAGGAGAATTTTTCTACGAAAAATTTGAGAACTTTTTTGTAAGAAAAATATTTTAGAATCTGAACATTTTTCCATACAAAAAATGTTTCAAAATCTGAGAATTTTTCTTTACGAAAAATATGTCGGAATCTGAGAATTTTTCTTTACGAAAAATATCTTAGAATCTGAGAATTTTTCTATAAGAAAAATATCTCAGAATCTGAGAATTCTCTAAACGAAAAATATCTCAGAATCTGAAAATGTTTCTAAACGAAAAATATCTCAGAATCTGAGAATTTTTCTATTCAAAAAATATTTCAGAATCTGAGAACTTTTTTCTACAAAAAATTTCTCAGAATCTGCATTCTCATGAGATTTTTACTATACGAAAAATTTCTTAGCATCTGAGTATTTTCCTATACGAAGAAATCTCCGAATCTGAGAATTTTCTATAAGAAAAATATCTCAGAATCTGATAATTTTTCTATTTTTCTATAATTAAAATGTCACAGTATCTTAGAATTTTTCTATAAGAAAAAATATCTCAGAATCTGAGAATTTTTCTGTAAAAAAAATCTCAGAATTTAAGAATTTTTCTATACGAAAAATATCGCAGATTCTGAGAAAAATATCTCAGAATCTGAATATTTTGCTATACGAAAAATATTTCAGAATCTCAGAATTTATCTGTAAAAAAAATATCTCAGAATTTGAGAAGTTTTCCGTTCGAAAAATATATCAGAATCTAAAAGTTTTTCTATACGAAAAATATCTCAGAATCTGGGAATTTTTCTATACGAAAAATATCTCAGAATCTGAGAATTTTTATATAAGAAAAACATTTTAGAATCTGAGAATTTTCTAAACAAAAAATATCTCAGAATCTGAGAATTTTTTTATACAAAAAAAACTAAGAATTTGTGAATGTTTCTATACGAAAAATATCTCAGAATCTGAGAACTTTTTTCTACAACAAATTTCTCAGAACCTGAGAATTTTTCTAAAAGAAAAATTTATCAGAATCTCAGTATTTTCCTTTCGGAATCCTAAAATTTTTATACAAAAAATTCTCAGAATCTGAGAATTTTTGTATACAATTTTTCTATAAGAAAAATTTATAAGAATCTGAGTATTTTCCTTTACAAAAAAATTTCCGAATCTGAGAATTTTCTATTAGAAAAATATCTCAGAATCTGATAAGTTTTCTATTTTTCTAAAATATATCAGAATCTGGTAGAATTGTATAGAAAAATTCTCTTTTGAAAAAATATCTCAGAATATGAGATTTCTTTTATACAAAAAATATCGCAGAATCTGAAAGTTTTTCTATACAAAAAATATTTCAGAATCTGAAAATTTTTCTGTAAAAAAAATATCTCAAAGAATTTTCCGTACGAAATATATTTCAGAATCTGAGAATTTTTCTATACCAAAAATATATTAGAATCTATAAATATTTTTTCTATACGAAAAATATCTCAGAATCTGAGAATTTATCTATACGAAAAATGTCTCAGAATTTGAGAATTTTTCTGTAAGAAAAATGTCTCAGAATCTGATAATTTTTCTATTTTTCTAAAATATATCAGAATCTGGGAATTGTTCTATACTTAGATTCTTAGATTCTGAGAATTTTTCTTTTCAAAAAATATCTTAGGCTATGAGAAATTTTTTATACAAAAAATATCTCAGAATCTGAGAATTTTTCTGCAAAAAAAAATATCTCAGAATTTGAGAATTTTTCTGTACAAAAAATATTTCAGAATCTGAGAGTTTTTCTATACGAAAAGTATCTTGGAATCCAAACATTTTTGTTTTCGAAAAATATCTCAGAATCTGAGAATTTTTCTATAAGAAAAATATTTCAGAATCTGAGAATTTTCTTTACAAAAATAATCTTATAATCTGAGATTTTTTTATACATGTCTTAGAGTCTGAGAATTTTTTTATAAGAAAAATATCTGATAATCTGAGAATTTTCTATACGAAAAATGTCTTAGAATCTAAGAATTTTTCTTTATGAAAAATTTCAGAGGATTTTTTGCTTATGAAAAATATCTCAGAATTCGAAAATTTTTCTTAAAAAAAAATATCTCAGAATCTTAGACGAATATATCTCAGAATCTGAGAGCTTTTCTGTACGAAAAATTTCTCAGAATCTGAGAATATTTTTATACGAAAAATATCTCAGTATCTAAAAATTTTTATATTTGAAAAGTTTCTGAAAATCTGAGAATTTTTCTACATGATGATTTTTCAATACGAGTAATATTTCAGAATCTGAGAATTTTTATATTTGAAAAATTTCTGAAAATCTGAGAATTTTTCTATACCAAAAACTTCTCAGAATCTGAGAATTTTTCTATACAAAAAATGTCTTAGAATCTAAGAATTTTTCAAGGCGAAAAATTTTTCAGAATGTGGTCACTTTCTACACGAAAATATAAACTTTGCTACTTCCTATAAAAAAAAAAACAATAAAACCCTACAATTAGTTCTAAGAATACCTGCCTGTGTTTTCCCACAATTTTCAAATTTTATCGTGTCATATTAATAATAACACTATTACATTTTATATATCTAATCAATGTCAAATTAAATTTTATCATGCATATACATTAGGGTGGCAGCAGTTTTGCACAAAGAAGTATGAAGATGCATTTTTTTGTAAACTTTCAGTCAAATATGTTAGTGTTAACCCGTGAAGCACCGCAATAAAAATTTTGGATTTTGAAAATATTTTTCTATACAATCAAAAACCAATTTGTTTAAAATTTTCACAATAGTACTTTTGGACAAAATGCAAAGAATGGTAGGTGCGCTCTTCATGAAATAAGATATTTTGCAAAATAGCTGCCACCCTAATATAATTACATTTGAAAATATGTATTATGCGAAATTATAAACCTTTTTGATTTTGACACGTGTCATCATCCAAAACTGATTACAAAATTGTTTTGTATTAGAGTAGACTTAAATAAAAAACAAGTGTGAGTGTTAAATTTGGCTGTGCCGAATCTTTGTTACCCTTAAATATGTGAAAAAAAAAAATTATCAGGGGTGTTTTTTTTTGGGGTCGGGAGTTTTGGGGGACTCCTTGCATCAATTACATCATTATTTAAATATTTTTTTTTTATTTGCATGCCCTCAAAAGGGGGCGTTCCAAGAAAACGAAATAACACAAATATCACAAAAAAAAACTTTAAAAAAAATATGTTTTTCAGAGGTTGTTTTAGTTTTTCAAGGGATAATTTTATCCCCCTGATCCGATTTTAACCATTTACGAATCTAACCTGCCTAGGACCCTAAAACGTATTAATGTCAAGCTTCAGGAGTCTAGATCTTTTGAATTGGACTGCATCGTGTTAAATACAGACGGACAGATGAACGGATATTTCACGGGGTCCCCGGCCGATATTTCGATTCGTTACACACGAAATAACTTAGTGAGTACCTATATTCCCATTTAGTGCTTTGAGCATATAAAAAAATGTCGATCAAAAACACGTGACCTGCTTTTACACAATTTGTTTTCCGCTCCACTCCATTTTACGTTTATTAATGAAAAGAAATTGCACGTAAGCAAATTTATTCAAATTTACAAAAAAAATATCATGATATTTTTGTTCTGATAACCTTAATTTAATTAATGAAAACAAGTGACAGTTTAATTAATATTCGTATCTGACACACAAATTTTCTCTTAATAAACTATTTTTTTATAGGAAAAAGGGTTGGACTTTCATACATAGTTTTTTTGTAGAAAAAAAAACTTTCTATGAAATTTATTCCAAAGATTTTTTTTTAGATGATGTAATTTTTGTAAAATTACAATAAAAACTGTAAAATTACAAAAAAAAAAATTTCGATCGAAAATTATTTGTTAAAAAACAAGGAAAACTGTCAAATATTGGTAAAATGGGATTACGAGACTTTTTCTAGTAATTTGACAAGGGTTTTTTTTTAGTGTACAATTAGTAAATAAAAATAGGAAAATAATTAAGCGTTGTCCAAAATGTAAAATGGTATTAATAAATCGTAGTTAGTCCTATGATTTAACTAAATTTATTGTTCATTCTTCACATTTTGGACAAATCTTAATTTGTTTTTCTGCTAATATTTACTAATTGTATATAATTTCAGAAAAAAAATATAAAAAAAAAATTCTGGACTTGATTTGACCCATTTTTTAACAAAATAAAGTTAATCCTAATCTTAATCCGGTCTGCAAAAAACAAGGCTAATTTTTGATTAATTTTTATTAAAAAATAAAAATTGTTTTTATTTGACCTTTAAAATATTATATTTTGAGTAGGTTTATTCTAGCTCGATGTCATTACTTTCTTTTCTAAATAAAACTACATAGTTTTCCACTTTACTGGTAGAGAAAGCTTGCCTTCGAGCACGTTTTCCTTTTTCTTTAGAATTTTAAAAATATCGGATTTTGAGATATAGGTCTTTGAACATTTGACCTTGAAATATGACCTTTGACCTTTCATTACAAAAAAATTTACACGGCATTTTTAATGTAATCTTTTCTCCTCTAAAATGGTACCTATTTCCAAATTGTAAGTTGCAGAGTTTTTGAGTTATGAGCCACTTTGTATATGGGGCACTCCATGTCAAATCGGACACTTTGAAAAAAATATTTTTTAGATTTTTTTTAGTTTTTAGTACCATACGAAAACTCCTTCGTGGTAAATTTTCAGATTTTTTTGATGACCCGTTCAAAAGATATCGAATTTTTAAAAATTGGTAGTTTGTTCCTTTACTCAAACTTCTTTTACTCATAACTTCTTCAATAATGGTCCAAATTTAAATTTTTTTTTTTTTCAAAATTTTTATTTTTTTACGTACTTTTAAAAAAAAATCCCAAAAAATTCTTAAAAGCGCCCTAGTATGCGATTTTTAAGTTTTAAAATTTAAATCTCATTTTTGAAAATGTTTGTATTCTTTGATTTTTTTGAAATTTTTTTATGTAAAACTTCTATCGATTCTACAAATTTTTTATAACGATTATTACTATTTTTTAAAATTTTTTGAAAAAATTTTATTGTAATTTTCCAATCTTAAAATCATTTCTACTGCTCCAATGGTGCATCATAGAGGGGTCCTTTATAAGACCGACTCCCATTAATTTTACGTCTTAGCATTTCTTTGGAACAAACCCACACAAAACGACATTTTTTAAAATTTGCTCCAACCGCTCTAACTGCCCTAATAGTGCCCTTAGAGCAACAAAATTATGACCGACCCACAACAGTTTTTTAGTCCAAACATTTTCTCTGAACACACCTACCCTCTATCTTCAACTGTTAAGGATAGTTTTCGAAGGGTACTAAAAGCTGTTAACAAATTGGGAAAATCTAAAAAAAAAAATTTCAAAGTGTCCGATTTGACATGGAATGCCCCATATACTTTATGGGGTCCCAGACCGATATTTTGATGAGTTACAAACGGAATGACAAACTTATATATACCCTCTATCACTAAGTGGATGGTATAAAAATAATGACCTCGAGCTAGAATAAACCTACCCAAAATACAAATGAAACATTGTTATGTTAGAAGATGTTAAAAATCCTGCACTTGGACTCAGGAGATAAGAAAATGCCGTTTTTTTCGGTCCATCCTCTTTTGTGGGCGTGGATTTTAAAAATTAATTTAAATAATGATCAAAACGCATTATAAAGTCCTCTACAGACGATTCAATATTATGTACAATCTGCATGTATTTCTTTCAGTTCAATATTTTACACAGTATTTTAATGCATGCCATTTGTGGAAAATCGTCAAAAATATTGTGCATAATATGGAGTCGGGAAAGGGTGTCCTTAATGAAACCCGCCCAAAAAACATCCCCACTCCCAAAAACGCACCTGCAATATCTTTTAATGTTTTTAATATATTTTACATATTGGAGGTTATCATAGGTCCGGCACAACCGAATTTAACATTCTCACTTGTTTTTACTCACTATCACGTGTAATTTACGCGTCAATCACGTGCATACGAAAATTTGGTATCACGCACATACTCTACCTCAACCCAAGCGGCCGTTAACATATGTTTTACGTCAAGCGCAACGCAATTTAATTCTGGTTAGACCCTAAAGTCTACACAATTGAATTAATTGGAATTTAAAAAATAGGGGTTTTCACAGTGTCGGGCATTTTAATGTGGTAAATGGTAAATTTGCCATTTTATTAAAACTCAATTATTTGCCACAATTTTATTTTTACATATCGTGAGAGCACTTTTTGTAAATAATTTGCACAAAATAACTTTAATTAACTTTAATCACTTTTTGCATTTACAATTTTAGAATAAAACACAAATAATCTGTTGAGGTTTTCACAGTGACGATTAAATTTGCCTTTTTTAGTGTGGTATTTGGCAAATGTGCCAAACGTCAAAAAAAAAAATGCCAATTTGAGTATGGCATATTTTTCTTAAAATGCCCAACTCAAACCTTGTATAAAAAGAAAATGCCAGAGTGCAAATAAAAAAAAAAAAACATAAAAATGAAAACTGCTGTAATTGTTTATGCTGAAATTTCAAACGCGGCAACAAAAACATTTATACAAAAAGAAAATTACAATTTTTTTGCGTTTATTTTAAAATTGTGAATGTAAAAAGTTATTAAAGTTATATTTTGTGAGGATGTTTATTCTGGCTCGAGGTCATTATTTTCTTTACTAATTAAAACCATGATATTCTCATAGTATAATTTTCAAGAAAAATTATTTTTTGTTTTAAATTTATTTATGTTGGTCATTTTTGCAAGACTTAATCGACACGTGTTTCGGAATTTGTCAAGATTCCATTGTCAAGATTATTTAGCAAAAATAGAAACGATATACTACAAAGTAGCAAACGAGTCTAATGACAAATCGTTTTTGCACAAACTAAAACATTAATACATATTCGACTCTATCCACAATGTGAATTAGAAAGACGAAGAAATTGTACTATGCTAGTAAGTAACAATTGTCAATAACCAACAAAAATATTTAAAACATTTTACATACGATAGTCCATTGGACTACAACAATATGTTAGACTCGTTTGCTACTTTGTAGTATATCGTTTCTATTTTTGCTAAATAATCTTGACAATGGAATCTTGACAAATTCCGAAACACGTGTCGATTAAGTCTTGCAAAAATGACCAACATAAATAAATTTAAAACAAAAAATAATTTTTCTTGAAAATTATACTATGAGAATATCATGGTTTTAATTAGTAAAGAAAATAATGACCTCGAGCCAGAATAAACATCCTCACAAAATATAATATTTTAAAGGTCGAATAAAACAATTTTTATTTATTAATAAAAATTAATCAGAATTTGAACATAATGGTTGGCACGCCATAGTGATGAATAGCCCTAATAATGGTATAATTTCATTCACAGCAACAAAAAACATATTGTTGTAGTCCAATGGACTATCGTATGTAAAATGTTTTAAATATTTTTGTTGGTTATTGACAATTGTTACTTACTAGCATAGTACAATTTCTTCGTCTTTCTAATTCACATTGTGGATAGAGTCGAATATGTATTAATGTTTTAGTTTGTGCAAAAACGATTTGTCATTAGACTCGTTTGCTACTTTGTAGTATATCGTTTCTATTTTTGCTAAATAATCTTGACAATGGAATCTTGACAAATTCCGAAACACGTGTCGATTAAGTCTTGCAAAAATGACCAACATAAATAAATTTAAAACAAAAAATAATTTTTCTTGAAAATTATACTATGAGAATATCATGGTTTTAATTAGTAAAGAAAATAATGACCTCGAGCCAGAATAAACATCCTCACAAAATATAATATTTTAAAGGTCGAATAAAACAATTTTTATTTATTAATAAAAATTAATCAGAAGTTATTAAAGTTAATTAAAGTTACTTTGTGCAAATTATTAACAAAAAGTGCGCTCACGATATGTAAAGAAAAAATTGTGGCAAATACTTGACGTTTAGTAAAATGGCAAATTTTCCAAATACCACAAATTTTGCAAATACCACATTTTAGGAAAAATATGCCAGACTAAAATTGTAAATTTTTTGTGACTTTTGACATTTTTGCCAAATACCACACTAAAAAGGTAAATTCAAACGTCACTGTGAAAACCCCTAAATAATAAACTTTAAGAATTAAATGCATAAATCCATTTAAAAAAAATATTTGAATATAAATATGTACATATCAATAATACCATTAAATATGTTTACTTATAAAACAGTAAAAGTTTATTTAAAAAACAACAAAAAATAAATAAAAAAATCAAGAACCTGTTTTTATAAAATACACTAATTAGAATAAATTAAATTTGAATACGAAAAAAAATGCATATTAATGACTTGTTGTAATTTCCTTCACATTTTGATTTCTTCTTTTTTTTCAAAAATTATTTAAAGCCAGAAGTTCTCAAAAATTGGGGAAAAGATTCCCAGGTGATTGTTAGAGTAAAAATGGGTTTCGTTGTGATACCACGAAAGGATTTGATTGTGTTACCTTATAATACATTTTTACATTGCCACTGTAATAAATTTGCAATTTTAATCTAGTTTGTAATCTTTACCGTTAACATTGACTTTTTTGACATTTAGGAAGATTAATATTATTGACAGTTATTACAACAAGCTGACAGTATAAGTTTTTGACTGCGTCATTGAGCAAGCAAATTATAAACATGGAATAGCGTTTGCAAATAAAACTCTCGGCGGATCAAACAGAATTTTGGGCGACATTATAAATGTTTAAAGCTATGTTCACAGTGTTAAAGTAGCTCCAATTAAGTGAAAAAAATTTTAGGTTAAAAAAATTGGTAAAGGAATTAATTAAAACTAAATTAATTCCATTAATTAAAAAAATGGCATTTCACTCCTCTTTATTTTGAACTTTAAAAATCGTTAACACGAAAATCCTAGCTGATCCTGTTTTCGAGTTATTGCTAAATAATTACACTGTTTGACACCAAAAACCTCCCAGTGAAATATCCAACTCATTCTTATAAATTTTTCTCTCTTGAGTCTAAATATGTTTCCAATTTTTTCTAGCTTGTACCGTTTTTGAAATATTTGCTGTTAAAAAGTAAAAAAAAAAAACAATAATTTCGCACATTTGGGGGTCCACTGCTATGTTGCTTCCAACAAATAGGACTTGATTTCATATAAATTGGACCTCCTGATTCCAAAACTGCCATTCAAATTTTTCCAGCATGTTCCGTTTTCGAGATATTTGCGTACGAGATTTTTGCGTAGAAAAATGTTTAAAAGCGAATATCTCGAAAACGAAAAATTCAAGAAAAATTTGTATTGCAGTTTTGGAATCAGGAGGTTCATTTTATTTGAATACGCGATTTTTTTTTCTTTTTTTGTCAAAAAATATGTTCGTACTTGTTTAAATACCATTCGGTGTTCAATTATGTTCACATATGTAAACCAGCAGCCGAATAAAAGCATTTTGTATTTTTAGGTTATGTTGAATGTACCAAAATTTTTGAGGTGCCCTTACATTTTCGTTCATAGCTTTTGAACCGCTGAACCGATATCGCTCAAATGCAATCTTCTTCTTTTACTCAGAACTTCTTCAACAATGGTCGAAATTTCAATTTTTTTTTTTCAAAATTTTTTTGGTTTTTTACGTACTTTAAAAAAAAAAAAATCCAAAAAATTCTTAAAAGCGCTCTATTATGCGATTTTTACGTTTTAAAATTTAAATCTCATTTTTGAAAATGTATGTACTCTTCGATTTTTTTGAAATTTTTTTGTGTAAAACTTCTATCGATTCTACAAATTTTTTGCCCAGGAGGATCATGGGATAACGATTATTACTTACTATTTTTTTAAATTTTTTAAAAAAAATTTATTGTAATTTTTCAATCTTAAAATCATTTCTACTGCTCCAATGGTGCGTCATTGAGGGGTCATTTATAAGACCAACCCCCATTAATTTTTACGTCTTAACATTTCTTTGGAACAAACTAATACCCTATCTTCAATTTCTAAGGGGGCTCCCACAAAAACGTCATTTTTTTAAATATGCTCCAACCGCTCTAACTGCCCTAATAGTGCCCTTAGAGCAACAAAATATATGACCGACCCACAATATTTTTTTAGTCTAACCATTTGCTCTGAACAGACCTACCCTCTATCTTTAACTGTTAAGGCGGTCCCCATACAATTTTTTTTTATTTTTTGTAAATTTGTTTTATTTAATCAGCTTCTACCGTTCCAATGGTGCGTCCGAGAGGGGTCATTCGTGAGACCGACCCCCATTTATTTTTACCCTACAACATTTTTTAAGACATACCTACGCCCTATCTCCACTCCCTAAGTAGGCTCCCATACAAATAACAGTTGAAGCAAATTTTATAAAAATGTAAATTTGAATGGAAGCCTACTTAGGGAGTGGAGGGTTAAAATAAATGGGGGTCGGTCTCACTAATGACCCCTCTCGGACGCACCGGTAGAAGCTGATTAAATAAAACAAATTTACAAAAAATAAAAAAAAAATAAAAAAATATTGTGGGTCGGTCATACATTTTGTTGCTCTAAGGGCACTATTAGGGCAGTTAGAGCGGTTGGAGCAAATTTTAAAAAAATGTCGTTTTGTGTGGGAGCCCCCTTAGAAATTGGAGATAGGGTATTGATTTGTTCCAAAGAAATGTTAAGACGTAAAAATTAAGGGGGGTCGGTCTTATAAATTACCCCTCTATGACGCACCATTGGAGCAGTAGAAATGATTTTAAGATTGGAAAATTACAATAAATTTTTTTCAAAAAATTTTAAAAAATAGTAATAATGGTTATCTCACGATGCTCCTGGGCAAAATATTTGTAGAATCAATAGAAATTTTACACAAAAAAATTTCAAAAAAATCGAAGAGTACAAACATTTTCAAAAATGAGATTTAAATTTTAAAACTTAAAAATCGCATACTAGAGCGCTTTTAAGAATTTTTTGAGATTTTTTTTTAAAAAGTACGTAAAAAAACAAAAATTTTGACAAATATGAGTAAAAGAAGTTTGAGTAAAGGAACAAACTACCAATTTTTAAAAATTCGATATCTTTTGAATGGGTCATCAAAAAATTCTGAAAATTTACCACGAAGGAGTTTTCGAAGGGTACTAAAAACTGTAAGCAAATTGGGCAAATCTAAAAAAAAAATTCAAAGTGTTCGACTTGACATGGAATGCCCCATATATACTTAATGGGGGCCAAGACCGATATTTCGATGGGTTACAAACGGAATGACAAACTTTTATATGCCCTCTATCTAGGGTTGCCAGAATTTTATTTCGAAAATGCGGGACAAGCTCCCGAAAATTACAAAAATGGCGGGATTTTAAAAATTTTCGCGGGACAAAAATATTTTTAGGAACAAAAATGAAAAATTTAGCAGCATGTTGTCGAGTTTTATTATTTTAAATAGAGACTACCAACCTCTAGTGCATTTTGAAATAGAAAAAGTGTTTTTGTTTTTCAAAAACTAATTTAGATAAAGTAAAGTATAGTACACACATTTCCATTTTGAAGATACAACCCTGGACCAGAATTTCTCCATGGAAATTTTATAAATATTTTTCCCGGAATGTTCTCTATATTGTGCAACTTTTGGCGTATATATTTTTTTTTTTATACAAACACTAAGATCCAGTGTTGCCATAAGTTGAAACTGAGAAGGATGGATGGTAGATTGTTCTACAGCTATAAAATTGGGTGCTAGATTTTTTTTACACTACAGTACCCCTGATTTTGAAAATTTTGGATTTTCATTGCCCCTATACCCTGTTTTTGTTAAACGACCTGAAATAAGTACCTGGTTTATCGTTTAAAGTTTCCAATTTCGGGCAAAATATTCATTAAATTTTAAAAGATAATTTAATTTTTTTTTGAATCTACTTATGTAAAATATATAATACTTTTTTGATATCGGTAAGCAATATTTTTATATAATTTGAGATTTTAAAAGCAATAATTTCTCAATATCTGAAACTATTTTTATAAAATTTCTTATATTTTTAAACAATTTTTTAAAGAAAAAATTCAAAATCTTTGAAGTTTTTTCTATAAAAAAAGTCTGCGATTTTGAGACACCTTTCCACAGAAAAAGTCTTAGATTTTGTGACATGTTTTCTTTGGAAAAAGTCGCAGAGAAAGGTATAAAAGTCTCAGATTCTGAGACATTTTTCTTATAGAAAAGTCCCAGATTCTGAGACATTTTTCTTATAGATAAAGTCCAAGATTTTGAGACATTTTTCTTACAGAAAAAATTTCAGACTCTCAGAAATTTTTCTTATAGAAAAAATCACAGATTTTGAAACATGTTTCTTGTAGAAAAAGTCTCAGATTCTAAGACATTTTTCTTATAGAAAAAGTCTCAGATTCTAAAACATTTTTCTTATAAAAAAGTCTTAGATTCTAAGACATTTTTCTTATAGAAAAAGTTTGAGATTCTAAGACATTTTTCTTATAGAAAAAGTCTCAGATTCTGAGAAATTTTTCTTATAGAAAAAGTCTCAGATTCTGCGACATTTTTCTTATAGAAAAAGTGTCAGATTCTGAGACATTTTTCTTATAGAAAAAGTGTCAGATTCTGAGACATTTTTCTTATAGAAAAAGTGTCAGATTCTGAGACATTTTTCTTATAGAAAAAGTGTCAGATTCTGAGACATTTTTCTTATAGAAAAAGTGTCAGATTCTGAGACATTTTTCTTATAGAAAAAGTCTCAGATACTGAGTAATTTTTTTGATTGTGAGACATTTTTGTTATAGAAAAAGAATCAGATTCTGAGATGTTTTTCTTACAGAAAACATTTTTCTTACAGAAAACATTTTTCTTATAGGAAAAGTCTCAGATTCTGAGACATTTAGAGTCTGAATTTTTTTCTATCAAAAAAATATTTCAGAATCTAAAAAATGTCTTAGAATCTGAGACTTTTTCAGAAAAAAGGTCCCATATTCTTATATTTTTTTACATGGAAAAAATGTCTCAGAATCTTTTTGTATAGAAAAAGTTTGAGAATCTGAAAGTTTTTCTTGAGAAAAATTGTCTAAAAATATTTAAACTTTTATGAAAAGTGTCTTTGAATTTGCAATAGAAAAAAGGCATCAGTTTTTGGAGCATTTTTCTCATCGAAAAAAAAACAGATCTTAAGATTTTGAGACATTTGTCTTGCGTTGTTAGATTATTTTTTCTTACATTTTTTTTTTGTAAATTTTTGTTGGTTCAACAGATAAATTCAGTTGTTTGTTCGTGAAATTTGATATATGTAAATACCAATTGTTTCAAACGAAAGTCATTCGATAGGAATAAAATTATTAGTTATCACAAATGATAAAAGTGTTAGTTGGCTGGTCTACAAAAATTTTATTGGTTCATAATTTGGTTTTCTGTATGTATATAAAAAAATATTGTGGTGAAAAAGCTAAATATTTAATCAAGGTGGTGAAAAATTCAAAAATTCTGAAGTGGATGCTAGATTATTAAAAAATTCTGGTGTGGGTGCTAGATTATTATCTAGCACCCAGTTCTAAAATTTGGGTGCTAGATCACTAACGTGGGTGCTGGATCTAGCACCCAAAGTGCTGACATGGCAAGCCTGCTAAGATCATATGGTTGTGTATAATATAATGCAGACCATATGGCCGAAATCTCTTTCGAACGACGAGATTTAGGTCTTCTTCTTGGATACACCAACGGTGCGACCACTACGACCAGTAAAGGCCTATTCACACCTATTTCAGGTGTGAATAGGCCTTTATTTTTTCATTAAAAAGGTTCTAAATCCACATTAAGGGGCAAGGTAAAACCAATTTTACAAAAGCTTACAAATAAGCCTTTTAAAAACTTAGGCTTTTAAAATAAAAAATAGTTGTTGTTAAAAAAAAAATCCAAAAAAGCGGGAATATGGAATCCCGCGCGGGATGCGGGAATCGGTTATGAAAAGCGGGACAATCCCGCCAAATGCGGGACGTCTGGCAACCCTACCTCTATCACTAATTGTAAGTGGAGGGTATAAAAAAATGTAAGTCCAAAAATCATAATAAATCAATTTGTCAACTTTTATCGATACAGGGAAGGTGTCCCTTAATGACTCAAAAAAAAATTATTTTATTTCACATTTTGGGGGGTATAAAAAATTCGGCACACTAATTTGAATGTCTCAGAATCTGAAAATTTTTTAGTAGGAAAAATGTCTCAGGATCGGAGAATTTTACTAAAGAAAGAATGTCACAAAACTGAATATTTTTCTATTAGAATAGAATCTGAGATGAATGTTTAACAATATTTTTTATAGTAAAATAGTCTTAGACTCTGGGAATTTTTGTGTCACAGAATTTGATAATTTTTGTGTTACTTGGAAAATATTACAGAATCAGGAAGTTTTTTTTAGGAAAAATGTCTCAGAATCTGGGAATTTTCCTATAGAAAAAATGTCACAGAATCTGAGATATTTCGATTGGAGAAATTATTTTTTATATAATTTGTTTATGGAAAAGTGTATTTTTCATAGGAAAAATGTTCGAAAACAAATCTACTAAAAGTCTGAAATTTTTTCTGTAAGAAAAACGTCCCAGAATTAAAGAATATTTGTTTAAGGACAAATGTCTGAGACAAATGTCTAATTTATTTTTGCTAACGCTAGTTAGCTAACTTTTAGCAAATTTTTAGTTGAGATTAGCATGTTAGCAAAAAATTTTTGCAAACTTCATTTAGCACATTAGCAATTTTAAACAAACTTTGAACTAATTTCTTCTGCTAAATTTGAAATTGAGTTGACAAAATGTTTACAAGATTTTTTGCTAATATTAGCAAAATAAATGGTAAATTTTTTTTTATTTTCAGAAAACTTAAAATGGCGCTATCTCAAAAACTAAGCCAGATAGTGCAAAATGGAGGCCATTTTTGGTTCTCGGGCTCTCCATAGTATCGCCGGTCCTCTTCACATGTGTGGACCCAAATGGGCCCTAACTTTGGATCCAAAAAAGTTAGCATTCCCGAAAATTTTAAAATGCTCATATATCGGTAAATATTGCCGACACAACAAAAAGTCCAAAAGCATTTTTGTAGCTCTCAACACGTAGAACAGGACCGCAAAATAGTCAAAAGCTCTCCGAGTAATATTTTTGAAGTTATCGAATTTTTTAATTCTCAAGACCCCAGTGGTCCTCTATAATCACGTATCTCGAAAACTAAGCAAGGTAGAGCGAAACGGACACAAATTTTGGATCAAAAACTATGACGATTTTTAAGGAACCCAACTAGGTCTAGGCCCATCGGGGTCTGGACCTATCGGGTCCGAACCCAATGGGGTCCTCAGATGTGTATGAACTAAGTTCAAAAAAAAAAAATTAGTTAACTAATTATTGGCAAAACATTTTTGCTAACTTTAGCAAAAAAATTGTGGGTTCAAAATCAGCAAATTTTCCTGTAGGTTTACAAGCTTTTTTTGCTAACATTACAGTTTTTTTTTTTTTTTTTTGAGTGTAGGAAAAGTGTTTCAGAATCTGAAAAATGTGTCAGTCTTAAAATTTATCCGCAGGAAAAATATCTCAGAATTTGATCATATTTTTTATATGAAATTATTATTATTATTAGAGTTTTTTTTATAGAAAAAATGTCTCAGAATCTGAGAGTTTTGTCTATAGAAAATATGTCTTAAAAGGTATTAAAACTTGAGAAATTCTTACATATTAAAAATGTTTTTATAATCTGAGAATTTTCCTAAAGGAAAATTTTGTCAGAATACATCAGAATCTGATTAGGTTTTTATATGAAAATGTTTCAAAAACTATTTTATATGTTGGAAACATTCCATTCCAAAAAAAGTCTATCCAACTTAAAAATTCTTAAATCGTAAAATTTAAAAAAATAAACAAACCTTAGTTTATATTAAATCACCGTTCTATTCAAAACTGTTATTTATAAATTTTTATTTTTTTTATTGTTATAAATTTAAATAAAATTAACTTTGTTTAACACTTTAATTTTTTTTATTTTATTTATTTTTTTCAAAACAAATTTAAAATATTTGTTTATATTTTTAGCATATAATTAAGCTATTTTTTTTTCTTAAATCATTAAAACAAATCCACTTTTTCGTATTTTATCCAACATATATCTTAAATTTTTTCGACGTTTTTATAAATACTAAATATTTTTCAAATGATTTTTGTTATTTCCTTATTCACAACCGTTTAAGTCAAAGCATTTGAGTAGACTGTTTTGAACAGTGATTGAAAAAAACGTTTTAAGTCTGAGCGTTTGTTTGTATTTGTTGAAACACTAAAGTTTAAAAACGCGATTTAAAATTTTAAAAAATAAATAAAAAAAAAAAACAAGTTAATAACAGTTTAAAAGATTAGTATTTTGGTAAGATTTATGTTTTTGGAGTAAGTTTTATATGTCATCCTCTTGTCAAATTATTTTCTGAATTATTTGAAGAGACGAAAGATAGACATCAAAATTAGACTGGGTCAAAATTAAATTGCGGGAAAGTGCACGCAAAAAAAAAAAATTACCAATAACTTGGTAAAAAATTTTTACATAGTTTATTATTAAAACTTTTTAACATTTTATCAATATTCTGAGATATTCATCAATATTCAGATCCTGAGATATTTTTCTATAGAAAAAGCCTCAGATCCTGAGACATTTTTCCTATAGAAAAACTCTAAGATTCTAAGACATTTTTCCTACAGGAAAAGTTTTAGATTCTGAGACATTTTTCTATAGAAAAGGTCTAATATGCATTACGAGGGCGAAATGCAAAACATGCTATCTGCATAATGAAAATTTTTTAGGAGACCAAAATTAACAATTATTTTTAGGTAATTCTAGGGGGTGAGTGTAAATCAAAATTTATTCACGGTTCCATCTCTAGTTCATATTGAATTAATTTACTTACTGGTTAATTTTATAAACACTAAAATTAATTGCCTCGGAACTTTGTCTGAAGAGCTTCTTGATCATGTGACATCCATATGTGATGATATGAAAGGATTTAAATAAATTACATATATATAATATTTTTGAATTAATATTTAATTTATTATAAGCAATATATTATTGTAATAAATTTTTCAACCATGCATTTATTTATTAGAAAATATTAATATGTAATATTCAAATTGATAAGATTATCGCTTTCATATACATATGTATATACGAGGCATTCAACACCAAGTTTTCACACAAGTATCCTATAAATGTCTGAATGGGTTGTATGGAAAGCCCTATATGGAACTTAGAAAATGGCGTTCTAAGATTTTTAAATATTTCAAAAACTGGGCTTAATAGTCTTACCTTAATATTTGAAAATGGTGAAATATCAAAATAAGGTTTGTAACTTCGATTTGTAACTTGAATAATATTTCACCTGCTGGTGAATAAAAACTAGGCATGTCGCGAATATTCGTCACTATTCGGTATTCGGCATATTCGGCATGTTTTTTGAATATTCGGTTAAATAAATATTCGGTAACAGATGCCGAATATTCGGCAAAATTTAAATTAGTTAAAATAAACACTTTTTATTAGCGTTTGACTCTTTTTCGTAGTAATTTCACTTTGTTTTTTATACAAAAAAACTTGAGCACTTGATTAAAATTCGAATTGTTAAGGTACCAGAAAAAATAGTGTCAACAACAGCGTTGTTGTCTTTTAATCTGGTACTTTTTTTTAATATTTTACATAGGTAAAATACAGGCGTATGAATAATTAAATTATTCGGCAAATATTCGTATTCGGTTCCAACCGAATACCGAATAGTAAATATTCGGTAAAATGCCGAATACACTATTCGCGACATCCCTAATAAAAACGTTTTCACCAGCTGGTAAATAAAACGTATAATAATTATTTTTCAAAAAAAAAAAATTTTTATCAAATTTTTTTTTTTCATCAATTTTTTTTGTTTATAAAATTTTTTTTTTTCATGAAATTTTTTTTTTTATAAATTTTTTTTTTCATCAAGTTTTTTTTATCATTTTTTTTTTTTGCATAAAATTTTTGTTTTTGCATCTAATTTTTTTTTCTGTTCATCAAATTTTTTCCTCATCGGTGCGCCAACCAAAACTGCTATGTGTTTTTCAAAATTTTTTGAAGAAGCTGACAAATTAGCTATATTTTGACCTTTCGCGGTGTTTTAAAATAATATTTCTTTTATAAATATTTAGATAATATTGCAAACTTTCTATTTCCATTAATTTTAATTATAAAGAACTGCGCAAAAGTATTAAATTTAACTGTTAATAAAGTCTCCTCAAAAAAAATTTTGAAATACACATAGCGGTTCTGGTTGGCACACCGACGATATAAACTTAATGGGGTCCTCGACTGAAATTTTAATTCGTTTTGCGTGGAATGGCAAATGAATGTAACATTTGGGGTTTTCACAATAACGATTAAATTTGCCTTTTTTAGTTGGGTATTTGGCAAATTTGCCATTTTACTAAACGTCAAGTATTTGCCACCATTTTTTCTTTACATATCGTGAGCGCACTTTTCGTTAATAATAAATTTAATTATCTTTTTACATTCACAATTTTAAAATAAACACAAAAAATGTGTATGTTTCTTTTTGTATAAATGTTTTTGTTGCCGCGTTCGAAATTTCAGCATAAACAATCACAGCTGTTGTAATTTTTACATTTTTTTTATTTGCACAATGGCATTTTGTTTTTAGACAAGGTTTGAGTTGGGCATTTTAAGAAAAATATGCCACATTGAAGCATTTTTTTGACGTTTGGCACATTTGCCAAATACCAAACTAAAAAAGGCAAATTTAATCGTCACTGTGAAAACCCTAATTATTTTTTCTAAAAAAACAGCTTTGCTTTGGCAAGTACACCCAAGTCTTCAGCAAAACATTATCATGATTTAATGTTTTGGGCAAGAGTACAAAATTCGCAGGCATTTTTAGTTAAAGCATAGTACTCTGTTCGATTTCACGGAAAAAAATCTGTCAAACTCCATATAAAAAAAATAAATTTTGGCAACGTTAAAATTATAGTTTCCACGGATTTTTCTTATACAAGATTATACAACAGTGAAAAAGTGACATTTCAGTTTTAATATGATTGTTTCTTTCTTACACTCAAAAAAAAAGTTTGTAAAATTACAAGTACAAGGTCTTGTAATTCTATTTTACTAATATTTTTGTCTTTTTACAAAAATTGTTGTATATTTAATAAAACGAAAACCACAGTTTGCTTTGTAATTTTACTATTATATGTTGGTAAATTTATTTTACAAATTTTTTAGGTAAATTTACAAAAAAGTGAATTATTTTACAAATTAAAAAAATATTACAAGGTGTTTAGTTTTTTTACACAAGAAAACTGTAATTGTACAACAAAATTTTACTTGATGTTATTTAGTCTTTCTACCAAAAAAGTGTTTTATTACAAACATTTTTTTAAGATCGTTTACATGGTTTTCAGTTTGAAATGTATGTATGTATTGAAAAGTACAAAATTACCATTTCTTGGTAATTTTACCATATTTTTTTGGTATTTTTTTTTTAAATTTGGCACCTAAAATGTCAATAAAAAGCTGCCAATTATGTAAAATTAAGTTTTTCTTATTTAAACAGGTACTTAAACATCCAATCTACAATATCCAAATTTTTTTTCTGATTTTTTAAAAATACTTGTGAAAATAATTAAAAATTAAAAAAAAATTGTTATTTTTTAAATAATTTTTCCTGAAAATATAAGAAATTGCTTGTGTAGCCTCCTTCGCAATTCTCATATGTTCTACTTAAGAAAAACGAAATTTCGAAAAAAAATAAAAAAGTGTTATACTTTAAAAAGTTTGTTAAAAGTGTGTGAAAAAAAAAAATCATTTCAGGTTGTTGAAGTGCTACTCCAGCTGCCGAAGAAGGAAAAATAAGATGCACCAATGGAAAAAAACCTTTAAATTTACAAAACAAATATGTAAATAAACCAACTTTTTTTGTAAATTTACAAAACAAATATGAAAATTTTAAAAACAAAATTGTATACTTACAGAAAAAAGTTGTAATTTTACAAAAATGAAGTAGAAAATACAAAAAAAATATTGTAAATTTACAAATTATTTGGTTAAACTACTATTTGTTCGGCAAAAAAATAAGAAAAAATAGTAGCAGTATATTTACAATAAAAATTGTAAATTTACCACTTTTTATTGTAAATATACAAGTTTTGTTGCCAATAAAGGCAGTAGTTTAACCAAACAATTTGTAAATTTACAATTGTGTTTTTTGATTTTCTACTTTATTTTGTAAATTTACAACTTTTTTTTGTAAGTTTACAATTTGTTTTGTAAATTTTATTTTTTTTTTGCAAATTTACAATTTTTATTGTAAATATACGTGTTTTTCAATATTTTTTTGCGGTAAAAACAGTAGTTTAACCAAATAATATGTTAATCTACAATTTTTTTTTTTTAATTTCTATTTTTTCTTTGTAAAATAACAACCTTTTTCTGTAAGTTTACAATTTTGTGTTGCAAATTTACCAATTTTTTTGTAAATTTCCGAAAAAAATGTTCACTGCGAAGTTAATATTTTACAAAAAAATTGTAAATTTACATTTTCTTTTGTTAATTCAATTTACAAATTATCCCCGTAACATTACGGGGATTCTTGCTAGTACATATTTTACAAAACCTGCCCCGTAAAATCACGGGGATTTTATGTCATTTTACAAACTTTTTTTTTTGAGTGTATAATTGGCAAAAATTGTTGATTTTTAAATGTTTTATAGCGATTTGAGGCGTTAAAAGTTTAAGTGAAATTTTCACCGTAAAAAACAGAGTACACTCAAAAAAAAAAAGTTTGTAAAATTACAAGTAAAAGGTCTTGTAATTCTATTTTACTAATATTTTTGTCTTTTTACAAAAATTATTGTACATTTAATAAAACGAAAACTATAGTTTGCTTTGTAATTTTACTATTATATGTTGGTAAATTTATTTTACAATTTTTTTAGGTAAATTTACAAAAAAGTGAATTATTTTACAAATTAAAAAAATATTACAAGGTGTTTAGTTTTTTTACACAAGAAAACTGTAATTGTACAAAAAAATTTTACTTGTTATTAAGTCTTTCTACCAAAAAAAATGTTTTATTACAAAAATTTTTTATAAGATCGTTTACAAGGTTTTCAGTTTGAAATGTATGTATTAAAAAGTACAAAATTCCAATGTAATTTTACAAAACTTATTTTATTACTAGAATTAATGTTGTTTTACAAAAAAAAAATTAATTATTCAACAATAGGACACGCAAAAATTTTCTAAGTTCAGATTTTTTTTGCGTTTTGGAATAAAAAATTTTGTTAAAAATAATTTTTTATAAATAAAAAATTTCATGAAAAAAAATTTTGGAAATTTTTTATGTTCCTGACACAAACATTTTTCAACTAATTTTAAGCTTTAGCAAAAAAATTTAATTTTTACACAATTTTTTGGTAATTTGCGTTAAGTAAAATACCACAATTTTTTTGTGTTTCTACTATATAATTGTTCTATTTTATTTTGTATTTTTACCTTTTTTTTTTTTTTTTGTAATTTTACCATATTTTTTGGTAATGTTTTTTTTTTTAAATTTGGCACCTAAAATGTCAATAAAAAGCTGCCAATTATGAAAAATTAAGTGTTTCTTATTTTAACAGGTACTTAAACATCCAATCTACAATATCCAAAAATTTTTTCCCGATTTTTTTAAAAATACTTGTGAAAATAATTAAAAATTCAAAAAAAAAAATGTTATTTTTTGACTAATTTTTCCTGAAAATATAAAAAAATTCTTGTGTAGCCTCCTTCGCAATTCTCATATGTTCTACTTAAGAAAAACAAAATGTGGAAAAAAAAGTGCAGTGTTATACTTTAACAAGTTTGTTACAAGTGTTCAAGTGAAAAAAAATCATTTCAGGTTGTTGAAGTGCTACTCCAGCTGCCGAAGAAGAAAAAATAAGATGCACCAATGGAAAAAAAAACATTTAAATTTACAAAACAAATATGTAAATAAACCAATTTTTTTGTAAATTTACAAAACAAATATGAAAATTTAAAAAACAAATTTGTATACTTACAGAAAACAGTTGTAATTTTACAAAAATTAAGTAGAAAATACGAAAAAAATATTGTAAATTTACAAATTATTTGGTTAAACTACTGTTTTTACGGCTAAAAAATGGTATGTTTATAATAAAAATTTTAAATTTACCACTTTTTATTGTAAATATACAAGTTTTTTGCCATAAAAAACAGTAGTTTAACCAAACAATTTGTAAATTTACAATTTTTTTTCTACTTTATTTTGTAAATTTACAACTTTTTTTTGTAAGTTTACAATTTGTTTTGAAAATTTTAATTTTTTTTTTGCAAATTTACAATTTTTATTGTAAATATACGTGTTTTTCAATATTTTTTTCCGGTAAAAACAGTAGTTTAACCAAATAATTTGTTAATCTACAATTTATTTTTTTCATTTTCTATTTTTTCTTTGTAAAATAACAACCTGTTTCTGTAAGTTTACAATTTTGTTTTGTAAATTTACCAAATTTTTTGTAAATTTACAATAAAAATGTTCACCTCGAACTTGATATTTTACAAAAAAAAATTGTAAATTTACATTTTCTTTTGTTAAATCAATTTACAAATTATCCCCGTAACATTACAGGGATTCTTGCAGGATTTTACAAAACCTGCCCCGTAAAATCACGGGGATTTTATGTCATTTTACAAACTTTTTTTTTGAGTGTACTTAGCTTAAACTAAAAATGCCTGCGAATTTTAACTTTTACTTTTGGTTTTGAAGCAGTACTAGGGTTTCTATTCGGGAAAAATTTCCCGGGAAATATTTTTCTTAAAATCCCGGGATTTTTTCTTCGGGAAATTTCGGGAATTCGTTGCTAATTTTATAAAAAAAAATATATTTTAATTACACATTTTTAACACAATCTCAAATGATTTAATAAAAATGACATTAAATCTTTTAAAGAATTAAAATTTTTAAAGAAAAACTAGTGAGGATGTGCTTCAGCTTATATATTATTTAGGCCTAATAATTATTGTTCTTTAATCGATTGCGTGACAAAATACGGAATCAAACTAAATTTTACTTTAAATGTTAGTTGCAAATTGGCAAAAGTTTTCTTAATCTAAAATTCCAATGATTTCTTCTTTATGAAATTTAGTATTTCATATTCAGAACAACAATCTTTATAGTGCTTAAACAAAAATATCGATATTTTAAAAAATGTTAAGCTTTCAGCTTAAAATTTCATATATGATATCGGCCGTGAAAAAAAAAATATTTTGTAACGAACCTTGGCCGCCGCGAGTTCTATCCTAGCAACCAGTGAAAATACGTCGTTTCAATGGCTATATAGTACATTGGTGTTCACATTTTGGCCGGTATGCCTTAAACCAATTTATTTTAATAATTCGAAAGTTTAATTAAATATATCTTCAAGATAAAATTCTCTTGCGGTTGGCGTAGTCAAAATTAGAAAAAATTTACAAAAAGTTATTAAAACCGCATTTGATGCAAAATCGGGTATTTCCGAATTGTGAACAATTTTGCATGGAGTGGAAATACTTCAATGCAAATACTAGATCTATGATAAGGTCCAATATTTCTACAAAAAATAGATTTTATGAACTTTCTGCGTATATTTTAGAGGTTAGTTAAACTATTTTACTAAAGAATACATCTAAAATGGTTTTAAATTGGAAAATACGACCATAGTTTGTAATATAACAATATTTATATTGTAAAGTTCAAAATTTGTATTAATTAAAAAATTCTCGGGAATTCCCGGGAATACCATTTTTTTAAAACGATTTCCCGGGAATTGAAAAAGTCCGGGAATTTAGAAACCCTAAACAGTACTAAAAGAAAATTATAACGGTATGCCTTTAGTGAACACGAATGTTGCGAAATTGCAATAATAAAAAATCGCCAGTTTATTTGTCAAATTCGGAGTCAGAGCCCCTAAAACATAAAAAAAGACTTTATTATTAAGAAAAAAAAACGAAAAAATGTCCGGGTGTTTTTTCTACACGATCCACTGTGCAATAGAGAGATGAGCGTGTAAACGATTTGACCCACGCACGAAAAATTAGAGTCACTCACGACTCACTAATATTTTTAGTTTACTGGCGCTCACTAATCACGTAAATTAATTACTCACACTCACGCAATTTTCGATTTTTCTCATGGATTTTTATGCAGATGGTCTATTTTCATTAATAGATGGTCTATTTTCAATTGTTTAATAATAATTCCATTCAGTAAGTACTGGACCGATTGCAGTAAAATTTATACCGGTTATCGACATTAAAAAAAATACTTTAAAAAACGACTAATTATATCTGTTGAATTAGTAAAATAATCTGCTGAAAATCTGCACAAAAACTTTGTGAAACTAAGAAAACAGAATCAGTAAAAGTTCTGCAAAATTTATGTTGAAAATTGAAAGGCGGAGAATTCTGTTAAAATATTCACTTCAGCAGAAAAAACTGCTAAAAATTTGTTATTCTCAATTGAAAGGCATTTTACAGATTTGTTAACCTTCTTACTGCCTTTTTCATAGACTTTATGCATTTTTTTAATAAGGACAAAAATTACCCCTTAAAACTGGAGTTAGAGGGTTTACTTGGTCAAAGAAAAACGTAATCATAAAATCTTATAAAAACTTATAAAACACATCAAAATGTAATTTTTAACACGGAAGTATATTTACATTATTGTTTTTTGAAATTTTTTTAATACTGCTTTAATTAAAAAATACAATAAAAATATGTTTTTTTTTATATTTTTCCATTTTAAAGCATTTTGCGCACGTATTTCAACCTTCGACGACCCCTAATGAAATTCTATAAGGAAAATATTTGTAGAACATTGTTTAACCATTTAAATGGAATTTTTTTAGACTTCTATGTTTAATTTTTGAAAAAGGACCAAAATGATCCCTTAAAATGGCAGTTAGAGGGTTAATATGTTTTAGGAAAAGATCCGCCATACAATTTCACTAAAGACATCCAACCATATTTTTAAGCTCGGATGGGCATTTATTATAGTTTTTATTACTTTTCCAAACGCCAAACTTCAGTGGGCCATAAAAAGGAAATTCGAACTGACTTTGCAACACCCTTTGATGATTTTGTTTATTTGATGGTCTACTTTCATTTGGCATTGGAGCCATTGAGGCTCAATTTTCTAGTTGCACATTGTTATTTGATGTTTCGTAAATTTTATTGACGTTTGACAATTTTGACAAACCTGAAATTGTGAAAACCCCAATTGTATAATTGCTGTTTAAGATAAGTAAGTTGCTCGATTTCCAAGTGAAAATCTGTCAAACTCCATATAAAAAAACATTAAATTCACATTCGCTTTTAAAAAGCGTAAATATTTCGCTGAAGAGGTATTCTGTGCACTGGCAAAATAAACCGGTATTAAGGGTTACACTACTCTACAAAAATCAACTTTTTTTTTGCACAGACTTCTTGGGTACATTTTCTAAACACGAATCTGTCATCAGAAAATTGTGATCAAATCGCCTTCTCAAGATAAAGGTATTTTAATTTCTTTTGGATCAAGCGATCAAAACCGACAATTTGTTTTTAATATTGGAAAAGTGTATGTTAACGTTATTCATATTTTTTTCTTCAAATTCCGAATAAAATTACCTAACTTCTGCAATAAATCCGGACTCGATACGATTTAGGATACCATCAGAACATTAAAAGGCTTTATCCCTATAAGTATCCGAATTTTGCAATGAATTCCCTGATCAAAGCAGATATGTAAAGTAGACACTCCAATAAAGATAACCTGGGGTTAAGCTCCAAATTCAAGATATTTTTGTTTGCTGATGAGGAAAACATTACCAAACATATGACTGTCAAAATTTTCGCTACAAATTGATAAAATATCCAAAAAGATATTTCGAAAAAAAATGTTCACCAGTGAACAACTTACAGAATTTAGTTTTAATAATTTTCTTATTCGCATGCCCATTAATATTTATGACCCAGTTACATCTCTATTTCGCTGATTATAAAAATGAGCTGATAACTGATAGACATTTACGAATATTTAAAGTTTAACAAGTTAAATAGTTAAACTCAGCTTGGCCGAATCCATGAATGCCCTACACAATGTAAAAAAAACTATTTTATGAAAAAATTTTTTTGGGTGATGCCAATTTGTTACACTCAATAAAAAAACCTTGTCAAATGACTAGAAAAAGTCCCATAATTCCATTTTACCAATATTTTGAATAAAAAACTTTCGATCGAAATATATATTTTTTTTGCAGTTTAACAATTTTTTTCGTAAATGTACAAATTTCCAATGAAGCGATTTTTTTTAGTGAAAAAAAAAATATCTTAGAAATACTAAAAATTAGCCATCTACATTTCCGAGTTTGACCCCGATCACCATACCAACTGACAGACAGACGAACATCCTAGATCGATATATCAATGAGTTACAAACGGAATGACAAACTAATATATCAAAACTATCCGAAAGTGAAGTGTAAATATATTGGTGCTCGCATACAATTGGAAATTTTTAAAATACAATGAACTTGTAAATACTCGTAGAATCAGAATCAGAAAAGCTTTTGCCACAGACTAAATACAGACTCGACAGTAGAGTTTTATAAGAAAAAATGGGGAAAAACTAAGCGATTTTAGGAGAAAACACAGCGGTTTTTAGTCCGTTTTACGCTAACATGGCAATACTTTCTACGACTTAGGAGTGAGTGAAACAACAAAAACCGATCTGGCATCCATTTTTCTAATGGCGCGTTATATTAGCTTTCTCTTTCTAACCTAATTCGTAGAATAATTTGAAAAAATTAACCATATGGTTCAGAACTACTTTTTTGACACCTGTCACTTATGTCGAGTCTGTATTAGTCTGTGCTTTTGCAATTTGTCACAGTGTTATATATCGTCCATTCTATTAAAGATCGCCCATAAATGGCCAAATTTTTATTTGGGGGTTTAAATTTTTATAATATTTTTTCTCTCGTTGAGCATTTCAATACCAAAACCAATTAATATCAATTCAGATAAAAAAGCAATATACTCACTTTGTCATTCAGTGTGTAACGCGGAACACTTTTTTTTTAGATTTTCCAAATTTTTTACAGTTTTTAGTACTTTTTCAAACTACTTCCTGGTAAATTTTCAGTTTTTTTTGAAACCCCGTTCATAAGATATCGAATTTTCAAAAATTCGGATCTTGTTCCTTTACTCAAACTTCTTTTACTTATAGCTTTTCCAACATGGTTCAAATTAAATTTATTTTAAAAAATTTTTAAAATTACTCCAATATGCGATTTTTAAGTTTTTAAATTTAAATCTCATTTTTTAAAATGTTTGTACTCTTAGATTTTTTTTTAATTTTTGTGGAAAACTGCTTTCTTTTTTACAAATTTTTGCCCAGTAATATTGTGGGGTTATGATTACCCTGTGCTCGAATTTGACACTTTTTTTAATAAGCTCGGCACCGTACTGGTAAAGTTAATTCGAGTACACTGAATTCAATGGTAATAGCCGTTTTTCGAAGTTAGCGCTCGTATTCGCGATATTCGCGATTTAAAATTTTGATGCTCAAGTACAATAAAAACGATATTTTTAAAACTTTTGCGATAATTTTTAAATTTAAAAACCATTCAAGTCTGTTAAACTAACATAACAAATCATAGTAACGTGAGCTTTTTTTTCGCGAAAAACATTTTTTGTTCGCGAAAAATCTTTATTTTCGTGAACAAATTGATTCAATACAAATATTTTTACAATAAATCCCATTGTTATATCATTTTTTCAAAGTTAGCGTGTATATTAGCGATATTCGCGATTATTATTTTTTTTATTTTTAAGTAAAAAAAATATTTTTTATATTATTTAGACAATTGCTGAATGTCTATCATCTAAACTCTGTTGAATATACAAAAAACAAGTGGGAGTGTTAAATTCGACTGTGCCGAATCTTTAAATGTAAAAAAATATAAAAAAAAAATTTTTGTCCGGGGCGATTTTGCCTATTCACGAACTTACCTGCCTATGAACATGAGACATATTTGTGACAAACTTCAGGAGTATAGCTGTTTTACTTTGGACTGCATTGTGTTATTTACAGACAGACGGACGGACAGACGGACATTCACAGAATGTCTTAGAATCGATCATAGATCAATAATATATATAATTTATGGGGTCCCCAACCGATATTTCGATGCGTTACAAACGGAATTACAAAGTGAGTATACCCCCATACTGTGTTTGGGGGGTATAAAAAGCATTTTATTCGCGGACATTTTTTCGCAAATTTTTTTTCCAAATTTTTTTTTATTTTGCTATAAATTTATGAAAATGAGTAGAATACGATACATTTCAGACACAAAATTAAAATTTTTTTCGTGGAAAATTTTTTTTCTCGAAAAAAACAATGTATTTTCTAAATTTATATTTAAAAACTATCCCAAAAGCATAAACATTTGTAGCACCTACACTAAGAAAATTATGTCATTAACTGTTTGTAGGTTATTTTAAAAAGTAATCAGTAAAGTCATTTTAAAAGAAAAATCACTTATTTTATAAAGGATTTAATTTTTTTACTGTTTCTGTAGTTTAAAAAAAATATTTACTGTATTAAAAACGAATTTTCTGTAACATTTAATTTCGGCAGTAAAATATTTCTTCTATAGTTTTACTGTTTTTCAATACAAAATAACTGAATATTCACTAGTTTTTTAATGTTTTGGTTAGTCATTAAATTAACATTTAAAATTGACTGTAATGTGTTTTTATTTTAAATGAAAAAACAGTGGAATGGTTTTTAAATAAAATTTCATTTGTTTTAAGTGAATATTCAGTGGAATTTACCTACATAATTCTTTGAGTGTAGGCTTTATAATTTTAAATCGCGAATATCGCGAATACGAGAAAACAGTTTAATTGTGTCAGCCGAATTTAGAGTCAACTGCATGGTTTAATTACAACAACCACAATTTTCGGTTGCGATTACCGAAATTTATTTGAACCAATAGAAGTTAAGTTGTTATTAACAAATTTCGGTTATCGCAAACGAAAATTTCGGTTGTTATTAAACCATGCAGTTGGCTCTAAATTCGGCTGGCACAACTAAACTGTTTTCTCTGTGTAGCACCATTGAATTTAGGGTGACCAGCTTGTTAATTTTGCGACTAGCACAGTGTTATCCATTTTAGCGATGTTCTCCTGTCGGTCCGTCTGTGGAAAGTACACTGCAAACCAAAAGAGCCGAAATTTGACACGAATACGTCTTGTGGAAATAGGTTGGTAAAGTTCTTAAATGAGCAAAATCGTACCAGGGGTAAAAAGTTTCCCCTTGACAAACTAAACTAACCTCTGAAAAACGCAATTTTGTAGTTTTAACATGATAATGTTTTTAGGCTGGTGTCTAATTTTAAAAAAGTTGCAGGACGCCACCTCAGTTTGACTATATAAGCTAACAATTAACAAAAAAGAAACAAGAATTACTATTTTCAATTTCTTAAAACCAAAAATTTTATTAACTTGGGTTTGTAACTTGGATAATAATTCACCTCGTGGTGAATAAAAACGTTTTTCACCAGCTGGTGAATAAAAAGTAACATAATTATTTTTCAACAAAAAAAATTTTTTTTTTCATCAAATTTTTTTTCCACAATTTTTTTTTTTTCATCAATTTTTTTTCCATCAATTTTTTTTTTCCATCAAATTTTTTTTTCCATAAATTTTTTTTTTTTCATCAATTTTTTTTTTTTCATCAATATTTTTTTTCATAAATTTTTTTATTTTTCATCAAACTTTTTTTTCATAATTTTTTTTTTTTTTTCTCAAATTTTTTTTTCAACAATTTTTTTTCATCAAATTTTTTGTTCATGAATTTTTTTTTTATCAAATTTTTTTTGTTTTTTCATTAAAATTTTTTTTTCAACAATTTTTTCATTATTTTTTTTTTCATCAAATTTTTTTTTTTCATCAAAATTTTTTTTCATAAATTTTTTTTTTCATATTTTTTTCATCAAATTTTTTTATCAAATTTTACATTATTCATTTTTTCTAACCAAAAAAAAAAGGTTCATAGTTTTTTTCATCAATTTTTTTTACATCAAAAAATTTTTCTTTTCATCAAAAACTTTTTTTCATCAAAATTTTTTTTCACCAAAAATTTTGAGTTCATTTAATTTTTTAACATAATTTTGTTTTTCGTGAAAAAAAGTAATTTTTTACCAAATCTACTTTTTCACCAAGTCTAAGCTTTTCGCATAAAAATTTTCCATTTGTTTATCAAATGTACATAAAACAAGTGAGAGTGGTATATTCTTTGGTGCCGAATCTTTTATACTCTCCTCAATGTAAAAACACTTTTTTGCACTTATTTTTGCACTCACTTACGAAATGTACAGCTCTTTTGGTTTTTTTATGGGGTCTTCGACTGATATTTCAATTAGTTTTGCATGGAGTAGCAAAGTAATATAACATTTTATGTTTTGAGCAAGAGTACAAAATTCTCAGGCATTTTTTTTTGTATTTCTGTTAAATAACAAATAAAACATAAAGGTAATTTTGGTAAAAAAACAAGAAAAAAATTCTCGATGAAAAGTTTTGAAAAAAAATATGAAAAAAAAAAATTTTGATGAAAAAAAATTTATGAAAGAAAAAATTTTTGATGAAAAAAAAATTTTTTGATGAAAAAAAAAAAATTTGATAAAAACATAATTTTAAACATTTACCTATTTCTAAGAATCTCATCGATAGGATTACCTTATTTCTAAATTAAGTGCTTATCTATGTTTAACTGATTGTAGAAATTATTTTGCACAAATTAGATAAAAAAATTTTAAATTTTATTTAATCTTTACATTTTACGTGATGCAACAAAAATTTTTTTGGCATACACTCAGAAAATGATGTAAGTTACTACATGTTAGTTGTTTGTATATTTTACAGTAGTTAGTTGTTTTCAACTACAAAGTCAGTTGTTTTTGTATGAAAAATATCAAACAACTACTTCTGTTAGTTATTTTAAGTAGTTTTTTTGAATAACTAACAAAAAAGTACTGTGATGTAGTAACAGTTATTTAAGGTATGAAAAATTTTCAGTTTTTTTCCAAAAAATAAATTTTCGTTTGTTTTTTTATTTTTCAAAACATTTTTTTTTTTTAAAAAAAAAAAAATTTAAAAAAATTTGGTCTTCAAATTTTTTTTCTGAAAAATTTTTTGAAAAAAAAATTATTTATTGATTATTTTATTTTTACTACATTTTAGTTGTTTTGACTACAAATGTAAGTAGTTTTTACTACATAAGTCAGTTGCATTTTGTCAGTTAAAATAACTAACATTGTTAGTTGACTTAACTGAAAAAGTAGTTGACCCCAAAACAACTTACAAAGTAGTTATTTTAACTGACATTTTCAGTTGATTTTACTCACATAATTTTTTGAGTGTACTTATTTTTAATTACTACTTATGTAAAATGTATTTGTTAGCAGTATAATTTATATGTCGATAAAATTAAATTATATGTGAATCTCAATCGTGTATATGATAATTAAAATGATATTTAATATTAGACATCAATAATATTTTATTAAAATTTAATATGATTATAAAACAAATAATTAAATCAATTGAATTCTAATTAAAATGAGAAAAATAATGACGAAATACTTATGTCCTAAAATTGATATAAAAGATTTATAAAGTTTTATTATGTGTCGAATAAAAAAATATGTGCCAGAATGCGGGAAGGTAGCGCGCCAAGTTCATTGCGAGGGTAGTGGGTTCGATACCTGATAACAACCACAAAAATTGACAAACCATAATATTCGACTATTATAGTTTTACAGAACAATTTTTTCCATTTTTCAAAATTTTTATTTTTGTGATATTGATAAAATTGTTATTTATATTTCAGAATTTTCCAAATGTATGTACAAACTTTTTAAATATAGTTAACAAATTTTCAAATGTTTTTGAAAAATTTCTAAATGCACTTAAAGGCTGTTTCAACGTTATTTAATTCTTTAAAAGTATTTTTAAAATTGTCCAAATGTATTTGAAAATTTACCAAATGTATTTCCAACTGCATTTCAAAATTATCCAAGTCCAACTATATTTCAAAATTTTCCAAATATATTTACAGATTTTCTAAATGTATTTGTAAATTTTTCCAACGTATATTGAAATTGTTCTGTTTTATGTCAAAATTGTCTAAAAGTATTTTAAAATTGTCTCAATGTTTTTTAAAATTGCCAAATGTATTTGAAAATTGTTCAAAATTTTCCAAATATATTTACAGATTTTCTAAATGTATTTGTAAATTGTTCAAATGTAGTTTGAAATTGTTCAGTTTTATATCAAAATTGTCTAAAAGTATTTTAAGATCGTCTCAATGTTTCCCAAAATTGCCAAATGTATTTGAAAATTGTTCAAATTTTTTTTTTTTTCAAAATATATTTTAAAATTGTTTAAGCAAAATATAAATTTTTAAGTGTATTTTTAAAATTGTCCAAATCTATTTTAAAATTGTCCAAATATATTTTAAAATTGTATTTAAAAATTTTCTAAATATATTAAGGGTTTTTCTAAATGTATTTAAAAATTTTCCAAATATAGTTAAAAATATTTATATTTCAAAATTTTCCAAATATATTTACAGATTTTCTAAATAAATTTGAAAATTTTCCAAATGTATTTTAACATTGTTTAGTTGTATATCAAAACTGTCAAATTGCCAAATGTATTTGAAAACTGTTCAAATTAATATTTTTTTCAAAATATATTTTAAAATTGTTTAAGCAAAATATAAGTCTTCAAGTGTATTTTTAAAATTGTATTTTAAAATTGTGTAAATGTATTTTAGAATTTTCTAAATGTATTTGAAAATTTTTAAAATAGTTTTAGAAAATTTTTTAAATACATTTGGAAAATTTTGAAATATAGTTGGATAAATTTAAAATTTATTTGGAATATTGTAAATTGTAATTGGACAAATTTGGACACTTTTGAAATGCATTTGTACAATAATAAAATATATCGTCGAACTATATTCAATAAATGCCAACTCTAAAAAGCTTACTTTTCAGGAGAGCTACAAAACTATTTATTTCGCATATTATTGCAAAAATAAACAATGTATCTTCCACAAGATGGTTTAAATATTCTAAACAATTTTTATCTATGCAAAAAATTTCATATTTTGCACTTGTTTGCGTATTTTTCACACATAGCATTTATTACTATATCAAAAAACAAATATTTTTTTTGAGTTGGCATATTTTGTCGGAAAATAAAAATTATTTTTTTTTTGAAAAATTTTTATAATTTTTTTTTGTGTTTGGTTTTTGTTATCCTTTGCAGTGTAATTGCAAAAACTGAAAAAAATTAAAAATCTTTGCATATTTTTAAAATTTACTAGCTCCGAAAGCCTTTTAATCTCGGGGTGGTCAACTTTGGCACTCTGTAACTCACGCTGTATTGTAGTAGGCTCACTCCAAACTTACTAGTTTGAAAGCTTATATCATTGACTGTATTTTCTCCACGCATAATGTTCAAATCTGATAAATAGTTTAAAAGTTACATGTATATAAGAATTTTTTTTTTTTTGCAACCACTATTTACCGAAATTTTCAAAATGGTAATATCTCGAAAACTAAACATAAGATATCAAAATCTTTACCGGATTCGTGTCCAGCATGGCAAATGCAATGGGATATGACGTATAATTTTTTAAAAAAAAAAATTGAAAAATTTTTGGAAATTTACAATGGGAGTTGGCATATTTTTTCACCAAAAAAATATCTATTTTGAGATAGCAAAATAACAAAAATGGATGTAAAACGACAACAAATTATTTTTTTGCTCTGAAATTTTTATCACAGATGGGTATTGCATAGGGGAGCTATTTGCCATCGGAAACTCATTTCGGTCAAATTTGAGTTGGCATATTTTGAATATAGGTTCACGATATTTGAAGAATTTTAAAATATATTTGGGCTAT